>OX494435.1:15145708-16425261 GCA_950381575.1 Plusia festucae
TTAAAGATCTTTCCAAAAGTCCCGTTGACACTTTGAGTGACCTAAAGGCTATTTTTTCCCTGGGGCAGAAGATAAGATAACCTATTGTAGATAGTTCTAATTTACAGCTAAGCTTTTAAACCATATTTTAAGATTTTTATTAATTACTTTTTTCGGTGTGGGAAATGTACAAATATTAAAAATATATTCTGAATTCTTAGTATATTAACTGCTCGTTTAAGTGGTTTTAACAGATATTTATTTTTAACAGTATTAATTAAAACGCAAACCTGAATATAATTTAGACATCAGATTTAACAAAACATTTTCCTTAGTTCACTTATTCGGGCACCACTGAGCCCCTAGATTATACAGTGCCGGGATCGTTCGGGGATTTACCCAGAAATTTGTTCGTGGTTTAAACGGGAAAATTAAGGTATTTTTATATAATAAACGCGGCGCAAATAAGTTTTTATATTATATCCTTGGGAGATATGAGATTCTTTAAAAGACGTTATCTTTTATATCGTGGTTTTCTTTTCCTTTGATAAGATACATTTTTATTCCGTTGAAAAGGAAACTAAAAGAACAATAGCTGAGCAACTTTTAAAGGGGAAGCTAATGATGTGTGGAGAAATCTTTGCGCTAACGTCTTTTTGTGGAGTAAACAAAGTAACGAAATCTTTGATGAAGCGTTAAGTATATTGTCAGCCTTTGCCTGAAGCGTTTAATATAATAGAATACGCAGAACACTATATTCAAGGAAATTAATACCGTATGTTGATAATATATGAACCAAAAAACTAAAAATTTTCATCATCATCTGCCTAGCCTTCAGCCTGGTCATCTTCCATTCTTACTGGATTTAGCTGAACACTGGATTTAAAATAAAGCGACTGCCTATCTGACCTCCACAATCCATCTCACTGTTTAATACAGTATCCCATTATCAGACTGAGTGTCGGAATTGTAATGAAAAATTGGCTCATTCGTTTTTGAGTTTACTTATTATAAACATTAACACACAAAAATACAAATCTTTCCTCTTTATAAAGTAGACAAGAAAAATGTGAACAGTTGATATAAAGAGTGGGCTAATCACTAGTTGTGACCTCTTCCAGAAAACCTATGCATAGATTAAAGTAAGGGATTGCAAAAAAAAAGATTATCATTTTCGTACACATATTACAGAAACAATTTTAAAATGGAAATCTCCTTTTAAGCAAGGAGTTGCTGGTGTTAGGAGACTCCGCTCTTCCACTTATTACATCCTCTAAGAAGTGATAAATTTATAGTTAAGTACAAGAATAATCTACTATATAAAAATAAGTTGGGTTTTCCTTCCTGACGCTATAACTCCAGAATGCACGAACCGATTTCCACGGTTTTGCATTCGTTGGAAAGGTCTCGGGCTCCGTGAGGTTTATAGAATTATATTAAAAAAAAAGACCGCGGGCGGAGCTGCGGGAAACAGCTAGTCTTATTTAAAAATATAAAAAACAAAACGTAACGGTGGACTTTTGTGTGATGAGTGAGAGTGGTTGTGTGTATCTGGTGTGGTGTGTGGGTTCTGTGTGGTAAGTGTGTGAGATTTTTATCTATGGTTCACTAAAATGGCTCTTAATTCGAAGCTACTAGTCTCAATTCAACCAATGCCAAATGTGAATTTATATATATCTGACTAAATGTGAAGTATTGGTAAAATTAGAAGGTACAAATAAAGTACCTTTAACTACCTGACAAACTAACTCGTACATGCGAACTAACCAAGTTAAGTGTTGTTTAAACTTTAGGATACGGACGTAACCTGTTTAGCGGCAATCAGCTGAGCTTGCGTTACGAGGGCAGACTTAGAAGTAGATGATTCTAGCAAACCTACATTATACAGCAAGAATGCTTCTCTTACAATTTTGCTCTCAAAACTGCAAGTATTCCTGTGATTGGTGTTGGGTAGAAATTAATATAATTTGAGTGTGATTTTCTAGCAACAACTTTTATTTTATTCATCCGTTGTATAGTTTGTATACCCATGCATGGGTCATGCCTACGTATATAACTCCGTAGTCGAGTGGCGTAGACACCGCTTTTCAAGGAATCGCCAGCTCTGAGGTCTCGGGTTCTTTCCCTGACGGGTCAATATAGAAAAAAACTACTTTTTTACAATGTCGCGAAGCGGTTCCGCGTGTGACTCGGACGCGTCTTTAGCAATTGACTGTTAGGAGGACTGTAGGAAAGATGGATGTGGAATTTACTGAAAAACTATACAAGCAGTGAGAAAGAGACCAGTTTTATAACCAGACTTCATGTGACTGTGAAGTCTTTACATAATCTATGCTCCCAACTTCTTTCTTTATTATTATTTATTAATATCGTGTACTCAGGTACCTACTACGCCTTTTTAAAGTTGTTGACCACAGTAAGATTAGTTGCTCTCCTGACTCCGAACGCGACGACATTTTCTTCCGATTGTTTGTGTAAATAATTCTTTAGTAACCATACAACATACACGCACCCACACACACCCTCATATCCACTACCCATAATTATAATATATATACAAATACATGCTCGTACACACCCTTACACAAACTACATCTTGTCTCTCTTGTGATACTCTCATACCTTTGTCATAATATAAGTTTTAAGTAGGTATCTTATCCTATGCTGTCAGCGCTTAACTACGTAATTTAAATAGCTAAAAATGTTAAAGGGGGGATCCTGTTATCCTGAAACACAGGCCTAGAGCTTAGGCACCAGTCTCCTACAATATTTACTTACCAGAATTATGTATACATATAAAACTGTTTGTTACATATAAATCTGTATATTGTAGTGAGAAATTAATGATTTATTGTTATTATTTCTCAACTGTTCTAGTTTTAGGTTTCGTTTTCGCGTAAGTGAATACTGATGCACAGAAAAACTGGCGCAGTGGTTTCGCAAATGTTGTCTCGCAGCGGAGGCGTGCTACAGGCACCAAGTGAGCTATGGCTAGGGAGGAGTTGCTAAACTTTTAAATTTAAATTAGCCATTGATTGTATTACATTGTTTGGTTTTGTAATTTCCTATTAAGGTAAAAAATATGAGGTTTTTTTGCCAATGATAATAACGATCGTAATATGTTATTTATTTTTGCTACATGTTTGTTACAATTGTAATTATTTATGTTAAAAATTAACATCATTATTCATCACTTCCTGTTTGATTCCGCATCTTCGCTTGTTTCATTTGTTTTCTTTCTTCCATGACGTCTTCCGGTATGAACTCTTTCATCATCGCCATGTAAATTGAATGCAGGTAGACCAGATATTCAACGCTATATGTAATATCTATGTTCTTACGGAGCACGTGCTCGTAGTAGTAGATTTGCTTCGCCACACGAAAAGTTGGGTCCCGCCACCTGATCATCGCGTAGTAATAAGTCTTTAGATCCTTCAACCAATCAGTGAGTCTATTAAATATATAAGCGACTCTGAACCTTATGTCTGACTCATATTTTTGTATTGTTAGATCTATATCAGCAAGTCTCCTCTGCACCATGTAAATGTGCTGATTCATGACGTCTATCATTCTCCAGTTGGCATCCCATTCGGACCCATTCGGATATGGCATTCGAGATCGTCGTTCAGCCGTGATGTTGCTATTGTTTTTGCTCACGACCTTTCTTATAAAATCTTTAGTTCGATAGTTTCCGCTCAAAATTTTAGAAAGGTTTTGAGTTGCTGGGGGAACAAACCGCACCCCTGGCTCAAATTCAAATGTGCTGCCATTCACCAGATTAATGAAATCCAATCTCTCGCTTGCACTGCATAACATATATCAATATTATATTATCACGAATCCCATTGAATTTATTAAGAAAGAATGATTGACTTGCCTGAAATTTTTGATCCCCGTCTGATTGATTCTATGGAAAGCTTGGATGAGCTCGATGTGGGGTTGTAGTGTGGTGGGCTCGGGGTTCATTTTGATTAAAGATGCTTCATCTTGAAACATGGCCATACGCTGCGATAATAACGACATCAGCCTCTGGTCTTCACCCATGAAGTCATGATCTTTCAATGAGATATAGTTTTCGGAAATTCCATTTGGAACGAAACTCGCACCTAGAAAAATTACATATTTTAATGAAGAAGTACTTAATCGTATTGATTTTTGCCTCTATAATTTACAGTAGCATTTTCTGATACAATTATTGCATAAAACTGAACAACGTTTCCCAAGGAACATGGGCAAGGTCGAAATCTTAAAATTGAAAATCAATTTTTCATACAAACATAAGTCACGTGACCTGTCACTTTGTATGAATATTTCATTTTCAATTTTAAGATTTAATTTAATTTTAATTATCTGTTTATGCTCCTGATTACCTCGTTGAATATACGCACTCCATAAAAAATAATCCTGTATAAAAACTTACACAGAATGAGGTGTAATATCATGACTGACTGCCATGCGCCTGTGTGAAAACATCACGTTAAGTTTAATTAATTATGTTAAAAATATAAAATCTAAGGACAAAAATTAAACTTTGCTTTAGTTGCTCATGTTGCTCGTATTTTTAATTTACCTGTACAAAACAAACGGGAATTTTGTATCGCTGCAACAGTGAAAATGACCGGTTATCAGCATTTACGAAATAAAATTATTTTTCTAAAAGTAATTATCGGTTTTATGAGAGTTATTACGCGTTATCACATAATATGGTATTTATTTGAATTTCAGTTGTAGTTGTTACCTATATACCGCACTTTTAAAAGTTTTATTTTTGTTTAAATACCTTACCTTTCCTTTTTTTTTTTTTTTTTTTTAGATTTATTTGTTTCCAAAACATGTGTACAGATGTTGTTCTCAGATTAATAGTTTCAACATGCCGTGCCATAATATAGACATACAAATATAGATAATGACAGAATACAATATGTTACGTGAAATTAATGGCAATAAGAGATCCATTAATAATTCAAATTATTACAATATTATGTCAACTCAACTGTTAAGGTTACATATTATGTCAAGGTTATTAATAAGAATTAAATATTAATTATTTGAATAGGTACAAGTAGACATTACAATAATAAAATACATTTGCAGTTATTACATTAAATAATTAACATCAGCACTGTTACAGGTCACGATCATTGAGAAAATCTTTTATATTATAATAACACTTATTCAATAGCAAACTACTTACTTTTTGCTGAAATAAATTGAGGTTCAATTCTTTAAGTTTATTTGGTATTCTATTATAAACCTTAGGAGCCATACAGAAAATGCTGTTCCCCAATAATGCAGTCTTTGCAGTATGCATGCACAATCTTTTTTCATCTCTTCGGCTACGTACTGAGACATCCGACATACGGGGAAAGAGTTGGGGATTAGCTTTAACAAACACAGCAGTTTCTAGTATATACAATGAGGGAAGGGTCATAATTTTATATTTAATAAAATATGGCTTACAGCTATCTAGTACCTGCAAACCAAACATGGATCTAATACAGCGTTTCTGCTGTTTAAACGCAATGTCTTTATCGACTGAGTTCCCCCAAAATATAATACCATATCTTAGTATCGAAGCAACCAGCCCATGATACGCTTTAAGCAGTGTGCTAGCATCGACTATAGGCGCAAGTTTATACAGGACAAATGAACCGCTACTAATTCTCTTGCAAAGTTGCTGTATATGTGCCTTCCAGTCAAGCCCCTCATCAATTGTTAGCCCAAGAAATTTTGTTTCATCGACCTCGCTGATCTTAATAGTTCCATATTTTATATTTAGTTCTTGACTTGATGTAATACGTTGTCTAAAATGCATAATGTGCGTTTTACTAAGATTAATTTTTAGGTTATTGTTGCTTAACCAAGATATAACTAAAGAGAGGGAATCATTGATATCATTTTCATATGTTGCCGATAATCCACATGGCACTGTTATCGTACTGTCATCGGCAAATAGGGTCATAGGCTGTTTAATACATTTGGGCATGTCGTTTATGTAGGCTATAAATAGTAAAGGGCCTAGTACGCTTCCTTGCGGAACTCCGTATGTTACTACACGGTCGCTTGATGTATAGATTTCCTCTCTTTTGGTTTTTTGATTGAGTTTAGATATTGCTGTAGCCTGTTTCCGATTTGACAAGTAGGATGATATTAAATCGAGTACATTACCTCTAATACCATAGCACTCAAGTTTGTTTTTTAATATACCGTGGTCAACATAATCAAACGCCTGTGTCATGTCACAGTACAACGCACAAACAGGGTTTCTCTTATCTACATTTATCATTGTTTTGTGTAAAAAATCGAATATAGCCATATTTATTGTTTTATTTTGTCTGAATCCATTTTGTTCCATGCAAATTATTTTGTTTATCTCTAAGTAATTATATAGTTCCTTGTATATATATTTTTCAAAGATTTTAGAAAAGATTGGGATTAGAGCAATCGGCCTATAATTTGACATTATTTCTCTACTTCCCTTTTTAAAAACAGGTTTTATAATTGCTAATTTTAAACAATCTGGAAATATGCCTGACGAAATGCAGAGATTAAGCAAATAACTTAGGTGGCCACAAATCAGGTTATCCACTGACTTAACAATTCTTGTTGTTACACCGTCCCACCCAACGCTATTCGTATTTTTTAGATTATTTATTATGACTTTTATGTCCTGTGGTAAGCTTGGAAACATAAATATGGAGTTTTGAAGTATCTTTGTAGAATCTGTGAAAATATTTCATAAATAGTTTATTTATTCATAAATGGCATGTTGGTCTAGTGGTTAGTGACCCTGTCTGCTAGGCTGGGTTCGATTCACACCTAGGACAGATCTTTTAGCAACGATCCTTTCCTATCAGTCTGGGTAATTTATATACATATATTATACATGTATGTATTTAGAAATATATAAGTATGTTTAACAGTTGTCTGGGCATCATGATAGTACAGGCTCTGCAGATGACCGTATGTGAGGTGTCCCGAAATATAATTATAATATTATTAAAATAATACATAACATTATACCGGCCTATAAACGTCCCACTGCTGGGCACAGGCCTCTTCCCACATAGAGAAGGAATGAGCATCGATCACCACGCTTGCTCATTGCGGGTTGGCGATTTCAGATTCCAATTTTTGGAATCCAGGTTTCCTCACCATGTTTTCCTTCACTGTTTGTCACTGATGTCTTAGATTGCTTAAGAAAGTACATACAGCTTTGAAAAAGTCACATTGGTACTATTAATACTACTAATATTATATATTATATTTATTTTACATCAAAAACGCGCTCACTAATGATGCATCCATACCGCAGTTTCGTTTTTTGAGCGGCATAATGTAAAACGGTAACATTACCTCTCTAAGGTACACTTAGCTTCTACTTGTTTTTATTTATTGAATGTTGACTGCACGGATAGCCGAGTGGTATAAGTCACCATGCTAATTACCACGGTGCGCGACGTGCTGCGGGTTCGATCTCCGCATGGGACAAGTATTTGTGTGATCCACAAATGCTTATTCCAAGTCTGGGTGTTCTTTGTGCATGTGATTTGAATGTTTGTGAAACCCCCGCGACTATTCCTTATAGCGGGCGTCGTTTTATAAAAAATAAAAAAATAAAAATAAAATAAAGAATCACCACTGCTTCTTAAATGATCTAGTTGTGGAGAATAAACGGCGCAACATTCTCCCCGGTAGGACACTGTCTCTCATTTTTTAGTCTTCCGTCCTTTGTTCTGAATGCAGGAGTAGGTACCTTAATTTAACACACCCACAGGTTTAGGACTTCAGTGATTCTATTTAGAACTAAACCAGCTCATGTTTGGTCACAATCAGGAATGTTTGTTCTAGAAAGGTCGGCTACAGTTCCAACTAATATTTGTTAAGGTGGTCTTGTATAACAAATTAGTTGTTTATTTGTTACTGTTTGTGTAAGTCTTAATTAGGATTTGGATATAAAACTTACATTTACGATAAAAATCGATGGGATAGGACGTCGATTGGAAAATTTAGAAAATGTTGATTCGTTGTGAGTTCCATTTTAATTTAATCGCAGGCAATATGGAGCAAAGAAGAATTAAATATTTTTATAATTAAAACGAAATGAAGCCGCACTCGCCGCGGTTGGTTCATGGATGGGAACATACCGAGACCCCTCCGTGCCTCGGAAAGCACGTTAAGCCGTTGGCCCCGACTGCCATACAGTGATCTTTGATAATCGTTAAATCATTACAATTCTGACAACCTGTCTTACTATGGAATACTGTATTACCTAGCAATAGGTTGTGGAGGTCAGATAGGCAGTCGCTCCATGTAAAATACGGTATTCAGCTAAATCCGGTAAGACTGGCAGCGGACCCCAAATAGGTTGGGGAAATGCTAGGCAGATGACTAGAGTATGTTTTTAGTTTTTTTTTAATCTGAGCTTATTGACAATTGTTTTCTGAGGTTTACGCGAAAGTTAGATATTGAAATAAACCACTTTTTAACGTCGGGAACTAATATCAAAATAAACCGCGATAAAATCAGTTTTTCCCGTAGTTTTATTTCACTGAGCTTATCTGTTTCAATTCCGAAATCATGACTACTTTTTGATACCATCGTATTATCGTAATACGGTGTTCTGTTCATATACAGTTATAACAGAAAATCTTAAATCAAAAGATCAATTTTATTTAAAATTAATAACATGAAAAGCAACAGATACTTGAATAAAATTAAGTACAGTATAATATTTCTCATGGACAAATAATTCTCATTATAGAGAAAATGTGCGTTACAAATTACAATATTTTAGTGATAAATGCTGTTTGTTTAAATAAATATCAAAACCTTCTGTTTAACCTGTAACTTGTCGGTATATTTAGTCCAATCTATCCGTTGTTCTTTTATTTCAGAGAAATCTCACGGGGTTTGGTTATTTATTCCTTTTCTTTTGTTTTCTTACTACTGAATATCTTGCCTGGCGTTTGAATCTACTTTTATTGCGTCCGATTTGTTAAGATTGACCTTAATCCATGTTTAATGACGTCATCTAAGAGCGTTTGTATTGATCTAATCTGAATTTTTATTACAGTTTGTACGAGGTTGGTTGATTTCGTTGAAGTGCCTTTGCGTACTCAAATGCCAACTGCCGTTATGGCAATGAACGCTTCTCATAAGCTAAAAATATCAAAAATAGATAATAATATAAAAGGTACAATGTTAATGGAATATTAAGTAATGAAAATACTCGTTCTAAAATATTGCAAACCGCAGAAATATTGTACACCGACCTTATATAAGATGTCCTCTTCACCGATTTTGGATATCATATTTAGGTAGCCCCCTGTATAACTTAAAACATGTATAAAAAAATAATAACAGTGAACAACATAATCAAATTGAGAACGAAATGCGAAAACCGTGTACCTTGTGAAGAAACCAAACCATTCGTTATCCGCTGACAGACGTATGAGTGAAACAACTCATTTAATTACACCACGCTAATAGTACGTGGTTTTAAAATTATGTGATTTATACACAAAAATAAATCTAAATATAAATATTTTTTTTTCATACAGTTGAACATAGAACCTCCACATATTTGGAATTTGGTTAAAAATTAATTGCTATTGATACCTATCTAGAGCCAGAACTCATAAATAAGGCAGATTAAGAAGAGTCTTTCGAGATGGCATATAACAGTATTCTTATAATGGCAACAAAGAAGTCTAAAAGCGTTAGGACACGAAAGATATAAAAATAAACTGAATTATTTCAGATGTTTTCCAAATTAAAATCAGAATATTTTTATATTGAGTAGGTATACCATTATGTATAAGATCAATATCTGGATTGTATATGTATAGATAATATCTGTATGTCGATTGTATAATTATGTTGTAAATGTATAGATAAACTAGCTGACCCAGCAAACATTGTCGTGTCTTATTAAAAAAAATCTGGAGAGGGCAACCCCTATCACTTGGCGTATAAAGAAATACCCGATATGCACACAAAATTTCATACAAATCAGTCCAGCCGTTTCGGAGGAGTTTGGCAACAAGCATTGCAATACGAGTATTTTATTAGATTAAAATTGCTTTTACAATTTCCTAACTTTGTAACACAGTGAACATTAAAAGGTTGTGGACCGCGTTGTATGTGGAAGGCGTTACATTCTAAAGCTGACGTAATTAATGGGCGAATCGATTGAGATAAAATGTTATTTGCACCGCTGTATCGATGACTTCGGAACTGCTAGCTCCTAAAGTATTTGTTTCAGTTTAAAGTGTGGCAACAAAAAAGAAAACAATAAATCTCTAAAAAAAATCACACATATTAAAAAAAAAGCTTACTAGCATAATATGGGTCGCACATTACTATTGTTCTTGAAGGTAAGATAAATGCTTGTGTTACGAGTGGGTTCACGTTGGTAGTGCAATGGGTGGGATTCGAATCCACGACTACATTATTACAAGTCTGATGCCCTAGCCATTAGGCTACCGCCGGTTAAACTCTGACTGTATATTGCCTAAATAAAGGATATTTTTATCTAAGGTCTGTTCATCTATACTTGTCACAAATAGTAAACAAACCGACGTCAATTACAAATCACGATTTATCTCAAAAATCACACAATGTATGTTACCACAATTAGTTTACAATTCTGAATAGATCACACAAAGTTTCCCATCACTAATTTTATTGACATTTCTTACATACGCCATATTTGTTTACATGTTTGGACAAGTATAGATGAACAGACTATAAGTTGCGCATTTCTCTCCTTCTGAAACGGTTTTAACGTTAAAACGGTTGAAGAGATAGGTACAATAGTGATCTTATAATACCTCAGTTCTTCTCATAAGTCTCATTACACAATAATATCGATATCACCTTTGTTTCAAACCCATACGGATCACTGTCGTATTTCGTTGTCACCATTGACATGGTGACGACAATACCTCGTACATATTACGAACGACGAGGAATTCCGTCCGCAATCAGCATAATAGGTGCACCTAATTGTACGTCATTTGTACTTGCGTCCTTCCACGGAATACGTGTGTATCTATAGGTACACACATACTGTAGATAATACATAGGTAGACATGATGAGGCGATGTACCTACTGTTGTAGCCAAAAGGTTTAGCGACCTGTTCAATTCTATTATAATACCGACCTTAATGTCTCACTGCTGGGCACAGGCCTCTTTCCATATAGAGAATGAACGAACATTGATCACTATGCTTGCTCATTGCGGGTTGGCAATTTCATATTCAAATTTTTTTGGAACCCAATTTCATGATGCCGCCTTGTCAATGGTGTCTAAGAATAATTAATAAAGTCCATATATTTAACTTTGAAAAATACTATATATATTATATAACTATGCCCAGGTTTGAATCCACAATCACGTGCACACGAATCTGGTATTTGGCCACCACAACACACTTCAGACCAAATCTATTTTGCTTTCTCAAATAGGTATTAGGCTTAAAACTTTGATTATACACATGTACAATTTTATAAAAACAAGAGCTTTTGTTTTCAATTCCAGTCCTTACCACAGGCTACAAAATCAAAACGAAGCATATACGATGTATGTAAACAAAGTATAATGATATTCAGTTCCCAGTCATTCGTTCCGTCATTCGTATGCAAGAGTTGTTCCTATTACAGGGAAGAGAGCTGATTTAGCTGTTGTATTGAGAGTTATTGAGGCGTTCTAGTGTAAGTCAATCCTCGTATTAACGTTATACAAATGTTTGTACATGCTTTGTGTTAATATTTTGCCAATATTGGGTCCAACTTTTGATTATATATTTTTTTTATGACATAGATACTGATATTTTTCATTTTATCTGCACATTATAAGATGTTCATTGCACAAGGTAGATTCAAGGTAGCAGTCATAAAAAACCCAACAATCCTTTAAGCTAGCATTTAAATACCACATAAAAAGATAATTTAAGTTTTGTTTGGGTTGTTTTTATTTTTCTCGCTGATAATACTTGTTTTCCCAACCCTGACATTAGCAGAATCGTCGACTCCCCGACGGAGCCATAATCGACAAAATCGAATCGATTGAACACCAAAACAAATATTTAAAATTTACAAAGCATTTAGGCCAAAATAAAGAAAACATCCATTAATTTAGCAAATACTTTACATAAAATGCAAGCTCAATCAAACATGTAGCATGTTATAATAACTACCGCGTGTAGCTATAGCATGCTATAACAACTGTGAAAACGCTGCAACGGCTGTAACTCACGCAAAGTTTCAGAGAAACTGTAGTAAATGCAAGCTGATGTAACCATACCTTTCAATTTTCAAATCACGAGTCCCAAATATTTGTACCAAACCTACCCATTAATCAGATTTGAGGGAATATTGTGACTGAATGCGGAGCCAACAGCGTTTAACGCTTATTGCCTCGGGGTATTATGGTCCTTGTACACATATTGGGAGCTATTGTTAATTCATGTGTTTCGTATTATACATGATTCGTGTTGCCTATTAACGCAATAGCTTATCCGTTAACTGAAGTGAGGACGGTACGACAAACCACTGTACAAGGTGGTTTATACATAATTATGTATGTAGAGATTATTTATCTATTGTTCCATGGGAATTTGATTTCATTTATAAAATTTTATTTTTGCTTCATTAGAAACCTAAAAGTAGTTAGTTTCGAATCAGTAGATATTAACTGTAATAAAATAATACCGGCCTATAAACGTCCCACTGCTGGGCACAGGCCTCTTCTTATAAAGAGAAGAAATGAAATATAATAAGGGCGTACACAATTGCAAAATTGATTACCTAATGAATATTTTATAAGCAAATATTAAGACCATTATAGTATTTCATTGTTTGTTCAACAAACGAAGCTATTCTAATATTATTTCACCAATTAATACCAAATAATTGCTTTTGTTGCGTAGTTATAAAATGATGGTTCTCTTCCAATTAAACTTCTTGATATTATAACGAGAAAACAATTCACTGATACCTACTCAAGCTTCATCTGCAAAGGTCAATTGTTTTGGTAATGTTTTGAATAGTAAATTGATTGTTCAATATAAACAAAGTATACTTTGCAATAGCAGAAATGAATAAAAAAAACAGCTTGAAGGTAATGAAGAAATGTTATTTAGTCAATGAGTTGTTTTGTTTACCTAGTACATGAAATCCATAGATTACCAAATCTCGAAGAAAAGTCACAGCTTAAACTATCTTCAATTATATAAAGGTGAAAACGATCTTTTTTTATCCGAGGGGCTGTTGATTTTATAAAGTAGCGCACAAAAATATTTATTTGAAATAACTATTTTAGTGTTTTTACTCTAGTCTTGAGTACCATATTATTGTCATTATGGATTTTACAAATACATACATACGTGTTGTCATGTAGGTACAAATACATAAATATTGATTTTACTATTGATTGGTTTTAAAAAGCTGCGCTCAAACATTTTTTGAAATAACGAATTTTTTGTTTTTACTTCAGTCTTGAGTACTATAATATTGTCATATTTAATTAAATTCATCATCATTCATCATTCAAATAAATAGCGTATACGTAACAACATGTATGGTGTCAAAGTCTACCTTTTCGAAAATAACAACTACCTACCTATACTGTAAAATTGGAAGTCATCGAAAACCTACCAATGCATTACCGATAGAAAGCCGTACAATAATGTAAAACACCCACTAAACTAACCTACAAAGGGGCCACAAAGCGCCACAGTCTAAGTAAAAGCTTTGGCGACATAATAACAGTTTCAAGTGTTCGTGCATTTTTCAGCGAATGCCATTATGCGTTCACACGCCGCCCCGTAATGAAGTGGTGTGGTATGACGTAGCCCTGTTACGGTACGTGACCAAATGACGAACTGACGAATTAGTTTCTAACCGAATAGCTGGCGATTTTTAAGAGTAAGCTGTGCTAGTTCTTAGATAGTGTCTGGACGTATTGCAATTCATCTTATTACATCTACTGCTCAATTTTGTGTGTTATCTTTTTGTATTCAATAAAATACAGTTAACACATGCATGGATAATTTCTTTGCTGTAAAAACGGTGACATAGGGTAAATAACCTAGTAAGTGACAATAATGTTAACATCATTATACAATAACATTTGTGACGCAATTTTTACTTAGTACAGAAATTTCGGAAATTAATGATAAATGTTCTGATATCAAAATATACTTAAAGCTGGCCCCAATATAGCTTAAAATAAGCTAGGCAGAAAAGGAAATACACGCTCTATTTCCCCAACTGTTTCTTCTTCTTTTACTCGATTATTTTTGTTGAGTGTATACAGGTTTTTTGTAAATTATAAATAAAATTAAAATTATTTTATATTCAACTTAAAAAAAAAATATATCAATTCCTTCACTAATTAATCGAAAGGAACTTCGTTCCATCCGGGTATCCCTTGACACCTCTCAACTTTTTTACTTTATCACTACTTGAACAAAATCGTTTAGGTGTTGAAACATGGAAAGATAATAGATAAAAAATAGTAGAGGTATAATATACGATATTTTTCACAATCACAATAGTTAGACTTCACATTCTGAGGCAAGAAACTTAAACATTAATTCTCAAATTAGGTAGTTTTCTTTTACCCCACCTACCAAAAATTCGTAAACATATAAAAGTTTTTTTTATTCACATTTATTTATACAATCCAAGTTTCATATCTTCATGTGTATCAAGCACAACGTCAACGGTGTAATTGTATGCTTCCTTGTTAATAACAGTTGGAGGACGATAAATAATATTAATGAGGTGCGCGTCCCACTTGGGTAGCGTAGACACTGGTGTTGTTTACCCCTTACGAATGGAGTCGGAATAGAGGCGGGAAAGGTGATACTTATGTGTTATTATAATGTATGGCTTATTAGTAACACAATAATTAAATAATGATTTATTTGAAGAAAGATCATATTTTTATTATTTGATACGAATTATCCTATCCAGTTTAGACTGGCGGAATTATGTTGCAGTGCAATGATGCCAGCATTAATCATATCACAAGAAAATTGAGAGAAATATTGTCTTTTTAAATATATTTTTTGCCGTTTTTTTTTGGGCTTTTAATTTTTTTTAACTTTTCATATTTTTCAGTACAGATAATATAGACAACAACAGTTTAATAACCTTGACCTTTTCAGCAACTACGACTGACAATTTATTCATACTCTTGACGCGGTAAACAACGATAAATTATATTCTAAGATGAAAAGTAAGCAAAAAAAGTGTATGATGATGATAAAATATCTATTCAAGTCAAGTTCTAACGAGCTTACCGTTTCTTACCCCAGAATACTGAAACGCTAATTAACTTTAACACGATCTTAAATGTCTATCTGTCGCTACTTTACACCTTAAAGTGACAGAGACAGCATTAGATTTAACGGCGGCTTCAAACTGATTTACGTTTCCGTAATCGGCTGTTCACGTAGTTCAATTATTGTTGTATTAGTTCATATTTTCGTTCGTCACTAGATGTCGCTAGGCGAATGACGTCACGTTTCTAGATGGCGGTGTTAAGATTTTCGGACACCTAATGACATCCCTCTAATACATTTAAGTTCAAGATTTATGTAACGCCCTTTAATAAAGCATTAAAATAATATATTATAAAGTTTTCTCATTTTGAAATCCTATTCCTAAGTATATTATTATATTATAGTACAACCTTCCGACCTCGACCAGACCTCATACTTCGGCAATTACCTTACTTTTACTTAGGTACTTAGATTTGAACTTACCTTCATTTAATTTCATAAATTACACCGCTGTACCGCGGTCCATTTAATAAACAAATCTTATAATGAATTATGAGCACGTAGTCTCGGTGTTGTCACCAACTATACGCGAATTAATCTCTTCTCGGCATTCACGTCACGTGCCCAGCACAAATAAGCAGACCGTTACGTGACTCACTTCACTGTTAAATGAGTTAATGACGTCATATTTTTTTGGTTCTCTAATTGTGTTTTTTTCTTGTTCTCTAGTAAGGCTTTTTTATTTCTTCTCCGTATTTTTCTTATCAAGTTAGAAATGAATTATGTATTGTATTCGAATATTAAGGTATTGTTGGTTTACGCAGACGGAGCCATAATACAAATAATTATTGTAAATGTGATTGATGCTTATGACTGCGTTTTTCAACTATCATAATAATATGATTAAAGGAATAAATATAATATTTTTAATATATTTTCTGCCTTTCAAGCAGTCGGGTTATTGGTTTTTTTGTCAATCATATTGTTATTGTATGTATTTATTTATTTTGTCAGGATTAAGGTATTAATCTATACTTCTCAGTTCTTGTAGAGATCCAATCAATTATTTATTCACTTTTTTTGTCTCGAATAATGTATTCCAAATTAATGTTTTCGCAATAAATCTCTCTACTTTTTGTTGCGATAACCAACATCCGAGGGTAGAGCCGAAGCCGAGAACTAGATTATTACAATTGACATAAATTACTTCTTTTGTTTTTCCTATAACAAGTTATTTCATTTTAGTTTATTTAATACACCGATGTATCTAAATTAAAATCCTGTACAAAATTTTCTACTAAAATAAAATACCTAACTGGTAAATTCTACTGCGTAAAATTTCCCAACGTGAATTATACATAAATAATTCGCAGTATGATACGAGGAATCAGGGCCCGAGTGACCAGGGCGACATAAATCAGGTAGAATTTAAACTGCGTCTGTACCTCCCCAGAGACTGGATCGCGAGATGAGGGTAAAGTATGGAGGTTGCTCGCGAGGAGTTCCTGATATATTGTGAACTAGGTTTTATTAGAACTGGTTGTAGATATTTTGACTTTTATATATTACTAGCTTCTGCCCGCGAATTCGCCTGCGTGGACCAGATTTAGGTCCAAAAAGAAATGAAAAATGTGAAAGTAATGGAAAATGGAATTAAATATTCAGCCGTGTGTAGCTTGCGCTGTAATAGAGAAAACCGGCCAAGTGCGAGTCAGACTCGCGCACCGAGGGTTCCGTACAAACCTGTAGGTATATAAGTAAAAGTTATGGTATTTTTATTGCTAAATGAAATCCATAACATAACAATGTTTATTTTTTTTTGTTAATCGCATAATAACGTTTGCTGGGTCAGCAAGTCTAATATATAAAATTCTCGTGTTGCGGTGTTTGTTTCCAAACTCCTCCGAAACGGCTGAACCGATTTGCATGAAATTTTGTGTGCATATCGGGTAGGTCTGAGAATCGGCCAACATCTGTTTTTTTTTAATCGCTGAACAACGTTTGCTGGGTCAGCTAGTAAGTTTATGATTATTAAAAAAAAATATACTATGTGATGTAACTAAAAATTTAAGATTTTCGGAATTTTTCCTATATGTGTACTTTATAACGTTGCTTCATGCCAAATTTCAAGATTCCAGGTCGTCTGGAAGTATCCTTTAGGTTTTGATTCCCTTGCGAGTAGTTGCGAGTTTCAAAATATGCGGCTTTAATTGCTGTATCTTTTGATTGCGTTGACGTAGAAGTTTGATTTTGTTACAGCTTAAAGATATTATAGACTTGAGTATTTGTTAAGAATTTCAATATAATACCACTACGCGTTCATGAGTAAAGGGGTAATAAGTTTAAAATTATTAAAAATATTTTTATTATATGATGTAACTAAAAATTTATGCTTTTCGCAATTTTTCCTTTATCTGTGTTATAAGAAGTTGCTTCGTACCAAATTTCAAGATTCTGAGTTCACGGGAAGTACCCTGTAGGTTTTGATTCCCTTGCGAGTAGTGGCGAGTTTCAAAATATGCGGTTTTAATTCCTGTTTCTTTTGATTGCGTTGACATAGAAGTTTGATTTTGTTACAGCTTAAAGGTATTATAGATTTGAGTATTTGATATGAATTTCAATATAATACCACTACGCGTTCATGAGGAAAGGGGTAGTAAGTTTAAAATTATTAAAAATATTTTTATTATATGATATAACTAAAAATGTATACTTTTCGCAATTTTTCCTATATCTCTGCTATAAGACGTTGCTTCATATCAAATTTCAAGATTCTGAGTTCACGGGAAGTACCCTGTAGGTTTTGATTCCCTTGCGAGTGTCGAAAATTTGCGGCATAAACGAGAGTATCTTTTGATCGCGTTGACTTAGAAGTTTGATTTTTTCACAGCTCCAAGAAACCATAGACTTGAGTATTTGATATGAATTTCAGCTTGATACCTCCACGCGTTCCTGAGAAAAAAGGTCTTGACAGACAGACAGACAGACGGACAACAAAGTGATCCTATAAGGGTTCCGTTTTTACCTTTTGAGGTACGGAACCCTAAAAATACCAAATTTCAAAGCTGTCTGCCCACGGCTTAGCTCGTAAACAATTTTCAATTTTCCCTCGGGAACTACTACTAATCGGGATAAAAAGCCTTTGCCTATTAGCCTATTTTTAACCGACTTCGAAAAGGAGGAGGTTATATGTTCGGCGTGTCACTATTTTTTTTTTTTTATGTATGTTCACCGATTACTCCGTCAATTGTGAACTGATTTTTATAATTCTTTTTGTATTCGAAAGAGTATTCTCCCGAGGTGGTCCCATTGTCACCAAGTCAGGATCTGATGATGGGATCCCAGTTAAATCGAAGGAAACCCTTAAATTTTAAAGAAATGTCGAACGTGTTTCATTATTCTACTGAGCCTATTTAGGTATTTACGTCCAATAGTCATCACCTCAAGGCTTTTGGTAAATACTGAGCTGATGATGGAAGAAACCTTGAGTTTTAGGAGTTAAGGGTTGATTTTTTTTATATAATAAATATGTATTGACCCTCATTTACATTTTTTAACGTTTCTAAGGTGAGCTGTATTGTATTATTATAATAAATATTATGAACACAAAAAAATAAAAAAATAAATAAACTTTTGAAAAAAAAAATTAAACCGACTTCAAAAACCAAAACAAAACCTAAAAGGCACAAAATAGTGTAAAATAAACTTAGAACTATCTAAAATATTAATATAAAACTAGAAGTGATCTGTTTGAAGTCGGTGCCAAACAACAATATACCAACAAAAAATAAATAGGTACCTACAAATACTAGTACAAATACGAGTATAGGTATAGAGTATGGCACCAACTTCAAACAGATCACTTCTAGTTTTGTATTAATATTTTAGATAGTTCTAAGTTTATTTTACACTATTTTGTGCCTTTTAGGTTTTGTTTTGGTTTTTGAAGTCGGTTTAATTTTTTTTTTCAAAAGTTTATTTATCTTGTCTAGAGATTATAACCAAGATTACTTGAACACAAAATAACAACATCTAAATATAATATATAGATGTTATCTATATATATTGATGTATCAAATGTGAAAAATTAATATATGAATCAAAAGCTTTTGAAACTCAAAATTAAAATAACTTTTATTTACGACCACTAATGAATGGGCCTCTAGTGTTATTAAATATCTTTCCGTCGCTATTTTACATCTTACAGTGACAGAGACAGCATGAGACTTAACGGCGATTTAAAACTGAATGACGTTACGTATTTGGCCATAAGAGCAGAAATTCACCACTCCCAACGTCGTAAATTTCAATAATATGCACATCTGAATCAATTATCCATGTTTGTATCAAATAAGGACCAGCGTGACCCACCACCTACACGCGAAGACCTGCACAATGGTACTGAAAATGTTGTACATGGCCAAAAAATATAATTTCTGTTTGATTATTTAAGCAGAAAAGTAATAGCTGGAGCAGTCGGAAGTATGTAGGTATATACCTAGTTTGTGCAAGTCCCTTAGAAACTCTACACCACACAATAGTCTTAACCGAGATATAGATTGAATGTAGGTCAGCAGTCAATCGGAGTCTAGTGAATGGTGACGTCAGTAATTAGACCAGCCAATCGAACCCTATTAAAGTCATTAGGTCGATCTCCTTAGCTTAAAACCAATCATTTTAGGTTTTAATCTAAATGACTTAGAACAAAAGCCATTTAATGTACTTTTTTGTGCAGGTACTTTTGAGATCTTTTGAGAAAGTGCCTGAAATATTCAATGAACCTTTTTTCGAAAAGGTTCATTCTGTATCTATACAATTTATACTTTAAATAAAATTTATCATGACAAGCGATCTCCCCTCACGCCACCGACGTCTCGGGCGCCGACATCACCTTGTCACAAGATGTGACAACCACCGGATCATGGCTGAGATCAAAGTTGAAAGTGAGAGCGCCTGCCCGTCCAGTTATGCGACTAAGTCACACCAATTTGTTACCCACGCTGTCTTGCAGCGTACATGCTTTGCATCGTCTTCTGGGGCCTCACAATGGTGGCATCTATCTTCTTATTTGTTCACGTTCGATCTGACACAGGTACTTGCCGAAACAGTCCTCTGTGCCGCAATTTCAGCCACTAAAGGGTTAAGGCTAATAATCGATGCCCACGCGAAGAAAAGTAATAATAAAGCTAAAAAGTTATTTTTCTGTTTGAACGCCCTAGTCTCTGAAACTTGAAAAAAAAAAACCTTTTGCATTTAATAGCCGAATTCTTGAGAAAGGTAATTAATAAAACCGTAAGGCACAGCTACGATATACTCAGTGTATTGCAGTTAGCCAAATAAGTAATACTGTAGGTAGACAAGTTTTAACAACAAAACAAAGTAACGTTAAAGATCTTCGCTTCATGATAGAACAAAAAAAAATGAAATTGCAACAAAACATTCTATTATGCATGCTATAGTCTCCTGTAAGTGAACGAGTACACCTATGATATGTACTCTTGTTGATTATTTATTTCTTGTGATTGTGTACATCCCTTGTTGGAGATCATAAATAAATAAATATTTTTCTATATTATTCTCTAATATTTTATTTTTTATCTTTCTTTATTTTATCTTTATTTCTCATCATCACAACAGTAAATATACAGATAAAAAATTGTTTGCGCGTGATATAGAGACTGGTGTCTGAGTGAGGTTAAACCTGTGTTACAGATTAATATTGATTAGCGATTAGCAATTACTTAAATACTGTATCTACCTCATCAATTACTCTCCAAATCATCAGAGTATTGTAAAGTAGGTACCTACTCGTAATACGTGTTTGTCTAGCTCAAATTAATCGAGTGTCATGCGTTCAACCACGACTGACACTAGATTAGCTAGCACGGACATGTCAACGCAATCAGAACACATGTCAAGGTATGTATATATATTATAGTACCACAAACTTATTCGGCCCGGTAATGCGTCGCTGTTGTTAAATTTAGAGTTTCATCTCAGAATTTTCGTGGTTTTAAGGGTAAAAAAAAGTAAATTAAATCTTAATTAATAAATAAATAATAATAAATGTGGACAACATCACATACATTGCTCCGAATCCAAAGTAAGTAGCTAAAGCACTTGTGTTATGGAATCAGAGACAACGAAGGTACCACAAACACCCAGACCCGAGACAATGTAGAAAAGTGTTTTTCTACATTGACCCGTCCGGGGATCGAAACCGGGACCTCAGAGCTGGCGACACTTTGAAAACCGGTGTATACGCCACTCGACCACGGAGGTCGTCTATTTCCGTTATTTTTTTATATAAGCTATATAAAAGGATGGATATGGTGACTGGTTCAGATTTTGTGGCATTATGGATACAGTAGCTGCGCCCTCAACTCTTTTCGCATGAAAATACGGCTGCAATTTTTTTTTCTTAAATTGTTTTCTCAAACGAAGAATGTAACCTATTTTATTGTAAATTACGTACGTATTAGTGGTACCAATGTAATGCTCCCTGTCGACCATATGGACTAGAGCTCAACCTAAATTGGGCTTTCTTTATGACCGATAACGCTTATTATTATAATGAACGAAACATTTTTATTGTGAGCTGATTTTAATTAAGCAAATTTTACTACCAACCCACGACCTACGGTCTAACAGTCAGAGTTACTAACCAACAGGCCAGTCAGGAATTAAATGGAAGTAGAGCCGTTGTCAATGTTTGGTATTGTGCGTTTAGGTACAAACTAAAGCGCTTCGGGTTCAACGTAAAATTTGGCCCCAGTTTAACAATTAGGATTATAGCCAGTCAGCTATAAGGTAGAACTAACATTCGAGCATCCCCGTAGAGGCTGTTTTAATGCATTAAAATAGCCTATAGCCAAAACGGGCATAAAATATTAGCGCCTATCGCATCTTCCCAAATAGAATGGCTTCAGTGGGGGCGAAGTGAAATTGTAACAGTTACGGAACATCATTGCGAGCTGCTCCCAACGATAAGTGGTACAGCCCACGCTCGAACCGGAAAGCCACGAAGGAAGAGGGCTTAAATGTTGATCATTGCTAAAATCATTGTATACATGCTAAAGTGAAAAACATACTTTAACTGCACGAATGTACAAACTACGCAAGACAATCTTGGTATTTTCCAATTGTTTTAAATGCAACATCGTTCTGCTGAATGGATGAAATCGAAATGATGATTTCTGTGTGTTGTCTATCGATACCAAAAATATTTTTAAAATCCATTAACAGTTGCTAGTATTCTCACACACTGTGCCCTCAGCAAGGGTCGAATTCACACCAAACTTGTTACACTAACAATAAAATACAGAACAAATGTAAATAAACGTATTACGTGAAGTCCTCTAAAAGCTATTTTTCTGATAATATTATTAAAATCAACACTCACTTTGTAACTTCCCTATAAATATGCTTTCATCATGTTTAAACACACACATAAAACAAAACAATCCACAAACACACATCAACATTTAATCACATTTAAGCTGATCAACCAATCTATACATTGTTTGTCGCGCTTGTGCATGACATATTTAATGTTAGTTACAATTCTATGGATATTCGAATTAATCTATTTTCAATATTGATTCAACCAATTGATTTAATTGAAAATGTATTATTAAAATACGTCATTTACGCAGCCATGTTGATTCGATATCCGTAAGCTGGCTTTATATCGTGGTTCATTTTAAAGGATTATAAAATGGTGCATCATTGATAAATTCAATGTATTTATACCCAAGTTCTTTTGTGACTTATTGATAGTCCATAATAATATCATTAATTTTGAGTCCAATAGTATTGAATGTAATGTTATAATACCGGACTAATAATACCTCACTGCTGGCCACTGGCCTCTTCTCATTTAAAGAAGAAATTAGCATTGATCACCACACTTTCCCATTGCAGTTGCTACTTCACATCAACATTTTAATCACAAAATTCAATCCTGGAACACGGCAAGTGTCTCTTACTTACCGCCATTTTCGTGGGCCGACTCCGCCACAATCTCTTTATTAGACTCCTGTTAAATTTGCAAATGGTACAAGCTATATAGCATTAAGGACGTAACGACACTGATATGCATAATTAAATATCTTAAAACGTTTGAAGGAATCTGTTTAAGAGATATAAATGATTACAATATTGTTCAACGTTTTGTGATTTTGTTAGCTTAAATTGAAGATCGCTCATTGAATTGAGTGAATTGAAATTTTAATTGAATGAGAGGTCCTTGGAACAACACCACCGTGTTTTGTAAACAGTTGAATATCGTTCTTAAGTGTTCACAGATCGTCAATGACTTTGTTAACTTGTTTGACAGCACATTTATTGTAAAAGTTTGGATAAAATTATATTATATTTCGAAATATTTGCATTTCTTTCAAAGATAATAAAATATCATCATCATTATTATCTGCCTTGATATTTCCTATGCTATGTTGGGGTCGGCTGCCAGTCTTACCGGATTTAGCTGAATACCTACCGTATTTTACATGGAGCTACTGCCCATCTGACCTTCACAACCCATTACTGGGTAATACAGTAACGCATAGTAAGTCTAATTGTCAAAATTGTAATGATTTAACGACTGTCAAAGATTACTGTATGACAGTCGGGACCAACAGCTTAACGTGCTTTTCGAGGCACGGAGGGGTCTCGGTATGGTACAAATGGTCTCCCATCTACGGACCAACCACGGCGAGCGCGGCTTAACCTTTCTTTAGACAGAATACTCGTATGTCGAGAATATCCTTTAACCCGCTCTTTTACAAAGTCAGTAAATTGGTGTAGACAATGTAGATTAAATTGTAAAATCAATAATCCACTCAATAAGTCAAATCTCTTAATGCCACGTAATCTTCACTGATGAGATCGTGTGCTAGGCCAAAGCCGTGGTCAATTTTATAATTGGCCTGGGATCGAGGGAGGTGCAATAACGTGGCCCGCTTCACAATAGATCGATGGACGTTGCAATCTTAATCTTATGTTCTATAAAGTTACATTTTAAAACAATTTAGTTACATACCGAATTGCCAAAAAAATCTTAAATGCTTTAATTCTATAAGAATTTTATTTTTTAAAATTTATGAAAACTTGGTCGTTGG
Source organism: Plusia festucae (assembly GCA_950381575.1). Lineage (NCBI taxonomy): Eukaryota > Metazoa > Arthropoda > Insecta > Lepidoptera > Noctuidae > Plusia > Plusia festucae. The sequence continues at coordinate 15,170,107 of OX494435.1, forward strand.
GCATAACAATTGTGGAAGAATACGAATCTATTCAAACAGAAAAGTTTTGGATACGTCATTCTTTTTTTTTTCAAAACAAATATTTTAAACCATTCATTTTTAATGATAAATCCTTGATAGGGTTTATTTCAAAGCAAACAAGTGAAACAAGTCATAAGAATGGGTCGTTAAATAATAATCGTAAAGATGAACATAAATTATTGGAGAGCGTGTAATTAAAATTAATGCCTGTTTTCATGTAATCTTTAGATTGTGGGGTCCAAGATGTATAATAATATCATACCTAATATGGCAGAACTTTCTCGATGCTACATTACAAGTGCCATGATCTACCGCATATCATAATAATATGGATATAATAATAATATCTTGGGACATCTCACACACGGCTATCTGATCCCAAACTAGGCAGAGCCCGTAGTATGGTAATCAGAGAACTGATTGACATACTTATAAATTTCTAAATATATGCATATTATATATAAATAACACCCAGACACAGAAACAGACAAACAACTGACTATCTGTTATGTAAATTCCTGCACACTTCTATCCATCGACTTTTAGTCTTAAATTTGTATCTGCAATCTCAGCCTGTAACGTAGTAGAAATATTTCACAGGAAGTTCAGATGGCACCGCTGTGCACTCGTCGCCAATGAATACATGATCACCTACAGTGCGCACACTATCGTACATAGGGTAAGTGGGTAGATAGGGTACCTAGGAAGACAGATAAGCTAGACTTAGAATTATTTATTAGCCTGCGTTAAAAGTGCTTGGTTTGTAAAGGGACCTTAGTTTTGAATTTTATCTTATTTGAATTGATTTAAAGAATATTGCGGTGATAGAAATCTGTAAATTTTCACTTCGACAAGTTACAAATCTAATCTGTGACGATCCCGTCCTAATAACAGATATTTCAATATTTTTTTGTCAATACTACGTCGGTTTTTGTAGTAATTCTAAAAACATACAGTGACATTCGCTAAACAATTTAAGGACGAAATTAATCTTTATTTTTCACAAATTATCTGAAAAAGTGAGTAAAGTATTTATTTAATCCGTCAATAAAAATCATAGATAACTTAGATCTATTTTTTTTTTGGGATATAAATGATTTAATGTTATATATAACACGTCACATAACGTAAGGAATATTCCAAAAGGACATAATTTTATCTCTATATATGACACAGTTTCCCAATTGTATATTTATTTCGAGAACATCAAAGAATTTCTGGTCTTTCTCGAATTTTCCGTAGATCGAGAAGGTTGCACCGGAGCGGATCCAATGAATATCTAATCAGCGCATATGTTGTGATCTGAACGAATTGAATGCACGACTCAGCTGCCTTCCAAATTATTTCATACTTTATATTTTAAGTTTAGGTTTTCGAAAAAAGTCTGCGGTATTTCGGTAGGGCGACAGAATGGGCTACTGTTTTATGCGTATGTTGATTAGCTATCATATGATCGAATCTGAATTGCAGAGTTAGGAAACTGGGTACAGTCTATATATCTAAGTTATATAACTTAGATATAGACTGTTTTAAATTATCATGCAAATCATCTATATAATTACAAAATGCATCGAATTAAAATGACTGCATTATGACTACAATATTTTTTTTTGTTCAGTGTCTATATCTTACTTTATTGAGTGCCGTTGCATAGTTATTGGATTTAGAACACCTATTTTTTGTCTTTGTTATTAATTACTAGGTACCTACTCCTTAAATCTACCTACTCCTTATATTTATACAAAGCTTTATTTTTAGGCTTATATCTATACATATTATCTTTTGGAAATACACTCAATTAACGCACCTGTGATACAATGATATTTTTATAAGTACAGGTGCCGTTTCTTTTTTTCTGTGAAGTGTCAAGTAATTTCTGTAAATAAACTTGTTATTATCAAAAAAAATGTTGTCTAACGAATACGCCATCAAAATAATAACAAGCAATTGATATTTAATGAAGACCTACCTATGTAGGTCCTAATTAAATATCTATATATAAGACCGAATTTCAGCTCTCTACTCGATATTCTGAACAAAGATCTGAGACGCCGGAGTCGAAATAATAGAGCTTAAATGTATGAGAACATACTCCCGACGAGGTTACGAATGAATAGATTTGGAACGACTAGACGACTGTTGGAAACGACTTGTGTATAATAATAAAACTAAAATAAGGACCTAAGGTTGAGTGTCCCTTTTTGTGATATTACTATAATTTACACATGCCTGACAAGAGATTCTTTACCATACTATTTTAGATTCAGCGACAGTCTATTTGATCGTTTATTGCTTTTGCATTGTAAAAAACCTCTTAAAAAATCAGGAGTTTATTTTACTTTACTAAAATAACTTTAGAAGATTCTCAAAATAAAAATGTACAATCTTTTTTTTTATTATATAAGTTATATACATAATACAGTTGTGTTTGTCACAACAATTATAAATCGAGAACGGGTGGACAAATTTTAATGATCCTTGATTTCATGGATTTGTCTCGGTTCCGAATAGTAAAATCTACACTAATATTATAAAGAGGAAAGATTTAAATTTTTGTATTTATTGTAGGTATGTATGTTTGTAATGAATAAACTTAAAAACTACTCTGCCGATTTAGAGAATTATTTCTCCATTAGAAAGCTACATTTACCCTGAGTAAGATAGGCTATATTTTTGTAGCTACCGTGGGCGGAGTCGAGGGAAACAGCTAGTCAATAATACAAACAAAGGAAAATTTACTTTTATGAGAAAAATTACGCGGGTGAAACCGTGAGCCACAGATTGTATATAATGTAAAATTACTCCATATCCAAAAACAACACACTTTGAATTTAAGCAATATTTTTTTTTAGTATTTTCTTATTAAGCCCGTTGTCTTCTGTTAAGTTTAGGATTGATACTGTCAGCGGATAGATCACGTAGTTTAAAGGAATCTCATCGGTCATACCAACCTCATGACCACAATACTTACACCCCCACTTCAACCTCTGAGTAACAAGACGAAATCGTCAACAGAAATGTACGATAAACCTCAAACTTTAGTTTTCGAACAAAGAAGGCGAACTTAGCATAACGTACCGGCTTTCGGGCCATAACTCACATTCTGCTGAACACTGTCAGTGCATGCAATATGTTCTATTTTTCTACGTTTGTCCCACATGTCTTCACCCGAATATGAAGTTTTTAGTATAGAAACGGAAAATAATCAGCCCCCCTAGCCAAGAGACATTTCTACAAGCGAGTTTTCATTTCATTTCTACGAGCAGTTTAGTTTTAATTTTGTGTTGGCCTGTAGCTTAGGACAAATTAAACAGTGTAAATAACAATTTCGTAAAAAGAAAACTTGATGGTTTTTCTTTTGTTTTAATTCTAACAACGTGTTCTATGCAGAAATTGCAGACGTAAAAACCGTATTACGTGAAATAAGTATTATTAAATGAAAGTATTACTTGTGTTTTTGTATATTTTATAATGAGCTCTACTAAACGAAAAAAAAAGTGTTAAGAAATTATCCTGCCCTCAAATTAAAAAACAACTTCGAAGTTACCAGTTATGGACTGTTGAACTTCGTCCTATAATAAATACAAACTTAAAATGATATCAGTTTGAAGATGGTTCTGCCCTAAATATCTTTCCTAGAATTTAGTTTGTAAGATCTAAAGAGACAATTCTTGGAAAATATTTGCATGAATTGATATGTACAAGACTGGCATACTTTAATATTGGGAAAAACTCCGTGTGATACGAATATAGTGTCTCTTAAAATTAAAAATGTACTTTTTAAACGAACATAAGTCACGTGACCTGTCACTTTGTATGAAAATTTCATTTACCATTTTAAGATGACAAAATTATGTTCCTTGGGAAAAGTGGTTCAGTTTTATGCACATGATTACCTCATAGAATTCCTTTGAAATAAAAACTATATATTATATTATTAACAAAATCATAAATAGTATTATAGCAAGCTAAAGACAGACATGTTGAACAAACTTTTTTCTTTTTATTGAAAACGTTACTCGAATACAAATTTAATGGTACCTATCACATATTTATTTTAGAAAGGTTCTCAACGTAATCCTCTAAAATCCTGAATTTACGATGATTCTATCTTTACTGTAAATTCAAATGTATCTAAAGAAAAGCTTAACCTAAGCCCCAACTGCTCGTAGTGGTATTAGTAGTGATTCAGTAGTAAATAATGAGCGCTTGAATGCGCGGCTCTTGAAGGCTGATATCGCTTCGGCTCAGCCGGGAACAGACAGTATTGTTAGGGGGGATATTATAAGGCACGATATGGAAACTATTTGCTTACTTGTTGACGTCATAGAAGAAAATTTAAAATGATGTATGATTTTTTCTTAAAACTAAGACTGTATTTTTGTGTTTTAGGGATGAAAATATTTTTTGGTTTTAATATTTATTTAACAATGATGATGATGATTTTTTGTAATGCATAGGAACAAATAAATAATCAAATTTATTGCGGAGACTTATAACTGTTAATGTAAGTATCTTAGTTCATTTGACTAAATATAAACCATGCAGAAACCTGACAACCAAACATCTCTAATTAGTCGACACTAATGTATGAGCTTGTTCTTTGACTTTAATTATATTACACAAAAAATATATTAGTGTTTCATGGGCATAAATTCAACCATCAGATTTCAAGTTTGAATATGGTATATAAATATTCAACAATTCTTTAAAACTTCAATAATTTAACCTGTTTCAAAATAAGCGGCAGAATTATTGATTTTCGCTATATTTTAAAGCAAAATATCGCACCTCAATATGGGCGCATTGTTTTCAGCGCATCGATGTCAAAGATTTAATATTGAAGCAAAAGCGAGCGATGCTGCTGCGTCGGCTGCATTATTCATCACACCTGGATGCTGATTTTAAAACTATATTTACATTCGCAGTTTGTGTGTTGACTCTTTGAATAGAGTGGCTTAAGACGTGCCGAGAGGTGTTTACGATACCATTTTAAACTGCGCAAAATTTTATCTATTTCAAAGAAAGCAGCAAAGCAAGAAAGAATGCAGCTATACTCGAGTATTTTATTATAGTTGAATCTTAACTATAAGTTCCATTAGATTGAATAGTGTTAAAGTCATTCTGCTGTTTATCTTTTTAGACATTATTCCTTTCATTAATCTTTATATCTTTGATGACATAATCTATTCATCACTGTTCTAACTATAAAATTCAATAAAGCGAGATAGCGGCATACAATCTCTACCAACTGTGCTTCACTAACATTGAAAGTATGATTCGTTAGTTAATATGTATAGTATGCGTAGAGAGAGAAAATTAAAATTGTAACGCTTTTGTTTTTATCTGCTTAGAATATTTAAAAATTGTATGTACCTTTTATAAATAAATACGTGTACTAAAGTAAAAAGTTATTCTAAACTTAATCTTCATTCGAGTTCCTTTGTCTGCAACCCTCAAAAAAAAAAAAATCAAAAATCAAAATGTTTTTATTTCTAGTAAACCTAAAATAGGCGCTTTAGAAACGTTAACTTTAAAAACTACTGACTCTAGGTGCGCGGTTCCAAAGTGACTATAAGTGACCCTCCCACTAAAGTGGTGACCCCGACGTTATACGAATGTCGAAAGCAAATACCTCCAAGCTGCAAGACGAACGTGGACCACAAGTTAAGACGAAGAAAGGAATGATTTGATAGGAGGTAACTGCAAACATTCTATACTAAGCTCATCGGATATGGTTGTATACTTACGTAAACTTTATGTTTTTAAGATTTGTACTTACCATATAGTTACTAAGAAATAAATGCTATTATTATTATTATTTGTATCTCTTTTTAAATCACGGGTTAACTTCAAGAGAAGAGACCCAGTCCTTAGAAAGGCTTACATGGGGACACAGGTCGAACACACAGAGGCCTGGTTGAGAACTTTACTCTAATATGAGATGGGGCATCTACCAGGTGCCATACACTCCTGCTCTATGAAAGAACAGACATTAACGGCCCAAGGTAGCTACAGAACTATTGTGATTATTAAGGTATTAAAACTAATTTGGGCTATTGATATGTATGAGGTTACGTGGATTGGTTTCTAAAATAAAATCGGAAAACTATGTCACCTGCCTTTCTACACATGAAAATGTAAACTAATAGGCAGGTAGTGACTCGTTATTATTGTTATAAACTGGAAATAATCAATCAAGACTTCATAAAATTACCCGAAATTAGATTTAAACAAAGGCTGTGCAAGAGTCAGTTTAGTATTTTGCTATTATAATTATTTTCGATGTAATATTATTAGCAGCTAATAATTATCCTATTATTAACTTGATTTAGATAATTACAGCGCTACAACCGTACTACCGCACAAAGCGTATTAATTTGAGAGTAGCCTTTAAAACAATTACATTATGAGGTATGTATAATAGCTAGCTTACATTAGCAGTAAACATTAACTAACGTTGACTCGTAAAGTAAATAGCAGCAGTCATTAAGTTAGAGATGCACTAATACTACTAATAGTAACAGTTTTTATTATGATTGCGTTTTTACATTCGACGGTTCATAATAACTAAGTGCAGTTATCGTTAATTTATTTTATTACTCATGAACTATATTTATTTGATATTGGTGTGAATAAAATCATTTTTCATTTTTAGTTATAAGATAGGTACTAGCTGCTCCCCGCAGTTTACCGGTATAATATCGGGATAATTTAATTTTATCGGGGTAAAAGAAAAGAAATGTAAAAGTTTGTCAGTATGTTTGTTCCTTCTTCATGCTCAAACGGATCTACCAATTTTAATAAAATTTTGTGTAGAGGTAGCTTAAATCCTGTATAAACACGTTGGCTTTTTATGCTGAAAAAATAAGTTATTTGGCAAACCGAGGATAACACCGCGGGGCGCAGCAAGTAAATATTTTATTTTCAGTAGGTACCTTAGAAAATATAAAATTTCTATGTAAAATATTTCGATGCTTTAACATTTTTTGGTAATAAAAGCGTTCAACGTGTTATTGATAAAACAGTTTTAACTCTAACATCGAATATATTCAGATTGTACGCACCAATAATTCCTTTTATCATATTTAACACAATCCATTAGTCACTGTTTGATGTCTGACACCTTACATAACGTAGGCAGGCAATGTTTTCACATAGAAACTGGAATTTTGTCATGTACCTGTCTTATGTGTCTGGAAATTTCTTCTTACAATATATTTTTCATGTGAAATACTTGTGACCTTTTTGGAGATATGTGACTACGAGTACTTACCTACCTACTCACATTCGTCTTATACTTAAGTACTCCTTAGAATTATTGACAACGATATTTGTACGAAATAAGTCAAGATTACTGCTTCGATGGCCTCTTTCGGTCCTAGAAACATGTTTGCCTTACCTTTGCGACTCGTTATCTGACCTCCACAAAATATGAACTAGAAATCTGTATCTCTGAAAAGATCCCACATTATCTTAAAAAGCAAAATTATGTAGGTACTTGGTATTCAATAAAACATTATAAAGACTAACGAAAAAAATAAAAACTACCTATAAAAATAATAATAGCTAATCTAAATATGTGTCTGATCATAGCTTTTTTGAAACAACAAGATTACGTTGTACCAGTTTGTGCATCAAACCTAATCCAGTAATAACGTGAGTGCATTATATTCACCACAATACTAATGTTTGCCAGTCTTTGCCTACTCGAAACATATGTTCAAACAGTCGAGAACGGCTACGGCTAATGTTTTGTTAAGTCCACTCATTGTAGTTTCCCATTTAATTGTTTCAAAACTAATTGAAACGCCGGTGACTACAATGTTCTATGTAAACATGTTTACGGTCTACAGTGAAATGATAATTCTGTTTAGTGAAATCCCAGCTCGTTTATGAGAATTTATTAATCTAAGCTATGATACAGTCCACACATATACGTTTTGGTATAGAATGTAATATAATGGGACGTATCGATGCAGATGGCCAATGTCTAGCAGTGGACAGACATCTGCTGCGATAAAAAATGTATAAATACATACAATATACATACCCTACAAGACAAAACTATTATACGGAGATAGAAGAACAACATGCTTGCTAACCGCGGGTCGACAAATTCTGATATATAACATTTTTATTTGACCACTGGAGTTTTCTTGATATACAGGAATTTCTCGAAACCTTCACCGGTTTCTGTTTGACCTTAGTTAAACTGTAAATAATTAAAATTGGTAAAATTGATTGTGTTGGGGTTTCTGTAAAGAGCCAAATAATTGTGGCCAATTTATTTTAAACAATAGGTCCTAATAATCTTTTGTAGTTATTGTTAGAGACAGAAATTTCAGGAGTTAGGCAAATTAATCAATATCCATTGTATCTGACTTAAGAGAAGATGGTATTATAACCTTAGAAGTTAGTAAACGAATTGGTACTGATACTTATTGAGAACGTTAATTTAATAAAACTGGAAGCGATTTATAATTAACACCGATTTATACAGAATGGATTTATTTTAATGTCACTTGGTGGGAAAGTACTCTTAGTAGTTTCAAGGGAAATGTTCTTTTATTTAAAAAAAGAAATAAAACTGTATTCACCGATTTATGAAAATACGCTTGGTAAACCCGTGAATCAAACGGGCTAAAATGCGAAAATTTAACACCCTGAAGGTCCTTTCATGGCATCAATATATACAACTTCTAAACTAAACTAACCATGTTTTCTAGATGGTTAGTTCAATGAAAAGAAAACAGTTAAATCTGTAATAAATTATCCAAAATTGAAAAGGAAACATCTAACAATTTTAAGTGAGTTTTTTATAACGTGTGAATGAATAATTCTCATAAATCTCAAACATATTTCATAGTTTCGTGCATGGCCGAAAACTACAAAAAATCCAATCCATTTTATCAGTATCATCAAAAATTCATTGTCTAATCTACCAAAAACCACACACTAAAGCATCATAACGACAGCACACAAATTCCATAACGTACCACGGACATGCATATTTCAACAGCATTATATCAAGTGGTTTTTCATCCCTAGAAACTTTAACCGTCCAAATTCCCGTGCCAAAGAGCACCGCCGAATTCCCGTCCGTTGTGGGACACTCGTCCATATTTTATTAGACCAGTTTTGATTTAAATATTTTAGTACCCGAAAAATGGTCTAGTTTTCTAGAATGTATTATGGAACGTATGTAGGCTATTGCTTTGTTATTACTTCATTTTATATTCCTCTAATTTGAAAGGCTACAAATAAATTTTGTGCAATGATGTTACATATTATACTGAGGGTCTTGTCTATTGAAAGTGAAAATATAGCCTACAAAAATGTTGTAATACCTACTGTTAATTATTTGGAAATAAACTTTATTATTATTATATTCTTCACATAATCACTGTTTTCACAGGAAAAGTGTTTGCAAGGATCAAGCTTGGTGATCAATACCTACTTGTTTATTCTCTATGAGACAAGGCCTGTGTCCAAGAGTGAGGCATTTATAGGCCGAAATTGTTATTATAAGAAATAAAGGAAAAAACAAAAAAAAAAAGATTCGCGTTAGACCGCAGTATCGACCAAACTTAGCCTACTTAAAATGAAAACTAAATGAATGAAAATAGACTTAACAGTACTCTACGCCAAAAAGGCCACAAGTTCAGCATGAATGCCAGACAGCTAGTGAATGGCACTGGTTTTTAATTGGGCCTTGAGATAGTGACGGGCCTAGAATGTCAACCGGCAATAAGCATATTGGATTACTCACCATTATAAAGATAGTGTAGGATAATTTTTATATATTACATTTGAGCTTAGAATTCCTTATTACATTAAGAATTCTATACCAATTTATACCAGAACATTAATTCAATGGTATGACTATTATGGACTTAGTTTACTTGCAGTGAGTTATCGTCTTCGAGATAGGTTTCTGATACTTCCGCCGCATTGTGTATCATATGTCATGCTAACTATTACTCTTGGACACACGGTAGTTATCAGGGATTCGAGCTTGTATGTGATACAAACTGACGCTTCCGAGCGCTAGTGTCATAGTATGCAATACGTCATGCGAGTGTTAGCTTAGGATTTGAAACCCATTGCATGCTTTGTTTTTGTAACGATAATCGTGATATTGCGTTTTGTTATTCCATTTCCACTTAAAGTATTTTGATATCGTGTGCGTGTGTGTATTTTTAACAAAAGCTGTTCAAACACAAGTTCTGAGGTGACAAATGTAAAAAAAACATACAGTCGAATTGAGTACAAACCGCCTCCTTTTTGATGTCGGTTAAAAATATAAAACTCTGTAAGCTGTTATAAATTTGTGCTAATTATAATTTTATATTTTAAAGCTACAAGTTCAACAATAATGATAATAATAACTCTTTATTATACACCAAAACAAGTTTACATAAAATACATAATTCGTACAATGGGCGGTCTTATCACTAATTGTGATCTCTTCCAGACCTATACAGGGATTGGAGTAAGGAAGAATAAACAATGTACAATAGAATAATGAATAGCAACGTTTAGTTGCAACTGAAGTCACAATTAACTACGAACCAAAGTCCCTTCGCACTAAGACATCAGTGCAAGCGGACAGAAGCATTTAATTGGAGCTTCCTCCGACCGAGACGCCAGGACAACTCCCACGACACATTGACATATAAACAGACTAATTTTAGACATTGTCATAGATACCCAGATACTGTAGAAGAAGCGGAAGTAATTGATACAGCAGAATAGATGACTAGAAGTGATCATTGCAATATGAGATTTGTTTATTTCTTTGTGTAATTAATTTGTCGAAAATGTTGGTGTACAATAAAGTATATTATTCTATTCTATTCGATGGTGTGTTGTTAGGTAAAGTAAAGTGCAATCGTTGATTTGTGAGTCAAAAGCAATTGACAGGTGTGAGTAAGCAAGGGTGCATGTTAATCAGTATAATAACAAAGGTTCCATTCAAATACTTGGCTATTGTTTTGTAGACGGATACAAGTCAGAACATTAACTAAGAATGAATAACTTCGTAATTATACACTGATAATAAAAATGCGAAAGTTTGTGAGTGTGTGTATGTTTATTTATTATTGCAATATTGATTAAATTTAGCATAGTGGTAACTGCGGTAGCTGCCACCTTGGATTAACACATAGGCTGCCACAAAACACCGCGGGTAATATCGCGGGGCGCAGCGAGTATCCAATACAATTCTGTCTAAACTTTTTTATTTATTGACACAAATTGCATATTTACTCATCATTTTACATATCTTATGTTGGTGAATGTACAATATAGAGTCAATAAATAAAATAAAATTGCGAAATGTTCAAGTATTAAATACAGAAAAAAAATGAGTTCATAATAGTAATATATTATGGTAGAACCTACGTCGTATTATTAAAACCAAGCAGTTGTTCTAACTTTTGAACTATCGCGTTGCATGATTTTAATAAAATCAAACACCATTGAACTTATGCATTTACCTTTTAAGGCTTGACGAAGCAGACTCTGCTTGCGACCACGGCCAGTGTAATCCGGCCGAAACGTCAAACCTTAAAATGCATGAGTTTGCGTTAATTCCCGTGACGTAATTTTATTACAAACAGTTGTTGTCCACGGTGGCAGTAACAATAAAGGAATTTACGTAACGTTGTCTAGTAGGTACACTACAGTAAGTAAAACCGAGTCACGTTTCCATTTTATAAATTTTGTTGTTGCCACTCTCCCAGAGGTGACAATTTACGTAATTCCCTCGTGCCCAATTAATTCATTGCGTGAACTGAATTGTTTGAAGATAAGAAACGACTGGAAAATTTAATTTTGGTTTAAAACTCTTGATTATGGAAGATAATTGGTTGAGAATAGGAATGGAGGTCGAGAAGGGTTAAATAAAGGAAAAGGAATTCTAAAATATCTTTTGCATTTTACTTAAATTATTTAGAGTAGTTGTGGTGGCAAATTTGACTAATTTATTTTTAATTGAAAATTCTTTTAAAGTTACCGAACTAATAAAATAACGGCCTATAAAAGACACACAACTGGGCACAGGCCTCTTCCCATATAGAGAAGAAACGACCACGTTTGCTAATAGCGGAATAGCAATTTCAGATTCCAATTCTCGAATCCAGGTTTCTTCACGATGTTTTTCTTCACCGGTTGTCAATAATGTCTTAAAAATTAAGAAAGTATCGTAATTTTGAAAAAGTCACGTTGGTAGTTGGGTTCGAACCGCAAAGAATCAAATGTTTAAAGTAATATTCCAGCAGTGAAACAATGAACAGATAGGTCCTGAACCGAAAAACACATCTTAAATTAATACATTTTACAATCAGTTTACACAATAAAAAGTAAATCTCGATTTTTTTAAATAAACGAGGACAACATCACATCTTCTTTTTGAATTGATGGTACACTTTTTCAAGAACTGAGTATTTAAATTTGATGCGCCCAGTAGTTGGCCACATTAACTGCGGCGTCATTGGCCAGATTTAAATCTTCCGAAATGCAGGTGCCCGGACACTTTGAGCACTCCAATAAGTGCGGCATTGTCTTGTCGGGAAAGCCGCACTCACAACATCACATACATTGCACCAATCCAAAGTAAGTAGCTAAAGCGCTTGTGTTATGGAATCAGAGACAATGGAGGTACCACAAACACCCAGACCCGAGACAATGTAGAAAAACGTTTTTCTACATTGACCCGTCCGGCGATCGAACCCCCGGGCTCGGACTCCGGTGATCGAACCTCTGAGGTCCCAACCTCTGAGCCAGCGACATCTTGAAAACCGGTATATACAACACTCGACCACGGAGGTCATAGTAATTATAAAAAAAAACAGTTCACTGTTACGTGTATCGAAACACGGACAAATGCAAAAAATATCCAATAACATTAATATTACATAAGCATGTTTAGTTTTAAACGCGTTTGGTAGAAACCACACTTATACCTGGATGAACTCGACACAATAGGGCTACGCAGAGACAATAAAACCCTGCGGGCGAGTGTACGGAACCGTTGGGAAATCACTAATAAACGCTCTTGTGCGTTCTAGATAATAAGGTCAGTTGCAGGCTGGCGGTGGCAACGCGATTCCTATTCTAGTTTTAAATTAGACATTCCTTTTTATTCTTTGATTATTAAATAAAATATTTTATCGAACTATTGTTCGGAGCTATGTATGAAACGTTTTTTAGTTTTCCGTTTGCACCATGTGACGTAATGTTGTGGTGGCTTTTTTATTGGATGAAAAATGTACCTACGATAAAAATGTGGCTTTCGCATCTCTAATTGCCTTGTCTTTTATCTTTAGGTATTACTAGATAACATTCTATGAATGCACAATACGGCCGACGAATATTGGAGAGTCTGAAAAGAGTTACAAGGCAGTTTGCGTGAGATGCAAGTACACTTAACGATGGGTGAGGAAAAGACAACAATATTTTGTATCAGTTTTTAGCCAAGATACATCATGTGGGAAAAAAACGGTATTAAAATGTGTTATAAAGTTGAAAAAGCCATACTAAGTACATGTTTTGCTAAATATGTCAGAGCATGCAAACATTTTTAGTCATTATTACATCAGTAAGTATTTTTAACCTCAGTATTTATTCTATTTTTAACAAACAATTATAAAAGCAATTTCGAGAAAGCCATTTTTACAATTCATTCTTAAATAATATTATTGATTTCCAGAAGCAAGGATTTTTATTAAATATTTGTATAAACAAAACAACATCGGCCGAAGAGTAATGTTTGGGAATGCTCAATACCATTAACCTCATAGTAAAGTTTACTTCTAATACCCTTTCAGGGAATATAGTCCATTAATGTACCATCATATCCATTATACGAGCAGTCGACAACAATTGCTAATAAAATCATCAATACCTATTTATATACAGATAACACTCAGCGGTAACTTATCCCTGATAATTATGGCATTATTCCCTCAAGATGAACCCTTGTAGTGGCTTAGGGATACCCGTCTTCCGTAGATTTACGACCCATTGCTCGAGCATGTAATACCAATTAGATGGAAATCATTTCGTGAAACGAATGAAAATGGAATAGTTTGGTGCAAAATTTACTTGGGTAAGTAAATACCAAATTACGAGACTGATTTTATGGAAAATCTTCTCTTGAGAGTGAAGATTGATTTTATCCGGAAGCGTTATTGACTTACTTGACTGCACGAATAGCCGAGTGGTATAGGTCATCACGCTAATTACCACTGTGCGCGACGTGCTGCGGGTTCGATCGCTGCTTAGGATAAGCATTTGTGTGATCCAGAAATGCTTTTTCCAAGTCTGGGTGTTCTTTGTGAATGTCATTTGAATGTTTGTGCAACCCTTGTGACACAAGAATTAGAGGACTTAGTCATTTAAAAAAAAAATATACACTATTTCAAGTTTTAGAGCATATCGGTGTCATAGAAGTAGGTCTGAATATAAGGACGTTTAAAAAAATCATAGTGATTAACATCCAACCGGGTGATGGTGTTTGCAACAATTCAGGTTGAGCATGTCAAACAGATAAGTGAAGTTTGCTTCTGCGATGCACATCGTTATGACGTCACGTCAAAGTGAACGTAACATTCATGTTATGAGAATGTATGTAGATTCAAAATCACATCAAAAGAGCAGTTTGAAAGCAAAACAATTAAAAAGAAAAGAATTTCATGTTTTTCCGAAAATGTTGTTTTGTTATGTTTTGAACAATTTTTTTGATATTTTTAAGACGTAAAGTTTTATAACTCCTTCCCATTTCCAGATTTTTTCAGTAATATATAAATCTAATTTGATGGAAGAATTAATACAAGAATACCGCGTTCCACCCGCCGTTTTGAAGGCGTCCTAAGATATTTCTAAAAGAAAGTATCTCACCGTTTTCCGAAATAATGCTGAATATTGTATTTACTTGTTACCTTTGGCAAGGTAACTGACGATTTTTCGTGTATATTTGGGAATTACCTTACTTTTCTATCTCATAACACGAGGGAAACAATACCGTTGATGCCAATATCAGAACCAAATACAATTTGTAATATTTGAAGGAAATAGCAAATGTGTCGTAAGGCCATAGAAGATAATAGTAAGTGTATTAGAATAATCCAAGACCCAAAAGAGTTTTGGTAATATTGTTAGGGTGAACAACAAGACTTGTAGCATTTTTGCCACGCAAAATGTTTTATTTCTACCAGGAGCTCGTAAACGGGGTAGGCCAAAAAGACGCTGGCGAGATGACATCATTCGCTTTTTGCCGGATTGGTGGGAAATGGCTCAAGACCGAGTGGCCTGGAGCAGGTTGGGGGAGACCTTTGCCCAGCAGTGGGACACCTAAAAGGTAACATAAAAAAAATAAAAAAAAAAGTACCTATCCATAAGGTTTTAATTAAGTTACGTAACGAGAACTAACCAAACACTCGTATTTAGATTTTGAGTCAAATTCAAGGTAAATCTAATGGTGCATTGACATATTCGATTCGATGTTCTTTTCTTTATTGTACTTTGAGTAGGTGCCTATTCCGTATTGAATTTGCTGGATCTAGTCGCGACGGCAATTAGAACCCAACTTACCCCATCGCAATAACGCCATTAACTCTAAGTACAGGAAATAAAAATGAATATTTCCATGAACCATTACCGGATTGCAAACAAAGTAACATTAGCGTAACATCGATCGCAGGTGCGGTGAACTTAAAACAAACACGCGCCACAAACAGCCCATGAAAACTCCAATTACAGGGCAACAAAAATGGCAGCGAAAAGGCTTTTAACACTAACTACTGGTTTAAAGGAAATGAGATAGTGTTACAGTGTTGCGAACTCAATTATGTGTGGAAAAAACTTGGAACTATGTTGATGTCTGGACCTTCTTTGTGAGTAGTGAAACTTTCATGGTTATGGGTTTCTTAAGTGTTGTTTATAGCAAAAGAACATTGTAGTTAAAGGGGAATCATCATCACAGAATGAACTACGTAGGAATTATCTTCAATGTCGAACATCTTCAATAATTTTGTTGAATTTAGCTTGTTACAAATTAATGTACTAACATGCATTGATGACCTCCGTGGTCGTGTGGCGTTCACCGGTATTCAAGGTGTTGCCAGCCCTGAGGTCCCGGGTTCGATCCTCGGACGTGTCAAGGTAGAAAAACATTTTTCTACATTGTCTCTTTGTGGTACCTTCGTTGTCTCTGATCCCATAACACAAAAAAAATATTTTTTAGATATACTAGGGTGAGCTAACATGATTATAAATTCTATTTTTTTATGAATAAAAACTAGACTTACTTGCCTAATTTCATTTAGAAATTCCGAACACAAAATACTGAATATAAACTAATTGTAGTACCAAAAACGAACTTCAAGAAGCAGTAAACGAAGGAAAAGGAAATTCATGAATAAACACCAAAAACAAAGGCTTTTAAACTTCACACATCTAGTAAAGTAATCGTAGCTACCTTTATGATGGCACACGTGAACTCAAGTCATTTGCTTGTAAACAAGACGTTGACGAGTTTGTGACGAGTTTCCGCTAGGCTGAGCCCGTCTAAGTACGTACTTTAAAAGCTACTTTCAGTCACTGGGGTCCTATCATTTGAAATCGGGTGATTGGTGGTTGGTATGAGATTTTGGCGAATAAAGGTGAAAATATTTAAGGAGTTTCTATGGATGATATATATAGTTTTTAGCATCTTAAAAAATAATAATTTCAATTGTTCTTCTTCTTTATCTCTTCATGCATAATAAACCGCGATAGAATCCATTTAAAAGTAGTTTTCAATTTCTAATATTCGTGTAAACCTCGGAAAACAATATTCCTCAAATTACTACTTTTTTTCGGAATTTTTGCCTCTGATTAATTTCTATTTGATACTACTTGCCTAAAACATCAGGAATGTTGTTATGCGTAAAGAAGTTATAGATTGTTATTATTAAAAAACTTCAAATGGCGAAAATTCTCATATTTTAACCCACACTACCCAACATCTGGCGTTACCTGCAATTTCGTCAATACAACAGCTCGTTTAAAGTTGCGAAGGCGACAAACATGGCGACGAGATTACATCGACAACTATATTGATAAAGTCACATCTTGTTTGAACTTAGATATTTTTTAAGTTATGTGTAACCATTAGGTAAAGAAATGGGTACTAGAATATCAGACTCAACATTTTTACAAGGCCACTTTTTATGCTCTTTGAGTTGCAGAAACAGTTTTGGAGACACAATTAACTTCAAAAGTGACAAAATAAATTTATACTTAAAATTTCTAGATTCCTGATTAACGCGAACCCAAAAGTAAGTGCATGTTTAATAAATACAGTGAAAAAATAAGTTTTTACGAGCGATGGGAAGTGCTAACGCTTATATATCTAGATATGATTGGTAAAATTATAATAAATCTTCGACTTCCGCCCAATTCAAAATTGAAATTACGTTGTATGGAAATCAATACGAACAGAAAGATCAACCTTCACCTATTTATAACCCCCCACTCATTCAGAAAATTTAACCAGAATTCAGATCAAAGAGTACCCGTCTCCATAATAGGAGCCCAAAAACGGCAGTAATCCCCAATTATTTATAGTTATCCCTGAAGCAATCACGACGCGGCATCTGAGGTATTATAGACCTCAGAATGATACTGAATTCTGTTAGCTTTGCCTCGTAAATTAATCGTGTTTAGGCTATTCTAGCCTTTATTACATAGAGCTTAGTATTGTCAAAATGTTTACGTACATTTTCGTCTTCTGCAGTGATTGTATACCTACATATTTGTATACATGACAGTGTAATTAAGACAAACGGTATTTTAATTAGGATAATAGATAAATATCTATTAAAACCAAATTAAGAACATGCCTTAAAAATAATTGTGTTCAGTCTTGGTCCTTATTGCCAAAATGTTTGCGTTCATTTTCGTCTTCTTCCTTTATCAGTGTAATTAAGACAATTAAATTAAATGCAAATAGAAAGAAGGATTTTTTTATCTCTGGCCTGTAATTAATATATTTATTTGTTATATTGATAATAATTAGTTATTTGGCAAAACGACTGGTGCGTTAAACCAATAGTCGCACGTTTGGGTCCTGCTGGAGGTTAAATTTTTTCCTTTTTTCTATTTGTTAAATTTAAAGTAATTATTCAAATCGCACCTTATCATTCAATAAGAATTAAGACAAGTATAAACTGCTGACTAAAAAAAAACAGTATGAAATACATTTCATAAATCTGTGGTCTCATTAAAATACAATACATACAAGATAAGCTTAGTATTCATGGCGTCATTGCATCAGAGCCAGACAACAGGAATTTTCTTAAAGTTATTAAATTTTATTTCTCTGACTGCAGACCTCATTACTCTCCGAGCATCTGTTTCATTTGCAAGAAATCCAGCATTAAGTCGTACTCTCTAGGGACCAGACCAAATGTAAACTAAAGATAACTAACAAAGGAACTACACGGTAAAATCAGACGGCTAACATAACGCACATACACAAAGACACTTGTTTGTAACGGTCCCTAAAGATCCGTGATTGCTGTGCTGTGATCACCAAATGCCGTCACCGCTGAACATCATGAAAATCGACTTTGTGTCTTTGTAATAAGGCTATTTAATATGCAGATGTAAAGGTGTGTTTCAATAAGCATCAGTTCACTATTCTAGGCACGCGTCCGCTCGCGACACGGGAAATAATGGGGGGTTGGTGGGGTTGTAATGACCATCGGTCTTTAAGAGCCGGTGTAAATTCCCAAAGGAAATGCGCAGTTATTTAGGATACAGCCCTAAGTGTTGGCCGCCAGGAATGCCCAAATTACCTCGTACTCTGTAAGGTGAAAACGGTCGTTTAGAAACTGATGTAATAGTGGGTCAGCTGGACGGACGGATGCGGCAACCACGATCAGATTGGCGAGTAAACTGTAAACTCACTTCACTACTGAAAACAGGACAGAAAATTCTTATTATTAAATGCATTTCTAAGGTGTATTTGTTCGGAAATAATGGTCAAAATCGAAATCTAAATGTTTTAATTTGTAATAAACATGAAATAGCGCTTTAGAAATGTTTACTTTAAAAGTAAACTATTCTAAACTATATTCTAAAAACTTTCCAAAGTGTCACTAACTGTTCAAAGGTCACTCTTTGAAAATATGTTATTGTATTATTAAAAATAGACTAGGTATGTATCATTAAATATGCCGCAATAATGCCACGAACATAAAGTTAGAAAAAAAAAACAGAAAAAGTAGTTATAGTATTTTCAAAAATATATTTCCACATCCACATCACTTAAAAAAAGTATAAGTATATCTACTCATATTTTTTATTATGAAGAAGAAGCAATGTTTCTGCGGATAATAATACTAAATTGGTGACATTTATGGAGGTGGCAGTTTTAGGAAAAATTAAAAAAGTATAAATACTATTCTGAAAATTTTCATTTGTTTTAGAAACAATTCCAAATAGTTTATTTACCTTTCTCGTAAATTGTTTTACCTTTAACCCTGTCTGTAACATCCGACATCCGATTCCAACATCTCACTGGAGGCGGTATCAATGTCTTGAATCATCTCAGCTATCGCTCGTATCAGAACTATTCTGTTTCGGTCATCTAATCGGTCTATCTGTTAGTGTGTGTATATATACGTTCAAATTCATCGACTAAACAACGGTTTGCAATGATTGATGTGATATAAGAAAAAAAAAAGTGCGGGTTGGACCGAAGGTTCCGTGCTAAGACTATTTTTTTTTTATGATTTAATTACAAATGTATATTTTCAGACTTTTTCCTGTAGGTACTTGTAGTAGAATAAAATATAAGTTGCAAAAGTTTAACGAAAAGTACCCTATAAATTTTGATTCCCTTGAGAGTATTGAAATATGCGTTTTTTAAGGTATAAACCGTCATTTCTTATTTATGCTAAGTTAGAAGTTTAATTTTATCAAAGTTTCAAGAGACCGTATATTTACTTAAATACGTGGTTTTATTTCAATTCAATGCCTCCACGCATTCCCAAGATAAAGGGTCTTGACAGACAGACAAACGGGTCCGTCCGTTCGTCTGTCTGTCAAGGCCCTTTATCTCGGGAAAGCGTGACAGACAGACAGGCAACAAAGTGATATACTATAAGGGTCTCATGTTTTTCCTTTTGAGGTACCTACGGAACTCTAAAAAAAATTAATAATGAAATAAGAATGGTTTCAGCACCTTCTAATGACAAAACGCCGATAAAACAAAACTTTATGATCACGTTGACTGTTATCAATACGCTTAATAAAAACATTATTGAAATATTTTTTTTGCTTTCAAATTTCTCACTCATATTTCTTGCATTTTCAACCCTATAACCATGAAAAGCTAATAAATTAACGAGCAAAAGAAAGCTAGGGGCTAACTTAACCTGCAATCTCTCTCACGGGACTAATAAGGAATTCATTATCCTTTGTTCCCCTAGCCCTTTCAGCCTTGGCCCTCACTGTGCCCGATAAGAGCACTTTGATATAAGTACCTCAAATTTTCTTATGGGGTCGACTTCCTGAGGTATTAAATAAGAAATATAGCGCTATTAAAATTAGAGCGGAAATATTAACTTTCTAGGCATGCTTGGCGGTGAGAGAACTTGACCTGATCTCATGACAAAATGGGTCATGCCATAGATAAAGATAACAAGTCAATATCTCAGAAAAATTATTAAAAAAGACAATGGCTCTCGCAAAATCAGCGTTTAAGGCATAAGTTTCTTTAGTCGAAAGTACCACCGTATAATATTCCATCTTAAAGACCAGCTATAAATAATATAGACCGAAATGAGCTTTATTATGCAAACTAGATTCATATAATTTGGTATAACTACGATCTGAATAATTAGTAATTGCCTAATTTCATCAATATCTTTTACCATTCTTTGTTCAAGTCTCGAAAACAAAACAAAACAAATACAGCAAAAACTATAAACATAGAAAAATAAAACACAAATGTTATTAGATTAGGGACAAAATGACGCAACGCAATAAAATAAAATATCTCTACATTATTATCAATAAAAGCGCCATCTCTTATCACGCGAGCGAATTATAAACACTATGACCAGCAGCGGAAACCCAACTGGTTTCCCAACGTACTTAAAAGTTACTTCGATGTAAACAGATGTCACTGGCAGTAAGGCAGAGAAGTCTTTTCAGATTTCTTCATAACATACCTCAAAACTTTCAAGCGGTTCAACTGGTAAATCAAAACCACTGCTCATTATGCCCAGCAGCATAGCTCTTGGAGAGCTGCCGGCCTCAAAGTAAGATCGGTTTTTGTGTTTTCGTTACTATTTTAAGGTCCATAAAGTGCTTATTAGATCCACGACACAGTCACAACTAAGTTCGCAAAGAATTTATATTTACATCACTTGGCACAACACACAATGGTAATAATTTATGGTATTAAAAGAAAATAAATTTTACATAATTATTGATAATATTATTCGGCCTTCAGTTGCGTCGAATAGGCTTCTATAATAATGTGGCTATCATTTGTTTCCTCTTAGGTCACGTTTTTCATAACTCATACATAATACCGGGGTCGCGGTTTACTGACCTACAAAGATTGCGATTCAAATCTATAGTACCCTGTCTGAAAACTCATGAATCAAATTTTGTGACAAACGATGAAAAAGCGTTGTGTCAAAAAAACGTTTCCAAAGTTGTTCAATTGTTTTGTACGCAATTCGAGAACAAAAAAGAAACACTAGAAATTGCAATATATATAAAACTCTTCCGTTACTGACTGACTGACTGACAGACAACGCACAGCCGAAACTACTGATCGTAAAGAGCTGAAATTTGGCATGAGTAGGCTACCACTAAGAGAGGATTTTTGGAAATTCCCCCCCAAAGGGGAGAAAAGGGTGGTAAATTGAAAATGTTTATTTAACTTTGTATGTAGGTTGATTTTTTTAATGTTTGTTTACACATGTAATCGATAGACCATGGAACAGGCGATAACTAAGTGAAAAACCCAAATTCTGTCGGAAGTCATTACTCCACGCGGACGAAGTCGCGAGCAAAAGCTAGTTAATTATAATAAGTAAACGTCATAAAAATGCAATGACAATAAGTTTTGAAAACAAGCTTAATTATTTTGACACGTTCATTGCTGTCATTAGGTTTAAATATTATAAATAATATTTTACTTGGTCTACACTCTCGTCATGCAAGTATTTAGGGTTCAGTACATCAAAAAGAAAAAACTTAACTCTTGTAGCATCGGTCGTGAGTCTTTCTGTCACAGCTAACTAATACCTATATAACTGAACCAATTGAGTTTAAGGTACATACATGTAAATCAGATAAACAAAATGTGATCACCGCGGCCTGTGACCATTATCATCTCCATAAGATAAAAATACAACTCCGTTGAATCATGGCTTGTAGAGGTCAGATAGGAATCCGTGTCAAATACTGCTGAATCCAGTCAGATTTGAAGTAGATTTCCCAAATTAGCTTCGGAAAAGGCTAGGCAGAGGATCACATACACCACATTCCATCGTTACCGTGTAGAACTAGCTTTACAATCTTGTTACAACATTTAAGAAGAATAACCAGTATTTTTTTTCGTTTATTTTAATTTATTCATTAGTACTCGTATCAAGAATTTTTGTACTCAGTCATATTTAGTATTGAAAATATGATACACGAAGAGTTTGTTATTCAACATTTATAAACAAAATAGAATCGTTCTTTTTTGTTTTATTCGAGTTTCAAAAATGATCTGGCAGTTAATTGTGGGTGTTATTTTTCTGTATTGTTTGTGGTTGCGCTGGAGGGCAAGACATTTGATAAAGTTTTCGAAATTATTTAAAAACAGTATCAAAGCTGTGCCCGTTCTTGGACACTCGTATTGTTTCATAGACTGCAAAAGTGATAGTGGTAAGTACTATAATATAACATCAGAGCATGTGGAAACACAAGTTTTAAATATTAGTATTTGGATTAATATTCTTTTTTTTTTATTTTAGCGCTACTTACTTATCAGCACGTAATTTTTGTATATACGCCAATGGTAAAACATCGCCATGGATTATGAATTCTAAGAAAAATTTGGTAATTACTTTTTACAGATCGTTGGAATGTATTGGAAAGGTTTAGCCGCGAGGCTCTCAAGCAAGGAGGAGTTACAACCTCATGGAACTTGCATAGACTTTACTGCAGTAAGTTCTCAAGTATACTCAGTAATATACGAAATGAAAAACATAAAATTATGCATGACGCAAGAATTTAATCAGTACCTACTAATTTATCTACCGCAAGCTGGTAAAAACTTATATTTTTGCCGTAAAGCAAAAAAAATATGAGTTTGCACCAATAACAAAAATCTCATCGAATTAAAATTATTAGATTTTTCTTTAAATTTGACATGTTCATGTATAATGCATGTAACTAATTAGTAACATTATAAATTACAGTTGTAGCAGATCCTGTAGTTGCAGAATGTATCATGAAGAATTGTCTTGAAAAGGATGATTCTATGAAGCTTAGTCTAGCTCTCGTCGGAAATGGCAGTGCAGTGGCTGATGGTTAGTATGAAACAGATATTTAGGTACATAGATCAAAAATAAAAATTGGATGATTTTAAGTCGATTTTTTGGTCACGCAAAATTTCCAATAACTGTACAATTCTTCGGCAGGGTCGTTAATTCGTATCGTTAATCTTATCGTTAATCTGTAGATTTTCTCGTACTTATATTCTTCATGAAATTCTCTATGTAAAAGAGGTACCAACTGAGGTACCAACCCGTGGGGACCTATTATAGAACCAATTTTAAATTCCAGTTCCAATATGGCGTCCTCGTCGCAAAGTCATGGTGCCAACGTTCAGTCACAAAAACCTTCTGAACTTCGAAGAGATATTTTCGAGGCAAAGCATGATCATGGTGGAACAATTAAAAAAGGTGGCTGACTACGGAAACTTGTCGTTATCGAAATATATCATGGCGTATGCTATGGATTCTGTTTGTGGTGAGTTGTAAAATTTTGGGGTCTTTATTATAAAAAAGTAACCTAATGTGCAAGAGAGTTATTGCTTGATACCCTTTACATTTTTTTTTGTTGGTCTTGTGATGGTGACCCTGATAGTCAAAATGGGGGTTTGTGGGTTTAATTCCCACCCAGGACAAATCATTGTGTGCTGAGCACGATTATTTATCCTGTCATCTTAATCATACATCATAGAATTATATAAGTATGTTTATCAGCTGCCTGGTTCCATGTCCAATCAGATGGCAGAGTGTGAGAAAAAAAATGTCCGTGGCCTACAGAAAAAGAATAGTAATAATTCCTTCCCGTGTACGTTAAACTTGAAAAAGACGTCTCGTGAATAACGATACCTTCAATACCTATAGCTTGGCAAAATCATACGTGATACGTTACTCCCCTGATCTTTTGATGACCAGGGACTTGAGGTAGCAGGGGTGGAAAAATAGCGCGCGGGGTGGGAGGCAACTGACGGGAGCGTCTTTGACTTTTCCATATTAGTATAATAACGTCTGTTATGACTCATTCATAAATTTCCCTTGGCACTTGTTTATTATTTTATTGGATTGTTTTTTAACTTTCCTTACTAGCAATGCGGGTCGCACATTACTATTTTTCTTTCATCCTGCGTTCACTTGTTTTTTTATTTGATTTCAGAAACCGCTCTCGGAATCTCAGTAAATTCTCAACAGAACCCAAATGAACGAGTTATGGAAGCATTCATTGGGTCTTGCAAGCTGATATCTGAACGTATCACTAAGCCATGGTTGCATTTCAACCCCATATACAAGCTAACAAGTGACTACACACAGTTCATGGAATATGTGGACACTGTACTGCATTTTATCGGAGATGTATGTATATTTTTATTTGAATTATTCTTCATGAATATTTAGAATTTATTGATGTTGGTGTAAAAGGCGGTATTGATTATAGTTCTAGCGCCTGAGCATTTTTTTATAGCAATCCACAGCAATTCCATATATTTTCCAATTGATTCTATGTGTTTACTTTTGTGCTTATAGGTAATTCAAAGTAAACGAGAGGAAATACAACAGAATAACAAGAACAACAAAGAGGATGAAAGTAAGTATTTGTTTTTCTTTCATGAAAAAATATTTTGTGGTAGTTACTAGGCTTCTAAGCCTAGTAATACAGGGGCCGTGTTCAGCAAACAAATACAGGATTAATTTAAAAGTGGTGCGTATATTCTACGAGGTAATCAGGTGCATCTTAAAATGGAAAATGACATTTTCATACCTAATGATAGGTCACGTGACTTGTATGAAAAGTTGATTTTCAATTTTAAGATTTCGACCTATGTTTTTCGGGAAAAGTTGTTCACTTTTATGCACCTAATTACCTCGTAGAATATTATCACTCCTTTTAAATTAATCGTGTATACAGTTTTACCTTTTTGTAATTATAATTAAATGTTTTTTCTTAATTCAGGTGAAGACCGCTTTAAAACATTCCTGGAACTGATGATCGAGTCCTCAGGAGGCGATAAAGGGTTTAACAACACAGAACTTCGAGAGGAGACGGTCGTGCTGTTCACAGCTGGCACGGACACTTCTACCCTTGGTTCTTCATTCACCTGCATGCTGTTAGCGAGACATCCTCATATACAGGAGAAGGTTTATCAGGAGTAAGTAGAAGAAGTATCAGCTTGTATCAAATTACCATAATAATCGCTTTAGCAGATTTAAAAAAATATCGCTAGATGTCATAGGTCCAAGCTTAGTAGGAGCTAGTAAGTACTAAATTATTTTTATAAGAAAATCATTCGGTCCCCAACATCCAAAATTGATTTGAGGGTTGTCTGCTTATGACAGTCAGAATCCCTGATCGTGTTATTACCCATAATAATTCATTATCGTGTTATTATCCATTCTAACTCAGAGTTTTGATATCCATCATCAACATTAGAATACTCTAATAAAAATCTATTGTTTTTAATTATTTATACACATTATCGCATGTGTTAGCGAATATTTGTAATTAAATACAAATTGTAGAAGGAAAAACTTAAACCTCAGGCAGGACTCGAACTTCCAGGCAGTGACCTCGGTAGCTTAGTTGGTAAAGCGACTGGCGCGTCAAGCCAGTGGTCGCAGGTTCGAGTCCTGCCTGAGGTTTAAGTTTTTCCTTCTACAATTTGTATTTAATTACAAATATTCGCTAACACATGCGATAATGTGTATAAATAATTAAAAATAAAAGTATTGGACCAGCGCCATCTCTCGGACTTCTAATTAACACATTGTTAATCAGAGTCAGTGAGGCCAACCGTAAGGTAGGTTCACTAGATGTCGCATACGTCGCCCTATAAAGACGCCATAAGTAGAAGGAGAAATTTAAACTTCCAGGCAGTGACCTCGGTAGCTTAGTTGGTAAAGCGACTGGCGCGTCAAGCCAGTGGTCGCAGGTTCGAGTCCTGCCTGAGGTTTAAGTTTTTCCTTCTACAATTTGTATTTAATTACAAAAATCTATTGGTCTTTGAATATTTCGATTTATCCATCAACAGGTTAAGGGATATTTTCGGTGACTCCGACAGACCAGTCACAGCTGAGGATCTTCCACGTCTGAAGTATTTGGAGGCTGTCATCAAGGAGACTTTGCGGCTGTACCCACCAGCACCAAACCTACTCAGAAAAGTTGATAAAGATGTTGTACTTCGTAAGTAAATTTTATTATGGAGAGAAGTATAAAAATAAACGTCGAGATAAAAATAATTCATTGATTCATAAAATTCTGCTTCTTTGTTTTTTTACTCTTGAAACAATTATACTTCATAGATAAAGTCAACAAATCTAAAGAAGAAAGTTTAATAAATACATTGTGATTTTACCTGGCTTATGAAAATAATATACCCTTATTTTCAACAACAGCGTCAGGGGATATTCTTCCTGAAGGAACGGGAATATTTCTGAGTCTATTCGCAACCCACCGGAATACAAAATACTGGGGTGAAGATGCGGAGCAGTTCCGACCTGAACGGTTCATTGACTCAACTCTCAAGCATCCAGCAGCATTCCTAGCCTTTAGTTATGGACCAAGGAATTGTATTGGTAAGAAAAATTTTTCAAGCATATGGTTTGGTTAATTATTATTTTCACTATCAATTATTTTTTCAATGACACTTAAAAACCTTCTATAGTTATTCAACCAACTAAATAGTTTGTGAATGTTTCAATTAACGTTTACCTGTTAGCTACAGTGACCTACCATTGTGTTCGTTATTTCATTATTCCAAATGCCTTTAACCTTTTTATTTTTAACTCTGATCATCTGAACTTTAAATATTTTATTATTAAAAAGCATATAATACTCGCGGCTCTGCTTGCGTGTCCGTGTATTATCGGGTCGCCGATTATCCACAATAAATGGGACTATTTAAGACCGAAACATTTTCAAATCGGTCCAGTAGTTTATAAGATTAGCGCGTACAACCAAACAAACAAATCTTCGGCTCTATAATATAATATTTGTATAGATAACAATCTTCATTGCAAACAAACTCTCTGGTTTTTTTTCATAGGCTACAGATACGCCATGATGTCAATGAAGACAGTATTAGCTACTCTTCTTCTCCGATATCGAGTACTACCTGTTTCAAAGCTCGACATTGGACGGCCGATAAGCTTGAAATTCGACATCATGCTGAGAGCTTCAGATGACTTCCAGGTTGTGCTAGAATCTAGATCCTAATATACCGTGAATAAAGTTTAAGATTGTTTAAAAGGTGATGTACAAATAGATTATCGTTAAAGATTTTGATTAAAATTACATTTTGTTTTTACAAATAAGTTATTATTTTCCTTCCTTACTGCGTAATTTAATTAAAATAATAGGTAAAGCGAGAGCAGGATCCATCAAAACAAGACGTTTTTGCATCCCTGGATATAAGTAAGCGGTCATTAAGTTCGATAACACGTTAATAGGATCGACGCTATTAAAATCCTGGGAATCAGGTTTGTTTAGTCAATTCTATCTTGGAAGTTCAGTGTAATGGTCTTCACGTATTGCGTAAAAACATAAAATATATAAGTATTCATAAAAAAAAATTTTTTTGAGGGAGATCGATCGCTTCTTAAGTGTCAAATAGCTCAAAACAGAAAAATTTAGAGACAAATTGGGGATTTTTTTTTACTTTTGCAGTGAATAGGTTTCTAAAAAAAATATTGTTTAATTATTAAATAGCAACGCTCTATTCCTCTGCAATTTCTATCCATCGCCGAAAAGTTAATTCCATCCATCATTGAAATGGATAATTGTGTCATATTAGTAAGATTTGTGGGTGGAATTGAGTCATCAAAGGCATTAAGGCAAGTTATGTTGACAGTTCAACATTTTAAGATAGATTATATATAACACTAAAGGATGGTGGTGGCGTAAGTACCTTCAAAGTTATTTAGGTCAAACCTGGTTCTATAATATATTACACAGTCACTAATCGTTTCTAAGAAATTTATCTTTAAAAGTGAATACATTAGATCCTACTATTTTATCAACTTGTGAACCCCATATCATAGACGCGTGAAGCTGGTAAAAAATTGCAAACCTACATGCTCGTCGAGTTAAAACCTTAATCCAATACAGGTAAGGTTGCTATTAGTTCTACTTAACTTCCTAAGTTAAATGGTAAAATAGCCACAGTTCCGGACATCAGAAGTCTAGTAGTTCCCGCCAAGACAAGTTGCTATTTTATTCTGGACAGGGGTGCTAAAACTTTGTTCCTTCTTTACAAAGCAATAAAAGTAGAACATCATCATACTTTATCAAAATATCAGTTCCTACAGATTTGAAAAGTCGGATACAAAATTTTAAAATCTTTTCTGTTTTAAAATTTTTCTAATCCTCCAAGTGACGGCAAAGTTCCAGCTACCGGACGTCGTGGGTTTGATTGGGTGGAAAAATCTTTGCGTTATGAGCATGATCAAATGATCAATAATTTATATGTATTTAGAAATTTATAAGTCAATTTATCAGTTATCTGGTGACCAATAGTACAGGCTCTACCTATTTTGGGATCAGATGGCCGTGTATGAGGAGTCCAAAGTTATTAAATTTGAGTATACTAGCTACAGATAGATTTAAATAAATTTAGATAAAAATTCCTAACTTTTACGAATTATAATTAATTATAGTCAAAACAAATTAAATAAATACGCAATTAAATATTGACAATATTCACGAAATAAACTTTTATTAAAGTTTAACTTACCTAGAATTAAAAGATCATCAAGATGTATCCCTGTCAAGCTTGGCTACCTCTGTCTCAGTTCAGGCGAGTTCAGTCAACCTTCCACGCTCTTCCCGGTCGCGTATCGCCACTCCTGCGCAACTAGTCGCACCGCTAACGTACCAGGGGAACGCTATCAAGGTGAGTCTTTATTTCCATTAATACTGTGTACTTCTATCGTGTTCTTTTAATATATTGTAAATGTCTAAAAGAGTTTCTAAAAGAATTTTGAATAGAATTCTCCAGTGCATTTTTTTACTATTCAAAGTTCAAATTATCAGAATCGTAATTTCCTGTGATCCATGATAAACTGATAGCATCACTCTATCATATTAACGACAAATCCAAGTCCAAGCCAAAATCATAATGTTTTTAGAAAAAGTTATAGTAAACCTAAAATAGGCGCTTTAGAAACGTGAACTTTAAAACTAAATGATTCTAGGTGCGCAATCAGGCAAAAATAAACTGAATAACTTTTGTGAATTGGTTTATCAGTGAAATATTTCCAAGAGCTTGTATGTCGAGATCCATCCGCACCATAAATATAGAGCGTATCAAGTTATCACTCCCAAATATTTAGATATACGCATACGATTCTGACAGAATTATATCTGGTATAGAAAATAAAACAAGAAATTTTAATAATAGGTCTAAACCACTTTTTTTAAAATGCTTTTTTTAATACTTAAGTTGATGGGCTCTTAACAGCGTTTAATCCTTATTTTTAAGCGTAAGCAAATACAACATTTTAATTTTTATTTCTAAAATTGAACAACAGTCATCCATTATTTCTTCTGTGCCTACAAGGTTGTTGAACTACATATGTATGTCCATTTGCAAAGCTATCTACTTGTACTTTAAATTCAACCACAAACAGGCTTCTGGGATAGTAGGCCAAATTACTTCTAAACTAGATAGCAGTCTCATAATAACAAATCACATACAATCAACTTAATTAACTTTTGTTAGTACGGATATCATTAATCAAACGGAAAGTATTAAAATTGAAACATCTCACAAAAAATAAACCTAATGTTTCAGCTAATAAGGTATGTTTTTTATTCCAGATGCAGTGTTTCATCTGTGTCACGTACATGATAATTTTATTCAGTACCAGTCCGACAAAACCTAGAGAAATATCTACCGCTCCCAAAGAACGTTCCTTGTTTCGTGATGTCATAGAATCTCTCAGAATCCATTCGCAACTACCTGAAGACATTAACCAAAACGATGAAAATAATTTGTCGCAAAACTTCATAAGATTTGGATATGAAAACGAACCATCTCACTTACCAAGTGACGCTGATTATATTCCGAGAAGAAACGACAGAATTGAAATGCCAACATTAAAATATCGATTCCCAAAAGGCTTAGATATCAATAAAAGTGACGAAATGCAACCGAGGGAAGAAGTAGTGGTGTTTATAGATACTAATAAACACAAATCAACTACTTCAAAACCTAAAAAGAACAAACCTTCGCGACCACACGTAAACAAAATCAATAACCAAAACAGGAACAAAGAAAATGAAGAAGAAGATACCACTGATAATGAAACTGATGAATTTACTCCTCTAACTAATACAATGGCTGGTCAAAGTCAGATAGGGAACAGAGAAACACAAACAGTATTAAAGCCTACTGTTATTGTTAACATACGAGGTTCAGTTAACCACAGAGACAGTGATATAAGAGTTGAGAGTCGAGAGGATGACTCAAAAGCTGCACCACTCCAAAACATATTCAACATCAACCAAGAAATAAAGATAGAAAAAGAAGGAAGTAAGAAGAAGCCTACAAATGTAAAACAAGAAATTCAAACGGTACCAGATAAAGGAAATGCCAAAGTTGAAGAAGACATGATGATGTGTGAAACGGCGACGACTAAACACGAACTTAATCAAAATCAGGAAAATCGTAAATTCGACAATGTCTTGCAAATACTCCTTTCTATTTAGAATAGTAATTACAATGAATTAGACTAGTTATTAGAAAATAATTTAGACTAAGTTTGTGATACGACTTGAGACATAGACTCCTTAAGAATAAAGCTAGTATTTGTATTAAGAATAATGAGATTTCATCTGCTGTATTTAATGAATAGATTACAATCTTAAAATACATTATTGTAAATCACAATCGATATAATGATGATTCTTTACATTGATAAACGTTATAAGTTAAAGCTGTTAGCATTATTATTAAATACAGTTATCTTTACATCTAAACACACGAATTGCCTTTCACTCCTATAAAGTTTATACCTTAATTTCCATCGATAACTTTATGGTGCTTATGATTTATTGATTAATGCCTTATTTTAGTTGCAAGTTATACTTAGATCATGAGACATTCGTGACAGATTAAAACCTTATTTACAACGGTAATCCTTCTCATACTAAATATTATGCAGCTTAGTTTTTTTAATAAGTTTAAACTTAAGTATAATTATTCTACGTCAGATATAAAACGTTAGGTAAGAAAAACTTTCTTCAAGATGCTGGAATGCATGATTTTTTTATCTGTTATCTGTGCTAATAGTATAAAGTTGAAGGAATCGTTTGTTTGTTTGGTTGAACGCACTAATCTCAGGAACTTCTGGCCCGATTTGGAAAATACATTCAGTGTTAGATAGCTCAAGTATTGAAGAAGGCTTTTTATCGCAATAACCGACGTTGACGCAGGTGGAGTCACCATCAAAAGCTAGTTACTTAGTAAAGATGTAGGCTAACTATTGACAAGGTGTTAAAAATAAACTGACCAAATATATTCTTCTTATAAAATAATTTTAAATAACAGGGAATAACGTCACCCAGCTTTTTATTACAGTACTTTCGTGAGGTCGTCTACCCGAATAACCAAATATGAGAATAATCTTTCCACGCATATGGTAACCATATCTATTAATCCGTCCTTTGTTATAAGCAAGCTGCTAAAAGAGAAAAATGTTTACTAGGTGCAAAACATTCCTTTGTAATAAAGGTCCTTTTCGTATTATCTGAATCACATTAGAATTTTACGAAACTCATTTTAAAATTTTGAGACCTCAAAACATTTCCACTCGAAGCTAATAAATAGGCCTATGACCACTAATGGATTCATGTTTTTATTAAAAAGATCCTAATTAATGTTTTTTACTTCTTAACATCTATATATCAAACTTTAAAAGTGTTTTATCATAAATACCCATTTGTAGAGTCCATTCAAGTAGCCATACGTGCTTGATAAAGCGGCTTTATATGTCTGGATTTATTACTTTTCACAGTTACCAACCTACGCCCTCATGTCCAAAATGTCACGATCTATTATAATATTAGCCTTACTTGAAAGTATCTTATTCTTTAATTAACTTTACAAGATTATAATGACAACTTTTTGGTAAATATTTTAATTTGTTGAAACTGAATTTTGGTTTATGAGTGGATATATAGGTATCGTTTCTAATATCACTTGCTAAAAGCTTTTAACTACATATTTTAACAATTTTATATGGGCATTACAACTTATGTCTATGTTGGTTTAGTAGACCTATTTGTGAATATAATATCTGTAATTTTAATAGCTTAATATAATTAACGTAATCAACACGTTTTAGAATAAAATGACTATGACTTTCTTTCGCTCTAACTATATTTCCAATAAGTGTTAATTTAGATTTTTTCCTAGACTTATGTAGCCATAATGGTTGAATAATTATACCGGACTATTTCATTGTAATAAATATACTAATAATAATAATAAACTACCGGTGTCATTGTCACGGGCAGCGTATATAAACCGCGTTGGAATCCGTTTAGAAAGAAGTTAATTTCAATGTGTTACATGCGCTGAATCCTCAAAAAACAAGATATACCTACTGTAAACTAAATTTTATTTAAACTAATTAAATTCTATTATATTCCAAAAACTATCATCTATTATAATAACAGAATAACATACTCAATAAAGGTAAACAACCCGGTCAATCTTACTTTCAGATCCGGACACAAATTCTTTATTTCCTTGACATTTACCTTCTACTTCTTTGGTCGAACTTGATGTATAAAATGACTTACAAAGAATTAGACTGGTGTTTGATGGTAACCGGCCTTCAAAGAGACTGGTGCAATTATATCCGGGAGATATACGTGCTTGTTGACATTTGCTACCTGAAATTATATTACAACATACATCTATCAATGACATCATACGCCGTGCTCTAGTTGCCGTCGGCGTTCCAGCCGTACTCGAACCCAATGGCTTGGCACGCGACGATGGCAATAGACCGGACGGCATGTCTCTGTTCCCTTGGAGGATGGGTAGTAGTAAAAAAATACTTAGGTATTAATCATGCTTGTTCTTTGAAAATACAACCAATAAATACCCTTTCCGTGTTCAACTGGCGACACCGGTCTCGCGAAATCCACACGCTTTTGTTTTATTACGGAATCCTCGAGTCCGTGTTCAATTCGCGTCAACTGAGCACGCCTTTGTTATATAATTGGGAGACGAATATAACCCCTATTTCTTCCAAAATATAACCCTGGATTCAAATGACGTGGAGATGGCTGAAAAAAATCAAGGCACCTCGCAGGAGCGTCGCGCGCCGCGGCCCCGAGGGGGCGCTGTGCTGACGAGAAATGCAGGTGACGTTTGTAACAATGAAGTAAAAAATAAGAGGAATATAGATACCATGTCGACGTAGGTAATACAAACAGATCCCATTAATATAAGAGTAAAGAAGGAGCAACGAGAGCCTAATAGCTTAGGTATCGGACTTGATACCATGTGGTCGCGGGCTCGAATCCCACCCATTGCACTACCGACGTGAACCCCCTCGTAACACAAGCATTTAGCTTACCACGAGGGGTTAACAACAACAGTAGTAATGTGCGACCCACTTTGCTAGTAAGTTTTTGTTTTATTAATTTATAAAAATAAAGCTGTCTTAATCAAGGAGCTGTAAATAATATTACAAATTAGTTTATCAAATATTCAACATCACATGTTTTAATTTAATTTATGTAAAATTAGAAGCCAGATCTATTTATTTTTATAACTTTGAACGGTATCAACTAAACGGTATCACTAATAAAGCTAAAATTAAGATCGTCCGTTATTACAGTTAAACTTGATGTATGAAGAATTAATTAATACTGATTTGGTAAAGGGACACAAGTTACAAAAACAAATCAACAAACAGGTAGATATCAAAACTTGTGTAATATTGATGTATTCCTATCACAACAGTCCTGCTGTAGCCAAATTTTTCCTTATAATTTACATACCTTACCTACGTATGTGCCATCTGTACCTTATCTACCTATATGCTCATATTATTATGCGACGCGTCCTTTAAATTAATTTAAAATATTTTTTTTTCTCTCGTTTTATTTGTTTTTTTTTTATGTGTACGCGTCGCAGTTTTTGACGCAAATAAATGTTTTTTCTTTTATTTATTTTCTTTCTTTCTGTATGTATAAAAGCTCTTTTTAAGGTTTTTTTAGTCATCGCAATTAAAAAAAAAAGCGTAATGAGTCCTCCGAAAATTAGAGTCTTTATAATCTGATAAATCGCTTCAGAACTTGATGTATTATTATTCTCATTAAACAAAATTTCCAGCTTTCGATGTGAAAAATCTTTACGTAACAACCCGAGACATCAATTAAAAAAATCTAATGTGACATTTTGCATTTTGTATTCACGATGAGAATAACGCCTGGGGCTAATAATTTAATTATTTATTTATTTAAAGAACATAAGGAAGATAGGTATAAAATCAAAATAAACCTACATAATAATATAATCTTAACTTCCTTGAGCAAATTACAATTATAACTGGATCTTGTAATTAAAATCTTGATCGAAATGCTATTCACGAGTTTCGGATGTGTGAACCCATTATAATATTATAAGATGGGTAACATGACAACAAATCGTATTTTTTTTTTGGCTAATGACCTGATGTAATCATAAATGATGAATGCGCATGATAAAGTACCAATGTGTTAGTATGAATGTATTATGAGTATTAATTATTGTAATCCATTTCCTTATTGCATTATATTACCACTTGAAAATAAATCAAGTATTTACTACTGCCCAAGTCGGTTAAATTATTAGTCAAATTGACAAAATTCTTTAGAGACCAATTACGGGCACTGAGAAATTAAAACAAATTTTTATTATGTGCTAAGTTTGGAATGAGACTTCTAACAGCAATTTACCTTACCTGAATTTGGTTGCATACCTTTTTTTGTCCTTAATAAAAAAATATATATATTTATTTAGACAACAGAGATCCACAATATTAATTTAACAGGTACCAATCAATAAATTAAAGGGAGCAGGGATTTAGTCCGCTGAACTAATTTAAACATTAGAGGACAATCGTACTTGGCTGCCATGGTGCTCAGGATGCTATGACTACTTCCACGCAGCCAACTGACGAATGATGCGGTCTTTTTACGCCAGATAGCCGCAAAACTGACTGTATGTGCATCAGCAAACATACCTGATGTACTACAGAAACGTGGAAGCCGCAACAGCGCCCTGAATGTAATGTACAGGTACAGGAATTTAATGCGATAGAAAAATTCAACCATATCTTAGAGATAATACTGAATAAAACATAATATGTGTTAGCCAGAAAACGACACAGTCAATAAGCACGGCTCATCAATTGCTTCTAACAAACTCTTTCTTTTCTTCGCAGAAATTAATGATGAACATCATTCAAAAGTCAAAACAACCAAAAGTTTCCCTACACACCGATAGAATTCATAATTAGTCATATCTAAAGATACACGTACATTTTAAATAGTAACCGTTTACTACAATTTATATTAATTATAGTTTAAAAAAGAACTCGACGTTAATATTTAGGTCAACATTATTTAAAATCGAAGGTCAAGTTCAAGTTTGGTTAGTAAAAAAGTGATTGTAATACGGTATTCGATTTAGTGATGGGCATACGCGGATTCATATCGATGTAAAAAAACATGTTACTAAAATTAATAAGTAAAACATGTTATTTTATCTATGTAATAAATTCACCGACTTCAAGAACGAGACGGGCGTCAAATATATTTTCTTTTGTTTATTCCACAAAGCGTTTAGAAAATGTCCTATAAATTTTCTTTAAAGAAAGTGCTTGTTGTCCCACTGGCTGAACTTAACTTCCGACGACGACGTTCTAAATAAACATAACAATTAAAGTGGAAACCTAGAAGTTTCCACTTTCCATACTCAAGTTGGTGATGATAATCTCGTTTTAATTCGTTAGGTTAAAACTAAACAATTATGTAACAAGTTTATTTTTACAAGAAAAACCTTTGAAGAAAAAAAAAAATTGTAAGGGTCGTTGTCATAGAAATGAGAAAGTAAATAATTTGACATAGTTGTTGGTCGAAAAAGTAACTAAAAGATCACCATTTAATAAAAAGCTGATGTCAACAATATGCCTAACGAACATTTTTTAGTTTAAAGTTCATATCAGTGATGGGTATTTATAGGTTGACAATAAAAACCCAATAAAATTTAATTAATTGGCAAGTCAAAAGCAAAATTTTTAACACGCAAATTGTTCAAATTTAATTGGTCTGGAACTGATTAGTTTTGTTTAAATTGTGGGTAATAAAATTAATCTTTGTCGATACAATAAATAAACAAATTAGTCGCGAATAATTTATCACTATTAAAAACATGATTATTTTAATAAAAAATCAATTCCTGTTTAAGAAAAAACTAGGCTTTGCACGTCAAACAAAAATATTGAGCAATAAAAAAAAAAAAAACATTATGATACAAAAATTATTCATAAATCGTGGGAGATGACCGATCTCAAGGATGTTTTTGACACAAACTCTACTAATTATAAATGATGTGTTTTATTATTTTGACAAATCTACTTTCACAATTCACATCCCTGTTTTAGAGGTGACTACTATTGAAACTCGATTGTAACAAGTTGATTTTGGTAGATACATGCATATACATAGACATTACCTACCTTATGTTTTCTAAAATAATATCATTATATTGGAGATAATGAAATAGTTACACCTTATATTAAATGCTATGGATTAACTACTTTACAATTTCAACTTTTAAAGTCTACCTTAAGCGAGAACCAGTGGTGACCTAGTGGTTCAATGACCGGATTCCTATACACGTGGTAGCAAGTTCGAACCCAGGCAAGTAGCAATATGACTTTTTCAAAGTTATATGTAGTTTCTTAATTATTCTAAGACGCCATTGACAAACGTAGATTAAGAATGACAATGAAAAACAACGGTGAAGGAAAACATCATGAGGAAACCTGGATTCCAAAAATTGGAATCTGAAATCGATAACGCACAATGCGCAAGCTTAGTGGTGAAGATCATCCTTCTATAAATGTGAAGAGGTCGGTGCCAAGCAATGGGACTCTTATAGGCTGGTATTAAAAGCTAGATAGAAGATTCCTTGATAAACATAGTAATCAAAAAAGATCTTCCATAGTAATGATAATATAATCAATAAATGATAAAATAAGAGTTGAACAGTAAAAGGATGCACTTACAATAGACTCGAAACATTAAAATAGCAACATCAAGCTCATGTAGATTTGAACAATCTCATCCCACTTACATTCAATAACTTTTACTATCGAGAAACGAGTTCATAGTAATCCATTTTCATCGAGAAGCAAAAAGCTTGCGTTTCGGTTGAAGCTCCGAACTCGCCAGTGGACCGCGCGAGTGACCGCACGCATTCTACATTCAAATTGTAACAAATTAATTCTGCAAAAATATCGTGAATTATTTAATACTATCGATAATTTTATATTCAGCAAGATGTTGCGGCATTGTTTATTTGGAATTGTGGTAAGTAATATTATAATGTATTGAATTGTTTTAAAAAAACTTACTAAGAATTACTAATATTGTTTTCATGGAAAATATTAGTTAGAAAGAAAGAAAGTTTAGAGTTTGAAATTATTTTCTTTCTTTCATTGTAACTACTTGTTTTTATTAAAAAAAGTTACGCTTAAATATCTGTTGAATAAATATTAGGACATTTTATGAAATAGGATTTTCATTACAAAATATACGTCCCACTACTGGGCACAGGCTTCTTCCCATAAATGGGATTTATCTTTAAGATATTATTATGTCAAATAGATAAGTACCTTAGGTATACTAAAACATGTTACAACAAATAGTGCAGTGGTATTAATTTAATTCTAGTTATCAAATTATTTCTGACATTAAAATTTGATCTTTACAAAAACTAGTTGTGCTCAAAATAGAATATTCGTGAAAAAGTGGTTTCATACATTATAGGAGTTATTCTTAATCTACCTGATAGCAACACCATTGGATACAGAATAAAGATGGAAGATGAGTAAATATAATATCTTTTATCTAAAGGATTTATTCACCATGATCTTAATAACTTATGTAGTTAAACATCGCAATCCCTAAACAGAAAAGACACAAAGTTATCTATCTTCATAATAACAGTAGTGGCCTAGCG
Organism: Plusia festucae; assembly: GCA_950381575.1. Classification (NCBI taxonomy): domain Eukaryota; kingdom Metazoa; phylum Arthropoda; class Insecta; order Lepidoptera; family Noctuidae; genus Plusia; species Plusia festucae. The sequence goes on from OX494435.1 coordinate 15,208,919, forward strand.
GTTCAATGGCCGGATTCGTATGCAAAAAGATGCAGGTTGAAATTTCTAAAGCTATATTTGTTTTTATTATTCTAAGAAACCATTGACAATTGGTGAAACACCAATCCGGAAGTAAGGAAGTGTTGTGATCAATGATAATCGTTTTTAAACTTTATAATTTACTTTGGGATTTTTAACATTGCACTATAATTATTATAAATTAATGCGTTTATTACATTTAATTAGAATACAATAACACATTTTTTTAATTAAGTAACATTATTTTTTAAAGATTTGTATGAAAAAAAAACAAACTTGCAATGCAAAAATGGGTCAATGTAGTTAGATAAAACGCAACAATTAATAGAAATAACACAATGCAATAATAATCAATGGTGATTGTTTTAAATCCATTGATTATTATTGCATTTTATTGAACATATAAAACTCTACCACATTGCTAGGATCAATAATATAGCACACACTTAATTTAAAACATGCTCAATATCAAACAAAAAAACCTTTTGGAATTCAGTAGCAGTGCTTATAAAGTGACTTCTAAAAATAGTTCCATATTATGTGTACAATATGCCTAGACTTGGAACTATTCTTGTCATAAAAACAATTTTCTTGGCCTACAAATGTTGAGTATGCATTGGCGAACAAAAAAACAATCAGATACACAGCTGCGTATAACATAATTTATTTTAGTTCACAGAAAATAATATCGTATACGTACAGATCATAGGAATAGTGTAGTAATAAACAAACATTTATTTTTTATTTACGAGTTGATAAATCTGTTGTAAGTTGCGTTTTTTACTAACTCATAAAGCAATTCGATCTTAAAAAAAAATGTATAAATACCAAAATCGTATTGCTTTTAAAAATACTTCAGATAATCGACTTATGATCGACCACAGAGTACAATGCAAATGGAGAGGTTAGAGAAATTAATGAAAGCTCGTAAAGTAGCTAACGGTACTAACACGTGCCTACTAGTACATAAATATGGATGCAAGCATGGTAATGTTTACAAAAAATATAAGTATTCGGAAGTATTGAAATGCTAATTTAAATTTCGCGCCTTTTAATATAACTTCACTTGTTTTACAAACTGTCTTTGGCAGCTATGTGCTCTATGGTTTCTCTCTCTCTATTCCGTGACACTACGAGTGATTTACATAAAATTGTATTTTCTGTTTATTAAATATTAAAACTACTTAAACCGACTTCCACTTATTGAAAATAATTAACAGGTTATGGGCCCAGGTGCCCTGGAAAAGTGAACAAGTTAAAACGAACAATAGTCAAACATTGTGATTACCTAACCTAAAAGTAACGCACGTGAAACCGGCAAAATTTTTACAAGGATTGAAAATGACTTCAAATAACCCGCTGACCCTGATAGAAAAACTAACTGGCCGAGATAACTACTCCACATGGAGATTTGCTGTGAAAACATATCTCGAACACGAGGAGTTATGGGATTGCATAGAAAATCCATCTAACGACGCGGCAAACCAAAAACGTGATCTCAAAGCAAAATCTAAGATAATCTTGTTGGTGGACTCCGTGAATTATGTTCACATACAAGAAGCGAGGACAGCAAAAGAAGTTTGGGACAGCCTATCAAGTGCTTTCGATGACTCGGGGCTAACACGCCGAGTAGGTTTACTTCGTGAATTATGTACTACAAGTCTCGCAGAGTGTCAAAATGTAGAGGAATACGTTAGTAAAATAGTCACAACAGCTCATAAGCTACGTAATATCGGATTTAAAGTGGATGATGAGTGGCTGGGAACCCTGTTACTCTCTGGTCTACCTGAGACATACAAACCGATGATCATGGCGATCGAGAGTTCTGGTATGAAAATATGTGCCGATTCAGTCAAAGCTAAAATACTACAAGATGTAAAAATGAGCAATAGTGATACAAATGCCTTTGCAACAAATACAAAGAAAAAGGTATTTAAAAAGTCATTTCAAAAAGGGCCACGTTGTTTCAAATGCAACAGATATGGCCATATGAGCACAGAGTGCAAGTCTAAACCAAAACAGAAACATGAAAGTTCTAGCTATGCCGCTGCATTCATAGCCTCGCTCAGTAACAGCGATGCCTGGTATATAGACTCCGGGGCCTCAATGCATATGACCAGACAGAAACAATTATTGCATAATGAAACAGTGCCACCAGTGAAGACAATTAAAGTTGCTAACAACAAATCCTTACCAGTAGAGAGTGCAGGTCAGCTGAGTTTGGATATCTGTGACGACAAAGGTCGGAGTAACAAAGTTTTATTTCAAAATGTTTTATATGTGCCTGAGTTAGCAACAAATTTACTATCAGTAAGTCAGATTGTAAATCATGGAGGCACAGTGAAATTTAATAATGAAGGCTGTGTAATTTTTAACAGACATAAGGAAATAGTTGCAACAGCCGTCTTAATCAACAATATGTACCGGCTTAATCTGTACAATGTTCAAGCATACATATCCGACGTTGATAAACAAGATATTTATCTCTGGCACCAGCGTATGGGGCATCTCAATTTCATTGATCTAAAGAAAATTGAAGAAAATACAGATGGTGTGCAATTATCTAAGAAAGAAAACAATCTGACCTGTGTGACTTGCCTGGAAGGAAAACAAACACGCCTGCCATTTAAGTCAAGCCATACAAGAGCTACACATTTACTTGAAACTGTTCATTCAGATATATGTGGACCAATGGAAACCACTTCTATTGGGGGTGCAAAGTACTTTATTACATTTATAGATGACTTTTCAAAGAAGGTGTTTGTTTACTTTTTAAAAAGAAAATCTGAAGCTCTTGGAAAATTCAAAGAATTTAAATGTCAAGTTGAAAATCAATTAGAATGCACTATAAAATGTTTGCGTACAGACAATGGGCTTGAATATATAAACAATGCCTTCTCCGAGTTCTTGGCAACCGCTGGAATTGTTCATCAAACTACAGTGCCTTATACGCCTGAACAGAATGGTGTCTCTGAACGCATGAATCGTACGCTTGTTGAAAAAGCAAAGTGTCTGTTGATTAATGCAAAACTTCCCAAACTGTACTGGGCAGAAGCAATACACACAGCTGCTTACCTCATTAATAGATCTCCAACACGTTCACTTGCTTTTAAAACTCCAGAAGAAATATGGTCTAAGAAGAAACCAAATATAAGTCATCTAAAAGTATTCGGTTGTGAAGCAATGATACATCTCCCTAAAGAAAAACGTAAAAAGTGGGACAGTAAATCACAGAAAGCCACATTCATCGGATACTGTGATAATACAAAAGGGTATAGGTTCATAATACCTCCCTCTAAAACTGTGATTAAAAGCAGAGATGCTGTTTTCTTAGAGACCACAGTAAAAAGAAATTATCTTCCTATAAATCTGACAGAGAAAGAACCAATGTGTGATACATCATTGGAACAAGATGATAATTTTACATCTGTGACTTCCAATGACACATCAGATACTTCAAATACCACTAGTGAATATATGTCAGATCAAGAAGATAACACAGATCCTGACTATAAACCAAATATAAATGTTCAACTATCGTCAACACCCTCTAAAATAACATTGAGACCAAGAAACAGAGAATTAACAAAATGTAATGAAAATAAAGATAAAACTTACCTGTGCTACAGTGAAGAAAGGATTAGTTCAATTCCTCAGAATTACAAAGAAGCCATTACCTCAATTGAATCCGAAAAGTGGAAAGCTTCAATTGAAGAAGAATTAGAATCGCATTCTAAAAATGTTACTTGGACATTGGTAGAAAAACCACAAAACACCAAGCCTATCGGATGTAAGTGGGTATTTCGCATAAAAAACGAACCAACCGGTCCTCGTTACAAGTCTAGGCTCTGTGCAAAAGGATACGCACAGACAGAAGGTATAGATTTCGATGAAACTTTTGCACCAACAGTGAGGTATGACTCCATACGATTATTATTATCACTTGCAGCTCAGAAAAATTTTGAAATAATTCAATTCGACATTACCACTGCTTTCCTGTATGGTGAATTGGAAGAAACAATTTACATGACTCCACCTGAGGGATTAGACTGCCCCTCAAATATGGTATGTAAACTTAATAAATCCTTATATGGGCTAAAACAAGCACCAAGATGCTGGAATACAAAATTTAATTCAGTATTGAAGAAATTTGGATTTGAAAGATGTAAAGCAGATCAGTGCATTTATATTGGAATAACTAAAGGAATAACATGTTACTTGTGTCTATATGTTGATGATGGTCTTTTATTTTGTAAGGATAAATCTGTTTTAAATGAAGTAATTAATGACCTTCAAACTAATTTTGATGTCAAAATGTATCCTCTTTCATGCTTTGTAGGAATGCAAATTGAAAAGTCTGATAATTATATTTTCATACACCAGACCAAATATATTGAGCAATTATTAAAGAAGTTTAATATGACTGAAGCAAACTCTAACAGTGTACCAGCTGATCCACATGTCAAACTTATAAAGTCTGATGGGCAACCTGAAAGAAAATATCCGTACAGAGAAGCTGTAGGATCTCTCATACATGCAGCAACAGTGAGCCGGCCAGACATTTTGTTTGCAGTCAGTCAGGTGAGCAGATTCTTAAACTGTCATGATGAATCTCACTGGAATGCTGTCAAGAGAATACTCAAATATCTAAAAGATACTAAAGATTATGGATTGCGCTACATTTCAAAGCCAGAAAGCATTGATGTAGTAGGGTACAGTGATGCTGACTATGCCAATGATGTTGAAACAAGGCGTTCAACGACTGGTTATATTTTTCTTAAGAATGGAGCTGCCATTACCTGGTCTTCCCAAAGGCAACAAACAGTGGCCTTGTCTACTACTGAAGCAGAGTTCATGGCTGCTTGTGCTGCCACTAAAGAGGCCATGTGGTTAAGACAACTATTACAAGAAATAAGTGAATATAAACAAGAGTCTGTGATCATAAACATTGACAATCAAAGTGCAATTAATGTAATTAAAAATAGTGAATTCCACAAGCGCTGCAAGCATATTGATATTAAATATAACTTTATTAAAGAAAAATATAATGAAAATGTTATCAATCTTAACTATGTAAACACAAACAATCAATTTGCTGATATGTTTACCAAAGCATTGCCTAAAGATAAATTCACATCTATGAGAAGTAACATAGGGATGTGCAAACTTAATAATTATAAGTAGTTCTTGTTTCTTTTGTGTAACAACAAAATTGTAATTAATTATTATTCATACTATGTATTTTAAGGCTTTACTTTGTGCTGTTTTTAATGAAGGCTTAAATTTGAAGAGAGTATTGAAATGCTAATTTAAATTTCGCGCCTTTTAATATAACTTCACTTGTTTTACAAACTGTCTTTGGCAGCTATGTGCTCTATGGTTTCTCTCTCTCTATTCCGTGACACTACGAGTGATTTACATAAAATTGTATTTTCTGTTTATTAAATATTAAAACTACTTAAACCGACTTCCACTTATTGAAAATAATTAACAGGAAGAATAGAAGATCGCTTTGTCTAAAGCAAAATGCTCCACTTTCATTTACAAGATATTCAAACGAACTTGCATAACATTTGCTTTGCAAGTTTTTTGCCTTTTTTGACTGGGTGAGCCCTAAGTGGACCGCGATAGGCTGAGTTAAATGATTTTTCGTAAAACAAGAAAATAATCACACAATATGTTTTTTTATATGTTATGTCGTTACTGCAGTCATTTATTAGAATATTCCATACTAAATACACTACCAAATGTGATCCACCAAAAAACCCGAAGAAAAATTATACCAACTGACCAAGATAAGATCCTATAACATTTAGAATTAAGTGGCTACTAAGAACCGACTTGAATCTCGCTTCAGAAGCAAATTAAAACTACTTAAACTCCGATTACTCCATAATCTACAAATTAATCTTTAACCATTTATAATGAGGATCCAAGAAGTGTATTTTCCCGTAGGTACAATTTGTATAAAACTGAAACGAGTTTAAATTAATTTACAAACTAGTTCGAAGCCCCTCTTATGCTACACATAATTTTATACATTACCGACCTACTTCATAGTTGACGAACATCACTTAAGCATTTATTTTTTTATCAATCAAGAACGGTGTCCCGTCACTAAATTATAGTTGTAAAAAACAGACTTGCAGGACGAGACCTTATCTTTATAAAAATGGAATTATAATGACAAAGCAATATTGAAATATTTTCAATTTTATAGCTCTGAATTAATAACTTCCATTCGCAGTCCAGACTTTGGAGCGACATTATTATTCTTTACTTCCTTATTTTTCATCAAATTTCTTTATTCTTCTTATCATATTTTTAAAACCATGTGGTCCTGATTCCCATATTTTCGGACATCTCGATGTTATTCCCAAATAAGGCACTAAGTCAATTTGAGTAAAGTTTTCTTTGTGTGTTTGGGTTCAGATGAGTCTCAAATTATATTTGTTCAGTGTATTGACGACAAGTAAGCAAGGATTTATGATCCTGAACCGACTTTAGTAAATAACCATAAAATATCTGAGTTGTCTAACCACATCGCAAATATCTATCTTATTTAATAAGAAATGAGTTGAATTCAATCAATTAATCCTGATTTCCAAATAGTTTAACAACACAAAGAACAAAGTGACTTATATAGAAAGAAAGAAATATATATATTAATATATGTCAAACCTTATGTTAAACGTTATAATTTTACGACGGACGTTATTTTTTGGTAAACCAATCACTGCCAATTGATTTGACGCGGCATTTAATTAAAGTTTTAATTTCAACGCATTCAAAATCCAGAGGTAGTAACTATGAAAAAAAATACACATAAGTTAATGTTACTTAAAAATGCTTTCTTCTTAAAACAAAAAGTATAAAAGATAAACGATAACTATACTATCTTACGAGCCCAATTTTGAACCACGTTGTAACAATAAACAAACACTTTCCACCTATTATCTCATAACTCGACCAGCTCTCAACAACGTATCATAAACATTGCGTGTTTGTCGCTGACCTCATTGACACAAACCATCGTTTTCAACTCTCCACTAGACGCCACTGGTTTTCCAGTACATAGTTACGTTTCTTTTACTGGTAATTTTAATTGGTTTAAATACAATTCGATAGGACAACCTGATGTGTGTATAAATAAAGCAGTGTAACAATAAACGAATAGTTAAAGTCTTAAAGCAATTGGAATTAGAAAGAGAAAAACTTTTCAGATGAAATTTAAAGTGACCCAGAAAAAAGGGTTAAGGTTAAGATGATATGTTAAAGCTACTATGTAATGTACTGTTTGTTAAGTACATTATGCTCCAAAAACAGTTAAAGTACAGATAATTGTGAAATCAGATAAAATTTATATGTATTATTTACATCACATCACAAAATCAGTAGACATGCAACTCCTTGCATTGAAAAATATCGCGATTGATACAAATCTCTGACCTTGTTATAGTGAAAACCAAATACAGGAAGATGGTTTGAATTCATGGATAGCTATTCCAAAAATCAAAAAGAAAAAAACAGCTATTTAGACTAAGCAATAAAACTAACCTGACGTGCTGACAAGCTGACACGCAAGATCTAAGATTAGCTACCAAATTGATATGCAAGCTCTACTGTGACCGATTGCCCTTCACGCTTCAAATCTAGTATCGCGATCATGTTAGGAAATATTTGTTCCACTAAAACAGCTTTTAAAAAATTCCAAATGGTGATGATTATTTTTGATTTCCATCAATCAAAATGCACTTTCATTCGTGGCGTTATTACGGTTCCAAATGGATCAAACTTATTAATTATTAAACTCATTTCCAATATGATCATAATGTTTTCTATAATTAAATGCTTACATTTTTTAATAATTATAATTTTAAACTAATACATGAACCAAAATTAGTATAAACTTTAAACTAACGCTTTGTATGATTGTAATACCTTAGTTCAGCTCTGATTTACTATTTATGCCTTCAGTAAGCCGAAATTGTCTGTGGGCTAAGAAATGTTATCCTCCAAACTAGGTTTTTTCCTTTGCTATATACCTATTTCAAAGTTCAGTGTCCTATTTCTAAAAAGGGATCATACTAGATTGTATCAATTTAAAAAAAAAACCCTTATCAAATCCAATCTCGTCGAAGAGGTCCATAAGACTCTCTAACACACAATACCACATATACGAGAATACGTTACACACAATACCTCAACTCAAAAAGATACACATTTCTGTACTTTCTTTGTAAACCTTTTTGCCGTAAGTGGAGACGAAAGCGGGATTTATGATAAGCTTCCAAGTTTATACGTGTGCTTAACCCGTTGCCTTTCTTAGCGCAACAAAGAGATGCTTCGTGATTGTATCCGTAGTTGGAAAGTGTTGTACTTTATGAAATCTTGATGCTTGAATAGATACGCGTTTTAGGGTTAACTAGTGTAGCGTCTGTTATTTTATGTGCTTTTTCTTTATGGAAATGAGTTTGAGTTCAAATTACCGCATCATAATAATGAATGCATGGTAGATTAATATTCAGACATTTTCCTGGATTGCATTATTTTGTCAGTAAAGGTATAATGGTGTCATGAATGTAATAGCTTGGTTAACTGAGAGTCACAAAAACCATGAACGAGGTTGAGGTTAAAGTACTACTTTTGTAATGACTTTCATCTAATTTCTATGCATTCGTTAATCATGTGGTCAAACACCGTGAGATCTTCATTACACAGAAAGTTAACTAGACGCTGTGTAATTTACAAAACACTCCTTGCACACTTGCTGATTTAACTCCACTACGTTACTAACACACATATACTTACATCGGTCCATACCATGTCTATTACCTTGTAAGAGCTAAAATGATATTAGGCATGTAAAAAGCGGACACAAAAATACTGTCCATAATGATATATTAAAACTCACAGACAAGTTCAATTGCCATCATATTCTCAACAACGCGTAGGATACGTATAACAAGACAAATAAAAGAAAGTAACCGCCTCTCGATACAACACAGTCATCAAGTGTTGGTAGCCCAATTTTTTGTGCCTAACGAATTGGCAATATGTACAAATAAGTAAAACTAACGGTACCAGCGCCAAACGCCACAATAAGTGTACGTGACCCAGTGAGTTCCATCTAAGGTGAATGGAGCAAGGTTTGGCGTCAACGCCTAAATCAAATATAGATATTTAGAGAATTTAAGAAAAGTATTTAAAACTGTATTTGTAACAAAGGGATTCCATCTGCAAATTGCGCATTTGGACATCAAATATCGGACTTTGAAAGCTAAATCATCATCATCAATATTGTTTTATCCTATTCAGATTTACTCTTATGTTTTTATTAGGTAAAAATATTGTTTAGTAAAAATAGCAATAATGTATTTAATAATAATTTATATTTAAGATTATAAAAATAATTCAATAAATAATAGTAACATTTTTTTCTTTAACACACTTAAAACTCATTTAAATTTTGCAGACACGTATTTTATTAGAACTATAATAAAATTTTAACTTACTTTAAAACCAAAAGGATCAAACACTAGATTTTAAGAGGACGCGAGGCATATTGTTTCTCAAGTCCGGATAGTTTTAACCTAGCGTTGCCTTTCTCGGGCCATTCGCCAAAACAGTATCACCACCAACACAGTTACCTTTATCGACGACGTGTTTGTATTTGTTTTTGTTATCCGTTATATTTTACGCGTTTTTGTTTAGTTTAGACTTCTCTTTAGATGCTTCCGAATCTGGATACTAGATTTTCTATGAATGGGGTGTGACTCAGTTAATGTCATCTCGTATATTTTATTCCATTGTTTACTGGAATCAAAAATATATTTGAATACTAGCAATAAATTTAATTCTTCAGTTGTAATCAGTACTACACTCACCTTCATATTTAACAAGTTAAACCAAAAAATCTCAAGTTCCAATCTGTGTAGGTACGGCAAAAAATAAATACACAAGCTATTATAAGGCCCATAAATATTTAGCCTGACTTCGATTTATTAAAATTCGCTGTCAGCTCTTCGCATATGAATATCCTATTATCCCTGCAAACACGAGACACCAGACCTATAAATTCTAGTACCCCATCTTCAGATAAAAACACAAGTTAAACACGTTTATTTTAAACTGCAATACAATTGATTTTGAGCGTTCCAAACCGGTATGCACTTACTCTCAGCCAGTTTAACCTCATTCCAAAATCAAATTTACTTTCTTTTAGTCTAGATTAGAAATAATCATTGAATTCGATAATCAAAATGTATAATTAATATCCAGACATCACCAAACCCATAATGATTTAAATTTTCTAGGTTACAGACATAAAACACAGTGTCATTATGGGTGAAGTATCATTAAAAACTATGTTTATGGCTTTCTGATGCATGACTTTCACTAGAAAGTTGGATGTTATTGAAAATAGAGCAGCTCAGTCAGAATTTATTCACTTTAATGATCTGTTGGTAACAACTCGTTAGTTGGTTCACGTTAAAAGTAACTGTTATTTTTGTTGGTCGTCAAATTTGGACGATAATGTTTTCTTTTGAAAGCACTTTACTACCAATACGCCTCTTGACAATCTTGCCTAGATTAATACAGAGACACAAGTTTAAAAATACTGCTTAAGTAAGAGAAAACAACATTAAGACTAATAACTTTTATTTTTTTTGTAACCTAATTATGGTCCCACTGCTGGGCAAAGGTCTCCCCCGCTCCAGACCTTGCTCCAGGTCCCCGCTCCAGGTCTTGAGCCACTTGACTAACAACTTGAAAGAGTAAAATACCCACGTTAAATAAATCTGATTGGTCAATCACCACACTTTAAATACATAAGTAATGAAATAAATGAATACAAATTTAAACCAAAAATAATACTTATAACTGAAGTTCTTTATGTTGCAGATGCTGCTTGCGTGCTGCTTACTGGAAGTTTCGTCCCGACCGTCGAATAACGAGTAAGTTTTGATTCAAAAGAAACATAATAAAATGTAGTTAAACATATTAATGTTAACGTTCGGTAATATAAATAATTGACTATACATACATTACAGAAACTAATCACGAATAATTTCTGAAACTGATTTCATTGTCCCTTTATCTAAGAATTTTTCATAAGCAAACATTACCTAAGAATTTTCATTAGTTTGCCTCAAAACTGAATATCGCAATAAAAACGCACAAACTTTAAAGTTAACCCATAAAAAACTATGATCACGATATTTCCTAGAATTTTAACTCATCAACAAGTGTTACATCCCTGAATAATTAGAATCAATGATATCAGTTTCTTGTGTATTTAAACGTTTAACATGACTTTAAAACTCACTTAAACATTCGCTACGGTTGTTTTTGAAGCTAATATAACAAAATAGCGGTGACGTCAGTAGACTCATGCACTTTTAGAAACCGCACAACTAACTCTAGTAATGAGCTTATAAACATCTGTGAAAAGCAACACGGGATCTGCAGTAGTTCAGGTATGGTTCATTTTAAATATTATGATTTACGCTAAAACACCGCTTAACAATTTACACGCTAAAACAATAATGCTTTTGGACCGTGGTACCAAGAATACCTATAAAATTAAATATTGACACATACTAAGGTACCATGATGTACATTTCAGGTTGACGACGCCTATCGAAATAGTAACAGCAGCTCCACAAAAAGAAGAAAGAGCGCTAGTCTATGATAAAACAATCACAAAAAACGAACCAACGATTAAAGAGATTATGGAAAAAATTAAAGCTATTAACGATGCTTTAGAAAAGCCAAATAAACGAAACCCGTTGCAATGGAACGCACCGCCACAAGCTGCTAGTGGTTATATTCTAGATCAAGAAATCCTAAAAAAACTTCAACAAGTTATAGCTTCGGGCAAACTGAATTCATTCCCTAACAAAGTACAACAACAAGAAAGCAATACAATAAATAATGAAAACTTTGAAGATGTTAGATATTCAAGACAGCTATCGCCTTATGGACCTCAAGCACAAATGGCTGTACTACCTATGTCATATATGATGAATATGCCCGTCCTAATCATGCCATTAATGAACAATATGTATGGTAACGGAAACTCCATGGACTATGCATCCAAGATTCAAACTAGACAAGAAGGACCAACATCGCCATTCCCGACATTTCCGTCATTACCACCCTTTCAATGGCCGTTTGCTCCATTATTTCCAATACTAATTAGAGATCCACTGCTTAGTATCATGAATGGAGGTGGTTGGAACAACTTTATAGAATACGGACAAAGTGCTGATGTATGCCGAAAACAGAAATCTGGTGACGAAACCAGTGACGATGAAAATGAAATCGTACATGAGAAGGCAAACAATGTTTTATATCCGAACGTTGCAACAAGAACTAGGCAAAAGAGATCAGTCAAAAAAAGAACTGTCAGCCATGCCACTCAAATACAAAATGTTGATTCAAAACTAAACAAATTCTTCACCATCAAACCTTCTACCGCGAAGCCTCCTAAACCAGAGCCCGTGAAACTAGACACAAAAACCAATTTTGCGCATGAGGGTGATGTCCGATTTCCCATGTTTGACTTTTTCAGCAACAAAAACAAACAACCGACCGTTCCTGGTTTCTTCATAAACAGACTAAAAGTTAGAAGAGGCGGTGTCGCAATAGCTGGTCCAGGAGGAGTTGCTACTGCTGGCAAAGGTGGTACTGCCATTGTGGGTCCTGGTGGCTTAGCTTACACTCAACCAGGAGGGCTCGCCGTAGCAGGACCAGCCGCAAGAATTGTAGCACTTTCTTCTGATGCAGATCTAACGTCCATCGCCAATCGTCTACATGAACAAAGTACTATAAATGGTTCTATATCTCATTTATTACAAGCTATACCCGAAGGAAAAATTGTTGCTACTGGTCCTATTATTTATTTTCACCCCTTGCGATAATCATTTCTTACTAACACCCATTATTCATACTTTCTTTCTTATTAACTTGTCTCTTTCTCACTCATTAGATTCTACCGTGGATGGGGACGAGACAGAGAATGGAGCAGATTTCGACATCAGTCAGATCAATACAGATATGATGGACAGAACTTTCAAGAAGGGCCCTTAAGACTACATGATTCTACATTCACACTGGTCATAAAGCCTACAGCTCACGCCTCGAGTTCGAGGGGGGCCGCTCTAGCAAATCCTATATCCCAAGTTGTAATTGCCAAAGACCAGTCTGGCATGATATTCCATTCGCCAATAGCAACGGCTATAGCTGGTCCTGGTGGTGTGGCGCATGCGCAATCTGACCTTTATCTATATGAATATGTCAATTAATCCTTATCTCATAAGCCTTCATCTAGTTATTTAATGATGACTTGTTGTTTGAATCTCGGAAATCAATTTTGACTATTCACTTAAAATTCATTTCCGAATTAAATGTAAAAAGAAATAGCTTTTATGTCATAGCGTTGGTTGACAATTAAATAAATAAATGTTAATATTATGTTTACTAAATAATGTTTGTTTTATTTTATCTCGACCGATACTGTTTTTGAATAATGTCACGGTCAATTTATTATTTAAATAATGTGTAAGTAAATGTCAGTTACAAATGCCAAAACCATTACAAATGATGTGACAATGATTAGAATGTTACACAGGTTCTTTGTAAAATAGACATCTAAGTTCACATTTTGTTTTTGATAGAATTGGGCTCAGATAAAGTACTACTCATCTAAGGAATTGGGTATTTGACTTTTACCGAAATATAGATTTTTGACAAATGATTCCAGAAATAGTCCTACATATTAGCAACAATATAACAAATATTTAAACATTATTATAAATAAAAGTTATAAGCTTTTAAAGTTAGTTGATGACGCATGTTCTATCTCTTTTTCGCAAAACGACGACAACAACGGGGCAGCCGCAAAGTAATAGGACGAAATAAATATTGACGTCACAACTAATCAGCAATATTCAAATACTTGTAACTAGTCCAATATGAAAGAAATTAGTGTTTCGTTTTTAAAATTCCATGATTTTAGTATATTTTTGGAAATTGATAAAAAAAGTTGTCAAATACCCAATTGCAAAGAATGCAAAATAAACTCCTATACTTACTAATAGTGTTTATAGCCTACCTACAAAAAAAACACAACAATTGACACTGTTTTGCCTATAGTATTTTCCTTTTGTGCATAAAACTGATAGGTTTATTTTTATTGTGTTCTATTTCACAAAATACATAAACTATACTATTTATAGCAGTTATATGTTGTGCACTTTCTAGAATAGCTCAATAACTAAACTGACAACACAAAAATATTATTAAAAGCTACACAATCAGTTACAAAGTATCATATTTATTACTAAATGAGACAGCTCTAAACTGAGTGGAAAGCAAATATAGCCTTACACTTCACAATAAATTATGATTTCGACAAGGAAATTTACCAGCCTTATGAGAACTTTTATTCCTTTAGGGTATCAGTCCAATACATACCATTTTATGGAGGAGCAAAGGGTCAATACTTGGAACTAAGAAAAGACGCCCTTGGCAGACTTATGAGTGAGAAAATAGTTTCAGAAGAGAATATAAGTAGTGATAATATAGTCAAAAACAGTGAAGAGAATCTTCTAGCGAAGGTCATGGCAGCTAATTTGCAAAATCTCAAAACATTATCTACAAATCTCCTAAGATTGCATAATCTTGGGCGCAAGACTGGATCATTAGGGAATAAGGAGAAGACTAGATATAAGAATCAACTGGCGTCTTTGGGAGAAGCTGCATCAAATATCATTAAGCTGATTGAAGAAGTAGATGATATCGATGAGCTGTTTAAGAAAAATGCTACAATTCGATACCGGGATGATGAAGATGACGATTATGTAAGTTAACCCTCTGTGATTATCATATATAGTAACATCTGCAATCATTGACTAACTGCTATTAAAGACCGATAACGAGTACAAGAACATTTTAAATCGAAGGCAAGCCCATAAGTTTTGAAGAGTTCATTATTGTATATTATTATTCAATGACAAATACTGAGTTCTATTTATATTCATAATTTATCCAAAGTTATTTAAGATTACATTTTTATATAAGAAGTCTCAAAAGCTGATCGTTATAACCATAATTTTCAGGTGGCAGAAGAGGGTGTTGGTATCGACGCTTCAAGTGACGGAGCCGATGCACCTGGTCAAGGATTTATAGAAAAAGGCACCGTGGCTGAAGCTAAACCAGTCGGTAAGTTCCCATACACATCATTCAGTCCATCCAGTGTACACTGGTGTCAGTATGTGATTTCTTTGCTAGTGCTGCTACCTGTAGTAGACTGGTAAAACTAATTTAGAAACTAAGTTCTTATTGGGAAAACTAGATGTCGCCAGTAGTTGACTGACTTGGGCTCTGTGTGAACAGTCTCTAAGTACTTACTGATAGATGTCGTTACTGTCCAAAACATGAACAAAAACATAAAATAGATATGTTTACGCGATATTATGACTATCCCAACATATGGTGGATTATCGAATGCAATAGTAAATAGAAAATTTTACAAAACTTTAACAAACAACTTTCCAGTAATTGTATATTTCATTTTAATTCCAGGTCTTGCTGTAGTTGGTGAACACGGCTTGGCGGCATCGAGACCATTCGCAACAGCTGTAGCCGCATCTGGTGTGGCTCTAGCTAGACCAATAGCCACGGCCATCGCTGGTATTAACCCATCAGAATTGGGAATCAACTACCAAATCAACCATTCAGGAAATTGAAAATATATTTACGGGAAGAAGAATAGTTTGGCTATTGTAGAGTCGTAATAGTTACCTATACAATTTAAGGCTATAGTTAATCCATAGTCATGCATATTAATTTAAGCCTTATATACATAGCCTTTACCATCTATTTTGCATTAATAACCTAGAGGTGATTCACATAGTACTTGATATTTTCTTTAATCATTAAGCTTTGAACAATCATTTAATTACGTTAGGCTAAACAGCATATTCAGTAGGTTGTCAGTCATTACCGACTTTATAAGTTACTATTTGCTCGACTAGAATTTTGTGCCAAGATATTTTAGAAGTTAGACTAATGTTTATTTGATATAAAGGCGAACTAAGTTCCAAGGACACAATTTTGAATTTAATGGTTGAAATCGCTCCTTAGTTTTTTTGTTTTTATGTGGTCTACAGTTAACTTTAGCGCAGGCTTTGACTGCTTCTCTGGACTTTAATCACCCCATAATGCAAATTTTTTTTCAAGAGGCATTTTATATGAGAACAAACCTGTCATGCGCCAAACTTCAAAAGTCTAAGAAGGGGCTTAAATTTTAGGCTAAAAGGTCCTATAGATCCATTTAATTTTAACATTAGGTTTTTATTAAACGAGGAACGTTTTGCCATAATGTGTGAATAAGTGTGATAGAATGTCTTGAAAAGACGAAAAAAGAATGTATTTATTTTTAATTTATAATCGTAATAAAATTTTCAATGCCATTGTTGTTTTATTTTCATTTAATTAGCATACCAAATAGGTTAATAGTCTAATCAAATCAAATCAAATCAAATCAAAAAGTTTTTATTTCTTATAAACCTCAAGAAGGCGCTCAAGAAACGTTATATGCTACTCTACTGATTCTAGTTGCTCGGTTCCAAAGTGTCCTTCCCATGGAGAAGAACCGGCAAGAAACTCCATAGGTCACTCTTTTAAAAAAATATATTTTTACAATATTAGACACTGATATGCGTCAAAGGCGCAAGGTAGCCTGCGGTTATGGAAAACATAAAAATGACATCTTCGGCGTTGGAAGACATGCTAAGCATTCAATGGCTAATTTTGAAAATCTACGCTGTTGACGCATTTACAAAAACAAAGCATAGTTAACACAATGTTATAATAAAAAGGAAATAAGAATAATAGTATAAACAAAATTACCACTATAAATTTTACATACAATACTATATGTAGTCGCAAAAAAAAAAAAACAAAAGGAAAAAATAGAAACCCTAACAGGAATGTCAAGGCATGTCAAGTGCCTTCTAGAAATACAGGCGGCAAAGGAATCGCAATTAAACAATACAAATAAAAGCAAGTTTCGCGAACCGCCAGGGAGGCCACATGTGTCTCTGGTGTAGATTGAAAACAAAAACCAAATATTTTGTCTCTACATCCTAACTTTTGTGGATAGAGACGAGAGATAGTAAGTTTTTTTAGCAGAATAAACCTAATTGAATCGAGGGCAACCCCGAAAACGTTGTTCTGCCACAATAAAAATCTGGAGAAACCCACCCCTATCACTTTGGGGTATGAAAAATGTATGTTGGCTGATCCTCAGACCTACCCGATATGCACACAAAATCTTATACAAATCGGTTTAGCCGTTCTGGAGGAGTTTCGTAACAAACGTTGCGACACGAGAATTTCGTATACAAGTAAAACACTTTATTTCTCAATAGTAAAGTCTACTATAATTATAACCCTATCAACAAAAAAAATAACAGTGATTTACTGGAATCCTGAATCACAAACTAGAACTCTGTACAGAAAATTCCTAAAAATTTGACTGTGGTAACAAGCTTCTCAGTATTTTAGCAAGATAGCCATATTTAGCATTTTATTGGACGACTTCCACCTGCATGCTTTACTATGCATTACACAGAAGTGTGATAACATCGCACTATTTATATTATCTCGGGGACGTAATCCGATACGTATAACATGTGTATTGTGAGAATTGTCATCCAGGCGTAAACCCAATAAATAGGTCTGGTCTCAAAGCTGAAAGAAGCCGTGAATTTTTTAATTAGAAAACTTAAAAAAACAAGTGCTTCAAACCTTTTTTGGAATATCAGTCCTCGGTGACGTAAAGAGAAAAAACATCTATGGCATACCCAGTAAGCAGTCTATTTTGCTTTCCCACGATGGAACCAGTCCAAAAGGAATAAAATGTAATAGGATAGAATAAATAGAACGTGAAATAAAAAATCGAACCGATACAATTTTTTCGTTTCTCATTGATTGACTTATTAATGCTAAATTGTGATTATCGTATCCCCACCAAACTATGACTGTACAGCATAATGACCTGCAGACGTGATTACCAGTACAACACCACTGACAATACTTCTATAGCTAAATACAGGTCTGAAAAGGCATTGATCGGCTCGCGAAGAAGAATATGACAATACGCACTTACTTTCCAACAATTTTAACGTTAAAACTATCGCGTTGCATGATTTTAATAAAATTACGTCACGGGAATTAACGCGAACTAATGCATTTACCTTTTAAGGCTTGACATTTACCGTTTATTGAAGAACTGAAGGTAGATGAAAAATCATCTACTTCGTGCACGGAGCTATGACACCGCATCTCCAGTCTGCTTGCGACCACGGCCAGTGTAACCCGGCTGAAACGTCAAGCCTTAAAAGGTAAATGCATGTGTTCGCGTTAATTCCCGAGACGTAATTTTATTTCCAACAATTTGCATATTACAGGAACTTTACATACAGTTAAACGTTACCAAGAAATAAAATGCATAAAATAAAGACTGAATCATATACATTATAGCTACCTAACTACAAAAGTGGATGTACTAAACTGCGTGAAGGAAATACCATA
This sequence comes from Plusia festucae, assembly GCA_950381575.1. Classification (NCBI taxonomy): domain Eukaryota; kingdom Metazoa; phylum Arthropoda; class Insecta; order Lepidoptera; family Noctuidae; genus Plusia; species Plusia festucae. Next base: position 15,227,543 of record OX494435.1, read on the forward strand.
TTTTTAGTTCCTGTCGAATTACACACATCAAAAGTGTCTAGGGATCAAGCATTTTTATGCGGATTTCTTGAGATTGAGATGTGGCTTTGTAATAAATTTATGATTTTATAAATTTATATGGATCCTTTTTGGTGCATTTCATAATTCGAATCAGGAACTGTGAATCAAATTCGAGTAAAAGATGAAAATCAGCTGTCAATATTTTCCCTATAAAAACATACAACGCATTGAAGACATTATTAGTGCTACTGTTTCCCTACTACTGATTAAAACCAACGTTATTATGGAGCGGCGACGTCATTTAAGCAGGGAAGAAATGCTCAGAGCCGTGGGAATGATAGAAGCTGGTTCCCGGCAACGTACTGTGGCTTTAGCTCTGAATACAAGTCAGAGTGTTATCAGTCGACTTTGGACACGTTACCGAAGCACTGGTACCGTGGCTGAGCGCCATGGAGGACGGTATCGCTGCACCACACGGAGACAAGACCGATACATTCAAATCTTAACTCGAAGAGCTCCAACAATAACCGCCATGATGTTAGCCGTGAGGCTTCATCACTCTTCAGGGAACTTAATTAGCGACCAAACAGTCAGAAACCGCTTGCATGAAGTGAACCTTCATTCCCGAAGACCGCTACGGGTACCACCTATAGCAATGCACAATCGTAGGATTCGATATCAATGGGCTCTTGAACACAGAAATTGGGCAGAAGAACAATGGCGTTTCGTGTGCTTTTCTGATGAGTCTCGTTTTGGTATGAGACCGGATACAAGACGTATACGACACTGGAGAACCCCTGGACGCCAACAGCGATTAAAATCCTGCCAGGAAGTCCATCCTTATAGTGGTGGAACCATCATGGTATGGGCGGGTATTTGGATCGGCGGAAGAACTGAGTTGATTTGGATCAGAAGCAACCTCAACGCTCAAATTTATGCTGAGACGATTGTATCAGACGTCATCGTTCCTCTACAAGTGCAAATCGGTCCCTTATTTCAGTTAATGCATGATAATGCACGACCGCACACCGCAAGAGTTGTAAGACAGACTCTCGCCGCAGCTAACATCAATGTCCTGCCCTGGCCTGCTCAGTCGCCAGACTTGAACCCGATTGAGCATGCATGGGATATGCTACAGAGAAGAGCTCTGCCGAATATGGAGGGTATCCAGTCGCAAGAAGACCTTTTTTTGTTGTTGCAACGAACATGGGCGGCCATTCCACAGCGTGATTTGGATGAACTCATTTTGAGTATGCCAAACCGATGTTCTTGTGTTGTTAGTGTTCGTGGTAGAAACACGGATTATTAATTGTTTAAGTTACCCAATAAAATTTTAAAGAAAACTGTTATTTCAGTCTTTTTTTCGAACTTTTGTGTTAGTGGTTCAAATGTCAAAAATCCCTTTATTAGGAAAATGGCAAATTTCTTTATTAATGCAAAGGTGACTTGGTTTATCGTTACTGTGACAAACGAAAACACTTTATTCGATGAATCCTTAAAGAAAATTTTAATTAATATCAATCAGGAGAAAAGTTATTGCAAAAATATATGTTGATCCCTAGACACTTTTGATGTGTGTAGTTAGTGCTTCATAATATGGGTTAGTCATTTTATTACTACAAATTTCAAGAAATAGTGAGCACACCTGAGTACCTACGATTTAAAGCGGCCGCGGCGGTAGCCTTATGGCTAGGGCTAGACTTGCGATCATGTGGTCGCGGGTTCAAATCCCACCCATTGCACTACCGACGTGAATACACTCGTAACACAAGCAATTAGCCTAGCACAAAGGGTTTATAAGAAAACTAGTGTAATGTACGACCCAATATTAAATGAAACCCTAACATTTTCACGCTTTAAAAGTCAAACTTTTGAAAGAGCATTTTTTTAGCTCTTAGCAACCTTGTGCATACGATCTTGATCACTAAAGCTTAAAGGCTTTAAGCGGCGGTAGCCTACCGACATGAACCCACTCGTAACACAAGCCAAAATCAAAATCAAATATTTTTATTTCAAGGCTTTTCCAGGCACTTTCGAAACGTAAAATGACACTAGTTTCGCGGTCCCAAAATGTCATTCCTATGGAGAAAAACCAGCATGAAACTCCGTAGGTTACTCTTTCAAAAATGGTAATTGATATACAGAGCTTCAATGAAGAACATACACAAATTCATTAAAAAATGTGTGACGACAACGTAATGCACGTAAGCATCTTAACTTAGCACGAGGGGTTAACAAGAATATCTACTAATGTGCGACCCTCATGCTTAATAATCTTAATAAAAAAGTAAAAAAGCCAATACGAGATATCCAATAAATAAGTATCTTCTAGTTACTCTAGCACTTATGTATAGGCATATAAAATCTATGTATTCTACACAATATCAATAGATTTATAAATACCCACGCGCAGTTTTACTACTAAGATCTACATTGAGTGCGTAGTAAAATGAATTAATAAGGTGTTTATTAAAGAAACTAATTCCAATACCACGTGTTGTAGTATTTACATTTTTATATGGTCATATCAATACTAACGCAGTATACCTATTAACTCACGTGTTTTTTTTTAGGAAACTGACGTTAAATCAATACTTTATTTGAAATATATTTTAATTATGTATGAAGTATAATAAGTTATTTCATACAGTTGCGCTTGCAATTTCCTTTGCGTGGACATTTTAGAACAAGAAAATAATCCTTATCTATTTTCCCAAACGAATGATGTGAATTTATTATTATCGATTGTAAATTACTTTATTAATTTAACTAGTGTGATGATCTCTACTTTATAAGGTCGATCATATTTATTAGAGCTCAACCTACTTTGGACTTTTCTGTATCGCTGATAGCGCTTATTATGCCTATGAACGTAACCGTGTTTGCGATTCAATTTTAATAAAACAAAACTTTAGTGAAAACCGCATACAAATCGGTTATGTTGTCTCTGACATTAGCGTGCACAAACGCACATACACAGGTTGTTAACAAAATATACCTTGTAAATAACTATGAATGATACAATTTTCGACTCGATCACTCAATATAAAATTGGAAACAGCACGAAAAGTTTCCTTGCATAAAATACCTCTGAAACAATAAGTAATGACGCGAATTTCCATGCCCGATCACTCATATTTGATTAACACGAAAAGAACAACCGCAAAGTAAATATAAACATTGCCTTATGAGTCAATGCTCTCTACAGATTTAAAGACAGGCTGTAAGACAAAGAAAAACATTAAACCTTGGACAAACCAGTCAGTATGTCGGAATTTGTAGATGAAATAAGCTTTTAGCCCACTATGTCACTAATTATTTAATTCCTTACTTATAATTAGTGGACCACGACCAATTAGGTTGGCAATTCATACGGTTACCTCGTACTCTAATTGTTCATTCGAATCCTGCATACAAATATTCTGTAGTTATTCAGTAGTTATTCTCATTTCATCTAGCTTTTAAAATAATTATGAATACCCTCGGCTATTGGCTTTTAAATCCGTTGCGTGATATTAAAGTCGTATCACAAAAATAGGGCTGTCAAATAGGAATGTATTTTTGTATAATTCTATGTTTGCCTTTTTATAATTCTATTTTCTGCTCTACTCTCGTATCTTAGGTAGGGTTGATACCCAATTTAGAAATATTTTACAAGGTTTAAACTGGGAAATAGTGAGTAAACTATAGAATCAATAAACGGCTATAAAGCCGTATTAAATTAGATTTATAAACAAGTTTAAATAATGATGATGAGTCACAAGCGTCATAATACGTTGCCTTTTATAGTATTTGTTGAATCATGAGAAATGAAGACTTAATATTGCAGAATTTATAACAATGACAAAAATACTGCTAAACAACGAAATTTAGCTTTGGACCCAAATAATTCAACATTCAATGACGAAAGTTAACACTTTCTACTCCATTCCTTTATTGCTCCATAGAACACACACACTGTGTCCAAATGTCTTTATTTCGAAGGGAACAATGAAATACGTAGAGTAGACTGCTTATTACTTAGTAAAATAAACGTCATGTCTGTGCGTAGTTCCCACGAACATTGTATTGTGATTTGTGACACATGAAAACTGAACTTGTCATATAATCTTTCTACTCGTCAAAGTAATTGTCTGCAAAATTTGTTTCCTAAATACCACAAAACGTTTAGTTCAAATTATAGACCCGGTAAACATTGTTTCGCCATATTCTGGAGAAAGCCACCTTATCAGCTAGGGGTACAAACAATACAACGTTCCAACCTACAACACATTCTCAGACCTACTAAACAGAAAAAAAAGCAATAAAAGTGAGTGGACTTAAGTATTACAAAAGAGTTCGATATGATATTATTTATTTTGAAGACTTTTTACTCAGTTTATGAAGGTAATAACATAATATACAAAAAAATAAACGGCAGTTAAATTAATCAAGTCATCAAAATGTTGCTAAGTTACTCTCGTAGGCGTTAAACTTTTTTACTGTAGTAACACTACTTTCAAACTTCCTTGCATTTCCAGTTTACCTGTGTTGGCGCACACACTTGTGCTCTATAATATCTCCTGCGTACATGGGATCTTACCTACTTGAGATTGGCCGAAATTCAGTCTGGAGATTATTACTATAACTTTCGAACAAAATTATTCCTCCTTTCAAACAATTATAAAGCTGTTTATAAATAATAGGACCTTTCATTTCCTGAAATAATTTTGCAATGACTCTCCTATTGGTATACTGCCAAGTACAGCTCAGCCAAGGAGACACTGTATTATTATTATAAACTTCGTCATTCTTTACTTATCTATCAATAAATCAATGTTTCCTACTCTGTGTCAATAGGTTGATATTGGCTATAAAGCCTATTGTCATCAAGTACTAGTAATTACCCGCGGCTCTGCGCGCATGTTAGGTATCACAGTAACAATCATATGTCCTTTCATGGAGTTCAAGCTATCTTTAGACCAATTTAAATCTGAATTGGTTGAATGGTTACAAACGGACGGTGTTATTTTTAATTATACTATCAGCGTCTCCACAAAATTACACACTTTCTTTAGTAATATCTTTGACAACAATTTTCAATTAATATTTTATCTCTGTTTCCAATAAGCTATGAATTGTCTTTGTTTTTGAGTTGGGCCCACATAAAACCTAATTTTTACTGGTAGTAAATGAACAACTTTACCCTAGGAACATAGGTCGACAAACGACAAACATAAGTCACGTGACCGGTCGCTTTGTATAAAAAGTTCATTTTTCATTTAAAGATTTCGACCTATGTTTCTAAGGGGAAGTTGTTCAGTTTTATGCACCTGATTACCTCGTTGAATATACGCACTCCATTAAAAGAATCCTGTATTGACAATAAAATGCAATGCAACACGTAAAATCAACGAGTTCTTTTAAAATTAGTAGTACGGTTATTTCAAAAATCATCAAAAATAATTTATAACAATAACATTTAGATTATACTAAAACTAAATGTTAAACATTGTTACAATAATGGGCGAGATAACAACTTGAGATTGTGCAAACGTTTAAGTTCTTATAACTTCTTGCGTATACATTTATAATATTCCCAAAACAAATATTGCAACTACTCACTCATATACATATACCTACTTATAGCGTTATTTGTAAAACATCTGCAACCTCTCAGGAGTAGATAACTAATATAGTAGGTAAGAAATGTTCTACGAGTTTTGATAATTCGTAAGTTTTTTTTTCATTATTCTTACATAAATATCATATAGTGTTCTAATGTTTTAGTATGAAAAAAAAACTAACGAATTATCAAAAGTCGACGCAATGTTGTTGCTTATGATGTTAGTTATCTACTCCTGAGAGAGCAGATGTTCTAAAAATAACCCTACATACAAAAAGATGCCTTTTTAAAGTCGCCAGTCCAAGTTACATTATATTAACTAAAAGGCTTTGACTTCTACCACAAATTTAACAAAAGAGTAAAAATGATCTTTTTCAATTTCAACAGATATTGATTTTCACGGGAGGTTTTTTTCAAGAGTATAAACCTTTACGAATGCTGCAAAATGCTGCCTATCCATTAACAATATAATGTATCCAGTTTCACTAGCCACTAAGCCAACTTTACTTTTTTTATACGTCTTGAAAATATAACGCATAAAATCTTCAGGGTCATGAATATTTTGAAAAACACCACCAAATGAAACCTTTTCTTTATTTCCTGCATAAGTAATTAGCATAACGGTACCTTACACAACTACAGTAAATATATGTAAACATTATAGTTTCCTTGTATTGTTCGCAATTGTCATCGGTTATTGGCCTAAAGGCTGTGTATGGTAGCTCTTTTAGTTCAGTTACAAGACACATCAGTCATTCATGAAACAACTTTCAAAAACTGATGACTTTTTTTCTTCTTAATATTCATATTACTTGCCTAAAATTTCCCACAGCTGTATACAGGTCTCTTCTAATATGAAAAAAAAATACCTATTATAATTAAACGTAGTTAATTAACATGTTATTCCATTTTGGTGAATATTGCTCCGTCAGGCTGTCGAGGAAAAAAATGTTATTACAGAAAATAAATTTAGATAGGACTACATAATAGGAAGAAAGAGAAATAAACGAGTATTAAGATTAACTTAATTAAAGAGGAAAATCTGGAAGAAGTAAGTCATACAGGGGAACAGAAATGTTGAGGCACATGAAATCTCTATTGTACAGCAAAAACGCTTCCAAAATGTCTGCTGTTGCAAATGCAAATTAAGTGTACCTGCTTGTTCAAACAGTTATTATGGAAAGTATTCGCACATATTATTTGATTTTCAAATGTGACTCAATATTGCGTCTATAAAGACAACAAAATTTTAGAGAAACAAAGTCTTTGATTACAAAAATAACAAAAAAAAATACAGGTAAAAACATTAGGTAAAACAAAACTACTCACGGGAATTAACGCAAACATGCACAAGGTAAAAAAAATAAATTTATTTATTAAATTAAGTAAATTAATTCAACGTAATTTTATTAAAATCATACAATGCGATGGTTTAAAAGTTGATTAAATATAAAAAAATCAACAATATTTAACTCTCTCAATTCCTCAGTTCGGTTTATCCTATAAAACTTCCTAGATATGCCTTTATACGTTTTACTGTGGTAGCGTCATACACGCAATCGACACGACTCATATAAGTGAGCGACCACCGGCGCACGCGCATTGTTTAACAGTATTGAGTGGTGCGCGGGTCAAGTGTTGTGGAAAATGGCTTTTCATTTAGTAAGTATTTTTGATCCACTTTTTATTAAAAATTGCTCGATTGAACAATGAAGATAAAATCAAAATGTAAAAAAAATCGTAGATTGATTCGTGATATTGCCTTTTGATTACCTTGTTTAAATTTGTAGTGGATGTGTATAATACTAATCTGAAGAAATATCATTGCAGAACAAGATATTTAGCATGCTCACATAGTCCTTATCAAAATTTTCCGAAGCTTTACAATTTTTTTTTTTATATTAACAATTTTACAAGTTTGATGGCTCGTAACGTTTATCTTATCGATAGAGATATACGAATATCATATCAGCTTGGCATAATTTTAAATCGTAAAAGAATCGAACCTCGGTGTCCACTGATGAAAGCTAATCATCTGGCCGTCTTGTTGGGCAAATATTGTTGCTCTCTTTTTCTCCTAACTCTGACCAATCTTTCGCCATTTCCGCAAGTTTTCTAACCACATATCTACCATACGTGAAACAAGTGTTTCAAATAATCTTCCATTGGATACATAATCATCATGTCTAAATAAAGTAATTAAAAAAAAATTGCGGTTCTTCTTCTTTATCTTCCTGGTTTGTTCCCAATTATACTTATTTGGTCAGCGCAATCTGTCCTTTTCTTCATCCCAGCATTCACTGTTTTTCTCATACCATCTTTTGTCGTCCCATCGACAGACAATAATTTAGGTTCTGAACGTTTATAAGGAAATAAATAAACAGTCCAATAATGATTTTATGTATGGTATAATGTTACCTAATCTAATTTTAGCGCTGTCATTAATTTATTGAACGTATTTTCGTAAGTATACTTTTCCCGTTTTCATAATAATGACAGGTTTATGACTTGTTAATAGTTATAGCTCATTAAGTTATATAAATGTAATACAATTTTACTTCAACACGTAATAATAGTATGGTCTAGTAGCCGTATTGCGGTAGGTACAACAGCCTAACTTATAGTTAAGAGTTCCTTACTGAATTAACATATAATAATATAAGATATTTGTTTAGATTTTGTTTAGACGATTGACACGAAAAAAATTACATACGTGTATACCTGGCTCCTGAGCTAGGTGATGAACCTATGTTACAGGAGCCAGTGTCTTTTCTTACACTGTTAGTAATGCATTAAAAAATGCTCTCGACACATATCAAAGGCAAAATCAATTTACCGGTGTTTGATTCTTATACTTCTTAAATTCATTCCAAATCATCTTCAGAGATGAAAACTAATTCAGGATTCGAGTTTAAATAAGTATAGGTACTATAAGAAAAAAGTAAAAAAAATATTTCTAGCAGAGCGTGGTTTCGATCCACGGACCTCTGGGTTATGGGCCCAGCACGCTTCCACTGCGCCACTCTGCTCTTGTTTACTACACTGTAAATACAAAAACCAGTTGCGCACACTACTACTACTGAGAAATAAGCTTTATAGAATAATGAAATTATTTAATTAAATGTTGTTCTGTTGTCATTCTTCTTCTTCCTGATCCTCAAATTCTGTCTGACCAAAAATTTGCCACCTGGATGGCACAGTCGTTGGCTTCCAATACGTCCTGGAGTAGTGCTGGATAGTGCAGGACAGAAGATGTCACTTATCCTAGGGCAACATGAAAATATCCTTATTTGAAGCTTCAAGATAATGTAACCATTAATAACAAAATTCATTGTTTAAAATAAACCAAATAGTATAATATTGCGGTAGAATGGTTTAAAGGCAAATCACAATTGGATGTCAAAACGTATCCATACTATTATCGGCACAACAATGATAACAAATTACAATACATCGTTTACAAGTAAGTACGAACACAAACTCGTAAACATTTACCTAGAAACAACAACACGAACTTCCTTCAAAACCAGGTCGCCTAAGAGTAGTATATAGCCAGCGACGCGCATCCCCAACTGTCCACACACATAATTACGACAAAATTACACTTTTCGAGCTTGCGTTACGTGTCGCAATAAAAGGAATCATTCAGACACTTACTTACCAACATGCCTTGTGCTTAAGTGCGTGTGACAGTTTCATTGTCCGTTCTCGCAATAATTTCGCAATTGTGACCCGTACTGTGTTACGGAAAACGTACTATCTGATGGGTAAAACTGGTTGGATACTTTTGGAGGCCGTATATGGCGATGAAGAATCTTCTAGCTTTTTGCGATTGTACCGTATTTCTTTTCTGTGCTTAATAATGCAGGCAGGCTGATACCTTTAGCTAAAAATATTTTTCCTAATTTAAAACAGCTTTGACAACAATAAAATTAGTTATTTTAGGGCTGATATTTCAATTCCAGATAAATTTTGTCCGAGGAATAAAATTGACGATTGACAGATTTTGTATGAAACACCAGTCAAAATTTGAAATTGATTCCCCGAACAAAGCTATCTGACGATGGAAAAATCAACTCTTAATAAATATAAATAACAAGCTCCTTTTTTTAATTGGATAGATAATAGATTTTGTTACATTTTAAGTGAGTGAAGCTGCTTTTTTTAATTGGATAGATAATAGATTTTGTTACATTTTAAATTTTTAAGTGATCTGTCAGGAAGTAGAAATTTACGTTGATTTATGTACCTACTTGCAAATAAATAAGATAACTTTTGTACCTGTCTTATTATCCTTACAATTTGTGTGTATAAATCTTATAATACTTGAATACAAAACATGAAATCTGTCACAAAACAAAAGCTATCAGACAATGTGCCGATACAATTTGCTCGTACCAGCTTTGTTTGGTTCCCATAGGTTAAACAACTGTGGGACGAAGGTGAATGATCCCTTTATGTGTCATTCAAGCGAAATGACGACAAGGTCAAGGGCAGAGTGACTTATGATTGTTTGGGCCTTATAAGGCTTGTTGTTCTGTCATGTTATGTAAAGATAAGGTTCCGTGGAAAACACGGCTTTGATGTTTGTAAGCTTATACCGAAGTAAACACAAAAACAAGAAATTATTTTTATATTTAATATTTTGCTTAAATCTTTATTTTATTATAAAGTATTTTGTTAAAAAAATAAATAATATTTATAGAAATAAATTTAGATATTGTAATTAGGAGTACCGTTCTATTACTTTTTTGTCTTAGTTATAATGATTGAAACCTAACTGTAGTCAGTAAGGAGCTTAACAATCTAAAATACTTGACGTATTTTGCTAGTAAATGAAATACTTAAAATTAATTGTTTAGAGTATCTTTCCATGTACAGTGACAAAGATATAGTGAACACAATTTTTATAATAAAAGTGTTGATTAATGTCACTCACAGACAAGTTATAGATTAATTGTTTAGTAAATATCTTAACTTTTAAGATTTTATCAAACGTAACAAATCTATATTTTTAACACTATTTTCGTTTTCCATTACAATCTTCCTTTATATTCCGAGACAGCAACAAATCATCCTAAAAGCCCTCTTTCTCATTTAGCAAGCTGTTCGGAAAACCTAGACATTTTTCAATCCAACTGAAAGATTTAACTGATCATAAACGTCCAGCTCACATAGCTCCTTTACTCCCAACAGCGGCAAGGCCACGTCACGTATGTGACAAATTCCGTTTACGATTCCAATGGCCGCGGTATGATATAGTAAGTGGGTGAAGGTTTGGACACCGATCACATACTAATGTGACGACTACTTACTCACAAGCTTCCTTCCGTTATACGCCATCAAATTACGCGAATTATACGATAAAGGGTTGTTCAATTAGTGGGCTGATTTGAATATGTGTATTTTTTTTATTATTATAATTCTTTACTAGCTGTTTCCTGCAGCTCCGCCCGCGGTCTCAATATTTTTTTATATAATTGAGATGTAAGCTATCCTATATTTCAAGATTACCTATTATGATATTATGATCAAACTGCACACGGTGTGCAAATTTGATTAAAAACGGTTAACTAGTTTAGAGTCCATCCCGGACAAACAACGTGTAAGATTGTTCAAATAATAACAAACAATTTCGCTCTTGATGTACGGAGGAGAGCTTTTACTCAAAATTTAGTTTTATACAGCAAACCACGCACATGCACGCTATGCTATATATACTAATGCACGTCGATAAAAAAGGTTGCAAGTGTGTTAATTTTCTTCCTGCGATAAAAAAAACAAATACAAACAAAAACCGGAACAAAAGCTAGAAAAAGATGTTCAAATTGAAAAAAAACTTATATTCCTATTTGGCCTCTATAATTTTCATGCGATATTTCATATTGTATGAATCGGTGTATAGAATAATAACGCCATTTATAATTGTAAAACGGTTAGCATTGAGACAGCAATTACTAACAATTTTTAAACTAACTTAACTATGAAGGTGTATAATAATTTTAATATATTAGGTTGGTAATAAATATAACGTGGATTACCGTGACTCTATTCGAAAACCTTCAGAAATTAGATATCAAGTCTAGTTCTTCTCAAAGTCTTTTGGGATCCTTATCCGAACGATTCTGTAAACAAATTAACAAAATACCGGATAAGTGTGAGTCGGACTCGCGCACGAAGTTTCCGTACCATTATCTAAAAAAAGGCAAAAATATCACATTAATTGTTCTACAGCAGTCCCCCTCATATATTTATTTTATTTTAATTTAATTATTATTATTAAAGTTTATATTTACCTAGGTAACTAAATATTCTGTGAATATTTTTTCGACATTTCGTCCAACAGTTACCTAAAAAAAATGCCTACTTGCTTTAAAGGCTCATACAGTGAAGGTACCTAAATGAACCATTAATTATTTTTTATCTTTTATATTATTTGTTTGTGTACAAGAAAAAATATAAAACAAAGAATTTATTGAGGAATTTTAAGGGTTTTCTTAAAAAAATCTTATTGAAAAACATTGGAATTACTCAATATAAGAGTTTAAGTAAACCAAACATAATGCCAATTAACAAATTTGAAATGTGCGTGACCCATATTATGCATGTGCATTGACTAGTTCCGTAAACCAATTGATATAAATCACAGAGAAACCATGTTGTTTCCTTGCACATTGTTGCGGAACTATTAAATAATAAGTTACCAATGCAAATAGTCAGTGCGTGAAATAACATACATAACAATACGTAATCAGCATCTTTCCTTTTTGGTAGTGCGTGACGTTATGTTACGATTTTAATGCACTTTTTGAACCATACAAAATCATCTTTTTTCCAAAGCGCCTCGTAGTTTCAATTTAACTGTTAACAGACTTAAAAAACAATGGATTCTCAATTAGGCTGCAACTATTTCAATTACTTTGTGACACGATGCCTCCAGCAATTTTTAAAATGCTATCTGATTGATGGATCGACTATACCTCAGAAGTGATCGCACATAATATTTTATCGAAACTGATTCCGTAGTTTCGTTTTTAAATTAGAATTATTGGAAAATGTTACCAAGAATTTCTAAACGAATATTGCGTACCTTTCGTCCAATTGAAGTTTGTTATTTTTGTATTAACTTTGTTTATTTGACATTAGTCAAAGAAAATTAATGTATAATTGTATTACATTCACCCGTAGCAAGTACCCTTCGTAAGATTGTAGGAAATATCATGAAAATGTCCTTCTAATAAATTATTTACACAGTAGGTACCACAAAACTCACAGATCACCAAAAAAGCCTCTCTAAATTTCAATTATTAGCTCCGGCATTGACTTTCAAAATTCACGGCAAAACCATTAGGTACTTTTTTTGTGATGAATCAATAAATATTAGAAACAATTGATGAGTAGCTATAGTATATAGTAGTACATATACTCGTCAATTATTTCTAATATTAATATTTACATAACACATTTTAATTTTCCCACACAATTGTCACGAGTATCGGAAAACTCAAAATATTTAGGTTTCAAACAAACGCTGGAGTGTGGAAAACACATAACATGGCGTTCTGTTTCCGAGCCTTCTTTCATACATAATAATAGTACAGCGATTTCGTTCCTAAACATAACACTGTGTAGACCAATCACAATAATTGAAAAAAAAACATTGCTAGATTCCACCCGGACATACATTCATTGCAAGTTTGTAAAAAACAAACAAAAATTGCCAACTGACTGACTTAAAAAATTTTATTAAATTTTTTCAATAGGTAACTGTTATCTAAATCTACTATTCCATAATAGCTAGATTCATACTTACAATAACTTCAATATGAAGTGACAGTTTTTTCCATATTTTTTTATAAGTAAATCAACGTAGCTTGCAGTACTAGCGTCCTAACATTCAGATTCGAGCGCATTCAATGCCAAAAATATACGTAGAATAGCATGGCTGAATAAAGGCTAGGCTATCAATAGGTATTATAGAGAAACGATTACTTAGAATCGTAATTGCTCTAAACATAAACCTCGTAACACACTTAAGACCAATAAAAATCAAGTTAACTCACAGCATGTCAAGCAGATGACTCGTGCTCTTTGTACATTACAATCGATACATCACATAGGTAATTAAAAATAAACAGCTCACGCAATTGTTGTTGAATTCTATCGATAAACACTATAAGAATCTGCTCCCTTAGCAAGTAATCGTAATCATCCGAATACATTTGCATAAGTATTCATGTGTTTAGTTATTTTTCTAGTTTTACTTGATAGCTTTTGTTCTTAGAATGGCTCACTTCTTTACAAAAGTAAAAAGCGCAATACGAAAAACAGGAGCCTATATAAAGAAAGAACGTATTTTAAACCCTAAACTTCGTTTTGTATAATAACTTCCGTGAGACGCATTCTAAATTATGTAAAGATAGAGTTTGACTCACAACATCGCTGCTACGTCAACAGTTTCAGACTCTATTGTATTTCTACTCTAATAGGAGTCCTTAATCATGTAAGGACTCCTATTGAGTCTGAAACTGTTCGGGCGATCCCGAATATCCACGTGAGTAAACCCTACACTTTTGAACAAAGGAACGAAAAAAAAAATTATAAAAAAACATAATTTTAAAAATAAGGTTTAGTGCGAGGCGTAATGGCCTTTTAAATACAATATTGTCATTTTTGAAGGTACTATCCTAAAGATGTCATCTCTGAAACAAAAGTGTGCAAAATGCCGTAAGTTAAGATAAAAAAATAGTTTAACAAAGATACTGAGATAGCCAGACAAGAGCTTTAAAGGCAGCACCAACCATAGACGGCGAAAATAATTTCAAAGACATAAAGAAACATAGCCAAGTGATTCCTATTCAAATAGACCATTTAGAGGCGTGAACGCATAACGAGTTGCCTCTCAAAGTGTCAAACACGACTACATTATAATTCAGTGTGGCTGTCTAACTATCCTTCGCACAGGTCACTTCGTGAGGCCGAGTATTGCATAATTATGACAGAAGCGTCACTCGCGAAATTTGACTCATTAATGTATTGGGAATTATAATTGTTAGTTTTCCTTGTTCTGATTATTGGTTTCCTTGAAAGTCGTGTTTTAGAGGCGGTTAATGACTTCAATGTTGTATACCTACATAATTTATACAAACAATATATATAACTACATATTCATTTTTTTTATACTAGCCGGGACAACGTTTGCCGGGACGGCAAACGTTGTTCTACCATTTGAAAAAAGATCAGGCTGGGAGACCTCTACACCTAGGGGTACGAAAATAGATGTTGGCCGATTCACAGACCTACCCGATACCGCACACAAAATTTCATACAAATCGCTCCAGCCTCCGGCTACAAAGATTGCGACACGAGAATTTCTACCTCTCTATTTGGCACTGCCTAAAATATTTCGATTTCAAGTTACGCTAAATCGAGAGTATCGAATATCTTTATTGAATTTATTTTTATATATTGTATATATCTATTATTTTCAGTATGTGTTGGCAGCAGTGTTCGCGGCAGTGAGCGCCGCGCCCCCCGCCCCGCAGCGCTACCAACAGCAGCCTGCCTTACACCAAATTAACCCGTAAATACTTTACAAACCCACATAAACCCTAACGACACTAACTTATAATTTGTACAGTCATATAACCACAAATTATATATCGCTGCAAACCTTACTTGAACTTTTACCGCAAGCGACAAACAAAAAAATTACAGACATCTCAAACACATTTGGAAATGTAAAAAAAAAAACTAATTAGACGAAATGAAGCTAATATTTAAAATCCAATTTCAATGCAAGTTTTGTGTTATGTTACAGGTTAGATTACTATTTGGAACAATCAGTAGATAACTACTACAGGCCATCAGAACAGAAACAAGGTTTGTATCTAATCTTCAGTAAACTCTATTTGGGCAGCATATTCTCAAATTACTCTTCTCTGCAGTAATTGATAGCTTCTTTAAAACAACCCAGATAATATATATATACAGTAGGTATATAACTTCTTAATACTTGCAAACAATAACAGATGGTAAAACTTTTTTTGCATGAATATAAATTACAAGGTACCTGAACACTGTTCAGTGAAGCACCTATTTAGGCGAGGCGAAAAGCCGATCCATGCAGTAAAATAATGTACCGACCTGGTGAACCTACATCAGCTTAGTACACATATTTATTTGTCACCGGCCACTCATAAAACCATAGAGGAAAACTCAATAGAAACTTGATCGACAGTAAATCACGAGTACGTGTGCAGTGCAGTTAGAATGTTGAATACTTTATTATGTCACCGACAATTAGGTACAGGTTACCTCTTAGGTCTTTTCATGAAGATTTGACCACTAAGACCAAAATTGTAGTACAGTAGGAACGCCAACACGTCGAAATTTTGGTTGAAAATCGAATACCTCTGCTATGCTACAATTTGTTTTTCCTTTTTTTATATATCAGGGATTCAAAGAAACGCTACTAAAAAATAAACAAACAAAACTGTCCAGTTATTTGTTAAAATGACTAGCAATTGTTTTAAGTCGAGTTGGCTTTATAAAACATTGGAACCTTTTTAGCCAGTGCAAGTGGTTCAAATGGAGCACCATCGCGCTTGGAGTCTTTGGAACCTAACAGCGAAGTGGAATTGGTGCCAGGAGTACAACAGCCACAGCAGCCTCCGCAACAGGTATATGATAGCTTGAACATTATTTATTTTACAATTTCAAATCATTATTATAACGCACGTGAACAAGTTAATACTGTAGTTTGCGCCTTGTAAAAATAAATAGCAAGAAGTTTTTCTGATGTAAAAAAAAATGTTATCAGGCATCCAACAAAAATAACAATATTTTATGAATAATAAAGTGATTTCATAAAGGAGATCATCATTTGAAAGACGTGCATGTTAAAAATAATTGTGTATGTTTTTAGAATCCAGTAGCTCCAAATGTGCCCGGACTTGTCCCTGGGCAAAGAGTTTTCATAGTACACATGCCAGTGCCAGGATACAGGTAATACCAATAACCCATACAATTACGTTATATGTTTTATTATTCCTTGAAGAGCTCGTGGATAAGTGTAAGCCGGTACGGTTTGACCAATAATTAAGGTTAATACGCACTCGTCGCGGTTTAACCTTATGGGTGAACATTTGTAAACATACCGAGACCCCTATTTCGGAAAGCACATTATTAATCCGTTGGTTCGCTGACCATTTACTATTCTGACAACCAGTCTGACTATGGGATGCTGTATTACCCACTAAAATGGGTTTTGGAGGTCAAGATAGGCAGTCGCTCCATCCATGCAAAATACGACCGGGAGCCGACCCCAACATAGCTTTGGAAAAGGCTAGACAAATGATGATTTTGTTATTCCTTTATGTCACTGATACCGGAAAGATCACATATTCAGTCGTTTCTAAATACTAATTATGTGATAATATAGACCTCAAATCATTATCTTCTTAGACTTGTCAATCATTATCATCTTCTAAAGCTTGATTTTTTTTAGCCCTGGTAGTATTGGAGGATACCAGCCAGTGTACATAGTTGCTGCTGGTCCTCAAGGAAATGCTAGATTCCCTGGCAATGGTAAGTAGAAACAATCCTTGACATTTCGAAAAAAAAAAAGACGTATTATTTAACATCATCCAATGAAATTTTTTTGCCTCTCTTATCTCATCATTATTATCAGTATCTTGCAAGAGACAACAACATTTGAAACAAATCCTATGTTCCGCAGGCTACCAAAACACTGTTCTCCTAGACCCGTCCGGTCAAGGTGTAGTGTCACCGTTCGTGGGCTACCCCAGGGGTGTGATCCAGCCACAACTGTTAGGTGCTCCTCTGACATACCCCAACAGGCCTTACGACCTGGTCTACCAAGATCCCGGACTTGTCAATGGGTGAGTCATGTAACATAAAGTAAAAAGATTTTTTTTTAATGGTATATGACAATAGATTGATTTGTATCAAAATTTAATAAATTACCGATACCAATATCATATTGGACAAGAGCAGGAGTAAAATCTTAAAATATAAATAAAAGTGAACCGAAAGATATAATAAAAAACACAATTTCAAACTTAAAATGTTTATAAAACATAAGACTCAAAAAGAAAATAATAAAAAAAACAAAATAACTTTTATTCGACAAACGTTTCCAATAAAATTGATTACAATTATCTTTGAATGGAGACGAAACATCGATTTATTTATTACCCAAACATTCGAGATTTAAATGGTTTTAGACTTTCAGTTTTAAAAGAAACTTAATAGTGTTGAGCTGTAGCTTTCTACTTTCTTCAGTTTTATTTATTTTACTGCTAATTGGTTGTGTATCAAAAGGAAATTCTTACAATGTTCCAATGGGTTTGCTTATTATTCTTTTCGTCAGAGCTGGACAGCAAATCCAAGGAGACGCTGGCCGAGGACCCATTCAATTCTCCCAATCAGTGGGACTCCAAGGACCAATTAACCCTGCTGCATACCAAGGACCCGTCGCCCATCTTGCACATCTTGCCCAGCAAGGACCAACACAAAACTCAAGAGCAAATGGTAAATTTTATGATATTTTAAAATTCCATTGAATAATTTACGATTAAATATGAAATATTATAAGATTTTGAACCCATCGCGCATAATACAGCTGGTAAGCAGCTTCTTTTAAATCCGTGATACTATTATTCCAGTTGCTCCAGCTCAATTGAAACAAAGTCAAGGAGGTGAAGAAACCAAAGAAGCAGTTGAAGCTCAACCTAACCACAGACCACAAGCACTAACAAGAAACAAAGCATAGTGATAATCGATTTAAATTAGATCTATTTTGTTAACTCGATACCCAATCGGAAACTATTCGAACAAATAATCGTTTCTAACAGAATTGAATTGTTTTAGTTTTAAAATAATGCAATTAAGGACAGATTTACTTTTTTTAAGTAGAGTAATTTTAGTTACCCAATCGTAAAAAAACAATGCAAAATGGTTATCTACTTGTATTTATTATGAAAATTAAAATAAATGTTTGATACTTAAACTGTTTGTATTATGGACACACTCTTGCTGCAGCTCCCGCAGCGTAGATGTCGTGTATCGCTTTCGATTCAGTTATTACTTCATACCCATTTTATTAAAATTGGTTCAGCAGTTAAGCTACAAAAACGTAACAGACAGAGGCAGAAAGAGAAACAGAGTTATTTTTGCATTAACAATGTTAGGGAAGTACGTTTTTAAGAAAAGCTTACTTGCAATGTGCATCGTACATTACTAGTATTCTTGACAGCCCTTCGTGCTAAATGCTTGTGTAACGAGTGGCTTCACGTCGGTTGTGCATTGGGTGGGATTCTAACATGATCGCAAGCCGATGCCCTAGCCATTAGTCTACAGCCACTTCTTCACTTTGTATAAACTATGATAGTAACTGCTTCAATTGCTCAATACCTACGCCTCTTCACTACACTTTCTGAATGCTATAACTCGTTCTCTCACACTTTAGCATACAGATTTCCAGTAAATTCCTTAGAAAATCAGCACTAACAACTGTACAACAGATATGGAGCGACATCGTCCTACTAACGCCAGGACCGGTCGCTTTTCACTGTGTAATAAATTATCTTGAATCGCGAATTACGGTGCTATCTATCAGATTAGCGACTGGTAACACTAGTAAAATTGCCCGAGATTTATTATCTGCACCATTTTCCCTTACAAGGTGAAAAACGGATACATTAATTCTGTCAGCTTCATTCAATCGCACGCAACAAGATTGAGTGTTGGATTGAAACTTTCAATATTCCAATCGAGCGTTTGCTAATCAATGGGTACAATGGTGGTGTACAATCGTACGTCGATCTTTAATAAGCCTGCAGACTGTAACATACAATTTTCGGTCCTTTAGATCTGTTCAAAGCAGGTACTAACGGTAAATTAATTTTAATAAGATGTTTAATCAAAAACCCTTCGAACATCCGAACCGAAACATCATCATTCAAAGAATGTAAAATAGTCGTAAATCTGGTCCTTAGGTACAAGAACCGAGAGTATTTATGTCAGTACCACATATTTCTTAGGCTCGCATTTAAGCGGCTATGTTGTCCTCGTCGCAGCTGTCCAGTTTAACCTAATGTATACAGTAGTTTAGTTTGTAAGTTTTAACGTTGAATTAAATCATACATGGCAAGAAAAAAAGTCTAAAGTCGATTACATTGAAAAGTTAAATTATTATCATCCGCTGAGATTGCAAAAACTTAAACACGATCTCACAACAATAGCTTACTCTGTGATTCTTAAAAACGCCACTATAACAGACACTATTTTTAAAACAACAACTAACTTTCCATGTTTACCGAAAACGAAAGTGTCGAAAAACTCGTCAGCGCCAAAACTCGACGGCCAGGATATAGGAGGCCCATATATTATCCGTAAAAGAAGCAATTATAGCCATCACTTCCTGAAGTGAAATTGTCGCCATTAGCAACATTAATACTTCCTTGTGGTATCTAAGTTTTATCTGCGAAACTGCTACCGTTAGCACTTAAGCTGCATTTTATCGTCTCTAACGGAGCCTCATCCTGTGGTAGCGTCCAATCCTATAAAGTATAACGTAGACCAACCACCATTTACTACCCTTCAACTACCATCACGCCTTTCTATCTTCTCCAATACAGTTCAATTTTGATTAACAATATTTTTTTAGCCGCAGGACCAGAACTGCAAGTTCCAAGAATGGTTACCAGTTTATGATCTCCAAAGGAATCGGACGTATAATTATGGCCAATTGGAATTGTGATTGGACATAAATAACGGATAATTGACTTGAGATAGACGTGGACGATTTAATTCAATTAAATTGTAATGTAGTTTCAATTATTGTGTGTTCTATCATCAGTCTTCCGTGCTTTGTTTTTTGCTTTAGCTTACGATGGAATGTGTGAAATGATTTATGGGACTCATTATACAGGTTTTTTTTGGATAATGGAATGCCTGATTCAAATTATGGCTAATATATATCTTTATCTATGTTAAAGAACAGTCCGTTATTCTCAACATTATTTGGTTTAATTTTTAATCAATGACAAATAAATCAGTAAGCCTAACTCTTCCCTATACTTCAAACATTCACACAACTTTAATAAGCATGAATCATGTCTAATCAAAATACACAGTAACCTCGCTAAAATAAAAAGCTACAATTTGTTCTAGCTAATTGAGCATCGAAATTTCTATCATCAATTACAAATAAAAACTAGGAACAATAGCAAAAAGCCCACAAACCGCATTTTGTTTATTTTTATTGACCTGCATTGTAGTGGCCTTGATCCTGCATCATTATATTACGATCAATCACATGCACGAGTTGATTATGATTGATGTCTGTAAATACGTTTTTAAACAACTTGTGCATTAATGTGCATGTTAGAACTTTTACTCGTTCAAAACTGGTCTTTAGAGCTTTGGCATAAGATTGCAACGCTTTGACACTATCTCTCAAGAATGTTTTTATTTACATTTTAATGGCCGGTTGAAAACCACTCGAGTTTGAACTGTCACTTTGTTCGCGGACACTTAAGTCAAATCTAATGTTGTGAACAACACACATCAACGCAGATCATCAAATTTTGGGCATCAGATAATGATGACTCACTAGAATTAAGATGGAATCGCTTTCCAAAGGAAAGGTGTCGAGAGATCGTTGCAATTATCAGGCGTTCGGTGCGATGCGAGGCAATTATGATCTTTTTGCCGTGGACCCGTTATCTTGGGTTAGATGCGCGGCAAAAACGCAACTGGCGCAGTGTGGAGTCTTTCGTCGCCGTGGGCGCACGCTACCGCCTCGCGAACTCTCTGTAACATTATGTCACCCCGGGCTCTGTTCGTACTTGTCGCTATAGCCTGCGTCACCCAGGCAGCGGCCCGGCCGGTCAAAAAAACCCTGAACTTCAATATGTTTTTGCTTCGACCGAAAGAAGGAGCGTCTGATAGGTTCTTGCTGTCAACCGATGGAGTATCCAGGTTTGGGCCAATATTGGAGATGTTCGTCCAACGCTTCCAAGGTTTGATGTCAGTAAAGCTGCCCCAAGAGCAGGCGAACGGTGCATCAGCAGACGGGTTGTCCAGAGTGGTGCCTATGGGTAACAATGCTGAGAACGAGGTCGACGGTGTACAAGAACCAAAAATGCCTGGTATAGTTGTGCGGCCGTCTCGTACTAAGCCGGGGACTTACGAAGTAGAAATAGACATGGTGGTAGACGATGGCCAGCCCGATGACAAGCCGAAGTAAGAAGATGGTTCCGACCAAAAAAGCGTAGACGACCGTTTCCAAGGAAATAAAAAGTAGGTACTACAATATTGTAAAAGCATGATATACAGTTACATAAATAATATTTTTTTTAGAAATAATATTAGTGATGTAGCGTATAGTTAATGTTTTTGTACGAGTAAACATTTTGTTATATTGTGAAAACATTATAATTTCTGTATATTTGGTTCGGTAGTATATGTTTGTGATATAAGTTCTGCATTTATTAATTTAGTAGGTATAGTGTTAAATAAAAGTCGTAATATTATTTATTTTGTTAATCTTGCCATATCATTAAGGTTTAGATATCGTAATAAATTATTTTACAAAATTGTATTGATTTTTAACTTGCTACGAAATTATTTTAATTAGTTTTATAAATTTTGTTTTCGTGTTAATGTAAGAGTTCTAAATTAGTTATAATAAGTGATAATTTTAAATCAAGGTATAGTTGGTCTTTGAAAGTGCTTTACAAATTGGCTGCTGTGTTATAGGTTCGTATTAAGTAGCTTAAGCGACGTTTATATTCACATGTTGTTCATTGTCACATGAAAAGTATTAAATTAGTCTATTCATCCAATCATCAATCCAATGAGTAATTCTACATGTAAGGTAGCATGATAATCTCTATAGTGCAAGAAAACACCATAATTATTATTGTGTAAAAGTAATATTATTGCGCAGCTGGCTTTTAATATTTACACAGAAAAGATTATTGTTAAACTTGTACAAACTATTAATTACTCCATTTTGGTAAGTTTGAAAAACTTTATTAGGTCGAGTATTGGGTATTAATAGATATAAACTTTTAGTAAAACTGAAACTAAAAGGTAGGCAAATAAAGTTTAATTTTCTTACAAAGCGTTTGTGACCTAAGCCCAATGCTATTTTGTTATATATTGCTAACTTTTCCACAGTTTATTAAAGCCCAGTTTTTGATCCCAAGTTAACCAATTAATGGTTAAATACGCTAAGTAATGGTTACAATCTTCGGTAGAAAGCATTTATTAATGAATTTTAATACTAAAAAATTGTTAAATAATTGACTTTACAACTTTGAACATCTGAAAGCCTAACCGATGATGAAAAAACGCGTTTTGAAACCATTAGTTAGCATATATGTATATATATGTATAACCATTGGTTGAGTTAGCTCGGGATCAAAAACAACCTTAATAAACTGTGGAGAAGTTAGCAATAAATAACAAAATAGCATCGTTGCGGTCAGAGATAAGTAACGCATTAGCCACAATGGTTTAACGGTAGGCGCAGTTACAAAGCAAGCCAAATTGCCTACCTCTGCGATCGTGTTCTCGAGGTAATGTACTACTACGAGTAGGTAGGTACATAGTAGGATGTCTTTTCAAGTATCATATCTACATAATTTGACGCCGTAAATTTGAGAGCCTTCATTGTGTCAAAGACATATCTTTATTTGGCCTTAAATATTAATTGATTACATTTTAAAGTGCATAAAGTTTACAGGGTATTTAGAATCGTATTTTAGACTTTATTTTTTGGTATGTCAAATCTAGATATTTTCAAAATACAATTAGTTATCAATAACTTTAAACAACTCAAAATATTCTCCCTCTAAAAGATTCCCGAAATATTTTAAATAAATACTCTCTGTAAAAGATCTCTATCCCAATATATTTTTTTGCTATTTCAGTCATAATTACATTGCAGATTTGAAAATGTCAAGAAAGGGAAAAATCATACCACCACCACGAACCAGTTATCTACAGCAAACAAAAACCACTACTAAATACAATCATGTGTATTAAAATGATAGCGTAAAAACAAAGATAGTTTTAAATAATCGATCGTAATGGACCAAAAATCTATCTTCCACATAAAATAAAGTTCCCGGAAATCAACATCTAATAGCGCAGTCTCAGGCAGTAATTACATGAAGTAAGTACTATGGAGGAGGAAGGGATAATTATGATAATACCGAGATAAGCTAATGTCTAACGTATTAACGGTACTTGAGGTTACTTAACATCGGTCAGATGGAGTTACGTGCTATATATTGCTGCATAGTAAGCTTATAGATTTAATAAAATGATACTGAAGGAAAATTTGTATCACAATTTGAGGTATGAGGTTTCTTTAAAATACATATAGGTACCTATTGTTTTCAGAGGTTTACGCGAATATTATACATTGAAATAAAACTACTTTAAACGGATTCTATCGCGGTTTATTTTGATTTTAGTTCCCGACGTTTCAACACCTTTGCAGGTGTCATGGTCACGGGCAGACTGAGATGGTATTCGTCTTGACAAGATATGTTGCTCGTTCTACCTTCATATTTTTGTTATTTATAATATACGTGAATTAAAGGACTAAAATTATATCTTCTAAGGTCTAGACCTCCTTAGTGATAGGAACATAAATGTATGATATTTCATGCGATATGAACGATTGTTAGAGTGTGGTCAGAATTAGCTGATTCTGACGAAGAGGAGGATCTGTATGATGAGACGTTGATGAAATAAAATGAAATGAGTGAGTAACGTAAGATGAAGGAAGGAATGCTTAGAATCGAGTGTAGCGCTGTAGCTGTTTAGAGTAAGCTGTAACTTGTAATAGTAATGAGGTTTAATATTGTAATTTTTACATTAATAATGAGTTGTTTTAATTAACGAATTACTATAATATGTATATGAAAAAAATATTGAGTCCGCTTAATACATTTTGCTATATTGGAGTTCAACAGACTATCTAATATTTATATACTTAGATATTAATTTTTATCATATGAAATGAAAGCCTACACCAGCGCTTGACATTCACATGCTAGATAAGGAAAAACAATTACACATTGCACCAGCAAGATAATTATTTCTTAATTCCTGGAATAATACACGAACGGTACCAGACAACTACACATAACGGGGTATCCATATTGGCGAATACGCACCCGCCGCTACACGCACGCATCTTGCATTATAATTCCTTGCATAGCAAATCACTAGTCTTGGAAAAGTAATGAGGACATGTAAGCTTATGACTGTTGAATCTTATGATGATTCCATGTAGAAAGGTGAAACTCACTTGTGAACAATGAAATTGAATTGACACATCAGTGTGCAACTATACATTCGTTTTTGGCTCAACGTGGGACCTTTAATAGACATCAAATCTGCTTTAATAAACTCGGAAGAGGCCTACGAGTATGTCAAGCTTTGGACTGACTTACTGAGGCTGAGCTGATTGAAATCTACTTAACATACATCCAAAATCTCCACCACGAAGGTATCTCAATCGCCACAAATATTATATACCTACGCATTATAAATAACGATTCGAACACTCCATTCGGACGTATCATTAAGCTCAATAAACTTGCATCAGAGACGATTCAACTCATTACTGTCCCCTATAATTTGCAAGGTAGCGTGATTATAACAAAACCCGTTCCTGTGCTTATAATTAATTATTTGTACAACGATATTATTATCGAGTTACTAGCGCCATCTAGTTATTTAAAACGAAACTTTTATTTCTTGTTGTATTTAGAAAAGTGGCATTAAATCGAGATAAGTGTCAACAGGATAAAAATGCGATAAGTTTTTATTTCAATACTTTCATCATGTAACTGTCCCACTGCAAGTTTTCTGTAATAGTTTTTCTTCATCGTGTCTTAGAATAACTAAGAACTACCTCTCAGTTACATACAATCAAACCTTTTAATTAATTAAGCGGCTGTAGCCAAATGTGGTTGCGGGTGCGAATGCCACCCATAACACTACCGAAGTGAACCCACTCGTAACACAAGCTTCTTAGCTTAGCACCAGGGGTTAACAAGATTACTCGTAATCTTTGGAAAAAAAATAATTTAGAGCTACGATGCCACGAACAGACACGTCATACTTATAACATCCCCCTTTTCGCATCGGGGTCAAAGTTTTTTTTTTTTTCACTTTGGGTTCATTGCCCTTACATATAATTACAATGTGTATGACCAATCAGAGGTTGCTAACCTGTTACAAACTTCCGTAATAATCTTTTGTCTTCTAATTGGTCATTATATCGTTATCATGAATTTCTTACTTAAGAAAATTACAATAATGTTACTGTAAAAAATAAAATTTTGCGAACACCCCAGAATAAATAAATAAGGTTTATTTTCCCCATTCTATTCAACACGCACTAAACTTTATTTAATCCATCGGTATCTTTTCACTTGTATACAATTAATAATATTATCTTGGGACAGCACACGCATGGCCATCTGATCCCAAACTAGGCAGAGCCTGTACTATGGAACACATCGTGAGAAAAACAGGATATCAAAAATTTGAATCTGAAATCGCCAAGCCGCAATGAGCAAGCGTGGTGATAAATGGAAGCCTGTGCCCAGCCGGGGGGACATTTAAATTATTCTATAAATCTTGAGAAACGTAAATATAGTTGATATTGCAAACAAAGTCACAAACAAAAGCTAGTTGTGTAACAGAGGGCAACAAACTGAAAGCTGTTTAGATAGAAGTTGTTTTGCATAACACCTATTGTAAATTTCCATAGTTCACTAATTACAAATTACCATAATTATTCAGTTTAAAAATTATAGTTAACTAGCTGTTGCCCGCGGCTTCGCTCGCGCGTCAAGTTAAGAGTAGCATTAAAGGATAGATGGAAGTATTCTGTGATTATCAAAGTAAGGAGTATGAATAAAATTTTTCATAAAACATTCTTCTTCTTCTTCTTCTGCCTAGCCTTTTCCCAAGCTATGTTTGGGGTCGGCTTCCAGTCCTACCGGATTTAGCTGAATACCGTATTTTTCATAAAATATTATGGCGTTAAAATAATAATTATAGTAAAGTAAGTAGCAAAGCACTTGTATTATGGAATCGGAGACAACGAAGGTACCATAAACACCCAGATTCGAGACAATATAGAAAAGTGATTTTCTACATGGACCCGTCTGGGGATCGAACCCGGGACCTTAGAGCTGGCGACACCTTTAAAAGCCCGGAGTGAACGCCACTCCACCACGGGGTTCGTCGTTACAGATATGTCTTAGATGGTTATTATCTTATCTACTTATCTTTTCATCTGTCTATCTTTGAGAATACCGAACTTCACATACCAACTATTTCAGCCCCTATTTCACCCCCATAGGGGGTAGATTTTCCTAAGAAAAGTAACGTATAGCCTTCCTCAATAAGGGGGCTATTTAACAATGAAATAATTTTTCAAATCGGCCCTGTAGTTTCTGAGATTAGCGCGTTCAAACAAACAAACTGTTCAGCTTTGTAATATTAGTATAGATCATGCGTCTATCTTTGAAAATGACAATTCATATAAAAACTTCCAACCCCTATTTCGCCCTCTTAAGGATATAGATTATCAAAATTTCTGAAATATGTGTTTATTTGTATCAAACCAGAAGCACGCATAAGAAAATTCATGTCCCTGTCTTTAAAAATTAAGTTTTTAATGTAATACCTTGCAACCCCTATTTTACTCGGGAGAGGTTTCCAAAATCGCTAAAATACGTGTTCATTTATTGTACTTATTTTCGTGGGGGAACCACGTAATGGCGCCGTTGTAGTACATGCTATGTATCAGAGATGGCATTGTATGTGAAAAATGATTTTCCCTTCCTGCTTTTTTTTCTGGATTTTTTTTCCTGAATTTTCTTTACTATAAACCTTACGGAGCCCGAGACATTTCCAACGAATGCAAAACCGTGGAAATCGGTTCGTGCGTTCTGGAGTTATAGCGTCAGGAAGGAAAACCCGACTTATTTTTATATAGTAGACTAGCTGTTGCCCGCGGCTTCGCTCGCGCCTCAAGTAAAGAGTAGTATTAAAGGTTAGATGGATGTATTCTGTGATTATCAAAGTAAGGAGTATGAATAAAATTTTTTCATAACATTATTATGGCGTTACAATAATAATTATAGTAAAGTAAGTAGCAAAGCACTTGTATTATGGAATCGGAGACAACGAAGGTACCATAAACACCCAGACTCGAGACAATATAGAAAAGTGATTTTCTACTTGGACCCGTCCGGGGATCGAACCCGGAACCTTAGAGCTGGCGACACCTTTAACAAACTGGAGTGAACGCCACTTGACCACGGGGTTCGTCGTTACAGATATGTCTTAGATGGTAATTATCTTATCTACTTATCTTTTCATCTGTCTATCTTTGAGAATACCGAACTTCACATACCAACTATTTCAGCCCCTATTTCACCCATAGGGGGTAGGTTTTCCTAAGAAAAGTAACGTATTCCTCAATAAGTGGGCTATCTAACAATGAAATAATTTTCCAAATCGGCCCTGTAGTTCCTGAGATTAGCGCGTTCAAACAAACAAACTCTTCAGCTTCGTAATATTAGTATAGATCATGTGTCTATCTTTGAAAATGACACAATTCATATAAAAACTTCCAACCCCTATTTCACCCTCTCAAGGATAGATTATCAAAATTGTTGAAATATGTGTTAATTGTATCAAACCAGAAGCACGCAAAAAAAATGTCCCTATCTTTAAAAATTTAGTTTTTAATATAATACCTTGCAACCCCTATTTTACTCGGGAGAGGTTTCCAAAATCCCTAAAATACGTGTTCATTTATTGTACTTATTTTCGTGGGGGATACTCACACACCACGTACTGGCGCCGTTGTAGTACATGCTATGTATCAGAGATGGCGCTGTATGTGAAAAATGATTTTCCCTTCCTGCTTTTCTCTTGAAATATTTTCCTGAATTTTTTTTCTATAAACCTCACGGAGCCCGAGACTTTTCCAACGAATGCAAAACCGTGGAAATCGGTCCGTGTGTTCTGGAGTTATAGCGTCAGGAAGGAAAACCCGACTTATTTTTATATAGTAGATTATGCTATTTGTCACTTAACTAACTGTTACGTTAAAAATGTAATAAAACGTAACGGAATGGTTACGATTACATACACGAATGCAATTATACGTACTTATTTTTTTTTAACTAATGCTTAATAATTACCTATAGTAAATCCTATTAGGGACAGTAATTATATTTTTTTAACTGGGATAAAAAACGCCCCCATAAAATGTAGAAAATATTCGTTAAGTATGTGAAATATTACCAAAGATAAGAAATCGTTTAAAATGTATACAGGTTGTTTAAATGACAATATTAGAATAAGTAATTTTTTTTTGTTTTTGTTGTTAATTTTTTGTAACTAGCTTGTTTCAAAAGGTTCAGATTCAAACCATAAGGGGAAAAAAATTAGAAAGTCTCATTCTACAAAATTCAAAATATTATCCTGATTCTAATTATCTATTCTATTACCTATTTTCAACATAGAGCTATATTAATCTATGGCTTTTGGGAAAACTTTTGAGTAATTATAAAATGGTTCTAAATTTTCAGATAATTTTCGCATGTTACATAAATATCAGTAAACAATGCCATAACAGGAAAAGCGTAATAATTTATGTTACACATACTTACGTTAAACGCTGCGCTAATGTGGCAGGTAACATGACATTTATAATTTCATAACGGGCTATTACATATTGACCAATTGTATCCGTAACTACTGAACAAATGCTTATTACATTATCTTACAATTGGATTGAAAATTAATTGTAAAACGAATTTACTTATTGAACAATATTGGGTGTGGACTAGCTGTGAAAAGAAAACAATCTATTTAGAGCCTAATTTACATAATAAAAAATTATATAAATATATTAGATACGTATTCTTTTGTTTTCAAAACAATACAATTTTACAAAGATAAGGCGCGTTCAGGAGAGCTTGTGATATCAGAAGTTAGTGAAATAGTAATCACAATTGACGTGGCGAACCCCACTCTTTAACTCACCTTTGGTAACCAGATATTATATGTTATTTCGAAAAAGCAAAACATACGTGTCTAATATTTTTTTCGTTATCTACAAACCTTCACAGATCACATAACAACTTTTTAAATTACTTAGTTTTGGGAAACTCTCTTATGTGCAAATCTTAGTAAATACCATACTACAAATCTATAATAACATTATATAGTAGGTTGAACGCGAAATCTCAGGAACTATGAACTACCAACACATGTACTTTTGTAACTTAATAATATATGAGATGACAATAAAATTATTTTATTTTTCAATTTGACTAGTCTGATTTGCAAATTATTTCAGTGTTAGGTAGCTCATTTATCGAGTGAGCAAAAGCATTTTGTCCACCAAGTTTTATTGCATTGAACTTGTTACACTTAAATCGAACCGCATACATATCGATTTGGAGTGCGATTACTATTCGCATCGTTAATCCTTTTAAATAACTTTTAAGTAGGTCTCTTGTTTTTAAATCTGGTGATAGCAACATAAAGTTATCCTTCTTATTGAAGAATTAAACGAAATCGACTGAAGCAACGGGACTGAGAATTTAGAATTTTATTTGTCGTGAATTTTCATTTATTGTTACAATTTGAATTAACTAGCCACTGTGAAATCAGTGTCTTTGCTTTCTTTTTCAGCCATGACTGTTACATCGTTCTTGCACATCAGTTTATGCAACCTTTGACTACAGTTGCCATAAGGGAAAAAAAAAGGTAGACTCAAGTCGTTAATGAAATACGAAAGTAACTATTTCAAGAGAATCGTTTCTTCTACTCTGTATTACAGTATCGTTGTCACAAAATATTAATTTGTATTTTAATTATGAACACACCATTTATAACAATGAACCCCAAAAAAGAAAGCAATGAACGATGCAAGGTCAGGGCTTACAGTCAGTAGGTCGCTGTCACAGAATGAATAATAACAGCGGGCAGAACGCTCAAACATACATACACATCCTTACCGCAAGACAAACGGACGTTACCGCACTTCCTTGACAGCTTAATTAAAAAGAAAAAGAAAATTTAAAATCGAATTTCGTGATCGAACTGTCAAAATTATCGCGCTAATATCATTGGATTTTTTTCGTTGGGAATAGTGTGTTCATCCTGTGTCATCAGCTCAATTCGTTACGCTCACGCGTGGCATAGATATCTTAAGAAAACTTAGAAATAGACCTTCAAACTCTTAGTCCTCTTTCCAAGAAGACTATTGAGTACTGTCAGCTAACAGAAAATTAAAAACAAGTAAAAATAAGTGAGCGAAACAAAAAAAAACGTTCGAAATCCAAATCAGACCGAAATAGTGACGTTATGAAGAACAGTGCAAAAATGAGTTACAAGTTGGCAATAGTGATGTACTTACAAATTGCTTCGATATGCAGCGCTCCGGTCCAGCTGCAGGTTATGCCGATGCAGTATGGGGTACAGCCGCAACTGCCTTTCTTAAGGAATATAGTGCCGAATATGCAAGCTCCTCCTGCGTAAGTAGTCATTATTTTATAACACAGTTTGGAAACCAGTTTGATGATATTTTACTCGTTTTTTAAGCCTATAATAGATCCTACGGCTGAACAAAGGCCCAATCTCACAATTATTTTGTTCTTTTGTGGAATGTCTGCAGTAGGAAAAAAATATTTAAAGAGGAAATCAAAATATAGCTCAAAGTAACTCTTAAATTTTGTATAGATATCATTTATACAGGATTAATTTAAAACTGAACAACTTACCCACGGAATATAAGTCGAAATCATAATATGGAAAATGTAATTTTCAAAAAAAGTTCATTCACGTGACTTATGTTTAGAGGAAAGACGATTTTCAATTTTAAGATTTCGACCTTTGTTTCTTGGGAAAAGTTGTTCAGTTTTATGCACCTGATTACCTCGTTGAATAAAGGCACTCCTTTCAAATTAATCCTGTATAAAATTTATGTCTTTGGTACTTACGTGTCCTTATCAATTGTGAAATATTTTCGGTGATAGGTCGTATCCGCATATTATAGATTAGTAATAAAAAATTGATAACTTTATGTTAATACATCAGAAGTTTTTGCTTTAGTTAAACAGTCTGCGAATTCGGTCCAAAATAAACAAAAAAAAAAACAAACTAATAATTGCTGTTAGTCTATTATTTCAAAGAATGTGTACTAACGACATGTTGGGCGCGGTGCCTTAGTTCACACAAACACATTCCTAAATTTGACACACTTCACAGATAAATTTTTAAAACTCTTATGAATAACATTGAAATAAAACTACTTTTAAACGGATTCTATCGCGGTTTATTTTGATTTTAGTTCCCGACGTTTCGACGCCTTTGCAGGTGTTATAATATAGTCACGGCACAGATTACTAAATAGTGGTCACAGACATGTGGACATAGGATGTTGCTCGTTCTACCTTCATTCATTTTTATTAATTATTTATGTTCTGACCTATGCAATATGAGCTCACTGTGTCTTGAAGTCTTGCAGCGCTGCTCTTGGCTTTGGATTTAAAATTGTGTATTATTAGGTCCCAAGTAGGTGATAATTATATTCTAGCCATCTTCTCTATTGAAATCAGGGTTATTTTCCTGTAGCTTCGCGAATCATCTTTGGTAGGAATTTAGGTATTTAGTTTTGATTCTTCAAATCTAAAATAATTGCTTGTGTTACAAGTGAGTTCACGTCGGTAGTGCAATGAGTGGTATTCGAACCCGCAACCACAATATGATCGCAAGTCGCTTATTTAAATTAGGATATTTTTCTGTTTCAAAACATTTATACACACATCAAAAGTGTCTAGGGATCAAGCATTTTTATGCGGATTTCTTGAGATTGAGATGTGGCTTTGTAATAAATTTATGATTTTATAAATTTATATGGATCCTTTTTGGTGCATTTCATAATTCGAATCAGGAACTGTGAATCAAATTCGAGTAAAAGATGAAAATCAGCTGTCAATATTTTCCCTATAAAAACATACAACGCATTGAAGACATTATTAGTGCTACTGTTTCCCTACTACTGATTAAAACCAACGTTATTATGGAGCGGCGACGTCATTTAAGCAGGGAAGAAATGCTCAGAGCCGTGGGAATGATAGAAGCTGGTTCCCGGCAACGTACTGTGGCTTTAGCTCTGAATACAAGTCAGAGTGTTATCAGTCGACTTTGGACACGTTACCGAAGCACTGGTACCGTGGCTGAGCGCCATGGAGGACGGTATCGCTGCACCACACGGAGACAAGACCGATACATTCAAATCTTAACTCGAAGAGCTCCAACAATAACCGCCATGATGTTAGCCGTGAGGCTTCATCACTCTTCAGGGAACTTAATTAGCGACCAAACAGTCAGAAACCGCTTGCATGAAGTGAACCTTCATTCCCGAAGACCGCTACGGGTACCACCTATAGCAATGCACAATCGTAGGATTCGATATCAATGGGCTCTTGAACACAGAAATTGGGCAGAAGAACAATGGCGTTTCGTGTGCTTTTCTGATGAGTCTCGTTTTGGTATGAGACCGGATACAAGACGTATACGACACTGGAGAACCCCTGGACGCCAACAGCGATTAAAATCCTGCCAGGAAGTCCATCCTTATAGTGGTG
Organism: Plusia festucae; assembly: GCA_950381575.1. Classification (NCBI taxonomy): domain Eukaryota; kingdom Metazoa; phylum Arthropoda; class Insecta; order Lepidoptera; family Noctuidae; genus Plusia; species Plusia festucae. The sequence goes on from OX494435.1 coordinate 15,260,891, forward strand.
GAACCATCATGGTATGGGCGGGTATTTGGATCGGCGGAAGAACTGAGTTGATTTGGATCAGAAGCAACCTCAACGCTCAAATTTATGCTGAGACGATTGTATCAGACGTCATCGTTCCTCTACAAGTGCAAATCGGTCCCTTATTTCAGTTAATGCATGATAATGCACGACCGCACACCGCAAGAGTTGTAAGACAGACTCTCGCCGCAGCTAACATCAATGTCCTGCCCTGGCCTGCTCAGTCGCCAGACTTGAACCCGATTGAGCATGCATGGGATATGCTACAGAGAAGAGCTCTGCCGAATATGGAGGGTATCCAGTCGCAAGAAGACCTTTTTTTGTTGTTGCAACGAACATGGGCGGCCATTCCACAGCGTGATTTGGATGAACTCATTTTGAGTATGCCAAACCGATGTTCTTGTGTTGTTAGTGTTCGCGGTAGAAACACGGATTATTAATTGTTTAAGTTACCCAATAAAATTTTAAAGAAAACTGTTATTTCAGTCTTTTTTTCGAACTTTTGTGTTAGTGGTTCAAATGTCAAAAATCCCTTTATTAGGAAAATGGCAAATTTCTTTATTAATGCAAAGGTGACTTGGTTTATCGTTACTGTGACAAACGAAAACACTTTATTCGATGAATCCTTAAAGAAAATTTTAATTAATATCAATCAGGAGAAAAGTTATTGCAAAAATATATGTTGATCCCTAGACACTTTTGATGTGTGTAGAAAGAAGAACTCAAGACGTTAGCATTGACTAAGTAATATACAACTTTGGTGACAATAAGTAATTGGTGGTAATCAAGAGTTTTGCTAAAATTTTGTAAAAAATGTACATTTTAATGTTATTTCGCGAAGACTAATGGCCTAGAGCAAGGAGTTTTAGTATTGTCATCAAATCTGATCGATCAGTAAATAATTAGCTTTGCAAGCATATACATTTACACAAGTATACTTCTGTTCACTTTTTTTTTTCGATCTAAATTGTCGATGCCTATCGAACCAATTTGAATCCAGAACGGTTATATGAAAAATGGAGGTATTAAAAAAACAAAATATTTCCTAACGAAACGATAAAAGAAAAATAAACTAGAATAAGCTTTGATTGAATAACAGTGATATTGCAAATTATAAATTATATTAATAAAAAAATGCACACTATAATCTATCTTATCAATCAAAAGGTTAACGTGATGAGGTAACAATGAAATTACATACCATTGTACCTTAACAATGGTGGAAGTAGGTTTTACTTGAATTGAATACGTGCATACAATAATTGTCATCGAGATTTATAAACAAAACTTACCATGTGTTTGAATCATATCCTATATAAATAATTTTGGAAAAGTATCTACTTGTGCAAATACATTATGTATTACAAAAGCGCAAAATACTTCGTTTAAAAGATTTACATTTATTACGCATCATCATTTCCCCTGTCGTGTTCCCAATAATTTGGGGTCGGAAAAATGAGTAATCTGTTTCCATTCAAGTCCAATTTCTTTTTCAATGGATGGATTGTGAAGAGGACAAAATCTGTCAATCTCTCCGCGGTTCTTTTATAAAGCAACTGTTATTATTTTGCATGTTTGGATACCTCGATTACGAGTTATAGATATGAATGGAAGGAAAATACGCATCGCGCCGACCACATATAAATAGGATAAGAGCAGGGAGATGATGATGATATTTGTATGTTCAGAAAGTAATCCTTGTTCTCTAATATGACTACACTATCTATCCATCTCTCCGCGTTATTTTTATCAAGCTACTGACTTGCTAACTGCATCTTCAGAAAAATATCCTTGTTCAGTAATATGACAAATCCAAATAATTACTTTTGATATATTTTCAGGTATCCACAACAGCCTCTGATGTTCCTTCTACCTAACGCTGCATCCAAACCGGAAGCAGACACCAGATACATACACCTAAACGAACCTGATAATCGTCTTAAAACAAACACAGGACACGTTGATGAAAATAAAGAGGCCGTAGTTATTGAAGCTAACCCGAAAACCTCAGAAACTGAAACAAGAAACGCCTTAGTATACCTCCCTGAAGAAGGACGATATTCTATCGGTCAAATCATTTCGTACATTCCCTTCCTGCCTATTGAAATCAATGTCCCGGATACGATATCCTGGATTACTAGTATCCTTACTGGTGGATGGTTCAGGCCTCAAACACCGCCAGGCGGAAACGTCAAACGGCTTGCAAATGGTCCTGTACCAGTGATTGTAGTGCCATACCCTGGACCAATGCCACAGGTCTGATTTGAAGGAACTGCGTTCTCTTGGAGTGAGGAAGACTGATTGTAAATTATTCGATTGTAAGTAAACAGAATATTGCTATTATGGAATAGCTGGTTCTATTGTGGTATTGTGTTGTCAATAAATGTAGTATTTATAACAATTATTGGTTGTTCTTTACTTTTCTATTTATGTTTTTATACAAAACTCAAGCTTTGAATTTTCATTCGATTACACAATAAATTCTTCAGAACAAAACAAATGAATATCATTTAAAGCAGTATCGGGGATTGCAGGCCATGACAGTCTTACAAGAATAAACCTTAAGAAACTTTAATATTTATTTCAAATTCACGCCGATATAATAACAGGATATAATCCTTGCTAATTATTACTCTAATTAGATTAGAAATATTCTGTTTTTCCTTTTCTCCGGTAAATTAATTGTTCGCAAACCTCTAGATAGAGCTCAAGATTTATGGAAAAAGATACACTGACTTGTTTATAATAACTTTCATATTTCCATTATTTTGTCGAAAAGTGGTTGAAACAATTCAATAAAGGGTTTGGGGATGCAAAAACAATGTTTATGCAAAATGGTTTATTATTTTATAATAATAATCATTACAATTTTATGTTATTTATTGAGGCCTTAAATTTTAATTACACATAATATATAATAATTATACATTACATATTTTACATTAAATCTAAGACGTTATGGTAACAAAACTTGAGTTTTTCAAGGCTGAGTTCAAGAGTCTAACCAGAGATATATTTTATTCAGATCAGTGATTTGATTTTAAAAGTAGTTTAATAGTTGGTTACACTTTCAAACTGCAACCGAGCAATTTTTTATTCATCCAAAGTAGTGAAATTGCATATTGGAATTAAAATTAAAAAATCAAAACCCAAAATCGTAACTATATTAAACTTTCAAAAACTAAACCTACTTCGGACTAAAAGGCGGTGCGATAAAATCGCTCCTAAAATGGCAACACTTAAAATACAAGCCGATAATCTAACGACAAAACATTTAGTACACCCGTAATTATGTCACGGGTGTCATACAAACTACCTCATTAAACTATCGGCAAGCTAAGGGGCAATAAAACTAATATCTTGATGACCGATTTTGGCTTCAACCTACTGAACTATTAATAGGCGAAACACATAGAAAGACTAGAAAGTTTTGTACCAGTTCTGTAAAAAATGGTCTGTACTTTTACTGGTAAATACGATTTATTTTCGCTAGAAAAGAAATGTTCATTGGATCATCATTTGAACTTCAATAAATTGGGTTGTGTGGTTACGCGTCTCGTCAAAACTTTCTGGTCTTTATACTACACTTTTGGACAAAACATTAGGATCATAATTTAAAGCATATAAAGTTTTGTTCAGAAGTGTTGGTGAAGAATTGTTTACTGGTTGCCGACGCCGACGGTGTCGTGGTCTACTTGGTAGTTCTCAGCATTCAATTCCTTCTTGGGAACGATGATGGAGACGGGATAGTTGAAGCTGTAGAAGAAGCCGTGAGGAGGACCCTGGAAGAAGTCATCATGTTAAATTAATTGACTGCAATTGATTAATTCTAATAACACATCATTACCTATCTAATCTTTTTCTAAGCTATAGACTGGCCGAGCCCAACGGTCGGCCAGTCTTACCGGATTTAGCTGAATACTGTATTTTACATAAAGCGACTGCCTGTCTGAACTCCACAACCTATTTTACTGGGTAACATAGTGTCTCATAGTAAGACTGGTCGTCAGAAATCACACAACGACAATCAAAAATTGACGACGACGTAACTTTGACAAATTCAAAATAATGAATTGGCCTCTAGAATCAAACAATTTTTTTACTTTTTTTTTGTGCACTTATCGTGTCGGCACCAATAGGTACATTAGAAAGAAGATTAAATGTAACGTAAAGTATATCCTAAGGTACTTTTTCTGATACACAAACTTAGTTCTAATAACACATACGGTTGGCTCCGGTTCTTCATATTTGCCGTCCTGCTCAGCTTGTTGCTGCTGTCCGTATTGTTTTTCCTGACCGTACTGCTGTTGCTGGTCGAACTGCTGTTGCTGACCGTATTGTTGTTGCTGGCCGTATTGTTGTTGCTGACCGTATTGCTGTTGCTGACCGTATTGTTGTTGCTGGCCGTACTGTGGGCCTCCTTGGTTGGTTGGGAGCTTCTTGCCTTCACGAGGCTGATATTCCGCGGATACTACGAAATCCTGCTCGGAAGCCTGGGCCTCGTAGGGACTGTATTGGCTGAAAATAAAAAAAGAAGTTAAATATTGATAATGTTCCACATAATAGTTTAGTTTAGCCTATGTGGTTTAACTTTTACTAAAGAGGTTCATAGATAACTTACTTTACAAAACTTAGAGACCTTTAAAAATATTTCATCAAAATTACGTGGCGTAAAAAAGTGATTTATCAGTAATAGACTGTATAAAATTTAGCACAATATCTGATATCTACTATATAAAAATAAGTCGGGTTTTCCTTCCTGACGCTATAACTCCAGAACGCACGAACCGATTTCCACGGTTTTGGATTCGTTGGAAAGGTCTCAGGCTCCGTGAGGTTTATAGTAAAGAAAATTTAGGAAAAATTTTCAAGAAAAAAAGCAGGAAGGGAAAATCATTTTTTACATACAGCGCCATCTCTGATACATAGCATGTACTACAACGGCGCCAGTACGTGGTGTGTGAGTACTAAAATGAACACGTATAATTTTAGCGATTTTGGAAACCTCTCCCGAGTAAAATAGGGGTTGCAAGGTATTATATTAAAAACTTAATTTTTAAAGATAGGGACATGAATTTTCTTATGCGTGCTTCTGGTTTGATTCGACAAATAAACACATATTTCAGCAATTTTGATAATCTATATCCTTAAGAGGGTGAAATAGGGGTTGGAAGTTTTTATATGAATTGTGTCATTTTCAAAGATAGACACATGATCTATACTAATATTACAAATCTGAAGAGTTTGTTTGTTTGAACGCGCTAATCTCTGGAACTACAGGGCCGATTTGAAAAATTATTTCATTGTTAGATAGCCCACTTATTGAGGAAGGCTATACGTTACTTTTCTTAGGAAAATCTACCCCCTACGGAGGTGAAATAGGGGCTTAAATAGTTTGTATGTGAAGTTCGGTATTCTCAAAGATAGACAGATGAAAGATAAGTAGATAAGATAATGACCATCTAAGACATATCTGTAACAACGAACCCCGTGGTCGAGTGGCGTTCACTCCGGTTTTTTAGGGTGTCGCCAGCTCTAAGGTCCCGGGTTCGATCCCCGGACGGGTCCATGTAGAAAATCACTTTTCTATATTGTCTCGAGTCTGGGTGTTTATGGTACCTTCGTTGTCTCCGATTCCATAATACAAGTGCTTTGCTACTTACTTTACTATAATTATTATTTTAACGCCATAATACCCATTTTATGAAAAAAATTATTCATACTCCTTACTTTGATAATCACAGAATACATCCATCTATCTTTTAATACTACTCTTTACTTGACGCGCGAGCGAAGCCGCGGGCAACAGCTAGTACCTAATAATTATAGTTATTATTGACAGAAAACATGTGAACCATTAACAGCAACATAAAAGACTTACTCGTAGCTGTCTCCTTGTGGCTGGACGGTAGCCGGTTTGGAGTTGGCTTCAGCTGCTGCCTTCCACGCCTTTTCGAAAGCAAGACGACCTGCCCTCAGGGCTGGGGTCTCTTCAGCGGGTTTTAGCTCAACCTTGGGGATGTTGTCTTCCTGGTGGAAACCTTGGCTATCAGCCCAGTAACGAACCTGTAATTAATCAAAACAGTAAAGTTAAAATCACAGTTCACCAACTGGCGCACACAAAAAATTCAACAACAGCACAAAAATAATGATTATTAATATTATCGAAGGTCACAAAGATTTCGATGGACATATATGAATGAAGTCTAAAATGAGTATTGCTGCTTAAAAATGCAAACATTGGAATTGCCATTCGACTTCAATATTTGGCTGTTATATTTCAAGGTGCTAACTAGTGCAGTTTCCTGCTAGACAATATTTGTTTTGTCTAGATGCAAATATGACGAGTAAGACACGAAATGCGAATAATTTTAGTCATAGCAAATATTAACGACCGTAAAATTTGGACTTGGAAATTATCAGCTCTATTCTATGCTCTCTTTAGGTTTGACATGCATCAGCTAAAACAACATTAACGACCTTGCTTTATGTTAAAAATACTAAAATGTTAAAAAGTGACGTCAAAAAAATACGCAATTGGATCGAAATCTCACGCTTGCCAAAGTATCTTAGTTATAAAACGAATTACCGAAATGTGTTCTTTAAAACACTTGATACATTATTCGAATACGGGTACAAGAACATTTCCACTATTTACCTTAATGAGATCATTGCTATTGCCAGCCTTGTAGACGTAGGATCCAGAAACTACACCGGAGCCCTCGCGATTCTCTACCTTCGAAGATTCTGGGGTCGCGTAACCATAGGCGTACTGGCCCAGGCCGTCCTGGCCGTGGTACTGGGCTGCATTGTAGACCTAGAAAATAAAAGAGCATAGGCTTATTTGCAGGCTCTGCAACAATGACTCAAAATCAAAATGTCTTTATTTCAAGTAGAGCTTTGCAAGTACTTTCGAATCGTTAACTGACTCTAGTTGTGCAGTTCCAAAATGTCAATTCTATGGAGAAGAAGCGGCAAGAAATTCTATAGAAAAAATTCTGTGTCAAAATCAACTGCTGTGTACACAAGTTGGTAATGCATATTTAACAATATGTATAGGAACTAGAATTAGAGTAAATCTGTGTCACTTTAATGATCTATGAGTTTTGGTTGTGCAATGAATAATTAAGAAGAAAGCATAAAAGTATCCTTACTTAATATTATAAATGCAAGAGTAACTCGGTCTGAGCTAAACTACTGTACTGAATTAAATGCAATTTTGTACAGAGGTTGTCTAGAGCCTGAAACAGGACATAGGCTACTTTTTGCTGTGATAACTGACACCCACGTAGACGGTATCACGGCTACCACTAGTATTAATATTATTTCTTCTTCTAAACTACAGTTTATCTACCCAATTTTTCAAAAGCTTATGGTAGCTATGTAAGGAACATACCTCTTCCAAATAGTCGTCTGTGTTCTCGATCTCCTTTCCGTTCTTCCAGTAGTGGCCGAGGGTAGGACCGGCATCAGCTGTACGAAAACTAGGGCTATCGTAACGGACCTGGAAAATAACAATATTTAATCATTAGTCTCATATTTCATTTTCATAATTCTCGTTTATTTTTCAAGCAGTTTTTTGTTTAACATTAATAATTTCGCTTCATTATCTAAAACGGTATAAAGTAAGTATGTGTCGCATGTTCCCCCAACATTTGAGAAATTATTGTTTATATTTTTTTTTCTCATTTTATGCGTCCAACGTGGCGTGAATAAGTGCCCTTTCTTTCCATGGTTCTTGGTTATCCCACGCAAGCTAAAATAAATATATTTTTTCAACATTGCCAACACAAATTTATCATAATTCATTCAATTAGCTGTGTCTGAAAAATATCATTACGCGTTTCTTTGGGAACCACTATTAATCGTGCATTATCAACTACCATTCAGTTTAAGCTAGGTTATGCCACTGGACCTCCTTTATCTATCGTGAAGAGTGTAATCGTTTGCCTAAAGAACTGTAGTTTCTTTAACTCACCAGAGGCCGGACCTCAGTGCGTCCAGAAAGCAAGGGAGCATTGAAGGGTACATTCTTAAGGTACTGCTGCGCCTCTTCGGGCGTGATGTCATTCTTGAAGATGAAGTTGGATTGGGCCGCGCTTGAGGCGATCGCCACCTGTATAAGAAAACAAAATTTTAAGTAGACTATTCATTATTGATAAATTATGTTAACCCTAAGCTTTGAGTAAGAGGATGACTTCCATCACTTTTATGATAAGATCATAATAGTATCTAAGTACTAAAATAAATTAATAAATACAAAAAAAATGTTATAGAGAACCTTTTCGTAATAAATTTTCTTCTGTTTTAAAACTATAATATAATATTGAACTCTTGTAAACATACAGTAACGTCACATATACATTTGTGGTTTAGTAAACTGTAGAATATATCTTGCGTAGCTTGAAAAATACTTCGATTAACACGCAGAGAAATTACAAAACAACCATTGAACAATTCTAATATATTGAGCTTAGTATTATCTAGACGAACTATTATATTTCATCAGCTAATTACAATGACCAGGATATTGCTGTTTCAAGGCTACAGCTGAGAGATGAACCCAAAATAATGATATGGTACAACTGACTCATCGACAGGTTTAGAGGTCAATTCATTTACAACCGGACTTATGTATATTAGATGATGATTTTGTGTTTATTTTAAAGTTGACGTACGTACCATATTTTCGTGGAAAATCGTCTTGGAAATCATTGAATGAATAAGCACGCATCAGTCATGTTTAAGACGGAATTTAAGCTTGGATGATTAGGCCAAATTATTATTAGTTTCATTCGATCCTTTATTTAATGTTTGGATGTGGACTTCAACCTTAAAGGCCGGCTCATATTTTTTTTTTATTCCTCGTAAAACTGTTAGTATAAGTTTATAACCAATACTATCAGCTACTAATTTTGTTATACATTTAAGTTTTCTCATTCAAACGATAAAAAACACGTAAATATAAGTAAAAACAAATGATACGCAGCTAACATGAATGACCAATATTATTTACATGGCCTTAACATAATTCACACTGAACACTGGACAGTCGCGAACGAAACCAAATACCTAGGCAGTGGGTTGTGAAATAAAATCCTAAATGAATCAGGCACTTAATAGTCTATCTAGCCCTTTTGTCAGATTTATCGTAGTGTATTGTGAGAACTATTCTAGAACGGTAACTACATTTTCATAATACAAAAACAAAAAATGATATACATCAATTTACAGGTCTTTTTTTTATTTTAATCCAGCTTTGCCAATGAATTAAAGTTACATATATTTTATGAAAAAACCAAAACACTTTATTAAATGGAGTTATAATAAAACAAATGAATTTATGTTTAGACTTTTTGTTGTCGACAGTGCATTAACAAGCACAATGACGTCAGGCTTATTGACAGCGACGATTTAACTTGGTATGGGCAGATTCACTGGACTAATACGACGAATAAATACGTTAGTCATTATAATAATACTATGTACGGTATATATTATGTTCTACGTCTGATTTAAACACGTGCTTACATACAGGATGTTTTAATGTTACTTTTATGAATATTAAACATATTTATCACAGAAAAGTCGTTTGTAACTATTATTGATAGCATTATAATTTAATTATTAATTTAGTTATAATTACAGGAAATTGTAAAGTGCTAAGTGATTCCAGGATTTTCTACAAGCAAAGCTAAATTGAAAATGATGACAAAAAGTTATATTAAACCTTGACTTTATACTGAAATAGATCACAATTAACACCAATGAGCCATTATTTGTTCAATCATTATTGTTTAGTTTACAACAAACACTATTTTATGTCGAAGCTTTTACGCATACATTTAATTTATTTTTCATTTGGATGGACTGTTTTTCTTGCACCACTATATAGTATACCTACCTACATAATTATATATAATTGTATTCATTCACGGAATAATGGTTTTAATTAGATTTTTTTCCTAAGTTATTTCCACAAAATGGAATTTAATCGCATAGATCATTAACACAAAAAGTATACGGTGAAGCTTATTATTTTGTTTTTTGCAGAATGGTCTTCATTCCCATATCGACGTATAAAAAGTGTTATTTTGCCACGCAATTTACCATGACCGTTTTAGTTGACTATGAAATAAAAAGAAAAACTCCAAAAAATATTTTGAAACTAAAATGATATTTTATTTAAATATCTTATTATTATCTATTATTACAATAAAATTGTTACAATTTTATAAAAAAAATATGACTGCTAAAATAAGAAGAAAACATAATATTTTATGCAAAGTGCACGCGACTCAAATATAATCAAATATATCATTAAAAATAAGCACGGTAGCCTTGTCACAGAATAATAAAAATAAACTATGCAAATAGAAATTAAAATCTTCTTACAATAAACCTTGAAACAATTATGTTAAATCTATGGCTCATTGATGTAAATATTGTTATCGTTATTCGTTTGCTGTCCTTCGAGTACCAGAAAGAGATGAAGTTATGTACTCAAACAATCTATGATTTCATAATTATCTAAAGACTAGCTTTTGCCCGCGACTTCGTCTGCGTGAACTTATAAGCTTTATAAGCTGTTTCCAATTTTTCCTCGAGAACTACTTAAGGAATCGGGATTAAAGGTAGCCCATGTTCTTTTCCATGTCAAAAGCTACATGCATGCCAAATTTCATCCAAATCCGTTCAGCCGTTTTTGCGTGAAAGAGTAACAAACATCCAAACATCTAAACATCCAAACATCCACACTTACACATTTATAATATTAGTAGGATTTGTAGTCTATTGAGGTATATGACCACAGAGAAGGTAATCACTACGTTAGATACGTTAGTTAGTTGGTATATGACGAATTGATGGCTAACCGTGCGTACACACTGCAGATTCAACAATAATTTTTGGTCAATATAACATAACGCGATTTTCTTTTTCTGAAAATGATTATAAAATATGGACTGTTTTAGGATACATTCAGAACAGAGCATAATTAACCTTTGAAAGATTATGTACCCAAAGATTACCTTTGCTGAGACAGAAAAAAAACTACAAATAAATTACAAATGCTTCTAAACAGACTACAGAGGTCTTATATTCTAGTTTTCCATGAAATTAATTATTTTTCTATTATGGACAACGAATACTCCAACTCATTACTCGCCCATTAACTGCTATGCGATGTACCGACATATTTGTACATAGTATATTATAATTACGTCGTTACTATGTGCACCAGCATAAAATTTGTATTGGGTTCACCCATTTAAAGGAATCATTTATGCATTACATCCTTTCAATTATATTATTACTAGTACTCAAGTCTCAAAGGATAAGCAAAACAAAAAAGTAAAAGTGGGTTAAAATATATTATGTTGGTATATGTAGAATGTAGAAGGTTTATTTTATTTAGATATTTGCTGATCCCGCAACGAGCCAGCGTGCCAGAAGAGGCCTGTGCCCAACAGTGGGACATGTATAGGCCTTTATTATAGCTTGCCGATCCGGCAAACGTTGATTTGCTATATTCCGGTGAGGGCCACCCTTATCACCTAAGGATAAAAAAATAGGCTACGACTTATTCCCAGACCTAACAAATTACACAAAACGTCATCAAAATCTTAAACAATCAGATTTGTGTATACATAGATGTACCTAATCAAATGGTTAGTGATAGTATTGCTTACAGCAATTTATACTGGAGCCGAGACATTCAACAAGTGGAAAAAAAAATACGTTTCGAAAAACAGACAAAAGTATAAAAATCGGTGACATGATTATTGTTTATTTTGTCAATAAAATGAACATGCATAATATTTCTATAATTATATTTAATGTCAGGACCTTTTCGAGAAATCGAGCGTGCATACTACATTTGAATTTAAAAATATAATAAGAAAACCTCACAACAACTGGTACCTAATTGAAAATCAAAAATGTTCGTCAAAACAATATGTTTTGTCTTTTTTTATAAAACAGATTTAGTAGTGACTTCATCGTTAACGCGTTGTTTGTTGTCAGTTTTTTACTGGTTTCATAAACTATTATTATGTATTTATTTATATCGTAAACAAGAGGTCGTTAATAACACAATAATAATATAATTAACTTTTGTGACCGCGTCATTAATCGCAAAAACAGCTGTCAGTGTGGACTTCCAAATTCTACGTGATCCTACTCTATATTCATAAGTAAGACAGAAAATTATTGACGATCTAAATAATAATATGAATCGAGTTTGTATTTCACCAGTTTTCGGTGACATTCAAAATTAAAATATTTTTATTTCAAGTAGGCCTGCCTACTGTAGCGTAGTTAAGGTCAAACGTAATTTGTTGATTTAAAATCTGAACAAACTACACAAAACAGAAGAGCGTCAAGCAAATTATGGGATATCTATCAGCCACCTAGCAGCCCACTTAAAATAAAAACAATATAAGGATTATAATACTAATATGGTGAACATTACTGCAGAGGCCAGTTGGGTATCATCCAGGTAAGACAAATATTTTACAAAAAACACCAATCTAAATATAATTACTACTTGAAAAAGCCAAAAACACCGTTTATAAAGACGAGACAAAAAAACCTTTGAGTACAAGCTTGAAGTCACGACACAACGTGTCAATATACTTATGCCTTTAGGGATCAAAACCTATTGTCACGTTTATTGGATTGACGATTTAATTATTCATGATTTGACCGCAAATAATAAATAAAACCTATAGAGAAACTGTTAAAAAATCATTGTCTTTCAATTAACACAGCCTACCGTAGTCCACCCTGGATAAAGGCCTCTCCCAAGTTGCTCCACAACACTCGGTCCTCCGCCTTCCTCAGTGGGATTACCGGGAACTGGAGGCCGTGTGTTATGGTGCGCAATCATGGGGTGCTTGTTGCCCTAGTCACCACGCTGGGCAAGCGGGTTGGTGACCGTAGTTTTGTATTCGTTGTTTTGGAAAACGCCATTCTCAAGCCCATTCTCCTTGTTTCTATATCCCTTCCCGCCTCTTGCGATACCAACGAATAGAGAAATTTTATTCTAAGCCGCAACCCCACGGCATTGACTATAGATCCACTTTAACCTGTAAACTAATGTCTTTTCTGATGTAAAAACGAATAATAATTTTGGAAGGCACATCCATAAATAATAAAGATTTTAATCTTACATCTGTTAATGCATTTATTCACACTTGTCTATAAAAAACGATAATTGCACTCATGTAAATCCCCAAATACCTACGTAGATCATAGATATAATATAGATATATCAGACATCTTAAATTCAATAAATAGAAACAATTAAGTATTAATTAAAGATGCTTTTTGCATAGATCACATAGATTGCGGTTTACGTAGATTGATGTTCACGATCGTATTGTACATGACATGCGTAGTATAACGTGAGATTTTTTTCGTTACATTAATAATATATGATAATGTTCGACATGACGTAGACTTCTGTTTGTTTTCTCATCCGGGAGTTAATATGAATCAGTTGAGCGCGTGGATGACATCCAAAGTGGTTTTTTGTATGATTATGTTTGTATATTTACAGTTTTGTTGGGTTGTTCAACGAGTAGCCGTGGTTAGACTTGAAAGAGTTCCGCCAAAGTCTAGTTATATGTTTTTACTAGCTTTTTCTCTTCGGTTATCGCAGCAAAAGTATTCTCTATATAGCCTTCCCTGATGAATGGGCTATCTAAAATTAAAAATAAATTCTATTCGGACCAGAAGTTCGACTCAGCTCAGCAGAAAGACTCAGCTTTATAATATTAGTATAGATTCTTAATGGTCATACCCAAGGTTTAGTCTTTGGAAACTTGGAGAAGCTTCCAGCAGTTACTATAAAAATGTACTATTCTAATAAGTAGATATTTTAGGGTGTTTGAGTGCCTATTAGTATGTACAGTAGCAGACCGATATGAGGAGATTAGATTTTTGATTGAAGTATTTTAGAACACATATTCAATACTTTTCTAATATTGGCTCCACAGATTTATTTAACTTTTGCTACGGAGGCACTTCGGTCGTCATCATTTCATTCACAGACCTTGGCATTCTTTTGTGGGTTTATAGCTCTCTATTATTACGTTATTTTCTTCCAACTGACTTCAAAGGGTAGTCTGGACTAAAATTGAACTAGCTGAACTTTCTACCCATTAATAAAAAATACAAATCTTAGGCATATCGCGGACACTGCGAATAATATCTAATAATAATATCTTGGGACAATTCAAACACGGTCATCTGATCCCAAACTCGTGCTCATCGCACAAAAATTTGTCCTGGGTGGGAATCGAACCCACAACCTCCGGCTTAGCAGTCAGGGTCACTAACCACTAGACCAACAGGCCAGAATAATTATTTTCACTAACAAAACAAACGACGGCAAGGTATAAAATTATGTAACATCAGTCATCAAATCGTAGATAATCAGGTGGTCAAGAAATAATATGATATCACCAAAAAGGTCGGATGAGGAAGTCAGTTCCGTAATTATAAGTGTTTGTCAATGTTACTAGGAGTTAAAAACAACAGGCTTGTTGTGGCTACGCAATAACGCATGTTCGTCAATCTAAAATGTTTATGTTCTTGTGACGTGAATTCTCTACCCTATTTATAACGTGTCTGAGTTTAGAATTCAATGAAGTGAAATAAAAGATTTCTGAGGTTTACGCGAATGTTAGACATAGAAATAAAATTACTTTTAAACGGATTGTATCGCAGTTTATTTTTATTTTAGTTCCCGACGTTTCAACGCCTTTGCAGGTGATAACAGGCAAAGGCGTTGAAACGTTGGGAAATAAAATGAAACAATCAACCGAATTATAACATTATTTGTAGTATTTTATTTACTTTCAATATTAAAATATTCTGCCTAGCAAAATCAAAAGCTAATTCTGCGCGTGAGACTAATTTGCATGCTCATACATTAAAAAAAAATAAAGATTGATTTATTCTATGGCGATTATTATTTACTTAGCGATGACCTAAGCACGTGTCAAAGTAATTTAATATTATTTTATCGTATAATAGTGTAATTTATTAACCACGAGACCTTTCTAACAGATGTAATGGCTATTTTTAATTAATTTATTCAATTTCAGTATCATAATGTATTATTTTTTTTTTTTAATGACGCTAATCACCATTTGAACGCAGGTTTTATTTAGTTACTTATAGAATAAGATTTTTAATTTTTTATTTATTTTATTATTATTTATACAACATGTAACAAAAACCCTGTCCAATCCCTGAGAGTATTATCATCATACTGCGAACAGATATACGTAGTCATTAAATGGATTGGAGATTATTATTTTTCCCCAGTGAAAATAATTAAATCAAAATAAAAACTGATCCAAGGCAACAACAACACTGACCGCTCCTCAAAGTTCACGTACCTACTCACTACCTACAGCTTTGTACCAAAGATGCCGCATATGCGAGACGGTTCATGAACCACGGTACCACGTTAGTAGGTATAGATTAAATAGATGATGATATCCAATCATATTTACATAATTAGGACTGACCTTTCAATACTTTTTACCTTCTTGTCTGCGTTTAAAATAGTTAAAGGAGACATAATTTGCATTTAGAAAAAATATCCATAGTAGTCTAGTAGTATTGCCATATCACGTTTTGTTTTAATAAAACTATAAATAGACTTCTAGTTAAATGAACTTATAAACTGTGATATTTACAAAGAAATAAATTCCCTGTAAGGTCGGTACACTCAGATTACTACAACTTTTATTTCTATATCTCTAAAAAGAGATGAGATACCTGGATAAAAAATTGTAACTAAATTAATATAATTATGGTTCCAAAACTTCCATATCATAGGTATACAAATTACATAATAATAATATGCCCTTCAAATATTTTTCTCCTCAATCGCCTGGAGCTAGGCATCCCAAAACAAGTTTAATTTGGGATCTGACGTAACGTTAAGAAAGGTTACACAAAAACTAGTAAATCAGTGTCTGTTTGTTCAGAAACAGGTTTGTAACCGTGAACTTGAACGCAATGCAATCGAGTAAGGCTATAAGCACGGCGGATTGAGAAGTGGGGATTACAGAATTGTTGATCAAAGATTTTAATGTAGTTAGTCGGCAGAGGTATGGAATATACAGGATGACTGGTGAAATACAAACGATATTTATGGAGAGCACTCGGTACTCGATTCACATTATAATTATGTAATAAAATTAGGTACTTAATTTTTGACCAAATGTCTCCATAAATAAGTTAAGTGTGGATCCCTTTCGACGTTGACTCGATCACGCGGTTAAGCACGCGCCGGTTGAAACTAGTTGAAACATGAAAGAAACACCGCAGCCGCCGCGCCGCCCGCACACGCGCCCGCCCCCCTTCAGTGCAAGAGCAAGCGCCGCGCCGACTGGTCTGTGTTTGCCGCTTCCTATTTCCGAGTTCAAATTACCTTTTTACGTAATCAACAAATAGGTGATTTAAATACCTAGGTATTTTTGCCTGTCCTAAGCCAGCATTAAAGTATGAAGGGAAAACGGATCATGCTTCTTTATCAAACTTAGCTTACTACCCCGTGAGCATGCGGTAGTCGCGTAAACAATGTAACTACCTACGTACTTTGTGTCGATACCACAGCACGTACGTTCGTGCGGTGTCCATGCGTTGTGTAATTAATAAGGTAACTTTAACCTAAGTTTACTAAATAGTCAATAGATATTATTATTCTTTTTTATATTTTTTATTCATATATGATTCCAAAATATCACGTCCTCGAGAATCGTTTGTGTTTCACCAGTCACCCTGTATAGAAATAAATTGTATCTAAGATATAAAAAATTAAACCCTATTTCCCTTGGTCACGGCATCACGCGTGAACGGCAGGACCAAATTTGCAAATTTTTTTTCTGTCGTTTTTGTTACTGTCAGGTGTAGATTCTTACAAAAAAAATGGAAAAGTTGGGCGAAACATTAAAAATTTTAATGTAACCATAAGGCGTTTAACATTACCGTTAGTTATTTGACATGATAACATCTACAGGGTCAAATAGTTTACAATAAAAATGATAAAATTAAAATATCCCTGGAGTCCTATCTGAAAGCGATGGACGCTAAAAGTACCGAATGAATTTTCAAATGGTTTTTACCAATGGATATTTATTCAAGAGCAAGGTTTTTGTGTTTTGTGCGCTAGTCAAAATTAACGAGGGTGTTGAGTAAACCACATGATAGTCAAAATACTTACTATCTTAAATATTTTTGTAGAATATAATCATGAAATGAGTTTAATAAGGGAAATGACTTTAAAAATAATACAAATTCAACAGAACCTGTTCAATCGCAGTTTGCCTGGCACTACGAAATACGACCTTGTAGTATCAATTAATATTCATTGCCAGTAGACAACATTCTAGACCACTGTTCAAATCCTTACACCGCAAAAGTTTATACTTTTATGTAGATTTGTAAACTTCGAGGACATTAATACATGTCATAGTAACGATAAAAGAAATTGATTTATGAGTTACAGTACAAACAATAAAAATTTGGTCTACTACTGTATCAATTTAATCTATCTATGTAACTCATGAAGCAAAAACTTTGCACCCCTTTTTACGATAATTGCGCGGACGGAAGAGTATGAAATTACGTACACTTACGTAATATTATAAAGATGAATGATTTGTACTTATGTGTATGTTTGTTATGAATAAACTCAAAAACTACTGTGTCGATTTAAAAAAATCTTTCACTTTAAGAAAGCTACATTGTCCTTGAGTAAAATAGGCTATACACGCGGGAGAAGTCGCGGGGAACTGCTAGTAGTTTATATTGAGAAGAAGTGCAGAATACTTTTTTTTATTATGCATAAGAAATATATTAAATCAACAAAAGTATCATTACACACACTACCATCTAATATTTTTGTCTAAAATACTGTGCTAAAATTGAGATTTATTCAACAGTATCTTGTCAAATCATTAAACCACAAATCTAACCAATAGTTATCTCAACCAACCCGAAATCAAATCATCGGTCCTTTCGACCGCGTCTGACTTAATAGCAGGGTTGCCATCTATTAACCCCAAGGTCCGCGTGAAGGTCCCTAGGACCAGATGTATCTCATAAATATGAATGAGCATCATGTTATTGTACTTCGCTTATCATTTTAACACTAAAGTTATGAGTGAAGAAATAAGTGAAGTTTTCCTTATAAAAATACTTAAAGGATGATGTTTATGACGGCTTTGTGTGTCGTGAAGGATGGTTGAGGATGTAAAGAGGATGTAAGGACTTCTTACAGTCTAAATATAGTCAATAAAATTTAGACTGATAGGCCAAAGACTTGCATGATAGATAATAAAAGAACCCGCCAGTAACACTAGCATTTAGCTTACCACGAGGGCAACAATATTACTAGTAATGTGCGCCCTACATTGCTAGTAAGTTTAAAAAAATAAGCTTTGTAGAATTTATGGAATGGCATAGATTATAGATTGTAAGGTTGTAAATCCAGTATATACCAAAGCCTGGAAGATTTTCAATAAGAAGAGTGTATGGCGTTGTTTCTTTAAACAATAATATTTGGAAGCTATTTTATTTGCGGAAAAAACAATATGGCCGTTTAACTAACAATTTTAAAATAACTATGCTAATTAAAATTATGCTCATTTTCAATGGCTGAAGGACCTTGTCATGTCGTCTTTTTTTGATTTGCAAACTAAAATGTGGTTGTAACTCACATAGAAAAGCTAGCCAGGCAGTTAGTGCGACTAATATTCTAGAGGATAAAACATTCCTTGCAGTCTTCTTCTTTTCTTATCGATGGACTCGATTCAAAGTGGAGTAGCGGTGTCACTACACTTATTGTTTTTTGTTCCGATAACATTTGTTCCGAGTTTTGTGAAAAAAAAATCGCATTCTCAGTAAAAGCGCTACTACACTGCGGTGCACGAAAACACTAAGCACGTTTTTGAAGATTCCTTTTTATATGAAAAGGGTATTGACAAAATCTATAAGCTACCCATGGCCGCGCTACGCATAAATCATCAAGCGCTAACAAGCATGCATGCAGTCAACACTTGACTTCTTAAAAAATTAGAAGATACGGTTTCCTACACGCCCACTTTTAGTGATGTGAGTCCATAACTTTAAATTAACCATCCATATAAAATAAATAATGTATTCTAGCTGGAGTCAGTGAATCCGCTCACGTGTAGTCTATGTCAAAGCAGCCTATGTCCTTTCTCAGGCTCTACACTATTTCTATACCAAATTTCATTTAAATCGGTTGAGTAGTTTATGCGTGACGGCGTAACACACAGACAGAGTTATATACTTTCGTTTTTAATATTAGTAATAAAATTATAATATTATCATAATATAAGTAAGGATTTTATAATAATAATAACGTATTCAATTTATCCTACTCATATATATTATCTATGAAGTACCGAATAGAAAAATAAGCCTATCAGTTACAACACTTACAATGCTACTTAGAATTTCATAAGAGATCAGTTTGCTTAATCACGGAAGCAGTCACGACTCTACACAACTATTTCTTACTGTTTCTCTGTAAAAAATAGTGATGTACAGTATCAGATATGATATTATATCTACATATATATAATTTTTTGCGTGGCAAATATTATAATACGGATATCCCCAATATTGATTGATGTTCTTATTTTATTGTAGTCTATTATTTAGTTGTACACTAATGTTTCATTCGTGTTGTTTTGCTAATGTAATTTTTGTTTATCATGAACTATAATGACCTCGGTTAAGAAGATGAATTAATTAATTATTTAAATTTCACATCCATAAGTCACGACTATTTCTGGAATAGGGCGTAAAGAATCCTGCACGCCTAGCCAAGTGACATTAGGTACTACAAGCGTTAGCGCAAATCAAATCACTCAAATGTATGAAGTGATAAGTCTTATTCACGTGTCTTGTCGACACCTCCCAATAAAAGTAATTGTCGATACGAAATGTCATAGCCATACATAAAATGGCATCCATGAAGGTATAGATGAAAACTATACCTTCATGATGGCATCTAAGCCATGTTTATTACCATTAATGTTTGTAGAAATGTCATTTGGTTAAGCCAAGGGGGCTGAAATAGATAATAAATCTTTTAAGAAAAGTAGTAAACTCCAAAAATGCTAGTTTAAATACCAGTGGAGTCGTCCCGGCTTGCTCAGGTACCACAGTAATAAATGCCTATAAATATACACTACAACCTTCCTTGTAAATCATGTATTGCTGAAAACTGCATTAAAATCCGTTTCGTAGATTAAGAGATCTAAGTGTATATCGAGAGCAACTTTGTTTTATATTATACTATGTAAAGATCTGGCTTAATTTGGAGGAGTCCTTTACCTGCAGAGGGGTTCTTAAAGAATAATTTTATTAATAATAGGCATAAATACTATAACGACGATACTAACGTTTCTAAATTTCTTAAAACTGTAAACTAGTCTATTACTTATTAATTAAATTACAAAAACTTGATACTGACACTAATTATCTTGTCAACTAGCATTTTTTGTAAGAGATAAAAGGCGTTTTTATTTTATTATATAAAATAAAATATAATAAGATAAAATATCCGTATAGACCTTACAGTTTCTTCCGGCGACTTCATAAAACAAAGAAGTTATTACTATTTATGCATCTTTTCCAGTCAAACATCTGTTATGAGCGCGTTAACGAGTTGCCTTCGACGGGTTGTCTTTAAAACAAAACGACTCGTTTTAAAATGTAAAAACATGTTTGACAACTACAATACTTATACAGTCTTTACTTTAAGATTAAGGAAACGTATAAGATAATTAGCAGTTATTTAGCCAGTATTTGTTATATTGACGAAGTGGTTTACCACAAAACTAGACAAACGTTTAACTGATTACATGTAGAGTTGTGCGTTTGTTTGTGAAACGCATTTACAATACGAACTATATGCAGTAAGCTTTGCTAAAGAATAAATAAACACAATAACATGCTGTTTTGGTAAGAAAAATTGCGACTAGAACAACCCTTAGTGTGCCACTGCTTGGCAAAGGTGTCCCTGTTCTTCTTCCACTTGTCCCTTTCAAGACCTGTAAGCGAACAGTCTAATAATCTAAGTATTTATAATATTAATGGATTATTGAGAAAAATTTGGCTTCGATAAATGGTCTGCAAAAAATTATATTCTTTTATTTTTGTCGTCCACTATGACTATGTCATGTGTCAAGGTCACTTCGTGTGACCAACATTAATTTTAATTTATAATCTTTTATTTTTACTATTTATAATTTGGCATGTTCTCGATAAATCTAGAATAGTCTACGTCGAAGACAATATTAATAAAGTGTTCAATTATTATTTTTCATATTTTTAATAGTTGTATTGAAATTATTAGCTCGTTTCTTCAATATTAAAATTGTGTTAGATACTGAGCAGAATAGTTTTAGCAGACCAGAACAAAAATACTTTAACATTTTAATAAATTACGTCACGGGAACTTAATGCTTGACGTTTCGGCCGGTTAACATTGGCCGTGGCCGCAAGCAGACTGAAACGTCAAACCTTAAAGGTAAATGCATGAGTTCGCGTAAATTCCCGTGACGTAATTTATTAAAATCATGCAGGGCCTATCGCGTTTAAAATTTAGTATTTTCTACATTTGTCATCATTATTATCCTCCTACCCTTCGTCGTTATCTTCTTCCATACTTCTCTATCTGACGTCTTCTCACAAGTAACATCCTTACTAACCTTATCATCTTTTACACAATCCATCCTCGTATTTTTGGTCGTCTTCTTTCTTTTCCTCTAACCAAGTTATTGCTCAAAACCTCTCTCTATATTCGATAAAATCTCGATTAAAAACTCATCTGAGCACAAAATAGTACGTATTTCAGTTCTGTTTAAGCAACAAGTTTTGATACATACTCAAAACTTTTTGTTCTCGACACCAGTGTCACATTGAACATCTATCACAAACAAAAATGTCAGAAATCCGAACAAAATTATTGTGAAATAAATCTATAGTTATATTGTTTTGAAGAAATCATTTTCAGGTATGTAGAGACTTTTATTTGAATACAAATTTGTATAATTTCAGTTAAATTTTTGGTCCATAATACTTGTTGCTTAGATAGAAATTTATTTCTTGGTTAGCGATGTGCTTAGCGATGTTAGGTCCCATTTCCCGTTCTGGTATTTAAAGCAAAAAGTGACTAATACAAGACATAATTAAATAATTAATTATCCACATTTATACAAATAATTAAAAAGCCCACGGTTGATATCGTGCCCAACTAAGTAAATGCTAAAAAAAATCAAAAGATGTTACTGTAGCATATTTGCTTAAAATTTACATCGTATAAAATAATAATAATAATACCGTCTTTTAAACGTCCTACAGCAGCTGGGCTCAGGCCTCTTCCCATATAGAGAAGAATAGTGTAGTAATAATTTATTTCTAAATAACTATATTTATATTACAGAGTATCTGTATAAGAATCTTATGAATTAATGACATACCTCAAACAAAAATGTTTTGCCCTACAGCGTGCGTGTGCGCATCGTCGCTACAAAATGGATATCCGGCTAGGAAGATCATAAACTTACGATTATCATAAGATTCCTATATGGAGGCTACCGTTATTATATTTTTATTTCTCGTGTATGGAGTGATGATGGCATATTGCCTGCTAAGATACAAATACTAATATACGTCAGAAAAAATAACCTAAAAATTCTTAAATAACATTTTAATGTTATAAAAAATTAATTAAATGAATAAACATTAATTGATTGTTTTTATGCGATTTTTGGGCAAAACTTCAACCTTGAACTTTAACGTAGAATGCAACTCAATACTCCATACTTTATACGACAGTATTGTATATTGTATATTTTTTTTATAAACGCATCTAACTGTTATAAAATAAAAAGAACCTGCGTGAGTTTCTTCGCCTCTGTCTCAGCTCAGGTAAAGTACAGTCAATCGCGCAACTATGGTAATATTTTTGTACTCAAAGATCGTTCTATGTTCGTACGTTGCATTCCTTACTGCGCTCGACTGTACCGAAAATCTAATTAGTGTTTGACCGACTTGGGTTTTCCTAAATTTATGCTTCAAGGACCTCGAGATATCACAAACGCATTCATAATAATATGACGAGTTTCTTCTAGAAATTCACACGTATGTCGTCAATTCATACAAATATTTTGGTTTTAGCCGTGACACTGAATTATGTAAATATTTGTTTCATTAGCACCTTATTAAAATCGATAAAATACGAATAATTTTTGTCCATTTATTACTCCTTTGAAAAAGGAAATAGTCCCTATTCTTAAGATTCCATTTAAAAAAAGAAGTTAAGAACGTGGAAATAAATATTTTTTTAGTAACATAATGGCAAAATGTGTGTTACTGTAAATAAATAATTGCTACTATTTATCGCTAACTTCCATCTCCCTATTAATATAATACAAAACCTGACATTTTTTTAAAAAATGTGGAAAAATTCACACACATTCATAATAAAAAAAAATAGGTATGTACGTATAAAAAATGATAATTACCTTGCGTCTACATACTAACAAAAAATATTACTAATCAGCTTAATATTTAATTTTCCTTAATGAAGGCAGATCACGTTAGATAACACGTGCTTCTAAACATATTATTTTGTATTGAAATATGTGAAACATACCGTAAAGCACAAATTATTATATGCAATAATGATAATAAGTTATCATTTTAAGGTACGTTTTTAATGAAGGGTTCGCCCTTAATAAATTGTTTATTCTATCATAAGTATTAGTTTAATTTTAGAACAAACGAGAACATTATTATAAATATAAATACCTCCCCCCCCCCTTGAAATATATGTTTTTTTGAGCAACTTAGCCTATAACTATTGATGTACTGATCGGTATCTCTCCCAAGAAAAACACATCTATTTTCAGTCGACGAAAATTAATTTATAATCTCAATTTTGATTTTTTTTTTGGTGTTATTGCACCTACAGATAAATCATTAGAAGATCATTCAATAATAAATATTCTTAATACAGTAACATTTTATTTGCACGTTCGTGTAGTGAAAACAGACCTTAAGTGTCGTAATAGCAACATAATTTATGAATTGAAGCTAATTGGAAACGTATTGTAGACGGTATGGCGACGATACCGCCCACTATGAAGGTTCTATTCTAGTAATATTATACGTTAATCTGTTATGAATATACACATAATAAATAATAATGTCTTTACTTGTAAGACAGAATAAAATTAAGTTTAAAGTTTTACATGTATTACAGTGAGGGATCAAAATATTCTGAACTTCAACCAAACTACTTAAAAATACTCAGATTTTAATATATATTTAAAAATATTATCTTCCAAATTAAATTAAGACCATGACTTTATTTCAAAAATTAACTATCTTTTCCACGAATCGTTTATATTTATTGGTATTTAATTATCATTATATTAATTGTACAAGTCAACCCCTAATTCACATGAAAACCCTGAAACAACAAAAAAAAATTTCAAAACTCACCGCAGCAGCAACTAACACGAATCTTAGCATTTTATATTATCACTATAACTCCGTTGTCACACAATTCAAATATACAACCGTCAGGTGCGCCTGCGCATCTCCTATATACCGTCGCAGCCTCCTGACGACGTCATAACCCCCCTCCCTCCCGCAAAACTCGTTCTGAAACCCATCTTCACGACATTTGACCTTCGTTTAACTTCCATCGATGTTTTTATACGAACGCTATCTTAGTTTGTTTTGAAGGCAGCGATGTATGACGTGCTATGAACTAGTGATGTTTCGTGTGTTCGTCTAGTATTTTTTTAACAATCTAGTTAATTCAAATTTGTTCTGCAAGATATATTAGAACTTAGATTTATTATGTTAAGTTTGGATCATTGGTCTGGCTATAATGTAGTCTCAGACAATATATCACGGAGCTTCTATAAAACGTTGACTGATAAAAAATATATGTTATTAAGTTAATAATAATCGATTATAATAAGTAGGTACATCGCTGCAGTAGGAAACTTAGGTATGAAAATAAATAATACTTTACAAAGAGTCGCGTTACCAATAAAATTCAACGATGAAAAGATCTACGAGAAATATTTCCGATGAAAATCAATTTTTGAACATGACTCAGTCGTTATTGAGCTCGACAATAACTTAAATCTCTTTTATTTATCTCAGATTGCAATAAGCTCTTATTCTGTATGATAAATGAGGCTTTTATATCAGCAATCACACCCTTACAGATAACATGTATATTCACTGGCCATTTGGTCTAGTGGTTAGTGAACCTGGCTGCTAAACCGGAGGTCGTGGTTTCGCTTCCCACCCAGGAGAAATCTTTGTGTGATAAGGACGATAATTATTTATTCTGTGACTCGGTGTAATTTATCTTTAATATGTATGTATTTAGAAATATTTATGTACGTTTATCAGCTGTCTGGATGCCACAGTATGATAGTAGCTACAGGCTCTGCCTAGTTTGGGATCAGATGGCCGTGTGTAAGTTGTCCAGAGATATTATTATTATTAAAAAAAAACTTATAACTATTAATAATAATTACAACATAAATATTCATATTTTTTTAATATTAATTATTCAACATGAGTCTATTATGCTTAAAAATAAGTAATTCGCATTTTTTTTTGTTATAAATTTAAGGGTTATTCTTTCCCTGATAATGCGAAAACTCCAATCAACTAAATCGGCCTAGTTCGCCTGCATGAAGGCGGTTTCTTTGATAAAAAGAAAATCTCTTTTTCGCCATGCTCCTTCGTCTTTTATCGCTTTGTTCCTGGTTTAATCAATACAAAAAGTGCCTAGGTATTAGGTGTAATAATAATCTGCCGGAACTTCGTAGAGCTTACGTAAGCGATCCCGCGGCTCCAGCAAAGACAAGGACGGGACCGGGGAGTTTTTAGTCTCAGCGAGGGTTGAAAATGAAATTACACACATCAAAAGTGTCTAGGGATCAACATATATTTTTGCAATAACTTTTCTCCTGATTGATATTAATTAAAATTTTCTTTAAGGATTCATCGAATAAAGTGTTTTCGTTTGTCACAGTAACGATAAACCAAGTCACCTTTGCATTAATAAAGAAATTTGCCATTTTCCTAATAAAGGGATTTTTGACATTTGAACCACTAACACAAAAGTTCGAAAAAAAGACTGAAATAACAGTTTTCTTTAAAATTTTATTGGGTAACTTAAACAATTAATAATCCGTGTTTCTACCGCGAACACTAACAACACAAGAACATCGGTTTGGCATACTCAAAATGAGTTCATCCAAATCACGCTGTGGAATGGCCGCCCATGTTCGTTGCAACAACAAAAAAAGGTCTTCTTGCGACTGGATACCCTCCATATTCGGCAGAGCTCTTCTCTGTAGCATATCCCATGCATGCTCAATCGGGTTCAAGTCTGGCGACTGAGCAGGCCAGGGCAGGACATTGATGTTAGCTGCGGCGAGAGTCTGTCTTACAACTCTTGCGGTGTGCGGTCGTGCATTATCATGCATTAACTGAAATAAGGGACCGATTTGCACTTGTAGAGGAACGATGACGTCTGATACAATCGTCTCAGCATAAATTTGAGCGTTGAGGTTGCTTCTGATCCAAATCAACTCAGTTCTTCCGCCGATCCAAATACCCGCCCATACCATGATGGTTCCACCACTATAAGGATGGACTTCCTGGCAGGATTTTAATCGCTGTTGGCGTCCAGGGGTTCTCCAGTGTCGTATACGTCTTGTATCCGGTCTCATACCAAAACGAGACTCATCAGAAAAGCACACGAAACGCCATTGTTCTTCTGCACAATTTCTGTGTTCACGAGCCCATTGATATCGAATCCTACGATTGTGCATTGCTATAGGTGGTACCCGTAGCGGTCTTCGGGAATGAAGGTTCACTTCATGCAAGCGGTTTCTGACTGTTTGGTCGCTAATTAAGTTCCCTGAAGAGTGATGAAGCCTCACGGCTAACATCATGGCGGTTATTGTTGGAGCTCTTCGAGTTAAGATTTGAATGTATCGGTCTTGTCTCCGTGTGGTGCAGCGATACCGTCCTCCATGGCGCTCAGCCACGGTACCAGTGCTTCAGTAACGTGTCCAAAGTCGACTGATAACACTCTGACTTGTATTCAGAGCTAAAGCCACAGTACGTTGCCGGGAACCAGCTTCTATCATTCCCACGGCTCTGAGCATTTCTTCCCTGCTTAAATGACGTCGCCGCTCCATAATAACGTTGGTTTTAATCAGTAGTAGGGAAACAGTAGCACTAATAATGTCTTCAATGCGTTGTATGTTTTTATAGGGAAAATATTGACAGCTGATTTTCATCTTTTACTCGAATTTGATTCACAGTTCCTGATTCGAATTATGAAATGCACCAAAAAGGATCCATATAAATTTATAAAATCATAAATTTATTACAAAGCCACATCTCAATCTCAAGAAATCCGCATAAAAATGCTTGATCCCTAGACACTTTTGATGTGTGTATTAGCGTTTGAAAAAAAACGTTAATAATAATATATTATCGATTTTTCTCAACAAGGCCACTGCGTGTTGGACCTGTGTCCCCGCGTAAGCCTTTCAAAGGACCGGGTCTCTTCTTCTGAAGTTATCCCGTGACAAAAGAGAGATACAAATAATATATTATCGATTTTAAACTTTATTATAATTAAAATGCGTGCGTTTTCGTAAGATAAATCAGCCATCGAAGTAATTCACTTAATGAGGAAGAAATTATTATACTCTGATGTTGCAGAGGTCAGTGGCTCTCAAACTTGACAAGCCCTTTCGGCCCTTCAATATTTACTAAGAACTTCATAAAATGATTTAGCAATTAATGCAAACTGATCAATATTTTGACCGTCTACGAAGCCACATGGACTTTATATTGATAATTTCGGTTTAGTGGACAGAATCTTAGGAATCCTACTTCCTACTAATATTATAAATGTGAAAGTCTGGATATTTGGATGTTTGTTACTCAATCACGCAAAAACGGCAGAACGGATTTGGATGAAAATTGGCATGCATGTAGCCTTTGACATGACGAGCTAAGCCGTAGCTTTGAAATTTGTTATTTTTCTCTATTACAGCGCAAGCATAACACGGGTGAAAATTTTTCATTACTTTCTCATTTTTCATTTCTTTTTGGACCCAATTCTGAATTCCACGCAGACGAAGTCGCGGGCAAAAGCTAGTAAAATATATTTGTTACACTAACTTGTTTGATTCGATACCGAAGCTCTTGATTGAGTGATGCTATTTCTAATTAATAACTTGGTATAATAAATAATATTGACAAGATGCAAAGTTTGTACTTATCTTTCTTATTTTCTACGACCTTAAAACATTTTACATAATATCTACAGAAAACTTGCGCAGTAATCCGGGCAAAGCCGCATATTTTTAACCAAAATTCAACTTCTATACGATAACTTTGAGGTCTGACATCCGGGTAGATTTAAAATGGTTTTAAGTTAGCCTGTTGGCGAAATGTTTTTTTGCAGAATGCAGTTTTGGAGAGCCGTCTGGTGTTAATAATAATTATGGAATGGAGATTTTATGCATAGTTAACTTTAATTTTAGCTGTAAACAATGTGAATGGTAATTTAATAATATGGTGGGTCTCAGCGTTTTAAATTTCCCATATTTTAATTTTGTAATCGATATTATAGTCAGTTGTAATTCTATTTTGGAAACGCCTCTACACTGAAGCTGAGCAGAAATATTTACTCATTCCATTTTATTACCACTTTAAAATGTAACATGCACTGTATTTTTTTCTACCTTTTTGTCGAATAAAATTATTTTTATTATTACCACCCAATAGGCGATCTCAGCATTTTATCTATACTTTTTCTTATTTTACTTTGATGGAAATCCACGCTCTTTATTTGTCCAGCCTTTTCCCAAACTAATATTGGGATCGGCTTCCATAATTCATTTATTAATTATTTAAAAGAGGTTCACTTTAAACATTACACTAAAGAATACATAAATAAAGGTCTTATTTTAATATCAAAAGGTTTCGAATATCTCTTTCAAGATAATTTTGCAATTAAATTGCTCGAACCGTTTTATTTTATTGTTACTAAAATATACAGTTATAACAACTTTAAAAGGCATCAACGTTAGAAAAATGTCTAGAAGACTGCGAAAATAGAAAAAAATAATAACATACCTACGTAATTATTTTTATGACCGTTAATTGGAACAAGATTGCTTAAATCATTGAAAACGTCACAAATCTATAAAAATGCATTGTTAAATAAGGATTGGTATTAATATGGTCATAGACCCTGTTACAGAAATAAGTGTGAAAACTAAAAAAACAGCTAAATATTTTATGGTTTAAATAAACAAATTTGTATGTATTTTGTTATAAAGTTATAAAGTACTGAGTCGTGGCAACATAATTATATTTGACTGGCATGTTGGTTTAGTGGTTAGTGACCCTGACTGCTCAGTCGTGGGTTCGATTCCCACTCAGGACAAATCTTTGTGTGTTGAGCACGATCATTTGTTCTGTGTCTGGGTGTTATTTATCTATTTAGAAATATATTTAAGTATGAAAAGAAATGATATAATTATGTTTATCAGGTGTCTGGATACCATTGTACAGGCTCTGCCTAGTTTGGGATCAGGTGGCCGTTTGTGAGCTTGTCCCAAGATATTATTATTATTTTTTAATAAAATGCAGGACGAATTTAGACTGTGAGATAGTCACAAAATATATTATATCTCCATCAAGGTTACATTGCTAAACAAATGACAATCATAATATGTAAAACGGAATTAAGGGTCAATGTACTGCCTATTGTAAAATGGCGGCCCCCTGCGGCTAGAATACATCTTCATGAAATATGATCTAAACTTTAAATCTAATATTGTTGTTCACGCATAAAAACATTAATCGCGAATATTGCTTCGTGGTCAAAGGATTTATGGCTTAAGGTTGGTGTCGCTATATTTCTGACGATTTTATATGTGGCTATCTCTGTATTTCCTTTAGCTTATTCTATTTTGCTTTCGCTTTGGTACTTTTATATGTCTCGGATTATAGAGAGCCTCATCGAATGACGGTACATGCCTAATAATGAAAAAATAAAAAGTAAACATCTGGTGGACCAGGCAAACAATAGGCTCAGCCTTCCTGTTCCGTCTATTCTGTCCAGTCGGTGTTTCTACACTAAGTAAGTAAGTATTCTAAGCTTTTTCGAATAGGCATGAGCCAATTCAAAAAAGGATTTTGTGATCTGAAAATCATGGTGCAGATATTTCTTCTGAGAATCACGTAGGTATATTTAAGTGTGATATGACAACCCTAGTCTGTCGTCCACAGTGATTAAGTGATTATATCGAATCGGATCGGGCTATCTTTGCTACTGCCAAAGTTCAAGGTTGTCACGTTAAAGTTTATTTAGCTACACTGCACAACAATAGAGTGAAATATGTATAATCATGTTTGTAATCCTCTACCTATCGATTGGTAAATAGGAGGAGTTTTAAAAAACAAAACAACAACATATTTTTAGATAATGTTTTCAAAGACGAAAATGTTAAAATCTTCAAGGTTAAATCGCACTTGGCCTGGGTATTGCGTCTCAAGGGTTGAACCCCTTTAGAGAAAACGACGAGAAAGCATACACACAAACACAATACAGAGAAGCATCCCAAAAGTCAGCAAGTCTTCTATTGCCTATTCAGGAAGGTAAAAGTTAGGATTTCCCTGGTTAAAAAAATGCATTGCACGAAGGTCTCCTGAGTGTCCGTACCTATGAGAGTAGATACATATAAACTGGCCGGCGGCGCATCGTGGGCAGCCTCACAACTGTATGTTTGTTGTAAGAACGATCTCCATTACGAGCTTTCTATGAATCATTGGACTCATGCATTTCGTAATAAGAGACAGCGTGCGGCCCTGGAGTTGTTACAACTTTTCTTCTTCACAGCTAGGCACTTAGGTAAAGGTGACGGGTGGGCTGTAATCAGGGTGCTGTCTTTCAATTTATTAACCTTTAAAAAGTACAACCTACATGGTAGCTTACTTTCATTTCATTTCACAATACATTGGCAAGATATTGTCATTAAACAACTACCTATTCTTCAAAATAAGTTCAATAATCAAATCCTTCTTGTGTCTCCATTATCCCACTGTAGGCTGAAAACGTCTTTTACATTGCAACCTCGTCTCTAATGGCTAGCTAGAGCTTGTAAATTTACTCTTGTTTTCTTCAACCTCGCCTTACTCGGGGAAGATGAATCTTCATACAACACAACATTAAACATCGTATACGTTGTTTACTACAGTACATTCTAAAGCCAAACAAGTTACGACTCGAAAATTGAGGCTGTACATAAAAAAAAAATACGTAATTAAGTAAATCATCAATCAATCTTAATAAATCCTATCGATTTTTCTCGTATACCATTCTATAATCGTGACCGGCATACTTGATTCTTACGCCAATTATATGGGCGCCGTCGATCCACAAAGTTCAGGGCCAATGCGAAGACGATGCGTACGCGCAGAGAATGCCGGAAGCGGTTTGCATAAATTAGAAAGATTATTAATTATAGCTTGGTGACAGTTTTTTTATGATACCATGTTTAATTTTTTTTTGCTCTTCTTTTCATCGTAGTAGTAGTATCACTAGGTATAACCTACTCGTCGAAATTATAGCAAAACCAATATTTTTTTATTTGCAATAAGTTTATGTAAATATACATATAGGAACATGCAATTATATCAGAATTCCGTAATAGGAAATTAAAAAATTTAAAATTTTTCCTCTAAATTATTTTTTTATTCTTTTGCTTTTTTATCAAAAAGCTCTTGTGCGACTATTTACATATATCGTAAAACGTATGTATTCACTTACAAAACTCATAAAATTACCATAAGTAGGCAGATGATACCTAACCATTATTATTATAATTGATTATTTAAATTATTTTCCTAGAATTTTAGGAATAGTAGGCAACGTATTATTAGTGGCTGATAAAGAGCCCAAATTATATCGTGACGCGACATAATAATTGTATTATTCAGTTTATAATGACTCACTTACGTTAATGGTCATAGGTATCTAGCTTTAGTGGAAATATATATCCCTGATTAGATATCTATAATTATGCATAAATAGTCCCCTGAACGAATTTAGATCACGGCGACTTCTCTCAACGCAATAAGCCACCTGCGTGGGACATATTTTAGCGCACTCTCTGTTCTTTCAGCCCCATATTCTGATGGGACGGTATACCGACTCAACCAGAGAGGCGATCAACGGCTTTAGTTACTTGCTTTTTTCGGGACGGGGTGTAAACACTGCCTAACTTCCGGACTTCGGGCTGTGCTGAATATTTCTGAACTGAAAATACCCAGATACTATTTTAGGCCCAATCATGGATTCGACCACGTGCTTGCGACCAATAGACCAACGGGGCAGTAAAGACTTGTCTATGTAAATACTTGCCTAAGTACTTACCTACCTAGTACCTACTTTTTCCTTTTTCCTTTGGCTGCCTCTGCCTCCAATATTACAAATTACATAAATTTAGTCTGTCCGTCTAAACCACAGACCCAATTCTGATAAATTTTGGTATGTAGTTAGATTGAACACTAAGAAATTGCAGAGGTAACTTTTTGTCGGGATAACCGACATCACAACGGGCAGAGCCGCGGAAGAAGACTAGTGCTTTTTAAATTACTTATGTTGGTATACCCAGATATAACACCACAACTTAAACATTTCCTATAGGAGTTTTAACCAAGATACTTCCTTATTTCCAGTTAGATCAATTTCGCGTAAAACTTGTGGTTTTTCGAACTATTACATAGTGATGTATCGTGACATTTATTTGAGGAAAAAATAAAATCTATGAATAGTTTGGATACGTAAAAATAGGTATTGAATAAAAATTATACGGCGTTTAACACACCTGCGATTTTATGTCTGTCGAATGTTTAATAAAAAACAATAATTAATCGAAAGTATTAAATAATTAAAGGTTGTTGTTAAGTCAGCGGTATTTTCTTTAGCGGTAATCTTTGCTAAACTTTTCAGCCGAGCGATTCCGAAAATGACCAAACTCACCTCACCTCTCACACTCACTTCACTGCTTACATCACTTGTACTTTTCACCGTATTCTGAAACTGCACTCAAGTTCAAGTGATATCGAAATCTCAGGTGAAAAGTTTAGAGGTGGGCTTAGACGGGTCTAGCTTTAGTAACATCAAATAAACCTTAATTTCGGAATACGAAATCTAGTTTTCACCGACGAATTCGCCGTGACTTAGTCTAATGTATTTTCGGAATCGACGGGCAGACCTTATATTTATTTAGGTAGGTACAATTTTATTACAATACCAAATGAGATATTTACAGAGCAGGTACCTACTACTTGGTCCGGAAAAATATAATTGACATTGATCGACGCGCTAAGAAAACAATAAAACACCACACTTATAAGACGAAAGTGAGCGCGAGTTAAATTTAAAATATATTTTATTATATTACCTATTAAATTTTTTAAAAGCATATTACATAGACTGCTTACGCGAATATATCTTAATAATAAATGTGGACAACATCACATACATTGCTCCGATTCCAAAGTAAGTAGCTAAAGCACTTGTGTTATGGAATCAGAGACAACGAAGGTACCACAAACACTCAGACCCGAGACAATGTAGAAAAGTGGTTTTTTCTACATTGACCCGTCAGGGGATCGAACCCGGGACCTCAGAGCTGGCAACACCCTGAAAACCGCTGTGTACGCCACTCGACCACGGAGGTCGTCATTTAAATACATACTTGCAGTCGAAGGGATAATAATTCACTAATGAACCCGGAAATATAAACTATTCTAAATGCTAAGTCAGTATAAATCATGTAAGTAGCTGTTGTCAAGCATAAATTATGAGTTGACAATTATCAGACAACGTTGACTAGGTATTAATGGTCATTAAGAAAAAACTTACCATTTTCCTGTAAAATTAATTCACTATAGGTATTTCGAGCCTCAGACGCGTAGATCGTTCTTTTTCTTTGCGCAAATTGCCGCGAAACAAGAATACAGAATTTAATTGACAGGTTAAAAATAAGCATGACTGGACACTTTATTGTTGTTCCGGGATCATCTTTCCATAGATAGACAGATAAGCAGACATTTTCATGATGAATACCTAAATGTTTTATCCCCATAATAATAAGTACAGTCAACAGCAAAAGTAGATGGTGAATTAAGTTTATTAATTTTGGACAACTGTACTAGTAGTAAATGTTTTGTATAACTTAGAATCACATAGATACTGTTGAATCACTTCGACGCCACAAAGTTCTGACGCGAACTACGTTCATTAGTATTGACTTTCTGATTTTGATCATCTACTTTTGCTGTTGACTGTACCTACTATAACCATTAACCACCAACCCTAATCATAATTACCATTTAACTCACTGTTGGGTACAAAAAGGCCTCTATTTTTAGGTGCTCTTTTCTCCTACAGAAATCGTCATTAAAAAAAAAATCCTCTTACTTAATTATGTGTACCTACTATTGTTCATTTACCAGGTATTCACCAAAATGGGTGCCAGCCAATCAGTTCGTGCGACGCACTTCCAGCGGCCGAAAGCAACCTCCACGGAGCCAGATGATGACAACGAAGATCATCACATCAGCATCTCCAATAAAATGGTTTGTTTAAATAAAACCTTGCATATGGGAACTCATGACCGGTTGTAATCATATAACTTTGAAGCGGCGGTAGCCTAATGGCTAGGGCGTCGGACTTGCGATCATGTGGTTGCGGGTTCGAATCCCACCCATTACACTACACACGTGAACCCACTCGTAACACAAGCTTCTTAGCTTAGCACGAGGGGTTAACGAGATTACTAGTAATGTGCGACAAACATTGCTAGTAATCTTTAAAAAAAAAAAAAACTAGGTACCTATGATATTTATAGGTACCTAACGTAGCAGTACCAACCTAATGTAATTTTCCCAAATTACTAGTATACTTGTTAAACCCTCGTACCAAGCTAAATGCTTGTTTTATCTGCGTTGACGTCGAAAGTGCAATGGGTGGGCATCGAACCGGCAACCACTTGATCGCAAGACCGACGCTAGCCATTAGACTGCCGCCGCTTCTTGTTTATTCATATCTTGAGCAAAATGCACAAAGTAGCTTTAAGCAAGTATGTATGATGTAGAGTAGTATGTACCTGTGTGTGCAGTTCATCGCGTAATCGTGTGCATGATGATCTCATATAATTAGATATTAATTAGGCACCTATGCCTCCTTGAAGATTATACTTTTTACATGAAATATGACTCGACATTTTAATTAATACATTACCATGTATTTCTGTGCTTACCAAGGTGGAGAGATTAGTGGAAGATGCGACACTAGCGGGTGGCGCGGCCGCAGCAATAGCGCAGCCAACGCCACGCGGTGATTACAGAGACAAGATATACATAGAAAAACTAAAGTGTATGGATGAAAGTCATTCAGAAAGATGCGGGTACGATATATCATTGTTACATATTTTTAGCCCGAAATGTCCCACTGCAGGGCAAATGCTTCCCTTTCTTCATTCACTTTTCCCCTATCAAGGGCGATAATAGATAATATTATAATTTATTCACCTTGACTCTTGATTACGAATGTGTAGCTTGAACAATTTGTGCCGTGATTTATTGCTATTTTTTTAGTAATTTTGAAATAGATTTTTGACGACGCTAAAATTAATAAATAAATATTATTTTGAGACAGTTCACAAACGGCCACTTGATCCCAAACTAGACAACACTTCTATACATATTATAGATTAATAACACCCAGACACAAAACAAATGATCGTGATCATCACACAAAGATTTGTCCTGGGTGGGAATCAAACCCACGACCTCAGGTTTAGCAGCCAGGGTCACTAAAAACTAGACCAAGAGGCCAGTCAAAAATGGGGTCTAATTCCTTTTTTTACCCGACTGCGCCAGAAGGAGGGTTATGTTTTTAAACGACTACGAGCATTCGAGTGGGGCCGGGGGCGAAAAATAGTATTACTGTCTAAACATAACCTACCTTCTAACGTCAGTCAACTTTTGCAGGATAACAGTAGAAGACCTGCAAGCTATAGCGGCCCGCATTGAGATGCGGACCTCCAACATGGTGAGCGTGGAGCCTATATGTGCGGACTGCAAGCAGGAGGTCATCGACTGCTACAACACCACGCAGCTCACCTCGGATATCATCAAGTGCTGGGATACTGTTGGTACGCGTCACATAAGTCATTTAACGAATTACTACTTGCAAGATTGCCAAAACTCTCACTAGGCAGTAAAAAAACTTATGATCTTGTGGTGGTCGAAATAAAGCTCAATTTTCAGAAACGTGTATGTGTCACTGGTTGGAGAGAAACAACAGCCCAATGATGGCGCCCAAAGTAATTGCACGTGTTACCACCCAACTTACGTTCCCAATCAAGCATTTACAAAAACTTTTTTTTACAACGTAAGCCAGGTATAAGTATTAAGCATTCAGGCGGCTCTTCAATCGGAATTCATCATCCAATTAATTAACTCATTAGATCTTAGTCCAAAATTAATTTGATCATAACCTCCAGGTGCCTTCACGAAATGCGTACAAGAAGCGGCGACGCAGCGGCTGCGGGCGCGGACACAACGCGAAGCGCGCGAGCGAGCCCGCAGGACGCGACACGTCGCACACGCGCGCGAACACGCGCTACGTGACATCTCGCACTGACCGCGTTATGAGGTCTTACTCACTTTATAAGGCTAGCCTGGAAGAGTTGCTGGGAAGAATTGTACCTGTTTATGTCAAACTCGTCTCGAAATACCTACCTATTGCAATTGTTACTGATACTTGTAACTCGATTTTTGAGTGTCGCGTCGCAGGCCTAAGAATTTAGTTAGTTCTAGTTGCTCTGTTATGTAAGCTAGTATGACCGGTAACTAAATATGTTATTCTAGTATCTAAACGGCCGCGTTATTATATGAAGCTCTAATTGTTTTAACAAAAACGAGTGAATTATATTATTGAGATTTTTATTTACGATAGTGCATGTGAATTATTTTAAGATTTTTTTCAAATTCATTACTTACAAAAAAGTCGTAAAAGTATTACTATCAAATAGAATATACCTACTAAGCAGATTTCCCTTATACGAAGGATTGCTATAGGTGCGATATTTGTAACAGATGTAGAAAATACCGCTAACTGCTTTTTTGTAGGTTTGAAGCAATTAGTAGAAGCGTATTTAAACTTCTACAAACATAAAAAAGAAACATGGCATGATTTCACTAAACAAAATTACATAAAACCTAATTAATATAATAATAATTAATATATTGTCAAATCTTCTGATATTGTCTGTGATTGGTTGATCAAAAGACCAAGCAACCAATAAAAATGGTTGACGTGAGATTTGACAAGAATTTAACATTTTTGTGTAGGTTGAGAAATGCATACCATTTCGCTCACCCTACAAAATGAGGATTATAAACCTCGCGAGTTCTGCCATGAGTTTAGCTAATAATTCGTGAAATTAACAATTATCAAATACTACACGTGGTAAGTACCGGTAATGTTGGCTTGTATCAAAACCAGCTAATTGAGTTGCGCCCACGGCTCATTCAAATTTGATAATTGTTATTTGCTAACATTACTCGGTCAACATTTATAAACAAACTCTTATTATAACTCATCTCTCATCAAACGAGCTATCTTCCATCACAACTTCATCATTAATTTTTTCTGTTCATAATAAAAGAATAGACACATTCCTAATCAGCATATGAGCATATTAAACTATTTAACTAGCTCTTATTCCTATACCCATAAGTTAAAAATTAGGTCAACAAATTGTCTTTCTGGTCATTCCTGAATCTAGCTCTTATTCCTATACCCATAAGATAAAAATTAGGTCAACAAATTGTCTTTCTGGTTATTCCTGAATAAATAATGATCAATAATTAAAACTTTTAGCAACCTGATTTACTAATACTTAATAGTTTGCTAATTACAGTATGATATATGCGACGCGGCCAATAAATAGATAGGATTCTTACCCCAACCATGAAACAATCATATATTTTTAAATATTACACAAATAAGTTATATGAAAAACACCAAGTCAATTTTCCATATCATTAGACGATGCGATCTGATACTTAAAACGCTTTTCACAACCCATGTTACGCAGAAAATTTAAAATACTTGAAGAAACTAGCCAAGTTAACTTCAAACCTGCTATCTTTTTTCATATCATAGACAAAGACGATTTGATTAACGATGAATGGCCCAACTTGGCTTTCATTAAATTCCAATTTAACATAATTCAGATGATTTTTCTTTGAACAAATTACGTAATAGTATCAGAAATAGTTTTGTACTATAATAAATATTGGTGTAAATAGTTATATTGCAGTCGTAAATAAATGTTATTATACTGCTTGTAATATTATTTATTTATACACCTACTTGATTAAAAGTTTACATTTACAAGATACTTAATACTTATACAAATGTGTGAATTTGAAAATGGCTGTGCAATGGTAATCATTTCTAGTGCTTGACAGTGTTTGTTTCATCTTAGCAAAAAATCAAGTTTCATATTTTATAATGTAAATGTTATTTCATGGTTATTTTTTCTATTTAGGCGGTAAAACGTGGTGCATAGGGACGCAGGGGGGTAAAAAGACATATAAGCCCGCTCTACACTCTTCCGCGATTCACGCCTCGAATTCCCAATGCGATTCGCTCCGTGAGTTTCGCGTGAAAACGGATCCGTCGACTCTCGCTAAGATTCGCAGTATTGTGCAAGCAACAAAGCGTGAACCTTTTGTCGCGAGACAATAACCACCACAGAAATAAAACGCGCGTTTCGCAGTCTTCCGCGGACTACCTCGCCGTGAGTGTAGAGCGAGCTTTATACCTTTTGTTCTGTTGCAAATGCTACAATTTTATTAAAATTGATTTCTTCTAATTTATTAAGCTGTTCAGGGTCTGAAGGTGATTCTTGCAAATTCTTCTCAACATATTATCCCTATTCACCACAATTTACTCTACAATTACTACAAATATGAATCATGATCAACATTTTCACTTAGGAATTAAAACCCTAAAATTCGATATTCAACCTTAATTAATTAATCCTAAAGCTTACATTCGTACCAATCAATTAAAGGAGACTTTCTTCTTAACATCATCAGCGGTAGGTTTGATCCTGACTTGTGTTGCCACCTTATGCACGGGAATATCGTCGTTATGTATCGTGACGTTGGAGTCAGTATAGCGTGCGGGGCTGCGGGTGTCGCGGCCGGCGTGCAGCGCGGCGAGCTTGCGGCGCAGGTCGCGCACGTGCGCGGCGCTGGCCAGCTGCGCCGCGCCGCGAGACAACACCTCGGCGCGGAGCTGCTCGCATTCTGATCTGCAATATCATTATTTAGGTGTTATCAATCAAATCAATCAATCAAAATCATTTATTCAAACTAAGCTACTAAGTAGCACTTTTTGAACGTCACACATTTAATATTGACAGCACCCTGCCCCCTGGACAAGGCACACCCCCACAAGCGCCAACGCCGACAGAAATCGCTCAAATGACATTAAATGTATGGAAATGACATTCCCCTTCAATAAGTCACGCGACCCACTTGCCACCTCCATACATTCGAGCGACTCCATCAGCGACAACGATTGCAGGAATGTACCCGGTCCAAGGGGACTGATTCGCCCACCCTTCACCGATTATAGATAGTATATAGATAGTACATTTATTTGAAGTATTTCCAGAGTTTAATGTAAAGAGTCTAAGAAAATATTTCATATTAATAGGTTATTATCATTTAAGGATTCAACGGTTTACTCACGCGCATTCTCGGGATCGCCCGACTAGTTTAGGTTCGACTCGCGACACCGCCGCCGCCGCGTCAGCTCATGATTAAGGACTCCTATTGAGTCTGAAACTAGTTGGGCGATCCCGAGAATGCGCGTGAGTAAACCGTTGAATCCTTAAATAATTATGAATTCGTCTCACGGAAGTTATTATAATAATAGGTTATTATCATGTAGGTATTAATCTAGAAATAATAAGAAAAATACTTTGTCATAGCATAGACATTAATGAATGGCAATAGTTTTACGCATAATAATAATTTCCTTTACATAATGTTTAATTTAATAAGATAATCCAAAAACTAATTCAAGCATAAGGTATAGTAGAAGGATATGATAAAAATCCTGCTAAAATCGAAGCAAAGGAAAGAATAAAAAACATATTTTTGCCTACACAATGACATAACATACAAATTACTTATACTTACTTTGACATAACATATAAATTACTTATACTTACTTCAAATGGTCTAACACACCCGGTAGCCAACCATTGGCAGTAGGTTCACATAGTTTCCCAAACCACCGCGACAACTCGCGCCGTTGCTTCTCACAAGCACCTTCTAGCTGCGTGATCCGCTCTTCATAGCCTTCTGCAACATTAGAATTGTACAAAAATGTTAGTTATGAAAACATCACTAGTTAATTACAGAAGCTTATGTAAAAATAAACACAGCACACCCAGTGCTGAAGGGGGAGGGGGCGTTTCATAGAGTAATATATTAAAAAAGTTGCCGAAATGTATGAATCACCAAGGTATTCCACTCGCTGAGACAGAAAACCCACCTTCCTCACAACAAACTAGCCGAGTTGGACCTGTCCGAGTTGGGAAAATTCACCACATACAATATTACTTCTAAATATGTGTGAATGAAATGATTTTTTTTATACAACTTACCAATAAGTTCTCTATCATAGTGTGCTGCGGCTCCTGCCTGCTGTTCCCACACTGTCTGCTTCTCATGAAGTAAAGCATCCAGCTCTGCTTGTTTATTGGCTAGCTCTCTCCTTAACTGAAAAAAATACTGCGTATAAGTAGGTATTATACACAAAAACTTTCCACTTGAAAAGGGCCAGATTAGGAATGCTGGGCTTACCAAATCTAATCTCTATTTAGAACTTACAGCAAAAGTTTGTATTTGGACTGGAAAACCATATGAAAATGTGTTTATTAGTTTTAGATTTTGTTGCATTCAGACAGACACAACAGGAGACTTTATAATATGCAATGAGCATAATAATTCCTAAGCTTACCCGGGAATTTGTCTGTTTCATTTGAATGAGATTCTTGGCCATTTCTTGTCTCTTATCCTCAACCTCAGCAAATATAGAATTACCCTTGGCAGCTAAAAACAAAAGAACATAAAATTATGACTTCATAAAACAGGATATTCTGTTTAGTATGGAAAGTGATCGAAACTGTTTTGAATCTTTTGGTATTGATGAAGTATCATAATGTTGAGTTTCTGTCTCAAATTAGTCTTGTGTTAAGATCTAGATCAATCGCTTTGATCAAGTTATGAGATGAAAGGTAATTGAATAGAATTGAAGCCCTTTGAGACAACTTTAGATAAGTCATTCAAAGAGTTTATCTCATTAGCCTGGATAAATTATAATGGACCAATACCATGAGGCTGTAGATCTTGAGAGTCTGTGCACTGATGGAGTAGAGCTCTAGCTTCAGCCAACTCAGCATGTGCAGTAGCCTCCCTCTCATTGGCAGCTCGCAGTTCGTCTCTCCTTGATTCAGCAGCTTCACGCATCTCCCCTATTTCCCTCACCAATTCTTCAGCTTTCAAGCGCCATGACGCAATTTCCATCCTCGCCTCCTCAAGCGCTGCCTTAACCGCAGCAGCATCAGACAAAGCGCTTTTAGCTGCATTCCGTGCCTCTTCTAGTTCTGCCGAATTATCACGCTCTGGACTCTCCCGAACTTTTAAGGACTGTTCCTCTTTTAAATTCCGGATCTGGATCTCGTAATTCTTTATTTCCACGACATGGCGTTCAGTTAGTTCTGTGCGTTCCTCTCGCAGCTGAGAAATTTCTTCTTGAAGCGATGTTATACGTAAATTTAATTCGGTTTTCCGACGTGCTTCGTCCGCCTGATAACTTTCTAGTTCAGCATTTAAATGCCTTTGTACATCTAAAGCTGTTTGATAACTCCGCCTCGTATCGTGTAACTCTTGTTTTGTTGCTTCATAACTGCTAGAAACGTTGTCGAATTGTTTCTTTAGTAAATAGTATCGTTCACTTAACTCGCCGTTGGTTAGTTCTTCGGCTTCTGTATAATTTGTTTTGTTGCTGATGGTAGAGTAATCCATTTTAAAGGCACATGAATTAATTTACAAGTTTATTAACTAGGTTTTCTTTGTATTCTTAAAATTAACCAGTATAAATAAAAAAGGACTTTCTATAGTTTCTATAAACACAAAACGAACTTTTGAATTCAAATCATAACATTTGACTAGTCGTTTTAAAACTAAAGCCTACCTTAAACTAAAAAAAACAACATTCACTTTGTTTCCTTTCATAATTTGTTATTATAATTTGGAAAATAAATAAAAAAGAGGAAAATACTTGAATAGAATGAAAGGTCCTTAAAATCCTTTGTTTATATTGAAATCAAGATGTTATTTCAAAGGTTTCCTCCTTTTGATTTCCACACGAACTCATATCTTGTCATCGTTTCATTTGACAAGTAGTATGACAACAATGAAATGAGATGACAATTATTGACAATAAATGTCAGCGAGTTACATTTATGTGGGGCGGATAGTATTGAATAACAAAGTTATATCACAAAATTAAGGAAAAAACACTATTCTGCACTAATAATACCAATAAAATGTCCTCTCCTCCTCCTACTAAACCCCCTCGGGGGGTCAAACAAGGAAAAGAGACC
Organism: Plusia festucae; assembly: GCA_950381575.1. Classification (NCBI taxonomy): domain Eukaryota; kingdom Metazoa; phylum Arthropoda; class Insecta; order Lepidoptera; family Noctuidae; genus Plusia; species Plusia festucae. The sequence goes on from OX494435.1 coordinate 15,303,820, forward strand.
GTAAGTAAAATAAAACTTCAGTATCAATCATGTTTCCAAACTACAGAGTAAGGAATTTTTGCGTTTTCATAACAATTTTTTGAAATATTGCCGTGTTTATTATATGTATTTGTAATAATAATAGTTTTCTTTCCATTAACATACAGCTATGTTCTATACTTATAAGTTTTTCAAGTGTTTGTGCTACTTATTGTACAATACTGCTATCATGTTAATAAGAGATAACTTCTACCGTACGTCATCTGTTTCGGCAAATTACTCCATTTTAAATTTATTAATATTTGAGCGCTTTTACTTGGATGCTCATGATATTTAATCAAATCATGAATTATTTTACAGAGTGGTTTGCTTATGTCAGTAATTCGTACTCTCTCTGCAAGTGAGACTAATGAACAGCGGGAGAAAGAGAGAGCTAAACTAGAGAAGGAGTATAAGAAAAGTGATGCGAGGCTCGATGAGCTGGTTGCTGCTCATGCCCAGGAGATTATGGAAGTTATGCAGGTAAATATCATATACCGGGTGGTTTTTATTAAATATTTGGTGGGAAAGTCCTCTAAATTCAGAAGTAAACAAATTATGCTCAAAGGAATCATTCCTTTATTTAAAAAAAAACTAATGAATTAATGAATAAATGATTTATTTGCTAGAATATATCAATAGGTATAGTGGATATGTTTTTCATAAAACCATATTGTTGTTTACTTATTATTACATTTTTATCAAAAAATTGCATAAGCCTTACACTTAGCACTTTCTCAAATATCTTGGATAAAATCGGTACCAAAGTAATTGGTCTGTAATTACCCGTATCCTGTAATTTCTGTTACAATGTTACGCAAATTAAAATCTTCTTATATTTTTCACAGAAATTTAGCAGTGTGGTGTCAGCATTGTCAGTGTGGGGCCAGCACTGTGACGCGGTGGTCGCGCGGCTGGGCGCGTGTCGCGGCCTGCTGCGGCTGCGACGCGACGACCTGCGCAGACTGTGGGCTGATGCTAGGACACATCATTATGCTCTGCAGATGCTGACTGATATGTGAGTTTATAGAATACTACCTGTAGCCTGTGACTCCGCCCATGGGTGTCGGTTATCGCGACAAAAAGTAGCCTACGTCCTTTTCAGGCTTTATGCTATCTCTGTACCAAATTTCATTTAAATTAGAGTTGTGATTGCATAACACAGGCAGACAAAGTTACTTTTGCATTATAATATTAGTAAGGATTACAAACACACACCAATTGTATCTGTCGCGCAGCGAGCGCGTGGTGGTGTCGGAGCGGGCCACGCGCGAGGCGCTGTGCGCGGGCCGCGTGCTGGCGGCGGCGCACACGCTGGGCGCGGCGCTCGCCACGGCGCACACCACGCTGTCGCACGTCACCGCGCTCAACGCCACGCGCCAGCACCTGCAGGTACTGTGTTGTCATTACCTGCGGGTACTACACGCAGCACATCTTTTCGTTACCCAGTGGAACTCGTCTACGGTCGAAGACGACGGGGCGTGCCGGACTCCTACTGGCGAAAACCACCACGTTTGTCTTTCAATCACGGTTTTCCTTGCATTTAATTTAATTAACCATGTTTATTGGAATTAGATATGATAGTCCCTATCAATTGACAAAATAATATTCATATTTTTAACCTACATGTATTATTACGCTTTTTAAAAATAAATCGAAAACTAGGGCACCGGTATTTTTTAGTTTTTTGAAATGATTTTTTTTTTTCATTCGTAATTATAACTTTGAAGTTCGGTTTATTCTAAAAAGATGTAAGCGCCAAATGACGTCAAGCATATAGTGGAATAGCCTACCTTTGCTTGACTATGATCGTCCAAAAAAACTGTTAGATGCCACTGGTGTGAGGTGTCATCTTGTCAAATGTGTCAAACTCGTTGGCGCCTGAACTTGTTTGTTTGTTTCCAATTAAATTCGTCAATTTTCTTTTTTTCAAGTGTTATTATCCTCATTTTGTTTTTTTTTTTATTGGCGAAATATCAATCAAAAGTATAAAATATATACAGTAAGCAGCGTGTAATTATAAAGTTGAATTACCTACCTATGAAAAAGCTTGTAAACAAACTTCTGACATTGACGTCTTGTTTGACTTTAAAAGTTTTCATTTAAAACATTGTAATGCTTAATCTAAGGTAATCATTCCACTGTTTATATGACGTCAGGACGTGTTTTAGTTTTTTATAAATTTTCTAAGAAATAAAAAAAAATATTTGAACTCAGGATACGAAATTTAAACAAAAATTTTTGTTTTATGGTCGTGTCAGTTTTGAAATGTTATCAATTTAATTATGCCAAAAGTACCTACAGGATGTAAATTTTTCGCATTTTATCTTGGTCGATTCCCGCGTGTACAAAACATATTTTCAAAAATCAAAAGACTTCTAGATGTAAATTAGCATTCTGCACTTCTTCTCTGTATAAACTATAAGTGTGACAAATTTCATACCCCTCCGTCCGCGCAATTTTCTAACAATGGGGTATAAGGTTTTCGCTCCACGTATATAATATAGGGTTATATAATAAATAAAGGAATGTTTAATTTAAGCGTAATTGACTATCTCCAATATTTAGAGTAATTTCCCTCAGGTGACTTTAAAAACCCAACCTGTATATAAACCCCTCGCCGTGGCCAAGACACCTTTCGCCATCTCTGATCAGCCGTGTGTTATCTATCCTAAACTTGGGCCGCCCGTCTACTCTCCATCTGTTACCTTAGAACGCATGATATAATCCTGAGTTCGTCTAAGTATGTATTTTTTTATTCACGTAATATACGGTAATCTGATGGACTGTTCCCTACAGTCCATCAGATTACCGTATTTAGAGTTCCGTAGGTTCTTGTGATATAATTGTGCGCTTAAAGTCCGATACTCCTATGGAATACAAGCTGACGACTGTACAATCCATCTGAAATACATAGAAATGCACATTACCCTAGCAGTCGTTTACCTAGTTCACATTTTATTCCGAATATTTTTTTACAGTTAAAAAAACGAGAACTAGTTGAAGTGATAGTTCGCCGTTTAAGCGAAGCAGTTTATCGGGACGAACGCGCGCCTCTAACTCGTCGTGTGTCAGCTCGGAGACGAACTGCTCTATTACTAGCTGGTAATAACATAATATAATTATATAAATATATTATTATGTTTTGATACTTTGTAATCGCAATTTTATTATTCACTCAAAATATTTCATTTAAATTGTCTGATTTTTTTTTTTTTTTTTAAGATTACTAGCAATGTGGGTCGCACATTACTAGTAATCTCGTTAACCCCTCGTGCTAAGCTAAGATCCTTGTGTTACGAGTGGGTTTACGTCGGTAGTGTAATGGGTGGGATTCGAACCCGCAACCACATGATCGCAAGTCCGATGCCCTAGCCATTAGGCTACCGCTGTGTCTCTTAATTCTTAATAACCTTCTGTTTATGTCTGTAAAATTTTTACGAAACAGATTTAGGAGTTTTGGTGATGAAACGGATGAGTCAGAAAGAAAAACACCGGGAATCTCTCAATTTATTTCTAAACAAATATCATTTTAATGGATCCCCTTTTCAGAATGATTATGAAATTATAACTTGATTGTATACTTTTAGAGCTAACCAAGAGTGAGGAAGTAACGGACGCATATCTACAAGAAGTGACTCCAGAGTTCGAAGCGTCCCTCTCTGAAGAGGATAAGACCTTCGAGACGACCGTCATGATATCTCTGGAGGCTCTTGGTGTTTTGGAACAGCTGAAAGAGGCTACTGAGGTAACAATGAAGTACAAAATTTTACCTTATCACCTAGAAATAAAGGTTCATTTAGAATCTTACCAATTTTCACAGAAATTCAAGGTCCAAATCCAAAACGAACTACTGGAAGTGATTGATTCCGTATCCCGTCGTATCATAGAAGAGGGAGAGGTAGAAGCTGACGCCGAATGCGAAGAGGACGGCGAGATACCGGACAGCGAAAGTGTGACAGAGTCGGGACGACCGCTGGCCAGGCTTGTTACTAGTCTCGGTGAAGAGTTTAGGGCATGTGCTACTAGAAATAAAAGGTAAGACACTCAATTCAAGTATAAAAAGGAAAGGATGAAAATGAGCCTTAAGATAATAATAATTTGATTGATTTTGCGGAGAAGTCCGACTGTAAATCCTCATTTCAGATTTTAAAACGAATAAAATTGTTGTCAAATTAAGTAAGGAGTACTTTCGAGTCTTGGATTTTTTTCAGCTTGTGCATAAATTTCTTTTTACCGTAATTAACTTTTTTAGTTTGCTAGCTGCGAAATAATTTATATTTATTTCTATCATGCGGCCGAGTTACAATACTGTATTATAATATTACCGTGGTATAAGGTTCAGCTCACGCCGAGATGCGACGCGACGCCGCAATAATGCTTATTTATGGCACGTCTTTAGAAATAATTTTCTTGGCCTTGTTCAGATTACTTCAACTTTGGAGAGCGTCTTTGCAAAAGTATCGCTTACCAGATTCCTGTCTGCACACTGAACAGCATTACTGGAGCGCAGTGCAACAAGTGGTATGCTTAAAATACATCTTCTCATCATATCATAATCTCTCATTTTCTCTCACTCTCTCTCTTACTCTCATATCATAATCTCATGAACATCATATTTTACATTACCAAAAGTTTAACATATTATGTCTTCATCGAAATTCTAAATTGGACCTCCTATTTCCCCTTCATCTTTCGGCGTTGAGTAGATGAACGATTAGGTTACCGAACAGAAATGACCGAGCTTTATAAGTTTGTCGAAAAGTAAAAATTAGTTTGAAAAACACTGGGAATTCGAGGTATTGGCTATTACATAGATGTTTCAAGATGGATCATTACCTACTGTAACGTTTCGGGTGATTATAGGTAGGTGTAGAAAATGTAGAAAAAAATAAGAATTATTAGTTGTAATGTTACCGTATATTTACAAAAAAAGATCGGCGGAGCTGGGTGTGAATTTAAAATATCGAGCGCGTGTTAGGCTCTTGCCCGCTTATAGAAACACCACTATCCTGCGTAGTCAGGCAGCTCGGCAGCGGCAGGCGGGTAGATGTGCAGCGCGCTAGTAGATGCTGGACGCGCAGGTAGGTGCAGAACACGCAGGTAGGCGCAGGCACGTAGGTAGACACAGGCACGCAAGTAGGTGCACTGCAGGTATGTGCACTGTAGGTAAATTTAACGTACAACGTTACACTACCGTTAATAAAATGTGGACGAATTCTTCACCGTCTGCTTAGCGCCTTATGGAAGGCTTTTCCTGAGGCTTGGGGAAAGGGGGCCGATAAACACCACAATTTGTTTTACGTTAACGCGATCAGAACTTTTACCGCATAAACGTTTTTAAAAGAAACTTGCAATAGGCACTCTGGTCGGAGCACAGTCATGACTGATGCCTATTATCTTTAACTTTTAGCTGCAACTCCTGCTAACTGAGTACTTAGAGATCGAGAGTGTGAACCTAGCGGCGCAGCGGTCAGTGGGCAGCGTGGTCACGGACACTGCGGAGCTGCGACTGGTTGATTACTTCGCTAAGAAGAGGCCGCAGCGGCGACGGACCAAACTGTTTAAACTGGCTGGTAAGATCCAATTACCAGCAAATGGGGGTTAACGCGTGTCAATAATCTGCTAAGCGTCACTAGTGACGTCATCGGGTATATCTGCCACTCTCAACCAATGAGATGCAAGTTACTGTCCTGCGATTGGCCGAAATTGACAGAGACCTTATGCGACCCTGGCGGATTTATGACTCGCGGTAGCCCCATTGTTATTCCATTACTGGCCAAAATTACGAACCTATGGGGTCTCTAGGGGGAGGGGATATGGCGGGATAAGTTTTTCTCTTTCCACAAAAACTGGTGCACAGCATCTCTGGAAGGAGAGGGATGGAAGGAAGGTAGAGAGGCCTTTGCCCTACAGTGGACTACTAGTGATAGATATTACCGGCTCCCAACGATGTATTACTAACTCAAATCCAATTAAATATATCGGAAATATATCTTATTTATTTCTAACTAATAACCTTTATATGAAATTGAATGTGTATATCTTTGAAAACGACACAAATCATTTACCTACAAACTTCCAACCCCTATTTCACCCTCTTAGGGGGATGATTTTTAAAATCGCTGAAATACGTCTTTATTGTTTCTATCCAGAAACCCGTATGCGAAATTTAATGTGTCTATCATTGAGAATACCGAACTTCCCATACAAACTTTCAACCCCTATTGCACCCCCTTAGAGGGTAGATTTCTGAAATCTCGGAAATACATCTTATTTACTTCTAACTAATAACCCTTGTATGAAATTGAATGTGTCTATCTTTGGAAACGACACAATTCATATGCCTACAAACTTCCAACCCCTTTTTCACCCTCTTAGGGGGATGATTTTTAAAATCGCTGAAATACGTCTTTACTGTTTCTATCCTGAAACCCGTATACGAAATTTCATGTGCCTATCATTGAAAATACCAAACTTCCCATACAAACTTTCAACCCCTATTGCACCCCCTTAGGGGATAGATTTTCAAAAAAAAGGAGCCTATAGCCATCCTCAATATCTAACAGTGAAAGAATTTTTCAAATCGGACCAGTATATCCTGAGATTAGCGCGTTCAAACAAACAAACTGTTCAGCTTTATAATATTCAGAGAGGTCAATTAGTAATCTATACTATATACTATGTTTACGAACATTATTAAAGTTATAGTTTTAAGTAAAGATTGTAAACATAATTATTGTAAAAGTTTAACCCATAGCTCGATAGATGGCGTTGGCGTCGAAATAGATCGCGCAAGCGTTTGATGCATCGTGTTTAATAGGGTCATTGGCGGCTAAGTTAATAAAAAAAGCATTACCAGCTAGGTCAAAACACAGATGTGGTTTTATTTTATCCTCAACCCTTCTAGTGTTTATAGTAGGTCAGCAGAGCAACTAGTGTAGCTAGTAAACATTGGTCCTATCGAACCGGATCTTTTTTGAAACGAGTGGCCCAGTTTGGACCACTACCCGTACTCGCAGTGGGTCGCTGCGGCAAGGTACGCGGTGCTTGAAGCTGAGTACCAGCTTGAAGCAGAGGTGAATGCAGCGCCGTCTAGCGGAAGTCGACAACCGCAGAACACCAACGTGACGACGCGAGCGCGAGGACACCAACAGTCATCCACTTGGCGGGTGACAAGTTCAATCACCATCGTGTGCGTGTGAGTGTGAAGTGCAACTGTGAGTACTGTTCTATATTAATTAAACAAAGTGCAAGTTAAAAAGAATTCACGGAAATTTGAACTTTAATTACATCGAGATATTAACTTAGTAAATTTTGAAGACAATTTGGACTTATAAAATTTATCTTCAAGAAAGGACTTATAAAAATTTCGTTTAATAATGTGCATGTTAGAATAGTTTAGACTTAGAATAATTTTATAAAAAACGGGGGAACGAGGAGTCTATGCCCGACTTCCACCAGATTTGATAGCATATTTAAAACACTTGTAAAATTTTGAATACTTTTGGCACTTGTAACTTGGTAAATTTATATATTATTGCTTGTATGTACTTGAACTGTATTAAGTTGTTGGTTGTAGTCTTGTAGTACTAATAGCATATTGATATCGGTAAAATCTCAGTTTGAATAAAAATGGAGGGATTAATTAACGTTTTAAATGAACTACAAAATGTTATTCAAAGAGGTTTAACTAATTTTAAAAAGAGTCCTAAAGAGAGATTGTCTGTGGATTATATTCAAACTAGGCAAGAGTTATTAGAAAGAGATTGGGGTTTATTTACAAATAATTACTCAAAACTTTATGAATTATATACACCACAAGACAAAACAAAAATAGTAGGAATGTACGAAGCTACGGAAGAAACTTACATTACATATAAATGTTTGATAAAGTCTATGCTAAGTAAATATACCAGTTCAAAAGATATTAATGTTAAACCTGAAACGTCCAGTGCAACTAAATCAAGTACATTTGTTAAATTACCTAAGATCGCCATTCCGATATTTAGTGGCAAATACGCGGAATGGACAACTTTTCGAGACTTGTTCGTTTCTCTAGTACATAAAAATGAGACTTTAGATAATGTGCAAAAAATGCACTATTTAAAAAGCCATCTTAGCGGTGAAGCTGAACAATTGGTCAGACAAACACCCGTCACTGAGTCAAATTACTTACAGTGCTGGGCTCAAGTGGAGAAAAGATATAGTAATAAAAAATATCTAGTTAATTGCATTTTAAAAAGACTTTTTGGGCAAAAACTTAATAACTTAAAGGAATTACTTGACACGACGAATGATTGTCTTAACGCGTTAACAAATTTAAAGGTAGATGTGACGACTTGGGATGTCATTATCATTCATATAGTTACATTTAAGCTTGATTCCGAAACGCGAAAACAGTGGGAATTTAGTATTAGTAGTTGCGACTTTAATGAATTGCCCACATTTAAGGAATTTGCTACCTTTTTAGAGAACCGTTTTCGCGCCTTAGAATTTATAGAACCAAAAAGAAATTTACCTAATCAAGCTACTTCACAAGTTCCAAAAGCTTTGGTAGTGAGTTCAAGCAGCCTACGATGTGAGTTTTGTAGCGAAGCACACAAACTATGTTTTTGTAAAGGATTTGCACAACAATCCCTTGAGGACCGACGTAATTTCGTTGCCAAACATAAAATTTGTTTTAATTGTTTAGGCGGAAATCACACGGTAGGCAATTGTAAAAAACAAACCACGTGCAAACTTTGCCAAAAGCGGCACCATTCACTGTTGCATCAATCCTGGGAAGGGATGAACAAGGATCATTCACTCAAACCAACTGCCGCTGAAACTAGCCCTTCGACTAGTTCCACTCCGGTAGTCTCTTGTTTATCGACCAACAGAGTTCCTGTGCCTAGACAGGTGCTACTAGCCACGGCGCTAGTAAACGCCGAGTCAAAGGGAGGTAATTATCAAACAGTAAGAGCCTTGCTTGACCAAGGGTCGCAGGCCTGTTTTATAACCGAGGCAACAGTACAATTTCTTAAACTGGCAAAGGTTCCAATTCAAGGAATGATATCGGGATTGGGTCAAAAATCAACTGTTGCAAATCACATGGTGAATATAAAGATCCAATCGCGTGTAGATCCAAGTTTCACACTAAATTTAAACGCATATGTCATAAGTAAAATTACCTCATACTTACCAGATCAAACCATACATAAGGATGCGTTTAATTGGATGGACATTACAAATCTAGATTTGGCGGATCCGCAGTTCAATAAATCCAGTAAAATTGACCTTTTATTGGGTGCAGATGTATATGGCCGCATAATGAAAGCAGGCATAGTGAAAAATCCTTCTTCTACTCTAATAGCCCAAAGCACCACTTTGGGATGGATATTTTCGGGTGTAGTAAACAGTTCAACAATTAATAATAGTCCACATTACACACAACCCAGTGTTACTGTAATGCATGCTCAGTTTAACTCAGATCAACTACTTAAACAATTTTGGGAAATTGAAGACCAAATCAGTTCGCAAAAAATACTTTCACCCGAAGAGCAAAAATGTGAAGAGTTTTATAAAACTACTACAAGAAGAAGAAACGATGGCAGGTACGAAGTCCGGTTACCGTTTCGAGTCAAAGATCCTCCATGCACGTCAGGTAATTCTCGAGGAATAGCTGAAAGCAGATTAAAGTCGTTAGAGAAGAGATTAGCAAAGAACACAGATTTAAAGCAAAGATATGCTGACGTGATAAAGGAATACTTACAGTTAGGGCACCTCAGACCTGTAAAGGAAGAAGATGATAAAAAACAAATAGCGGTGTACTTACCCCATCACGCTGTTGTAAGAGAGGACAAAACGACTACAAAGGTCCGGGTTGTGTTCAACGCATCTGAAAGAAATAATAGAGGAGTGTCTCTTAATGACACGCTGATGGTTGGACCAACACTACAAGCTGATTTGAGGCACATAGTCTTAAGGTGGAGAATTCACCCAATTGCTCTTGTAGCTGACATCATTAAGATGTACCGCCAGATTCGTGTTGCAGAGGAAGATACCATGTATCAAAGGATACTATGGAGAGACAATCCTACAGAGAAGATCAAGGATTATGAATTGGTCACGGTCACCTTCGGTACAGCTTCAGCACCTTATCAAGCGGTAAGAACTCTCCATCAGATTGCGTATGATGAAGGGGACAAGTACCCACTAGTAGCTGATACAGTCTTAAAGTCGTTCTATATGGATGACCTTATGACCGGATGTGATAACGTCCGAGAGGGTATTGAAATATATAAACAAATGAAAGAAATGCTAAGTAAAGGTGGCTTTCAGTTACAAAAGTGGAATAGCAACAATAAAGAAATATTAGATATTATTAGTACAATAGAAAATAATGAAAGGAATACCGAAAATAATAGAGCAAAGACTAAAGATAATCAAGAAGTTGAAATTAAATTAGATGGAACTATGAAAATACTAGGACTTACCTGGGCCCGCAAGGAGGACGCCTTCCAGTACACGGTGAATCTCCCGCCGCCTCAGAACGAACCTGTAACAAAAAGAACTGTAATTTCGGACATAGCCAGATTGTTCGATCCATTAGGATGGTTGGCTCCAACTATAGTGCTGGCCAAAATCTTCATACAAAAATTGTGGCTAGCAGGTCTTGGTTGGGATGAACAATTAACTACGGAATTAATAAACGAGTGGGGTACTTACCGTAATGAATTGTCTCTACTTACCAAAGTACATGTGCCTCGATGGCTGGGCAAAACATCAAAAAGTTATGTAGAGCTTCATGGTTTCTGTGACGCCTCGAAGGTAGCCTACTCGGCCGTAGTATACTTGCGATTAATTGACGTCGCAGGTAAGGTCAATGTTTCATTGCTAGTTGCAAAAACTCGAGTAGCACCTGTAAAGCAAGTTAGTATACCACGTTTGGAGTTGTGTGGAGCAGTACTGCTATCAAGGTTATTATTAGAAACGTCCGACGTTTTACAAGTTTCGAAGGACAGAATTAGAGCATGGACGGACTCCACCGTAGTGCTAGCTTGGTTAAACAGCCACCCCAGTAGATGGAAGACGTTCGTTGCCAATCGCACATCCGAAATATTAACGTTGATGAATTCATCACAATGGTTTCATATAGCAACGAAAGATAACCCAGCAGACTGCGCCTCACGAGGATTATCGCCAAGCTCGTTTATAGAAAATACAACATGGTTTTCTGGACCTAAGTTCCTAAAAGAAAAAGAAATAATTTATAACAAACCAAAGAATTTAGGGATAGAACTAGAACAGTGTGTGAAGACCCACGTAACAGTTGCTTCCGATAGGTATGAAATTTTAGACAGATTTTCTTCTCTACAAAGACTGCTAAGAGTAATAGCATATTGCCGTCGATTTTTAAAGAAAGACACAAATTATAAAACTTACCTACAGAAGAAGGAAATAGAAGAAGCATTAGACTGTTGTTTAAAAAAGATACAAAGGGACAATTTTACAATAGAGTACACACAATTGAAGAACAAAAGTCAATTGGATTTAAAATCAAGCAAACTTAAAGCATTGTGCCCTTATTTAGATAATAAAGGCATTATGAGAGTTCAAGGTAGACTAGAAAAGGCATCACTTGATGAGCGGACGAAGCATCCAATAGTTTTGCCACATAACTCCCACTTCACTTCTTTACTAGTAGCAGATGCTCACATTAAAACGCTTCACGGAGGTCCGCAGCTAATGACCAATTACTTGAGAACAGCTTATTGGATTATTGGTGTGAGAAATCTGGTAAAGCAATGTGTACGTAAGTGCGTGACGTGTGCAAAACAAAGAGCAAGTATTAAAAATCAATTTATGGGATCACTTCCGTCTATTCGGTGCTCACCAGCCAGACCTTTTTTGCATAGTGGGGTGGACTATGCTGGCCCAATAAATGTAAGAACAACGAAGGGGCGTGGTTTCCGATCTTACAAGGGCTATGTGTGCTTATTTGTATGCATGGCCACTCGCGCTCTACATCTGGAGGTGGTCAGTGACATGACAGCACAAGCATTCTTAGCTGCGTTCCGACGCTTTGTCTCCAGACGAGGTCATTGTTCCAAATTGTGGAGCGATAATGGTACTACCTTTGTAGGAGCTTCTAGAGAGCTACAGCAAGTTATGGCCTTACAACCCGCTATCGCAGAACAATTAGAAGCAAACAACACAGAATGGCATTTCATTCCCCCCCACGCCCCCAATTTCGGCGGTCTGTGGGAAGCGGGAGTGAAATCTACAAAATTTCACCTCAAACGTGTGATAGGTGAGACGACACTCACATATGAGGAGCTCAGTACTCTTCTTAGTCAGGTAGAGGCTTGCTTGAACTCACGCCCTATGAGCGTTATTAATTCAGATGATCCAGGTGAACCAATGCCGTTAACTCCGGGACATTTCTTAATCGGGGAGCCCGTGATCTCAGTACCGGATTATAATTATGAGGATTTATCTGTAAATTCGTTAACAAGGTGGCAATTTGTTCAACGTATGCTACAATCCTTTTGGAAGAGGTGGTCTCAGGAATACCTATCCAACCTCATGAATAGGTATAAGTGGTCTTCCAAGGTTCCTGAGCCAAAGGTTGGCGACGTCGTTCTTATTAAGGAAGACGACTTGCCACCTAGTCGATGGATGCTGGGACGTGTTTTAGAAAAACACCCAGGCAATGATAGTGTCACCCGAGTAGTCACGTTACGCACAAAATCTAGCACAATTAAAAGACCAACTAATAAGCTATGTATTTTACCTATCGCCGATTCATGAAATTTGGTTTAGTCTTAATACCTACCTTAGTCATAATTGTATTTACAGCATGTTTTTTTTGTTTATTGTATACAATGTTTTTTAGTACATACAAAATGTTTAAAGATTGAGTACCTACTTATGTTTTAAAGCCTTTAACTTATTACAAATTTTATTTGGGAAATTGAGCTTGAGTTATGCAAATGTTTTAATAAAGGTAAATGTTGTTTACATTAGAACATACACATTTTAAATACCTTTAAACATGTAGTAGAGCTTAAGAATTAGTCGTAAGGACAAATTGTAAAGGACATTCCGCCACTAAATGTCCTTGGTGGGCGGTATGTTTACGAACATTATTAAAGTTATAGTTTTAAGTAAAGATTGTAAACATAATTATTGTAAAAGTTTAACCCATAGCTCGATAGATGGCGTTGGCGTCGAAATAGATCGCGCAAGCGTTTGATGCATCGTGTTTAATAGGGTCATTGGCGGCTAAGTTAATAAAAAAAGCATTACCAGCTAGGTCAAAACACAGATGTGGTTTTATTTTATCCTCAACCCTTCTAGTGTTTATAGTAGGTCAGCAGAGCAACTAGTGTAGCTAGTAAACAACTATAATAGTATAGATTACTAGTTGACCTCTCGTACTAAGCTAAATTGTTTGTGTTACGCTTGGGTTAAAGTCGGTATTTCAATGAATGGGATTCGAATCCGCAATCTCATGATTGAAAGTTCCACGTCTTAGCTTTTAGGCTACTGTCGCTTTTTTTCTTCTCGTGTCGATGGACTCGATTCAAATTCAAATCCGACTTGTATTGAGCAACCTGAACAGTTCTATCATTACGCACAATGGCCCTATCAAGAGGCTAAGTTCGGAGACGGCCCCGGAAAACCAAACCAAACTAGTTCTATCATTGATCTTGTTTAGGTCTTGGTAAATGCAGCAGGTTGCGCACGACTTGCAAGTAGGAAGGTATTGCATGTCCTGTACAGGTGCTCCAAATACTGTTGCTTTTTACATGAAGTGAAAGTAATTGTTTTTTTTATTATGAATCATCCGTGTTGTTGACGCATTCTCTGTAACGATCGTGTAGTACAGGGGTTCCCAAACTTATTTCGTCTACTGCCCACTTTGAGAATAAATTATTTTTAGAGCCCCCATTTTTAAACCTACTTAAAAACCACTATAACTATTTTGAGCTATGTTAGCGGAGATTAAATTCATTCATACATTCATTTTAAACGAGAGTTTTACAGTAACCCGTAAGAATTGACCCCCCTTTAGGCCTGCAGCGCCCACAAGGGGGCGTTATCGCCCACTTTGGGAAAGACTGGTGTAGTAGATGAGAGAACGTAAAGCTAGCATGTGTAACTCCCGGCGTTGTGCCAGGTCCGCCGGCGTCCCCGTCGGTGTCAGCCCGGCGGCACGCGCACCCGCTGGTGTGCCGGCCCGACCCCGCGCACCTGCACGCCGCGCTGCCCGCGCTGCACCCGCTCTGCGCGCACATCGAGCCCGTCACTGGGTAACTACACCACTGTCTTACTACACAGCGAATACCAACAAGAGGAAGTGTGTTACACGGTGTCTGAGCGGCGGCACGCGCACCCGCTGGTGTGCCGGCCCGACCCCGCGCACCTGCACGCCGCGCTGCCCGCGCTGCACCCGCTCTGCGCGCACATCGAGCCCGTCACTGGGTAACTACACCACTGTCTTACTACACAGCGAATACCAACAAGAGGAAGTGTGTTACACGGTGTCTGAGCGGCGGCACGCGCACCCGCTGGTGTGCCGGCCCGACCCCGCGCACCTGCACGCCGCGCTGCCCGCGCTGCACCCGCTCTGCGCGCACATCGAGCCCGTCACTGGGTAACTACACCACTGTCTTACTACACAGCGAATACCAACAAGAGGAAGTGTGTTACACGGTGTCTGAGCGGCGGCACGCGCACCCGCTGGTGTGCCGGCCCGACCCCGCGCACCTGCACGCCGCGCTGCCCGCGCTGCACCCGCTCTGCGCGCACATCGAGCCCGTCACTGGGTAACTACACCACTGTCTTACTACACAGCGAATACCAACAAGAGGAAGTGTGTTACACGGTGTCTGAGCGGCGGCACGCGCACCCGCTGGTGTGCCGGCCCGACCCCGCGCACCTGCACGCCGCGCTGCCCGCGCTGCACCCGCTCTGCGCGCACATCGAGCCCGTCACTGGGTAACTACACCACTGTCTTACTACACAGCGAATACCAACAAGAGGAAGTGTGTTACACGGTGTCTGAGCGGCGGCACGCGCACCCGCTGGTGTGCCGGCCCGACCCCGCGCACCTGCACGCCGCGCTGCCCGCGCTGCACCCGCTCTGCGCGCACATCGAGCCCGTCACTGGGTAACTACACCACTGTCTTACTACACAGCGAATACCAACAAGAGGAAGTGTGTTACACGGTGTCTGAGCGGCGGCACGCGCACCCGCTGGTGTGCCGGCCCGACCCCGCGCACCTGCACGCCGCGCTGCCCGCGCTGCACCCGCTCTGCGCGCACATCGAGCCCGTCACTGGGTAACTACACCACTGTCTTACTACACAGCGAATACCAACAAGAGGAAGTGTGTTACACGGTGTCTGAGCGGCGGCACGCGCACCCGCTGGTGTGCCGGCCCGACCCCGCGCACCTGCACGCCGCGCTGCCCGCGCTGCACCCGCTCTGCGCGCACATCGAGCCCGTCACTGGGTAACTACACCACTGTCTTACTACACAGCGAATACCAACAAGAGGAAGTGTGTTACACGGTGTCTGAGCGGCGGCACGCGCACCCGCTGGTGTGCCGGCCCGACCCCGCGCACCTGCACGCCGCGCTGCCCGCGCTGCACCCGCTCTGCGCGCACATCGAGCCCGTCACTGGGTAACTACACCACTGTCTTACTACACAGCGAATACCAACAAGAGGAAGTGTGTTACACGGTGTCTGAGCGGCGGCACGCGCACCCGCTGGTGTGCCGGCCCGACCCCGCGCACCTGCACGCCGCGCTGCCCGCGCTGCACCCGCTCTGCGCGCACATCGAGCCCGTCACTGGGTAACTACACCACTGTCTTACTACACAGCGAATACCAACAAGAGGAAGTGTGTTACACGGTGTCTGAGCGGCGGCACGCGCACCCGCTGGTGTGCCGGCCCGACCCCGCGCACCTGCACGCCGCGCTGCCCGCGCTGCACCCGCTCTGCGCGCACATCGAGCCCGTCACTGGGTAACTACACCACTGTCTTACTACACAGCGAATACCAACAAGAGGAAGTGTGTTACACGGTGTCTGAGCGGCGGCACGCGCACCCGCTGGTGTGCCGGCCCGACCCCGCGCACCTGCACGCCGCGCTGCCCGCGCTGCACCCGCTCTGCGCGCACATCGAGCCCGTCACTGGGTAACTACACCACTGTCTTACTACACAGCGAATACCAACAAGAGGAAGTGTGTTACACGGTGTCTGAGCGGCGGCACGCGCACCCGCTGGTGTGCCGGCCCGACCCCGCGCACCTGCACGCCGCGCTGCCCGCGCTGCACCCGCTCTGCGCGCACATCGAGCCCGTCACTGGGTAACTACACCACTGTCTTACTACACAGCGAATACCAACAAGAGGAAGTGTGTTACACGGTGTCTGAGCGGCGGCACGCGCACCCGCTGGTGTGCCGGCCCGACCCCGCGCACCTGCACGCCGCGCTGCCCGCGCTGCACCCGCTCTGCGCGCACATCGAGCCCGTCACTGGGTAACTACACCACTGTCTTACTACACAGCGAATACCAACAAGAGGAAGTGTGTTACACGGTGTCTGAGCGGCGGCACGCGCACCCGCTGGTGTGCCGGCCCGACCCTTACAGTAAACTCCTTAACTCCAGTAGACCCTTACAGTATTACTTTAAGATAGATGGCCCTCCTAGTTAGTACACAACAGAAAAATAACAGTCACTAACATTTTAAGTAACACTAGAGAGCTTTGTCTGGTATGGTGGTTGGCTCTTCAATTAAACTATTGGACTGTATAGAAATTTTAGTATATTATTATAGGTAAAAAATGCAAGAAGTTACAACACAACTGTGAGGTACTACGATGTTAAGATGGCGACAGTGCCCCGCTCGCTCGCGAGATTGCCAAGCTCTAACTGGCGGGCGGCGCGGCGCGCGCGGCGGTGAGTGGTGTGGGGCGAGCGCGTTTCGCTTCCCGCCCCGTGCGCGCCCGCGCCCCCGCGCCGGCCTGCCGCGTTCGGATATCTTCATGCGTGAACAGCTTATACTTAGACGGGCCTGTTGGTCTAGTGGTTAGTGATCCTGACTGCTAAGCCGGAGGTCGAAGGAGAGGAGGAATTTTAAAATTTCGACCTATGTTCCTTGAGAAAAGTTGATTCGTTTTATGCACCTGATTACCTCATTGAATATATGCGCTCCAAAAAAATTATTCCTGTATAAATTTCATCGAAATTGATTGAATATATAATATTAAAAATTAATTTAATTTAACTTATTATGTTGATATCGGTTTTTTTATGTTTTTATTTTTATTTTAATGAGTATAATGTGTTCGTAGTGGCGGCGAGTGCTCTCTCCGCGCGTTCATAACGGACTACGTGCGGTCGGGCGAGTGCGAGCGGCTGGCGGCCGCCGCACGCCGCACCATCGATGACGTCATGCGCGCGCCCAGCGCCTGGCGGGAGCGCGCTCCGCCGCCGGCGTACGGCAAGACTGGGTGAGCGGCTACGACTACTTTTTTGTGAATCTAGTAATATAAATTTCTTGGTTCCTTTTTCATTCATGAAATAATTAGCATAGGATCAATTTTGTTGGTAATGTTTCAAAAAATTATAAAAAGGATGCGGCCTTTTTTATTTCAAATACTGTTTAAAAAATAATAATACATCTTTTATTAAAATAAAACTATTTGTGAAAGGAATTCTATCGTGGTTTATTTTGATTTAGTTCCAGTTAGTAGGTTGCATGGTCACGGGTAGACCATGGTTCAGAAGTTGAAGGCGTTGAATCGTCGTTCAAAAAGTAGTTTTGTCTCAATGTTTAACATTCGCGGAAACCTCAGAACATAATAACTGTGGCAGCGGGCGGCAGCGCTCGATCTTCTCGTGCTGCGGGCAGGGCTGGCGCGGCGTGCACGACGCGAGCGTGGCGGCGCGGCGCTGCGGCGCGTGCGGCGGGGCCGACGCGCTGCGGGCCACCAGTGTCGCGCTGGCCACGCTCGCCACGCACTGCCGCGCCGCGCACACCAGGCTCACGCCCACTACGCCGCAAGGTACTGTAATTATCATCTGCTTAGCTTCTCCCCAAGCTATTTCAGGCTCGGCTTCCAGTCTTACCGGATTTAGCTGAACACTGTATTGTAAAGGTTTTTTATTCCAACGAAACAGTCATGTCGTATCGTCGTGGGAATAGAAACACACTTTATTTAAATAACATCTATTTGTAAGTTACAAATATTTTAAGTCACCATCCTTTAGTACAAGTCATATTGTCATGTTGCAGCTAGTATGAAATTGTTACAATTAAACTAATTCATATATTACACCATTTTAAAGCTAGTTATCAGAATAGTAACAACTTTCTAAGATAATGACAGCCAAAACCAACAGCTTAACGTGTTTTCCCAAGCACGGAAAGTTTTCAGTATGTTTACAAATGGTCACCCGTCAACGAAACAACCGCGGCGAGCGCAGCTTAACCTCTATTATCGATCAAACGCTTCGGAATACACTTGGCCAGCTCCTGCAATACACCACACAGTTATTGACTTTGGAAAATTCCTTCGTGAAACACCCATGGCTTGCAAGCAATGAGGTAATAAGTCCAATGGGGGTAGGAAGTGGAGGACGTGCGCGCAGGACAGGTGCAACATACAGGAGCTGCATTCAACTCGTTCGGGCGCTAGCTTTAAGTGGTAACACACAAAGTTTCACGAATAAATTAGCCGGGCTATTATCAAAAACTCTCTATTGCAACTTAAAGAACATAATTAGATAAGATTAAAAAAATCATCGTTTTTCATTAACTTTTTCCATTAAACACATAATTTATACATACATAAAATTTCGTAAAAGCAGATTATTATTTTTAATCACAAAAATTATCACAAACTACAAAAAACGGGTCACATCATCAAAACACTCCGGATAATTATTAATATTTATCTGTTTCAAAAGGTCCACCAAGGGCGCAGAAGTGGCTTTCTGATGACGACATAGTACGATTCCTGCAATCTTTACCTAACTGGACCACTGTTATTCAACCAGATGCTAAGATCAGTGCTGAAGTAAGTCTTGCGACTTTTATTATCTTCTTTACCTGCCTAACTCATTTAAAGTAATCATCCCGATTCCCGAATTTTGTTTTGTCATAAGCCAGTCCATATAAATACGTTAATTCGAAAAGAGATGGAAATTGGAAAAACTTTCCATATCTTTTTGAATTAACGAAAATAAACATAATCGGAAACCGGGATAATTACTGTAATTGAGTCAGTAGTCAGGTAAAGAAGATTTACGGTTTCAAAATTAAAATCATTCCTAGAAAAATAATATTCAGGATCCAAATTGCAGAAAATTTAATTTTAATTTGAATTCTGTTTTTTATTGTACCAGGACTTAAAACAAGCGTATGAGAGGGAAGCGGAGATTCTAGGATCAAGTTTAGGTGACGGGGCTGTGACTCGCAAAGAAATTATATCGGATATCAACGCGCTAGCCGATCTAGCTGTGCTCTGCGAAACTATGGTAAGTTGATCATGTTTTACACTAATTAAATAAAATCCCTGACCTGCAATTTTTTTTTTATCCAAATAGCAAGCTTTTAGGAATAACCTAAATAATAATTTTACTTGTTTTGACTCAAAATAATTTTTTGATAGTAATACCTGCTCAACTTTTTTTTACGTATCCTTAATGTTTTGAATCACATTTGCCCTCTTCTTCTACTCCACGCCTTCTTCCCTCTTCTCCATGCCCTCTTCCCCAGTCCCCCTATTCATGGACTCTTCCCTCTTATAATTATTTGGGGTCAGCGCAATGCCTGTTTTTCCTTCACTCATTCCTACTACTCGTCATCACATTACCCTCTAGTATACGTAATTTGTTCAGGACTGGTTAAGTGCCAACATCAGAAGCTTGCCGTCAATGCTCGGTGGTCCAGGAGGGCTCACTAAACTGCCGGACAAGTTCCTAAACGATATAGCCTCGGCAGCCATGATATTCGACGAGATTTCACACAAGTGCCTACTGTTCTTGCATTTAGAGGTAAGTGACATAACTCTTGTTTTTAATAATGATGCTTAGAAAATATTTTCCAATGGCCATCTCCATGTGTTTTTTGTTTTTTATACTTTACACGAAACCTGACATCAGTATGTCAGAATTAGTATCTGGATTGACTGTAATGATTTTATATCAAGTAAGATTGTGATATGCCGAACTTGACGAATTTTTTTTTTGCGATTAACCAGCCTTCAATAAAAATGTAATCTAAAGTTTTGACATTGTTTACATGAAAAGATTTGACTCGTTTATCGGTTTTAGTTCATACTGTTATGTATTAAGGTTATAAAATTTCTAGTGGATGTATATATTACTTAATTTGTCGTTCCACTGTACAGATGCGCATCGAGTGTTTCCACTACTTAGGGCAGGAGGAGCTGGCGCCGGAGAGCTCGGAGGGCGAGGCGGCGGGCGGCGCCGCGCACCTCGCGCACGCGCTGCTCGCCTTCCACGAACACGCGCACAATGTTATGGCTCCGCATCGACTGGCGGTAAGTAACATTCATTTTGGCCCCCTTTGGAGTACACATACAGGTTGTAGCGTAAATCACGGATAGCCTATTCAAGTCTCGACCTCCTGAACATGGATACCTCTCTGTCTGGTTTAAAGAAAAACGGTAAAAAAATATCAAAATGTTTTTATTTCTAATAAAACAAAAATAGGCGCTTTCGAAACGTAAACTTTAAAAGTAAATAACTCTAGGTGCACGGTTCCAAATTGTCACTCCTATAGAGAAGAACCGGCAAGAAACTAAATAGCTTAAGTACTCTTTTAAAAAATATATGTTTTACTATGAATCACGTAATTATACAGTGTATGACTTGCTTAAAACACATGACACTCACATGAGACTCGAATAAAATACATGAATCATCATGACACTCACATGAAACTCATATGTGTGTCATATGGCTCACTTGACACTCACATGTCTGACCTGATACTTACATAAAACATGTGAAACTCATGTGAAGCACATGACACCCAAATAGCTCTTGATACTCACATGACACACATTACACTCACATGACTCGCATGAAACACGTGACATTAATATGGCACACCTAACACTCACATCATGATAATCACATGACACACAAGACACTCATATGAAACTCACGACAATCGCATCATGATACACACGTGACATACATGATACTGACATTTAACACCTGGCAAACAGGACTCTCGAAACACGTGACACTCACAGAACACTAATGGCTCAGCTGAAATTCACTTCATGAAAATCAGATGACACAACATAATATTTCATACCTACTTACATGACACAATTGAACAAATGGATTAAGTGTATGAAACACACAACGTGACACTCACATAAAACATAAAGCACTTATATGGCTCACCTGACAGTATCGCGACATACATGACACTCACTTGACTCACATGACACTCAAATAAAAGACTAGACACTAGATACTCACATAACACATGACACTCATATGAAATAGCTGGCACTCAGATAGCTCACTTATAAAACACATGAAGCTTACATGAACACAAAACTCCTACATCATGATACATATGACACTCACATGATACACCTAGCACTCGGATGGCTTACCTGACACTCACATCATGATCACTCTCTCTGCCTGCCTAGCCTTTTGTCAAGCTATGTTGGGGTTGGCTTCCAACCATACCGGATTTAGCTGAATACTGTATTTTACATGGAGCGGCTGCCTAACTGACCTCCACAACACAAAATAAGACTGGTTGTCGGAATTGTAATGACTTAACGGCTGTCAAAGATTACTGTATGACAGTTGGGACCAACGGCTTAGCGTGCTTTCCGAGGCACAAGGAGTTTCGGTATCTTTACAAATGATCACCCTTCCATGGACCAACCGCGGTGAGCTCGGCCTAACCTTTTTAATCGGTCAAACCGTACGGCTTACACTTACCCACGAGCCCCTCAAGTAGCGCTCTTGCATGACACACAAAACTCACATAACACTCACATGAAACTAATGACACTCACTTAGCTCGCCTGACACTCACATGACACACATTACACTCCCATGACGAGCATCAAAAACACATAACACTAACTTGGCACCTCTAACACTTCTTCTTCCTCTTTTCGGGTCGATCGTACACTTTTTCAAGAACTGAGTATTTAAATTTGATGCGCCCGCAGTAGTTGGCCACATTAACTGCGGCGTCATCTGCCAGATTTAAATCTTCCAAAATGCAGGTGTTCGGACATTTTGGGCACCCCAATAAGTGCGGCATTGTCTGGTCGGGAAAGCCGCTCTCGCACTGGGTATCCGAAGGGTCTATGATTTCTCATTTTGCCAAATTGTGTCTGCAGTGATCTATCTACCTAGCTTCGCAATCGCGACCTCCACTCACACGACACGCATGAAACACATGACACCATGACACCATCTATATTCACATAAAATACAAAACACTCACATCTGATAATCACATGATACTCACATAACACACACGAAATTCACAAAGCTCATCTGACGCTCTCATCATGAGACTCAGAGAAACACACACACACACACGCACACACACACACACACACACACACACACACACACACACGAACTTTAACCGACACCTTATTTTTAATATATGAAATTGATATGTGCTGGCAGTACATAATGAACGGCGTGGGCGAAATGATGTCAGCGGGCGTGGTGTGGCGCTGGCAGGGCACGGCGGGCGCGCGCGGCGGCGACGCCCGCCTCGCCACGCTGCGCCACTGCCTCGCCGCGCTCGCGCTGCCGCACCGCGGCCTGCACAGAGCACACGCCTATCTACATCTGCTCACCTGCACGCCTGAGGTACATATACATGATGTCAGCGGGCGTGGTGTGGCGCTGGCAGGGCACGGCGGGCGCGCGCGGCGGCGACGCCCGCCTCGCCACGCTGCGCCACTGCCTCGCCGCGCTCGCGCTGCCGCACCGCGGCCTGCACAGAGCACACGCCTATCTACATCTGCTCACCTGCACGCCTGAGGTACATATACATGATGTCAGCGGGCGTGGTGTGGCGCTGGCAGGGCACGGCGGGCGCGCGCGGCGGCGACGCCCGCCTCGCCACGCTGCGCCACTGCCTCGCCGCGCTCGCGCTGCCGCACCGCGGCCTGCACAGAGCACACGCCTATCTACATCTGCTCACCTGCACGCCTGAGGTACATATACATGATGTCAGCGGGCGTGGTGTGGCGCTGGCAGGGCACGGCGGGCGCGCGCGGCGGCGACGCCCGCCTCGCCACGCTGCGCCACTGCCTCGCCGCGCTCGCGCTGCCGCACCGCGGCCTGCACAGAGCACACGCCTATCTACATCTGCTCACCTGCACGCCTGAGGTACATATACATGATGTCAGCGGGCGTGGTGTGGCGCTGGCAGGGCACGGCGGGCGCGCGCGGCGGCGACGCCCGCCTCGCCACGCTGCGCCACTGCCTCGCCGCGCTCGCGCTGCCGCACCGCGGCCTGCACAGAGCACACGCCTATCTACATCTGCTCACCTGCACGCCTGAGGTACATATACATGATGTCAGCGGGCGTGGTGTGGCGCTGGCAGGGCACGGCGGGCGCGCGCGGCGGCGACGCCCGCCTCGCCACGCTGCGCCACTGCCTCGCCGCGCTCGCGCTGCCGCACCGCGGCCTGCACAGAGCACACGCCTATCTACATCTGCTCACCTGCACGCCTGAGGTACATATACATGATGTCAGCGGGCGTGGTGTGGCGCTGGCAGGGCACGGCGGGCGCGCGCGGCGGCGACGCCCGCCTCGCCACGCTGCGCCACTGCCTCGCCGCGCTCGCGCTGCCGCACCGCGGCCTGCACAGAGCACACGCCTATCTACATCTGCTCACCTGCACGCCTGAGGTACATATACATGATGTCAGCGGGCGTGGTGTGGCGCTGGCAGGGCACGGCGGGCGCGCGCGGCGGCGACGCCCGCCTCGCCACGCTGCGCCACTGCCTCGCCGCGCTCGCGCTGCCGCACCGCGGCCTGCACAGAGCACACGCCTATCTACATCTGCTCACCTGCACGCCTGAGGTACATATACATGATGTCAGCGGGCGTGGTGTGGCGCTGGCAGGGCACGGCGGGCGCGCGCGGCGGCGACGCCCGCCTCGCCACGCTGCGCCACTGCCTCGCCGCGCTCGCGCTGCCGCACCGCGGCCTGCACAGAGCACACGCCTATCTACATCTGCTCACCTGCACGCCTGAGGTACATATACATGATGTCAGCGGGCGTGGTGTGGCGCTGGCAGGGCACGGCGGGCGCGCGCGGCGGCGACGCCCGCCTCGCCACGCTGCGCCACTGCCTCGCCGCGCTCGCGCTGCCGCACCGCGGCCTGCACAGAGCACACGCCTATCTACATCTGCTCACCTGCACGCCTGAGGTACATATACATGATGTCAGCGGGCGTGGTGTGGCGCTGGCAGGGCACGGCGGGCGCGCGCGGCGGCGACGCCCGCCTCGCCACGCTGCGCCACTGCCTCGCCGCGCTCGCGCTGCCGCACCGCGGCCTGCACAGAGCACACGCCTATCTACATCTGCTCACCTGCACGCCTGAGGTACATATACATGATGTCAGCGGGCGTGGTGTGGCGCTGGCAGGGCACGGCGGGCGCGCGCGGCGGCGACGCCCGCCTCGCCACGCTGCGCCACTGCCTCGCCGCGCTCGCGCTGCCGCACCGCGGCCTGCACAGAGCACACGCCTATCTACATCTGCTCACCTGCACGCCTGAGGTACATATACATGATGTCAGCGGGCGTGGTGTGGCGCTGGCAGGGCACGGCGGGCGCGCGCGGCGGCGACGCCCGCCTCGCCACGCTGCGCCACTGCCTCGCCGCGCTCGCGCTGCCGCACCGCGGCCTGCACAGAGCACACGCCTATCTACATCTGCTCACCTGCACGCCTGAGGTACATATACATGATGTCAGCGGGCGTGGTGTGGCGCTGGCAGGGCACGGCGGGCGCGCGCGGCGGCGACGCCCGCCTCGCCACGCTGCGCCACTGCCTCGCCGCGCTCGCGCTGCCGCACCGCGGCCTGCACAGAGCACACGCCTATCTACATCTGCTCACCTGCACGCCTGAGGTACATATACATGATGTCAGCGGGCGTGGTGTGGCGCTGGCAGGGCACGGCGGGCGCGCGCGGCGGCGACGCCCGCCTCGCCACGCTGCGCCACTGCCTCGCCGCGCTCGCGCTGCCGCACCGCGGCCTGCACAGAGCACACGCCTATCTACATCTGCTCACCTGCACGCCTGAGGTACATATACATGATGTCAGCGGGCGTGGTGTGGCGCTGGCAGGGCACGGCGGGCGCGCGCGGCGGCGACGCCCGCCTCGCCACGCTGCGCCACTGCCTCGCCGCGCTCGCGCTGCCGCACCGCGGCCTGCACAGAGCACACGCCTATCTACATCTGCTCACCTGCACGCCTGAGGTACATATACATGATGTCAGCGGGCGTGGTGTGGCGCTGGCAGGGCACGGCGGGCGCGCGCGGCGGCGACGCCCGCCTCGCCACGCTGCGCCACTGCCTCGCCGCGCTCGCGCTGCCGCACCGCGGCCTGCACAGAGCACACGCCTATCTACATCTGCTCACCTGCACGCCTGAGGTACATATACATGATGTCAGCGGGCGTGGTGTGGCGCTGGCAGGGCACGGCGGGCGCGCGCGGCGGCGACGCCCGCCTCGCCACGCTGCGCCACTGCCTCGCCGCGCTCGCGCTGCCGCACCGCGGCCTGCACAGAGCACACGCCTATCTACATCTGCTCACCTGCACGCCTGAGGTACATATACATGATGTCAGCGGGCGTGGTGTGGCGCTGGCAGGGCACGGCGGGCGCGCGCGGCGGCGACGCCCGCCTCGCCACGCTGCGCCACTGCCTCGCCGCGCTCGCGCTGCCGCACCGCGGCCTGCCCAGAGCACACGCCTATCTACATCTGCTCACCTGCACGCCTGAGGTACATATACATGATGTCAGCGGGCGTGGTGTGGCGCTGGCAGGGCACGGCGGGCGCGCGCGGCGGCGACGCCCGCCTCGCCACGCTGCGCCACTGCCTCGCCGCGCTCGCGCTGCCGCACCGCGGCCTGCACAGAGCACACGCCTATCTACATCTGCTCACCTGCACGCCTGAGGTACATATACATGATGTCAGCGGGCGTGGTGTGGCGCTGGCAGGGCACGGCGGGCGCGCGCGGCGGCGACGCCCGCCTCGCCACGCTGCGCCACTGCCTCGCCGCGCTCGCGCTGCCGCACCGCGGCCTGCACAGAGCACACGCCTATCTACATCTGCTCACCTGCACGCCTGAGGTACATATACATGATGTCAGCGGGCGTGGTGTGGCGCTGGCAGGGCACGGCGGGCGCGCGCGGCGGCGACGCCCGCCTCGCCACGCTGCGCCACTGCCTCGCCGCGCTCGCGCTGCCGCACCGCGGCCTGCACAGAGCACACGCCTATCTACATCTGCTCACCTGCACGCCTGAGGTACATATACATGATGTCAGCGGGCGTGGTGTGGCGCTGGCAGGGCACGGCGGGCGCGCGCGGCGGCGACGCCCGCCTCGCCACGCTGCGCCACTGCCTCGCCGCGCTCGCGCTGCCGCACCGCGGCCTGCACAGAGCACACGCCTATCTACATCTGCTCACCTGCACGCCTGAGGTACATATACATGATGTCAGCGGGCGTGGTGTGGCGCTGGCAGGGCACGGCGGGCGCGCGCGGCGGCGACGCCCGCCTCGCCACGCTGCGCCACTGCCTCGCCGCGCTCGCGCTGCCGCACCGCGGCCTGCACAGAGCACACGCCTATCTACATCTGCTCACCTGCACGCCTGAGGTACATATACATGATGTCAGCGGGCGTGGTGTGGCGCTGGCAGGGCACGGCGGGCGCGCGCGGCGGCGACGCCCGCCTCGCCACGCTGCGCCACTGCCTCGCCGCGCTCGCGCTGCCGCACCGCGGCCTGCACAGAGCACACGCCTATCTACATCTGCTCACCTGCACGCCTGAGGTACATATACATGATGTCAGCGGGCGTGGTGTGGCGCTGGCAGGGCACGGCGGGCGCGCGCGGCGGCGACGCCCGCCTCGCCACGCTGCGCCACTGCCTCGCCGCGCTCGCGCTGCCGCACCGCGGCCTGCACAGAGCACACGCCTATCTACATCTGCTCACCTGCACGCCTGAGGTACATATACATGATGTCAGCGGGCGTGGTGTGGCGCTGGCAGGGCACGGCGGGCGCGCGCGGCGGCGACGCGCGCGCCCGCTGGCATATACATGATGCCAGCGGACGTGGTGACGACGCCCCATTGCTGATTCAAAACCCACAAATTGCACTACCGACGTCAACCCACTCGTAAGACAAGCATTTATCTTACACGAGAGCTTAACAAGTAATTAAAATGAGTAATTTGCGACCATATGTGGTTTGAGAATAATTTGTGGGTAAACTTATGATCCAAGAGAAAACAATGTTTCTTTTAAGATATTAGTACTTCACATACTACTTTTATCAATATTCTAATCATAATTTATACATTTCATTTGAGACTTCGGAAAGTCTTAGGGTAGCTCACACCGAAAAGCGACGCGAGCCTGCGCTATCATGTGTATCTTTTCGTGTAGAAAATAAATTTATATTTTAATCGCTCTTTTCCTTATTCGTTCTTAATTCAAAATTACATCGCTTATATTTTACAGGAAATAATAACATCAGTCCGCGAGAAAGGCGCCCAGTTCACCGAACTCGAATATTTGAACGCGTTCAAAGTGATTGAAACACGACGCGGTATTTCTCCGGCCGATATGAAAGTCCACCTCAAGCAACTCTCCGCTGCGTTAGGACATGTTGGGGTCACTGTGTAAATAAAAGAAAAACTTTTCCGAATATGTACATGGTTTACCAACTTTACCATAGGTCACAAGCATTACTAGCTTTCAAATGAGTTGTGTGTCGGTGGCTGACACTCTTAGAGATAGAAAATAAATTAACTGTTAAAAGTAAATAATTATAGATGTATTGCATGATATTTAAAAATATATTTAATATTCACAATGAAAAACAAATATTTATGCACGGTATTATTTACTCATGGTAGATATTTAAACTAATAATTCATTTATGTGTATAATCTATATTATAAAGCTTTTTGTGCCTTATCAAGTTTATTAATAAAATTTCACTCCCGTTGGTACCATTTTGTTGTGAAGATTTTTGTGGTTATGAAAATAGATGATTTCATAACTCGTCTGAGTGAGCTTTCAGTCAACTTAATTTTTTTCATTATAAAAGCAAACGCTAACAGAGCCGACTATTATTACAACATGTAACAAAACCCCTGTCAGATTCAATAAACGCGTATACGTGGTAGTTCATGAACCGTCTCGCATAGGCGGCTTCTTTGAAACAAAACTATAGGTATTAAGTACGTGAACTTTGAGGAGCGGTCAGTTTTTCAGCTGTTGCCTTGGATCAGTTTTTATTTGTATTTAATTATTTTGACTGGGGAAAAATATAATCTCCAATCCATTTAATAGTTACATATATTATTTTAAGGGTGTGAGCCTGGAGTTCTGTCATACAGGCCCCGTGCCCAGTATAGACTCCAGCTCTCACAAGAGTTTGAATCTGCATGTTACTTTAATTTTATGTACCAAACTTGTACCTTTTTGAGAGAAATAAATATATTATAAAATATATTATTATTATATGTGTTCGCAGTACGATACCGAATAATACTCTCAGTGATCGGACAGGGTTTTTGTTACACGCTGTATATAGTATAGAACCGAATATACTATAGTATAGTATATTGTATGTAAAATTTATAGTTGTATTTTTGTTTATACCATTATAAGTACTTATTTCCTTTTTAGGGTTCCGTACCTCAAAAGGTAAAAACGGAACCCTTATAGGATCACTTTGTTGTCCGTCTGTCTGTCTGTCTGTCAAGACCTTTTTTCTCAGGAACGCGTGGAGGTATCAAGCTGAAATTCATATCAAATACTCAAGTCTATGGTCTCTTGGAGCTGTGAAAAAATCAAACTTCTAAGTCAACGCGATCAAAAGATACTCCCGTTTATGCCGCAAATTTTCGACACTCGCAAGGGAATCAAAACCTACAGGGTACTTCCCGTGAACTCAGAATCTTGAAATTTGGTATGAAGCAACGTCTTATAGCAGAGATATAGGAAAAATTGCGAAAAGTATACATTTTTAGTTATATCATATAATAAAAATATTTTTAATAATTTTAAACTTACTACCCCTTTCCTCATGAACGCGTAGTGGTATTATATTGAAATTCATATCAAATACTCAAATCTATAATACCTTTAAGCTGTAACAAAATCAAACTTCAATATCAACGCAATCAAAAGAAACAGGAATTAAAACCGCATATTTTGAAACTCGCCACTACTCGCAAGGGAATCAAAACCTACAGGGTACTTCCCGTGAACTCAGAATCTTGAAATTTGGTACGAAGCAACGTCTTATAACACAGATAAAGGAAAAATGTGTGCGTTCGCGCAGCGGAATGTTGTTGAATTTAAAGATATTAATTATGCAGATATTTAGTGTATGACGTCGTATAATTGTGTATGGTAAAAAAAAAATTGTGTACGCAGCCATTGTGGAGAAATTCACCAAAAACTGATTCCGCTGGGCGAACGTTGTCCTGGCGGAACTTATTTTAATCCATAGACTTTAGAAGAAAAGAGGTGTGTCCAAAAATTAGTGTGTATTTGTGTGTAATTGTGTATGTATGAATAAAATGAGTGCATGCATAAACTTCGGAGAAATTCAAGTTTCCGCTACGCGAACGTTTGGCCATTAGCTAGTTTTCATATAAAGCGCTTACATAGAGAGCTGTAGATTTTTACATACGTTGTTTTGAATTTGTTTATATTTGTTTAAAAAACAGATTTAGAAAAAATCGTAGGGCTTAAAAGATAAAAATATAAACGTAAAATACACTTAATAGGTCTTAGTTCTTAAAGTATGCACTTTGGGGTCTAGATTTTCACGTTTATACAAACCTTGTAAGTATCTGAAACATGATGCCAAGTATCAATGATGTTCCGTTAGTAATTAAAGAGTTAAAGGACAATTTTACCATGAATAGATCACTGTTTACAAAACAGTCAAATATCACGACGTTCTAAAGGAATTGCATGGTAAAATGTATGCCAAAAATTAGTTTATTCATTCAACTATTCACATGCAAAATTTCATGTCATTAAATTTAGTAATTAAAGAAATCAATTAAAATACTGACGAAGCATCGAAAACCTACATAACCCGACCAAGTTCGGATAGCTACAAAAAAGCGGCCCAGCCATATATCTAAGAGACGTTCTTAACCTTCCAATATAGTATTTACTAATATGGTACAGTTCCGTACACAAGCGTTAGGAAAAAATAAAACAATTGCATTTCTTGAATTAAAAATATTTTTTTAATAATAACCCAACTATCTACGATAAAAACAAATCTTCAATTAACAAGTACTTTTAGCTTCACTTTTACACTATAACATTAATAACACACTTTGTCAATATTATTATTATCGAGAATTGGCGATGCATAGCAAAACAACAGCGCATACGCACATTGTCCTTGACTGCACATTTGTTTGTGACTGGGGATAAAAAACAAAATCAGGTTCAAGTTCAACAGCAAAAACGAATACGCGCGGGCCGCGGCCAATGAAAACATATTATTGCCCTCTCTTTTCTTCAAGGATGGAAGTACCGTTTCAAGCGGGAAGCCGCGCGCGTCCTGTTCGACTAGCAGTTTGTGGAATATTCCACAGACGTTAAATTACGTGCGTTCACAAGAATATAATTAAATCAAAATATTAACTTTTAAAAAATGTGAATACCTATCGGAACTCCGGAATTAAAATAAATAAAAAATAATATATAAAAAGATAGATTCTTTTCTTGAGGCTAACCACATAATTATTAGTGAACAATATGGTTTTAGGAAAAATAAAAACATTAACTCCGCTATATACAAACTGATTGAACACGTATTGACTGACATGGACAATAGAACTCCTATAGCCTCACTATTTATGGATATGTCGAAGGCGTTTGATCATGTTAATCACAAAATACTTCTGAATAAACTAGACAGGTATGGAATAAGAGGCAATGCATATGAACTGATCAAATCGTATCTCTCAAATCGGAAACAATTCACATGTATTAATAGCATCTGCCCCCATTCAAAAACAGAAATAATATACACATCTAAACCTCGTGAATGCTTATTTGGGGTTCCGCAAGGTAGTGTTCTTGCACCATTATTATTTAATATATATATTAATGACATGCCTAAAACTATTGATAATCCGATGATTTTATTCGCTGACGATAGCACAATATTATTTAGTGGTAAAAATGATGACATATTCGAAAAAACAATCAACCAAAATCTAAAAGATATAATAACCTGGCTGACCCAAAATAACTTAAAAATAAATTTAGAAAAAACGAATTACATATCATTTGAACAGAGAACAAACAATAAAAAACTAAACATTCGATACGGTGACAAAATTATTAATGAAACTGAACATACTAAATTCCTAGGAATCTGGATAGATAAAAGCCTTAACTGGAAGACACATATCGAAAATGTATGCAAAAAACTACACCAATTCTCCTACGCTCTTTATAATTTAAGAAAAATTGCAAACCGAGCGACGCTTTTAATAGCATACCACGGATATGTGTCATCGATATTGCGCTTCGGACTCATATTCTGGGGAAACTCTGCGAACAGAGAAATGGCGTTCAAAGCCCAGAAAAAATGTATAAGGGCAATATGCGGCATACAAAGTACAGAAAGCTGCGAACCACACTTTAAAAAGCTACAGATACTCACACTTCCCTGTCTCTACGTATACGAAGTAGCAAAGTACGTAAAAGTAAACTTACACTTATATAACCATCCAAATAGCAATCGTCACAAGCATAAAATATGCTCAAGACAGCACAAAAAAGTCGTTTTCAACAAAAATATTTTAGGTATGGCGCCCAAAATATATAATAAATTACCGAAACATATCGTAGATATAGATTCACTAGATAAATATAAAGAACGTCTACATGAATTTCTAGTAACAAAATGCTATTACTCTATTGATGAATATTTAAATGACAGATGCTAGACCTATGTATATCCGATTTATTTAATAAGCAAAACTGAAAACTATGTTACTATATTATTTATTAGCTTTCTCCAAACATGTGACATATGATACTAATATATAATGAATTACTGTAATCTTATGAAATTAGATGATAATTGAACATTGGCATTATAAACTTTAAGTAAACTAATTGTATTGTACTATTTTCTTTATCTCATTAATGTATTATGTATTATGTAATTGTAATGAATACGACAAAACCAATGATTTGTAGTTCTCATATATGTAGGTAAATGTGAATTTGTACGCTCTAATGCAAAACATAGTTGGACACGCTAACCTTATCATCAACATCCCATGTACATACCTATGTTTACAAATAAACAATTTTGATTTTGATTTTGATTTTGAATTATTCCAGTCAATTCTGGAGCTGAAAAATCAGAACAATTGAATTCAAATTATATCGAAACAACAATTGTGTTATCACCTATACCAATTCAATACCGGTATTATACGGTAAATTTTGGGATGTTACCTAAATATATGGCTGGGCCGCTTTTTTGTAGCTATCCGAACTTGGTCGGGTTATGTAGGTTTTCGATGCTTCGTCAGTATTTTAATTGATTTCTTTAATTACTAAATTTAATGACATGAAATTTTGCATGTGAATAGTTGAATGAATAAACTAATTTTTGGCATACATTTTACCATGCAATTCCTTTAGAACGTCGTGATATTTGACTGTTTTGTAAACAGTGATCTATTCATGGTAAAATTGTCCTTTAACTCTTTAATTACTAACGGAACATCATTGATACTTGGCAACATGTTTCAGATACTTACAAGGTTTGTATAAACGTGAAAATCTAGACCCCAAAGTGCATACTTTAAGAACTAAGACCTATTAAGTGTATTTTACGTTTATATTTTTATCTTTTAAGCCCTACGATTTTTTCTAAATCTGTTTTTTAAACAAATATAAACAAATTCAAAACAACGTATGTAAAAATCTACAGCTCTCTATGTAAGCGCTTTATATGAAAACTAGCTAATGGCCAAACGTTCGCGTAGCGGAAACTTGAATTTCTCCGAAGTTTATGCATGCACTCATTTTATTCATACATACACAATTACACACAAATACACACTAATTTTTGGACACACCTCTTTTCTTCTAAAGTCTATGGATTAAAATAAGTTCCGCCAGGACAACGTTCGCCCAGCGGAATCAGTTTTTGGTGAATTTCTCCACAATGGCTGCGTACACAATTTTTTTTTTACCATACACAATTATACGACGTCATACACTAAATATCTGCATAATTAATATCTTTAAATTCAACAACATTCCGCTGCGCGAACGCACACAGGAAAAATTGCGAAAAGCATAAATTTTTAGTTACATCATATAATAAAAATATTTTTAATAATTTTAAACTTATTACTCCTTTACTCATGAACGCGTAGTGGTATTATATTGAAATTCTTAACAAATACTCAAGTCTATAATATCTTTAAGCTGTAACAAAATCAAACTTCTACGTCAACGCAATCAAAAGATACAGCAATTAAAGCCGCATATTTTGAAACTCGCAACTACTCGCAAGGGAATCAAAACCTAAAGGATACTTCCAGACGACCTGGAATCTTGAAACTATGAAACTATTGTTGTCCAAACTAGAACGATATGGCATCCGTGGCCAGGCACTAAAATG
Source organism: Plusia festucae (assembly GCA_950381575.1). Lineage (NCBI taxonomy): Eukaryota > Metazoa > Arthropoda > Insecta > Lepidoptera > Noctuidae > Plusia > Plusia festucae. Next base: position 15,337,809 of record OX494435.1, read on the forward strand.
GTTTGAAACATATTTATTGGGCAGACTACAGTGCGTTGAAATTACGAAGATAGATAGTAAAAAACAGTTAACGAGTTACAAATCTCATTATAAAGAAAATAATTCCGGCGTGCCTCAAGGAAGTATTCTAGGTCCACTACTATTTTTACTTTATATTAATGATCTTCCTGAGGCCACAAGCTGTCCATGTACACTGTTTGCTGACGACATTTCAATGATTATATCATCTCCAATTAAATCTGACATACATGAATATATTAATGACATAAATACTTCTATTAGTAATATAATAAATTGGTTAAAACTTAATAATTTGACTGTAAACATAAAAAAAACTAAAATAATTCAATTTGGGACATACAACACAAACTTTCCAAATCTAAACGCTGAGTGTAATGAGGACACTTTTTCACATGCAGATGAGACAATATTTTTAGGTATTGTACTAGATAAACACATTTCATGGAAAGCCCATGTTGAAAAAGTCTGCAACAAGCTAAATAAATTTGTATTTGTTCTATATAACCTACGGAAAACTTCTTCACAGAGTACAGTTTTGTCTGCTTACCATGGCTATGTTGCCTCGACACTTCTGTATGGAATTACTTTGTGGGGTAACTCCTCAGACGTAAATAAAGCATTTCGGGCACAAAAAAAATGTGTGCGGGCTATTGTCGGAATACCACCGTGGGAGTCTTGTAAACCCCTATTCAAATCGCTAAATCTATTAACATTACCTAGTATGTACATTTTTGAATGTGCCAAATTTGTTCGTCAGAATCCAAACTTGTTTCAAAAAGCTAGGGATGTTTTTCCTCGAAATACTAGAGATCCAGATAGAATAGTATCATCTAGAATTATAAGAACAACCTTATATCAAAAAAATTGTCATTACATGTGCGGACAAATATACAACAAAGTACCAAATGCTATAAAAGGGTTTCCAAATCGTTTGTTTATTATTAAATTAAGGACATGGCTTATTGAACAATCTTTTTACTCTATCAGTGAATATATGACTGTCACTCGTAAATAATTTCATTGTACCTACTTTATAAATAATTGACATGTTTTTAGATTTATTTAATTCATTGATACTCATTATTTATTAGACCTATTGACATTTATATGTACCGTAACTGACAATTTGTGTTTGTAAAATTTATTAATCCTACTCTTTTTAGTTGACATTTTGTATTTGTTAATTGACATTTTGAACTTTTGCTGAAATCTAAGTCAATACCTATTTATGGTCAGATGACATTACCAGATTTGCATGTCAAAATTTTTGACTAAGTGTTTGAAACATGGACTATTTTTAAGATCTCTTTATGTACAACACTTAAGGCAAATAAATGATGATTATTATTATTATTATTGAAATTTGGCATGAAGCAACGTTATAAAGTACACATATAGGAAAAATTCCGAAAATCTTAAATTTTTAGTTACATCACATAGTATATTTTTTTTAATAATCATAAACTTACTAGCTGACCCAGCAAACGTTGTTCAGCGATTAAAAAAAAAAACAGATGTTGGCTTTCCACATTGTTATGTTATGGATTTCATTTAGCAATAAAAATACCATAACTTTTACTTATATACCTACAGGTTTGTACGGAACCCTCGGTGCGCGAGTCTGACTCGCACTTGGCCGGTTTTATTTACTATTATATGGTGTTATGCTTTGTTTTTGAAAATGCGTCAACAGTGTAGATTTTCAAAATTAGCATGTCTTCCAACGCCGAAGATCATTTTTATGTTTTCCATTACCGCGGGCTACATTGCGCTATTGACGCATATCAGTGTCTAATATTGTAACAATATTATTTTTTAAAAGAGTAACCTAGTTTCTTGCCGGTTCTTCTCCATGGGAAGGACACTTCTTGAGCCCCTCTTGAGGTTTATAAGAAATAAAAACCTTTTGATTTTGATTTCGACTAATTACTAATATAATAAAAATATCTATATTATGAAAAAAAGACAATTATGTTTACTTATAAGGATCGAGTATTACTCTAATAAATCTATAAATAGTTTTAAGTGCAATTTATATTGTTTGCAATAAATGTTTTTTATCTCATAATTGAGAACTTATCATTTTATGCCCTATCATTTGTTCAATAAAAATTCTGGTGTTTTCCATCTTTGGCCCCATGGCTAAATCTGGTGACGTAGAGACCCCATTTCTGACCACTTATTTTTTATTGCGTAGGGTTCTGTTGGTTTCTGTTGAACAATATACCTCCTAAGAAATAGGACTTAATTATAAAAAAAATACAAATAATCGCACAAACGTGAAATACCTAATATAAAATATTATAAAACCGATAGAAAGAAACAGTAATGCGCGATAATTGCTGGAAATACTAGAAATTACATCAAACCATCAAATCAACTATACCTATCTGAAAAGACCCGACTGGCAACACTGAAAAATAATGAACTTCTACTTAAACTACAAATTATGAGCATCTCAAAGTTGAACTTAACTCATAAAGTTCCCACAACCCGTCACCACAACATGGGTTTTCTCCCAATCTTGTCGATGTCGTGTCGATCAATAGCAAAGACACCTTTTTTGGACAGTACTCAGTCTCGCGATCATCTGCCAATAAATAAATAGATTTCACCAACCTATCACCAACAACCTTTTTGAAATACTAAATATGCACTACAAAATAATAGAATCTTGAATTTATGTCGCATTTAATATAATGGAGATGAGTTATCAATAAGATAGCAGTGCAAAGGGTTATGAACTTTACTATATAAAAACTACGGTTATCTGGAATGAGTAGTACTCATTCTAGATAACTGTAGTACCTACTCATTGAGTACTAGACTAAGGGCTGATTTTTCCATCGCCAGATAACTTTATTCGAGGCGACGACCCCACATGAATTGGATAAGGGCAGGAAGAAGATAACTTTATTCGAGGATTATGTTTGAAATTTTGACAGTTTTTTTTTATAAATAAAGATTACTAGCAATGCCGGTCGCACATTACTAGTAATCTCGATAACCCCTCGTGCTTAGCTAAAATGCTTGTGTTACGAGTGGGTTCACGTCGGTAGTATAATGGGTGGGATTCGAAACCGCAACCACATGATCGCAAGACCGACGCTAGGTAGCCATTAAGCTACCGCCGCTAATTAACCAAGAAGTTGTTTCATATAAAAACTTTCAATCGTCAATATTATTCCTCGAATAAAATTTATCTGGTGATTGATAAATCAACCCTAAGACTAAAAGTGTGATGCAAAGACATTTTAATGTATTGTACAATGTCTTTGGTGTGATGAGCTATACTTTTCTCTTTGAACCAAAGACCAAATCGTAATGATTTGAATAATTTTTGAATAATACCTACGTCCATTAATTAATCTATGAATAAAACCTTAAAAACCTCAGACTAAAGTCTGAGTTACGGCCCGTTCACGACTTCGGTCTAAGCGGCGCGCGGCGCGGTGGACGTATTTAGGTAGTCAAATCGTGCTCAAAATCATGGCGTTATTAAAATTATCCCTTCTATGTTTAGAAAGCAGTACATTTTTAAAACAAGACATTCTTAATATGAGAGATATAAACATTAAATAGAGATATAATAATTAATATGAGAGATATAAAAATTAAAACATTGTTTAATTTCTTTCCACAACCTTCTTATAAGATATTTTTATATTTTTGTTGGGGATGTTTTGACATCAATATAGGCAGTCGATTAAAAATGTCTGTAATAAATGCCTCGGTATCCATAACCGCCACAAAATTGTCTATTTTTTTGTTTTTAATTACGCCTCTGAGTACGTCACTTCTACACCGCTGTCCACGCCGCTCTGTTTCGTGGCGTCGCACTCATTCGCTTATACTTTTGTTCCTGCCGCTCACCGCACCGCGCGCCGCCGTAGCGATTCGCTCGGATAAAACCGCGCGCGTTTTCGCTATGAGCGGCGTCTCGTGGCGTGCTTCAAACATTTTCATACTTTTGATCTTACCGCTCGCCGCCCCGCGCTTAGCTGCCGCTCACAGCGGCAAGGTCGTGAACGGGCCGTTAAAAACCAAATCATCAATGACTTATGACTTGACAGTGACTGTCAATGTCAAAAAGTCGAAAGACAAATAAGTCAAACAAAATGAAAATAGCGGTATTCGGGAATTAATTTCTAAGTTTTATTGTCCATCGGTTATTTTGTTTTGTAGAATATCGTAATATTTCTGAGAGTAGGTAGTTAAATATTGTAAAATAACATGGCAGATACAGATTTAGCTGACTTAAGAAAACAGTGCATAACAAGTCTGTATTTATGTACCGACAATGTATCAAAATATTTAGATAGTGAAAAAGAAGCGGAATTTGATAAACTTAAGAGGTGTGTTCACCAGTATTGTGTTGAGGTTTTTAAGTTTGCGGACACAGGAAGAAAGACTGGTTTTATTTATATTAATTTTTATTAGAGTTCACACAAACATATTACAACAGCCATCTTAGCTTCGACAAGAGAGAGTGCAATCATAGACAATCTCTACATTTATTTTTAATTGTCTATAGGTACTCCACAAAGTTAGTAATCCACCATAAAAACCTAATTACGTTAACACCTTCTCCTATTATTGCAATTTTCTAAATAAATTCAATAATATTAACTTACTAACTTAAACTTGTAGAGCAACATTACAAAACAATATAAATTCTATTCTTATTTTAAAAATTTCTCACAATGGAATTGAAATTTATCTTTATACAAAGGTTTTGTAAACATATCTGCAATTTGTAAATTAGTAGGACAATATTTTATATCAATATTACCTTTCTTATAATTTTCATGAATGAAATAGAACCTTACATCAATATGTTTTGACCTCTTACTAAATGAACCTGTTTTTATCAATTGAATTGCGCTTTGATTGTCAACATTCAAAAATATTTTAACATTCTGACCAATCAACTCATATATAAATGATTTTAAATATAAGCATTCCTTAACACAATCTGCAGCTGCTATGTATTCAGCTTCAGTAGATGACAAGCTTACAATAGGCTGTCTCTTTGAGCACCATGATATGGGTCCTCCTGATAACATAATAATAAATCCAGTTGTACTCCTTCTTGTTTCAATACAGCCTGCATAATCTGAATCACAGTATGCACGTAACTCAGTAATATCTTCTCCTGTTTTATACATTATTCCTTTTGATCTTGTCCCATTCAAATACTTCAATATCTTCTTTACAGCTAATACATCCTGTTTAGATGGATTTTCTAATCTTTTACTAGCTTCATTTACAGCTTGACTTATGTCTGGTCTTGATCTAGTTGATAAGTATAACAGTCCTCCAACTAATTCTCTATAGGGAAAGTTTGATGTTTCCATTACATATTCAATCTTCTTATCTGTATTACATGGTGTATCTGCTGGTTTAGAATCAAACATATTAAATTTCCTGAGTAATCTTTCAATATAGGTTTTCTGATGCAATATTATTCCATTTTCACTTCTTATAACTTCAAATCCTATATAATTTGTGGGTTTTTCAAAAACTTTTATTTTAAATTCCTTTTCCAGATGATTAAGTACTTTTAACAACTTTCCTTTATCTTTACTTATAGCTAGTCCATCATCAACATAAATTGCAATTATTATTGTTTTGTCTTCTGTTGAAAATACACATTGATCTGTTTTAGTAGGCTTAAATCCAAGTTTTAGCATAGTTTCAGTGAATTTCTTATTCCATGTTATTGGAGCTTGTTTAAGTCCATATAATGCCTTCCTTAAACGACAAACTTTATTAAGCTGGTTTTCATATCCTTCAGGAATATTCATAAAAATGTCTTCATTCAATTCTCCATACAAAAATGCTGTTTTTACATCAAATGTAACCATTTCATAGTTCTTTGAAGCAGCAATTGCTAATACTGTTTTTAAAGCTGATTGACTAACTACTGGACTATAAATTTCTTGGTAGTCAATGTCCTTTTGTTCAAAACCTCTAGCTACGAGTCTTGCTTTGTATGTTCCATTTTCTTTTATACAAAATACCCATTTATTTGAAAGTATTTTATGTCCCTTTGCCTTTTCTAAATCAACTATTTCCCATGTATTGTTGCTTTCTAAGGAATTCTTCTCTGACTCTATGGCCTTCTCCCAATTCTTCTTTTCAGCAGACTTCATGACTTCACTATAGGTAAGTAATACATAATCTTGTAGGTAAGTTGGTTTCTTTATTTGTCTTCTTGGTCTTATAGTTTCTATCTCTTCCTCAATCATGTTATTTTCTGTATTTTCATTACTTTCTATTTCTTCTTCTATTGTAGCTGGAACATTTTCTTCTACTCCACTATTTTGTATTTCATTATAACTCTCATTATTTTCTTGTTCATTGATAGTCTTCTCTTCATCACTGTCTAAAAATAATTCGGTAGTTACCTTTCTTCCTAGTATATTACTATCCTCTTTTCTTATATTTTTAATCTCATCAAATATAACAATATCCCTTGCTATTTCTATTTTTCTTTCTTTTTCATTCCATAGTCTATATCCATTATTACTATATCCAACCATTATTAACTTCTTACTTCTCGGGTCTAGTTTTTTAATGTTTGTATTCAGTTGTTTAGCATATACTTTACAACCAAATTTCTGTATATTAGCTATGTTAGGTCTTTTACCATACCACATTTCATATGGTGTTTTATTTTCCAATGATCCACTTGGTAATCTATTTATAATGTATGTAGCACAGTACATGGCTTCACCCCACATTTCTTTTCCAAATTCAGAATCAAACAGCAATGCTCTGGTTTTATTTAGTAGTGTTCGGTTCAATCTTTCTGCCTTGCCATTTAATTGAGGAGTGTATGGTACTGTAAAATCTAGTTTTATTCCTTTTTCCATGCACCATTGTCTAAAATCATTACTTGTGTACTCACCTCCATTGTCACATCTTATAGTAGATACCTTTTCACTTTTTTCTCTTTCAGTTTCTTGTATGTAGTTTGTCAACTTATACTTAACTTCACTTTTGTACTTTAGTAGGTAAATCTTAGTAAAGTGGGTGTAGTCATCCATGACTGTTAATACATAACTATAATCATCATATGTTTTATTTTCAAATGGTCCACAAACATCGGTATGTATGATTTGTAATGGTCTTGTGGCTCTTGTTCTTACTGTATCAAATGGTAGTCTTGTTTGTTTTGCTTGTGTGCAGATTTCACATTTATCCAATTGTTTATCATCTTGTATTTTTATCCCATCTACCATTTTTTGTAATTTATCCATTGTAGTTTTTCCTGGATGTCCTAATCTCGCATGCCATTCTTGAGCAGTTCCATACTCTTTCATTAATAATGTCTTTTCTTCTGTATTATTTATATTTATTTTATACAAACCATTTTCTTTTTCTCCAGTTAATACTAACTGTGAATCTTTGTAGATTTCAACTTTATTTTTAGTAAACACAACAGATCCTTGGTTATTCGTGACTGCATTAACTGACAACAGATTTTGTGATAACTCAGGAACAAACAAAGTGTTATTCAAACAGCAAATGTCACCTTTCACAGTTCCTTGGCCTCGTACTTCAACATTTTGGTCATTAGCCGTTAACACTGTTGACTCTTTATTTTCAAAATTTGATAATATCTGTATATTATTTGTCATATGAGCTGTACAGCCCGAATCCACTATAAATTCTGTGTTCTTCTCTTCTTTTGGTATAATTAAAAATGTCGTATCTTGCTTCTTATATTTGTTTTTATTAAAGAAACAATTTTCTTCCAGGTGATTTGTTTTCTTACAAATTTTACATTGCATTACCTTATATCTGCAGTCTTTTTCTTGATGGTTATACTTTTTACATATTGAACACATTTTGCAGTCCTTTTTAAAATGTCCTGTTTTATTGCATTTGAAGCACTTCATGCTCAAATTGCCTTTTTTCACAGCTCGGAATGCCAGCTGATTATCTATTTTATCCTCTTTCTTGTTGTCAATCCTATTTTCCTCACTTAATAATCGATTAGTCAAATTTATTAAAGTCTTTTTATCTTCTGAAGTAGATTCCCAAGCAGTGATGAAATAATTTAATTTATTTGGTAAACAAGTGAGAATTTTTGACATCACCATTTCTTCATTTATTTTTTCTCCCATTTGATTTAAGCGAAACTGTAGATTTTCAATATCCGTAATCATTTGACTAAGTGACCTATTATCCAGTTTGTAATTAAAGAACTCTTGCAACAATGATGACTTATTTCTTTCTTCCTGCCCTTCAAATATTTTACACAGTTTCCCATACATTTCTTGGGCATTCTGACATCCTAAAATATGACTTTTCAGCTTTCTATCTATTGTAGTTATGATGATCTTTTGTACCTTGGCGTCTCTTGTACTAAATTCTTCAGTTTTCCTTATTTTCTCCTGTGTTTCTTGTACTAACACATCATTTAATTTCGCCGCCTTGAGATAAATGTTGAATTCAAATTTCCACAAAAGGAAACTTTCTCCATCTTTCAATTTTTCTATTTTTATTTCCTCCCTTTCCATTTTTGTTATATAAATATTCCGTTTTTTTTTTACCTTTTCTTATTTTCTTATCTTGTTTTTTTTTAGTTTCACGACCAAGCCGCGCCGCCTTTTGTTTTTTTTCTTTTCTTTTTCTTTTATTCACTATTTTCCTGTGTCCACCGGGTTTTTAAAGCATCTGGGCCCATAACCTGTTGAGGTTTTTAAGTTTGCGGACACAGGAAGAAAGACTGGTTTTATTTATATTAATTTTTATTAGAGTTCACACAAACATATTACAACAGCCATCTTAGCTTCGACAAGAGAGAGTGCAATCATAGACAATCTCTACATTTATTTTTAATTGTCTATAGGTACTCCACAAAGTTAGTAATCCACCATAAAAACCTAATTACGTTAACATATTGTACTCTAGAAGCTCAGCAAGATGTTACGATCGAAGCAATGGAGAAAGCTAAGGTAAAAATAATTACCACTATTTTAAGGTTATATTTTTGTTGTTAATAAATTGTTATTGAAGGTAATATTTATCACCTTTTTTTGAGCTGATGATATATAATCGCATTTCAATCCTACTTATATAGTTATTGTTAACTTTTACAGCGTGAGACTGATACATCTAATGTGGACACACTGGAAGAGAGGTTTCAATCACATCTAAGCAGTTTAGTAGGCAAACGCTTGAAGGTTGACAAACATCCATACATGATTGAGTTCACCAAGAGATATGAGAAAGGACTGGAAGCTGCTAGACGTAAGTTACAATATACTAACATGAACTGTCTGCAACAAAAGTTGATTAACATAAAGAGATGGAAAAATATCTAAAAGCAATAAAATTACAACAATTTACTAATATGGTTAACATGGTGTTAACCTTTCGTGATGATTATAATTATTGTTTCCTGGTTACAACAATGTATGGTATGAACTCATGACTGGCCTGTTAGTCTAATGGTTAGTGACTTTGACTATGAAACCAGAGGTTGGGGGTTTGATTCCTGCGCAGGACATATCTTTGTATGATGAGCATGATCATTTAATTTTGTTCTGTGTCTGGGTGTTCTTTATCTGTATGTATATATTTCTATAAATAAATAAGTATGTTTATCAGTTGTCTGGTTACCATAGTACAGAATATACCTAGTTTGGGATCAGATAACTGTGTGAGGTGTCCTAAAATTATATATAATATTATAATTGAGTTTACGGTTTAATATATAAATTTTTAATATTGCATTGACAGTTTTTGTAAAACTGATTTTTATATCAGCTTTTGTTGCTGACTGAAAATTACTATTAATACTATTATTTGAAGGAAAGGAAGACAGCTTCCTCCTCAGAATTCTGATAATTATAATATTTTAGTAACATGATAAGTAATGCCTCTAGAATTATTTATTGATTAGTTAAAAGATGATTTAGATATAGGTTTTGAAAGTCAAGCTTGTTTCTAGTTAATTTACCCACTCATCTAGCTAAATATTGTGAATCCAATTCTAACTGATATCTCATGATGCTTATAAAATAATGTAGAATTAATAAACAAATATATGCTGATTGTAGGTACATAAAGGTATATAGTAGATACGCAACTTGCTCTGCCTTTGAAATCTCTCTTTATTTAAATTATTACCATTGAATATATTTTTAATTTGTTTTCAGATGACTTAGATGAATCTGAGTTGGCTATTACAGAGTCACAGGATCAATATGTAAGTTAATCTAGACATTTTTTTGAGATATCTCTAGTTTTGGTAGTATCAGTCAGAATGTTGAAAACAATGAGATTCTGACAAAATGCAATGAACTGTACTGTATAAGCCTGCTTTTTGGTCAATGAAATTACTAATAATATTTGGATTATATTTTCAGTTGGATCCAATCACAAAGAGACCTATAGCAGATCCTGTGAAAAATACAGTTTGTGGCCATATCTATGAGAGGGAATCTATTATGAAATTGATCACTACTAAAAGCAGAACTCTTTGTCCAGGTAAGAAAATCTAAAATATTTGTATAATTATTTCTCTTACCCTATTTTATTATGAGTTTTATGTCCTTGGCTTTCCTTCCTTCCTTAAAATAAACCTTTTTTATAGTTGTGGGCTGCGGCAATAGAGCTCCAATCAAACCTAATCAGTTGGTATCTGATGAAGAGCTTATGTTCCGTATGACAATCACGAAACACTCGACCATGATACAAGAGAGGACCATGACAAACCTGGATGATACCACTGGATAATGAACTCCATTCAATGCAAAATTACACATAAAAATAAAGGTATACTTTTACTTTGAAAGTCTGGAACGATGCCAGTAATTTGCTTTTTCAAGTTCAATGTTGTGAATTCTTTTTTCCATGTATTACTACTATCAAAGTTTTTTTTGTACTTCTGTTTCGATGTGAAATACTTGTAACAAGTTTAAGGGCCTATTATTATTAGATAAGAAAACAATGAAAAACCTCATGTTTATGTAATTAATAAAATTTAAGAAAATTAATAATACTCTTTTAGTTATAATTGGCAACATCTATTTAAATACAGGATTTTTTTTTTTAAATAATCCTGTACAGTCCTCCAGACTGAATTTCGGTCACAACGCTTCTCTCAAAGAGATGTCATCTTAGCGGGACTGATTTTAGAGTCTGTGCCTTCACCCTCATTTTCTGAGGGGACGGCAGACCGACAGGACCAGAGAGAGATTCCTAACTACGGGCTGTACTAAGTATTTTTACATAGAAAATACCCAGTAACTATTTTTGACCCAAGCCGGGAATCGAACCCATAAGATCTCGTTCACGGCAGTTGCGTTGGCGACCACTAGAACAACGAGGCAGTCTTAGTATTTGCTTGACTATGATTACAAGGACTTCTTTGTTGAAAAAAAAAGAAAGGATAATGACAATAAAATAATAGATACATGTAGAATATAATGTATTTTAGCGAAAATCTATTAATATCTATAACAATGCTTTCTGTTATTCAATATGTTTATCATCAAGATAAAACCACTTAAAAACAAATATTACTGTAGTTATTGATAAAAAAACAAATAAATTAATATTGGTAAAAAAAAACAGTACCCATAACAAAACTATTAATAAACACGAAGGTTTTAATTTTCTTTGTCACATTCAGAAGAATTGAAAAATGAAATCAAGCTGCAATCTTGATGATAACATACTGATAATAATCATTTATAATATTGGTCCATAAAACTATATCAATAAAAGTGCATTAACAAGATTAATGTTAAACACTAATAAACTATCAAGCTCAATATGCTAAGATTTAATAAAATCGACCAGAAATATTAATCAATGTATTACTTAGTAGGCTTATCTCAAGTACATTGTGCTACTATGAATATCTGATTGATAGGATAGTCTATGTTAACAGCTGATAACGAAAGTCAACCTTACTCCTTGGATATAAAGATCATGAATTCCAGACGATCATGTATTATCAGAATATAGTTAGACTGTAATTTGCCCTGGAGAATGGAAATTATGACCTTCATAAGAAATTGTGTGTCGAGAAGACTATTATTAATTTCAAGGTTATTTAGTAATTATTGTTCGTAGTTCAGCAATACCACTGCATGACAAAATAGGGCTGCGAGCCACTGAGTTATTTTCTCGACATCATATCAGACATTTAGGAATTATCAAGACAGAATTTTCTGGTCGAAATAAATTACAAAAACTACTTCATATCACACTGAATATGGCGTGTGTATCTGAAGACATTGAAAATAGCACTTTTATATAAAACCAAGGTACAACGCGATTGAAACTAAGGCGGCTGTGAACATGAGGCGAGTCGCTGCGCAGTAACAATTTATTCACCTGCGGAGGAGCGGGGGTACTGCGCAGCGTGTAACTAACTTCACAGCCGTCATTAAGTTTCAATCGCACTATATCTGTGGTTTAATTACAATTACAACAACCCATTGCTCACCGTCGGAAGGTGATGAAACAGGCCTCTACCGACAAAGAGGCCTGAAAGAAGTACAAGCAGTTAAGGTCTAGCCTACGGCAGTTATGGCATAATAGCTCTTAAACAAACTCAAGTATTTTCTGATTGACCTTTCAAATTATTGGGTTGCCAGATAAGTGAAATCCACTAGCTAATAACTAGTAAATATATTTTTCTATACATATACATATTTGTAAAATACATAGTACATAAGTTTAACTGATTAATATAATTAGGATGATTAGCATTAACAAAAAAGTAAACCTTACAACTAATCTCATAAACATGATTTGACAATAATTGATCTATCATTATAAGATTCTAATATATTAATAAAATTGACTTGAAAATTAAGTTTAAAACTAATGTTTTCCTAAACCAACAAATTTTAATCCTAAGTAAGTATTATTGTTAATAAGAAATACTACAAATATGTATATACATATCAATATTTGCACCGTGTATAATGTAATTATACGATTGAATATAAAACAGTAGGTAATCCTAAATCATAATTATCAAAAAATCCCGATCTGGCATAAAACATATTATAAGAAATAGAATTGACAAAAAGACAAAATAAAAACTAATATATTAGTGAACACACATATTTAGCGTAGTATCTAAACATTCTAAGGTATCTAATTGTACACTTCCACAAGTCAAGCGTCAATTCAAACTATTCAATAAGTGCACTATCGGATTATCAAAAATCTTACAATTACAGTGAATAGGTATTAAGGAACATGCCTCTAGCGCCACAAATAATAATATCTTGGGACAACGCACACACGGCCGTCTTATTCCAAACTAGGCAGAGACAACTGATAAACATACTTATATATTTATACATACACTAGCGACCCGCCCCGGCTTCGCACGGGTGGACATTTATTTCTTCATAGATGTGCACCCTCCCCTGCGGTTTCGCCGTGCGAGTCGTGCGACACATATCGGCCGGCGGCCATCATTCATTTTAATACCAATTACAATTTTAAATTCGTAATATCTTTTGAATGAATTGTCCGATTGTACTAAAATAAAAAGTAATTTATAGCTATTGAAACAATCTTGCTCAATAAATAGTTTATTTGGATAAGGATTAGTATTTGACGATAATATGATCAATAAACATAGGCTAATAATTTTAATTACTTTTATTCTATGGAAAAGTGGTTATAATGGCTAAAATATAAATGGTTGGTTTATACCATCGTGGACTTTTTTGTAGGCATTATTGAGTTCTACAACTTTTCTATAGAAGTCAACCATACATCTCTAACCATTTAGGCAGCGTTCGCGAGAATCGTTAACGTACGGCAGTTTTTTCGTCGACTTACTCCACAATTTTCACTACCACGAAAAATCCTATCTATTTTCCGGGATAAAATATAGCCTATACGGATTCGGAAAAATCCCTCTAAGTAATGGTAAAAGAAATTTTGAAATCGGTCCAGTAGTTTTTGAGCCTATTCAATACAAACATACAAAAATACAAAAATACAAAGGTTTCCTCTTTATAATATTAGTATAGATACATAATATAGATAAATTACACCCAGTCAAATTTGTCCTGGCGGGGAATCGAACCCACGACCTCCGGCTTAGCAGTCAGGCGCTTATCTGCGGTACTTGAGATTGAAAGCGTGCGCGACCGCTTCAAGTGTATATGTTACCGGCCAAACCCGATTTCAGGACAAACTAGTTTTGCCTAGGCTAAACTAGTTCTTCCTATACGCGATAGGATTAACTAGTATAGCCTAGTCCAAACTAATTTGTCCTAAGCCCGATAGGATAAACCAGTTTAGCCTAGGCTAAACTAGTTGAACCTGATATAAATACGCACACTCTAGGAGAAACTAGTACGGCCTAGTCTAAACAGTATATCTGTTGTGGACCAGGTGATTAAAGCGGGCATTATTTATAATGCACGAGCATTATGAATAATGTCTAGCTTTATCGGGCTAAGTGATTATTTACTATCTTAACTTCATTATTTATCACATTGCACGGTCATTATTATGTTGCTACATGATAGTTGGGCAATTTGATAATAAAGCTATATTTAACACACATAAAGTCGTGAATCGCTTGAAAGGTTTTCCAGCACGGGGCGGTCGCTGCCGCGACTCCGCTCGCTCCGCTCGCCGCCCTCGTGCACGTAAGGGTCACCATATTAACCTAACCTAAACCTACCGGACGTTGGGCAAAAAGTTTTCAACACAAAGTCGTGGGCGTATTTATATTAGGATCAACTAGTTTGGCCTAGCTAGGTGAAACTGGTTTATCCTATCGGGCTTAGGACAAATTAGTTTGGACTAGGCTATACTAGTTAATCCTATCGCGTATAGGAAGAACTAGTTTAGCCTAGGCAAAACTAGTTTGTCCTGAAATCGGGTTTGGCCGGTAACATATACATTGTTACGCTTTTAAACAGTTACAATTCATTCGCTAAAAATTGAAAGTTATCGTTCATTCATTTTAAGCATGAGTAAATGAAATTTAGTAAGTACATATTATGTACCTAACCATAAAAAATTGCATGAATTTATTTATAAAAAAAAACATCTTCATCATTCATCATCTTCATTTCAATGATTCGAACAAATAAGTTTTTTAAACACCTAGAGACATGTCCTTCTAATTTCTATAATGTATATTAAGCAATACTTGCAGACTAAATATTTAAAATTGAAATATTTTTATATATTACAGTATAATTCACTATGTGAAACTACATTGTACTTTGAGTATTCCATCAGTATTGCTATGTTTTGTATGTGATTAGTTTTAATACAACCGTAA
This sequence comes from Plusia festucae, assembly GCA_950381575.1. Lineage (NCBI taxonomy): Eukaryota > Metazoa > Arthropoda > Insecta > Lepidoptera > Noctuidae > Plusia > Plusia festucae. Next base: position 15,353,128 of record OX494435.1, read on the forward strand.
ATTTCGACTTGGTTAGAAAGTAATAATATTTTTTTTTATATTAGAATAGTAATTTTTATTTTAGAAATGTACTTCAATTAATAATGAGTATAATGACATTTAATTGCCTCACTGCTGGTGAAGGTCTCATCTCGTGAAGAGGGGCATTTCAGTTGCACTGCATATCTTTTTTTATGTAAACATGAAGTTTGAATTCCGTACGTGATTAATATTTTTTCAGTCTTGGAGGACTTTTACAACTTATTCCATTGGTTTTTTTTTATTAATACATGCTTATTTCCCCCTTTATTACTTTCCAACCAAGTCTACAAGCAAGCTATCATAGATTAAATCGATAACATTGACAGTATAAAAAGGCAGAGTTTAAAAGTTTGGAATGTAAAAATTCGAGAGAATCGCAAAAATAATTGTATCATATAAGAAAATACGCTTAAACGTTACACAGTAAAGTTTAAATGCACAAAACTCTAGCGTTTTAAGTAGAGAGTTAAAAACTATGACTAGAGAGAGTTTAAAGAAGCTTAAAATATTTGAAATTAGTTACTATTCAGGTGATGCATGTAATTTCAATAGTTTTATAAATTTTTATAATCTAATTTTAATATTACCAAGTAATATAGAGAATATAATATTACTTATTGTAATAAACTAATTGAAACACATCACCTAAACAGTATAAGAATACAATTTAACTTAAACTAGCGACAATAACATTTTAAACTTAATGAAAATTTAAATATTTTTATCATGATTATCACACATGCAATATACTAAGAATTGATTAAAAATAATTGCTCGAAAATCATAAGGTCTCCAAAAATTTGTTGATCAGTCTGCGGTCAGACAGGAATATGAATCATTTTCTACAAAAAGTTATTTATCTATTCAAGTTGTAAATAATAATATGTCTTGTAACGTTCTTACATCCTACAAGCAGTGGCGGATTTGCCCTAAGGCCCAGTAGGCCCGGGCCTAGGGCGGCCAGGTATTAAGGGCGGCAAATCGTGCCAAAATAAATCACTAGTGATAACAAGATTAACAAGATAACAAGATTAACAAGAAAGAAGGAACTCAAATGCAAAGTATCGTAATATGTAAAAGTATTGCGTACCGTAGGATTGAAATTTTCCTAAATTACTATTTTTACGTATCAAAAGTATAAATAATTTCGTACATCGTATCGTAGGTACATATAAAATAGTTTGTACTTTAGTTTAATATAAGTGTTCTATCTAGGAGTAGGAAGTATAGGTATCGATTGTTATTCTCGCGTGTACGGCGTGTAGTCAAGTGCGGTGCGTCGTGCCGCCGCCGCGCTGTGACCTCGCTACCCTCCCCCCACCCACGGGGTACTCGCTTGCCCGCCCGCGCCTGCGAGTTAGTTATGTCAACACAACAGTGTGCGTATAGCAATTGCAGTGAGCGAACGGATTAAGTTTTTTACTAATTAGTAAACGCTTTCGTAAAACTTTGTGTTGCATGGTTAAATATGGACGGAAAGAAAAGGGTAAGGTTAAGTGGGGCAGAGTATCGCAAGCGAGCTAAAGAAAAAGATGATAAGCAAAAGGATACGATTAAAAAAACGCGGAAATTAGACGATTTCTTTGGAAAACCGTCTACAGATATTAAAGATCCTACCATTGAACCAACACTCGACGTTCCAAGTAGTAGCGGAGCTCCGTCAACTGATGATTCTGCAGTGGTTTCAAGTGAAAATACTTTGGTCGATGTAGCAAGTATATCAAAAGAACAAGCCGAAGATGTCCCACTAGTACCAGGAGTAGGAGTGCAGCCCAGTCCTCCGGACAAGGAGCTCTACGAAATCAGCGACGATCCAGCTAAATGGACAATCGACGAGTTCACGCGTGATCACATCTGTAAGAATGGAGCCAATCAAAACATTCAAAATGATTTTCCTAAGAGTGAGCGCATTTACAAAGATAAAGTGCGACAGTTGTCGAGACATTTATTCGAACGTCAGCTTCTAAATGGCGAAAAAGTTCCGCGAAAGTGGCTAATTTATTCCAAAAGTACTGGATGTGTTTATTGTGGTCCTTGTCTACTTTTTAATGGCGGGGAGAGTCAGTTCGACAAAAAAGAAGGTTTCAATGACTGGAAAAATTCATATCATCGAGTTTCAACTCATGAAAATTCGCCTACTCACAAATTATCTGTTCTGCAAATGAAAGAACGAAGTAACGTGTTAGGTCGCATTGACCGCGCATTAACAATGCAATTAGATGAAGAAATAAATTACTGGAAAAACATTCTGAAAAGAGTAGTTGCATGCGTAAAAGCGCTTGCATCACGTGGTTTGCCTTTCAGAGGACACGACGAAAAATTTGGATCAATCCACAATGGAAATTATTTGATGTCCTTAGAGCTTATCGCTGAATTCGATCCGTTCTTAGCCAAACACATTACACGTTATGGAAATCCAGGCTCAGGATTTACGAGTTATCTTTCTTCAACAACGTGCGAAGAATTTATTCGACTTATGGGACACAAAGTATTGAAGACAATTGTAATGGAAATATTAACAGCAAAATATTTTTCTCTGATCATTGACTCGACACCGGATATATCTCACGTAGACCAGCTCACTTATGTAATCAGATATGTCCTGCCTAATGGATCACCTGTAGAACGGTTCCTCAAGTTTATTCCAAACACAGGCCACAAATCACAACAAATGACAGATGCCGTTACCTCAACTTTAATTGAATTGGGAATTGACATTTCAAACTGCCGCGGGCAATCATATGACAACGCAGCTAACATGTCGGGCATATACAACGGCCTACAAGCTAAAATAAAGGAAATTTCACCCCTTGCCGACTATGTTCCCTGTTCAGCACACTCGCTTAATTTAGTAGGTGAATGTGCAGCTGAAAGCAGCCAAGAGGCTTGTTACTTCTTTTCTCTACTCCAAGGGTTACACAATTTCTTTGCAGCGTCAACTCAGCGTTGGGAACTCCTTCAAACCCATTTCACCGTCAAAAGTCTATCAACGACTCGTTGGTCAGCTCGTGCAGACGCATGTAAAAGTTTACGCGAATCCTGGAATGAAATCCATAAAGCGCTAGTCACCATCGAAAATGACACACAACAGAAGAGAACCGTTATATGCGAAGCAAGAGGTATTCGTTTGAAACTGGAACGTTTTGAAACGGCCCTCATGGCTGTTTTTTGGGGATGTTTACTAGATCGCATTAACGCCACAAGTAAAAAACTTCAGAGTGTGGAAATTGACATTACCATTGTCATAGAACTGTACGACGCTTTAATACATTTTGTTGGCGAAACAAGAGAGAATTTTGATGAATTCGAAAATAAAGCCAAAAAACTGTCCTTCGTAGAGGAATATGAAAAAGATGTTCGACGCATTCGAAAGCGTAAGCTGCTTCCTGACGAGACAAATACAGGTGAAGAGATGCAACAAAAAAATGGCCGTGAAAATTTTAGAATAAATACTTTTTTGGTAGTCATTGATACATTATCAGAAGAACTCAAAAGACGCCGGGATGCTTATAAATTACTCAACAATAAATTTTACTTTATTACCAACCTGACAAAACTAAGCATCTCAGAAGTCGAAGATAAGGCCAAGGAATTGCAAATGATTTATTCTACTGACTTAGAAGACAACTTTAAAGAAGAATGTCTTCATTTTCGTTCTCACTGCAGCATAAGAAATGAGGAGCGAAAGAGTGCAGTCAGTCTGTTAAAATGGTTACGAACCGAAGGTCTTCAAACCATTTACCCAAACGTGGATATTGCTCTTCGTATGTGTGTGTGTACACCCGCCAGTAACTGTACAGGAGAAAGATCGTTTTCTTGTTTGCGCAGGGTTAAAAACTATTTACGCACAACAATGACGGAGCAAAGGTTAAATGATCTTGCTTTGCTTAACATAGAAGCTGATTTTTTAAACAAATTGGATTGCGAAGATTTAATTAATGATTTTGCTGCGCTTAAGTGCAGACGAGTTTTGTAACACATTGTAAAACATGTATGTTATTAAAAACAAAGCCTAAAACTGTTTTAAATGTTTTATTTAAATGTCCAATCATCCCTGAAACCTCGAAAAATATTATAAACTAACCGCCTTATTCATAAAAACTTATAACAATATTATAACACTGTTTTAGTTACAATATGTTTTGTTTCTTTTACTACAGACGATTTCGATTGGACTGACAGTGACAAAACACATTTTAGCTGTTGAGGGCTTAAACTTTTTTATGAATAAGACGGTAGCTTTATAAGGTAGCTTTTAGTTAACCAATTTTCTGAATCAATTACAAGTGGAAGTAAAGATTTTTCTTTTCATTAAAAGTGGAAAGGAATTCATTACTGACTGATGTATAGTATAGTCTATAACGTTTGGGCTGAGAAAAGGGCGGCACATGGCCTGGGGCCTAGAGCGGCTAGGCCTGCAAATCCGCCACTGCCTACAAGGTAATGTTCTTTCGGTGTCAACGCTCAATCGGAGCTTTTCCGAAATAACCACGTGTATGTATTTTGAGATATCAAAGGATTAAATAAAACCATGTTTTCTTCAGCTATATTAGTACAACCCTATGGCTAACTCATATCTGACCGCAGACTTATCAGGTAAGTTAACGTTCCTAATTATAATCGAACAAAACTGTTGGGGCTCTTAATAAAAACCAGTTCCAGCCTGGTCCCAACAGGGTCTCCTATAGTATCTCAGAACATATTTGATGTTAATAATTTTTCTCTTGTGGCTAAAAATCAGAATCGATCAAAATCAGAATCGTTCAAAATTCGAAAGAAAAAAGAACTGGTGACAATTTGGATTAAAATAAAATCGATGAGAAAGTTAATCTCCATTACCGTTTTGAGATATTGCAGATGTAATGCCACCTATACAAGCTTTCAAGTCGTCGCTCAAATCGTTTCTTGATTCCGAAAATTTCTTCAAACTTTCGTGAACCTTCGCTTCTTTGTAATCAAACGCCACTTTGTTATGTTTAGATGTTATATCCAAAAACGCGAGCAAATTCTCCGCTACTTCGACGGGCATTTTGGCACAATTTGTGTCTATTAATATTGTGACGTGCTTACCGATTTCCGACTTTATCAACTGTGCGATAAAGTTATTTTCGTAGTCGTAGTCTGATTGAGAGTCGGGCGACAACTTTTTGAGTGATTCTATGGCCAGTAGTGTGAGAGCAAGGATCGCTTCGTTCTGCATCACAGCGTGAGAGGCGACCAGCATGTTGACCAAACTTGATATGCAGCCATCAACCTAGAATGATATTATATTTCTTGAGTTATTAGTAAGAACACAAGTGCTCTTTTACAAAAAGGGTGAATATGAGAGAGTAAACACATTATTCAACTCCATTCAGCTTAAGCCCAGGGAAAAAATGATTTTGTATGGAGATACAAACTGTCCGCCGCGCCCGCGAACTGCGGCGCGTGTATAGTGTTGTACCTGCACGAGGTGTCGCCAGTGCGGCAGCTGGCGCAGCTGGCGCGTGGCCCAGGCCAGCAGTCGCGGCGCCTCGCCCGCCGCGCCCGCGAACTGCGGCGCGTGTATAGTGTTGTACCTGCACGAGGTGTCGCCAGTGCGGCAGCTGGCGCAGCTGGCGCGTGGCCCAGGCCAGCAGTCGCGGCGCCTCGCCCGCCGCGCCCGCGAACTGCGGCGCGTGTATAGTGTTGTACCTGCACGAGGTGTCGCCAGTGCGGCAGCTGGCGCAGCTGGCGCGTGGCCCAGGCCAGCAGTCGCGGCGCCTCGCCCGCCGCGCCCGCGAACTGCGGCGCGTGTATAGTGTTGTACCTGCACGAGGTGTCGCCAGTGCGGCAGCTGGCGCAGCTGGCGCGTGGCCCAGGCCAGCAGTCGCGGCGCCTCGCCCGCCGCGCCCGCGAACTGCGGCGCGTGTATAGTGTTGTACCTGCACGAGGTGTCGCCAGTGCGGCAGCTGGCGCAGCTGGCGCGTGGCCCAGGCCAGCAGTCGCGGCGCCTCGCCCGCCGCGCCCGCGAACTGCGGCGCGTGTATAGTGTTGTACCTGCACGAGGTGTCGCCAGTGCGGCAGCTGGCGCAGCTGGCGCGTGGCCCAGGCCAGCAGTCGCGGCGCCTCGCCCGCCGCGCCCGCGAACTGCGGCGCGTGTATAGTGTTGTACCTGCACGAGGTGTCGCCAGTGCGGCAGCTGGCGCAGCTGGCGCGTGGCCCAGGCCAGCAGTCGCGGCGCCTCGCCCGCCGCGCCCGCGAACTGCGGCGCGTGTATAGTGTTGTACCTGCACGAGGTGTCGCCAGTGCGGCAGCTGGCGCAGCTGGCGCGTGGCCCAGGCCAGCAGTCGCGGCGCCTCGCCCGCCGCGCCCGCGAACTGCGGCGCGTGTATAGTGTTGTACCTGCACGAGGTGTCGCCAGTGCGGCAGCTGGCGCAGCTGGCGCGTGGCCCAGGCCAGCAGTCGCGGCGCCTCGCCCGCCGCGCCCGCGAACTGCGGCGCGTGTATAGTGTTGTACCTGCACGAGGTGTCGCCAGTGCGGCAGCTGGCGCAGCTGGCGCGTGGCCCAGGCCAGCAGTCGCGGCGCCTCGCCCGCCGCGCCCGCGAACTGCGGCGCGTGTATAGTGTTGTACCTGCACGAGGTGTCGCCAGTGCGGCAGCTGGCGCAGCTGGCGCGTGGCCCAGGCCAGCAGTCGCGGCGCCTCGCCCGCCGCGCCCGCGAACTGCGGCGCGTGTATAGTGTTGTACCTGCACGAGGTGTCGCCAGTGCGGCAGCTGGCGCAGCTGGCGCGTGGCCCAGGCCAGCAGTCGCGGCGCCTCGCCCGCCGCGCCCGCGAACTGCGGCGCGTGTATAGTGTTGTACCTGCACGAGGTGTCGCCAGTGCGGCAGCTGGCGCAGCTGGCGCGTGGCCCAGGCCAGCAGTCGCGGCGCCTCGCCCGCCGCGCCCGCGAACTGCGGCGCGTGTATAGTGTTGTACCTGCACGAGGTGTCGCCAGTGCGGCAGCTGGCGCAGCTGGCGCGTGGCCCAGGCCAGCAGTCGCGGCGCCTCGCCCGCCGCGCCCGCGAACTGCGGCGCGTGTATAGTGTTGTACCTGCACGAGGTGTCGCCAGTGCGGCAGCTGGCGCAGCTGGCGCGTGGCCCAGGCCAGCAGTCGCGGCGCCTCGCCCGCCGCGCCCGCGAACTGCGGCGCGTGTATAGTGTTGTACCTGCACGAGGTGTCGCCAGTGCGGCAGCTGGCGCAGCTGGCGCGTGGCCCAGGCCAGCAGTCGCGGCGCCTCGCCCGCCGCGCCCGCGAACTGCGGCGCGTGTATAGTGTTGTACCTGCACGAGGTGTCGCCAGTGCGGCAGCTGGCGCAGCTGGCGCGTGGCCCAGGCCAGCAGTCGCGGCGCCTCGCCCGCCGCGCCCGCGAACTGCGGCGCGTGTATAGTGTTGTACCTGCACGAGGTGTCGCCAGTGCGGCAGCTGGCGCAGCTGGCGCGTGGCCCAGGCCAGCAGTCGCGGCGCCTCGCCCGCCGCGCCCGCGAACTGCGGCGCGTGTATAGTGTTGTACCTGCACGAGGTGTCGCCAGTGCGGCAGCTGGCGCAGCTGGCGCGTGGCCCAGGCCAGCAGTCGCGGCGCCTCGCCCGCCGCGCCCGCGAACTGCGGCGCGTGTATAGTGTTGTACCTGCACGAGGTGTCGCCAGTGCGGCAGCTGGCGCAGCTGGCGCGTGGCCCAGGCCAGCAGTCGCGGCGCCTCGCCCGCCGCGCCCGCGAACTGCGGCGCGTGTATAGTGTTGTACCTGCACGAGGTGTCGCCAGTGCGGCAGCTGGCGCAGCTGGCGCGTGGCCCAGGCCAGCAGTCGCGGCGCCTCGCCCGCCGCGCCCGCGAACTGCGGCGCGTGTATAGTGTTGTACCTGCACGAGGTGTCGCCAGTGCGGCAGCTGGCGCAGCTGGCGCGTGGCCCAGGCCAGCAGTCGCGGCGCCTCGCCCGCCGCGCCCGCGAACTGCGGCGCGTGTATAGTGTTGTACCTGCACGAGGTGTCGCCAGTGCGGCAGCTGGCGCAGCTGGCGCGTGGCCCAGGCCAGCAGTCGCGGCGCCTCGCCCGCCGCGCCCGCGAACTGCGGCGCGTGTATAGTGTTGTACCTGCACGAGGTGTCGCCAGTGCGGCAGCTGGCGCAGCTGGCGCGTGGCCCAGGCCAGCAGTCGCGGCGCCTCGCCCGCCGCGCCCGCGAACTGCGGCGCGTGTATAGTGTTGTACCTGCACGAGGTGTCGCCAGTGCGGCAGCTGGCGCAGCTGGCGCGTGGCCCAGGCCAGCAGTCGCGGCGCCTCGCCCGCCGCGCCCGCGAACTGCGGCGCGTGTATAGTGTTGTACCTGCACGAGGTGTCGCCAGTGCGGCAGCTGGCGCAGCTGGCGCGTGGCCCAGGCCAGCAGTCGCGGCGCCTCGCCCGCCGCGCCCGCGAACTGCGGCGCGTGTATAGTGTTGTACCTGCACGAGGTGTCGCCAGTGCGGCAGCTGGCGCAGCTGGCGCGTGGCCCAGGCCAGCAGTCGCGGCGCCTCGCCCGCCGCGCCCGCGAACTGCGGCGCGTGTATAGTGTTGTACCTGCACGAGGTGTCGCCAGTGCGGCAGCTGGCGCAGCTGGCGCGTGGCCCAGGCCAGCAGTCGCGGCGCCTCGCCCGCCGCGCCCGCGAACTGCGGCGCGTGTATAGTGTTGTACCTGCACGAGGTGTCGCCAGTGCGGCAGCTGGCGCAGCTGGCGCGTGGCCCAGGCCAGCAGTCGCGGCGCCTCGCCCGCCGCGCCCGCGAACTGCGGCGCGTGTATAGTGTTGTACCTGCACGAGGTGTCGCCAGTGCGGCAGCTGGCGCAGCTGGCGCGTGGCCCAGGCCAGCAGTCGCGGCGCCTCGCCCGCCGCGCCCGCGAACTGCGGCGCGTGTATAGTGTTGTACCTGCACGAGGTGTCGCCAGTGCGGCAGCTGGCGCAGCTGGCGCGTGGCCCAGGCCAGCAGTCGCGGCGCCTCGCCCGCCGCGCCCGCGAACTGCGGCGCGTGTATAGTGTTGTACCTGCACGAGGTGTCGCCAGTGCGGCAGCTGGCGCAGCTGGCGCGTGGCCCAGGCCAGCAGTCGCGGCGCCTCGCCCGCCGCGCCCGCGAACTGCGGCGCGTGTATAGTGTTGTACCTGCACGAGGTGTCGCCAGTGCGGCAGCTGGCGCAGCTGGCGCGTGGCCCAGGCCAGCAGTCGCGGCGCCTCGCCCGCCGCGCCCGCGAACTGCGGCGCGTGTCCCCAGCGGCACACCGCGCCCAGCGCCGCGCTGTTCTGAGCCAGCTGACGGGCCACACTCTCTGATCACAACATCATGATCACATAAATAACTCATCAACTAAATTTATCCCTAGATGATAACCAAGGCCCCTTACTCTCACTTCTCAGGCGATCATACTTTCGCGCTTTCACACGAAAAGTTCAAAAGAATGGCTATTGAGTGACTTTAACGTCACGTAATACCTATTATCCCTAAAGTTTCTACTAGTACAGCTCTCGCCAAACTTTATGGCCGCTCCGAACCTAGCCGCATTACGCTGCGCAGAACACAAAATCAGGTATCAGCGGGACGTACGCGGGACGGGGAAGCAGAGTCACGGGAGGCAAGCGTCCTCGCCTCCCGCGCGTTAGTGTGAGTGCTACTACTTCGTACACGAATCACATACTCGCTGAGCTCAGACAGTATCGTCGCGTTCAGAATAGTTTCATATTGTTACTTCTTTGTTATTTGTTTTTAGAAAGTAAGAAAGTTCTTCAGATGAGAAACCTTCTACGAGTAGGGAAGATATTTTTATGGAAAGTTTAGCCCCATTATAAATAAATATAAAAATATAAATTGAAGCGGCGGTAGCCTAATGGCTAGGGCGTCGGACTTGCGACCCTTTTTTTATTTTTTATGCGTCGCTATGACGCGAATAAATGCTTTTTCTTTCTTTGAAAACTTGATTATGAAATGTCCGCCCGACTGTACCATGCGCAAGTTCGTACCGACCGACGGCTACATTCAGAGCGGCCATAAAGATTGTCGAGTACTGTACCTACTTTCTCCAAATCAACGCATGCTTTTAATTGTATTCGAAAAACTAGCTGTTGCCCGCGTCTTCGCTCGCGCGTAAAAAGTAAGTAGTATTAAAGGTAGATGTATTCTGGGATTTTCAAAGTAAGGAGAATGTATAAAACTTTTCATCTAATATTATGGCGTTAAAATAATAAAAAAAGTAAAGTAAGTAGCAAAAGCATTTGTGTTATGGAATCGGAGACAAAAAAGGTACCATAAACACCCAGACTCAAGACAATGTATAAAAGTGATTTTCTACATGGACCCGTCCGGGGATCGAACCTGGAACCTTAGAGCTGGCGACACCTTAAAAACCGGAGTGAACGCCACTCGACCACGGGAGTCGTCATTATAGATATGTCTTAGATGGTCATTATCTTATCTATTTATCTTTTCATCTGTCTATCTTTGAAAATACTGAACTTCACATACCAACTATTTCAGCACTTATTTCACCCCCTTAGAGGATAGATTTCTAAAATCTACCCTCATAAATACATCTATATTGTATTTCTATATATATAAGAAATACATCTTATTTATTTCTAACTAATAACCCTTGTATGAAATTGAATGTCTATCTTTGAAAACGACACAATTCATAATTATGCCTACAAACTTCCAACCCCTTTTTCACCCTCTTAGGGGGATGATTTTTAAAATCGCTGAAATCGTCATTATTTATTTCTATCCAGAAACCCGTATACGAAATTTCATGTGTCTATCATTGAAAATACCGAACTTCCCATAAAAACTTTCAACCCCTATTTCACATCCTTAGGGGATAGATTTCCAAAAGAAAAGTAGCCTATAGCCTTCCTCAATAAGTGGGCTATCTAACAGTGAAAGAATTTTTCAAATCGGACCAGTACTTCCTGAGATTAGCGCGTTCAAACAAACAAACTCTTCAGCTTTATAATATTAATATTAGTATAGATAAATAATTATAGTATCTTAGCCGTGTGCAGCGCCCCTTAGTGAACTCCACTGCGGGTGACGTAACCTACGACAAACTTATTATTTGCGGTATTAGTACAGTATTCGGGTCTAGGGATCGAACCGCAAAATTAAGTTTGTTTTTTATTGTATATACTTTTCCGGGATAAAAACTACCCAGTGTGGTGCCCAGGATATTAAAGAACAATTATACCAAGTTTCATCGAAATCGAACCCGTAGTTTTTGCGTGATGCCTGAACAAACAGACAGACAGACAAAAATTTTTTTAATCACATTTTTGGGTTCGGTGTCGGTCTAGTAACATACCCCGCCATTAATTTTTTTGATATTTTCAATGTACAGAAATTTCACTTCAACAGATTTATTATAAGTATAGATTGTAAACGATATCATAAAATAATAATATTTATTGTAAAGTTTCGGACCTACCCCGGCTTCGCGCGGATAGCATTGTATAAAAAGCTTATAATTATACACATGAACTTCCTTTTTGAATCACTTTATATATTAAGGCTCATTCACACGGGTTCCGTCATTGATGAATCGTCATAAAGCACATTGCGTGCGGAATCGTGTTTTATCACTATTCGGCCAAATACCCGAAGAGTTTAGTCTTGAAAATCAAAAAGTTAAAATTTGTTTATTCAAATAAGGCTACTAAGTAGCGCTTTTTTAACGTCGACAAACTAGACAGCACCCTGAAACGCCCACCCTTCACCGCTTCCTAAGTACTCTAGCTTTGGAGAAGAAAGCCACACCAACTCCACAGCAGCACGCTGACTCTCATTTTACAAAAGTAATAATAATAAAGATCACTTAGGGACCGCGGTAAATAAACAAGTGATCAAGGTCGATAGGTACGACTATAAATTAACAATTATGAACTAAATAGACCAAGGCCAGCAGGACTACCAGTCACCGCAAGCAGCAACTGTTCACGAGTATGACGCAAGAGTCAGCCATCATCTCCCTCGCCATATTTTAGGGAAGGAGGTGACCCGACTCTCTTGAAGAGCTCAAGAAGTGGCAGCCGCAACAAATGCGCTGTATCTTATGACGCCATAATTTCATCAGTATTCCTATTTCAAAATTCTGGCAACTACTGCATTTTACAAAATTCGGCGAGTTTTCGCCCACCGATATTTTTGGTTTTTCGAAATAAGGAATATCTACTTATATCCAGCGAATTTAAAGTAAGGAGGGGACGGAGGACACGCCACGTTGCGTATGGCTATTTTTTTCAACTACTTAAGACGCCACACGCTCCTGAACTTTAAAGCGCCTTATCTTTGTCAAATATATATTTACATTTTTTTGTAACCTAATTATGGTCCCACTGCTGGGTAAAGGTCTCCCCAGCTTGTCAAATATTATTTTTTGGAAAAAAACGAAAGTGTCTTGGTAATATTTTTTTGTTACCTAACTTACTTATGGATACTGATGGAATAGATTTTTATTTTTCATACCTAGTCGCTATTGCAGAAAAATACAAAATAAGCAAATCTGTTTTATTTATTTTTTCAATTTCAAATTTTGATTTAAAACCCAAATGACTAAATCGATTTTAATTTAATTTCAATGGATCTTTAGAGTTCATACCCTATCGATGTCAAGAACATATTTTGTATTCGATCTACAATCTCTGTTGATATTGCGTAACAAACGTACAAAAAAGACAGTCTAATCAAGAAGTTCCTCCTGTTGAAGCCGGAAAAAATAATAAACATTGTAAGTTATAATTTAAATTCTTACCTTGACCGTCCACCAGCATCCTGATCGCCGCCAAAAGTTTATAAGCCACATGGTGATCTTCAACCTTTGGTAATGCATTTAATAATACTGGGGCAGCCCTACCCTGAGCCGCTGCCATTCTCTTATTAGCAACCGGTACCGTCAAGTTGCGGAGAGCCGAGAGCACCGCGTGTTGGATTTTAGTCACTGTTACTGAGTCAATAAGGTGCATTGCTTCTGGCTCCTTTTGCATCTTAACGGCGAAACTGTGGTAGATTTCAAATATGTCTGAAAAATTGGTGTTTAGTTTATTTTTGGAATAATAATGAAATCTAAGTAAACATTACGCTTTCTCGCTTCGAAGTTGAGCTCCTGAATACTCAACAAAATTTTAAGATGTTCTTGTACCTGCCACGACTTTAAGACTTTTATTATTTTATGTTCCTTTTTGTCTAATAAATAAATGTGGGGAACAATGCACAGTGCTCTGAACCCAAAGTAAGTAAGTAAAGCACTTGTGTTATAGAATCGAGAAGGTTGTTTTGCACTGGCCTGTCCGGGGATCGAACCCTGGACTTCAGAGCTGGTGGCCTTAAAAACCAGTAGGTATGTACTCGTCTCGACCGTGAAGGTTATTGAATAATGCAAGCAGCAACTTTTCGTTTTTTTCGTTGTTGCCTTTGTGTTTTTAGTTATTTTATGCAGAATTTCTTACCAAGTAGCTTATCAAAGATCTTGTCTTGCATCATCTGAATGCAGTAATCGTCTTGTCTTGCGAAATTCCCTATTGCCAGTACTGCGGTGGTCAGTAGATGGTAATTGGGAGAGTCCAGCCACTTCACCATGGTCAGATACACCTCCCCCACGCCATTATTATACAGGATGTGCATTGCTTCATCTGCAATAAAAAAGGGTTTGGTGGCAAACTGCTACAGAACGTGAAATTAATGTGCCAATAAATGATGAAAAATGACTCTAGTGGTACTTCAGTCTGTCAGTGTAATATCTTTTGAAAACTTTTGTACTCAAATAAACAATATAATTTAATTGTTAATTTTCAATGACCAGGATGGATTTTACTTTCTAAAAGAATATTAAAATTTCTGATATTTATTATCATTAGTAGCTTGTATTTGTACTGAATGTATTTAATTGGTAATATCATTTGTCGCCGTTATTAGGGATATTAATGGAATCATTGCACTATTTGAGTACCACTGCTATTAGAACTAGGCAAATTCGTTCATTATACTCATTTTCCTCATGTGTGGCAGAGGACATTACTACCCAATGACGACCTCTTTTGACCCCAGTCCTGCACTCACGTTTTACCACCCTCAATGCCTTATACTATTCAGTAATTCTGCAAAAAAAGGTGATATTACTAGAAAAAGTCCGTTCTATTATATACCTCCTGTTAGAATCATTATGACTAGATCACAGGCTTGTTTCATGATTGCTTCTACTTCAGTGTCATCAGTGTTCAGGTCTCCAGAGTTATATTTGCTCACCAACTGTTCCAGGCGACAACAAACCAGCTGCACTCCTCCTTCATTTGCCAACAATGTTTTTACTGTATCTGTAACCAAAATTTTATATGTCAATTTAATATCACCAATCACAACATAAGTCAGGCGTATTCATGATAAATATTAACAACAGCCTGTAGCTGTCCTAATAGTAGGACAAATACATCTTTTCTTATATCTGTAATAATAATTTTTATTTATTTATTAAGGATCTCCAACAAAGGATGTACACAATCACAAGAAATAAATAATCGACAAGAGTATCACATAGGTGTATTTTCACGTACAACCTACCACAGCTTGCATAACAGAATTTATAACTAAGCTAACAAACTTGTAGTAGCATTAATATTAGGAAGCTAAAGAGTTTGTTTGTTTGCTTTGCTAAGCATGCTAATATTTTGAACTGTAAAGGTCAGATTTGAAAAAATCTTTCAACGTTAGATAGCCTATTTATCAAGGCAGGTTATAAGCTACTTTTTGCCGTGATATGATAATATGCCAAGCTTGTAGGGTATAAAATAACACTAGTACATAAAACACCCTTGACTATAAATATACAATTTGTCTATGATATCCTTATTTTTTTTTAACTTACCATGTTCAGCCTGTGCATGCAAGTGGTCCAGACACAGTTCTGAGATGTCCACATTAGAGGTATCTTTGAGCACCTCCAAAACAGTTTTGTTAATAGTTTCACTAAACAAGAACTCGGGTGTGTTATCATTTATAACACTCAATATTAATAGGCAAGTGTAGACAGTATCATCATCAAAATCCTTCTTCATAAGTTCAATAAACAATATTTTTTGGATTACATCTAGTAATCCTCCTTGGACAAGGGCATCCGAAAACTCAGGCCCACCGATAGCAAAGTTTAACAATAACTTGCTTGTCAGTAATTGAATCTCATCTAATTTCATGTTTATGCTTCTTTGGAGAAGTTTTATGAGGACTGGGATACCATCCAGTTTGAGAATGGTTTCTCTAGCAGTATCACAATCACAACATAAATTGCCCAGAGCTCTACAGCACTGCTTAACCAGTTCAACATTATCTGAAGTGGTCTCTTTCCTTAGAATGTTTAGTATGGGGCCTATTATATCCTCGTTGGCGTATATCTCACGTTTTTCTTCACATTTTACAAGTTCAGAGATAACTTGAATGCTCAGCAATACTACATCATTATCACTACTTTTTAATAAAGATTTTATGCATGGAGAAACGTCATATTCATAATCTTTCCCGGTTTTTATAATTTCGTTCAGTTTTGCTTTTAATTCATTCACGTTTGTTATGTTTTGAATGACCAACGTCTCGAATGAAGTAGATTTCTTTGCAGAAGAACCTAAAATAGTAAAATGAATAAATAACAATTAAATATTTCAATTTCGATAAGCCGACCTGATAAGTGATGTAACTTACCGTCCATTGTAAAGGTTCAATGAAAGTGGAGGGGAAGAGATCAAGCGTAGTGAAAACTTTATTGAATTGCTGTCTTTAAGTAAATAATTTAATGTATAAAAACTAATAAAGAAAAACACAAAGCAAGATCATGAAGTTTGACAGAACAATCTAATCAATGGAAAACTGTCAAGCCAACGTCAGTTGCGTCTTGTTATTACACTTTATATTCAAGCATTCGTTTTGTTTGGGTATCTTTGAAAATGCTTTCTTCAAAGTTTGTTAGCTCTCGTGTAAACACTGTTGTAGAAAAATAAGCTGTTTAATAAATAGGTACAGATAGGAAAACGACTAGTGTAGCGAAGACAAGAGCCTTTTTCAATGCTACGGGCAGAAGTATTGAAAAAGGGCCTGTTACTTACGAACTTAGGAACGACAGCAAATCACGAATACTCATACATAGTTCGATGATGCCCCTAGTTAGTTTCATGAAATGTTGCACACTACTTAAAAATTGATGGCTGGGTATCAGTTCTAAAGCTTTGAACAGGAAGTAATGTAATAGTAATTTTGTTTACATATTTACCGTAGTTACACGAGAGTTACTGAGATTAATGACAGCTAATTAGGAAAGTCACGCTCGTGTGAAGAAAATGAGTAAAAGTTAATTATGCAATTGAAATTAGCCAATAAAATACATTAAATTAGCCTTTGCACGACCTTGACGAAAAATTATATAACTGCCATATGGTGGAATAATGTAGGCGAGTCTATAAAAAACTCGTTAAAATACTGCAGGGCATATTGGTCGTATAAAATACCACAGACCGGCAATAATTTACAATGAATTCATGTTTTCACCATAAATAAAGCAAGCCTCATTTTTCATAGATCGTTAGACAGAGTTATTTAATATGAGACTAACAACGGATTTATTTATCACGTTCTGTTTTGTGATGCGTTTAGTTTGTTGTAAGGAAACATATCCTAAAAAGGTGATTCAAGGGACCGGAGATAAGGGAGCCATGTAAGTTTGCACAAAACAATTTTTTTCTTTATTAGAATAAAGTGAATAATTTTAAACACTCCTCTGCTGATAATAAAACTTTGGCAGAGGTCTATTATCGGGATTATAGGATTGCTTGCACCTTCATTATGTATTTAATTTACAGCCCAAGTATGAATGTTTTCACACAAGACCGGGTTGCATACCCGCAGCCTTTGCCTACGCAGCCTGATAACTTTATATTTTCGCCGTACAAGACGATATACCAGGGGCTGAGGTACGAAAATGATACGAGAGTATTCCGAAAACGGTTCGAATACGACGCAATGCTCACTGGGCAACAAGTGGTCTGCCAAGGGTTGTTCGACTGCATAGTAAGTGTTTGAATTACAATTTGACAGCATTTAAGATAAAAACATTTTGTCCGTTGCTGGAGACAACCAAACTGAATACTATTAATTACATGGTTAGGCAGAAAATCATTTAATTAACGACAGATAAATAAGTTGCAAAAAACACTATATTCATTTTACAATCTAATACTTACCATTTTACTAACAGTTTTACTTTACCATGAGTCTTCTTATAATATTCTCAGTAATTTGTATGTTTGTCAGAAAAATATAGATATCACAAGTTAAAAATATAAACTTTGTTGCCATTTTGTTGTTTTTAGCAATTACCAAGTAAGCCAATTAATTAATTTTACTTTCATCAAAATAGTTTTTGGTTATAAAAGGTTTGCTCTAATATGTGTATCTTTTTTTTGCATTGAATCTTAGTCTGGCTTTAGAACAAAAATGTTTAAATTATACTTGAAGGAAATTAAAAAGGATTTCTTATTACCATTAGATCTCACACATAGCGATAGAATCTACCGAAGCAATTCCCGTGCTGCTGAGAGGGGGCGCAGGCTACAGGCACTTTACGGCAGTCATAAAGGCAAAGCCAAGCCACGAACTGAAGGGACAAGTCAGGGTCTACTGTAGGAACCACTACGTTGAAGCAGAAAAAGACGAACGGCGAAGCGGAGTCAAGCCCCAAAGAAGATTCTATTTCGGAGACCGTTTACAAGATGAAAATTGGGATGACGACAATATTTGAGCTATCGTTAGGTACCGTCAAATCGTTTGATCGACCAAATCGGCCTACCTCCTACAACTTCTTTCGCACACAACGAAATTGGGTATTTCACTGGGTATAAAAAGAAAAAATAATTTAAACATTAGCATAAATTGTACGACAGAGTGATGTTACGCGGAATTTTTTCGCTTTCGCTGTCTCTTCGTAATTACTTATTTGTTAACGAGGCGAAAAAGAAACACTCGTGTCTAATATTTTGCAACCGGACATTAAAAAATGGTTTGGGGTGGGCGATATAATGTACCTACAAAATTTCAGTTATTGACGATTCGACGACCTCCTTGGTTGATTGGCGTACTCGCCGGTTCTCAAGGTGTCGCTAGCTCTGACTTCCGGGTTCGATCCCCGGATTGGTTAATGTATAAAAAAAAGAAAACTCTTTTCTACAGCGCCTCGGGTGTTTATGGTATCATCCTTGTCTCTGATTCCATAACACAAGTGCTCTGGCTACTAACTTTGCATTCGGTCAATATATGTGATGTTGTCCACATTTATTAAATTTATTATTCATGGATTTGCCGGCGATTTGACGCGATAATGGATATTATTAGCCTATAGAAAGTGTAACTTGATCAACACATTACTGGCATAAGACCAGAGCACAGTTTATCTGACAAGGAAACGAACAAAATATAATAACCATTATAACAGTTTCTGCTGCCAGTTTTAAAACTCACTGTAAGAAGAAATTATTAAATTTTAATTTTATGTAATGCTTCCTTAGGCCCAGTTTTTTTTATAGTTAACTCAACCAATGGTAAAATATCCTAACGAATGGTTTCAAAGTTTGGTAGAACATGTTTATTCATAAATTTGTGTACTAACAGATAGTTAAATAATTAACTCTACGACTTATTTGTCGCTTTGATGTACAAACATTTATTTTACAACATGTTTTACCGAAATTTGAAACCATTAGTTAGTATATTTAACCATTGAAATTTGTTGAGTTAACTAGCGATAAAAAAATGGGGCCTCAGTCATACATCGATGAAGGTTTCGATTAGATATAGACATGGGCCATCTACACCGTGGCTCGCAAAAACTGGCATCGAACTTCCTACATAGTCTTATATAAAAAATGCATATTATTCGGTTAAAATGCAGACTCTTGTAGGCATTCTAACAGAATTTTGAGCACATGCATTTTCGTTATCTTTAACCTTGTAGATTACGCTTAATGACATCATTTTTAAATGAGCTCATTTCGATAATGTTATTGATGCCCTTTAAAAGGGATATTGTGTACACTAGCCATTAAAAGTAGGGGCACCGATCTTAGTTTCGCCGGGGTTTTTGTTCTACACAACATAGTTAACAAGAAAATAAATGTTTGTTCTAGCACATTTTTCTCTAAATGCAGTTTTTATTTTATTTTTCTTGTTACCAAGAAACTACTTCCCTTTGTAGTTAAGTTGTAGTTCCCTTTTAAGATAAAATCCATTTTTTTTATCTTCTGGAAAGCCTAATGGAACGCTTTTATTCTGTTTAAAATTTCGAACTTCGCTACCCGATCTGTGTACCGGAACCACTAAGCAATCGGATAAACTGCTATTTCGAAAAGTAGTAATTTGTCCGGTCTATGGCCTAGGAAGGATGGAAAAATCAAAATGTGATTTTTATCAGCGACCTACCCGCTACGACTTCTTTTCATATGTTCCTAATTTTTTTGACAGTATAAGATTGTAATAAATGTAAACTATATGTCTTGACATTCTTTCTATTATTAGGTATTGTTACTTATACGTCTTTTATGTTGATAACAGTTTAATAAACCTAAGGTTGATTTCGTAACTATTGTAACACACATACATTCATATTTCGTCAAAAAGACCGTATCCAGGACAAATATCCACTATTACACACAAATTCCATTCAGTTACAGTAAGTATCAGCATTTTGGCAAATTAAACCAAAAATTTCCATTCTATTGTCGCAGTAATAATGAGTGGATAAAAATACTTACAAAACAAAAACAATTCCTAATAGTTTTTTTCCTAGAGGCCAACGTTAAACTCTGGTCGAAATGAATCGACAAACGATGCCAAAACACACATAAATACTGCGGAATTACTTTAAATGTATTCTCTTCTTCCTCGCTAATTTGTTTTTCTAATTCTTGTTGGTATAAATTCGATGAAGTGGGTAAGTTTGAAACTGACGCGTGCTTAGGGTTCCATATAATCTTCATAGCATGTTTTTTAATCAATTCTTTACTAATTAATATTAGCTATACGAGAAGAAAGGCGAACTAATATACGATGCTATCGGCAGGTTATAAAATTTCTGTTATTTGTTCGACGAATATTCGAAGGGTTCTTTCACAACTCTTTGCACTAGTTACTTAATTGTAAATTAAGTTTTAAAAAGTGTTTATGAATAAATAATAATAAGGTTTGGTTACGTTTACTGGGGAACTCTACAGGGTTAATAAAGTTGTAGTAACACTCTGATGCCCGTTTTCACCAACATCCCCTATATTACCACCTAACTATGGGATCGTTTACTTAAAAGCTCCCCTAAACTAGCCCCTAAATTATATTTTGTTTCACCATCATTTTTATCACCTAACTAGGGGACACATAACTATGTGACGTTTTGTTTTCGATAATAGTGACTGATTCGTTTTTGAACTTATCGATACTTTTAAACAATGTAGTTTTTTATCAAACTCTGTAAAGTATACACACGAATTGATACAGTTCATAATAAATGATGTTTTAATAACAGTAATACATAATTATTATTTCATTCATCTTTTTAGTTTATTTAATATTTTCTTTAATATTTACTCTGTGTTTACATCATGAAACTCGCGTAATGCGTATAATCTGTGGCCATATTAATTTATATATGATACTTCTTTCTTTTGTTTGTTGTCGTGATTTGATTGTTATTATTATTACAAACAAATGATTACCCGTAGCATAAAACCTCAATGCTATTAATAACTGGTTTATTGGTGATATTGAATTATTTCTGGAATAAATAAAATACATACTTACTAACATACCCCACAAGTGTATTAGAAACATTATATCGTCAGTTTCACTTATTTGGGCAAGGTCCTTATAAAAACTCGTGATAAGTATTTTCAGTAAATTCTAATGGGTGTTCAATATTTTCCAATAAATACAACACTGAAGATTTACTTAACTTATATCTCCGAAAAAAATCACCGACCAACCGAAGTAATTTGGTAGTTTCCGATATATTTTTGGTCTACGGCTGTTATTTACGTCGAATATAGTAGAAACAGTTTCTAAATTTTCTAAAACTTCGTATAAATCACTATCCATCTTCGTAACTTAGAATGTCACTTACTTATGTGCCGGTTTATGGGCCAAAATTCCGACGACCTAAATTTAGGGGACCTTTTAAGGTTTAGGTGACCCCTAACAATTGGTGAAACAGAAACCACCTTCTTACGGCCCCCTAACCATGTTTAGGGGATCCCTTAAACTTAGGGGATGTTGGTGAAAACGGGCATGAAGCTAATAGGAATTGGCATCGCATGTCACGATGGAGACGAAAATAGACATTCTATAAAACTAGGTGTCGCCGACATTGCTTTGCCAATAATTAGGATAAAGCTTAACATTTACGCTAAACGCTTGTGGAATCTGTTCTTTAGTGTCTCAAGTGTATGTTAATGAAAAATTGAATTTTTTTTGTTACTATAATCTCTCCCGACCGAATTTCGGCCTCGGCGGCCAATCTATAGTGAGATCAGCCATGTACGCAGGAGATATTATAGTGCACAAGTGTGTGCGCGAACACAGGTGCACTCTCTGTTCCTTCACTCTCATAGTCCGATGGGACGGTTGACCGACACGACCGGAGAGGGATCAGGTTTTTGTTACTATAACAAATATATAGAAAGTAATAGAAACTTATATAAAACCAAGAGTATTTTGTTTCATTAATCATACCGGGGAAACAGTAGAAAAACAAAATTGTTTAATTTCAAAAATTCTCCAGTGTTTAACAAGACAAAAAGATACACGATTTATAAGACAAAATAATTTAAGACAAAAAGAAACACGATTTATCTGAGATAGATCTTCTTTCTGGTAACGATGCAAAACGGAGCTGATTGATTTCTCTGCCAAGTGATCTTTGAGTAACTGCCGACAGGTGAAAGACATATTTGGAGTCAGCATCTTGTTAAATACATCTAATTAATGGATATTATATAAATCAGCATACTTCCAAAGCCAAAACTAGGGATAATGTTCGTTAACAATGTAATAAAACACAGTATTTTGTGTTTCTCATGGTTACCATTTCATTGTGGATAACAAATATGGTTAAGGGAATCCGGCCTCGTTTGAATGTATGGTCTACTGAACAGAACATAATTAGCTGAAATCCTATAATAATAAGTACTTAATCTTCAGACAATCGAGTAGTACATTAAAAACAGTACCTATACGCCATTTAATGTCGTCTTTAAAAGAGCGCCTGGCTTTAAGAGGATTTAAGGACCGGAGATAGTGGGATTTTAACCTCACTAAAACTACCCATTTGATCACTATCAGCGTGTTGAGGGTTCTGTTACGTCTGAAGAGATATAACCAGAAACCTTCCTGTGCTTGTTTGTTGGCTTGACGACCAATTTTTTTTATAATTATTTCATGTTGACTACACAAAAATACATTAAATCTTAAAATAAGAAGAAACAGCTGAACAATCCACAAATCTTCACCATAGTTGTAGAATGTAGGTACTCGTGTCATCGATTGTAATAAAACTGCGGTATATATTACTTATTGGCCGCTGGGCGACGCGTCCAAGTGGCATGGAGTAAACAATTAAGGTTCGAGCATATTATGCCGGGTCGCAGCGGGGCGGCGCGGAGCGCAAAAATCCGCTTAAATCGCTTCAATACAATTTACATTAAATAACGCACACTGTGTCGGGCCGCAGCGGCTCGCATTATTGCGCGACGGATTTCCGTCCGTGCGATGCGGCCCGCCCCGCCCCGCTGCAACAAATTGGATGTATCCATATTTTACGTTTTCTCTTTTGACGAATTTCTTGTCTATGCTGTTCTTCTTCTAACAGCAGGCAAAAAAACGCAAGTTCTTCGTCAGAGCTATCCATAACGTACAGTTGCACGCAAATTCCGGCAGTACACTGTACTCAAAATCCGTCAATGCAATGCGACCCGGCCCGTCACAAATGTGCTAGGTACGCATTTTGCGCTGCGCTGCGGCCCGCTCCGCCCCGCTGCGGCCCGGCATAATATGCTCGAAGCTTTAATAGTATTTGGTTCCCGCGGGCTCGAAGCGGTTTAAACTAACACGTGATACATACAGCGTGTTTCACATTTTACGTTTAATTTTTTTCTATATGTATATCTACACAAATGAAATAAAGCTTGAGTTTTTTTGTGTTATCGTGCTAATCTCTGAAATTTTTAGTAGGATTTGATAAAATCTTTTTGCATTTGATACCCGATTCTCGAGGAAGGTATAGCTCATATTTCACGGTACGATTCTTGCCTTGAGAGAAACGTAAGTGTGAAATTGCAAGGCACAGTTTGTGTTCTGTTTATATTTACGAATTACTCCGGAGATTTTAGCTAACACGCACTCCAACTTTCCCTTTTTCGAGAAAGTCCCTAACAATCCCCCAGGAAAAAGAAATTTCCTGCAATTACTACGAATATTTCTGTAATTCTCCATGGGTTCTGTTGCAGCAAAGTGCAACAACAAATTGTTGTACTATATATTTTTGTATTTTCTAACGTGTAAAATGTGTACAGTCAATATTTTATTAAATGATTAAAAAATGTAGGCACAGTTACAAAAATTACAGTAGCTACTAAAACCTCGCTCATAAAACAAACCCGCAATTTTTCCACATCCTGTGAATCGAAATGACTCCCGTAGTTATTAAGAAGACGCACAACTATCGGGTACAATGTCAGTCAGTTAGTGCACCCGCTTGAGTGATTTGTTATTTTTTGTATATATATTACTTAATTATAATAACATTAATTAAGAAATTGTGATAGTGAGGAATATGTATCTGTGTGGGATTTCTGACTTCTTTCGAAGAAAACGGCCGAACATTGAGAGGGTAAGTTTCAAAGCTGTTTTATATCACATTAAATATTTTTATATCACAGCCTAACAGCATTTATTTCGTAGAAAACTGTGTGTAAGTACATACGACATGAAAGTAGATACTTATTATAAATATAAATAAAATTAAAGTAAATGAATATCTAGAAGATTTTTGTTTAGTATGTTGTTAACACCATCATTCTTAGGTGCTTTTTTTTTCTATGTAGATTCATTTAAATCTTGATAAGTAAAACAGAAAACACTTAAAAAAAATTGACGGTGGGTAGCGTATGCGGTATGCTCATTTTATTGTCAAATTGTAAGGTAGATGAATAAGATGTTTTCTTTTTCTTTGGGTAATTGTGAAAAATAAATTTATTGAGCTTCAGTACCTACCTATACATTTAAAACTGCTTAATACCCATGTTTCATCTTAGTACATAAGTAGGTAGGTCTTAGAGGTGAAATTAATACGAAGGTGATTAGGTGAATAAACTTTTGATTAACCGTAATCTCAAGTATTTGTTTTGATTGGTAATTTTGTTATGTCAATATTATCTTGAACCTTATGTAAATATTTTAAAAACATTAAAGTAAGTGACGAAACATCAAAAATAAACTGATCATGTTTGTTTAGATTTGGGCCTGTATTATGAAAAGTAAAAGCTATTTATAGTTTATTTATGAAAAGAGACGTTAGGTTTTGTAGGTTAAGCTCTTAAACTCTGCCATTCTCTAATACTGGGTACTGACATAGTTATTCAAAGTGTATGTTCCTGCAAACAAACATGACATAAAATTAATTGATACACGATCTGTGATTAATATAATAAAGAAGCGGCGGTAATAGCTAGGGCCTCGGACTTGCGATTATGTCGTTGCCAGCTCGAAACCCACTTGCACTACCCACGTGAGACCACTCGTAACACAAACATTTTAGCGCGACTCACTCACGGTAAGCTTTAAAAAAAAAAAAGATTGTTTTTAATATTCGTGCACCTTTCAGCCGTGAGCCGATGGAAGTCTGCTACCTATAATACCGGCCTATAAATGTCCCACTGCTATGTACAAAACTTTCCCCGTATAGAGAAGGAACGAGCATTGATAACCACGCTGGCTCACTGAGGGTTGACGATTTTACAACTACCTTCAAGAAGAAAATAATATCATTTATAACATTTTTCCCTCGTCTCTTCTTTCAAAATTTAACCCTCTTATTCCTCCCCATCTGTGCCGATCAAGTCGATCCTAAAAGTTATATGATCTGTGTTAATGTAAGTGTTAGCGTATAGCTGTCTGTTATCTATCAATAAACTCAGTTTCATTGTAAACAATCGAAGTTTATCGGTAATTTGATTTATTACTCTGAATATAATTTAAATTTTAGGTGAACCAGCATTTCCACATACAGTTTACATACCTACCAATAAATCAACCTGTTTCCTGTGAGAGTGGAAGCCGACCCCAATCCTGAGAAGACTAAGTTATAGGCGAGAAATTTTTGTTGCAATATTTGTCTTAATGACAATGAAAGGAGCATTTATCATTTAGCTTCGTCATAACCCATTGGTTAAATGTTTATTTGTACTATTTTATTCTTATGTTAGTTATTTTTTCTTGGAATAACCAAAAAAGATTGCTTAGACGATAAGTATGCAGCACTGCATGCAACCAAACAATTGTTTTCTTCGCGTAACGAACTTAAAATTCAGAAATATAAAATCTAAGATCGTGTATTTTTATCTATGAATCATAATTATAACAGCGTATCCGTTAGTAAAACATACGGTCTGCCACACAGAAGTAGAAAAAAAGATTTCTGAAAATCAACCATCTTCCTTCGTGATAACAACGTTTTCAATTGTGAAATGTTGCCTCTAACGCGTGATTGACTTTACTCACTACATCAATATCTTGGACATTGACATTGATGGCTTCCAATGCTCCCTGAATTTATTTATAATCTTAACTTGTACAAATATTAGCGTATAAATAGTCGTAGCAATTGGATTTGTATCATCTTGCTTCCAATTCCAAAGAAATAGGTACGGCCCGTACGTAAGATTCAGCTAGGTTTGCGCAGCTTTAATGATAACAAGAAAGATTTCTAATAAATCTATCGTAATCGTAAATACGCATCATCGTCTGACTAGGCTTTTGCCAAACTATGCTGGTTGACTCCCAGCCTTACCTGTCCTGAATACCGATTTTTATTTTAAAAGCTTACCAGCATTATGGGTCGCATATTACTAGTATTTTTGTTAACCCCTCGTGGGAAGCTAAACGCTTGTGTTGCGAGTGGGTTCACGTCACCGTCGGTAGTGCAATGGGTGGGTATCGAACCTCCCCATTGCACTACTTCACATGGTCGCAAGTCCGATGCCCTAGCAATTAAGCTCTTAACGTGGAGCAGCCGTATTTTACATTAAGCGACTGCCTGTCTGACCGCCACAACCCATTTTACTGGGTAACAGTATTCCTTACCGTGTTGGTCTGGTGGTCAGAATTGTAATGACTTAACGACTGTCAAAGACCATTGTATGACAGTCGGTCATACGACTACCCACGTACCACTAGCACTGTATGACCGACTGTCATAAAGGCCAAGTGGTACGTGGCAACGTTTTCTCATAAATACGTTGAACAAATTTTAATCCACATCCTTTTTAAAAGATACTAAGTAGTAACATAATAACATACAATACTCTTGATTATCTTACAATACTATCACTTGTAAAATAAGCAAGAATTGTGTTCGGACTTTGGATTGGTTCTCTTCCATCATCGCTACCCGTTACAGCTGTGAACAAAACACAGGGGCGTGTAACCAGTGTTAATGTTTCTTTGAAGCCATTCGTTATAGCAAACGGCGCCGTATTTAGATTGACTAAAATATATAATAAACACAAATACTAAAGTGTAGAGATGTCAACAAACTGCGATAGCCCGGGAGTGCGGCTCTTGCGGACGTGCCAAACCACTTTTTCTTAATGTATTTATTTATATAAATCTTCTACTGTTATCAAGGGGCCGGGTAGGTAATTGGTGAAAGGGCCCCTGGTGGAGGAATTATATAAAAAAAAACGAATAATAATTACTTAATAAATATGCATCTATAGGTGCCTTTGGAAGCAATAATTATTTCCTGCGTTTCCTTGAGATTACATTTTCTTTCTTAAATAATCTCAAAGAATATTAATTGCGTGTTTTTCTGACCTGCTTTTACTAGAAAAAGAAAAATGTATGAAAATTTTATTGGATACAAATAAACAATGAAAAAAACAGCCCTGTTACATATTTATACATGTAAACACATCCGATTATTAAAAAAAAACAATAAGAAGGATTAAATAAAGTTAAGTAAGACCCATGAATAAAAAAATACGTCGATTAATTAGCATAATAGATTAGAGTTAAATCGAACCCAATTAAGGATAATCCCACAAAAATTAATAAGCGCCGTCCCGTCTCCCGCGCCAGTCTACGCACTGTCTGATCCAATTTTAAATGTCAGATAGATAATTGTGCAACGTTTTGGCGACCGGTCAACACACGCAGACCTGTCTCACACCACTTTGGTTCAGTTCATTCGTTGCCCAGCGCGCGCCTACCCGCGGTCCGAACGCCCAAACGAGCGTCCCAAACGCCGATATTAATAATTTTTTATAGTCCTGTTTTCGAATCAAAAATAAACTAGAGTGAGACAGTGACAATTATGTTTCTATAGTTTTTATAACAAGTGTCTGGGAATTGGTTTAAAAATGGAAAGGAAAAGGTGATTTGTTTGTGGAGGAACTTCGATTAAATTGGAATTATAAATTATTTAACACACAAAACAGATTATTTTATAATCGAAATCATTTAAATATAGCATCGACAGAGTTTTACGAAACTAACGTTAGATCACGTTAATTAATGAACCATCGAACACCCAATTAAACCATTATCATGCAACCATTAAATTTTAGTTATATTGAAGACTTGTGATATTCTGTTTAATATTACAATTTTGCTAAAATAAATTAGTAGATAACATTAGATGAAGTACCAAAAAAATAAAGTAATTATATCCTGGGTATTAAGAGAATTTGTTTATGAAATTAATTATTTAGGTATTTAATCATTAGTGTCCTGAAAAAAATAAGACATTTATTTTACCTACAATAACTTCTCCACTTGATACTAAAATAACTTTCTCCCATTGTATTATTAACAAAATATAACATTTGGCCTTGATTCTAGATTATATTATTGAAAGTTTACATTACACAAGCTTTGGAAGTAGTTTGTTATATTTTATTCGAATTCTATCATAACTTTGAACAAGAAAACCTCATACTAAGAAAATGTCTGTTACTTTAGAATTAAACTTATTTCATGAATCCTTGATAGTAATTCAATTAGGACCTACCCAATCCACAATAACAATATCTGGTATTTTTGAATTGTTCTTAAAAATCTTAAGCAAATATCGCAATAAAAATGATAATAAAATATGAGCTAATAGATATGAAAAATATTATATATCTATCACCCATTTTCATCGTTAGAAAGCATTCCCCTAATTTTATTCCAAGATAAAAATAATTTGTTATTCCTATCAGTAGCTTTATAAACATACCAATAGTAGTTATTTATTTAACAATTAAGAGACAGCCTAATTACCTATACTTAAGGTGTTATTATAAATTATGTAACCTCATCCACAATTAATCTGAGTAGGTAGCATTCACTAAATAATTCATTAACACAATAGAGAATTCAGTCTCTCACAGTTCAGTCGATCACAATAATTTTCCATGAATCAAAAATGTTTCATCTAAAATATAACCGAATTTCACACAGCAATCACCAATAAAACAACATCAATCAACTCTGCATACATCACATCCAATAATTACATCAAAATTAAAATGTTTCGTCCGAGTTTGATTCGTGGCGCGAGTTTTGACTCAGCTGATGTGACCGGCTATGGAATTACCAGGAGTCGCCGAGCGTCCTTGTCGACGGAGCAGCGGCGGAAGTTGAGCATGCTGCGCTCCGCCAGCATACCTTTACCGTTGACTCCGGTGAGCCACATTTACCATATGGTACCCTGCCCGAGAAATGACTGTAATCAGGTATAGTGTAGACCCTTGCTATGTGTGTTTGTGGCTAAATCGCTTTGAGACATACAAAATAACAGTGTTTTTGTTATGTTTCTTCGTCTTTGTTTTTGTTATTCTTCTATCTTTCATGTGAACTTGAAATTATTATTCGCTCCTAAATCATCCTTGTTTCTTCTCGTGTCAAGCAATCGATGAAATAGTTCATTCGATGGATCCTGCATCACCTATATTATTCCGGTGAAGCAGTCTAAGCTTGTTCTCTGGTTGTAACTGGGGTAGACCTCCTAGAAAAAAATGTGGCAAAAGACCAATAAATCTTTGAGGATTAAGATTCACTTTAACAACTTATATTTTTCATTCTCTTACGTGTGTCAGTGTATTTCTGTCTATATTAACATTTTCTGGTAACCTTACATTAGGATCAGGTGCACTTGCTGTTTTTTGCAAAAACATCGATATCGTCTCAACACGATCGATCCATCGTCCAATCCAAACATATTAGCGAAACGTCAAATCGAGAGTACGTTTTTCAAATAATTTCTAATTCGATTGATCGATGGCGCGACGTGGTTACAACAGTGTTTAACCCAAATATTGTGCAGACTAAACAGTTTCGACCGTTAAGTTTATGCACACCTATATCGAGAACTGCACCTGCTAACAATGAACCATTTATAACAACTTTATGGATTATTAGTGTCGCATAAAGATGACGATATTATTAGGATTCAGAAATAAGACGAATGTTCCCGTAGAATTTGGTCATATTTATTTTAGTCACGTTTTCCTATTATCTTTATCTTTTTGTAAGATCTTTTGTCCATTATCATCATTCTAAAAGTACCGTGGTATTCTGTTATGTATTTCCTACAAATTTACTAGAATACGTACTAGTTAGGTCTAGGGTTAGTGACTGCAGTCTACTACTACTAGTAGACTGCAGTCACTAACCCTCTTGCCCAGCGTCGTGATTAGGGCAAACACCTTAATGAGGACACACCAAAACACACAGCCCGCAAATCGAGCACCCGTTGCTATTGGGCAACATCGCCTTTTTTTTTTTTTCGTTGGGACAATAGTGCTATTACGCATGCCCTTCCCGTCGGGTGACGGGAGAGGGGTATGTGGGACTCCCCGGGAAAGTCGTTCCCGGTATACCCACTAAAAATACCCAGCGGCACTCCGACCGGCGCAACATCGCCTAGCCTAGCCTAGGTTCAGCAGTGGACCACGATAGACAGGGTTGATAGATTGAATACTGTACATTCACGAGCATAAAAATATGCATACAAATAGGGAAATTGTAAAACAATAATTTAACAGGAACTTTTAATCATTAACAACATAAAATTATAACAGTTCTCAAATCATGTATATAGTTTTGAGTTTCAACAAAAACTTCTCGCTAAAGAAGTTTTGCAATTTCGCTATGTGTATACTTATTTATGCTCGTGACTGTACAGTAGATGATTCCACTGACGATACAACAGACAATATTTCTACTTGCAATAGTAATCGATTTAATTTTGCAAAGCCCTATATTACCGTATCATTGCAATTATCATGATGAGACATAGCGTATCGCCGGAAATATTATAATTTTAAGAAGATAGACTTTATAATTTTTCAGCAATAATGTAAGGTAGTGATGACATTTATACGTTTATGGGTTCAGTCCATTCACGTATATGACGTCTATAAAATCTATTTAACAGTCTATTAAGAATATAACGATGCTATCATTTTATTGCATCGCCCGTTGCATGAAATAGAAGCTAAATAGCCTCTTGGCAATCCATACAAAATAAATACGTGAACATTTTTACTTTATCTTTAAATATGATACACGCGTTAACTGTCTGTCAATAAACACAACCGATGCCAATAGTAATTCAGCCGACCGCTTAAATGAAATCAATAACTAAATACTAATAATAGCTCTTACATTTTTAAAGCGACCATTACCAGAGTTGTAAAAGTTCAAATAAATAATTTGTAGAACAATATTCTCATTGTCGCGACCGATTTAGATTGCTGGCAACTCCAGGGTCTGTTGTGACGTCACAGCCTTTCTCGTATATTTTTGTTTTAGGGATTTTAGAGCGTTTATTTTTTGTTTAAATTTTAAATGGGGCAAAGAATATTTATGAGTTTCATTACTCTATGAATTTGTTTGGAACACAATGTTGCGAATTTACTTTTATTGTTATAATACCGGCTGCGTATACACAGGTTTACTTTATTTTAGGAAGTAGGTATATTGCGTAGCAGATATTCGTAATAATTGGTTACAAAGCAGAAAAAACATGATTTTGTAAAAAATTACAATTTACACAAAATCATTATCCAGTTTTTCAATAAGTAGTATTATGATAGAATACCAGAGAAACGGAACAAATTGAAATGGAAAACTGCGCCTGCGTCAGAGAGATAAACAATACTAGTTTAGATGTTTAAAACAATAAATGATTTTGAGAGTACCTGCGTAACAAAGAATTAATAAAAGAATTTATTTTTGAACTGAAATGATTGATGTTTTACGGATTTTCCGAAACTGCGTGCAGTAGAGATAGAATATAGACTACTTCATCAATGCCGATTGTGGTATAATAGTTAAGTTCTTCTCAAACAACACAGTTTAATATGTCATGGTGTCGAATTATACAATATATGATGAAATATCGTAGTGCTTGCATGCTTTTGACGCACCCTGGAGGATATTCCAGGGGTTTCCAAAAGTATTTATTTTAACCTAAGAAAAAAATGTTATCCATATTTTTTATGTAAGCGGCTTAATGGCTAGGGCGTCGGACTTGCGATCATGTGGTTGCAGGTTCGAATCCCACCCATTACATTACCGACGCGAACCCACTCCTAACACAAGCATCTTAACTTAGCACGAGAGTTTAACCAGATTACTAGTAATGTGCGACCCACATTGTTAGTTATCTTTATAATAAAAAAATGTAGTTTCCGGTTATCAGGTGATGTAGCTATTTTTACACAACGAATTGTTGAGATTCACAAATACACAACATAGTAACGTTGCTATTAATGTCGTATAGTTAACACAAGTCAGCCTGCTATAATTTGTGAGGGCGGTTTGTTTTCACGTCTTTCCCGCATTCTGCGTGAACTCCCATAAGTAGATGTCTTCTATTTGTTCGTTTTAGTGGTGAATTTTGGTGTTGTGACAAGTCTGAACAGCCTACTAAGGTGATGAATGACATCATGTGACTCCAATTATATGAATCCTATGATTTTATACCTTATGTATATACCTACCTACCTTTTATACAACATGTAACACAACCCCTGTAAGATCCAATAAAGGCGTATTCGTGGTACAGTTCATGAACCGTCTCGCATAGGAGGCTTTTTTGACACAAATCTGTAGGTAGTAAGTACGTGAACTTTGAGGAGCGGTCAGTGTTGCTGTTGCCTTGGATCAGTTTTTATTTTGATTTAATTATTTTCACTAGGGAAAAATTATAATCTCCAATCCATTTAATGGCTACGTATATGGGTAGTTCTTCGAAATTTCATTCTTTGACTGATTCATATGGCCAAAATTTAATTTCACTTTCAGCTTAGTAACGCATCTTCATATGAAAATAGGTATGCCAAATAAGGTATATTTTGTAAGGTAAGGTGTATCCTCGTGACAAGTATGAGTATAGATTGTTGGGTCTCAGAGCAAAGGAGATTATCAAAAATAGCTACAACGAATATGTTAAAAGTATCGAAAGGGGAATCACTCACAATCCTAAACTTTTCTGGTCTTTTGTTAAGGCTAAAAAATCCAAATCCGTCGATGTACCTTCAGTAATGAAGTTAGACAGCAACACAGCTGAATCAGGCCCTGATGTTTGTAACCTTTTCGCCAAACATTTTTCTTCCTCTTTCATCTCACCAACAAGTTCAATACCTTCCCCATGTCCAGTCAGTGATCAGTATCCTCAAAGCTCTTTAAGTCGTATTAAGTTCACGGAAAGAGATGTAGTCAGGGTTCTCAAAAGACTCAACTTATGTAAAGGCCCAGGACCAGACGGTTTACCACCCTTATTTATCAAAAGATGCGCAGAAAGTCTTGCTTTACCACTTAAAACCATTTTTAACTTTTCTACGGCAACGTCAAAATTCCCTTCAGAATGGAAAATGGCCCAGGTTGTTCCGATTTTTAAAAAGGGAGAAACGAACAATGTTAAAAACTATCGACCTATATCAATACTATCAGTATTCTCAAAGGTGTTTGAGTCCCTTGTCTGTCCCATTTTGACATCATACTCGAAGCCAATGTTAGCCCAGGAACAACACGGGTTCTGCTCTCAAAAATCTACTACGACAAACTTAACTCACTATGTCAACGAGATCAGTAGACTTGTGGATTCTCGGAAACAGGTGGATGCCATCTACACCGATTTTAGTAGTGCTTTCGACAAGGTGGATCATGATATCTTGCTGCGTAAGTTAGCAAACATCGGAATATTTGGCAATCTTCTCCTATGGTTCCAATCATATTTATCTAAAAGGAAACAAAGAGTTGTGGTTAAAGGGCACCATTCTCATTCATATTCTCCCTCCTCCGGAGTACCTCAGGGATCGCATTTGGGTCCGATTTTGTTTATCATATTCGTCAATGATATAGTATCCTACATAAAACATAGCAAGTGCTCTCTTTTTGCGGATGACCTTAAACTCTACAAGGTAATTACGTCTCAATGTGACATACTCCTGCTTCAACAGGACTTAGACTCGGTGCTTGATTGGTGCCGCTTGAATAGGATGTCACTTAATGTCGATAAATGTTATCATATCACTTTCACAAAAAAATATAAATCTTTACCCTCAACTTACATCCTAAACGGCACTTCCTTACAGAGATTAGACACTATTCGAGACCTAGGTGTGTACCTTGATAAAAAGCTTACCTTTATACCACACATTGACCTCATCATCACAAGGGCGGCCAAAATGCTGGGTTTTATGAAACGTGTCTGCCAAGATTTTCAGTCCCCTCGCACTCTAAAATTGCTATACAGTACACTCGTTAGGAGCGTTCTAGACTATGCTTCTCCAGTGTGGAATCCATCATACCAAGTTCATATCAATCGTATAGAACGAGTACAAAAAAGTTTCACAAGATACCTTGGCTATAGATGTAAAAATAGCCCACCAGAAGCTGATTATGCAGATAGACTTCGTCACTTTAAAATGACAACTCTGGAACAACGTCGTAATATCACTGACCAAATACTGCTATATAAAATTATCAACGGCCTCGTGGACGCGCCAAAACTCCTAGATGAGGTAAACATATCGGTGCCCCGCTGCTCTATGATCAGACAGGAACGCGCTTTAAAAATATTTGCACCCTGTACCACTCGTACCAACCTGGGTCGATCAGCACCAATGAACCGCTTATTGAGAACCTACAATCAATCTCAAACGCGTACCAACTGCATCGATATCTTTCGCGATACCCTGGTTGAATTTCGTAGGCATTTAGCATTTGTAAGTCCGCCCAACCCATAAATGTTTCTGACTTTCTTAATTTATTGTTCTTCATTAATTAATTTCTTGTATTTGAAACTTAGCAATACTATACTAAACTGTTTGTAAATTATTAAAACATGTAAAAGCTGTGCACACCTATAAGTGACAAGGTCACGATATTATTAATCTAAGCATTCTTTATTGTGTAAGTTCTGTGACTTTGTTGTTGGAGTGCCATAAATAAATAAATAAATAAATAAATAAATATTTGAATGAGGGACTCGTTTTTACAAAGTAGTTTTCGAGATATCGACATTTAAATATTTTGTGCCCAGATGAATCAGAATTTGTTGCAGATTAATCAGAAACAGAAATAAATATGAAAAGGTTTGAATGTAAATGGGCTCAGTCTTATGAAAATAATCATAATATTATAACAACAATAATCAGTTTTTATAAAAACAATTATCAGTGATCATATCGCGGAAAAAAATTGGTAAATTCAAACTTGCGTAAAATATGTTTCATGCGATTTATTTTTAGCAGGTGTTTCCCGTGCAGATTTTTTTAAACTTTTGGGCTGGCAATGAGATGCTTCTTTGTGGGCTGGGAGTCCTCGGTGAATCTGATATCCAAGTATTGGGTGAAGGTGATTTTATTATTCTCGATGGGACGTCAGCGTTGGATGAGACATCGGTTTCATTTTCTGTTAGGTTCAAATCGATTCCCAGTGTCTTTTGATGTCTTATTGTGGATCTTGTTATATGTGCCGATAATGGTGAAGTCTGAATTGAAACCTGTGATGAGCTGGGAATTTCCGGAGATCTTGGTATGATTGAAATTCCTGGAGATGATGGTAATGATCATTTTTTTCGGTATCGTCTGCTGGATCACATTCGTAATTATTTCCTGCACTCTACTTACTTGGACAAGAAAAATTACGCAACAAAAGTGCTCTTTTCTTGCTGGAAAAGGGAAAAACTAATTTATTTTCTGATTCATATCGGGTTTTGAACATATGAATCAGGCACAGATGAATCATGATTTTGCCTAAAATCATGCATAACTCATCATACAAACAGACTTCAATATTGTGATTTTTCTACACGAATCTATAACCCAAAAGCATCACACGAAACTCAGATTGAGGTTTCAAAATAACAAAATAAATTTTATAAAGTAGGCATTGTAATCAGGAGGCTACCTGAACCAAGCACAGATGAATCAGATGTTTACCTTCGTTTCACCGGGATCTAATCCAACTAGCCACAAGTCCGCCTTCTAGCTCATAGGTTGCACGTCTGGCTCCCCCCCGCGCGAGATTCCAGACCCTTATTATTATTACTCGATCAAGTACGGTCAAGCGCAGCTTACTCCACATGAATCAGTATTATACGCCGGACACTTCTTATTTAATTAATTATAAACACACTAACGTAGTTATAACTAATACATATTTTTTTTGTAAGAGGTCAATTCATTTCCTTTCGATATAATTTTAATTTATAGTGAAGAATCAAAGGGAAAATGTGTCATCGACCATTTTGTTCCGGAAAATGGCAAACGGACACCCTATATGAATCAGGAGAACAGACTTCAAAAATTTTTATTTTATATCTAGACAGCAATTATTAAAAAAATATAATTTGTCCTAGATAGAGGTAAAGCTAAACTGTATAAAAAAAAATATTACATGCCGTTTTGTTTGTTGGTTACAGAAATATACCCACAGACATCGAAAATGTTGTCTCTGAAGAACTACCCATATGTGTTCGCAGTACGATACCGAATAATACTCTCAGGGATCGGACAGGGTTTTTGTTACATGCTGTATATGTAAGAAGCTATCATCAGATCTTTGAAAACAACCGCAGTATTCTGCTGTGAATATTAACAATGTGTTTTTTTAAATGAGAACACATTTAGTGCTGATGGCCTGCTCAATAGTGATTGACAAACAAGTGCCAAAGTTTTTTTTACTTTTCGTGTCAAACGTTAATAGCTTTTTTTATTATTGTTTTCTGCTTTTATTAAATTGAGTAGATTTTATGAAATTATGTCTGCTTCGAGGGAAAGTCCGTTGATAGTAGTACACTTTTCTACTAATATTGTTTCTTTTATTATCCTATTGACAAATTTTAATAATGATTTAAGCTTAAAAATGAAGCATATTAAAATAAGAAAAAAAAACCATACCCTTCACACATCATACAAAAGGCAAACAAAACTCCCATCTCTTATCAGTCATGAAATTGGTGTGGAGAATTCTGTTTCACCTATTTTAGTTTCGAAAGCTCTAAGAAAACATTGTGTACTATCTTGTGTTATTTGTGACACCGGGAAGAAAGACAAGAAGTGTTTTCCGACACACGCGGTCACGGCCGATATTTTAGTAAAATATATTGTAATACAGAAAACCAGCAAGTGCCAACTATGATTACCGCGTGAAATGTGAAGTTGTGAATGTTAACTAGAGTTTGCACTTCAGTACATCCGTTATATTAAATGAAGAAATTGTACAATGATAAAATTAATATTTTTAGTTTTATTATATCACTTTCAAGGTTTTTCGGATGCAGAATAGAACATTTTCTCGATTTATTTTATTTTATAGTTGTAAATATTGAAGTCTATTTTGATTTTTTTACCACATAATGCTATTTATTTTTAGTAAGTAAGTAAGCTCCGTCTGCAATGACGTGTGGAAAATGTGTTACATAAGTTACGTTTAACATTTTTTATTTATCATAATTATATCATGTTGCTTAACTGTTTAGCTGTCCGCATATAATGTTGAATTAAAATTACGTATTTGTTTGTAAATAGATACTTTAGTGTACTTTGTTTGTACATTCCACCCGTAATTTTTGTTTTATCGGATACAATTTCATTGTCATGAGTTTTTTTTAATAATACGACACTTGGAAAATATGAAACATTAAAAGAAATAAATATTTAACAATAAGCCATTTCAAACTATTTTGTTTTCGTTCATGATCAGTAAGGCCATCCGTTTCAGCCTACCAGAGTCCAGTACTTCAAAAAGATTCGCCAACAGTTGTACGTAAAAAAGCAACATTTACATTCCGTTCAACAATCAGAGTTGTAACTCTTAGCGGACACTAAATGTCTTCGTAAACGTCTGTGGTTTAATGTGGCCATAAATGTGCGCTAAATCATGGCTAGACTCGCTATTATATTTAGATGTATTGTTTACGAATTATAGAAATGGAATACAGAAAGTTTGTTCATTTGTTTATTCTACCTCGTCATGCTTTGAATTGTCATCAATCTATTGTTTTCTGAGGTTTACGCGAATGTGAGACATTGAAATAAACCTACTTTTAAACGGATTCTCAAACGATTCAATCTGCAAAGGCGTCAAAACGTCGGGTACTAAAATGCGCGATCCGCGATGGAATCCGTTTATAAGTAGTTTTATTTCAATTGTCATCAATCGTTTGAATTTTTGGAGAAATAGATGTTTTGTGGACTCTATGATGCGTTTTACTTAGCAATCATCTATTGGCGAAGTTGTTTTGTCATCCTCAACCCTGTTCCTCGCAAAAGAAGCTAAATTCACTGTGACCTTGCGATCGCTGTTGGTATTGCTTTAAACATTATTCCGTGCAAACCCTATTCATGCCTTATGCATTGTACATTTTCCGCAGCATTTATAGAGTTTGTTACTACTTCTTTGGGAAGGCTTTGCATGGGTCTTGATTCAGTTTTTCTTGAGTAAGCTTTCTGTATTACATAGGTAGGTACTTTGTTTTCGTAGATATAGAGGCCGCATTATTTGGCACCGTGGATAAAGTTGACAAGATCACGTGCATTACACAAGGGTTGCCAATGTACGACTGTTTCACAAATCACCTTGAACCTGTCCATTGCTCCATTAGCAAGCCGTTTGATGTGGCCATTGTATGAATGGCAAGCGATGTATGTTATTGTTTACATGTTGCCCCATTTTGGTCGATCAATGTATAGAGGACGTATTTCGGTATTTTTAGTTATAAATTCTATAAATGTGTTTGTGTTCTGCGTAGTCTTACAATGTTACGAGAAATCAAAGTCATTGTATAACATAGTTATGTCTTGTGAATGTGATCTCAAAGAAGGCTGAACCCACTTAAATAGATACTTACCGCTGTCTGTGATCTTCTGTAGAATAAGATATTTAGTGTCAGTGGTAGTTCTGAACCCATAGGAGCATGGCCACAGTAAAATTATCTAAAATTTAACTATCCTAAAATTTGAATCAAATAAAAGGGTATCAAAAATATCTATACTTACTACAAATAATGTAAAAACTTTCCGTATATTAAGAAAGTATGTTAAACGTTACGATAAATAAACATTTTTAGTACATTCGAAACCATTAAAACCTATTCGACAGTTGTCATAGCGAGCAAAGCAAATAAACAGTGGTACAGTCGGGAACAATAAAACTTCTATTGTTTATCACCTTTACACGTATGTTAGAAAAACAAATAGGGTTTGTTTATTTTTAAA
Source organism: Plusia festucae (assembly GCA_950381575.1). Lineage (NCBI taxonomy): Eukaryota > Metazoa > Arthropoda > Insecta > Lepidoptera > Noctuidae > Plusia > Plusia festucae. Next base: position 15,392,158 of record OX494435.1, read on the forward strand.
AGATTAATTTTCATTAACCTAATTTAATTTTTATAAACACTACTTAATGCGACTTGTCTTCAATTTAGTAGAAATCAATTCAGATTATTGATACGTTTTCAAGAGAGTAGTTTTGATTGTAATGGTTTGTTGGTCTTTTGAAAGTATAATCACGGTATTAAGAAATCCTACAAACATTTAAAGGCAGGCCACATTAAACGGTAATCCTCTGGTCTTGCCCGGGCATCATAACCATAGCCCAATATGCTCATTGGCGGACGTAACCACTCAGGTACTAATTATTAGACTACTGACCTCCCACATAATATGAAAAATAATTAAATAAAAATGGACAAATAAAATGAAACGGTTTATTAAAATCTCCATACTAAATAGAGCAATAAAATAATTTGCCAAAAACTATAAGTTACACAACACATTACACAAATTACCTAATCCGAACTTCTGTAACTCCTGCACCTGTTTTCTCATATAATTAATATCACATAAAATTACGTTCAAGCGTCGTTGTAAACATTTTACGAGATTTCGATGAATAAAATGTTTATTTACGATGAGTAAGTTTATATGTTGGAGATAGCCACAAACGAGGAACGGAACTCTGCGGTATATTTATTGAAGATTTTTGTGTCAGATTAAATCTTTGATGTGATGTGTCGGAGCTATTATTATATGTTATGTAGGTGCTCTTATACGTCATGTGTCGTTGAGAAGCGCGTTTTTAGTGAAGCAACGTTAGTTATTGAACATAAAGATATTTGGAATAAGACAAACTTGTATTTAGTCATAAAAAAATAGAAGTATGCTGAATATGTTTTTTTTTTATTTAGCTGTCATGGTTCACTGCCGGGCAAGGGCCTCTTCGTATAGAGAACGAATACAAAATATTTCGAACTAAGAATAATAACGCATATTATTCTAATATTCAGAAGATTTAGGTGATGAACGGTTATACATATGTTGTTACAAAATTGAATATAGATTAGATACAATTAATATCGTGTTATTAATGTTATTATTTTAATTATAATGGACTTTAAATTAATTGGTGTGTAAATGCACACCACAATAAAAATAAGATATTAAAGATGGATTATTTTATGTAAAAGAGTATAATTAATCTTAACATAAAAACCTATTGTAAAATAATAATATGATGTCTTTAAAAATATATGGTATCGAGTTAATAAGATTGCATACGATGAAATGAACTACAAAGATTATAGATTTTGGTAATGTCTTTTTTTAATAATCTGATTATCTATGCCTTGTTTATATTAGATTGTAAGTCTTTTGTTACATTTAAGTTTTAAGTAAACTTCTAGTGGTTTTCCCTTGCCCTACAGGGTCCATTCAGAAAAGAGCAAACAGGATTCTTTCATTCTCTGATTTATTTGAGCGATAATACAAAAATATAAATAGGTAACTACACTCGCGAGCAAAAGTATGGAATCACTTACTTGAAATTTGCGTCGCGCAATCTGAGTACTAAATTATTCTGCTAATATTAATAAAAATGGTACCATTTTAAAGTTTATACTGTCACCTTTAAATTGATACCAAATTCATTAAAATCACACCAGTATTTAAGGAGCTATCCTGGATTATGTCAAGAAGTAAGGAAAAAGATATGTTTGATAGGTCACAACTTGCGCCCTATTGACCCCCTATAAAAGCACGTGTTATCGGATTTTCTTTATCAGTCTGCTTTCAAACGTTGACCGGTACACATCTCCGCTAATTTTGACCCTTGAATTTGGACGACAATGGATACTACACCTACAGAAGCCGCCCAAATCGTCGCCCTATTGCGAGAAGGGCTCAGCCAGAGGGCTGTCGCACGACAGCTCCACATAAGCCAGTCCTGTGTCTCAAAAGTTTATAAACGCTTTCGGGAGACTGGTGGCTTTATCTCGAGACCAAGATCTGGACGGCGCCGGTGCACATCGGAGAGGGATGATCGTTTTATCGTGTCAACCTCTCTTCGAAATCGACATTTGACTGGTGTCGACGTCCAACAGGAGCTCCGAAATGTTCGTGGAGTAGCTGCCAGCGAGTGGACAGTTCGTCGAAGACTTAAGCAAGCTGATTTAACTCCAAAAAGGCCAGCCACAGGCCCGAAACTGACGGCAAGCCACCGACAAGCACGTCTTCAATTTGCTCGCTCTCATCTTGATTGGGAGGTTGAGCAATGGAAGCGTGTCCTGTTCTCCGACGAGAGCAGAATGTGTTTGCATGGCAGCGACCGAAGAGGTCGGGTCTACAGGCGGCCTGGGGAACGATATGCACAGTGTTGTTTTGCTGAGACAGTGGCGTATGGCGGTGGTTCTTGTATGATGTGGGCCGGCATTTCCTTCGACGGTAAAACGGAGCTGGTTTTCGTGCCTGGCGGGGGAAGAGGAGGCGGTCTAACTTCAGACCGCTACATTACCGATATTCTGCAGGACCATGTCCTTTCTTACGCGGGATATATCGGTGATGACTTCCTCCTTATGCACGATAACGCTCGTTGTCACACTGCCCGTGCCACAACTGAATACCTCGAAGAAGTCGGTATCGCCACAATGGACTGGCCAGCGCTCAGCCCGGACTTAAATCCCATTGAGCACATGTGGGATGAATTGAAGAGGAGGGTCCGATCAAGAAATCCTGCTCCTTCAAGTGTAGATGAGCTGAAATCGGCTTTGATAGAGGAGTGGGAAGGTATCCCGCAAGAATCAATTCGGAAGCTGATTCGATCAATGAAGAACCGTCTTCGAGCAGTTATAAGGGCGAGGGGAGGGAACACAAAATATTGAAAATTAATTTTAAAGCCAATTAAAGTTTTTGTTACACAATTTTTGTTGTTTTCTTCATTCATTATTTTTTCATTATCCTTAGGTTTTCCTTAACTCCTTCACTTAATCCAGGATAGCTCCTTAAATACTGGTGTGATTTTAATGAATTTGGTATCAATTTAAAGGTAACAGTTTAATCTTTAAAATGGTACCATTTTTATTAATATTAGCAGAATAATTTAGTACTCAGATTGCGCGAAGCAAATTTCAAGTAAGTGATTCCATACTTTTGCTCGCGAGTGTACATTGAAAATATCAAAGCATTGAAGTTTATTTTTAACCGTTCTCGAGTCGTACGATAACATTATTGTTGGTTCACATGACACGGCGTATTATTTTCAAATAACTTGACCATAATGACTTTTAAAAAAATGTTTGTTAGTCAAAAAAAAATTATAATGGTAAAATACGTAATATAGAAACAAGAAAAGGAAAACCACGATGCCCAATCATTAGTTAACTAGCTAGCCATGTAAACTCACTTTTAAAGAGTTATCACAGAAACTCACAGAGATAATCATATCGTAGAAAAAAAACAATCTTTCTCGTTTAAAAATAAAATAAAAAATTAATAACTTTGTAATTTTTGCTAAAATTTATTCAAAGTTATTTTGATGTTTGTTCAACCAAGACAGTAAAAACATAGGTATAACTGAGTTCAGCCATGTAAGCCCACCCGCTCGCCTCCATTGCGTCCGCACATCCAATAGAATAATTGCATGCGACAGAAACGATTTAGTTATTTTTAGATTCGCCTCCACATGTCGTTCAGACTGTAAAAATAGTTTATTATTGTGATCGAGAAGAGAGTTGAGGATTTTATGCGGCGAATTTATACATGTTATGAGCTTTATCTTGCTTAATAAAAAAAATAAGATACATACATTAGAAATAACAAGGACCCAGATTCAAGGACCTGTGAAATTCTATGTACGGTTGAATATGCGCAAACGTTCTCGATATATACATTCATTCAAACTTTGAACTGTAATAACATATCGGCACAAAATTTGAGAAAATACGTGGTACCTACACGATTTTTCTTTCAACTGTCTGTGTTCCTCAAAGGACCATTTTCTCCATTTCCCTCGTCTCTCGTCTTGCTCTTTATGCCTATAAAAACTAGTTTTTACTCGTCGCTCCGTTCGCTTGGGAGTCGCTTCGTAAGTAGTTTGTAAATGCGATAGTTTTCAAATCAGACATGTAGTTTCTGAGAAAAGCGCGATCAACCAAACAAACTCTTCCTTTGTAATATAAGTTGATTACACATAAATGTATACAGTCAATGTTGGTGAATTCCAATTATGTATTTTGCTATAAAAACCCAACTACTGAATCTATTTTGAAACCATCTCCTGTGCCCGTCGACGCGTCGGTTAGAAGTGGTAAATTAATTGCTGTGTAACCTATAATGTGTAACTAAGTAAATCAATGACTGTCGGCACTGATGCGGCAGACGCGTTCACTACATTACTGGAATCGAGATCCCATCTCGACCTCTACGCCCTTATGAACCAATCAGCACCTAATTACGTGGGCATTCAGTATTGCACAATGGAAATAGCCAGTGATTTACATCGCTCGACAAGGATCACGTCTCCTGAGCTAAGAATGGACGGACGAGCCCCCAGCATTACGTAATCAACACGAGTTTTACAAAGAGTAGATAGGAGTAGAAGCTTTACGCTACCCGGTTGGTGTTAATATGTCTGTTTACTGTTTCTGTAGAACCAACAAACTGTCTGGCATTTAATAGGCTTATCGCGTAGCCGATGTTAACCTTGTATACATAAAACACTCGTGTCACAGTATTTGTAACGAAACTCCTCCAAAACGACTTGACCTATTATTATGAAATTTTTCGTTAAATTCAGCAGGTCATTGACATTTTTTATACCCCTAAGTTATAAGAGTGCCACTCTTATCACTTAGGAGTATATTTTTCTTAATATGGCAAATTACCGTTGGGTCAGCTAGTAAATTATAAATTGTTTTTTGACAGTCTTAGCATTAATATCCATACATATTTAGCACCTGTTTACTTGTTATGATAAAAACTGTTAAGTTAAATATTGCGGGGATCAGGTGCACGGTTCCGGGAAATAAAGCAGATGATTCGGGAAGGATATCTCAAAAATTTAAAATTCAAAATTGCTTAATTCAAATTAGGCTACTATGTAGCACTTTCTGAACGTCGACAAACTAGACAGCACCCTGAAGCGCCCTCCCTTCACTGCTTCCTAAGTACTCTAGCTCTCTTTCTATTATTGTTATTTTAATTCTATATTTCTATTTGAAGTGCACTATCTGATAGCGATACTCCTATATAATCGCGGTCTATTACGAGTAACGTTCTAAGCAGGAAGTCTTGACATCAGCCGTTGCACATTTGTGGTGCAATTGTCAATCAACGTGGAATTGATTGTAATTGGTTTTTGTTATTTTATTGCTTAAGTGTTTGAAGGTTTGCTGTCGAGATTGTCACATTGAAATACACGTGGCCTTTTTTAAACTTTTGAACGTATTTATTGTATTGAGTAGCTAATACAAAAAAAAGTCATTTTTGTTACCATCAACAGAGTATTTGTTAAGTAAAACTTAATTATTCTTCAGCCATACAATATTTTTTGAAACTCTGCTGTTTTTGAAGAATTACTTAATATTTTATAAATATGTTTAAAGTTGTTTTAAATATGTTTTTTTTACCTGTTCAATATAATTAAAGACGAGTGTTGTCGACTTCGAATATTGATATTAAGAATTTTTAATTTTGAACATAATTATGTTCAAAATTAAAAATTATAGTATAGGTACAAACAGCGACGTCCAGTGGCGAAACCTGAAACAAATTCGTTGACTGAAAGCGTTGTTTCAGTTTAGTCGAACGCGAGCGTACTAATGTAGCGAATGAAAACTCTTGATGTTTTGGGAAAATTCGGCAGATGGCGTTAAGATACCGCTTGAAGTTTGAAGATGGAGTTATTTTACACTTCCACGGCTAAGTAAAACCATTTTCATGAAATTTTAGACAACGTAAGGCAGATTTATATTACTTTTTTTTATGCAAAAAAACGACATCCATTCATGTACAGCATAGGCTAGTTACTAGGCTTGTTGCTAGTCGATTTTATTTTGTATTTGTTATAGATGAATAAGTAAATATAATACATACAAAATAAAATCTAACTTATGCTACACCACGGGACACAGAAAGTAGTACCTACCCAATAGAACATAGTATTGAAAAAATATTAGGTACTGGACTACGAATAAATAAAGACACCTTCGTGTAAATTTTCCTTATGAAAGTCATTTTTGATGTTATCTTGATCTGACATGAAAAAGATGTGTAGGTCGTGTTCTTGACACTTTAAGTGGCTATAAAAATACCATCAACAAAATGATCCTGTTTGTTCATATACTTAGCTTCATTCAATATATTAAAGAGCATAACTGAGTTAATAATATCTCCTCCTACGGAGAACTCCATAATTTTGTGCAATTGGACACAAGCTAGAAGTTGCAATTTGTTATTGCAATTGTAATGAAATACTCATACTGTTTCAAATTAACTGAGTTATGAGTTACCTGAGTACTATTTCTTATAACAAAACAGTCATTAAAACTTTATAGTCAATATGTACAGGTTAATTAGACCAGTTAGGCCTAGACACTATTTTATTTTCATACCTAATAATTTTAACTTTAGTTCTACTTTGATAAAGCTATTTATTTTATCTATTTTTGTGGAACTAATTAAATAAAAAAATCTTTTATTTACACAGAAAGTACCTTTTAGTGTAAAATCTGTTTTGTGTCGCTGTTGAGTGATAATTAATTTGTTTAGTGCTCGACGTTCATGTCTCCGTGGTAGGTACTAGTAGCTCTTCATAATGTAATTTATGATCAAGATTGTGCCCTAAATAGAGAAACATATCTAAAGTTGCTGCTTGGGAGTTTGTTACGCCGTTTCTCCTCCCTTGCTAGAGCAATTAGGAAGCGTGAAGGGTGGTTGAATCAAGAAGCTGTCGGTGTATGCGATGACGTTCAAAAATTGCCACATATTATCCTAATTTGAAAAAAAAAATAGACTGATATTTTGATTTTGATTTCTTGGTCAGAAATGATTTGCAATTTTCAATTGCCACCACGACAGTTTTCATATAATATAGAGCAAATTAATGAATATTTACAGCCTCTGAAGAGATTTGATGTAAAATGTTTTTTTACTTTCTACTGTGTCTGAAAGTAGAGTTACCAACTCTTAACATCGCATGGAATATTTTGAACCCCTATTCAACGTTTATTTTATATGGAAAAGTCCAGAGTTGTATTGTGTGACGATTAACTATTTATTACGCACCGTGTTGGTATAAACGACGTGACTAAACGCATGTAGTACCGATTTGAGGCATGTTTCTGTACCAGAAGTTCCAAATTTTCATTGGGCTAGTTGTATTGTTTTCTATAAACACCTGTTTTCTGATATTAAGCACGAATCCTTGTTGTTTTCGTTCAAGCATCTGCTTTGTGTTGTAATAAATACGAATCTATACGAGAATCGAATGTTTTCGATCTTATTTTTGAATTGATTAATCTTAACGAAAAAGTATATCAATTGATCACTTCTTAAGTAAGTGGTGTACCTAATTAATACATTTTTGTTACTTGATGTAGATACATAATAAACTTTACATTTATTTGTTCAATATTACGTTAAAAAATATTAAAACAATTCCTGCATACTTTTCTCTGTGTACCATCGTATTGAATTTTCCACCCACTGATAGACGTTATTAAAAAATAAAAAGATCCGCGACGCACACTGAAACTTTGAAACGCTGTGAGTACTTTATCTAACAAAGGTACAAGGAACATGTGTATCTACGCAATGACCTAAATTATTTTCGTTCACTTTTACCACTGTAATTAATGAAGAGAATCAACGATTAAGACTATATTCGTATCTGATGTATTACAGGATTATTTTAAAAGGAGTGAAGATATCCTACGAGGTAATCTGGTGCATAAAACTGAATCACTTTCCCCGAGGAACATGGTCGAAATCTTAAAATGGAAAATGAATTTTCATACATTTTGTTACAGTGTCAGGTCACGTGACGTTTGTATGAAAAATTGATTTTTAATTTTAAGATCCTTCCTGTCCTGTATGTTCGATGAGCATTGATAAAATTTATAATGACCTAGTAAATTTTATTAGTCTTTAGTTTGTGAATTATTAAGATTTTCGGTTACCATTCTGTATTAATATATTTATGTATGACGTCAGTTTTTAAACTGGTAACTATAAACTTACGATACCTTAAATTTTTACTCTGTATAATTCCACAATATTTCTAGTACACTCGGCTGCTTCTCGGAGAGAGAATACCACTTATTTCCTTTTCAAATTTTCGTGAAAACTACGCGTACTCGTATCAGTGGTTAGTGTTTTTGAAACTTTTATTTTCCATATCAGAAAATCCATTCATTCAAGATACGGTACCAATAATCATGAAAAAAATATATAAAATAACGCAGTCTTACTGAACTCTGAAAGTCCAAGCGTTTTCTAAACTCAATGTCCGCCGTGGAAACGAATACGGCTTCCCTAACCGCCGCGGATTCTTCACAGCATTCCCGACTCTCCTAGTCACTGGACGTTTCCTCGCAATTAACTTGTTTCCCTTCATAAAAAACTTGTGCTATGTCTGAAACTGAAGAAAAAGGAGTGCAGGTATGTTTTGTATACAACATACATATTATTTACTTATAAATTTATATTTTTTTGGATTATAGTTGGCTTTTGTTTTTGTTTTGCACGAATATATTTGTTAGCGAGTCAAATGTTGACGTGTCGGTTTTCACGTACGAATTTAGATTAGATGTTTTGTATGCGTTAGATATTATTTATGTGTATCGTAGATTTTGATACTTGGTTGGAGGCAGTGAGATTTAGTTTCTTATGCATTTACGCTGTGATTTTATAAGGTTAAGATTTGATATGCATTTTTTTTCGTGCTTTATTTAAGTGTCCTAAACTACTTGATATATTATTAGGTGGGTATATATGCTTAAGTCAAACTCAGTGTCAAAGTTTATAGATCAGATCCTTCTTGTTCCAAGTCGTAGGTATTAATTAGGTCAGTTCTCTAACAGAAGTAGGCAGACAGATATAAGTAAGTACTAACTACACAAGTAAAGTGCATATACTTTGCAATTAAAGTAGGTGGGTAAATTTTATATATTACTATTAAATTTTAAACTTGTAAATATTAATTAGAAGCTAATTTAATAGATAGATAGTACTCTGTATATACAAGCTAAAAACTAAAACCTAAAATAAACCATACTAATAAATCAAATGATTAAATGACACTGTAGCCACTGTTTATTTTTGTAAAACAGCACCAATGTACGAAGCATATTTCAAAAATGTCAGTTGGCTGTGTAAAGGGTCTTATTTTCCTTTGACTTTTTAAAGTTTGTTAATAATTAGTTAAGAATAAAATATTGCTGTTTGTTAAACTTACACACTCCAATAAGTCTTAACTAATATTTATACGCCTTCAACGGCAAGACATAGCGCTTAATTTTTATATTTTTTATGAAACTTATGTTTTCCTCTGTCCCACAAATAAAATAATAAAAATATTTTTTTAAAATGTATTTTACGGTGCTTTATCTATATCAAAACTATCCATGAAAAACACAAACCTTTCCAAGCCTTTACAGTGAGTTAGGATGTCGGAGTTGTGGTACTAATAACGGAGCGATTACGTCGGTAATCCTCTTTCATTCGATCGACAAATTCTCCTTCCAAACGTTCTAATTGACATTTCCTTGCGCCGACAATCAGGCTGCCGCATGCGGTCCGAATTTATGTTTGTACATGTATCTTTGCGCTTGTAATGTAAAAGCGTGGACAGATCCCATTCTTGTACTTGTCATATTATTAATATAATATATAGCATATTCAACTATAGGTTGAGTTAACGCTGGATCAAAGGATTGAAAGTTAAGTGCATTGAAAGCAATCATATTCAAATAGGCCTGTTTATCATTAATACTTTTGGAAATATATCACACAAATACGAGAGTAGATAAAACAGGAACTGTATTTAGTTAAATTGAATTGAAATAAACAGTTGTGTAATACAATTTAACAGTTATGTATACAAATAAAAAAAAGCATACATAAAAATCGAATACTTAGTTATTATTAGCCTTTAATACTTGAACGAACGTCAGCACAGTCGTAAAATAACCCATTGAGTTTAACTAATATTGTAATAACCGCGTTTTAAATGCTCAAAACATATTAGTTTGGTTACGGCTGTTGACTCAGTTAACGGTTATGTGCCAAGGATACGAGTTCAATTCTCGGTTTAGTTTTGATTGCTTAGTTTCTTTTATTTTTCTACTGATAGAATAATATTTGAAACACTTTGTAAACTGTTTTATTATCAATGGAAACTTTTTGTGTGATATGTTTGAATAGTTTGTTTTTGTATTTATTTTATCGACGCCATTTTTCTTTATTTCATCGAATTCACCATTCAACTAGTTTATCTACGAGGTAGTTAAACTCTTCCCACATAATAATGTGTTTTCATTTGTAATCAACACCATGAGGCGGTTTTAACCTGTATGTCGTCGGACTTGTGATTTTAAGGTTGCCGGTTGGAGAACCACCCATTGAACTACGGATGTGAACCCATTCTTAACAAGCGTTTAGCTTAGCACGATTAATTAAAGTGTGACCCGCCTTGCTTTCAAGTATTATAAAAAAAACTATACTTTACACGGTCGACTGTTGGAATCAACACTTTGACTGCACGGATAGCCGAGTGGTATAGGTCACCACGCTCATTACCACTGTGCGCGACGTGCTGCGGGTTCCATCCCCGCATGAAACAAGTATTTGTGTGATCCACAATTTGCTACAAGTCTGGGTATTCTTTGTGCATGTGATTTCAATGTTTGTGAAACCCCCGCGACACAAGGATTAAATGACTTAGTGCAGGCGTCGTAAAAAAAAAGAAACTGGCCTTTTGAAATTGCGCCCTAAAATCACAATACAGTCTTTATTCAAAATATAATTAATGTTGCGAAGTCTGGAGATTAATTATGAAGGACTTAAGCAAAGCCTACGCTATTAGGTATTAAGCCTGAGATAAGCTGCTTGGGCCTTAAATCTGTCCGTCCGGGATCCCGACTAGCATCCGTTTGAACTCTGACCTTTAGCGACCCGATTGTTTGTATTTTATATACTTACTTAGCATGGATTTAATAGTTCCGTAGGTATCTTTTAACACTTGTTATTTACTGCATTTAATTATGAAACTAAATAATATTTTGTCTGCTTCTATGATCGATATTGTTATTTAAAGCGTATTAAGAAGTCTGTTTTTTAACTTTATATGAAATACAAAGATACGTAAAAATTTTGTGATGAATTTCTGATTTATTATGTAATTTATTATGTAACTTTCAGTAAAGAAAGAAAAATATAATATCGGTAAGTAGGCTAATTACAGGCACAAAAAAACTAGCACTAGGACATTTTAACCTGAAGTACCATACGAAGAAGAATAGGTATATCAAGAAATGGGTTTTTGTCAGAAGGTTGGGATTACACATTCCCACAAAAAATATTATCAAGTCTGTATTATATGACTAATTTCTTATTTTAGTTTTAAATACACTATCAGAAAATATAAACAATAGTTCCATATTGTACATATATCTGTAGGTACATGATGTTTTCAATATCGTTGCCAAGTAACTGCGTATTCTAGTCGTAGTTCATAATATCTTTAACAACATAAGTGTGTCTATGACCTTCGTTATAACAAAGTAAAAGTTCAAAAGGAAGTTTAACAAAGGAAACTTATGTAGCAAGTTTAAATGTTTATAAAAGTAATCATAACAGGAAAGATGTACGGGAAGTTTGGAAAAGTACTGAAAAAAGACGTAGGTTTAAGGCCTCCTGTAAAAAAACAGCATGATATAAAAGAAAAGTTTGGTAAATTAAATTAAATTTACTTTTAAAACTTGTTTTATATTAGGCTTTATTTAACTTATTAATACTATGTTATGACGCTTTACTGCATCTGTTCAGCACAAACCTGAACCTAGAATTGAACCTAGACTTATTAAATTAGTTTAACATTTCTTGAGAGCCTTCTTGGGGTTTATGTACACTAATATTATTATAAAGAGGAAAGTTTTTTTTTGTGTGTGTATGTTTTTAACAAATAAACTCAAAAACTACTGAGCCTATATCAAACATTCTTTCACCATTAGATAGCTACATTCACCCTGCGCAACATAGGCTATATTTTTTTTTCTAATAAATTATGTACTGCGGGCGAAGTCGCGGGGAACAGCTAGTAGGAAATAAAAATTTTTTTTTTTTTATTTTGATTTTTTGAAACTTCAGTCACTCAAAGACGTTAAAACAGAGGGAAGGTACCTATTGACTATCTTAACTCTATAATGAGAAAGCCCTTGAGTTCAGCGGTTAGTATTTATGTCCTATACTGCTTATTATACCTATTACCGAAGCATGTTATTAATTTGCCTTTAGTATGTAAATAGATATCGGCTTTTACATAAAATGAAAATCTAATTTTTAGCATATTTTATTGGAACAATAACGTTTTATTTGTTTTTTTTCTTTTAAAATGCTTTATTTAACTTTTATTTCAAGTATTTTTCAATCAAGGTTCTTATTCACGTGTATGACGGAGGAGGCACTAATTGACTCAATCAGTTCCGCACAAGAGTCGTAGACGAGACGGCTTTGTAACAAAATTTTATAGATATAACAAAACCGAGGTTGCAATGTTTTTATTTTGTTAAACATTCTTAAGGACCCCTGTCTTTCAAAATTATAGTTATCACATTCATAATGATAAACTAACTTATCAAAAGATATTTCAGTTTGTACCTACGCGATCGCGATTCTAAATTTAAATTCAAGAGCATTATCGTTTTGCACTCATATGGCCGATTTGAGTGCAAGGACACGACTACGCGTAGGTATGTACAAACTGCAGAGAAAAAATAAATTGAAATCATTTTTCTTACTTCAATTTTTATTTTAAGTTTTATAACCCCTTTTGTTGCCTATATTTGAAAATAGTAAAAGGGGTTTTGTCATAAAAGAGATTTTAAGGAATGAAAAGGAAAAATAAGGAACAAAAATTAAGTAGATTATTGATGGCATCGTTTTTTGCTACAAATTCGGTCTAAGAGAAGAAGGATAAAGGCAATCGGTTCAAATCGGTTGTGTAGCCATACTAGCCATTCTTCCACAAAATATTTAGTACAATCGTTCTTCCCAGTAAACCTCAATATTTTTCCAGAAGTCAAGGCACGAGTGTTTGTATACAATGATTATTTTTAGCAACACGCGAATCTTGTTTACGGTTCATTGGAGCATCTTTCCTTTAGACCGGACGACGAACTTCACTTTATATTAAATATTTATTATAATAAATCAAAGATCTTGTATTGTGGGGGTTATTGAAATAAAACTACTTTAAAACGGATTCTATCGCGGTTTATTTTAGTTCCCGACGTTTCAACACCTTTGCAGGTGTCATGGTCACGGGCAGACTGAGATGGTATTCGTCTTGACAGGATATTTATGTTACTCGTTCTACCTTCATATTTTTGTAATGGGGGTTAATCAAAAATTGATCCATTTATTGTTTTTTTAACAAATGGTATTAGGCACGAATAGTGAGAAAAAATATTTTACCTAATACATATATTAGGTCTGCGTTTTTCGTAACAGCTTTATGTACAATGAATTCAAAGTAATATATGAATACAATGAATGTAGCAAGAGTCGTAAAAACTGTAGCAATATTGATTTACATACAAGTAGCTATCAAATTGATAAAAACTAACATTCCCATTCTTTCTTTTTAGAAGTCCATACCTAATAAATAATAAGCTCTACAGCCTGCCTAACTTCTAAAGCAGAGTACAATAAGTATGGCCGCCCTAAAGCTTCGTATTGAGTCTCTAGTTTGTGTTTTACATCGATACGAATAATCTCTCAAAGAATAAAATGTTATTCGATATTAAGGAACTTGTACCAAGGTAGACGAGTATTTCTTCAAAAGTCCTAGAAATCTAGTCAACAAAAACAAAAGAATAATCTAGAACAATATTGAAAATACAAACTGTAAAGCTATATCTTTTCTTTCATCTCCATTGATTTAAATATCAAAGAGTAGTGGAAACGAAGAGAAATCTGCATTTATAAATATTTGTTTTAGCTCTATTTATGCGCATCAATGTTTGCGGGTGATTTTCAAGGAGATTTATTGAGTATAGAAGAGTTTGTTTATTAAACTGTGTGATACTAAACTTACGATTAAACTTTATCTGTTCTCTTATACCTGAAATGTAGGTGCCCCAGGCAGGAGTAAGTAGAGTTTCGAAGTAACAAAATTCATACTTAATTACTTATCTGCAGTAAAAATAAATAAGACATCTGAGTTGAATTATTTGTAAAAATATTCGGCTTCTTTATCACTATTAAGATAGTTATACTTATTAACCTCAACAAGAGATATGACTATCTGTTAATCATTGTAAATACTCCTCGACCTCCGTGGTCGAATGGCGTACACACCGGTTTTCAAGGTGTCGTCAGCTCTGAGGTCCCGGGTTCGATCCCCGGACGGGTCAATGTAGAAAAACACTTTTCTACATTGCCTTGGGTCTGGGTGTTTGTGTTACCTTGCATCTGGATTCCATAACACAAGTGCTTTAGCTAATTACTTTGGATTCGGAGCAATGTATGTGATGTTGTCCACATTTATTTATTTAAATACTCCTACAAAAATCCGTGACATTCCATCATAACCTATAACCTCTTCAAAACGGTTCTTGCAGCGCTGCGCGCGCGCACCGGTCTATTTTCGTGGCGCGCTGTAAATACGCATTGTTGGCCTAATGTTGTTTGTTTACCCGACGCCTGCTGATCGCCAAACAGTTGCACCTAGGCAGGAGCTAGTGACACACCACCAATTAGGTTTACTACATCTCAGAAAGTTTGAAAACGATGATACGATGAAAAGTGCTGAAATATACGGCGCTGCATATGGCGCTCCGAAGGGAACTCCTAAGTTATTATTACGATATAAACACAATGTATTCAAAGGAAATCAAAGTTTAATGCATACTTTCTTCTTTTGGTACATTGTCATCACTTGATTGTCAAAAATATCAATTGATTCTTGCATAAGAAGTCTATGTCGAAACTAGTAATATTATTTGGGAACCAAACTTAAAAGTCAGCTATATACTTAATTGTGAGGACATGGTTCAATGCTCAGCCTTTTATTCAGGATTATTATTTTTATTTCGTTGATTAGGAGCACGCATACGCCTATAAGTTCTATACATTTACCGTCACAGTTGTCAGTTTACTGTAACTTGCACAATAGAGTTGGATGCAGTTTGTTCCTCTTCTGAGGTGTCAAAGTTGGAGAAAATAGGGTTGGCAAGCAGGTAATCGGAGAAACTTTTTGATGTGATAAGTTTAACATTAGTTCCTGAAAAAAACCTTGCGACGAATATGAACTGCAGAAGGGATTTGCATGAAGTTTTATGTTGATAGCAGAATTTTAATCAATATTGTATAAAATATTGATAGTGTTTATAAGGATAACTATCTTGTGGAAATACATTCAGCACCTGTAAATAAATAAGAAGGATGCGAGATGTTCTAGATTACAATCAAAATCAAATCAAAATGTTTTTTTTTCTAGTAACCCTAAAATAGGCACTCTAGAAACGTTAAATTTAAAACTAAATGATTCTAGGTGCGCGGTTCCAAATTGTCATTCCTATGGAGAAACTCCATAGGTTACTCTTTATAAAAACGAAAATTGTATGGAATACATAAATATGACTAAGTCCCACCAAACTATAAAATATAGGTAATGCTATTTGCCTCGCTATTGCTTCGCGTCAGACGTACGTTTGCATTCATAAAACTTCAAATGTCAGTATTTGCCATAAAACAAACGGGTATAACTGGTCAGTTAACCCCAATGCCGAGTTGGACGTCTTAATATTTGCGTTTTGGGACGAAAATATAGGTCGTGGTAATTGGAAGGGTTAGGTTCGTGTACGTGATCCCATGGTCGAAATATTTTAGTAGAGTTGCCTGAAATGGTGTTGGAGCAAATATTTGCTGCTGAGAAGAATGTTTTCAATCAGATGAAACTGTTGGAGCGTGTTTGTAGGTGAAATTCATACAGATCATTTGGATAGGAGACAATCAGTAAAAAAAGGCCATATATCGAATTTCCAAGACCTAGTTGCCTTGACATTCCTGCTGGCCTGTTTGCTAAGTGTTGTTTGTACGTTTTAGTTTCAGTATGAATTATAAATACTCCCAATTAATTTTAATACTAATTTCGTTGAATAATGTCTTTTATATTCGCACCATTTTTATTATTTATTTATTACTACAATATAGTCATGCCTATAAAATGTGTGAAACAGGTTTTAGTGTAATGAAATTTATTTAATTCCATAATCCCGTAATTCGATTATACAGGTAGGTACTCAATTCCATGGTTCGTCGGTTATTTCAAAGCAAAGTTCGTTAGTCGAACGTGAGGTGTTGACATTCAATGTCAACTTTAGGCTATTTGCAAGTACATGTTGAATATTTTCACAAATGACTCGTTGCTGTTAGTAGATTTTAGTATTTTAGAACGATAAAGTTAATTTCCTGAAAGTGTGTTGTTTGAATTAACAAGAATGTCCGTAAGTTTATATGTTTTTACATCACAAGGTAAATAAATATATTTTTCGAAATCAAACTTATTTAGGTAGGTACATCACGGGTACATGGATGCAAAAATGTATTATGTGGGGTATTATTTTAATCAATAAACTACATCAGTCCCTTATATTATGATTCTCCGATCCTTGACTCCGTTTAATAAAATACGGCCTATAAATTTTCCGTTACTGGCCCAGGCTTACGAAGTAACTATGTATTTAGTAATCTGTGCCCAGGCCTCTGATTTTTTCTCAGAGAAGGGTTTGCGATTGCCTGCGGGTTGGCGATTTCAGATTCCGATTTCTGGAAATCCAGGTTTCCTCTCGATGTTTTCCTTCACCGATTGTCAATTATGTCTTAGAATAATTTTATTAAGGAAGTGCCTAATATAACTTGAAAAGGTCACATTTGTGCATGTAGTGAGTTCGAACCTGCAACCTTGTTCACGAAAATCCGTTCATTGAACCGCTAGGCAACCACGACAGTTCCATTCCCATTTCCTTCACTCACACCGTAATTCCACAAGTTATAAGGCCCATAATTATGAAAAGTGATACTAGCACCATCTTAGTTCCAAGACCTCTATCTCATTCTTCTAAATGTATTCGACAGAGAAACAGCGAGACCAATTAGATTGGTTTGTGTACAGAATCGGCGTCATTGTCTACAAATAGGTGCATGACCTATTTTCTTAATTGAATTTTGACGTAGTACGATTAGCTGCGTCCTGACTCCTGACGAAACAGTATTGAGCAATGAAGGTTGTTCCAAAGATAAAGATTTGTTGAGATAAGGATGAAGTATCTATTTTTTTGTTTTATTTTCATGTTAATGTACTTTAAGTAGTAAAATGAGTCACCCTTTGCTTTTTGATTTTCTATCCAGCTAGTTCGTATTTGGTCCAGTAATCATACAAACATAAGTCACGTGTCTGTCACTTTGTAAGAAAAGTTAATTTTCCATTTTTAGATTTCAACCTGTTCCTTGAAGAAAGTTGTTCAGTTTACTGCACTTCATTACCTCGTTGAAAATACGCACTCCTTTTAAATTAATCCTGTAAACAAACCATGTTATGACAAGTATGTGTTGTAATTGTTAAAAAAAGTAAAAAAAAATGGATTAATAAGTAAGTAGGCAGTACTACCTACTAGAAATTAGTTCTCAATAATTCATTAATTTCTTTCAGTGTTACTTGAAATAATTTACTTGATGATATGGCAGAATACTCTATAATTAAAAAAAAAACATTGATTAAAGCTACTAACATCCGTCAATGATGGCGTAAACTCAAAAGTACTAAATATTTTTTGAAGCTACTCTTTACACTGTTAATATTACCTACAATTACAGATGTTGTAAGATTTCTAGAGCTTTGATTAAAATTAATTCATGTACCTAATAGGGTAAAAGAAAGGCAATGTATATCGATACTGAATGTCAGTAATAAAATGTTAAGTCCAGACTTCCGAGCCGTATCCAACGTCGATAGCTAAGCAACTCGTCTGCACTAATGGATTATTTCAATCAGTAATCAGCTTTTACTGTGCGTGGCTTCGTGGCTAAGTAATACGTTTGTGCCGTCCATTTTATGTGTATTTATGTACCATTGTTTACCTGTAAGATTCTTAATAGGTCCTAATGAGATGGATCCATACTATCCCTTCCTGTGTTTTTTTCTAATATAGATAAAAGTTTCACTTAAAGCCATATAATTAAGTTAATTTTCTACCTTTATTTGGGAAAACCGTCCATCTACATATTTACGTACATTTCAATGAATTCGGACGTTAATGTCTTCGCGGCCTTCGCAAGATTAATATCCGAAATTAAATATTGAGTTCTTTTTCAAAAACTGGCATGTCCTATAAATGTATTCAGCCAGTTCTAAAATGCGAATCGCCAATTTCTTAACTAAAGGTTTTTAATTGGCTTACAATTAATAATATTAAAAAATCATTTTTTTGTTTCAGAAATATGTCGTTAGTACTGATCGGAGTGGAGACATCCATGTTCATGTTCAAGTAAGTTAACAATATTTTATATTAAAATCTTAAGATAAAAGTTCTAAAAAATGTCTTGGTCGTTAAAGTACTTTAAAATCTGTCTACTCTATGTACCTACGCATTCATTATTTAAGGCAGGTAGTTATTTATTTACTCCATAGGGAACATTCGACAACATAATATATGTAAAATAAGAACAGTGTTCATTAGATAACTTTAGCAATAAAACATAAATGTAGATTATGAAGCTTGAGTTTGTTTGAGTTTTTTACAAAACGAAAGCAAAACGCCAATTCACATCGACTTTCATCCTGGCTGTATTTAGAAAGATTGTCTATCAGAGTAATGAAATAAAAAAGTATGACATTTCAATCTCCTTGACTTTTAGCGGGAAATGCTTTTGACGCCATCTTGCCATTTGCGGGAACTAGATTATATCCGACAATATTAGGTGAATTTAGGTGTCGTAGGTGGTGAGTGAAATAATATAATACTGTTACATTCAAATGTAGTCGAAAAGGTCCAATAAGGTATATTAATTTCAATATTTCTGTTACTTTATAGTTTGTAAAGTGATCGTGTTTGGTCTCATAATTATGAACTGTTAGTTTTATCTTTACGAATTCTGTCTAATGGTCTCCTATTTGTTACTGTTTTTGAATAAAACATTTATTTAACACACGCTTGTCAGGTATGAAATAGAATTAGGCGTAAGTCTTTGAAGTAGAATTTGTTGCTAACTTTTTTGTAGCAGGCGTTTAATATTTACTTCTTTTTGTCTGCTAACCAGGGAATAATTCCGCAACCAAACCGGGTAAGTAAAACGGTTTAAACTAAGAAAAAGCGTGTGCTTTCTTTTTCTTTTACTATACTCATAAAGGCCAACGCAGACCGGGACGGCATGGCAAATTCGAAATAAATTGTTGTGCTTTAAAATAATGCCGTGGCATCGAAAGAAGATTCATTGCTCGGCATTAAATGAAGCGTTACGGGCTCCCCGCGGAGGGATGCCGTAGTGTAGTTGGGTAGACCATGGCATGCCCAGGACGCCAGCTTTCACTTTACGTCGGGATGAAGCGGGGTAGAGAAGCGAGGCATTCAATGCACCATTGAATTTTTTAGATAAACCTATCTATAATTTTAATCAAATCTAAACCTGATTAAATGCAACTGAAGACTTAATGTGTTTCGGGCAGCGGGAGCTGCCCAGGATGCTTTGTCGTGCCTCGGCACGCCGCCTTCGTGGCATGCCGCGGTATCTAAGTGGCCAAAGTGCGCTGACTGACGGCAAAATGGGTGTTCTTTCTGCATGTGAATTGAATGTTTGTGAAACCCCCGCGACACAAGGATTAAATTCCTAAGTGCGGGCGTCGTTTTTTTTTTAATAAAAAAAATAAAAAAATGTAAAATCCTTTGCCATCCCATCCCGGTCTGCTTTGGCCTCCATAATTTCCTACATTTCAACTGTCATTACATTATTTTTATGCCGGTTTATTCGTTATCTCAGGGTTGGTCGACTTGAAGTTTAATAGCATTATTAGACTATTTATATTAGCTATTTAATTTTGATTTAAATCGTTTATGTATACTTTAGGGTGCAAATTTGTATCTAGATACCTACTTTATATTTGTCTCACTCTCCCTAAGATCATAAAAGGCAGAAGTAAGGGGTACAATGACATGTGTATGTGTTAGACCTTAGACCTCCATGATTGTGTTGTTATTTTCCTTGTGGTCTAAATTTGTAGATATTTATAGAAGATTTATCACTTCGCATAGACTCATAAACTTCATCGTAATGCTTCACAAACTTTCAGATATTTAACTGCTTATGCAGTAAGATTTGCATCTGTTTGTTTCTTAATTGATGCAAAGTTCATAAAGTGTTTAGAGTGTATTTCAATTAAATTTTCATCATATCCACAAAATCTCACGAGTACTAGTTCTGGATTACACATACCATTTAGCATTTCTGATCGCTAACATACCTACCCGAATATACCTATAATTAGACGAATAAAACTACTCTCGTTAAATCTTAACCAAAGAAAGATAGTGATCAAGTCTGTGTGGGTATTTAAGTGTGAGCTTGTTTGAATTCATTCATAAAACTTTGTGGTAAAAGAATTCGAAATTTTATTTCTCAGTAACTGACATTATTTCAATAGTTTTCTAAATCACAAATCGCACATCACATGTTGAATCTTATTGTCTTCATCTCTTTAGCATTTTTCATGCTGCCAACTCCAGGTTGAAAAAAGTGATTCAGAGTGACTTAATTAATCGACTAATTAAAATATCGACTTTATGTTCAGTGGCATAAGAATGTTTATTATGTTTCAGGGAGACCTGAGCCAACAAGACAAGCGATGTGTCTTTCTAACAGTCCACGACCTTGGAACAAACCGTGAGTATTATTTTTCTCAATTTTTCAATGTATATTTATCATTGAACTAATTGCAATGTGTAAATAATAATTGTTACTAAGGGCAAGTAGTATCTAAGACCCCAAAACAACTTTATTAATAACCATTGCCGCTTTTAAAAGAGACCTCTTTTAAAAGCGGCAATGGTTATTAATGGTTTCATGGCTCTACTTAATTATTAGTACCTGGATCACCGAGCTTTGCTCGTTTTTTTTGGTAGTGTGTTTTTTAGAAATTATATCTTAATACGAATTACATACTGATGAAATGAGGAAGTATGAATAATATTTTTCGATCTTACCGACATAATAATAAAGAAATATGAACTGGTTAATAAAAAAAAAACACTTCATATTTCTGATCACGAATGTAATTAGTTTAGTATTTTATTAGAAACAAATACTTATTTTTTTACAGCTTATCAATAAATCACAAATAACATTAAAATTAAGAAAATATATTATTACTCGCCAACATGTCAGGAAGAATCATTTTTTTCAGGTTATGTTTAAGTTGGTTAGGTACTGAAAACACGGATAAAACGTCATTTACTGAAAATGAATCCTAGATCGTGAAAATCGTTGCAACCGTTTCCGAGATTGAGATTATATATACTTATATTATATATCGCGGCGTCATATTATTCACTTTTTACTTTTACACTGTGTTATTTTAATACATAAATATAAAACAATTTAAAATTTAAAAAGCTTATTCGAAGTGGTCTTCTTTGGCTGCAATACAGTCCTTTAAACGTTGAGGCCAGTTATCAATAACAGCCTGCACTCTTTCCATGGGAAAATTCTTCACTGCCAATCGTATGGATTGTTTTAGGGGCTCTAAATTATTATGGCATTTAGAGCAAGCCGTACTCTCTAATACTGACAGTAAATCATAACTCAGCGGATTAAGATCGGGGCTAGACGACGGCCAGTCTTCAGCTCTGATGAAGTCCGAAACATTCGTTTACAACCAAGACTGCGTAGACTGAGCTTTATGACCCGGCGCCGAGTCTTGCTGGAAGAACCATTCTTGGTTAATGAACATGGTGTTGTTAAGGGGCTTCACTACCTTCTCAAGAATTGTATATTGATACACTTGTGCCGATGTTTTGATACCTTTTTCCCAAAAGTATGGCTCAGTCACTCCTTCATTGCTAATACCCCATCAAACCATCACTGAAGTCGGATACTGCCCACGATGCACTCTGTCGACTAATTGGGAAGCTTCCTTATGCGGCCGCCACACTATGCTCCTCGCGCTGCTCGTCGCCATGCTCCTCACGCTGCCGCGATGTTGCCCTCTCTGCCCACACACTGCTCTACTCGCGCAATTAATCGCGACGCTCCTCACTTGGCATATGCCTTTGTTGGACGATGGACGATGAAACTGCGGCAGCGTGCGCGCTATGCATTTTTAGTTTATCTAATTATATTAATGTCATACAATCAAATATACATCGTCGTCGTCCTCGCCAACGGAGATGGTGGATCACATCTATTCATCGCTATGTTTGTGTTTAGTAGGTATCCCAAATAATTGGCTCCCCATTCTACGGCGCTTGGCGACGACATGATTTTCAATTTACCTATGCGCTGTCGTAAAAAATTACAAAAATGACTGCGACTGCGCGATTATGTGGCCAGCCACTCGCGCTCATATTGCCGGTCCTTTGACTCGCGCTCAAAAAACCGACAAAATAGGGAGCAGTGGGCAAGGCGAGGAGCATGACGTGCGGCATGACGAGTAAAGTTGCCACACTACGTCTCTGCCCGTTTTCCTCGCTACTTCCCATGCCACTCGTCGAGTGTGTGGCAGGCCCATTAGAGCTGTGAGCATAAAGACGGTCATTTTGTTTGTGTTTTTAAATTCGATTGTAAAAAATTTCTCATCCGTAAACAATTTTTTTATGTCCGCTTCAGTACTTAGTTGTTTCGATTTTACAACCCTATTCTTTTTTAAATTGTCAGTTAAGAAATGACCAGTACGTCTCTTAAAGGCTGCAAGTTTTGTCCTAAGTCAGCTTTTTAAATACGCGACATGGTTCTAGGTGCTATACTGTATTACCTAGCAATAGGTTATGGAGGTCAGATAGGCAGTCGCTCTATATGTAAAATACGGTATTCAGCTAAATCCGGTAAGACTGGAAGCCGACCCCAACATAGTTTGGGAAAAGGCTAGGCAGAAGGAGGTTCTAGGTGCTATTTTCATCTCCCGAGATAAAATCTTTTGCTTTCGGACAGGATTTCTTCGAATTCTTTCCCTAACTGCTTTGACCACCTTTTTCGTACGAATACTACATAGACGGCCTGATCTTTTTTTATGTTACAAACAGAGGAGGTCTCAATGTATTGGCGCCAAAATGAGAATACACAATGAACAATCATATAAAAATGACAGATTCCAAATTCAAATGTAATATTTTGTTTATTTTGAATTGTAACAGTATTGATTGCCGTATATACAAGAATTGCTTGTTTAAAGATTAAATATTACTAAAAACACGGATAAAACGACATTTTCTGAAAATGAATCCTAGCTAGATCGATTTAACGCCCCCGAAACTCCCTGCATACAAAATTTTATGAAAATCGTTGGAGCCGTTTCCGAGATTCAGATTATATATATATATACAAGAATTGCTCGTTTAAAGATATAAGATATAGTACCTGGATCACCGAGCTTTGCTCGTTTTTTTAGGTAGTTTTTTTTAAATTATATTTAAATACGAATTACATACTGATGAAATGAGGAAGTATGAATAATATTTTTCGATCTTACCGACATAATAATAAAAAAATATGAACTGGTTATTTATATAAAAAATCACGAGCATTTAGTTAAATATTTTACTATAAACAAATACTTATTTTTTTACAGCTTATCAATAAATCACAAATAACATTAGAATAAAAAAAATGTTTATGGACTCTTAAATTATCATGGCGTTTAGAGCAAGCCGTACTCTCTAATTCTGACAATAAATCATAATCCAGCGAATTAAGATCGAGGCTAGACGACGGCCAGTCCAGCTCTGATGAAGTCCGAAACGTTCGTTTCCAACCAAGACTGCGTAGACCGAGCTTTATGACCCGGCGCCGAGTCTTGCTGGAAGGATCATTCTTGGTTATTGAACATGGTGTAGTTAGAGGCTTCACTACCTTCTCAAGAATGGTATCTTGATACCCTTGTGCCGATGTTTTGATACCTTTTTCACAAAAGTATGGCTCAGTCACTCCTTCATAGCTAAGAGCCCACCAAACCATCACTGAAGTCGGATAATGCCAACGATGCACTCTGTCGACTAATTGGGAAGCTTCCTTAGAGCATAAAGACGGTCATTTTGTTTGTTAAAATGTTGCTCAATTGTAAATATTTTCTCATCCGTAAACAAAATAGATAAAATCTTTTGCTTTGACCACCTTTTTCGTACGAATACTACGTGGACGGCCTGATCTTTTTTTATGTTACAAACAGAGGAGGTCTCAATGTATTGGCGCCAAAATGAGAAAACACAATGAACAATCATATAAAAATGACAGATTCCAAGTCAAATGTAATATTTTGTTTATTTTGAATTGTAACAGTTTTGATGGCCGTATATACAAGAATTGCACGTTTAAAGATTTAAGATTACTGAAAACACGGATAAAACGACATTTTCTGGAAATGAATCCTTGCTAGATCGATTTAACGCCCCCGAAACTCCCTGCATACAAAATTTCATGAAAATCGTTGGAGCCGTTTTCGAGATTCAGATTATATATATATACAAGAATTGCTCGTTTAAAGATATTTATTATTATTTATATATAAGATTTGAATGTTTAAATTAAATTTTTAATAAGAAAGAAAATAAAAAAATATTAATAATATTTTATGAAGCAAAAACATGTAGGTACAATATCAGAGAACAATATTGATGAGATGCAATAATCGATGAATCAAACTCTACGGCAGACCTTATACAAAACAATAATAACGTTATCGTATTTTACGCGCTAAAATTGCAAAAGAAAAAATTACGACCCAGGAATACCTTATTGGCTTAAAGGCTTGAAGATTCGGCTGGGTTGCACTGGCCGTGGTCAACTGGTCACAGCGTAATTTTTTAAATTATAATCAAGCATCGCGATAGCAATTGCTAAAATCATTAGCAATGTGTACTTACTGAAATGAAATTAGGCTCCAAAATACCAAGACTTGTTTTCCCTTAAAACTAAACCTGGCTAATCCATCGGAGTGTTTCGATTTTATAGTTTCCATAAAGTCTGTTTTATTCCGACATGCAATGATTGAATGAGTGCCAATAAGATTTGTGGGATGGTGGTCACTATTGGTTTAATTATGAATAGCGGCGAGCCTCGTTACCTCTGCAGGGCTCTGCATGCCTTGTTGTGCTTGTTTCGTATATGGTGGCTTTTAAACTTTCATGTATTGGCGATGTTTTCTAAAATATTTACCATTGATTGCAATTTTAGTGACAAAATCATGTACATAATCGAGTACCATTGATTTTGCTTAATTTTATGATTGTGCTACCAACGTAAATACATACCTACAGTGTAAAAAAAAATTGTTATTCTTTGAAGGAGTTGATGCACCTATCTTACTTGCTTTCCGTTTTGCTGTTTCAGATACGACGATGGTTGACTACGTCAACTGTCCAGCAATGTCGGAGATTAAGGAACGCTCCTGTTTCATCCACATCGATGTGCCAGGCCATGAAGAGAATTCTCCAGATTTGCCAGACTCGTAAGTTCTGAATTTATAGCTGCCTTCTTAATTATTTTCCCAAATTGAACTTAAACTTTACTCTTTGTTTCTCAGCTACCAGTTTCCATCACTCCAAACGTTAGGCGAAGACCTAATAACAGTGTTAGACTTTCTCCACATTCGCTACGCAGTCGGGCTCGGGGAGGGTGCGGGCGCTAACATCTTAGCGCGGTGCGGACTGGCCCATCCCAGGCGGCTCCTAGGCCTTATTTTAGTCAACTGTACGGCGTCAACCTCGTCGGTAGCCGATGCTTTTCGGAGCAGGTTCTCGAGATGGCGAGGCGCAGACATATCTCAGTCTGAAGAGGATTTCCTCATTTACCACAAGTTTGGCCACGTGAGTTTTGCACAAGAACGCCTTGATTATAGCTACCAGGTATACCTTCTTCTGTTTTTGTTACTAATTCTACTAATTGCTCGGTATGAGCGTCCGTAAGGTAAAGGTGTGGTTCGTCATATTCAGAATATTGTTTGTTTGTAACATATTTTGTGATTCCACTCCTTTTGTTATGCCTCTTATATAAAAGGCTCCTTTCTGCTTAAATGATGCTGGTGCTTGTAGAGCGTAGTTATTTCTTCGACTAACACACTAACACTTATTTTTTATTATGCTTTTAAAATGCTTTGTTTTATGTAGTTTAGAACTAGTCTTCTGTAAATAACAGCATTCTTAAAATAAACTGTTTGATGCTGGTAGTTAGTCGTTTTATTATTAATATTTTATAAATTAAATTAGTAAGAGATTTTACCAAATATAAAAAAAAAACGAGAAGAGATCGAGTGATAGAGAGTATGAGAGGTATATTAAATTCTATCCAAGCTTAAAAGCTCATAAAGAAGATCTCGTGTACAAAAGGTTTATAAGACTCGCTGCGATGCACAGCTTTAATCTTCGTAATATTGCCATCCCCATTCGTTGGATATTGCATCAGGTTTATGGCCAATCTTTCATCTTCGAAACATGTATCCATAAAAGTAAGATTGTAAAAGCTATTATCGATTCGATCCTTCTTCGTAACTTCACTTTAACAATTATAGTATTGTGTTCCTAACACGGTAGCATTGGTTTTCAAATTCAGATGATCAAATTCAGCCATAAGTTTAGCTTCCCATGTTGGTTTTTTCGTTAATTAATGTTTCTTTACATTTCGTGTAACATTTAGTTTTTTATATGTAACAGCAAATATCGAGTGACTCGGGTGAAGTTGGCGAGCGTGACCGAACTCTAGCCGAGTACCGGTCGCGCCTGCGAGGGAATCTCAATACACATAATATCAAGCTGTATGTCCGAGCGTTCATAAAGTAAGTTTCTGTGGTGGAATTTCCCAAACTTTTTATTTCAGAGCAAAGCTATTAATCTCGCTACCAAAACGCAATTCTGAATCTTTGACCTAATTGTTATTCCCTACAACGGTAGAGACTGACTGGTAGGTTTTTAGGACGCAGGTCGGCACTGTCTATCTCTAGCATTGGACCGCGAAAGGAAGAATTGATAAATAGATTGATTGACTAATAGGTACTTGGTACTGTTAAAGTGCTTGTGGTGGGTACTTAGTCATATGTATCATCAAAAAAATGTGTTTATAACAACAAATAATTCAAGTTTGGTCAAATAAGCAAAATCGCATCATTCGTTGGATCAAATTGGTATAATTTAGGTCACTACAATTCTGTGGTAAATGTAATTTCAGAACCAAGTGACTTGCGTAAATATAAAATAATTATTAAAATTTAGGTAGGGCACAATAATAAAACACGCAGAGAATCAGTAAAGAAAATTATATATTGTTCTTATATTACTTGGAAGTGATACGTCACATTCTTCTAAAAACAAAAAAGGAATAATCTGTCAGAGGCAGGACCATAGAACATCAAGATGGCATCTCAACCTTTTTCCTTTTTCTCGAATAACAGAAATTAGTCAATACAATAATTAATTTTTGCAATCTTAATCAAATAAATCAACACGCCCCCTCAAAAATTAATTCAACAAATAAAAGCCAACTGCCTAACCAGAACTATATAACTTCCAAGTAGGTCTGGGAAAATACAAATAATGACCCAACATTTGTTGCTCGGATAAGGGAAAACCCAGAAAAACCTTATCAGATCATTTCATCATAATAAATTTAACACATATTTGTATAACAGAATAATTAAATAAATGACAAATCACAATAGCCAATACATTAATTATAAAGATTATTGCAAACCCATATTTCGCCTCATTTCATGGAACGTGACTGCAGGTAACGGTTTTGTCAACGCATCTGCAAGTTGTTGACCTGTGGGGATGTAATTTAGCTTTATTACATTTTTCTCTATCTGTTCCCTAGAAAAATGATATTTAATATCTATATGTTTTGTCCGTTTATGATTAGTCGGATTATTTGCTATGCTTATACAGCCGTTATTGTCTTCATATATAACGATAGGAGTAGAAATATCAATATAAATACCCTTTGCTAAAGATTTAAGCCACAAAGCTTCTCTAACGGCTTCATATAAGGCCATATACTCAGCCTCAGTGGAAGAGGCTGCAACTGACAGTTGTTTCTTAGTACTCCAGGTTATTGAACAATGCTCAAACAGTTTAAATATATACCCGGTTGTACTCTTTCTGTCATTTACGTCATTACCTCCCCAATCGGAGTCTACATACCCAGTTAAGATGTTATTATACTCACACCTTTTATAACATAATTTTAAATCAGTTGTGCCTTTTAAATATCTAAGCACTCTTTTAAGACATTGCCACAATTCTTTATTATTCTTATTAGTATACCTACTCAGAATATTAACACTAGTGCTTAGGTCAGGTCGAGTACATAACATTATATACATCAGACAACCTATTACATTACGACATGGAGCACTGTAATTTTCATCTGAATTTAGTGCTTCATAATTAAGGTTACTGTCTAAAGGAGTACTTACAGGTTTGCAATCCTGCATACAAAATTTATTTAAAACTGTTTTTATATAAGCACTTTGATCTAGCATCATCATATCATCGCAACGTGTTATTTTAATTCCAAGAAACAATTTGATTTCATGTAAATCAGTCATCTTAAATTTACTCATTAAATATATTTTAAAATTATTTATTGTAGTTTCATTAGCACTTACTATCACCAAATCATCGACATAAAGTACCAAATATATATTTTTCTGTATATTTCCTTTATTCATTACATAAATACACCTATCTACTGATGAATTCTGAAAACCTTTCTCTTTAAGTGAGTGCTCAAAAACTTCAAACCAGCATCTAGCGGCCTGCTTTAGCCCATATAATGCTTTATTTAATTTACACACATAACCATTTTCGCAAGACACACCTTCTGGAACTTTCATATATATTTCTTCTTTTAGTTCCCCGTTAAGAAACGCAGTTTTTACGTCCATGTGATGTACCAGTAAATTATATTGATTTGCAAAAGCAATAACAAACCTAAAACTAGCTATTCTTGCAACAGGTGCAAAGGTCTCATTGTAGTCTATGAGATATTCCTGGCTAAAACCCCTAGCAACAAGTCTAGCTTTGTATCGTAAAGGTTTTCCGAATTCGTCATTTTTGATGCTAAAAATCCATTTGCAATCTACAATGTTTTTGTTATCTGGTCGTGGTACTAAAGTCCATGTTTTATTTAAAAATAGAGAATTTAATTCGTCATTTATTGCACCTTCCCACTGAGCTCTATCGTCTCGTATTTTAATCTCTTGCAATGAATTTGGTACTTTACACAAAATTGATTGAGCACACATAAGGTAATCATCAATTTCTTTATATGAAATAGGTGTACGACCTTTAAGCCTATCACTCCTACGAGGTTCAACAGAACATGTATTTGGTTGTTCTAATTCGATTATGTCATGGTTAGTTTTGCGAATTTTATGAGGACCCTCATAATCATCAGATTTACAGGTATCTGATTCACATCTGTCAGTATTTTGAGACTTCATTGACTTTGCTTTAGAAATATTGTCAATGTTAACATTGTCACGAGAATTTTCAATATTCTCTTCAGGTCGCGAAACAGGCCTGGATTGAAGAAAATTTGTCTCATCTACTATGACATCTCTGACAGTAGTAAATCTTTCGCATTCAGGATTCCAAACTTTATATCCGTTTGGTTCGTATCCCACAAGAATACCTTTCCATGACTTAGCATCGAATTTTGTTTTAAAAGTTTTATCATGTACATAAGCTGTTGAACCAAAAACTTTTAAATATTTTACTTGTGGTTTTTTATTATGCCACATTTCAAAAGGTGTTATGCATGATTTTAAAGCATTTGTCGGAGTTAAATTAATCAAGTACACAGCAGTTAAAACAGCTTCACCCCAAAACAATTTAGAAAGATTTGCACCATTTATCATAGAACGAGCTTTCTCAGTTATACTTCTTACCATTCGTTCCGAAACACCATTAAATTGTGGCGTTCTTGGAACAGTTAAATGATAAGTAATTCCCTTTTCAACACAATATTTTTTTATGTCGGTAGATAAATATTCTCCACCGTTATCACAATATAAATAAACTAATTTTAAATTGAACCTCGCCTCGCTCTTTGACACAAAATCTTTAAAAGCAGAAAACACGTCTGATTTATGTGTTAATAGATACACAACACAGTAGTGAGTATATTGATCAACAAACAAAACGAAATAATTTTTGTTATTAATCGTTGAAGGAGTGATAGGACCGCATACATCGGTATGTACAACATATAATGGTCGTTCAATATAACTTTTATCTTTGCTCTGATTGAATGGTAGCCTACTCTGTTTCCCATAAATACAAGATTCGCATAATTTATCATTTGGTATCACTTTGTCAATTAAATTAATGTCAGAAGTCATTTTATTGCTTTTTAATTCTAAAAACTTATTTTTACTCATGTGCCCTAGGCGCTGATGCCATAATTCGTAATTATTAGTTGTAACGTTATATACTTGGGTAACAGAGCAGCTCACATTCACAGATACTTCAAAATCCAAAACAATTAAATTATTAACTGACTTACCCCTCATTATTGTTTTACCGTGCTTGCATATTTGGGTACCTCGGTGATCAAATATGACAGTCGCTCCAGCCCGTTGCAACTTCGAAACAGAGAGCAAGTTGTAGGGCGCCTCGGGGCAGAAAAGAACGTCCTCTAGTGTCCCTCGAACACCCATATTGCTGGTTACATGTAATGTTCCCTTTTTGGTGGCTGTAATAAATTCACCGTGCTTAGCAACTGAAATTTTTACTGGAATAGATAAATCAATAAAGTTACTAAATAAATCTTCCCTGTTTATGATGTGATCGGATGCTCCGGAGTCTAATAAAAATGTAATCTTGCTTTCGGTTGCATCCGAGTTGTATTCACCGGTCATAAAAGCAAAACCAGACGCGGCAGCTGATGATGTGGATGACTGATTTATATCAACTGTCTGTACTGTTCTCGGCCTATCCGCATCTTTTTGCTGATTCATTCGTTTGAAATAGTAACAGTCATTTTTCACATGTCCTTTCCGGCCACAATGATGACACTTTACAAAATATGACTTCTTCTTTGCTTTCCGATCTCTTTGAATATAGTTATTTGGTGTATGATTTTCATATTTTCTTTTTTTAAACTGTCTCTTATTTTCAACAATAGTTTGTAGCACTTTAACACTCGTGTCGTTAGATTCATTCTTCAATTTGACCTCATGATCCAGGAGTCTTGTTTTTACGAATGCTAAAGTCAAATTATCTTCCGATAAAGTTTCGATTGCAGTTATAACGCCATCATAAGTTGCGGGTAGTGTTAAAAGTAAGTGGGCGACTTTGTCGGTTTCTTCGAGTTTAGCGCCAGCCGCGAGTAATTCCGTAATCAAATCATCAAAAACAGCAAAGTGTTTAATCAGAGTAACATTACCTTGTAATTTCAGACTTAATAATTTTTTTCTTAAAGCTAACTGGGTAGCAATACTTTTTCGTTCATATAACGCATCCAAACTGTGGAAAATATCCTTCGCCGTACAGTCTTCTTTTGCGAAACCAAGGTATGAATCGGATAAATATTCAACGATTATACTTTTTGCGATCCGGTTACTTTTGTCCCACGTGCTATCTCGGGTAACTGGATTACTCTCAATCACTTTCAACACATTCATTTCGCTCAACAATGCTCGTATTCTGAATTTCCAAACACTATATTTTTCACCGTCGAACGGTTTTATATTTCGCTTTAATTTTAAATCCATTTTTAATCACACCGCAGTAAAGTTATTATTTAATTTCAAAACAGATTTTATAGAGTTATTTTCGCGCACACTGGGCCCATAACCTATTAAAATTTAGGTAGGGCACAATAATAAAACACGCAGAGAATCAGTAAAGAAAATTATATATTGTTCTTATATTACTTGGAAGTGATACGTCACATTCTTCTAAAAACAAAAAAGGAATAATCTGTCAGAGGCAGGACCATAGAACATCAAGATGGCATCTCAACCTTTTTCCTTTTTCTCGAATAACAGAAATTAGTCAATACAATAATTAATTTTTGCAATCTTAATCAAATAAATCAACAATAATTGCGTAAACTCATCATGAACCTTGAGTCGGCTTAGGGATGATTTACATGTAACATGACTGAATGCGAAGAATTTTCGCTTTAAAGCCCCAACATGCACTGAGTCTGTTTGTATGTATGTAATATTTAGTACCTACTAACACTACTATTTAAAAGATGTCAAAAATTATGATAACAACAGAAATAATATAACAAAACCACTGCACCAATTTTTGTTTAAATACATTAGAGTATTTTAAGCTGCGACCTATTACGTGATGTGACAAGTTTTGTGACTCCCAACGGTAACGTCCACACACTTTCTTTTATGCAAACATTTTCTATTATTTGTTTCGTTCTTCTTTCCAGTCGTAAGGATCTTATCCTTCGAGGCTGCCAGCCTGATATCCTGCTGATCACCGGCATGCAGAGCCCCTACTCTACCGTCATCGAGAAGATGTACAAAGAACTCGATAAAGAAAGAGTCACTATTCTCAAGGTGGATCGAGTTGGTGACGTCTTGGCTGAAGCTGTAAGTGTCGTTTATTTTAATTAAAATCTCGAAGGAAAATTTTAAGTTAAAAATTTATTTTTATTCTTCGTGCCAATTCCACATATTTTTTAATTAAATTTTGTTATAAAACTAAACTACGCTATATATTTACAAAACAAATATTTTAGGTTTGGCAAAACTTAGGTAATTATTTTAATTTGAATTGAAAGCGAAATATATAGTGGTCCTTGTGCAATCATAACATAAACACAACATCTTGTACGAGTAAACTACGCTCACTAGTATTACGTAAGCAATTAAATAGACACGTTGCCCGCGGTATCGGCGTCAACCCGAGCCGTAGGCAGGCGAATCTATTAGCCCCACCTGTGCAACCGTCGCTCGCAACGCAATCCCTTCCGCTGTTACACCAAAGTAAAAGTACAAACCACTGCGTTCATTGACTCACCAACAACCTTATACACAATACGCGAATGAATTTCGTTGTATCAAACGTAGAATCTTAAAGAAAGTGCTAAAGGTTAGAGAAAGGTTAACTCAAGTTTGTCATGTTTAACTAAAACGTGCGAATATTGCCACGATGTCTGTAATTTTGTTGATAATCGAAATTATTGTTATCGTTGGCATGGTAGTTGGTCTGTACCAGAAAAACACCAACTTAGTGTGCAAATCGAAGAAGAGATACGATGGGAAAACAGTGTTAGTGACGGGAGGGACCACCGGGATGGGTCTGGAGATCGCCGCAGATTTTGCACACAGGGGTGCCAGAGTTATCGTCGCGTGCCCTTATGAGGACGAGGGATTGCACGGCCTCAAACTCATCATCAGAAGCTCTGGCAACCATAACGTGGTTTTTAAGCTCCTCGACCTCTCATCTTTAGCGTCTATAAGAAAATTTGCAGCTGATTTCCTTAAAACGGAAGATAGACTGGACGTTCTAATGAACAACGCTGGAGTTGGGGTACCAGGAGACTTCCTCACAAAGGACGGGATGAACTTCATAATGCAAGTGAACTACTTCGGCACGTTTCTTCTAACTCTTTTACTCCTACCGCTTCTAAAGAAGACGGGAACTGCTTCTGAACCGAGTAGGATTGTAAACACATCATCTGTTGTGCACAAGTTTGGAAAGATTGATTTTGACAAATGGAACGAGACTGGATATTGGTCCAAAACGCGGATATATGGCAATAGCAAATTGTGTTTGGTGCTATTCACCCGAGAATTGGCAAAGATGTTAAAAAAATCCAATGTTATTGTCAGCATTGTTGATCCAGGAGCTGTTGGGACCAAAATTTTTAAAAGTTCTGGAATAGCGTGGGCAAGCTTTGTGTCATTCATATTTTTGATACTTTTCAAACATCCTTGGGAAGGTGCCCAGACCGCTTTGTATGCCGCTACTAGTAACAGGGCAGGTCAATACAGCGGAGAGTATTTTAAGAATTGTCAACGCGTTCGAGCCGCAGAACTAGCTTATGACGAAAAGTTAGCCACAAGGGTATGGGAGGAGTCAGTGAGACTTGTGAAACTAAGAGATGAAGAACTTTACGAGTGTTTTAGTTCGTAAATCTAAAATATCTTGTTTTAAACTACTATAATTATGTATTTATAAAGTGTTGCGGTGTTCAATAAAGTTTTAATCAATTCAGTGTAATTTTCATTCAGGATGTTGATGTTAATTTCTATTGACTTGAAATGAAATAGTAACTTGTTAGTAGCATTTATAGCATGCTACTTGACCCCGTTCCACTCTGTTAGATTGTCGATCAGCATGTATTCAGGAAGGTGTATTTAATTGGAAAATAGTTTCTGTTGTGGTGTAGGAGTTAATTAGACATTGGATTTCAAACCGATATCTTGCAAAATTACTGAACCCATTTTGATGAAATTTAAACTGTTCTTAAATACTGCATAAACGAATACAATTTTGGAAAAATTGATAAAAAGATTGGAATCTGAATTCGCACAAGTGAGCAAGTTTGGTAAAAAATTCTAAATAATGCTTTCTTAATTCTCTGTATGAAGAGTGCAAGCAGTAGGGCAGGGACATTCACATGCTATATTGTCACATATGTTGCACGCAGCCCGCCAAGGTGTCGCAGTCGCTGCTGCTGTTCTGCCAGGGCCAGGGCCTGCTGACGTCGCTGCCGCCGCCCGGCGTGGAGCGGCGCATGTCGCGCGCCATGTCCATGGAGGAGTACGACAAGCCCAACATCCGCCGCCTCTCGCTCACGCCCGCCGCGCCCGAGTCGCCGCCGCACCGCAAACTATAGATCTACTAACACTAGATTACCACTCAGTAGGGAAAGACTAGAGAAAATTAGGCGAATATTGAGATCAAAGGATATTGAATCGAGGTAGCCGATTCCAATGTTGTTTTTCATTGCAAATTATATACGTTTATTATTTTGTTTTATTGCTATTCTTATTTTGTCGGCAGCTTCGTCTCATTCGTCCAATTTTTTCTGGTCTGTTATCTTAGGGCGTTTGGAATGTTAATTAGGCTTTGTAATGATGTAGAAGTATGATAAAAGTTCTTGCCTTCTAAACGCCCTAGTATTTTATAAATAAAAATATTTACACTATTTTATTTATAATGTATGTGTAGACGTAGAATTTTCTTGTTAAAGATACACATAATTTTTGTTATTAAATGTGCATAAAAATTACATATCTACTGGCATATTAAAATGTCTAGTATAAATTATTATTCTTAATGTTAATAATAGATTATTTTATTAAATGATATTATAAGATGAGTTACCCGACTGCCTCAGGAGGGTTTTCCTTTTTGATAATGTTTTTATTTGATGACCCAACAATGATTTTCCGAATCTTACAGGTATTTTTCATTTCAATATTGTTACCGAAAATTTAATTTAGGTACCGTTATACAGTAGTTATGTATTGAAGTATAGATAGATAAAAATATTTAATGTCTCATTTTAAGGGCAGAAGTAGGTTAAGGAAGGCTTGCTAATCAAGATAATCACTGCGTATTGAATATTTATTGAATAATTCGGGAATGATATATCATTGTTATAAAAAACCTTTGATGGAGAAGATATTAAATTCTAGAGAGGCATGTGGCTAAGTGTAAGCCGTACAGTTTGACCAATAATAAAGGCTTAACCGCGCTCGCCGCGGTTGGTCCGTGGAGACCCCTCCGTGCCTCGGAAAGCACGTTATGCTTCATGGTTATGCCGTTGGTCCCGAGTGTCATACTGGGATCTTTGACAGTCGTTATTTCAATTCTGACAACCAGTCTTACTATGGAACACTGTATTAACTAGCAATGGGTTGTGGAGGTCAGACAGACAGTCGCTTCATGTAAATTATTGGTATTCAGCCGAATCCGGAAAGACTGGAAGCCGACCCCAAAACTTGGGAAAAGGCTAGGCAGATGATGATGGATACCATCTTTGTTCATACTAAAATGCCTATACACATTTATACTACAAAGCAAGTACCTAGGTATATATTATTATATAGCCCGGCTTACATGAAAAGCATGTTTTGCACGAACAGCGATGCCATACGAATCATGAGAGAAATTTAGGTATAAGATTTAGAATGATCCTAAGCTTTACAGTAAAACCAAGCCTTTTATGTTGCGGTGGTTGTAAAATAATGTATAGCGTATTTAAATTATTACTGATATATTTTTAATGTATTTTAGTATTATGTACAAAGTACCTAATATAAATGTTGGGATAATTCGATTACAAATCTTGTGTAGAATTCAGAATTAAATATTTAATGTCGAGACACATGGTTATGATATTTAATTTTATGATTAGACTATTTAAATAAAAAACGAATGGAAAATAAACTGGACATTTTATTGCGACAAGGACATCAGACGGTACACTGTAAACTTTTTCGATCATTTTTACTAACACAGACAGACGTACACAAATACTAAACATTACACTTACAACAATAGCGCCGCAATACACCGCACACTTACGCGATTCGCCACAAAACACATCTAAAAATTTCTTCATTGTGTGGGATTATACATTAACATTTCTCCGTCCAGTATTTGCATTAAAATTTAAAAAAAACTCCAAAGTAAAATAAACTAAAAACTGACGTCGCAAGACTGCTCGACGGAGAAACTAATATGAGTGGCGAGGGAGCACAACTCTGACACGCCACACAGACAGGCACTGCAGTGGAAGGCACTAGCAACTCGAGCATCATCCGACCTCCGCGGACATTTTCGAACCTTTAAAATAATTTTCACAGTTCTGCAATAATCAATATCAATAAACGTGCGGCCGCGGTTTTGTGGCGTCCGCTTCGGCGGCGACGCTGCACAGCCGCCATGCTCAGACACGCACAGACCAACCACAGCACACGAGTTGCGGTTACCAAGAAAACTGTGCACTGAACATTGATTTTATATCATTATTCTGTCAATCGTAGGCTACCAGTGTAAAACGACCTTCTGTGCTATAAGCAGCAGAAGTGCACTAAGTCCCGCAGGCGGAGGTCTGCGGCGAGCGGCGGAGGGTGCGGCGTGCGGCGCGGCCAGCGTGGCGCGCGTCATATCTCGTCATCGCAGCCAGGCTGCATCTCTGACGTCTCGATGGCGACTTCTTCGTAGTCTCTCTCTAGAGCCGCAAGGTCTTCTCGGGCTTCTGAAAATTCACCTTCCTCCATGCCCTCGCCTACATACCTGTGAAGTAGCAAACGGATATGGCAAAGGTTATGCCCCAAACACAAACCTAGTCTTACATCAATTGATAATAAAGATGTACTGACCAGTGCACAAACGCTCGCTTGGAGTACATTAGGTCGAACTTGTGATCGAGCTTGCCCCACGCCTCGGCGATGGCGGTGGTGTTGCTGAGCATGGACGCGGCGCGCTTCACCTGCGCCAGGTCGCCGCCCGCCACCACCGACGGCGGCTGGTAGTTTATGCCCACCTGTGAATATTTTATCGATTAAAAAAATATAGGTCTACTTTTGTGCAATGCAAATAACACTTCAAATAAGTCAGAATCATTTACCTTGAACCCAGTGGGACACCAGTCCACAAACCGTATTCCGGCCCTGCCCTTCATCGCCGCGATGGCAGCGTTCACATCCTTCGGCACGACGTCACCACGGTACAGCAGACAACATGCCATGTATTTGCCGTCGCGAGGGTCACACTTCACCATCTGGTTCTGTGGCTCGAATAGCTCCGCTGTGATCTCTGACACGGACATACCTTCGTGGTACGCCTGGAAGAAATATATGATTTTCCTCATTTTAACGCAACAGGGCTTAGTTCCGACAATACCAATAAATGATTTTATGTCAGCAGCGGAGTTTAAAATACGATAAAAACAATCATAAGCTACTCTTGCACTCGCTAACTTAATTTTTTTAATTAATAGACTCCGTTAATTCGTTCAGCCTTTTTCCTTACCTTGTCAGCCGAGACGACGGGTGCGTACGCAGCGAGAGGGAAATGAATGCGTGGGTAAGGCACAAGGTTCGTCTGGAACTCAGTCAGGTCTACATTCAGCGCGCCATCGAACCGCAGGGACGCTGTGATCGACGACACCACCTGCATTATACGTAGAAGTATCTATAGTAGGGATTCATATTATAATCACCAAATGAAAGAAACAGCCATAATTATGATCCACAGAAAGTGCATCCCAACCATAACAGTTTTTTTTAGAGGAATAGAGATGATGCGGATTTTGCTAGTATATCAAAGGTAGCTTTGTTCCACAATTCAATTATAATAGCTTTACTTTAAGAATTCCCTATATTACAGTTCCTTACTTGTGAAATAAGCCTGTTGAGGTTTGCATACGATGGCCTCTCGATCGATAGCCGCCGCCTGCAGATGTCGTATATGGCCTCATTGTCCACCATGAAGGCGCAGTCCGAGTGGCTGATGGTAGCGTGTGTGGTGAGCACCGCGTTGTAAGGCTCCACCACCGCCGTGGACACCTGGGAAAAAATATAAAACTTGAGATTTCAGATTAAAGAAGCTGAATTCTAGCAAAACAGCTACTCTCCATTAACTTCATCAAAGAAGTACAAATTATCTATATGATGTAAATCTGTTATAGCAATTATAGATAATTATCAGGCAGAGCAATTTTTTCCATCGTCATATTAATTTCATTTGAGTAATATAATTGGCATTTGACAGTTTCTGTACGAAACAACTGTCAATATTAAATTCA
Source organism: Plusia festucae (assembly GCA_950381575.1). NCBI lineage: Eukaryota > Metazoa > Arthropoda > Insecta > Lepidoptera > Noctuidae > Plusia > Plusia festucae. Next base: position 15,431,287 of record OX494435.1, read on the forward strand.
TCGATTTTTTACATATTCCTGATTCCCGATACGTGACGATGGAAATATCTGCCCTAAGGGATTCAATAGAAATAATACATGTTCATTCGCTTACTTGTGGAGCTGGATATATGGCAAACTCCAGTTTACTCTTCTTGCCAAATTCTTCTGAGAGTTTCTCCATTAGCAGCGACGTAAATCCGGAGCCTGTACCGCCGCCAAACGAGTGGAATACGAAGAAACCCTGTATCAACAAAATTGAGGGAAAATAATTAGTCAAAATCGCCGTCGAAACAAAAGAAGATTGATTTATACTTCTTTTCGAGTTGATGGTACTCTTTTTTTAAATAAAATATTTTATATAAAAACATTTATAATATTTGATGCGCCGAGTAGCTGACCACATTAACTGTGGCAAGATTTAATAAACCTCCAAAAATTAATTATTTGAAATCTTTTCTAACCTGTAGCCCAGTGCACTGGTCCGCCAGTTTCCTGACGCGTTCCATAACAGGGCCTAAAACTTCTCGGCCGGTGGAATAATGGCCTCGTGCATAGTTGTTTGCTGCATCCTCCTTGCCAGTGATTAATTGCTCTGGGTGGTATAGTTGTCGGTATTCCCCTGAGCGGACTTCGTCTGAAAGAAAATCACGATTCAGGACGTTCCGTTCCTGTTACCTTTTGCATAACCAATATAAATTCGAAGAGTACTGACAGAGACCTAATGGCAAAGATGACATATGTCACCTGTCATTAAAAAAATTATTTCTTGCAATACATGTGCTCCATTTTAGTACTTAGACCCTCAAGATATTTATTCTCATTTATTGAGTTACAAATCTAGGCATTCAAATCTTATTATCTCACCAATAACGGTGGCCTCTAAATCCACCATAACGACCCTCGGAACCATCTTTCCACGGTCTGCTTCTGAGAAGAACGTATTGAAGCAGGAATCTGCCGCGTTCGGGTCTTGTTCGCAAGCCGGCAGGGTCCCGTCGGGGCGGATGCCGTGCTCTAGGCAGTACAGCTGCCAGCACGCCACCCCCATCTGCACTCCCGCCTGCCCAACGTGCACTGATATGCACTCCCTCTGCTCGCGTACAAAGCGGTAACACGTTATTGACACATTTACAAAGTCAGGGAATCGTACGGGGCGTAAATCGTACAGGGTCTAAACCATTAATGGTTTATGAAGCCTTAAGGAGATCTGATTACTAATGATGGATGGTGATCAAGTATTATTTCATAAGTATAGTATTAGGACTTTAAGAAAGCAGTCTAATATTGGCACATTATCTATAAATAAAATCAGTTATGAAAAGGTCTTGTACTAGATTTGAGACGAGATTGAAAAAGGAAACAGTTTTATAAAATGGCCGTCAGTGACATTTCAAAAATTTAATACTGCTAGACAAATATGAAAACTACGCATTTCAATTATTTATGAATAGATTTTCAATACCCTAAACGGTCAGGTAGTGTATCTTACCAGTTAAACTGTCACTTACCTGTTTCTTGCAGGATTATTCAAAATTACATTAGCACAAATTGTTTGCCTTCTGTAAAACCATATGACGAGATCATACTTGAAAATAAAGCTCTCACTATGAAACCTGTTCTATAGATTAATGAAACCAAAATACACAACACTGAAAAAGTAACGATAGTTACTTAAAAATGCACTTACCATGATTAGTACTGGTAATTTTGATGATCCGGTGCGAAAATAATATACAATAAAAAAACTATATAAAAAAACTATTACTTTACAAAAATTTTGAAACCGACTGAAATTTTGAAAAAAAATTGCGAATCAGCGCCCGTCTGATGGGCCGCTTGGATCTATTGTTAATTTTTATTCCATGTTCGAATTTGCATATGGCTTGCTGTTATATTTTTCCACAGCCAGTTCTTAGTTTATTTTCCAAAAAGGATTGTTATTAATTGAAACGGAAACAGGTTTTATAGACTCATAAGTAATTATGCGATATATTTTATGTATAAGTTGCACCTAAAATATAAATGTATCAACAGTTTCTAAGCTTAACAATAATACGTAGCCTATAGCTTATATTATACAATAAATGTAAATTATAATGTCAAGCATGAAAGTAGTAGATACCTTAGCAGGTCACTTAAGTATATTTATAAATTCCCTACTTGAGTACAAAACACAAACAATAATCGACGTCGGGTCGTCAACTTCCAGTGTTACTGAATTTAGCCGAATATCTTATTTTTCAGGGAGCTACTACCTGCATGACCTCCACAACCCAACACAGTACCCCAGTAAGATTGCTTGCCAGAATGTTAATGACTATCAAATATTTTTTCGAGGCACGAAAGGGACACGATATGTTTAGAAATAATCACATAAAAAATTAAGATGACTTGGGACAAACTTTCGATCACCTGCATAAGCATCTTTACGTCCCCTACACATTTAATGAGTATTTTATGAAGCGTCTCCTGGTATACAGCTCGCAGATCATCAGGAAACACTTAAAGTTCATAGCTTTCTAGATTTTTTTCAAAAGTAAATGTTAAAATGCTGTAAACAGACAAATAACCTTTAATATTACAGTATTCGTAAGATTAACGAATACCTATACCTACGTCTTACCAAATATCCAAATCCAATACCAGTATGATCAGTAGAACCAGTCATGTCAACTCATGTCTTTCCAAAAACTAAGTACCTTCATACAGTATTGAGGGTGGCAAGTGCGTCAAGTAGGGCAATAGGGTGGGGTGGGCTACCATTAGGGCTGCAAAGAATGGGGTGTATTGGGCGGGGAGCTTTGCATTCACCCCTCTTGTGTAGTTGTAAGTTGATTTGCATTTTTCTACTCGTTAGTTGGGATACGTTCCAAATATATTGGATTCTGTAATTTGTGGTTTTCATGATGTTACTTCTGCTTTTACTTTAATATATTTTATTATTAACTGAACCACGAATTTATTCGAATGAAGATAGATTTCATATTTTTTAAATTATTATTGATATGTTAATTTTTCTGTTCTTGTCAAAAAAAATCATTTTCAAAGCCGTTAGGAACAGAAGTTTTTGCCAGAACTAATCAGTGTAGGTGAAATTAACGATAGCGTTTCGAATGCTAAATGTAATTTTAGATTTTGTAAATATAATAAATAAATATTTTCCAAAATATTACCGTCAGAACGTCAACATTTAATCAGGTCCTTGTCTTAAAAAAACATTTAATGCGTGACCACAATAAATCAAATCATTGTTTTTTTAGCACTTCATCTGGTCACAGTAAAATGCGGTGATAATCCTTTTACATTCAAATGCAAAATACAATGGTACCGAACTTTTGTCAAGTGTTAATATTATTTTGAATTTATAATTGCGTGATATTGTTGTAGTGTGTAAATAAAGAGGAGCCGTAACATTGATTCGTTTTGGTTGTGCATGCGCTTGTGTGTCAACAAAAACTTGGTCCTTTTACCAAGTTTTTGTGACTTGTGGTTGAATCATTGAAAGGTTTCAGAGAAGCTTATCCTGTTTTTTTTTGTATATTGAAGAACTTAGTATGAATTACGCAGGAGTGTATGGTTTGAGGCCTTATTTTACTTAAAGAACAAGTTCATGTTCCGTGTGTGGCTTAAAATTAGTCCAAATAGGTTACGCCATTAAAAGGCAGTTAACCTATTTGTAACAAAAAATATTATGAAAAAAAAAACATAAAACCTTGCCGTCAAATTTGACAAATAACTGTCACCCAACATACAAGGGTAGATCAAAGTAAACGATATTATTGTGAAACCCGATCTTTATCTGATGGATTATCGCTAATGTGACGAGATATCATCTTAAAAGAGGGAAATGTGGAATTAGATTTCTGTCTCTGCTTTTTGGGATGGTATTACTTTATAGTGTCCCAGTTTCTAGGCTTAGAACGAGTAATCGTGTGGTGGTGGAAACAAAAAAGGCATTTGGAAAGGACTTAAGCAATACCTATGGACCTTTTAAACAAAGGTTTATAATGGCAATGGAGAGGCTATCCTAATGGTTGAAATAAAAAATGCTTTTAATTCTGTTAATAGAGACACCTTGCTGGAGGACACAAAAAAATATTTTTCTGAAATCGCTGTATTGAAAGGTAGGAAAGTTTTATGTAAAAAATGAATCCATGTCCCCAAATTTTCTATATTTAATTTGCAAAAACATGTAGCCATGTTTTATGAAAAGAATGAAATCTTCCAGACCAGTGACAATCCGTGCAACAATAGCTCGAGGTGTGGTTCCAATAAAAAATCCCATTTGACCCATGGAGGCGGAATAATGACCGCTTTTTACCGGTTTAATCCGGATCAGATAGCTCGGGCCTAATGCGATGCCCGTTTGATATTCATGATCATTCCCCTGGGATTTGCGTAGAGCACTGTAGATTTACTTTATAAAATAATTGATTTTTGGTCATTGTTACATACATTTTGACATGTATTTTTATATTACATAATTTTTTTTTTTCAATACACTAGAATTAAAATGAAAACAACATATTCTTAGATCATCAGTTTATTAACATCAATACAATATAAAATCAGTAAATGGTATCATATTTAGCAGTACGCAATCAGTTCGTTTAAAGTGCACGCCTTTTCACAGCACTCGTCGACAAGGCCTCGCTTACCACGCATGCCTCCGAGGACCTGCATATCCTCCGACAACCACCAGCCAGCATCGCGCTTGTATTTACCTGACATGCAAACAGTAGCAAACATATCTGCAAGACGACGCCCGCAATATACGTTAGCGTCATTCTGCGCCACCGAGGACCAAACGCAAGCCACGATCAGGACAAGGACCAATAACAATTTCATGATTAATGATTTTGTTAGATTCTCAACACTGAAATGTTCCACGAAGGATTGATCTCGTTGTTAAATAGACGATTACTGTTCTACGAATGCAGCTCCAATGTGTTTATGCAAAGGATGACCGAGCTTTTATACTGGGAGATAACTCATTAATATTCAAAATATCTATTTATAAACATGGGACCTAATTTAAAGCTAGGTGCGTAGGTTATGGAAAATCTAACCTCATAAGATGTCGTTTTGATTTCACATGTGAATGGGCACGGTGTTGAAAAGGAAGGTTACTAAGAAATACAGTGCAAACAATATCTCGTAGGTGTTAAACTTATTTTTAAACTAACCTTTATCTTGTAATCTGCAAATACAATATAAAATGAATTGATGTTTGGTTTATAAATAAATCCGTCTCTCATTTCAGTATTCATAGCAAGAAGACAAAACAGAAGTTAGATAAAATTTGTTATAAAGCCATCCGACGATAGATCAAAAGCAAACTATCTAAGTAATAAAAGTAAACAGTAGCGGTAACCATAAAGGCTGGTAATTAAATCTTAAGGGCTCCGCAGTAAGGGTATGAGCGAGGGTGCTATACAATGGACCGTAGGACCAGGGTAGGACCAGGTGCCCGCGTACAATAGCTTCCGTTGACTTTATTTTATTGTGATTTACTGGTGGTGTGGTGATGTGTAGAGAGAAACTTGACAGTTACATACATAGGTATATAAATTGTGGTAAATACAAAAAAAAAGCCAAAAACATACTTATTTAGATGACATGATCTCGCATAGGTACTTACTATGAGAAACAAAAGCAATAAATTAATCTCATATGGATTTATAAAGTTTGTACTTTTTTGGAAAATAAATACAGATTATTTTAAAACCGTTTTAAACGAAGCAAATTTAATAAAGCAATTATTATTTACAAAAACTAGCATTCCCCTTCTTTACTCTACATTCAACCGAGTTTCCCTCACAATTTTTTGGCCTTAAATCCATTTTTTCGATAAAAAAATTCGCCTCATGAATAGTGGCATTGTTCTCAGTGCATCGATGCATCGTGACAGATGGGGTCTTGGTGTTATGGTGAGCTATGGTGTTGGATATAAGCGATAAGGGTAAACGGTTTGACACCGCGACAATCGGTCAAATACTTCTGTACGAGGATTTTGTGCGTGGTAATAATAATAAAAGAGAAGTACAGAGAAGATAAAGTGATGTAAGAGTTGGTTATGTGAGTTGGTACTCACCCAAGCCATTGCGTTCATTCTTGTGTGTCAATAAATATAATTTTTTTCTTTCTAAGCTTTAGGGCAAGATTGATGTCATGTCATAAGTATAACATTTCATCGGTTTATAAGTAGGTGGTTTTTGTTTGACAGCTCAGTTTTTCGCACCACAATTACTTATCGTTAGGTACCATATCTTTATTATAACTCAAAGATTCTAAATACCTTTAATTTCATCCCTAATCAAAGGGATTTTTATTATTGCATACAAAGTTTTCAGCTCGGTAGCTCCATGCTTCGATTAAGAAGTGACAAGCGTGTCATTGGCGTGTTATTAGTAAATTCGACACGAGTGGGAGTCGAACCGCATACTTTAGTTGATATTTATTTATTTCTATTAATTTGATGCTTGTTAGTTTCATATTTTACACGAAACGTGTGGGGGCGGGAGGTTACTATATTGGTCCTTATTCTGAACTGAAAGACTAGTGTAAAGAGTGAGCGTTTCAAATACTTTGACGTTAGAGTAAATTGCTTATAATACAATGAAAGTTATCTTCTAGTTCGTTTTTTTGACAATAACACATACTAAAGAAATATCTAGCCTCTTAATCACAGCTGTTACCAAATTAAAAAAACTGTCTCCGTCCTTAAAAAAAATACATCTATCGCTACTACAAAAATTATTCTGATTTGCTCAACAGGTCTCTTACCCTCTCAATTAATACTCTAATGAACCACCTAATTGGTATATCTACGTATCATAAACAGTTTATGGTAGCCATAACGTCCGGCACGCGACCGGCGCGAGGCCGGCACGAGACCGACACGTTTTCACACTTATCACATGCTGTTTATTTAAGTGTAATCTGTAAGTATATTTTAAATAGGCTCATGTGATTTAATAATATTCCTAAAACAGTTTTAAATATTTAATCCGTAAATTACAGATTTATCAATATAATTTTTCCTCTCGTATTTGTGAGCGGCTTTATCTGTAATAAAACCAAACGCGTCAGCTTTGTGTTATAGGTAATTAATTAGTACTATCTTTGTGCTTTAATTATGTAGAAAATCAATTTGCAAATTTAAATAAGCCATATGAAAATTTTACTAAATACCTTACCATCGTGCACCGTATAGTGTATTTCACTTAACGAACTTTTCTTTCAAGACATTATTCAGTCAGTTGCTCTAGCAAAATTGTACTTAAATTGACATGCAGATAACATTTAACTAGAGTTAAATAAATAAATATCTTGGGACAATCTCACACACGGTCATCTGATCCCAAACTAGGCAGAGCCTGTACTACCAGACAACTGATAAACATACTTATATATTTCTAAATACATACATATTATAGATAAATTACACCCAGACACAGAACAAATGATCGTGCTCATCACACAAAGATTTGTCCTGGGTGGGAATCGAACCTCCGGCTTAGCAGTCAGGGTCGCTAACCACTAGACCAACAGGCCCGTCAAATGTTAGAGTGATGAAAAGAAAAATTAGTATCTGCCTATTTGACCACAATTCTATGCTTTAATCCAAATATAAAATCATCGTAAAGCAAACTAATTGTGTTCAATCTCTGTACAATCAATAAATGATACATAGGCGTTTCGTCACGTGTCCGTCACGTGCTGTTCACGTGACAACGATCACCTTACACTCGGTGCTTTCGGAGGTCGCTCGTGTTTGTTATTTTGCGCTTGTTTACTGACACCGTGCCCACCGGTCGGTCAGCAATAGGAGATAATAAAGTTGTCGTGCCAAGGAAGGATTTTACGGAAGAGTAATGATTTCGACCAGAAAATTGATGCTAAATAATAAGCAGATGCGGTTTTAAGGTCCAAGAGCATCTCATCTATATTTAATCGATTAAGTTAACTTGCAAACAAACAATTTTTGTTCTAGCTCGAGATCATATTTTTTATTCACTACGTATATTATTTCCCAGATCATCGTAACTCAGAAGCACCAATTTCTGCTAATATCATTATCAAGTACTCTTTGACACTGCCCAAAAACCCGTGTGAAATTTTTTTGTCCATTAAGCAATTGTAATCCGAAATCCTAAATAGACACTTCAGATCTTCACATAATCTGTGAACAGTACTTTTTTACGAAATGACACGCTTACTTTCAAGTGGGATAATGATAACAATTACATCATATTTAAAAAGCCATGCGCTATGATAGGGTTAATTTTTTCATTGTTGTCGTGTGAAATGTTGGTATTTTGTGGGATGACACTCTCTCGAGTATTTTGTGACTATAGAGTGTTAATGAGTGGTGTTCAAGTGTGTTACTAAGTGTTATAACCGTGGGAACGTTAAAAAAATCTACAGTCTTTTAGTTTCTTTTTGTTTGTTTTTCTCAATTCTTAAATTTTTGTTATGTCTAACTGATGCTGTACTGTAGCTATCAGTGGAAACCTGTAATTGGCTTATTATATAGAAATTTTCTATCCTTATTGATTTTTACACATTTTGGATAGCTGTTGGTTTTCCTTATTATAAATAAATAATGCACTACTTTACATAATATCATCTCTCATTGCAGTAGTTAACTCTGTACATCAGAACTGCTTATTAAGTACACATACTGGACAAAGCGTTACAAGTGTTATACTGCATATCGATCCAAATCCGTTTAGCCGTTATTGCGTGATTGAGTAACAAACATCCAAACATCTAAACATCCGAACATCCACACTCTCACATTTATAATATAAGTAGGATAGCTGCGCTTAACCTAATTAATAAAACATGTTATCAATGTTAATCCTTATAAAATAATTAGCAAAACTATGTACAGATGCACACTCGACTTTGATAGCGTAACTCGTATTATTCCAACAAACAAACACACAAAGATACAGTTAGTTTTCAATCAACCTCAAGAGCATCGCTCGACCATCGTACCAAATGTTATTACTTGGGACAACCCTAGCAAACATACACAAACGAATTAAAACCTTAGCCCACAAAAAATAAGACTTACATTTAAGCATATCAATAAATTCCAACTAGTTTAGATACAACAATCAATAATAGACTTTAAAATGTAAGTATTAAGATATAATTCGGAATGGATGACTGCTTTAAATGAAAGGTTGTCAAGTGTTTACGCTTGGTGTAAAGTAAACCCATCGAGTATATGAAATGCAATGGTTTTGCTTGTTTAGAATTACAGACAGTTGCGTAGCTGGTCAGTTATCAACCTACGTATAAAAATTGGCTATTGAATTTTAAGCAAAATTACTTAATGTTTAATTATAAATTGAAAAAACAACATGTATTTTTTATCTGGGTTAAATTGAGAAGATTTAAAACCAGAAGATTTAAAACCAATACGCGGTAAATTACTAAATTCCTTTGAAAAATAGACGTTTGTATAGACCAAGTAGGCATATGGACCAATAAAAAGAAAATAAAAATAGATACTTTACTAACCGACTATGGCGAAGCCAAAAGGAAGGGTAAATGCCACCACGGCTCTACTTTGACCATTTTTGTACCTTTTTTTTTTTTTTCTTTCCGGGTGAAAAGCTTATGCTTTCAACCCACGCCGAGGGCACGACGTGGGGATATGTCGGACTTTCACCGACCAAAAACACCCCGGTCCCGTCTCTGCCTTGGCCGGAGTCGTAGGATCACTCGCCCATTCTCTGCTCGACTCCGGCTGACCAATTAGGAATTTCTGGATTTCTGTTTGAATTATTATCTTGCATCGTCCTTTTCAGACCCTTTTTACGTTTTAGGGTGAAATATTTTTATATGTCTGACATTACATATCTAAAAGCAAATCGAACATTTATAAATATTCAGTTATATTTGGTAGCCAATTCAATCATAAATAATTTACAATTATTTGCTTTACGTCAAATCACTAAGCTCAAGCGCCCCATGTAACTTGCACCAATAAAAGATGAGCCCTGAATTCACAAAAACACTGATATTTTGTGACCATTTTTGTTCATAATATACAATGATCAACAAAGGTCTTTTATAGTGGTGTGTAGAGGTTGAATTACTTTTTGGAAAAATGAACTTTGTTTTTAGAGTGTTAAAGCGTTATTTTGAAAGATAATTGGGAGCAAACTTTACCGTCAGCTGTACAGCCAATTTGTGGTGATGCCAATTCATCTTGTGGTATTAAATGCGGAGAATGACAGGATTGATACTTCTCCATATTAGTATAATGTTTGGGATTACGTATATTGGGTGGTATGAATATTTGCAAATGGATTTCTCTCGTAAATTCGTACTGCAGTTTTATGAAAATATTTTTTCGTATTTATTTCAGAATATAGTTTTTATTTCTTAATTCAACCAATAGGATCCTATTTCAAAAAGTGTTTTCCAGGTAATTTTGAATTAAGGCAACGTTGTTTATTAAAAATAGTTTTATTTAAAATATATTCTGTTCATGTTCACAAGTAGAACTAAACTTTCCTATTCGAAATCAATAATTGCTAGTAAATGTACAAAAAAGACCTGAAACTTTTTACCCTAAATTCCATAAAAGGCTAATGTTAATAATGATAAGAATCTCTACAGATCTATGAATACATTTTAGCTAAATTTATGAACTACGTCTGACTCAATCAAAATAAAATTTAAAAGCAACCAACAAAACAAACAGAAGACCCTTTAAAAAAGTTAAACATACGAGTATATTAGCTTAGCGGACTAAACAAACACTCGCCCGGGGCTCGGATGAATTTTTAAACAAAATCAAACAGACAAACATACATTCAGGACCAATTAGCCCAGGGCTAGGTTTCTGGACAAACTATATCAGACATGTGGTGTGTATTTAATTATACTTTTTTATAAAAGACAGTAGTTCGATTTGGGGTTCCGAACTCCAATTTCGTTTGAAATGTAAATCTTTTGGATTTTGAGCCAATTTATTATGAGATTTTAGGAGCGATAAATAAGAGTCATGATCATAATAAGACCTTTTCTTCTTATTTTCTACATTATAGACGATCAGCTTTGCCAACTTACTATCCTATTTACTCTAATATCCATGGTTGCATTGCAGCTATAGCAACTTGACTATAAAAACAAATTTTAAAATTCAAAAAGAAATTCTTCGAAACGGTAGATGAGTCAACGAAGAGTTTTTCTCCAACTTTATTTAAGTATTGTACTTTGTTTTGATTAAATAACGATCACATCGATAAATCCACTTTTTTATTAATTCAATAAATAAGTTTAAAAAAATATCTAAACTACGATTTCTTCTGATCTGACACGCATAATGATTGGAAGAAACTGTATCTATAATTTTTACGATGCAAGTAACAGAATTTCAACGAATATTGGGATTCTAAGCATGAGTCGATAAAGCAAAAATTGCCTTAGGCTCCTGTAGCCGTATGATGGGCAACAACTGGGGCCTTAGTCCCAGAGCTGTCTTATGGCTGTATACCACCATTGTGAGGCCGACTATATCGTACGCCTCTGTGGTTTGGCATCACAAAGCCAATCAAAAGACAGTAATTAACAAATTAAGTAGTCTGCAAAGACTAGCCTGTCTCATGGCAACTGGGGCAATGTCCACCACACCTGGGGCGGCCCTGAACGCTCTACTATGCCTAACGCCCCTAAGTATGCATATTGCTAAGGAGGCGGGGGCAAGTGCTTACAGGATTAACGCTCAGGGGGGTTTCAATTGCATATCCCAGAGAATGAGAACAGTACTGGAGGACGTAAGAAGCACACCAGCTCTCTGCATGACTTCAGATATCATGGTTCCAAGCTGTAGCTTCCAAAAGAACTACAAAGTGGAAATACCGCACAGGGAGGACTGGTTGGACAAACAAGTCACCTGTGAAACTGGTAGCCTAATATGGTTTACTGATGGGTCCAAAATGGGCACTGACGTAGGCTTTGGCGTATATGGAGAGCAGCCAAAGTTCCGGCTATCTCAAAGCCTGGGCAAATTTGCATCCATTTTTCAAGCAGAGGTTTACGCCATTATCGAATGTGCGGAAGCAAACCTACGAAAAAATTATGCCAACCACATAATTTACATTAACTCAGACAGTCAGGCAGCGCTGAAGGCCTTAGACTCCAACTTAATAACCTCAAAGTTGGTAGCAGACTGCATGAGTCGCCTAAATACTCTAGGAGAACGAAACAGAGTAACGCTTAGGTGGGTTCCGGGTCACGCGGGAGTCGTGGGCAATGAAAATGCCGACGAACTCGCTAGAGCGGGATCGGGAAAAACGCTATATGGTCCAGAACCTTTTTGTGGCATTCCGAAAAGTCTCGCCCGAATGACCCTGGAGAACATCTATTTGAACAAATCCTGTAAGGCATGGTCAGACATGCCAGGACTGACTCACTCCAAAACTCTTGTTAAAGCCTATGACAAGAGATACACTAAGCTGATCATAGGACTGAGTAGGAAAAGAATGCGCATTCTAGTTAGAGCCCTCACTGGACACTGTTGTCTAAACAGACACATGTCCACTATGGGACTGTCCGAAACAAGAACGTGCAGAATGTGCCAGGAGTCAGACGAAACTCCGCTTCATATTCTGACGGACTGTGGACCTTTAATGCACAAGCGTAGCTTACACCTGGGCAAACATATCCTTGGCCCACAGGACGTAAAAGATATCGCCCCCCAAAAGCTACTGCGATACCTGGTGGACGTAGGACTTAGTGGCGAACTGTAAAGATAGCAGCAGCGATCACAATAGATCGATAACGGTCGCAGTGATACTGGGGCTGCAAAGTCCCAGAATAGCCGCTAAACAAAAAAAAAAAAAAAAAAAAAAAAAAAATGAGTCGATATACGATTGATTGGTTTTACTGAATAGGGGAAGAATCTGAATGCGATGAATTAATAGCCGCTGGTGTATCGACTATTGCAGATTTGTGGGGAGATACTGCTAAGTACCTCGTTCTACTTTCCTATTAATTTGCGTTTGTTATTTGTATTTTGGGAGTCTCATTCATGTTGTAAATATAATTATTATGACTACAAAAAAGCTACGCAAATAATGATGATCAGTATTTTATCGTCTTTGATTTAGTGTTTTGAGTATGTTATTTCCTCTCTACTACACAACTGCAAAGATTGTTTATATTCACAAAAAAATTAATTCAATCCAATATTGAAATAATACTACTTTTAAACGGATTCTATCGCGGTTATTTTTTTTTTAGTTCCCGACGTTTCGACGCCTTTTCAGACGCGATAGAATCAGTTTAAAAGTAGTTTTAACTATATCAATGTCTAATATGCAATCCAATATTTTAGTACCTCCATATGAAACGAATTTCACTTTGATTAAAATCGCACTGATATTATTTTCCACAGAATCCTTGACAAAATGGACTAATACATATTTTCGCTCCTTATTTCTTAAAATTATTTTTCAATTCGCTTCCTTATTTCCTTGGCCTTTTGATCGAATTTGCAAAAGCAACGTGTTAGTACTAAGAATGGGGCGTACAAATATTTAGCTTGTGTTAGGAGCCGTGATAATCCGTTGGTTTCGGTACATTGTGTGTGGGTACGCCGGTTACAGCGTGTCATTCGGTTTGCGAGTGTCAATGGAGTTAAGTACACCTTTGTAACCAGAACATTACAGTAGGCGTGAATCAGATCTGTATTTGACTAATTAGAACAAGCTTTGTGTGTCTATAACTGAGACGGAATACGGAACTAGCAATTTATTTAATGTTCATTTTCTTAACTGGTTCTGTAGCATTGTCTGCTTTAACCTTTCAATTATGACCTTTTTCACTATCTTCTTTTCAGTCCACTTATTTATTCAATGCCTAATAAGTACTTATTGCAGTAATTACCTATGCAATGCAATTATTCTTCACAACTTTTGTTATAAGCAAGCCCAATAAAATTATCTATGCCTTCTAATTACAGATTTCTCATCAGTCTAACGAAATTAACTTTTAGTCGGAAGCTAATTTCCTGTTTGCACCACATCGAATCAAGGCAACTCGTTCAATGGTGTGTGACGAAAGCGCAGATTTGTTTTATAATTACTGTTATTTTGGGTGACAGTTGGACACCAGGTGCTATAAATATCTTTATGGATAATATGAGTTATTTGAACGATGTTTCTGGTAGTAGGAGGAGAAATGGTAGTGATATCCGTTATAGTTTTTGAAGAGTTGATTCACAAATTAACTAACAACAGCAATAAGTATATTTAGCAGATACCTACTATTTATTTTATGATCAAAAAGTTATGAGAGTTCTGTTAGACAGAAGATTTACCATCCCAATACATGCACTCTTATTTTCAAGTACCTAATCATTTTCTTGGTAAAATTCGATTAAACTTCCCACCTAACTAAACAGTAATTATAGAAATAAATATATGACATCTAAATAATTGAAGCAAACACGTCCAAGTAACAAGACCCGCAACGAATTTCCAAAGCAAACATTAGTTTTCGAAAATCGTAACTCGATCCAAACGGGTGCCCCTATTTTGGACAAACCAACTTATAAAAATACTCTTCACGAGCCTAACACTAACGTTCTAAGGTTCATTTTGGCATATTTGAGGGTGATGTTATGTTAGTAATTTTTCTATAGCGCCTGAACAAAGCTGCTATTGGGGTGCGCATAAGCATTCACAACTTTTCGCTCTTTAACGTTCATTGTTCCAATTTGATTTATATTCATGGTGCTTACTTGTATTATTACACAGTGGTAAATCATGCGTCAATTCCTCCCTTGCTATTCGTTAAACTAGGCTACCGTTTATCTGCTATTGTTTAATACTTTGATCGATATGTTGCAAACATTTCTGTTTGTTTCTTTGGATCCCTTTATTTCTTGTTTGAAGTCAAAACTGATTTACTACTTTATCCTTGGTTGTTTTAGTTTATCACTGAATTTAATATCAATACCAAGGATGGAATCATAATAAACACATACAAAAAATAAAACAAGAACATACAAATATAAAAAAGGATTCTTTTATTTCACAAATTGACTAGCGAAATAGACTTTTACATAAATCAACTAACTTTATCTTAAATATTATT
Source organism: Plusia festucae (assembly GCA_950381575.1). Lineage (NCBI taxonomy): Eukaryota > Metazoa > Arthropoda > Insecta > Lepidoptera > Noctuidae > Plusia > Plusia festucae. The sequence goes on from OX494435.1 coordinate 15,446,398, forward strand.
GTCTTTGGTATAATACAATACTGGACTTAAATTCTAATTTGTAAATTCATATCAAAAATATTTTATACATTGTGACTAGACTTCGAAATTTATCAAATTTGTGCGTTTACAACACTAGGAGCTCTGTTATAGAAATTTCTGTAACATCTTTGATCATTATAATAATATGTACTTTGTAAATATTCATTAGTATTACCATTATAACAATTGGTGTCAGTATAAGGGTACATAGAGTTATTATATTTATTATAGTTATAATCTTCAGTCTTCTCAAGTTTTCTACTCTTAGCAGCAGTATCGAAGGCATTCTTAAATATTTCATAATTCTTTTGATTAAAATATGCTCCGTGTCCACTATTTCCTTCATAGTTGCTTTCATCATAAGCACTAGTCTCATATCTTTGGTAGTGATAGGTTTGTTGAGTCATATCTTCACCAAAACTTGAAGGGTGAGTGAAGAAACCAGTTCCAGTAGTTGACGTGATGCAGTTTCCACCTTTGTTGTTCACCGACACTGTAACATTCCCAACATTTATAAGAACTCCTTCAGTTGTTTGCATAAAGTTAGACCCATTAGGGAAAGGTCTACTGAATCCTTGGAAGTTTCTATAACTTCCGTCGGTACATCCTTCAGTTTTGTTAGGAGCTACGAATATATCTCTAAATGCGTCCTTAGTGACTTTTTCTCCAGCGATCGGATAATTCTGTAGTTTCTCATAGTTTAAGTTGAATTCTGGAGACTGTCCGGAATTAATGCTGTCTAAAGATTCTAATGTCTGACTGAGAGCAAAGATGTAATTGTGAGCGAATCGTAACGTTTCTATTTTTGTGAGCTTTGTGTCTTCAGGGAATGTTGGTAGTACACAGCGCAGCCTATCCAAAGCTTCATTTAACATATGCATCCTGTTCCTCTCTCTGTCATTGGCTTTCATTCTCCTATTTCTCTTAATCTTCATGAGTTGAGTAGGACTCTTGCATCTTGAGATTCTGTTCTTTCCATTAGCGTATTTTCTTTTAGGCTTGTTAGGATCTTTCGGCTTCTTTTCTTTTTTCGGAGTTGACGTGATCATCGCTTGTACGTTATTTCCAAATGCTTTGATGTCATCGACTGAGTCTTGGAAGTGATCGAAGTCGTCATTGAAGAGTTTTCTTCTCACATCTTTTGTTGGTGTGAGGGATATTCCAAGATCCGTAGTTTCGTTTTTCAATGGAGTGGAATGAGCGGAAGTGGCGAAAGAGTCATTGTAGGATCTGTCAATACCAGAGTCGTTGCTGCAGATGCTGTCGTTGAAGTCGCAATAGTCTTCAAAGTCGTTGCTGAACATCTTGGAAACCTGGAACAACAAGAAACACGGGTTAATTTTTTTTTTACATTTTCCTCTTGTACCTATTTGTGAGGTCTTTCCGTGTATTAGATATATAGTCAAAACAGACATTATAAATTTGTTTTATTATTGCATTTAAAATATTATACCTAAGACGGATCTACAATTAATTTTACCATACCGCTCCATAGCCACTGTAGTATGCCCTAAACAGTATATTTTATAAAAAAAACTATCATTAATTACATTGCAAAGTTCTAAACCAACCCTTGTGTAAGGGTAGCACCAATTACGACGCGGAACGGAACAGGTGAGCCACCCCATGACCAGTAAATCGCGTGACAACACCAAACAAAGTCAGTTACTGTTGAACTTTATCACATTTCCACTTCCGGACTGATTTCCGATTGAGGGTTCCGAAGCTTAGAGATTGAGTTGTCTAGAAACGAATAAATCAGAAGTAGTTCAAAAGAGAAAAAAAAACAAAAAAAAAGGTTTATGGAATCAGATACCAAAAAGAGTTTTTTCTATAGGTTATGTTTTGCTTAATGTGATAAGAAAACTAAACTCTCCTCCTCTTACTTGAAACCTTATAAGCGGTTCTGTGGATATCACAACCTCAAAAATTAAATTAGGTTAATTTAAATTTTGTGATAGGTACATACAGTAAGTATTATGGGTACCCTACTCGCCCATCAATCATGACAAGACTGAGAAATCTCCTTATCCTAATACTGAATAATAGTCATGAATCAAAACACTTAATACCATACATGATCTGCGCAACGCCACCTGTTAACAGCACGCGACCGACACGCTCCATGTCGCCGCGACGCGTGCGTCGTGGCTGGCCCAAAATGCAGTATGATACAAACACTTATCATTCTAATATACGGATATACGAGTTGATCAATAATCAAGTCAATTATCGAAGATGTATAGATCTAAGTTTAATTATTGATTAATTTGCTTTTAATTTTCTTTTTATTTGTTGTTTATTTATTGCAGGTTAAGTATGTACGTTTACTGTAGAAAGATCCTTAAAAAGGTACCTACGCATACTCTATATTTTAATATTGTAAAGCTGAAGAGTTTGTATAATCTCTGGAACGACTAGTCCGATTCGGAAAATTCTTTAGTTTTAGATAGCCCATTTATCGAGGAATGCTATAGCGATCTAAAACTAGTACCATGTAAATCTAGAAAGAAGCTCATCTACTTACGTAGAAATGGGGTTGAATTCAATCTACAACAACTCCTAAGTAGCGTTGTTTTGCTTTTTATATATGTACGTTTTTATGTGAATGGGTGCACTAAAAACATTTAAAAACGACGCTACAATACACTAAGCTGGTCTAAGCTTTAGCGTTTTTGGACGTGCCTGCTCCATTCCGCCGGTAACATTCGACTATTTTTAAACCAATTCAAATATATAATATATGTAGGTATGCACCATTAATTTTACTAAAACAATACGATCTCAATCACTAAACAAGTTAACAGTTAGGGTGGTTGACCACCTGTGCGTAGCACGCGTCCGGCACGCGACATACCCACTGTGCGCCTATGACCAGTAGAGCGAGACCGAATCGAAAAGTTAATTGTTATGTTATTGTATGAGGTAGATGTAATAGTACCCGTTGAAAATCGGGAAAAGTTATGTGGCTAGAAAGTTGTGGCGATTTTTAAACATTGAGCTTTCAATATGTGGCAGCGGTGTACTTATTCGATGCTAAAATTGAATAATAGTACCGCTGAGTTTATTAACTGTTTCTTTCTTTAGAGATCTTAAATAGGCTTAAGTAAGAATTTATTTGCGTTTGTATCACACAGATCTGGCCTATATCCGAAAGCCCTATTCATATGGAAGCTCAGCAAATTTTTATAAAAATAAACTAAAGGTAAATATTAGAATAACAACTAAAAAGAAAAAACTAGATAAGTCAAAACGCATAATACGCCACATAATTTTATTATAATGTATTTAACAAAAAATAAGTCTTCGATTAAGTGGACGCAAGAACTCGTATTTGGTTCGATTCCCGATCCAAAAAAAGTTCTTTAGGTAAAGCAGTTTAGTATTAGAAATTGATTAATGAGATTGGTATTTATTTTGATAGTTATATTATGTGAAAAGTTTGTTATTTAATCCAATATACGAGAATGTTAAGATTTTTCGATATTTAAAGTTTCCTAGCTCTGGTTTTTTTTTTCAGGTATTACATTTCACGTCATAAATTAGAATTTTAGACGATCACAAATTAAATGTAACCTCAATTGATAAATGAAAATATGTACAAAACAGAACAGGAAATATAAATAAACATTAAGCTCAACTCACGTTATAAAAACCGCTGACAAATTTTCTTCTAAACACAAAAAATTTAAAAACCACTTCACAATACTGTCACAAAATATTTTTCTAAAAATTATAGTTTAGAAATTGCTAAATATTTAAATAATGTTGATATATTTTGTCCATGTTGACTAGACTAGCACAGTGCGTCCGCGCGTGCGTCGCTGACTGGGGGCTGTGGCAGTGTGCACCCTGCTTTATTGGATCCTGCCATAGGACTAGGGCGAACAAGCTCCGCCCACGACACTTGATTTCCCAAAAACGATTTGGGAAATTTTAAATAGGTATTTTCAACAAATGTATTGAATTACGGCTAAACGATGATGATTAATTTATGAAAATTTGATATAACTTTTAGCTAGTAATCGCAAATGATTTGCACTAAGAGACGTATTCTGAGCGAGATTCTTGACCGAAACATCAAAGGAAAAAGTCCCAGATATTATATACTAGCGGTAATTTTATAGTTCGAAAGCTATGCTCTGTAAAAATACAGTGTATTGACCTTTTTGCAGCTTTACCGCAAATAGTTATATGTATCTAGCTGCTTATTCTAAGAGATGTTAGTACATTGGTTGCACTTCCAAACACTGCACGAAATGCATTTACTTATATTCTATTAAAATATACCGATACCATTATATTTATTTTACCGGAAACACCGGAAAAGAGTATAAGTAATTTTTAATTCAAATCAACCAATTAAGGTAGTCACTTATACAAATTAAACCTATATTATTGTTTTTAATATTAACAATAAAGAAAAAAAAATACACGCGCAATCTCAACCCTTCCTTTGCCGCAGTAGTTATATTCCACCCATACTAAAATTTCTATGTAATCTAGTTATAACGGGCACCTTGCAATAGCTACGCTTTAATTTATTTAATAGTTTAATAGCGCGAGCAAACTGCGTCGTTTTTTATTGCCAAACCCTTTTGTCGATATTGACAAGCAATAAATAATACAAATATTTGATCAGACACGCGTTTCGACAATGTTTAGCGGGTTCATATAATACTGTTATTCGATCAACTGGAACCTAGCCATCTCTTGGTGTTATACAGAACTGCAGAAGAATTTTATAAGGTACAAATGTCCTAAAATTTTTATTTAATTTTGAGTATAATATAGAAGATACGATTCTTGTCGTAGAACCATGTGATATCTAATCCATACACGTGTTGTTATATAATTTTAACATATTTCGTGGTACGCTCATAACCAGTAGCTTTCAAAGCTTAATACCGCCATTAATTTTCCGCTAACACATCAACAATGTTCCACATTGATTCGTCACAACAGTTTCCGGGTGATCGGTTGACAAACAGACGTACAAAGCAACGTTTTAACACCAAATGTGTCCGGTCACGGATCAATAACGATTGCCGGTGAATGTTGACAAACTGCGTCACGGTAGCTGCCAAAGGGTTAGATTGTGTTATACTAGGTAAATAATAACAGGCTGCGATAATAACAAAATGCAATCTGTTTACTCTGGATTGGAAATGACTGCTGCCATGGCATCTCCTATGCCAAAGACCGTCGAGGAGCTGCGTGTTCGGCCGAGTTCAGTCTTTTAATAGATTTAGTGGTAGTAGATAACTAGGTAGTTTTTCAAAACTTTGTTAGATAATTAAAGAATTATTTATTTAAATTAAATGAAATAACAAAGACAGAGCCAATAACAGTAATTCAGTAATTTAAATATTCCAATATACGGAGAGGACACAGGGACTAATGTTTACAGATTAATTTGATTATGGCAATTTATACCATCGAATGTAATATACTAAAAGTTTACTTTATCAAACTAATCCATCCACAAGTTTCACAGAACTTTGGATGCTGCTAGAATGGCCATCCATCAACAACGAAATCTGAATCGGGTGCAGTATCAAGCAGGGCGTTGATGTTACCGTGCATACGACACAGAAGAGAGTGAGCTCGAGATACAGAGGATAGTGAGCTGTAAGTATTACAAATTTTATCGACCAATTCTCGAGAACGTGAATAACAAAAGTCGAGTGTCATATAATAATCATTAAATTATGTTCTAAGCACTTATCAGCTTTACAAAACACTGCGTCATTATAATAAACAGACAGAAAGGTAACAAAAATCGTATCGCCCTCATACAGGTGGCCTTCAAACATTATGAGAGGACCCTAATCTCAAAATTATAGCATTGCATTTTAAAATAATAAATTAAATGCGAACGTTAGGGCCGACCGGCAGAGTTTAGTTACTTTGCAGTCGCCACGCTTGAGAGCCCATGAATGCATTAAATGTTCGTACATGCACATTGAAGGGTTAATACTGAGATTTTAGTGTTGTGCTTGCGTTTTATCGATGGTTTCTTTCTGATTGTTATAATTTTTTTCTGTAGCAAGTATAATACCTTCCACCGATTACATTATCCGCCTAGACCAGCTTGCAAACTTTTTTATATGCGAGTTACGAGTAGGTATTATGCGAATAAGAGTAAGGAATCGATTTGAAACTGGAAAAATTAGAACGTAATCTTGACTAACTCGTTTTGCTCAAAACTATCCTTTTCTTTTGTATTCTAGGGATAACGGTGTGAGTAACACGTTTTTATCATGTATTTATTTTGTTAGTTAGCCTATAAGATTACTGTGTGTGTTGCTGTTTGTTATTCCAAATAAATAAATGAACAGATTCTTATTTTACAAATTAGAATTCAAGGGTTCAGAATTTCAGAAATTCTCAGGGACACTTTAGACTCTAGGTTATTAACTAACTACGTCGGATTTTTTTATTTTAAAAGTAAAGGTAAAGATTCGACGACAGTTAGAACTGTCGACAGTAAACATCCCTAGTCCATTCAACCCCATCGCACGCGCCCCTCGTGGTGCCAAACACTGGCTCGCCACCGAGCATAATTCTGCGGACTTAACCCGTCCAACGCTCACGGAGATCATTATTTGCTAGTTTTAAACTTAGCTTTTTCTTAAGCACACTAAACACGTTAAATATCTGTAGAGCTAATAGATAAAATATAAACAATAAAATGGGATTGATAAACAAATAGATACGTAGGCCCAGGAATGCGAGTCACGAGTCTTAAGAATTAAACGCAACAGGCTAAATTTATTGATTTTTAACGTTTTAAATATTGTCGGTACGTAATAGGTAGGTACTAGCGCGACTATTAGTCTAAGTTAAGTAGGTACACCAGTATGTACCTACACCTATGTCATACGGCAAATATTGTGCTTAAAATCAAGAATCTTTTTCGCAAACAAAAACATTTTAAATCCAAAAAAACATGCGTGCGTACAAAGTACACATGTCAGAAGTGAAACTTCTTTGGCGAACTAATTTATAAATCTTGTTTATATTTATACAAATCTAAAACTTTAAATTTCCAAGATTAAGAGGAAGGGAAAAAGGAAGATAGGTTAGGAATTTAATTGTCATTAAAATAAAAAAAGGTTTGAAAATTAATGTAAATTATAAATTTAATTTTTTCAATTTATTTCTTCAATATTTACATTGTTTGACATAACGTTTATCTAAAATAAATAAAAATAAGTATTGTTACAATAATTAACAATAGCGAGATACACAATTTGTAAAACAGTAACTATTATGCAAATGCGCTTCGTCTATGGTCTCACATGCAAAAATTCTAGATTGAGATTGAGACGAATACATGTAATTTCATATAGAGAAATGTCCTCCATCTTGGATCAGGAACTTTTGCGCGATAGACATTTCCGCGAAAGCTTGACCTCATTTTTATTTTTAGTGACCTCGCAAATCTTAAAAATGACTTATCACAAAAAAATGCATATTTTTCTCGGTGCCATCTTGGATTCTAATTTCGACCCCATAATCGTTTTTAGCGACCTCGGGTACCCTGAAAATGACACCCATGATGAAAAAAATGCATATTTTTCTCGGCGCCATCTTGGATTCTAATTTCGACCCCATAATCGTTTTTAGCGACCTCGGGTACCATGAAAATGACACCCATGATGAAAAAAATGCATATTTTTCTCGGCGCCATCTTGGATTCTAATTTCGACCCCATAATCGTTTTTAGCGACCTCGGGTACCATGAAAATGACACCCATGATGAAAAAAATGCATATTTTTCTCGGCGCCATCTTGGATTCTAATTTCGACCCCATAATCGTTTTTAGCGACCTCGGGTACCATGAAAATGACACCCATGATGAAAAAAATGCATATTTTTCTCGGCGCCATCTTGGATTCTAATTTCGACCCCATAATCGTTTTTAGCGACTTCGGGTACCATGAAAATGACACACATGATGAAAAATTTACAAATTGTCGTCGGCGCCATCTTGGGTTTTAATTTCGAACCCATAATCGTTTTTAGCGACCTTGGGAACCATGAAAATGACACCGATGACGAAAAATTTGCAAAATTTCCTCGGCGCCATCTTGGGTTTTAATTTCGACCCCATAATCGTTTAAGCGACCTCGGGAATCATGAAAATGACACCCATGACGAAAAATTTGCAAATTGTCGTCGACGCCATCTTGGTTTCTTGGCACCCATTTTAATAAAATTATTATATATATTAAAACTAATAGAACTAAACTAACACCAGATAGCCCTGAAAGTTAGCTCCCGAGCTACTAACATGGTAATGTATGCAGCTCGGGAGCGCCCTTCCCCCGTCTCGCCCCTCGCACCCCGCACGATTGCCCTGTCTAGACGTCTTCGTCGAACGACTGTATGATGTTAAGACTGTGATAGCACTATGCGTGATACGACGTTCGCTCTGTCTCACTTTTTCTCTCAATCTTTCTCACTCGCTTGCTATACTCTCACTCCACGGCTAGTTGCTCATGCTACGTTCGCCCTGTCTTACTCTCTCTCAATCGGTCTCGATCATGAAGGTATAGATGAAAACCTTCATGGTCTCGATCACTCTCTCTCTCTTTTCTGACACTTCCGTTCAAAGACATTGTAATGTATTCTACTACTTCCGTTGCATACCGGCGTGACGTTTCATCTGTAAAAATTTTACCCTCATGCGCCAAAAGAAGTTTCACTTCAAAAATATTTACGTACACTAAAACGCAATAACATGACGCTAATCTTTTAAATATTAAAACATTTATACAGAAGAGTTGCGTAATCCCTGCTAGTTGAAAAAAATTCAATACATCATCCATTGTAGAGCGTAGTTTTAAAATGTTAAAAAGGTTTGTTGTTAAGGGCTGATCCAAAGGGTTGTAAATAATGACGGTGCAAGTCTTTATAGAAAACTAAACGGTCGCTAAAAGGGTGCTATTGAAAGCAGAGTGCGTGTTTTAACGAAAAAGTGTTGTAAAGTAAAGGCAACAAAGAATAAAAAGAAAAAATATTTGTGTCATCTAACTTTGAAATTAGCTTGTTCATAGCATTTACTTGTATCGTCATAATCTTGGGTCTTATTCTCTAAGTCCAAGCACTTTACGTTCTGTTACGTGTAGGGTTAGGGGAGTCGTTAACTCTTTCAACTTACTACTTTTAAGTATAAAATCTGTAAAACTGGCCTAAGACGTAAGTAAGTAGTTAGATACAATATATACGAACACTATGCGGTGACTCTCAGAACAGAAAAAATATTTGGCGGCCCGTAGTTCCGAATCTGCGTTATGCCACGTAATTTTTTGTTTGTACATACCTACTTAGAGAATAACCTCCCTGAATATCTCTACGATAAATGAATGAAAAATTTTTTTTTGCATTAATTTTTTGACCAGCAGATAGCTATTTTTACCCACTGTTAATGTAATAGTCTTGGATTTTTGACACTGTGTTACCCAGAAAAATGTGTTGTAGATATAATTTGGGCAGTCGCTCCATGTAAATTACGGTATTCAGCTCAATCCGGTAAGGCTGGAAGCCTACCCTACACAGCTTGGAAAAATGCTAGGCAGATGATGATGGATTGTTGTCATAGTTTTGAGAAATATATTATTATTATTAGTAATAAGTATTATTTGTGTACCGAACGCCGCATCGCTTTCCGATCATCGCGCATTTAATAAGTAGTAGTAGCATTATCTAGTAAAACAATATTCGTTGTCCATCAAAACAAATTGCCACTGACATGACGTTATCTTGACATATTATTGACAGCTTGTCAAAACTCGTAACATTTCCTTAGAATATAATAATAACGGTTTATTCCAAGGGAAAATGACAATCAAAACACACTTGTAGTTATTTAAGTTAAAAAAAAGAACATGGAATTATTAAAAAAATCACATTATTGTCGATAAAGGCGTGAGAAAATAATTCTCAAGACCATGTGTGAATAGATAGCAGTTATCATAAATTTTTGCAATATCATATTTTTTATAGAAATCGTGATTTTGTAAACGTTGCATTTGCAATTTGAAGCACTGTGCGATTACTTTTGTATTGTATTTCAAATATTAATTTTAGTGTTATTGGTATATTGTGATTGTTATTTAAGGGTTTTTATGTAGGTAATATCGATAAAGTTTTTTTAATAACTTTTTTTCGATGACATTTGTCAATAACACGCGACTGTAGGACTACTTGTAGATTGTTACTGACAATAGTTGCTACGTATCTATCAGCTACCTATGTAGTTTATTTTAACTTTTAACTATCGTAAGAGGTCCAAGTCCATAGACTTCCAAAAGCGACAAAACTTAGATACTTAGACAGCTAAAACAAAATGTTGTAATGATTTTTTATTACTTATGTAGGATTTCGCTACTGATTGATACTTAATATGCAGGTATGTACCTACAGTTTAATTTACCTTTATAATTTAATACAATGGTTTAAATAACTACCCGGTCCCTTATTTATTTACCTAATCAACCAAATTACAAAAGAAAATATTAAAATAATTAAGAAAACCGTAAATTATGAAATAATGCCTTTTTATAGATTGTTTAAGGGACTACAAAAACCAGTAAGCTCGTTTAAAAAGGGTTAAGTGTGTAGAAAATTACGTGAAATTCTTATTTTATTGCAGATAGATGGATGTTATTTATTCTTTAAATATCATACATTTGGTAAAAAGGAGTCAGACCAGGTTATGAATCCCAGTTACTATATAGATATATAGTTGCGTGGTTTCACTTTCTTCCCTAACTGTAGTTTTACAGGCATCACTCGTTTCCAGCGCAGCAGTGCTCTGTGCTGCGCGCGCAAAACGTCATTCGGTTTACGTCTGCGCGAAAGCGTTCGGTCCATGACCAGTAAAAAATATTCGTAATAATATAGAAATATAAAAATAATACATCCAATACAAATGATAACAAAAATCGCACCTATTTGCACAAATGTTCAATGCAACGCGCGCCGCTTATAAAACTCGTTCTAAAATAATTCCTGGCCACAATAAAACTGATAATCGTGCTAATCCTTATTTACACTGAAGGTAAGTGAAGTGGGTGCTCTGATAAGCTGCCAGGTAGACCGAATCAGCAATTTCTATTGGTGAATTTTCGATTTCATATCGCAAAGTCGAAATCACCCTGATGATTTTTGCTGCACCCATAGAGGGTTATTTTATCAATATTACTTAAATATTTATTCAAATGAAATATGTAAATTAATCAATAAAATGCTTTGCAATTTGTGGGTTAGACTTCTCTTTTCAATTTGAAATTGGCGCGCGACAGCGATTGCTTTACTCGCGGTCTTTTAAGCTACTACTAGCGCCGCGTAGCGTTGATACTTGGGTTTAAAACTTTGGTGGAACCTGTTACAACGATGACAGAATTTACTTCGAAAAGCAATATATTTTAAAAGTCAGTCACGTATTAATTGTAAATAGTGACTTTAAATGTTAATTAAATTAATGTAATAAATGGACCTTTATGCCTACACTCCGATAGTCAATAAATTAATTTAGTTCGCAGTAACAATAAAAATATTTACGACACTTACGTATTCGAAGATCATAGAAAAGAGTTTTGAATGCATTAATTATTGATGTTACAGATGAGTAACTAAGTAGGTAGGTAGTCATGAATTGAAAGACTTAATTACCTAATGAAGGTCAGCGCTTGGTGCATCTAATGATTAAATTAGAACCTTCCTGTTAGCTGACGTCAACAACTCACAGTTATATTTACGGGGTAAAACCAATTGAAAGATTTGTTTTACCTATCTGATTTTATTTGTAAACTTGTTTTTCTTTTTCCGCGTTGGTAATTTCTTGTACCATGAAACTGGCCGTAATTATAAAATGTGATATGTGAAGACTTGGGACAACACCCTACTACATATTACAGGAAAATAAACTTGAAATAAAATTTTAAAGTATGTAGTTTTATTTCAATGTCTAATATTCGCGTAAACCTCAGAAAAGAAAATAAACTTATTTATTATTTTATTGAACGTGTGGATTCCAAAAATGCTGAATCTTAGAACGGCATGCCCAGAGCGAGCGAGCGTGATCAATTTCCCGTTCGTTCTCTATTCATGAGAGGTGACCTTTGCCCAGCGGTTTGGCATATACAGGCCATATCATAATAAAATATGATAGGTATTTAGAATTATATGTTTTTTTTTTCATTTTATTTCAGAGATTAGCCAGGAGAGATAGAAAGGTAAACCGACAAAGATAAATCTTAAATTTATTTTTGGGTTCCGTACCCAAAGGTTAAAACGGGACCCTATTACCAAGACTCCGCTGTCCCATATAATTATTCAGTAATTATATGGGACATCGTGAACATTAAGTTATTACATTGGCTAAAATATACGTAAAACCCATTTCAAAATATTCAGCATAAATCTATAATATTTCCTTAAGGAAAACGTCACATAGTATAACTGTCCAATAAGAATACAGCCATGTCCACTAAGCAGTTCAGGACTAAGAAATTAAAATTCTTCAAAAAGAATTAATAGGAATACCTAAGTATAAATTATAGCATAGTGAGTATATTCACGCAGAAAACAGATTACCTAGTTATTTATAATTGCTCGAATTCTAATGTGTTTCCCTTGTATAGAAATTCTCCATTATTTAGGACTTTTTTTATTTATAAAGAACTGTCATTATGTACCTACTTATCTTCTAGCGACGTAGGTACCTACCGTTTCAAAACATCTTTTTTGTTACCAATATCCCTTGGATTTGATTAACTGTAAATCTGTAAATGTCGCAAATATCGTAACACGATCTTCCAGTTTAATAAAATACTTACTGATAAAAACCGCAAAAAATAAGAAATCATTTATTTGCTCAGAATTGTAGTACCATATTCAACAAATGTTCACAGTTCAATATTATGTTGTTGACTGTACAAAATATCAACTCAGCGAATAAAAACAGGAAAATCATACTAAATGAAGTTGTCGCTTACATAACTAGTCCATTGAAATGTTACATTTTTTAGGCCTAACCTTGCGTTTTTTAGAGGACGCAATTTTATTTTTTTGATGTGTAGGGGGGGTCAGTGTAAAGCTAAAACCAAGTTTGTGGGGTCGCCACCCTTGTCCCCCGGCCGCCATCTTAAAAATAGGGGTCCAAATGGTTTTTGCAATTTATCTCTTAAACTATTCATCGGATAAAAGAAATTTGGTAACATTTTTTGTTGCAAATAAAATTCTCTACAACTTTGGTTCAGTAACTTTTTGTCGTAGAACTATAAATAAAAAAGTTATAAGCGAAAATGTTCAGAAATTCGAGATTTTTTTTATATTTTTCGATATAACTTTTTTTTTATCATTTTACGAAATAATTATAACAGACCATTTTTATAGATCGTTTTTTAAGGAACAACTTTTATAAACAACATTTTTTTATTAAGTCAATAGCTAAGGTTTTACAGCGCTCCGAAGTGAGTACCTACTATATTTCAGTACTCTTAACTATACAAATATTATACGTCTGTACTAATAATGTGTCATCAGTTATTGTTTATTTTGTTATTATATTATTAATAGTTAATTATTGACTCCACTCCATTACAGAATTTTACAATTATTGATTTTGAAAATAATTTTAAATCTGATGGCGGTTACCGAGAATACTGTAATAAAGATGATAATTCTCTTCACAAAAGCAAGACCTCCAAAGCAGTGACAAAAAGTACTTTTAATTTATCTTCACTTCCTCCAACACAAGACACAGCTCGCACCCATACTTTCCGAGTCTACCATCAGGTCCAGTCGTGGCTTGGTAACAAAAATGATCCTAAAAACTGGGGCTGAAAAAATGTGGAAAATTATTGATGCCAGTGTAGAGCTCTAAACCTCCAGCACCCCCTGAGCTTCTAAAACTGATCTTTTGCAAATGCAAAGGAAACTGTTGAGCAATGTGTAGATGTCAAAAAGCATGGTTGAAATGTTCTGCAGTGTGCTTCTATTGTTCTGGAGAGACTTGCAGTAATGGAGCTTTCAGAATTAATTAATGAAAATGAGTTTGATGATGAACCGCCGACATTAACACCCCTTCCTTCTCCAGTTCTCCCACTAATATTTAATACAGAAAGCCGATCAGATGCTGAGCCGCAGCCTTGTCCATCGAAAATACTGAGGACGGAATAATTGAAATTTAGAAAATTACCGTGGATTATGCCTATTGGCGATACCACATAAAAAACACGCGCCTCCAGACTCTACCTCGTGAGTGGTGGGGAAAAGAGTAAATAATTAACTATTAATAATATTGCTAAAAAATAATTAAAAAAATTATAATAACAAAATAAACAATAACTGATGACACATTATTAGTACAGACGTATAATATTTGTATAGTTAAGAGTACTGAAATATAGTAGGTACTCACTTCGGAGCGCTGTAAAACCTTAGCTATTGACTTAATAAAAAAATGTTGTTTATAAAAGTTGTTCCTTAAAAAACGATCTATAAAAATGGTCTGTTATAATTATTTCGTAAAATGATAAAAAAAAAAGTTATATCGAAAAATATAAAAAAAATCTCGAATTTCTGAACATTTTCGCTTATAACTTTTTTATTTATAGTTCTACGACAAAAAGTTACTGAACCAAAGTTGTAGAGAATTTTATTTGCAACAAAAAATGTTAACAAATTTCTTTTATCCGATGAATAGTTTAAGAGATAAATTGCAAAACCATTTGGACCCCTATTTTCAAGATGGCGGCCGGGGGACAAGGGTGGCGACCCCACAAACTTGGTTTTAGCTTTACACTGACCCCCTCTACACATCAAAAAAATAAAATTGCGTCCTCTAAAAAACGCAACCCCAAATGTAACTTTTCAATGGACTAAACGTGAATCCCAATAATAGGCAACGTATTCTATGACATCATTGCCTTTAAATATCATTATCTCTGCAGGCAGATTTATAAACAGTCTCAGTAATGTCAAAGAAGCGTCTTTGACAAATGACAAGTCGAGCAGTACACACAACACAACACAGGCTATAAATAAACTAAAAATAATACAATAAAATAAATCACATGCGCCAGTTTTATGTAATAATGCGAGTTTCTCAATAATTCTGTGTTATATTAATGAAAATAATACGGCAGTATAGATGTATGCTGTGAAAATAATTGTATTAATACAATAACAACAGCAAATCTGTGAATAAAGTACAAAAATGTTTATTGTAAGAACTGTTGGAAAATATGTGCTACTTCCAAAGAGAAATGTGAGGTGTTTATCTATGGTTAATAACAAAATGGTAAGTAAACAGTGAAGTTGTCAATTTTTGCAATAAATTAAAATATTTCAAATTCCGACCTTTGTTCTGTATCATTGTTTATCTTCTACTCTTTCTTCCTGTAGCTATAACTATGCATACAATGGGTATCTTATCGTCAATCTGTTAAAAACGATCGTGCTAGATACAACTTTTAAAACTAGCTTAATATTTTGTTTGTCTTCAATATTTAAAACATACTTAATTATTAACTTAAATATAACCTAGCCAGTGCAGTACTTGTTTGTAACATTATACCTGACTATAATATACGTGAATTATATTTATTTCGCAATAACTAAAAAGGTGTAACCTTAAACAACAATATTAAAACTTTTTTATATTTGAAAATGAGTGCAACTAATCATGTAAGCGAACTTTTATTACTGAAGTAGCTCCAGATATTTTGTGTACTCCTTGTTCATCATGACTGGACATGATCAGAGTATTATTTTTATTAACAACAAGTTTCCTATTCAAAATTGATAAAAATATTATGATAATTGAAGACTACATTTATTTATTCTGGTTATTTGAAAATCTTATTTAAGGTGATATTTTAAAGTTGATAATATGATTTAGGCAATGGTGTAAGATAACAGTCAAGCTTGTTATGGGCAAAGGTCAAGGTATAAAAATTCCCAAGGCTGTTTGTCATCCAAGGCAAATGTAACTGTACAATCATCATTTTAGTAGTCTAAATTCATTAAAGCAAAAGATACTACCAAATATTTTACAACCAAATGTTGTACTTATTTAGTATTTTAGTAAATTGAATTTTGAATACCGATTTAGATTTTTTTACTGAATCGTTTTTCCTTAGTTTTTATTTTAGTCTATTCTACTTGAATACATTTATTAATTATTTAATAATTAAATACATAACGGTTTAAAATTTAAAGTAATATTAAAAAATTATGTACCTATAAATAATTATGCAAATACTTATGTAGATACTTACTTCCTATAAAATAATTTACTCATTAATAAAATAATTTACATGAAGGTCATACTTTTATGTACTTACTATTTTATTGTCTAGTAATGAATGGTGAATAGTTTTGTAAAAAAAATTGTGAAACTTTTAATTTGTAATCTGAATAAATTTGGTCAATTGCTTTTAATTACAAAAAGGTGGTAACAGTTTTGAAATGGACATAATTATTTTCTCCCAAAGTCAACCTTATTTACACCACAATCAAGTTTCTTTTACAAAGCACAACCTTTTAACTAATTTTCAGACAGATTTATAATTATTTTCTTCCAAAGTCTACCTTATCTTCATAACAATAAAGTTCATTTTACAAAGTAGAGTACAAAACCTTATAACTAACTTTTTGAGGAAAGATTTAAGACATGTGTGGGTTTTTTCTTGGGCTTATTCTATATCAATTCTTAAGGAGTATTACTCTCATAAAAATCCACTATCAATAAAATAATATTTACTTATATGAAAATAAAGTTCTGATATGAAAATAAAATTCCTTCTGACATAATTATTGTATGACCATTGACTTGTAGCAATGATCTATTGTTATTTAAAAATTAATAGATGATAGCTATTCATTGCAAAATTCAGATATTGAATTAACATGCTTGATTTCCACTTCCAATGCTTCTGAGCCCTTCTTTATTTCTTGATACATTCACTAATATTGTACCATTGGTTGATTTAACCTAACCTAACCTCATTCAAAAATACCTTGTCACTTTAAAATTTTAGTGATTGGATTAAATCATTAAGGAAATACAACATTTTCAATGTTTCATTTGATTTGTTTTAGGAAAATCCAGTTGTGGCAGTGAAACAAGGAAAATTGAAAGGATCTGTCAAGAAATGCTTAGATGGAAGTCTTTACTACAGCTTTAAGGGTATCCCATATGCACAGCCACCTGTTGGAAAATTAAGATTTAAGGTACGTCTTTCTTGAATGTAATGAATAGACTTGGTCTTAAATAATAATTATTGGGTTTAAACATATACCTTACGTTATCTATTTTGTGCATTATACAGGCCCCTCTACCAGTGAAGCCATGGGATGGCGTACGCGACGCCATCGAACACGGCCCGGTATGCCCGCAATACGACATGGTCAATGCAGACATTGTAGAAGGAAACGAAGACTGCCTATACTTAAACGTCTACACCAAGTCTCTACAACCTAGCTCTAAGATACCCACTATGGTGTATATTCATGGCGGTGCATTTATGTCTGGATCGGGAAACTCTGAAACATATGGCCCCGAATTCTTCTTCAAAAATGATGTGATTCTAGTTACTTTAAACTATAGGCTTGAAGCTTTAGGCTTTTTATGTTTAAATACCCCTGACGTACCGGGAAATGCTGGTATTAAGGACCAAGTTCAAGCTCTGCGTTGGATCAAGGAGAATATTAGCAAGTTTGGCGGCGATCCAGACAACATAACTATATTTGGTGAGAGTGCTGGCAGCGGCGCCGTAACGGCTCATATGCTGTCGCCCATGTCAGAAGGACTGTTTCATAGAGTGATAGCACAAAGCGGCGTTTGTCTTAGTTACTGGTCTTACGCGCATAAACCAGTAGAACGAGCGTTCCGAGTAGGCAAAGTTTTAGGCTGTGATACAGATAATCCTTATAAACTTGCTGACTTCTTAAGGACCGTCCCCGCTTTAGATTTAGCAAAAATCTCAGTAAAAGTAAGAACGGAAGATGAGAAAATGAGAGGTCTGCCGATATATTTTACTCCAGCAATTGAAGAGAAATTTGATGGCGTGGAATCATTTTTGACAGAGCATCCTATGGATTTACTTTTGGCTGGAAAAGTGAACAAAGTGCCACTTTTGATAGGGTACAATTCAGCAGAAGCTATACTGATGGTAAATGATCACATTAGAAAACAAGATCGAATAAATAAAGAACCGTCATATTTGGTAACTAGAGATATTGCCACGAAAGTGCCTCGAGAAAAATTGATTGAATTTGGTGCACGCATTAAGGAATTCTATGTTGGAAACGAAGATTTTGTTTCTGAAAATGTGCAACCAATTATTGATTTGTACACAGATACTAATTTTACGTATCAAATTCAAAGATTTAGTCATTTCTATAATAGCCTAGCGCCTACGTACATGTATGTGTTTAACTGTAGCACAGAGTTAAATTTGCTGAAACAACTGTTGGGTATGACCAAAATTGACGGTATGTGCCATGCTGAAGATCTGTTCTACTTTTTCTGTTCTGAAATGTCAAGAAATCATTATGAAAACAATGAAAAGATTAGAAAAGTGATTGACCGAGTTGTGACATATTGGACTGATTTCGCAAAGACTGGGTTAGTATATACGTTTTTATGTCATAGGTCTTTTTAATTAGAATCTTATAAGTAACAATTTTTTAATACAATAGTTTTATTGTTGAAATGTAGCTTGATTCACAAAAAAAGAATGGACGAATGAAAGTAAACTTTAATTTTAAATTTTACTTTATAGCTAAAATAATGATATGTTTGTTTTTTTTTCAGTAATCCAACTCCAAATAAGCAAGGCGTTGAATGGCTGCCTTATACATCTGCTAACAAAGAGTACATGCTTCTAGATCATGAAGATAGGATGGCTAATTATGCGGCTAAAGAAAGAATCGAGTTTTGGAACAAACTCTACGCCGATGCAGGATTACCATATATACCTAAGGCTACACTATAGTTTTAAAGAAAAAAAAAAAAGGAAACATTTCATTTACTTAAGCACCATAAATGATAATTATGAGAAGACGTAAGTCAAGTAAGAATATTCGATTAAATCTCATAATTTTATTCAGTACATAGACATAATAATTTATTATTTATTTTGAAGTAAAAAGTTGTAATTAGTACAATTTTAATTAATTTTTATAGGTGACACTCATTATTACTAAATTAAACAAGCTATATATAATTTTCTCTAATAAAAAAAATATTCATATAGTAATATACATAATTTATGTATGTATTATTGTATTATATTCGTAGTGTGGTTTTTACTAGCGGGGAAATCCATTTGTGGATATGTTACTTCAGGTAAAAAGACCAGAGACGCAAAAATTTGATTAGTTTAGGCAAAGTCTATATAAAATTTACCTCATAAATCTTGATGGTATTTAAAATATTAAAGTATATTTTTATTTTCTTATGCATTTAGCCACATTGGTAACACAATTATCGCTTTTATATTTAGAGCCTGAGGTTTTATATTGTAGTTCTTTGTTACCAATGTTGATACGCGAAAAGTACTTACATTAAGATATAAATTGATAAAGAAAAAACTCATGATGCAATGTCCCAAAAATTACAATGTCATGCCATTGTGCGTAAAATGTTCGTAAAATTGTATTGTTTTTGTTCTCTTGATAAAATGAACTATATGCTATCGGGATAAGGTTGAATTTGGAATAAATATGGTGTCCAACTATAACCTTTGTGTAATCGTTGACAGTTTTGGCGGTAACTATTTTTGATACTGTGTATCTGCGGTTTATTCTTTATCAATGCATAGATATAATCATTTTGATATTACTGAAGTGCCTCGTTACGATAAATTGTATAACAAGTTAAAGCTTATATATTATGACAAGTTGTAAAATATCTGTACACTTTGCTAGTCTGTAGAAAAAATATATTATAGAATATAGGAGATGATAATTATTATGTTTACGATTGAGTGAGTATTTACGATTAGTAATTTATGAAAATACAAATCGTGTTAGTTTCAAATCTAAAACGTTGGACATATAAGAAACTTACCTTTTAATTAGTTTCAATTAATATTTTTGATTCGACGTCCTTTACCAGTTATTTTCCATGAAAGTACCAAAACACGTATCTGGTTTGGTTTTATAATTATAACTAGATGAAAACCCGGCTTCGCTCGGTTTAAATGTGACTCATGATACACAATGTAGGTAAATATTCTGTAGTCATCGGTTCTATAATATCGGTTCAATTGGCCAATCTCAGGTTTAAAGAAAGAACACATAACAAAGAGTTTATCATAAAAAAGTTTCAAAAACAATATTTTCGCGAAACGTCAATGACTGAAGAAAAGTATTAAGTTTTGTTATGATTCAATCAATGTTTCCGGCAAGACGTTTCTATAATAATAATAATATGTAATTAAGAAATAAAATTACCGCTGACTGACAGTATTGATTTTTGTTATGGTTAGTATTCTTTTTTCTATGGTTGTTATCGCAATTGGCCAATCTCAGGTTTAAAGAAAGAACACATAACAAAGAGTTTATCATAAAAAAAGTTTCAAAAACAATATTTTCGCGAAACGTCAACGACTGAAGAAAAGTATTAAGTTTTGTTATGATTAACTCAATGTTGCCGGCATTTTCAGGCTACTTAGGCCCATAGATATATACCTTACAGACTACACATATATATTTTATAAGTACATTTTGTGTTATTAATATAAACGTTTCGTTTTACACAGTCAAATGAGTCACAGTTCTTTGTGATGGCTACTTCTTTGGCGCGACGTACGCGATGTGTTAATTGGCGAGGCGTACCTATATGATGCAACGGAACGTGAAAAAAGCGAAATAAATATCGCGTTCCGAAACGATTCTGGTCCCAACTATCATGCAACTGTCATACGCCCTGTCAGCACTGTAATCACTTCAAGGAGGTTGTATGATAATAAACTCCTTGAATCACTTCGAAGCAGAATTATCTGTTACGGAACGCGGCCTTATTAATTACCCAAGATGGCGACTGCAGTTTTTTTGTTTGTCAGTGCCATTAGAATTTAACGAAATTCTCCATAATCCGAATTTTGCGGATATATGTTGTCGACTCGAAATCAATATTTTTTTATGTTTTGTTATTCATATAAGGTTTCGATCGAGTCTACCGTAGCCCTGAACGAAATTATTAATATAGACTAGCTGTTCCCCGCGACTCCGCCCGCGGTACCTAATTTTTTAGTATGTTACTCAGGGTAAATGTAGCTTTCTAATTTGATTGAGGTTTCAGTATTTGGCCAAAAACTGTATATTTTGCTAAGAATGTGAGTGCCTTACTATTTAAGATTTACTTCTGGCCGAATATTTAAACGTGATTCAATATAAATTCGAGTTTCTGAAGTGAGAGTCTTAACTTGAGAACGTCTTAAACTCTGATCAATCAATCGCGTGACATCGTGGCATTGCTCGATCTATCACGGGGCTTATGTACAGTGTGAGACGTCAAGTAGGAATTCTCAATTCAGAAACCGGCAATTAACGTCACCGTCAAATTTATACGTTTCTTTAACGTGTTATGTACGGCATGTAGGCAATCAAGAAACCATAGACTTTTAAGACTGTCTTAAAGTTTTGTTCCCTTTGTGTATACGAGGGTTATTATAAATATAAAGATTTATTGATGTACGGGGTGCTACTGAAATGCTTGTTCATGTTTTAGATACTTCTTCAGTACTCCTACGTATTTATAAATATATAAGTATGTTTATCAGTTGTCAAAATTAGTTAGGAAATTACTATTGCTTTTCTTGGATAAAACTGTTTATTTCTTTTCGGTAGCACCTTGTATAAGACTATTTGTTGAAATTGGGTTTGATTGATGATTTATACGGCCAGTGTTTTTTATTGTAGAGTATATTATATATAAATAATTATTGTTTTTATACTAATATACATGGAAGTTGTTATTTATAAAAATATATTTTTTAATTTCTATATAGTAGTAGTTTTTGTTTAAAATCTGCGACAAACGTCTCCTCCCTGTATATATATATATATATTTTTTAAGATTACTAGCTATGTGGGTCGCACATTACTAGTAATCTCGTTAACCCCTCGTGCTAAGCTAAGATGCTTGTGTTACGATTGGGTTCACGTCGGTAGTGTAATGAGTGGGATTCGAACCCGCAACCACACGATCGCAAGTTCGACGCCCTAGCCATTAGGCTACCGGCGCTTCTTTAATATTTAAGTATTCGGGATAATTTTTCTATATCTTAGGGTATCACTAATTCAGTTTAGTTATTACCTTAAACTTATAGTACTGGAATAAAAAAATATTAATATTTACAGCTGTATTTAGGCTACTATTTTGTTTCTTTTTTTGTGATTTCTTCACAATACTTTAGGAGGAATTAGGATATTGTATTTAATTTGTTATGATCTTCACACATACCAATTTACTACACAATAAAGAAGTGTAAATATAATGTGGTATTCGACTCGTTATCGATGTCAGAGTAGATACATAAAGCGACATCTAGTTATTTTAGCTGGTAACTTAGTTTAGTTATTTAGCTTATTTTGGAAAGATGGCACTGTTTTAACATTTGTATCATTAGCTTATATGTACCTATATAATACCTTGTGTACCATTTTGTACATTAAGTTTTAAATAAATAAATAATAAAAATGTAAAGAAAATAAGAAGATTAATTACAAATGGAAAAACAAAGAAGAAGAACTTATAGCTAAACAATGTAGGTGATTAACTATTACACAAAATACTGGTATGTGTAAACCTAAAACCAGGTACATACGAAACCGGTCATTTAACAGCAGGGTTACCCACTACGTTTTGTACAAGGATTCTTCTTCTTCTTCTTAGCGTGTCGATCAATGGAAAAGTCAAATTTTTACGGACCAGTACTCAGCCGCGCAGACAGCATTCTCAGTGGCTTTATACAGGTCCTCGCGTGTACAGGCAGGACACGCTGGGCAGCTCAGCAAGTGAGCCATGGTTTGGGGAGAGAAGCCGCACTCTCAAGGCTCGTGTGTGCTGTAATCCCATCGGTAAATGCTTTCTTTACACCGGCCGACTTGGGTCCGGATTAGACGTACAAAGATTAAGTAGGTAACAATTTGAATTTGATTAATCGTTGATGGTATATTTTAGAGATGAATGCTCTTAAATTGACAAACCGTAAACTTAAACGTGTAAAGTACAACCTATAAAAAACTATCAGAATTATGTTAGTACCTACCTAATTAATCTATATTCCGTTTAGTTGACCCCAATTACCATTACAATTGTTCACCTGAGAGATCTACTTATGTAATTATTTAAATAAGATGTCAATTAATGTATCATCTACATTTTACGACTGTAAATATTACTTGATCTTAACCCCATAAGAGCAATTAGGTTGACAGCTAGAACTGCGCAGAGCATGCGCAAGAGAAACCGCGTATCTTTTGCAAGGACGGGACGGGGGTGCAAGTCCGACATATTCGCCGTCGAGTTGAAAGATTGGATTGAAGTCATTAGCATTTTATAGCTAGACAAAAATAATCAGTAGTTTCTAATAACACTGGTTTCTAGACAAAATGAATGATGCAAATTCCCCGTCCTTATACAAAGCTGGACTGAGCCGGCTAAACTAGATAAAAAGTAAGTCCCTAAACAATACAAAAACCCGGATTACTCTTACTGTTTGCCCAAATATGATTGTTAGCAACGCACAAAGGCGACGTCCGAACCCCGCTTAGATGCCCTTAGCGGACGTTGCTAATGTAGTTAGTTTTCCTTTAGCTCTGGCTTAAGGCCCTTAAGGTTTCGGGCCATAAATCCAGTGAAGCAGTCAAAGCCTGCGCTCAGGTTAGACCTAAAAATTGTTTTTTTATCCTAATATTTTTAATATTTAGGATATCAAAATGTCATGTACCTAATTTAAACTTATTTGACCCTTAGATTTGACCATAAACATAATGAAACAAATAATAAAAATGTTTCCATATCAGTTTCACTCGAAGGAAACAACCTAGCCAAACATCTTACACACTCAACAACGTCAGGCTGAGCAAGGTTGATGAGATTAGGGATCTTGGAGTGATTATGGACAAAAAACTAACATTCGTGCAGCACATAGACAGTTGTGTTAGGAAGTCTGCCCAGTTATTGGGTTTTCTTAAGCGCAATACTAAGGATTTTCGGTCTATTAAAACTAAAATAGTTTTATACAACGCCCTAGTGCGCAGCAGGTTGGAATATGCCAGCGTTGCCTGGGACCCCTTTTACTCGTTGCATTCTCAGCGTCTGGAGAGCATACAAAGGGCCTTCACCAAAACCCTTGCTTTCGTATCCCCTAATATTTCGCATAGAAGCCCCTATCAACAGCGGCTGAGTTGTTTCAAAATGACCACACTACGCCAGCGAAGATATATGCATAGTATCCTGTTTCTTCACAAATTAGTGAACGGTAAAATAGACCGTCCATCTTCTTAAAAGTTCCGCGCAAAATTCCACGCCACCCAACATCCACACTACTACAGCGCCCCACTGCGTCGACTAACATAGGCCTCAACTCACCAATGACTATGATGTGCGACAACCTAAACTCATTTTATAAGTCTGTACCTACCTGAAGCCGATGTCTTTAATGACACTAAAGTTAAACTCAAGTCAAGAATTCTGGCCTTCCTACACACCAATAATACAGTAAAATTAACTTAAGTTTATATTACTTATATTAAGTAGGTACTACACTGAATATTTTTCATTCTCATCTTTATTATTACTGTCTTAAATTTTAATTTCTATTATTTGTAAATTACTTTTTTTCTTATTATAATAACTTCCGTGAGACGAATTCATAATTATTTAAGGATTCAACGGTTTACTCACGCGCATTCTCGGGATCGCCCGACTAGTTTCAGACTCAATAGGAGTCCTTAATCATGAGCTGACGCGGCGGCGGCGGTGTCGCGAGTCGAACTACTTCGACAAAGTTCGACTCGCGACACCGCCGCCGCCGCGTCAGCTCATGATTAAGGACTCCTATTGAGTCTGAAACTAGTCGGGCGATCCCGAGAATGCGCGTGAGTAAACCGTTGAATCCTTAAATAATTACTTTTTTTCACTGTTGTTTCTCACAACTTGTTTCGTTTTTCTTTTTTTTTACATATACTTTGTACATGAATCACAATTGCTTCTATAGTTAGTTTATAAGAGGTTCAAGTGGTTATAATCTGGCATCTTTTTTTCTTTTTTGTAAATGTTGTGTTTACCTATAATTGGCATATGTATTAGAATAGTACCTATTTAAGATTATGAATATTGTGTACGTATATATATATGCTGTGGGTGAACCTAAATAAATAAATAATGGGATATTTTTTTTATATAAATAAGTATTTATCAACTAAAACATTATAAAATAAAAATAAATCCTTAATGACACTAAAACAAGAAAAACAAAACTTCAAAGTAACAACCTTGTATTATTTAAACAATATGCATAAAATTTTATTTATAATCTTAAGACTCCAAAAACAATTAACAATAAAAATAAACCATCAGGCTTTAATGAACATAAGCAAAAAGTATCACAATAACAGTCATTTATGAAATATTCGAGATTTGTTGAGCGAGTGTCACAATAAAATTAAGAGGATAAGACGAATTATTTTCACCAATCTATCTATCTATATATATAAAAATCAATTGCTATTCGTGAGTCTCGCTAAAACTCGAGAACGGCTGAACCAATTTAGCTGATTTTGATCTTGAAATGTTCGTGGAGGTCCAGGGAAGGTTTAAAAGGTGAAAAACATAAAAAAAAACATGTAAAAAAAAACTGTGCCTAAACTCGGGAATTACCTTAATTATTTTACTTTTGACAGAACGAAGTCTGTCCGGGCAGCTAGTAACAAATAAAAATAGCACTTAAATCTTAATATTAACGAAAATCTTTTAAATTATAGTTACCAAACTCATATTAAATAAAAAATCCTCTAAGTAATTCTATTATTATAGAGCCTATATATATACGAAAATATGACAGACAGTGAAATATACTATCAGTCTTTTTTATCTAGGAACTAATTGTAAGTAATCACAGAAATCAATATTAAAAACGCAAGATCTTTACGTATTATAAATCAACGATTGAAATAATCAATATATTTTCGCCACTAAAATTATTCTGAGATATTTTGGTACTCAGGGTCGATGCACCTATTTCTGTATTCCGTTGTCACTTACCCTTTCAAAACAAGTTAATCGATACCCAATAGGTGCACTTACTCCATTGACGACCACAATTTAACATTACCATCTTAAGAAGACATGTAATGTGGTTCATAAAATGTTAGTATAAGTATAAATACGCCCTATACAATAATTTGTTTCGTAAAAAAAACAATAAAAATTCTTCTCGTATATAAGTGAAGTGTTCGATCCTACGTCACAGTAGATTGTGCGAAGTCGAGATTTAGTCATGTTGTGGCTTTTAGTCACTACACTAGTCCTCTTTTGGTTGGCATTCAAACGTTATACCAATAGGCGGTTAATACAAGTGTCCAAAAATATAAAATGTAGTATTAAAAGTTACCCTATTTTGGGGCATGCGTATTTGTATACAGGCGATGGAGCGAGTAAGATACATTTATTGTATCAAACCTTGGATATTCTGCGAAATATTCGAAGATTTTTTTTTGAGGATTTGTATTTGTTTCAGGTCGCATGCGATCATTTGAAACACTCGGTCGAGAAGCCATTAAAAATGGAGGTCTCACTAATCTATGGCTGGCAGGAAACTATTTTGTTAGTATGTACTTCAATATCTGATGTTGTAATCCCGTCTATTTATAATTATTTTCATATCCTTTCTGCAAATTAAGACCATTACGACGTACGACAATCCTGACTGCGGGCATTGATACAAACAAGGATTTTTTATAATCGGGTTTGTTGCAGCTGTTGTAGATCCTATTGATCTGGATATCATTATGAAGACTTCATTGGAAAAGGATGATGTGATGAGGTTTGCGAGAAACCTGCTTGGTAACGGGTCTATATTTGCACCAGGTGAGAAGTGTATTCATTTTATAACATCAACAGCCGAAAAAAGGTAAGCATTTTCTGTTGTGCAAAAAATACGTTACCTTTTAGTTTGAAAACCATAACATACAAGAACTTGATTATCTAAAAGGTATATTAATTTTATGTATATGTTTCGAATCGATACGTTAAATAAAAAATAAAAAAAACAGAAAATATACACATTGTTATGATTCGTATAACTTCTAATAAGGCTTTTCCAACAAAAAATTGTTCAGATGATGGATATTTGGAGATAGCTGCGCCACACGATTTCAAAGGCTTTTTTTATTTATTGAGATAAAAAGAGTGCCTTTGTTCTAATCCAGTCTATGGCCTATGCTGAAATTCATCCAGCCCCATTCAGCCGTTCTGGCGTGATTAACCATCCATCAGTCAAACTTTTTACTTAGCTGGTTTTATAAATTTGATATTCTTATGGAAAATATTGTGTAGTGTCCATATGGCGTCCACGCCGTAAGGTCCTGGCTCCGACCTTCAGTCCTAAGAACCTGAACCACTTCGTGAAGATATTCTCCCGTCAGAGCAGCGTCATGACTCACCAGCTGCAGGGTGTCGAGGGAAAGGGCCCCTTCTCTGTTTGGAAATACCTGACTACCTACACCATGGACTCTGTATGTGGTAAGTTGTATTTTTAAACCCCAACATTATAAAAAACTGACTGTTATAAATTTTGCATTACTCGGTTATGATGTACAGGTAAACGGTGAATACCAATTTTTTTTAATCTGGAGCGTTATTGCCCGTATGTAAACCAGTATATACAATTCAGCATATATTATACACTTAGCAACATCGTACCAAGGGATATTGAGTTACCCTGTAAAACGTTTTTCGGTTGTCAGGTAGGCTTACTCCGGTAAGACTGGAAGCCGACATCACAATATAGTTTTTTTCTGTATCTACTCGTTTTTTAGAAAGTGCACTGGGCGTTAAGGTGGATGCTCAGAGGAACACTGATGAATCTTTTCTGAAAGCAATTGAGGAGTGTTGCCGACTGGTTGCCAAACGTATGGTGCAACCCTGGCTTCAGTCTGAAGCTGTGTACCGACTGCTACCCTATCACACCAGCTTTGAAAAGTACAAGCGTGTTGTATGCAGTTTCATAGATAAGGTAATTACTAGTCGATAAGAATATTATTCCTGGCCTAGGACTTCGTTCGCTGTCTCAAGGGGTTCCAAAAATATCAAAATGACGTTAGCAATGTCAATGTGCTATGTCCAAGTCTGGACTTCAACTTAATTTGCACAGTTTTTGCAGCGTTTAGTTATAGATTAACATGCTAAATTGCTCGAATTATTTTCTAATAATTCACCATGCCAGGAATATAGCCTACCTTCCAGCTTGAAAATCAATCAATTGCGGAAAAAAACAGGAAATCATTTAGACTGGTTTTGGTTTGTTACAGGTAGTCAAATCGAAACAAAAAACGATGAAAGAAGAAGAGGAACTCAAAAAGGGTGAGTCAAGTTATCAAGTCATGTTGCATTATAACCTTTTGATTATATAACAAAAATAATCAAAGTTTTGAATTTTTGCTATCGAACTACTGCGTATCTGCTTCATCGATTTCTTCTTGTGTGTTTGGTAGGTATTCTTGTGTAGTTTTTTATACCCCTAGGGATCCATGGTCCATATCCATGTTTTGAATCACCTTTGACATTTTCCTTAATACGAAAAACGACTTTTGCGGGCTTAGGTAGTGCTTTATAATTATCTTTGATTATTTAATCGTGTATTTAATTGCTTAGTGCATTCTGTCAGACCACAGAGGTCAATAACAGGTTAAGTATTAGCCAGTTTAAAACATTAAAATATATTGTATAGTTGTAATTATACCACCTCGAGTGTTATAAAAAGATAGATCATAAATAATTTATTATGTACTCACCTACTTTTAAGTTCGATGCTTCTTTGATTAATATTAACTCTTAGCTACAAATAGCCCTTTTTTTTTCGGAGTGATTCGATGAATCGAGCATTCTCTGCTCGATTCCGGATGGCCCCAGTCCTGGCAGACTCCTTGACGTTTTTTTTTTTCAATTTGTCTAGATAATTAATTTATTACGTAAATGTGATAGGCTTAAACTGGTTGGATAAAACAAATATAATTATGTAGTTTTGACAAGATTAGCTAGTCTTTTCTTAGTATCCTTGAAATAAAACTACCATTACCATACCGTACCATTAATATAACCAACAAATTTACTGAATCCTCTTGTAGTTAGACATTCAAAGTCCATTTTTATTGTTAAAAATATACACTTATATGATTGTTATCAAACTGTGTCTTAATATCTATATTTTTTGGACTTTGAACTATAAAATGTTATCAGATTAATTTGATGCAGGATATGAACTTTGAACATCTTGCTGAATGATTATTTTATGACGACTGTAGATTGTCCTAAGTACTGCCACCTACGTAATAACCTAAAGTGATAAAACAATAAACCCCTGTGACATTTCATGACAAGGCGTTTATTGTTTTAATATTTTATGATTATTGTCAAAGCGCCAATATGTATGTAATTCATGATCTATATAAATTATGACACTTTAAAAACTCGCATATTGATTTTATTATTAACACTAATGAACTGAAATTGTGATCATTCCATCTAGTTTTGTCGGGCATAACAATTTTGTTCGCAGGCTTGTGTGGTGGAATATTGTTTCTTCTTTGTTATAATTTATAGATTGAAAATCTCACTCTGCGAAAGTGAGCAATAGTGATTTACAATATCGCATGATCGGCCTTGTTTAGAAAAAAATATATTACTTATAAGCTACTTTTAAGCATAAAGGCTTTTATTCTTGCAATTTAACAGGTACACACGATATGAAAACGTTCTTGGAATTATTAATCGAGGCATCTGGCGGTGACCGAGGGTTCTCCGACTTGGAGTTACAGGAAGAGACCCTGGTGATCGTGATAGCGGGGACAGACACCTCCGCTGTGGGAGCGTCCTTCACTGTAGCCATGTTGGCCAGGTGTCCTAAGGTCCAGGAGCTGGTGTATAAAGAGTAAGAACCCTTTTCCCTCGGGCTTTAGATTAGTACAAAAAAAGGACGATTCTTTTGTAATTATGGGATTTTTAATAACAGGTGCGACTATAGATTGTTCCGTTTAAGATTGATTCGGTTGTTGCCTTGAGGATACAAATATTTTTATGAAGGCGTTATGCAATTTTTAAGTAAGAACCCCTTTTTAAATTTTCAGGCTGCAGGAAGTATTCGGCGACTCTGACAGGCCGACGGTGTGTGAGGACTTGCCTCGTCTAAAGTACTTGGATGCTGTTATCCGGGAGACGCTGCGACTGTATCCGCCTGTGCCTCTCATTGTTAGGAAAATCGAGAAGGATGTACAACTTCGTATGTTGTCATTTTTTGTTGTTGTATGCTGTAAGGTGGTGAGCTGTATTAAATTGGTTCATCAATCAAATACTTGTAGATTATAGTTATTGTAGTACATTATTGAAATTGGTAATGTATCTACTGTTCTATACTTAGTTGGTATTAGGCTGGGTTCACACGGCATTGTCCTGCACGTTTTTTTTTAATTTAGATTTTTAACGTTCAAACAGCCGGGATCCGCTAGATTTTCATTCGTGTAAAAACGAATAGCAACAGTTTTCACACAGTTGTCACAGAGACGACAAAAACGTATTAACATCGTGTCGTGTGAAGGAGTTTGGTTGACAAGACCGGTGAGTAATCGTTAAATTAATGATGAATAGTGTACGATTTTTTGTAGTACAAAGGACGTGTGGATTGTCCTATGTACAATGTATGCGCCTCTTTATATTCAGTAAGAATCAAGTCAATATAATTAAAAAGACGTACTGCATACTGCAGTACAATGCCGTGTGAACAGTGCCTTAGGTTCGATGTGACCTTTGAATTTCCACATTCGATTTCAAAAAACCTTATTTAGAGATTACTTGCTGAATGATATTAAGGTATGTTCTGTACGAATATCTCAATGGAAAACACAAATGTAATTCAAAGTGAACGTAGCCGCAGGCAGAACTTAGTATAGGACCATAATTGCCAATATACATACAACTGTTTATTTCATAAAACCCAATACTGACAAAAACACTAAAAATACTTACTTAAATTGACATCATTAATTCCAGCGTCAGGCATAACTTTAGTGCCTGGATGTGGGGTGTTGGTCCACATCTGGGGAACGCACCGCAACCCTCAGTACTGGGGTCACGACGCGGAGCAGTTCCGTCCTGAACGATTCCTGGACGCACCGCTCAAGCATCCCGCTGCCTACATACCATTTAGTCATGGACCTAGGAACTGTCTCGGTTTGTGGTTTCCTTAGATCTTTAGATTTTTTTATTAAATAAGTTTGTAAAGAAAAATAGCTGGCATTGATACTATTGGGCTCTACGATTCTGTTTTATCGAATGTATTTTATTGGTTTGTTCCCACAAGTTCTACTGAACAGTTCTACAGTAGAACTAATGGGATTTCATTTTCTCACTAGTACTACGACATTCTGTGTTCCCACTTGTTCTTGTGCAGGCTGGGTGTTCTTTGTGTATATGACTTGAAGGTTTCTTTCTACCAAGTGCTCACTCGCTCGAAATCAAAACCGAAGGCAAACATCTGAGCACCAAATACTTTCAGTTACGAACATAATAGTCACTTGAATCGCACGAAACAACCTACAACACTATTGTAATTTATCAGTTTTACGGTCCTGAAATGGAATTGAAGCCTAAATGAACTTTCCAATTCACGATACTTCACTAATAATAAAGTAATACTACTTGAACTTTAGTAATTCTACTGGACCTTTTTTTCAGGTTACCAATATGCTATGATGTCAATGAAAACAGCTGTAGCGGCTATACTACGGAGGTATCGAGTCTCAATGCCGGACTTTATAACACAAAATGGCGCGAGCCCTGCGGATACTCCAATAACAGTCAGTTTCGACATTATGATGAAGGATGTTGACAGGTTTACAGTGCAGTTGGAAAGACGAACAATTTATGCATAATGAAAGAAGAAGAAAGAATGAACGATTGATAGAGTATAGACCGTGCCAACAAAGATGAGACTTGATATTATACCAAGTGGTTAGACTTGCGCTGTAGCTGATTTATAGGTATTTTTAGTGGAGTGAGGTTAGAGGGGGCGGGGGACTGGGTGGCATCGGGGAGCGGGGAGAGCGCGGGAGGTGCGGTACATGCGCAAGCTGCTCACTCCTGATGCACGCTAGTCTCATGTATCGTGACACGCTCTATACACATGTTTTTTTATAGTAAAAGTTTGCATTATTGCATTGAAGTTTCGAGCTTTTTATTCAAAGAGAACCTTTGGCTTTCTTTGCCACCATTCTTTCTCTTAATATCATTTGTAACTGCATATCTACTGTTCCACGTGGTAAAAAGTAAGCAAGCAAGATAGTCTTGACGGAAAATTATATTAAAAGAATAAATTTTATTAAAATAATGATTATTGACGGAGCTTGCACATTTATATACAACGTTCCTGACCAATCGTATGCGAGAATGACATTCTCCTTTATACTTCGAGTCCCCCTTCATTTTCTGGTTACACATTACTTCAACGCTGAATGTTGGCCACGAAGTAACTATTCCGGGAAACGGTAAACTTCTAGTGACAAAGTTTACCAGTGATCGCATTCTAACCCAATGATTCTCACCAAAAGTGCTATCGGTAAGTAGGTAAGTACTTAACGCTGGAGGTCGACGCAACTGCTGTTGCATATTGTTTTTGACATGAATGGTCTTCCAGTAACATAGCAGTGCTCTGTGTGGTCTTCATAGCTATAATAGGCTATATATATAGGATAGGATAGGAATACGGAATACCATGGGTTTTTCTTGAAACAAAAATAATCCATTTTATGTGAAATTTAGAATAGTTCATAAACTACATATTCTAAATTCGTTTTTCCAAAACAAACAAAAGAGTATTTACTCGACTTTTACCTAATAAATATATAATTAAAATCTTTATATTGAAAATATAAGCATTCGTCTCAGTAGCTTCGTTATCTTATAAACAATAATAGAAAACCTATTTTAATCTAGACTCTACTAATATTTGATATCCATCATCGTCTTTCATCATGACATCGTACTTGAGCCGCATCGGCGGGTGTTCAGAGTTTGAGTCTGGTCGTGTTGCTGGCAGGATCCTGTATCGACGCAATAATGATGCCATTAAAGTCTTCAATGACGTCATCGAGAACTGGTAGCCTTTAGACAAAATATTATTTTGTTGGGTTATCAAATACTTGTGTTTTATGAAAGAAAACATTAAATTGTTACAAATAATTAGGTATCTCACTCACTATAGACGCTGTAGGCGAAAATAATAATAATAAAACGCAAAGAACAACGCAAAGAAAAACGGCGGTAGCCTAATGGCTAGGGCGTCGGACTTGCGATCATGTGGTTGCGTGTTCGAATCCCACCCATTACACTACCGACGTGAACCCACTCGTAACACAAGCATCTTAGCTTAGCACGAGGGGTTAACAAGTTTACTAGTAATGTGTGACCCACATTGCTAGTAATAAGAACCAAAATTTTCGTCAGTGAAAATACCCATTAAAACTGGTGAATCAGGTCGATTATCACCGAAAGAGTCAAAAAAAATATCTTATTACTTAATCTTACATCTAAATCTTGATGCATTTGTATTTGTGAGTGACATTTTCAGTTATTTTTTTTAACTATAACAAAAATAAAATCTAATATTTCTGTGATTTGAATACTAACCAACGCAGTTCCTTGGTCCTTGGCTAAACGGTATAAAGGCAGCGGGATGCTTGAGCGGTGCGTCCAGGAACCGTTCAGGTCGGAACTGCTCTGCGTCATCTCCCCAGTACCGAGGGTTGCGGTGGATCGCCCAAATGTGGACTATCACTCCAGTCCCAGGGACCAGTTTTATACCTGATGCTATAAAATAAATAAAATGAGGAGTATGGAACAGAAATCTCTATTGATAGTTAATTGTCTATGAAACGTGTTTTTCAGAAGATAATAAATATTAAAGTCTAATTATGTACTAGTTTACAAGCAGATAGTCATTTGGTTCCTACAAGTCTTGAGAGGAGAGCTAAATAAAACCCCTGGTTAATTGAACATAGCTAACTTACGTTGAACAACTAAAGCTAGTTTTGGAATTTTAAAAAACCTTTGAATTGTGATTTATTCATAAATCGGCCCAAATTTTTATTTACATTGTGATGAGTACAAATTGTCATGAACTTACGCAATTCTACATATTTTTCAACTTTCCTGGTGATAATAGGTACGGGAGGGTATAGCCGTAACGTTTCCCGGATAACGGCGTCCAAATATTTGAGTTGGGGTAAATCCTCAAAAGTCACTCGCCTGTCGGAATCACCGAAAACCTCCTGTAACCTGACACATTTTTCATAAGCTTCCAAGACATAACAAGGAGGTTATTCTTCTCTGTGGTCTTGTTGTTTATTATTTTAATTATTTATTTTGAGCCTTTATAAAATTCTCTCAAGTTTCATTTCAATTCAATCCCTATAATGGTACATAGGAACTTTTTATATATTGAATTTAAATGTAGATCGTCACAAGTATTTTCTAGACCAGCACCTCTTGCCGTCTCTTCCTATAGCAGCAAGCATACATACACAAAAAAAATAAATGATCTAAAATTTAATAATATCTATTGTCATTAGTTCGAAACTTTTGCTTACTCTTTGTATACTTTCTCCTGTACTTCTGGGTATCTCGATAACATCACTGATAGGAATGACGCTCCGACTGCTGTTGTGTCATTGCCAGCTACCATGACGACCATCGCTTCTTCCTTCAATTCATCGTCAGTGTAGCCGGCGTCACCGCCCGATGACGTTATTAACAACTCCATGATTGACTTCATACTACCATCGGATGGATCTGACATGAAAAAGGTGCTTTGAAGAAATTATGCGATATTTTTTTTTAATAATTCCTTTATCCTATGCATGGATTCGATTAAGGAAATTAAACAATATTTATTATGATATCTAAATGACAATATAAGTTCCTACAGGTTTGTTTAACAAGGACGAGTAGATCATAATTTTTTTTGGACACATCACTTACGATCATGTGATCCCAAGCTAGGTAGAGCTTGTACTTGTTACGGTAGCTAAATAAATATATCGTAGTATGAGTGACACGTTAGTTTTTATATATTTTGGTAAAAAAATATTAAAATTGTTGTGTGTATGTACTTATTTCCTACGAAACTAAATAAAATGTGAAATAGGTAGATAGTGTTTTGTGTCTTACTTTCATCTCGTTGACATTTTTCCTTCATTTCTTTTCGTTTTGATTTGATTATCTGAAAAAAAAAAGCCTTTGTTTGTTGTATTGTTACACGCTACTGGCAGGACATCTGCTCCACAGCAAGGTGACGCTATACATATGCGTGAATGGTTTCGGTTTCCTTTGTATGAAAGTGATAGTATTAACATCCACTGCCTTCACAGAAACTGTAACTAATAAGACACTCCAAACGAGTGCAAGCTGACACATGAAGATACGTGAAGCAGTGCCTTCATTATCTTAAAGATTTTAACAGTGGTGGGTGCAGGGATAAGGTTTGGTTCATGAAAAAGAAAAGCTGTGCCATTTAAGGATAGTAACCTTATTCACAAAATCCCACAAATAGATCCGGTCTTTCAACAGCTTGGCATATACAGGCAGTCTTTCATATACGAAGTCACTATGTAGCCACGGTTGTACGATCCGTTCGGCACAGTCGGCCAGGCCATTGTCAAACGTTTTCTGAAATTTCTTATCTGAACCACTTTGAGATTTCATTTCGTAGCCTAGTGTTGCTTCTGAAAGAAGGAAAAATACTGAAATTGTTCATATGGATTAAAATGATGACTGTAGCCGTGTCGTAGAGGTCACCACGCTTTTTACCACTGTGCGCGACGATCGATCCCCGCATATGCATCTGTGTGATCTACAAATGCTTTTTCCAAGTCTGGGTGCTCCTTGTGCTTGTGAAAGCCCCCGCAACACAAGGATTACATTCCGTGCAGGAGTCATTTTTATTAAAAGAAAAAAGAAAGTGATTGTATTTAATACATCTAGGAATTTAAGTTTTTCAATACTTACTGTGACGGAAAAAACAGGTGGTTGTAGATTTTCAAGGTTTTACTCAAAATTATGTTTGATTGGGAAATTATGTTAGTTATAATCTTGTTTATTTAAGATACATAAATATGACTTTGATAATTGACTATGACTTTACACCTAAACGGTATTTTTATGTCGTCCAAAAAAATTCATGACCTGTAGAATCATTACATAAATAGTTGTAAGGACAACACTGTACCTGCAATTGTATCCATGGTGTAAGCAGTAAAATAGTTCCAGGCAGACACGGGACCTGCCTCAGTGACCTTGTTCAACTGTTCTACAAGGACTCTACTTTGTTTCACGAATATCGACATAAACTGCCTCAAGCCTGTCATACCGAAGCTATGAGCCAGTATCTTACGACGGGGACGCCATATCGAAACTATAAGAGAAATAAATAAAAATTAAAAAGAGCAATATAAAGTGGACATGGCGTTATTAGAAATAAATGTGTTGCACCTTTTCTTTTCACTTAGTACATACCGTAAGTACCTACTTATTTTTAGACTTCGATCCCTTTAAGGAATGACAATCAATATAAAATTTAAAAACTAAGATTGTTGATTCTGAAGATTTTTACTAAGTTTTAAGTTCAAAACAAAAGAAAAATACCTACCTGGCGCAAATATTAATCCATTGCCAACGAAGAATCTCATCAATTTCACGATATCATCCTTCTCCAGACAAGTTTTCAGTATTAGTTCTGCAGACTCTGGGTCCGCTACCACTGTTAAAAAATACATTCATCAATAATTAAAGCAGCTAGTCCAGTAAGTACTTAATTTAGTTGATAACCCTGGGGATATTCCCAAGATTAAAGTAAAAAGCACCAAACATGAAACAGCAATGTTATTAAAATCTAGTAAAAAATTATCTGATGCAAGATGAGTAGCGGCTTGACCACAACGTCGTTGACAACTAGATCTACTCAAACTTAGTTGCTCACCGACATTAGTCGATTCGATACTAATTTGAAGAGTGTCACATTAGTTGCCTACTGACCATTTCGCCGACTTTCTATAAGCCGGTGTTTTTAATGAATAAACTTACGGGTGTATAAATAAGATCCATGCCAGATGCACGACAATCCATTATCATTGTTTAAAGCATCACGCCCAATCGTTTGGAGCACTTTCATTCGATCTGAAAAACATTGGGTAAATAAATACTTTTTTTTTTATAATAACTTCCGTGAGACTACTACAATCGAATTCATAATTATATAAAGATTCAACGGCTTTCTCACGCGCAATCTCGGGATCGCTCGACTAGTTTCAGACTCAATAGGAATCCTTAATCATGAACTGACGCGGCTGCAGCGGTGTCGCGAGTCAAACAGTTCGACTCGCGACACCGCTGCAGCCGCAGCTTCAGTTGATGAAGCTGAATCTTTAAATAATTAAAAATAATTACGTTAGATAGATAGATATTATATAAGTCGGGCTTTCCTTCCTGACGCTATAACTCCAGAACGCACGAACCGATTTCCACGGTTTTGCATTCGTTGGAAAGGTCTCGGGCTCCGTGAGGTTTATATTAAATTATATTAAAAAAAGACCGCGGGCGGAGCTGCGGGAAACAGCTAGTCGTTAATAATTATATAATATCTTGACATCGTTAATATGTCTGACTCGTTTATTAATCAATTAAAGAGTCCCATTTCCCATCTATTCAGTATCCTAACAGTTCTTCTAAGAACTTTAAATATTCAGGATTTAAAATAGGTAGGAAATATTTTACTTCCAGTTATTACTGGATCCATTAGGTACTGGAAGTAAAATATAGGTACTTACTAATACTGTCACCAAGAAACAGGTAACTGTGTCCCAATATAGGTAATGACAGCACACTAGAATTGAGTTCCTTGGCCAATTTGTACACGTCCCGTTTACGCCAGCTTCGGTACAACAACAAAATAATAACGCACAATATTAATAATTCTAACAACATATTTGTTGAACGGTTTAAGCCACGTTTCGTAAACAATTAAGTGGAATAATCGATGCGTCAATCTTTTAATAACTTTTAGAAGAAACATCTACGCGGATTACCTACAAGTAATTTTAATAAATGATGAAAACCTCTGGAAATCATACCTAAATTTTTTGAGGATCGAATGATTTAGGTAATTTTTTTTTATTCAGTAAAATAGTTTTTAAATCCATCTTAATCTGTAAGTGCCCGTTTCCACTAAGACAGACAGTCTGTTTAAACGGAAAACGGCGGCTGGGCGTGTTTTTTCACACTTGCCTCGGCCGGTTTCGATCAATTTGCCTTCCGTCTTGTGATCCGCGGGGAAAGGCGCAGGAATCACCCACAGGCATATTGTTGCCGTCTTCTCAGTAGATTCATTCACATTTTATCCGGTCCTGGAGTTTAGACGGCTCTCCGCAGTGGCAAATGCTTGTCTAAAAACCATGATCCATTCTATTCTTCGAAGCCGTCTAAATGTGGACAGTGTAATTGTTTTGCAATGTTTTGCGTTGCTTGACGATCTCTGTGGTCAAGTGGTGTACACACCGGTTTTCAAGGTGTCGCTAGCTCTGAGGTCCCGGGTTCGATCCCCGGACGGGTCAATGTAGTAAAAACACTTTTCTACATTGTCTCGGGTCTGGGTGTTTGTGGTACCTTCGTTGTCTCTGATTCCATAACACAAGTGCTTTAGGTACATAGGTACCTACTTTGGATTCGCAGCAATGTATGTGATGTTGTCCAAATTTATTATTATTTATTATAAAAAAATGTACTGGCACTAGCAGATCTATATATATTTTAGACGGACCGATAAAACAGAAATTCTTCCCTAGAATTTCTGTAAGTAAGTCAATAAGATATCACTAGATATCTTATTGACTTACTTACAGAAATTAAAAAAAAAATTAAAAGTTTTTTATGGAAACTATTCCATAAAAAACTTTTAATTTTTTTTCCATAAAAAGTTAAAAAAGAGAAAAACGAGTATTTGTGTTTCAGCTTGCTTGACAATAATAACATGAAATAGGCTGCATACGGAACTCGTGTGAATCTAACTCTAACTTAGATAAGTTTAAATAATTTATTCCGACAGTTATCGAATCCAATTATAAGTTTATAATTGAATAATCGCCGAACCAACTATAATATCTATATACATATATAGCCTGATATTAATCTTAATGTATAAAACAATTATAAATATCTACACGTATTTTTTAATAGGTACCTATTTTTATTCAAATAGCCCTTTTAATAAATTTGTTTGAAAAAACAAGTCTAGAAGTAGAAATAGTTTGTATATTTATATGTATATTTGTGGATATGTTGTAATCCTCCAATAGTTGTAGGTTGGCCAGCTATCGAACTCTGGGGCAATTTGTCACAGGGTAAAAAAATATAATAAAACACGGATATCACATAATATTACGTATAATTTAATAATTGATTGAAATGGAACAGTTTTGTATTGGATATTCTTCTTATCCACAAAATATTTCTTAATCCAAAACCAAACTGTAAAAATACTCTTTTGTCATTACTTAAGTATAAGTCACATCTCATATCTCGTATTTAAACAGCACGTCTAGATAAAGTATTCCTTTATAATCACCCATATCCTTCCACATATTTACACATTTCAAAAATCATATTACTACACACGAACTATCCAACAGATTTATCACAAATCTTCAAAATCTCAAAATATGGAAATAATCCAACCTAAACCTAGGAATCTCTTAAAATCAGGCGTTTCTCGGTTCCAACTGCACGGTAAAATGGTGAACATCTCTCATCATGACATCGAACTTGAGCCTCAAGGGTTTGTCCAGGTCGTAAGTGTTGGTCGCCGGCAGGATCCGGTACTGGCGGAGTAATGCCGCCATTGCTGTCTTCATTGACATCATCGCGTACTGATAACCTGGAAAAATAATTGTTCACTTTTTAGTATCTTGTGGCATTTCCCCGGTATGGGCTATCTAAACCGGATTTGTTAGTTTATTTTTTCTTCCTGGGTATCTTTATTCCTACGGGAGGGTTTAAAATCTACTATATAAAAATAAGTCGGGTTTTCCTTCCTGACGCTATAACTCCAGAACGCACGAACCGATTTCCACGGTTTTGCATTCGTTGGAAAGGTCTCGGGCTCCGTGAGGTTTATAGTAAAGAAAATTATCAATTACATAAAAAAAAAATAGACCGCGGGCGGAGCTGCGGGAAACAGCTAGTTTAATATAAATGACAGGCAGAAATATTGGTGAATCAAGCAAATTGTGCTTTGCACCTTTAGAAAGTAAGAGTTGACTTGACGACCTCTAAACAATAATTATAAGTTTTAAATATCTCACCAATGCAAGCTCTAGGTCCATGACTGAATGCCATGAAGGCAGCAGGATACTTGAGAGTTGAGTCAATGAACCGTTCAGGTCGGAATTCCTCTGCATCTTCACCCCAATATCGAGGGTTGCGGTGAACGGCCCAAATGTGGATCACCACCCCACAGCCTTTCACTAGCGTCACTCCTGATGCTGAAATAAGGCACGCGGTTAGGGAGAACGTAACGTTATTGGAGAAATAAAGTTAAAAAAATCCTGATGAAAAAGACATGACTATGGGAGCTAGGTAAGTGATTTTAATTTTCTTATTTATAAACTATAGATGCTCTGCCTCATACAATATGATAATAAAGTGATAACTAAAACGACTAACAAATTTGGACAATTAATGACCACGGATCACGCTTAGTTTTTCGAGTGTTGATGTAGTCATTTGCTTGAGACCAAATTTTTTTTTGCGTTTGTTGAAATTTTCCACTATAATTAACGTAATAATTGTTAACAATTAAAAGATTAACTATAATATACTAACGTAAGGTGACTTCCTTGTCTATTTTCCTGGCAATTATTGGCACTGACGGGTATAACCGCAAAGTCTCTCTGATAACTGCGTCCAAATACTTCAACCGTGGAAGATCATCCGCTACTATGGGCCGGTCAGAGTCCCCAAACACTTCCTGTAATCTATACATAAAAGAAAATCGTATTTAATAATAACTTTTGTAATAATCTGACACCGCGCGGCGACCGGTTGCCGCGATTCAGTAATTTATAACTACTAGTATTTATAAGATCCAAAGATTAAGATGACAGACAAATTGATCTTTGAATATTAAAATATTTTTTTCCGATCGTATTCATATTACGTAATTTACAGATCTGAAGTTAAGAGATCAAGACTTAATATTCATGAACTTTCAGAACATGCTAAGAAAAATATTATTTCCAAACTGACTCTTGATGAACTTTCGCTTGAACATCAGGATGTCTGGACAACAGTACTGAAGTGAAGGCTGCACCAACCGCCGAGGTGTCAGTGCCGGCCAGCACCAGCACCAGGGTCTCCTCTCTCAGTTCAATGTTGGTGTACCCTCGGTTTCCCCCTGAGGACTCGATGAGGAGCTCCAGAAATGTCTTAAGACCTTCCTGTTTCAAATCTGAAATGTGTGAAAGTTTTTGTAAATTGTTGATGGAAAGGATATTTCTATCGCACCTCAATGCTTAATGGTTTGACAATATACTTTTTAGTCTATTTTAGGCAAATACGTAAGAGTTTTATCTTTTTTTTGTGGTACAATTACTATTTCTGTACTGCTTAAGCACAATACCAAAGTAAATTTTTGTTACAAGTTAATTAAATTTATAGAAATAAAATAAAATAAATCATAATTTTGGCAATATAAATCAAAACTATTCAACAAAGTGTGTTTTAATCCAATTTAATAAATTGTGGTTCCCTTGCGTATCTTACCTTGATCTGATTCAGTCATAGATTCCTTTTCATTTGCAATAGATTGTCTCTTTGCTTCAATGATCTGTAATATAAAAATAGTCAAACATCTTATAACATTATTAATAATAGTAGATAAGTTCCATGGAATACTCATAGTGGTTTATAAGTCACTCGTAAATATAATAACTATGTTTTTATCGTAAGAATTGCTGTTTTATTATTTCTAAATCAATGTAATATTTTGCCATTGTTTTTTTATTGCTCATCTACCTACCTATTGACCTAAAACACTTGTTTATTTGGGACGGTCCCTACTTAATCTAGTTGATTTTGTTTTTATTAAATGAGACAGCGTGCTGCGCTTGCAGTTTCTTGCGCCGTTTCTCTTCCCCGGTTAGAGCGCTTAGGAAACGGTGAAGGGTGGGCGATTCAGGGTGCTGTGTAATAATGTTGTATGTAGCTTAATTTGAAATTAATGATTTTTTATTTTGATTTTATTCTACGGAATATTAAGTCGGGATCGAGCTCAACAGTCTTTTATGATCTATATTAATAATTTCGTTCAGGGCTACGGTAGACTCGATCGAAACCTTATATGAATAACAAAACATAAAAAAATATTGATTTCGAGTCGACAACATATATCCGCAAAATTCGGATTATGGAGAATTTTGTTAAATTCTAATGGCACTGACAAACAAAAAAACCGCAGTCGCCATCTTGGGTAATTAATAAGGCCGCGTTCCGTAACAGATAATTCGGCTTCGAAGTGATTCAAGGAGTTTATTATCATACAACCTCCTTGATGTGATTACAGTGCTGACAGGGCGTATGACAGTTGCATGATAGTTGGGACCAGAATCGTTTCGGAACGCGATATTTATTTCGCTTTTTTCACGTTCCGTTGCATACTAGCTCATATATACGCCTCGCCAATCAACACGTCGCGTGCGTCGCGCCAAAGAAGTATCCATCACAAAGAACTGTGACTCATTTGACGAAATGTCAACGAAACGAAACGTCTTGCCGGAAACATTGAGTGAACTTAACTTAACAAAACTTAAAACTTTTCTTCAGTCGTTGTCGTTTCGCGAAAATATTAAAACTTAAAACTTTTCTTCAGTCGTTGTCGTTTCGCGAAAATATTATTATACTAGCTGTTGCCCGCGGCTTCGCTCGCGCGTAAAGTAAAGAGTAGTTTTAAAGGTAGATGTATTCTGTGATTTTCAAAGTAAGGAGAATGTATAAAAATTTTCATCTAATATTATGGCGTTAAAATAAGTTTAAAAGTAAAGTAAGTAGCAAAAGCATTTGTGTTATGGAATCGGAGACAAAAAAGGTACCATAAACACCCAGACTCCAGACTATGTATAAAAGTGATTTTCTACATGGACCCGTCCAGGGATCGAACCTGGAACCTTAGAGCTGGCGACACCTTAAAAACCGGAGTGAACGCCACTCGACCACGGGAGTCGTCATTATAGATATGTCTTAGATGGTCATTATCTTATCTATTTATCTTTTCATCTGTCTATCTTTGAGAA
Organism: Plusia festucae; assembly: GCA_950381575.1. Classification (NCBI taxonomy): domain Eukaryota; kingdom Metazoa; phylum Arthropoda; class Insecta; order Lepidoptera; family Noctuidae; genus Plusia; species Plusia festucae. The sequence goes on from OX494435.1 coordinate 15,490,064, forward strand.
TACTGAACTTCACATACCAACTATTTCAGCCCTTATTTCACCCCCTTAGAGGGTAGATTTCTAAAATCTCGGAAATACATCTTATTTATTTCTAACTAATAACCCTTGTAATAATATAATACCTTTCTTATATTTTCTTAAAAATCTAGTCTACCTGATCAACAAACTCGCAGATATAGTCCCTGCACTTGGCATGTCTTTTGTAAGTTGGGGTTATCCTGTATACCGCCTCGCTGTGGAGCCAAGGTTGGCACAGGCGCGCGGAGTCCAACTGTGTGTGCAATTCAAACCTCTTCAGAAATGGTTGCTCCACTTGCTTTTGAGAGTTGACCGCTACACCCAGTGTTGACTCTAGTAGAAAATATATTTATTTATCTGTATTGATCATATCAGAGACGACAAAAAAAATATTCAACGTCCGTCAGTTAGCAATATAAGACTCGTGTTTTTTCTTTTCAGGTAAATGTCAAATCATGAAAATATAGTCAATAGCAAGCGATTCTAGCAACAATTTTTAGAGAGGCGTGACGTCAGAAGCCCTCCCTCCTGATCTTTACAGCACTTTTACTTTGTCAATTTTTATTAACACGACAAAAGAAAAAATACTTGTTAACTAAATGTATTTTTTATAATCTGTTTGAAAGTCTAAATTAATTTTCCATTTCTTATCTAGTTATCATACTTAGCCCGTTTTAATAAATAATGCAGTTGTATTAATAACTAAATCATGAATATATTAACATACATATTTTTTACTATCCAGTCACTTTCGTCTTCTCTGTTCAGAATTAATACTACTAATATTGCCCCTACAAGTAGTATATTTTATTTCAGGAGTATCATTGATTCCATCCATAAACAACTATTGCACGCATGTTTCCATGTTAAAAAACCTTCTAAAAGATTATATTATTAGCCCTGAAGTGACGTACTGAATGTGGGTAGGGTGGATGCCTATATAAGAGAGTGCGGACTCAGAGACGGGTCATTTGTCGGTTGGCTCTCGTAGAGTTAGGTCGTAGGCATCTGCTCTATCTTGCTGTTCATTACGTCATTACTAACGGTTGTTTGTTATTGTTTAACGATTCGGTCTAATTATTTTTTTATGGTAAAACTTAAATAAAATTATTGTTTGATTATTGTCTATTTTTTTTTATCAAATTTCACTCTTGATTGCTAAAATCAGAAGTGGGATAGGCCTTCTGCACACATTAATCTTAAATACGTTTGAAAACAAACAACCGTTGGTATTTAACAATTATGCCGCGTTTGTTACGGTCGCATACGCCAACCAGGGACAGACCTGCTCACGAAAATACTTCAAGTAGGCGTAGTAGGCGGCGTTCGAGATCATCCCATGATCGAAGTGTTTCGCGTTCGCGCCGTGATAAGAGTGTGTTGCGTTCGCGTCGTGATCGAAGTGTGTTGCGTTCGCGTCGTGATCGAAGCGGGTCGCGTTCGCGCCGTAATATAAGTGTATCACGTTCACGTCGTGATAAGAGCCGTACGTGTATCCGACATGCCAGAACCCGTTCGCGATCGCGCCTGCATGACAGTGATAGACACGGTTCCCGCGATAGGTCTAGGTCGCGTACGTCGGAATCGCGTCGCGTTCGGAGTGGTTCTCGATCATATTCACGTGGTAGTTCTATTAAAGAGGCGTTAGGCTCTATTATGTCACGACTATCTGCCATCGAGGCTAGCACCACCATCGGTTCACAAGCCGCGTCGTCCTTGCGTGACAACACACCTCCGGTTGAGAAAAAGGCGATAACCGCAGAGGAAACGTTGCTAGGGGTTCTCACCTCGCTGACAAAGAACAGGTCAGGCAGCTATTTCGTCTCTAAATTCGATCCCGCGATAAATAACTTCGAGGTGTGGTGTGGCGAAGTTGAGCGTGCTAGGCAGGCAAACGGGTGGGAAGATTTAGAGTGCTTTTCGCGTGTGGCTCACTGCTTGATCGGGGATGCCAAAACTTGGCTAAGCGAGTGGTCTACAAACGATCGTTCGTGGTCTAATTTCGTGAAGGAATTTAAATCATTGTGCCCTCAGAAAATTAATTATGCGCAAATCCTCCATGACGTCATTAATACGAAGTCTGATAAGTTTTCGTCATACGCGGAGTATGCCCGTCGCTCTTTGCTTAAACTGCGAGTTGTAAAGGGTTTAAGCGAAGAACTGATGGTGCAGATAGTAGTTTTCGGAATTAGTGACGTACAAGTACAAGCGGCAGCAACTAACGCTGAATTAACGACGGACAACCTCGTTTCGTTTCTCGCCACGTATATTAAGCCGGTCCAAACTAGCAGTAATCGTAATCTTAATAGGCCTACATCGTTTAGCGGTACGTCTAAGAAGAATAATTCTTGCGGAACGGTTCGATCTGAAGTTAGGTGTCATTCTTGCGGTCAACGTGGTCATTATAAAGACCAATGCTTTAAGAAACGCAATCCGACCCAGAATAGCAGTAACTCTAGGATTGTATGCCAGTTCTGTAAAAAGTTAGGGCACAAAGAGAGTGATTGTTTTGCCAAAGCTCGATCAGAGGCTCAAAATAATAACCAACGTAAAGTCAACCTTTGTCGGGAACTTACAGAAACAGGTGCTAATGGTGACATAAGTACGGCGGTAATTCAGGGCATACCAGTTGACATTCTCATAGACAGTGGCGCGCTTAACGTATCGTTGATATCGTCAGCTGTGATCAAATATTTCTCTTGTTCTCGAAAGCCAACCTGTTATACTCTGAAAGGAATCGGCAAGGACGGGATCACAGCTCGCGAATACGTGACTCTAACGGTCGAGTTCAGTAACATAGCACTAGATGTCAATTTTATTGTGGTACCCGCGCCGTGCATGAACACGCCTATTATCATCGGTACTGATGTTCTAAATCGCGACGGCGTTATGTATATCCGTACGAAACACAAGCAATACCTGACTCGTACGGTGGGCAAGACGTTAAGTATTAACACGGTACTCGCTGAAGAGGCCAATAAGGTAAATACCCCTCTCCAGGGCAGGGACTTAGAGGCTTTGATGGCTGTTATTCATGAATTTTCACCTTTTTTAATATCGGGTACGGCAACTACGACAGTCAACACGGGCAAAATGCACATAACTTTAACTAGTGATGTACCGGTAGCGTATCACCCCTATCGTTTGTCGTATCAGGAGAGGATAAAGGTGCGCGAGATATGTCAGGACCTGCTCGAGAAAGGAATTATAAGGGAATCGAACTCCGAGTACGCTAGCCCAATCATTTTGGTAAAAAAAAAGGATGGTACGGACCGAATGTGCGTCGATTTTCGCGCGCTTAACCGCATAACGGTTAAGGATAGGTACCCTTTACCACTTATAGACGACCATATTGACCGACTTGGAGGTTCGAAATTCTTCATAGGATTGGACATGGCATCGGGTTTTCACCAGGTGCCCATCGCTGAGGACTCCATACACAAAACAGGCTTTGTCACACCGGAGGCTCATTATGAGTACTTGAAGATGCCATTTGGTTTGTGTAACTCTCCTACTGTGTACCAGCGTATCATCAATAACACGCTGCGCAAGTTTATAGAAGCAGGCAGTGTTTTGGTGTACATTGATGATGTGCTGATACTCAGTATGACCGTTGATGAGGGTATTTCTTTGCTGCGCGAAGTTTTAAAGGTGTTGACCCTAGCAGGCTTCTCAATTAACTTGCGCAAGTGCTCCTTCTTAACCACTGAAGTCGAATACCTAGGACGCATCATCAGTCACGGTCAGGTAAGGCCGAGTCCGCATAAAATCGAGGCCCTTGTTAATTCACCCATTCCTGCAAGCGTCAAGCAAGTGCGACAGTTTTTAGGTCTGGCTGGGTACTTTCGGCGTTACATCGAGGGCTACGCAACAAAAACTGCAAGTATCTCGCGTCTCACAAAAAATGGCGTTAAATTTGAATGGGGGCCTGATCAAGATCAAGTCCGACAGTTTATAATACAGCGACTGACTAGCGAGCCCATACTTGCAATTTTTGACCCTAGCCTTCCTACTGAGGTACACACAGACGCCAGCAGTGCAGGTTACGGTGCCGTGCTAATGCAGACCCATGAAGATGGAGGTAAAAGGGTGGTATCGTACTTCAGCAAAGTCACACATGGTGCAGAGCCGAGGTACCATTCGTACGAGCTCGAGACGTTGGCGGTCGTCAAGGCATTGCAGTACTTCCGTCATTATTTAATCGGAATAGCATTTAAGATTGTGACCGACTGCAATGCTTTGAAGGCCACCGAACGTAAGAAAGATCTTCTCCCGAGGGTTGCACGTTGGTGGATTTATTTACAGGACTTCAATTTTACAATCGAATACCGAAAAGGCGTGTTGATGGGTCACGCGGACTATTTAAGTAGAAATCCACCAACGTTGCAAGTCAACAACATTGAGAGACCCTTAAGCTGGGCTCAAATGGCTCAATCAGCTGACTCAGAGACCACGGATCTTATCCAGAAACTTAGAGATGGTCAGCTAGATCCGCAGCGGTATGTATGTCAGAACGATGTGCTCTACTACCGCTATTCACCTGTCGGCGAGGAGTCTCGATTATTGTGTTACGTTCCGAAAGGACACAGACTAAGTTTGCTTCGCGTCTTCCACGACGAGCACGAGCACATCGGGGCTGATAAGACCTACGATCTCATTTTAAAATATTTTTGGTTTCCTGGGCTAAAACAGTTTGTTCGTAAGTACACCTCACATTGTTTAATTTGCTTATCCAAAAAACGTGTGCCACGAGCACCACGTCAACCTATAACATCTTGGCAAAAGGATGATATCCCTTTTAAAACTATTCACGTGGACGTATTAGGTCCCTTGCCCGAATCTAACGGATACAAGTTTGTGCTTATTATTGTCGATTCTTTTACCAAGTTCTGCCTTCTGTACCCTATGTACAAACAGGATTCAGACGAACTCAAACGCGTTTTTAACACCGCACTTTCTTTATTCGGAACACCAACACTTATAGTGTGCGATAGAGGTCGAATGTTTGAGTCCTCCTCTTTTAATAATTGGGTTTCTGAAATGGGTTGCGAAATACATTACATAACGCCCGAAATGCACCAATCAAACGGGCAAGCCGAGCGTTATGTAAGGACGGTACTTAATTTAATTAGAGTAGAGACTAGCAATAAGAAATCGACCTGGTCAGATACGTTATGTAGAATCCAATTAGTTTTAAATATTACAAAACAGAAGAGTACTCAGTACTCTGCGTTGTATTTACTTATCGGGACTAATGCGACCACTCCAGTGATTCGTGCACTGATCCGTGACCTTGCTGTCGAACACTCCAGCCCTAATCGGGAGGCCATGAGGGAACTTAGCAGGAATGCTGCCAAGACGTCTCTCGATAAGAACAGAGACCGCCAAAATGCTCGTGAGAATCGTCACAGACACCAGCCAAGAACTTACAAACTTAACGATCAAGTGTTTGTTATTAAGTACTCGCAGTCCACTGGCAAGTTAGACTCTGGTATGAGAGGTCCATATCGAGTGATTCGAGTACTGCCAGCCGATCGTTACGAGCTGAAGCTACTGAGTGGAGCGAGAGGCAAAACGACTCAAGCCGCAGCTCAATATATGGTGCCTTGGAAAGGCGAATGGTGTCCTGAGAGTTGTGCCGCATTCTTTGACAGTAAGTCTTTAATGATTTTTTTTATGTGTGTTACAGTGACACGTGTGTGCCTGGGTCCGACTGTCTGAGATGTGCAGTCAGTATCGAACCGAAGACGCGTGTCCTGTAGTGGGGTGCAGGCTATGTCCTGGTGTGCAGGCTATGTCCTGGTGTGCAGGCTGTGTCCTGGTGTGCAGGCTGTGTCCTGGTGTTCAGGCTATGTCCTGGTGTTCAGGCTCTGTCCTGGTGTTCAGGCTATGTCCTGGTGTTCAGGCTCTGTCCTGGTGTTCAGGCTCTGTCCTGGTGTTCAGGCTCTGTCCTGGTGTTCAGGCTCTGTCCTGGTGTTCAGGCTATGTCCTGGTGTGCAGGCTTAGTCCTGGTGATCTACATGCGCCAACTTGTACAAGTTAAAGTATGAGAATGAGAGAGACATATTGCCTGATGATGTATGAATATGTTTGATTGAGAAGTGTTTTAGTACAAGTATGACTGTGAATTTTTGTTTGAGGGCCTTGTCTGCGTGACGTATGTGAGATTAGGCAGAGGAGTATGTTCTGACATGTTACTAATGACTTCCTTCTTGTTTAGACGATGTTGACGATGCTCACGAAGGCTATGCTGACGGACGCCCTAGTTCCGTAGCAGGCCCGAGCACCTCTGCCACCCACGGTCACCACCGTGTGGAAGAGGAAGGCGAGCTTTCTGCTGCAGCGCCATCACGGGCACCCGAAGAAGGCGTCCCGAGTGCGACCGAGGACGGTGCACAATCAGGAGAGGCCGTATTAGCCCTGAAGTGACGTACTGAATGTGGGTAGGGTGGATGCCTATATAAGAGAGTGCGGACTCAGAGACGGGTCATTTGTCGGTTGGCTCTCGTAGAGTTAGGTCGTAGGCATCTGCTCTATCTTGCTGTTCATTACGTCATTACTAACGGTTGTTTGTTATTGTTTAACGATTCGGTCTAATTATTTTTTTATGGTAAAACTTAAATAAAATTATTGTTTGATTATTGTCTATTTTTTTTTATCAAATTTCACTCTTGATTGCTAAAAATATAGTTTTGAAAATTCTCTTTGCTCCATTTCACTTGAGTGCTTTTAAGATAACGTTTCTACTTAAGCACGTTCATAAAAACATACCACAAACAGAATCCATGGTATACGTGGTGATGTAGTTCCATATGGAGAAGGCTCCGTTCCCGGCGGCGGCCTGGAGCTGTTCTGCCATGATGCTGCTCTGGCGGGAGAAGATCTCAACGAACTGCGACAGGTTCCGCGGACTAAACGTAGGGGCCAGGACCTTGCGACGGGGACGCCAGATCTTCACTAAATACAAGAATGAACATAGCTTATGAACAATGAATAATTTCTGTAGTTGTGCCTCATCTAATTAAAATTTACTTTATTTACTTTACTACAAGAAATGTAATGCATGCTAAAATCATCTCGTTGGGTAATTGAGGTTTACTATTTAAAATCAATCAATATAATATTAATATTCTATAAAAAAATAACAATAATTATTAAATAATTGAACAGAAAATAAATTATCTGATATTTTGAATCTACAAGACTTTAGAAGCATAGAAAAATAGTAGTATTGTTATGTAGAGCTAAAGTTTGCAACTATCTAATTCTAATTTCGTCTACTCAAAACAAGATTTTAAAATAATTAATATCTAGCTGTAGGTATCGGTTAACGCGACAAAAAGTAGTCTCCGTCTTTACTCAGATTATCTTTGTACCAAATTTCGTTTCAATCGGTTCAGTAGTTGATGCGTAACACGTAGACAGGCATTGGTAAGGATTAGTTAAGACAAATCATTTGCCACTCGAAGGTTTATAAAAACGCCTGTAGTTTTACCTGGAGCAAACACGCTACCGTTGCCGGTCAACATCTGCAGGCACTTTAGGGCATCATCTTTCTCCAGACACGTTTTCAGCAGCAGCTCTGCAACCTTTACATCTGCTGTAACTATAATAAAACAATTAAATTCATTCAAATAACTCAGTCAATAGAAACAAATGAAAAATGAATGTAGTGAAAAAATAACCGTATTAGGAGCTAACGCAACTGAACTTTGAAACGTTCTTAAGTGCCTATTTGTCGCTACTTAAATAGCCATAAACGGGGTGCGACGTTTCAATATTCGGTCACAAGTGTAGCAAATACTTGGGCTATGTATGTTCTGATTTGAGGAAATTTGGGAGACTAGAGACCAGACTTTGCAACAGCTATTTAGATTGGTTCCTGGTAATAGGACTTCCGGATCAACCAATATTAGTTCTGCCTACTCCATAAAATAACCAGGCGACACAAAATAAACGACCTAACAGTAAATTAAATCTACTAAGCTGATAACTCACCGATATAAAGCTTTTGTCCCTGCCAAATTGATGTTATGCCTTCATCATTAGCAATGGCCTCACGTCCCAGTTTTTGGAACATCTCCATACGATCTGCAATAGTGAGCATAATAGCATTGGTTGCTCTTTAATCATTCATAACCTTGTTTAGATCTACTAAGATTCAGACAGATGATTAAGGCTGACTCCAGCCTAGCGCTTCGTTAATCATTTAAGGGGTAATTCTCCATCCAAGATTATTTTATATATTTTATTAATGTACGGAAAAACCTGGATTCGCAATCATGGATGATTGCGAGCTAATTTATCAATTCAATAAATTCAAGTTATTTGTCGTAGTAGTCTTAAAAACCATGCTTCTTTCATAAAAGTATTTTTAATGTTCTATAAGCATTATGAAAGCAGTCATAATAAAAAAAAACAAAGCACTAACATAAATGAAAATACCACCGATATTATTTAAATTAACCCTTACCTTCATCATTTCCAAAGAACAAATAAGCATGTCCGATTAAAGGCAATGGCCTGAACTTAGAAGCTGGGAGCATACGAGATAGTTCCACCATGTGTCTTTTCTGCCATCGCAACACAAACATCCACACTACTATAGACACTAATAAGATTTGTATTAACATTGTCCTCTGAACTGCACTAGTATAGAAGATATTCAACGAAAAACTGATCCAAATGAAGGAAACTTTTAGTCCAAAAAGTAATGTATGAAACACTTGTGATAATTATCTTAAAAATGTATCGATTGTATCCACAATGGTTTTGAAATCGAAGAAAATGAAATTGAAATATACCAGCTATAAGATTAACGATAGAGAATCATACATCAATGCAGTAGATTTACAATATAGAAATAGTCGTATGCATCGGCTAGTGAGTCTGACAAAATAGTTTCAAGTGACATTGATGGTGTATATATACACTTTATGAACAAGCAAACTTGTTAGGGTTCAGCTACGAAACATCTTTGTAGAAAACGGTTTTGAATAGTTGGAAACTTACCTACCTTACACATTGTATTTGTAGTTACAAGATAAAAGATAGCCAATACCTGCAGTTTTAAAACTTATAAACATCGGTCTAGTTCGAAGAATTCTGTTATCGATGTCTATAATGTTATAGGAAATAGACAGAAATATAACAACAGAAATTATTGGTTACTATTGAAAGTACTATCCATGGGTTTTCGGCATAGAATGGAACCTCCCCCTCTTTCCCAGTGGGTGTCGTAAGAGGTGACTAAGGGATATAGAAATAAGGACAATAGGCAGCAGCATTCTCCTAAAGAACTTAAAGTAATCTGCGGTCATCAACCCGCTAGCCCAACATGACAAGGGCAAACACAGCCCCGTAATAAAGGACCGGGTTTTTGTGGAGCAACGTGGGAGAGGCCTAGGTCCAATAATGGAAAGGGCAATCTTATTCTAATAACTTTATAAAATATCAGGTAGGGAACCTTAGTGCAGACAACCTGTGGTTTATAGGTGCTCTACACTCTTAAAACGATGTTGAAGTTTTTCTCTCCACTTATCGTAAAGTACCTGACGCAATTTTATTGGTATTAATGATGCTGTAGGTTCAAGAATACCACGTAATGTTATTAAGGTGTATTGTGGTTCAGAAATGTAAACATAGATACAGCACTCGGTATGAAAAGCAAAGCAAACACGACTTCAGTAAGAGGAAGCCAAAAATAATTGTGATCTGTCCATCGTTTTAATAACATTATTAAGTATATTACTCCTAATATTTTACTTGTGGGTTCCTCAATATAAAAATAAAACTCATAACCTTCTCTCAATTAAATAATCTATTAATCTCAACACATATTTACAATCTCATTATCAAAAAGTAATGTTTCTGCAAAATGCAATTTCTAAAAGAGTTTTTTACCCATACCATTTTATAATATTCATTATATAATTAAAAGGTCAAAGACAAATGGCATCGACCTGTTGGTAAGTTTTATTGTTTTTTGTTACATTACATACGAGTATACAGGGTGTTACAAAACTGCCCGTAAAGCCAAACATTCATTTAGGAATGAAAAATAAAAAACCTATGAAAGTAAACAATTATTAGGTAAAATAGTAGGCCTTTCTGATTTATTATAATCTAGTTCCCTGACATGACAGCTTACTAGGGCTGGCAGCTTACAACAATTTTGGCTTTGATAATTAATTATATTTTTTAGGGGGTATTTTCATTTTAATTTATTTGTTATGGACAAAAAACAATTACATGTTAAAAGCTATACAATAAGTCCTTAAATTAATATTACAAACATGTAACCCATTGTCCACATATTAAGAAAACAAAATAAGTTGAAGTAAGAGAAAACGTATACAATCACAAATATGTTCGTGATAGCTGACATTATTAATATTTAAACTAGACTACATTTTGTAACATGTTGTTTAAAATTTGAAGTATCTCAATTGTGTGTCGACCCTCAGCAAAGAGCTTTAACAAATCTTACTTGGAAGGCCAAGTATTGAGTTTGTATGTTGAAAAGACTACCGGAAGCCAGCAGTATTTAAGCATGGTGAGAAGTCTAAAGATAACTTAAATATGGGCATTTACCAGAGTAAATGCCCATATTTAAGTTATCTTTAGACCATATCAGCTGACCGCTGAACAAATTAAACATTTAATTAAAAAAAAGATGAAGTCATAATATTAAAAGCTAGCCTAGAAAAGCTAAGTTTTCACATTTAATTCCTACCTTGTTCTATAAATAAATAGGTATATTATAATAATAAGGTAGAAAGTACCGATGAATTATAAAATCACGCTGGAGTCCAATTTAAAAGATTAGTAATACTACTAAAAGGTTTGTTAGGATAACACAATAAGTTATGTTCTCAAATCCAGCTGTAATTTAAAGTTATTCACGTCTTTCATCATCACATCGAATGACACTCGTAGTTCACTTGCAGTGTCCGTCGCATCGCTCGGTAGCACGCGGTATCGTAGTAGTATTGTCGCTAGTGCTGTCTTCATTGACATCATGGCGTATTGATATCCTGTGAAAAGATGTTTAATTCATTCCTTTATACATTTCAAAGATAACTGAACTTATTCCTTGTGTCGCGGTCGGGTCATCTAGAAACATTCAAATCAGACTTGGAACAGAAGTATTTGCGGATAACAGCAATTCTTTCCCATGCGGGGATCGAACCTGCGGCCTGTCGCGCACAGTGGTGGTTGATATGATGACATAAATCACTCGGCTATCCATGCAATCAATGAATAATTGGAATCGGGTTTCTATAGCATCATTTCTTTGGCACTGTACTTCAAAGACACAATGTGTCATCTTAAGGATGTGTGTTTTGAACTTGTCATTTGCGTTGACGAGGCCTTGAGTGGAGACCAAACAGACTAACTAAAACATGATTTAGGAAGCCTTCAGTTCGAGGGCCATCTATTATTAAGGCTGTGAACTAGTAGCTATGGGCTTAGTTGATGTTGCATGTAATATTCATTTTATCAATACCAAAAAAACCTACAAACTTACTACACAGGGTGGAATTTTGTAATGCCTCCTAGAAAAAAAGTACACTAAATACAGTAGACAGCAAATTATGCTCCAATTAAACATTCCTATTATTTTTTAAGAAAAAAAAGCTACATTCATTTATTTTCATTTATTTCCATCTTACCAAAATTCCCGAGTAGACGAGTAAAAAAAGTAAAGGAGTTTCAAATAAAATTATTGATTTTAGTTAAAGTGCTTTAAGTGGTCCATTTAATATCATATTAAGTTTAGATTTCATGGTTTTCCCCGTTGATTTTTAGTGCCAGGTGGCACTAAAAATCAACATTGTATAAGTAGTTTTGTCATTCTATAATTAAATTTTTTTTACTTGCCGATTTTATCTTGGGATCTTTTTCTAAAAATTCTCGAAACTATTTATGTACATTGGAAATAATGAATAACAAGATATGCTTGAGCTTAGTTTTGACCTTCTCATCTGTTTCGGATTTGGGTGTACTTAACATCCACTTATTACGGTAGATTTAAGAGGTAGTGAATAATTAGAGTTACGTATTACGTCATTTGTCACGTTTTTGGGCTTTAGTGTTATAATTGTGTAAATATTTGATTTCGTCGAAATGCGCATTAGACTTTTTGAGCACGTCACCTGTCGACTAACATTGATGCCTTCGTATAGACGTGTATTTTCAATGTAAGTTAAGAACCCGGCAATGAAGTTTTACTAAAGGGATTATATCGCCGTTTATTTGATTAAGTCCCGTCGTCGTTTTGATTTTTATACTGTAAATGTGTCGCTATGAAATTAATATTATACAACATGATAAGTAGTAGTTAACTATTTATAGCTTTTAATAGTTACCAAATCTGTGCAATATGCTTGTTCCATTATTATAATATATTAGATTATTATTTTATTAATAATCGATCTGAAAGAGATTACCTAAACAAGCTCTAGGGCCATGGCTGAACGGCATGTAGGCAGCGGGATGCTTGAGCGGTGCGTCCCAGAACCGTTCAGGTCGGAACTGCTCTGCGTCATCTCCCCAGTATTGAGGGTTGCGGTGAATCGCCCAGATACTGATGAGAAGTCCACAGCCTTTCACCAGGGTTACACCTGACGCTGTATATTTGAACATACATTTTTTAAATCATACATATATTTTGGCTTAGAAGGGAAAAGCGGTTAATTTAGCGGGTATAGATATCGAACAACAAACGAAGAGGATTAATTAGAATCGGAATAAAAAATAATAGATTTGGTAGAAATTACATTTTATAGGATTTCATTTAATTTATTCTCAAGTGAATTTATATACTTACGCAATGAAATATCATCCTCCACTTTTCTCGCGATGAAAGGCACCGGTGGAAATAAGCGAAGCGTCTCTTTGATAACTGCATCCAGGTCCTTCAGATGAGGTAAGTCTTCAGCTGTGACAGCCCTCTCAGACTCCCCAAATAGTTCCTTCAATCTGATGTAGATTTATACAATATTTTATCAAAATATTTTTTTAGAATTGTTATTAATATCATCACCATCACTTAAAACCATTGTTATCATAGTATTAAATGCCTTTTTTTCACCATTTACTCTTCTCTTGAACAATGCGTAACAACTAAAAGTTATTTGTTGTTCGCACAAATCAAAACTATACTTACTCCTTATACACTTTGTCCTGTACATTAGGATGCTTAGCTAACATCAGTAGAGTGAAGGCTGCCCCTACAGCTGAAGTGTCAGTTCCAGCCAAAACTAGCACCAAGGTCTCTTCTCGTAGTTCTACGTTGTCGTATCCTTTGTCACCACTTGAAGTTCCCATAAGCAGCTCCAAAAAAGTCTTCAAGCCATGTTTAGGTTCTAAAATAGGGATAGATTTATTATTGATATGGATTAAGATATTAAATTAATCAATTTTAATTTTATGTTCTTTTTTATGTTTGCCCGTGCTGTCCCACTGCTGGGCATAGGCCTCCCCCATACTCTTCCATCCTTCCCTGTCGGAAGCGTGCTGTGGCCAATCGGTAATTTCAATTATTTCAAAATTATTATCAAAGTCATTTAAAACAAAATGTCACCTTTGTTTGTTTTAGGATTTTCCATTTTCAATGCATCCAACTTTGATTTGATGATCTGAAAAATTAAACTCAGTGTCAATGCACAATTGACATTATGCTTTGCTATTGTGTGATTTTAGTTTAATGTATCAATATATTTCCTTTAACTAGTTCAAACACCTGTGACAAAACCTAAGCTACCTGGTCCATAAAACTCCAGATGAGGTCTTTACTATGTGTGTGTAACTGGTACTCCTTGTTACACGAGTATCGATACAGAATGTCATTGTGCAGCCAAGGCTGAACGATACGTTTACTATCAATGCGACAACAGTTTTCAAAGGCCTGAAGAAATGGTTGTTCCGATTGCAACTGAGAGTTCATTTGTATGCCCAATGTTGTTTCTGTAAAACGCATAAGTATACATTTAATCAAGTCTCATTCTTTCAAAAAAGATAATTGATTATTATTAGTAATCAAAAGGCTTGCAATCAGCAGTCTTAAATACGTTGATTTAAAAGCTGGGTATGTATGTAGGTTTAAAAAAAAGTAATCGCGATAGAATCCGTTTAAAAGTAGTTTTATTTTAATGTCTTTCATTCGCGTAAACTTCAGACAATATTAAGATTCCTTTGTCCTAATGAACACTTAGTGTCGTGGTGACCTAGCGGTTAAATGACCAGATTCATATGCACATGGTTGTAGGTTCGAACCCAGGCTAGTGCCAGTGTGATTTTTTCACAGTTACATGAACTTTCTTAATTATTCTAAGACACTTTTGATAAACGGTGGGGGAAACCTGGATTCTAATAATTGGAATCTGAAATCGCCAACCCGCAATGAGCAAGCCTGGTGATCAATGCTCATTCGTTCTCTATATGGGAAGAAGCCTGTGCCCAGTAGTACGACATTTATAGGCTAGTATTATAATAACAACAAGTTTTTGATTACAGAGTTGATTTCCGGGGTAGAGACGTTAGTAAAAGTTCAAGAGCTCGTACCGCAAACCGAGTCCATCGTATATGTAGTGACGTACTTCCAGACAGAAAAGGCACCAGTCCCAACGACTGACCTCAACTGGTCTGCTAAGATGCTGCTCTGTCGAGAGAATACCTTTACAAAGGTATCCAGGTTCTTAGGGCTAAAGGTAGGTGCCAGGATCTTGCGACGGGGACGCCATACTGAGACTGCAATGAAACAAAGATATTTTCATGTGATGATAAGCATCATTAACTTTTGGTAACAAATATGCACAATATAAAATACTTTCAAAATGATAACGTTTTATTGTATTTTACTAATTAGAGCCTCTTCTGTTTGCTCACTGTAAATGAACATAATTAAATATGCCAATGCATCGCAATATATTAATGAGCTCACCACGGCATAAACAAAAAGGCTGCGATTATGATTTCATAAATAATAATTTTAAAATGCAAATATCTGATATGACATTACTTTAAAAAAGCTTTAGAATTAAATACAAAAATAAATATTTGAGATCTATTTCATGATTACCTAAGGAAAAATCAACAAAACATAAACGAGAAAAGTTGATTTGTCACGAACCTGGTGCAAATATGCTTCCGTTTTGAATAAGACTCCTGAAAAACCTCAAAGAATCATCCTTCTCCAAACATGTTTTGAGAAGATGTTCTGCAGCAACTGGCTCTGACACCACTGCAACAAATTATTACAGTACAACCTATAGAATAAAGAATAGCGATATATGTTCTTGAATAGAAATAAATAAGAGGATTTATGTCCAAAAGTGGACAGCCACCGGTTGAGTCATCAGCTATAATTTAAAATTAAAAAATAAACTGATTATAATTATGCTCTTGTGTTTTAATAATTAAGTTTGAATAATATAAATAATTAACTTACGTATATACAATTTACTTCCTTGCCAGTGAGAAATAAGGCCACCCTTCTCGATTGATTCTTGGCTGATATTTTTAAACGTATTCATACGATCTAAAAATACAACAGAATTTCTTTGTAAACTTTTATAAATACAACAGAGGCTCGGCAACCGTTGTTCCTAAATTGAAGCAGGGTTTAAGTGGATTTAAATTTTACTATAATTTCTGAGCAATCATGTTTCGCTCATATTTCGACGAATACTTACGGTAAGAGCCTGTTCGAGGTAACATGAATATATGACATTACTTGGGGAAGGCGTGCGGAAAAAATAATGGAATAATATACCTACCAATACCGCATCGTTACATGATTAAACAACTTACCTTCACCATTCCCAAGGAATCGATACGCATGCCCCACTAATGGTAGAGCGATATACCTGGGAGCCAACTGTTTGGCTAGAGCAAGACATTTCCTATTCTTCCATCTCCACACCACATTCCACATTACCAAAAATAAAACCAATACCGCTAACAACATTATAATTAGGGCGGGCGTCGTTTTTGAAAATATATAAAAATAAAATTATTAGCCTGTTTATGTTTTTGGTATTAATTTTGCGAGTGATTTTGGTGGACCCTCGGCTTATTATGCGTTTCATAACACGATCATTATTGTCTTATACCCCGTCCTAAAAATGTGGGAGGTTCTGTTTCCATTACCTTTGAATATTTATGCGTATAAAGGATTATTTTAAAAGGAGTACCTTTATTCAACAACAATTAAAAATCAACTTTTCTTACGAACATTTAAGTCACGTGACCTGTCGATTTCTTTTCAGTTTTATGCACCTGATTACCTCGTTGAATAAACGCATTCCTTTTAAAATAATCTTTTATTATAGCATGGATTGTTGCAGATCCTATAACAGTGTGTTTGCGGAAGGGCAAAATGCACCCTTGTGGTTTAAAGGGTAAACTCATTGACCTCCGGTTTCCTCAGGGAAGGTGGGACTTGCGAGGTTTTTTCAGACAGTGGCTTCATTTTTGAACTTGGCTTTAGCGATAATTAGACGAGTGGTTTGTCAGGTTAGCCGTTTATTGAATTCGACTATTTCTACCTGATGGCGGTTTGAAAAGTATAATGGGCCATAGTTACCCAAAAATAATTTTATTTTATTCTTTATTTATTTTTGAAATAAATCTTACTTATATACTTAAATACCATAATACATACAGCATTGCTTTTGTGATTTCAGACAGAGAACAGGAAAATAAATCTATCCTGTCTGCAGTGTCATTCAGTGCATGCAAGGCACTCGTCAAAGCCGCCTTGCTGAGCAAGTTAGTCCGTGCGCGTGGCACTGCTAGTAACCTTTAAAAAGTACAGCACAGTATACCGTAAAGCACATTAAGACAAATCTCTTTCAAAACATCGGAAAATAATTGTTACTAGCTGCCCGGACAGACTTCGTTCTGTCAAAAGTAAATTATTTAAGGTAATTCCCGAGTTTAGGAACAGCTTTTTTTACTTATTATTTATGTTTTACACCTTTTAAACCTTCTCTGGACTTCCACAAACATTTCAAGATCAAAATCAGCCAAATCGGTCAAGCCGTTTCATGCTATGTGTGGAAAACGGATTTCATTTTTATATTTATAGATTATTGTTAATATGAATATATCTTTCTTTAGGATAGAAAATGATTATTATGGAAAATGTAATGTGAAAATGTGATGCGAAGAGTGGTACAAATTATTTAAAGGAATGCGGCACGTGCATTATTTTAGTTGTTTGGACACGTGCTTAGATTTGCGTTACAAGTTGATATTAACGCACTATGTATTCTCTACAGTCAATATAACAAGTATATGATAAAACGATTGTTGATATATCTGTATCACACCAATGACTAAATACAGTCTAGTTTTCTTAATTTTGGTGATTATTAAGATTTTTCTTCTTTATAAATCGTATTTGAATATATCTAATCTAATTAATACATTAAATAGTTATTATTTTTTAATTATTTTTACACATTATCGCATGTGTTAGCGAATATTTGTAATTAAATATTGTGTTATATGTTTTTCCTTCTACAATTTGTATTTAATTACACATTAAATAGTGACAAAATATGATGCCACCTTTCGCACTCATTCACCGTCAGAAGTTGTGAGATCTTATGTAGAGGTAGATAGTTAACTATGTTCAACGAATAATAATAACTTCATTAAAGTTAATCTTTATTTACACACAATTTTATCGGACGTTATCTATACTATTCTTACTAATATAATTAATGGCAAAAATAATTACTCTGTTTGTGTGTTACGCAATCATGCCTTAACTACTTAACCGATAGAAATGAAATTTAGTAAAGAGATAGAAATAACATAAGTACTTTAGTTTTTGCTGCGAAAACTGAAAAAATTATTAATGGGCACGCGGGCGGAGTGCGGTCTACAGCCTGCTAGTAATAATATAAAGCTGATAAGTTTATTTGTATGAGTATATTTTCATAATTTATTAATAAAACACTATTTTGATGCAAGTGCATTGTTTACGAATCGTAATGTATAAGGTATAGGTAAAGATAATTATGAAGCAGCTGTCGTTTGTACACAAAATTACAAATTCAGATTAATTAGGAAATCAAGTCAGAACTCAGACATAAAAATGGTACTTGCATTGAATTCAACTTTTGAATTAGTTATTAACCTGCAAATTATACCTTGATTAATTAAAAATATGTAAAATGTTTTTTAACAACACAGGTACCTTACCTGCCTGTACATTACATTTTATATGTACCTACGCCCAGTTTTAAAGATTAATTATCCACCATGTTATTATCATATCGGAAGTTCAACACCCTCAGTAATTAGTAAAGCGACGCGAGGAAAGTATGGACCAAGTATTTATTTTGCGTACTAAACAAATGCCCTGTAAAAGCCAGAACTGAAGATCTTACAAATGCTTATCAAAAAGCGAACATATTTGGAAAAAGGCGTCGCCAAGAATAAAAGAAGAGGAAGCCTTTATTTCGAGATAACATTAAAATAAATAATGTTTCTGGAAAATGCCGCGAATATGTCTCTGAAATCACGCCGACTAACGTATGGTGATCTTTGGCAGTCATTTAATCATGATAAACAATTCTGACTACCAGTCTAAGTAGCTATGATATGCTGTTGGGCCAACCAATGAAATGGGTTGAGGAAATCGGTTAGGCAGTCGCTCTATGTAAAGTAAAATGGGCGTATTTTTATTTTCTTGTACCATATTTTTCATTAATATGAAACTTCAATAAAATACGTTTTGATTTTTTTTATATTATCTTATATATATCTATTATCTGAATATTAATATATTTTTTAGGTAAAAACCATATGTTTTAAAATAAAACGATTTTTAATGTGCTAGAACTGATAAACTGCTCCATTGAGTTACGAAATATCAATACATTTTTCATAAATTAAATGGGCCACTTAGATATAAAAAAATATTTATTTCATATATATTCAGTTAGTACTACACTTATCTATTAAAATTTTAACCTTTAAACACAGCTTAATCTATAATAATCTATAAATACTCTCCTTTGAGTTACAGTTTGGTCATAGACCTACATTTTTGTTTGCTTAAAAACGTATTTTAGGACAAATTAGCCAGTAAAATCAAAGAAAATTTAAAAGAATAAACATACATATTTATTTATTTGGTATTAATTAAACGTTAAATAAGGAACATATGGAAATATCTTTACTTTCTTATCAAAAAATAACTAAATGGGACGAGTAAAGCTTTGTTTACAACAAACACAATGAGTGAAATGTTTCTCAGTGGACGTAACGCTTCTATGTGAGATAATAATACAAACATGAATTGATCGGTTATTCATTATCCCTTTTCGTAAATTTTGATTTAAATTAAAGGTATTTACTTTAATCTTCCTTAAAAACTGAACAAATTCTCTATAGAAATCGTATTACTTTGAATTTTCCTTGAATATAAACCGTTAATCAGTGGAAGATTTCGACTGTACCAAACTTACTTTCGCACTTTTCGGCTTCTCGTCACGGTATGAAAAATGACTGATAGTTTTGACGTTTGAAGTTAGTATTGCTGCATTGAAAAATATACCTAGATTCGGTAGAAATAAATTAAATATAGTAAAAAATTGCGTAACTCAGTAGGAATTTTCCACTTAATCGAATTTGGGTTACAAGAAATAAAGTCGTATTTCGCATTATTTACGGTTGATACTTCCGTGTTAAGCGTTATGAACGTTAGCAAATATACAACTGTCATTGGATTCAGTAAAAATTTAAAGTTTTTGGCGGAAAAAATGCCGTAAAATTAAGGATTAAACCACTGTATACAATGAGTTACATAACATTTTCCTACTTTCGTCTACTTACAGAATATCATAAAAAATATAATATAAGGAAAATCTCACAATAAAAATCATATTTCGATACAAATATAAACACTTAATCTTTATTTTCTATACGCATAATAAATATTAATAATTTTCATCAACTAATTAATAGCACAAGTGACGTGACAGGTGAAAAAATGCAAGGTACAAAGAAAAAAAAATACGCCCAAATAATTAATGTTTGTTGTGTAGACACAGTATTGATGATGTAAAATATCAATGGCAATAAAGGCATATTTTACAATTGTGCTCAATATTGGTTCAATATTTTTTGCTACAAATAGATCCATTCGATTTTTTACGATTGATTATAATGCAGGAAATAGTTATTTGCCTTAATGTAAGGCAACTTCGAGTCAAACTCGCAGTTTTTCGGTTTATTATACGACATATTATTATGTAAAAGTAGCCCGATGGTAAGGGCGTCGGACTTACGAACTTGTGATCACTGGTTCGAAACCCAACCATTGCACTACCGATGATAACCTACTCGAAACACCAACATTTCGCTTAGCACAAGGGGTTAACAAGAAAACAAGTTATGTGCTAGCCACGTTATTAAAGCTTAAAATGCCACGTACTTGGCATTTTTATGCCAAGTAGTGTAATTTATCGGAAGTCGTTAGTTCTAGTCGTCGTCGTTAGAAAAGGCTAGGCAGACGCAGATTTAAGATTTGAATTGAATATGGTTGAATAAAAACATAATTTAAGTGCCTGATAATATTTTATTAGCAGTTTGTTGTAAAACAAGAAAAGTAGTTTTTATTTAATAGTTAAGTATAAAAATTCACAAATTATTGCAAACCGACCCTACCAAACGAGATACTAGCTATTGTGCTCTTTACTGGAGATGCTGTCCTAGATCGATCTTCTGAGTCTCGTTGACCTTGTATTCAGAACATCCAAAACATCAGCCGGCCGTAGCTGAGAACCAGCGCTAAAGCCCTACTTCTAGTGGGCGAGCATAATAATGCTGAGCGAGACTGTTTAGCACAAAGTATGTAACGCGTTCTTTATGTACTTATGAGTAAATTTGTTTTGTTTTTATGTACCTGCGTCGCATTTAAACTTTTTTTGTTTCTTTATGTCTTACACTTTACTGGCCACACTCACTCCGCTAGCCGCCAGTTGCTTAAGTGCATCGAGTTCTTCCTGTTTAGGGACTGTTTAAAAGAGTAACCTATAGAGTTTCATTCCGGTTCTTTTCCATAGGAATGACATTTTGGAACCGCGCAACTAGAGTCATTTTACGTTTCGAAAGTGCCTACTTGAAATAAAAATATTTTGATTGTGATGTTGATTTTGGACGTAGGGCGCTACGCTGTTAGGGTTGCTGTGCAGTGGACAGGCTCAGGGTTCCTTTTAGTTAGTTTTGTCCAGGTATTTCCCCTGTCTATGGATGTGTCATATTATGCATTAGAATAATTTATTCAAACAAAACAAATGGCACACATCTGGAAAAAAGCCTTTAATAATAATAATAATATGAATGTCAACAGAGCGTAGCTTTTGTGGATAGTTGTGGGTCTTCAACCATTAAACCTTTCTGTTTATTTTTAATTTAATGAACAAACGTCAGTGTACGTCTTGTCAGTCATGTATACTAGCTGATACCTGCAGTTACGCACAAGTGGGTATCGGCCTATGTCCTATCTTTACATCCAAGGTTATACCGTACGTAGTTTCATAAACACCGCTTCAGCACTTTAGTCGTGAATGCGTCACAGACAACCTGAGTTACCTTACATTTACAATATTAATATGAATGAGTGAGTTAATTAAATCTTCTGTTCCAGACTGTTAAACACGTAAATTGAATTTAAATTCCAATTTACATGAGGTCGCAAATGTGACCTTTCGGTCGTTTGATATGCACATGTAGTGAAGCATGAAGTGAGTACCTAGTTTCAGACGAATTATGCTGTTAAATATAACATCTTCATAATTTTATGATTACTTAATCTATTTAGTAATAATATCTTGATACAATAACTTGTAGAAGCCAGATAGAGAAAGTGAAAGCAGAAAATCTGCTGCGCGGACCCCAAATTAAATAAAAACTGAGTAGGTATATACACTAAGATGATTATAATGCTAACCGTTGTACAATAAATCTTACTGTGC
Organism: Plusia festucae; assembly: GCA_950381575.1. Taxonomy (NCBI): domain Eukaryota; kingdom Metazoa; phylum Arthropoda; class Insecta; order Lepidoptera; family Noctuidae; genus Plusia; species Plusia festucae. Next base: position 15,512,083 of record OX494435.1, read on the forward strand.
GAGGTCTAAAGGACCAGCAAGGCTAAAGAGTTTTTTTGCTCTCTAGCTCCCGGCCTATTGCATCCCACAATCATAGTGTACCTAAGAGGACATGAAAATTCAAGAAAATTTTAAATAGAATTTAAGAAGTATTTTCTTAAAATATATTTTAAATTTTCTATAAAAATAATTCAATAATAATTGTCAAAATAATAATGATTTATTTATAAAGATTAATCAGAAATTAACTTTACATTATCAAACCGTTATGATTAACCCCGACCACGTAGTACCTACCTACCTGTAGCCATCTAATCTATACTTATAATAAATCTGTAGAAGTGAAAATTCTGTACATTGAAAATATCAAAAAAAATAATGGCGGGGTGTGTTACTAGACCGACACCGAACCCAAAAATGTGATTAAAAAAATTTTTGTCTGTCTGTCTGTCTGTCTGTCTGTCTGTCTGTTTGTTCAGGCATCACGCAAAAACTACCGATTCGATTTCGATGAAACTTGGTATAATTGTTCTTTAATATCCTGGGCACCACACTGGGTAGTTTTTATCCCGGAAAAGTATATACAAAAAAAAACAAACTTAATTTTGCGGTTCGATCTTTAGACCCGAATACTGTACCAACCGCAAATAATAAGTTTGTCGTAGGTTACGTCACCCGCAGTGGAGTTCAATAAGGGGCGCTGCACACGGCCAAGTAACTATTTATTAATCTGTGACACGGCTAAGATACTATAATTATTTATCTATACTTTATATATATTATATATTATTATATTATATATTATAAAGCTGAAGAGTTTGTTTGTTTGAACGCGCTAAACTCAGGAAGTACGGGTTCGATTTGAAAAATTCTTTCACTGTTAGATAGTCCACTTATTGAGGAAGGCTACTTTTCTTTTGGAAATCTATCCCCTAAGGGGGTGAAATAGGGGTTGAAAGTTGGTATGGGAAGTTCGGTATTTTCAATGATAGACACATGAAATATCGTATACGGGTTTCTGAATAGAAATAAATAAAGATGTATTTCAGCCATTTTAAAAATCATCCCCCTAAGAGGGTGAAAAAGGGGTTGGAAGTTTGTAGGCATATGAATTGTGTCGTTTTCAAAGATAGACACATTCAATTTCATACAAGGGTTATTAGTTAGAAATAAATAAGATGTATTTCCGAGATTTTAGAAATCTACCCTCTAAGGGGGTGAAATAAGGGCTGAAATAGTTGGTATGTGAAGTTCAGTATTCTCAAAGATAGACAGATGAAAAGATAAATAGATAAGATAATGACCATCTAAGACATATCTATAATGACGACTCCCGTGGTCGAGTGGCGTTCACTCCGGTTTTTAAGGTGTCGCCAGCTCTAAGGTTCCAGGTTCGATCCCCGGACGGGTCCATGTAGAAAATCACTTTTATACATAGTCTGGAGTCTGGGTGTTTGTGGTACCTTTTTGTCTCCGATTCCATAACACAAATGCTTTTGCTACTTACTTTACTTTTATTATTATTTTAACGCCATAATATTAGATGAAAAATTTTATACATTCTCCTTACTTTGAAAATCACAGAATTCATCTACCTTTAATACTACTCTTTACTTTACGCGCGAGCGAAGCCGCGGGCAACAGCTAGTACAAAATAAGTTATTATACTCTTTCAATTCCTTCGCTTCTCATGGCAGTCGAAAGCCCTATCCTAGCCCTCCTCCTGTAAACTCTTAAAACTAGCCTTATCTCGTATACTTAATAATAAATTTACAAAATACAATAATTTTGAGATCGTACAGAGGCGACAGAGTGCAGTGTTTATTGAAATTAAGTAAGTATTTATTGTTTTTTTTTTACCTTTAAAAATTATTTACATTATGTATGTATAATAACCATTTGATTCTGAAAACGTCTATAAAATTCGAACACTAGTACGTTTTAGTACAGTATTTGTTTACATTATTAACGTAGGTACGAAAAACAAAATATATAGTGACGAAATGGTTAAAATGTATGAATATTCATATATTTTAACCTTTTTATTCAATATCTTTATAAATTTGGCCTTGTGTTTAGGGTAGGTAGAGGTTGAATTTATAAAGGTCTCTTTAGAAATACCTTTTATAACATTGTATAGACTCACCAGACCAACTAGAGACCAAGATCGGAAAGTATTAGGAACCAGGCAGTTCCCCTTTACAGTACATGCTACAGATAGCCTCTGTGCAGATGCTTGGAGGAGGACGAAACGCAAGTACTGGTAGAATTCGGGAGCGTGGCCGCACAACAGGTACAAATCCTGCAGGAAGCTTGAAGCATTCTGAAAGTTCTGTTAGCCTTTTAGGATAATATATAGTACCTTGGGATGACTGGAGAGAGGCAGAAGAATTCACAATGGCCCAATCAAGCGGCTAAGACATTATTTGATGAAAGTGAAATATAATTCGCCAGCACGTTTGCAATAATTATAACACGTCATTGATTTTGACGTTTTTTTATCAATTGTTAGTCTACCAAATGGTCAAATAAGTTTGAGGTTTATAATTTAACCGTTGTTAGACTAAAAATTTATGAATAAACGCGTTCTACCGAAGTTTGAAACCATTAGTTAGCATATTTAACCATTGGTTGAGTTAACTTGGGATCAATAAACTGGGCTTTATTCGGTTTTTAATTTTAGCGATATAACTCGGTTTATTGATCTTGGTTAGCTTTGGCATAGTGGCCAACTTACGGTTTGATCACATTATAATAACAGAAATATGTATTGGAATACTGGGGTTTTGGTTCAAATAGTTAGACGTTAGCCTTCTGAAAGAGTACCAAGCTGAATACGAAATGGTTCAAATCAAATCAAATCATCTTTATTGTTGTCAAGAAGCTATCATTAGCGACCTCCTGTTACCAAGTCACCAAGGTGTGTATCTCGAAAATTTCTTGTATTTATTGAAACGCTATTTTTATTAAAGAAAAAATTTATTGCCAATTAAAACATAATTAGCATGTGTATGTATTACGCAAATAAAACTTCCTCTTGAATCACTCTATGTTTAAAAAACCGCAATAAGAAATCCGTTGCGTAGTTTTTAAATATCATAGCATGCAGGGCAGGCAGCGGGAAGGGACTTTGTTTTATATTATTTAGTGATACTGGTGGGATTCAAACCCGCAACCACATGATCGCAAGTCCAATGCCCTAACCATTAGGCTACCGCCGCTTCATTGAATTTAAATTATATTCCTATCAAATACTTACGCACATGTTTAACATGTGTACCTCTGTGTCTCACAAACAGGTCTCATTAATAATTCATAAAACTACCAAAAACCGGTTAATTGATTACGAAAATATCTAATTATAGCCTTGATCTACGCAACGGCCGTGCTTATTTTACTTTGACAGCCGTCATAATAATAGATTCACGTGGTCGATTAAATTACTTTTGCCTACAAAGATTTAAAACACTGCTCTAATTCCTCTTCTGTTAATTTCACTAGTCTCACTGAATCTTCCCATAGTGCTGCAGCAGTCTTGTCAGATTGCGCACGACTGACTGTCCAACTAATCTCGCAATTTTTGAAATACTTCCCGCTCACTTCACCAGCTTGCTTATCTAAAGCTACGTGCAGAGCGGTCTGAGCCCCTTGCCACGGAGTCTTGAAAAAACAAATGCAACCGATTGTAAGTATGGCTCCCAATAATCTGGTAGTTGAGTCAAAGATCCTGGTACCAACTGCTCCAGGGTCTATATTATTAACTACAACATTAGAACCTTTTAATCTCTTAGTAAGCTCGTTTGCGAATAAAATAAGACATATCTTGCTATTTCCGTAAATCTGGACCTTATACCAATAGTTGGTTTTATTCAAGTTGTTTATATCCACTTTGCCAACTATGTGAAGAACTGATGCTGTTGTCAATATTCTGCTAGGCTCACCCTGCTTCCCTGTCTTCTTTAACAGGGGTAGAAGCAAGAGAGTAAGGAGGAAAGTTCCATAATAGTTAACCTGCATGATGAAGTTCATTCCATCAGCAGTAAGGAAGTCACCAGGGATACCGACGCCGGCGTTGTTTACTAATATGTCTAATCTGTCCTCAGTTTTTATTATGTTCGCGGCAAACTTTCTTATTGATTCCAATGATGCAAGGTCGAGATTCTGAAACACCACATTGTTGTTTCCTGTTTCTTCAACTATTTGTTTTCTTGCGTTAGTTCCTTCGTCTTCAAAAGGGCAGGCCACTATGACCCTGGCTCCCCTGTGGGCGAGATCTGTGGCCATATGTAGTCCCATTCCCGCCGTGCCTCCGGTCACTATCACAGTTTTGCCTTCTAATCTTCTTCTTGAAAGGCATATTGCGTTTGTGTTCTTCTGGTAAAGAGCGACAGAGAGCGCAATTATAATTATTAAAGCTAAAATCAGTAGTAGTCCGTACATAGTGTTACGGCGCGCGGATTTGAAGTCGACTGTTAGCACACTGTATCGTTGCTTACAGCGACAACTTATTATAAGTATAATGAAATTGAATAACTGGTCTGCTGGTAATGTTTACGGGAATTTGGAACAAGTTTTAGTTATAGGTAAATGTTCGTTTTATAATTAATGGAATCTTGAAATAAGTCTTATCTTATCGATGTTTTGTAAATAATTTTATAAATGTAATGAATTGTTGATTTAAACTTGCAAATATATCGTGTAATTTATTCAAAGTGTTGACATTTCGTGACGTCCTCATGTAAGTATCATCGTAACCTCAAACTAGACAAAACAAATGCCTATCCAAAAAGGGTAAAGCTGATGTATCCTCGCTTATCTTTAGGTATATTCATATTCCGTGTTATTGAGTACCTTTATCAATAATAAATGAATGAAAAAAATACTGTTTCCTAGTGCTGCCTATGACAATTATTTATTTGCGATGGAGGTGGCTCAACAACTGATTCTTTCCAGTAAATTGATTTTTAACTCTCAAAAATTTCGATTCTATTTTACCTATTTTAATAAAAAATATAAAATGATTCACAAAGAGTTTAAATATTGCAAAGCGCGTGGCTTTGCAAATCTTTGTGAATCATTCAAAAACATAAAACTACAACGCCCAGAAAGCAAGTACCTACACGCACGAATAGTGAAGCCGTTCAAACTGTGTCATATCAACACAGTTGGTATGTCTGCACGTACCGTCACCCGTCAAGGTCAAGCGCTAGTGAAATATCTCCATTATTTTCAGTTTAATGGCAGTTTAAGTAGTGCATGAGTGTCACAATGCAATAATACAGGATTAATTTTTATGGAGTGCTTATATTCAACGAGGTAATTAGGTGCATAAAACTGAACAGCGTTCAAGGCACATCTTAGCTCAAAATCTTAAAATTGAAAATGAAATATACATACAAAGTGACAGGTCACGTGACTTATGTTTGTACGAAAAATTGATTTTCTATTTTAAAGATTTACCAAAATAAAAAAATTCTGTCTGTTTGTTCCGGCTAATCTCCGAAAACGCAGAACCGATTTTTATGGGACTTACACTGGCAGATAGCAGATATAATAAGGAGAACCTGACTTGGGCTACTTTTATTTTACAAATTTTGAGTTAATTAAGATTACGGGAAAGAGGGCTTACGCGACTGAAACCACGGGGCACCGCTAGTTATACAATAATTATGAAATAATTGATGTATACATTAAGTTAGCCTTACATTCTTGGAAACAATTGTTCATTAATATGGGGTGAAACTGTTTTTCAACTTACTTCGAACATAAATTCAGCATTCCACGAACGATATTAAGATTGTAATTGATCTGTTTAAGAAAGTTCCGTTCGCGTTAAACATGCGATCTTTCTCAGTCTTCTGTCTTGACTCATTCACTCACACGTGTGCTGTACGGGATATAGAAACGAGGGAAATGAGCAGCAGCGTTCTCCTAACGAACTGAAAGTAAACTGCGATCACCAACCAATGTTTAATGTACCGGAGCTTGTTGGTTTAAAATGTTTTACTGACGAAATTGGTAATTTATTCAAACGTATTTATATTTTTTCTACGGAGGTGTACAAACATAACAAAAGAAATACGTTTTGAATACAAAGCTCTGTTTAATATTATGTTGGTGTGTAGGTAGTAGGTACTCTATGTTTTCATATGCTATAGGAAATAAATTTTCTAAATGTATTATACTGTGCTTGGATGAACGTAGTTTTTGCTCATCTTTACTATTTAAGTATTTTTTCATTTATTTACAAACAAAAACATGTTTTCAAAGACCATCATAATTTTTTACCTACTGGTAAATAAATGAATTTAACATGAGTTCAATTATTATGCGGATTATTCAGATTATTTTTGATACGAATACAGCTTCAGGCAATAATACCAGTGTCTCTACCTGTGTCCTTTGTACAAACAGATATAGAAGCCTACCTAAGATTTTTTTGGATATGTTTTAAATATATAATTTGCTACAATTATCTATTCATGTTGTTGTTTTTAAACATAACCGTTTTTTATACAACCAACAAAAAAAAAATTGAGACGCGGATACACACGTTCAAGGCTTTACAAAAAAAAACATATTGATTTATTAAGATTATTATACTTAATCTCGCATCGTGACGTCAATGGTAATAAATAAGGAAGGTGCCTATACATTAAATATAGGCACATGTATATTCGTTATTTTTCACTTAATTTCCAACTAAATAAATAGGTAGGTATTTTATCAATAGCATGTAAAGACAAAGCAATTTATGAAGAGGACATAAATAATTCCCTTGACTCAATAATACAATGGCTCGATAACAATAACCTTAAAATAAATTTAAATAAGACTAACATTATTCACTTTTCTCAAAGAACTAATAATCCTCTTAAAATCAATCTTTTACATAATAACCAATTAATAACTGAAACTGCAACAGCAAAATTTCTAGGAATAACAATCGATCAAAAACTTAATTGGAAACCTCACATTGAAGTTTTAACTAAAAGAATAAGTAGTTCCGCATTTGCACTTTTTAAGCTTGCTCCTGTTCTTAATACTGCATCTCTCATTTTAGCCTACCACGGTATGGTGGCATCGGTATTAAGATACGGCATCATATTCTGGGCTAACTCTCCCGACTTTGATAAAGCCTTTAAAGCACAGAAAAGGTGTATAAGGTCCATGTTCAGATTATTCATAACTGACAGCTGTAAACCATATTTCTTGCAACATAGAATCTTAACACTTCCGTCATTATATATATTAGAGCTGGCAGTATTTGTAAAAACTAATCCTCATTTATTCCCACGAATGTCTGATACTGTAACCCGAAATCGCCGCGATGATAGTAAGTTAAGGCTGCACGTGGCTAAAACAGAACATATGAGAAAGAGTATTTTTTGCATGGGCCCAACTGTCTACAATAAATTACCTAGAGAAATGAAAACTTTAAATACGGAGATGTTTAAGAAAGAATTAAAGCTTCTATTAAACACCAAATGTTATTACAGTATTAAAGAATTTTTTAATGACTCTTTTTAGAATTTTAGACATATGTATTATTAATTTTTTATTTAGTTTAACAAATTCATGTTTTGATTTACCTACCCACTTTATTTAGTTTGTAATGTTTTTTTTTTTTGTATGATTTAATTATAATGGAGATTACTCATAAAAATTTGTACACCTAATAAGGTATAACATGTAGAACTAGGAACCATATTTTATAACATCTGAAACACTCATGTTTAATACAAATAAATTATTTTGATTTAAATTTTGATTTTGTTTATAAATAATATCTTTACTTTTACTTTTAACGATAATCTATTTAAAATAAGTTAATTAATAAACGAGACCAGAACACATTATACAATAATACTTAATAATACAATAATACTTAAAACTACATTATTTGGCTGTCCCGCGGCTAGAAAAAATCCGAGAAGAAAACCACAAGTGAGTCTGCGCCTCTTATGTCTCTGTATTCCATTACGTAGTGAGTAGTTATACTGCAATAACTACATTATTACTTATTAGGACCGCAAACAATCTTGTAACTCACTCTTCGTCAGCTGTACAAGTCTCACGGATTCCGTCCACAGATGTTCAGCTGTTTTTTCGCAATATGCACTTTTGGCTGCCTTACTGATCTTACAGTTCTGGAAGAACCCTCCGCTCACTTCACCTGCCTTCTTATCCAAGGCCACATGTAACGCAGTCTGAGCACCCAACCACGGTGTTTTAAACATACAGTTTATAATTATTTTTAGGAAGAATCCTGCTACTCTGTTCCCTGAATCGAAGATTCTTGTTCCTACTGCTCCTGGATCGACATTATTCACCACAACGTTTGAACCTTTTAGTACTTTACTTAATTCGTTACCGAACAACACAAGACACAGTTTGCTATTGCCATAGATTTGCAATTTGAACCAATAATTGGTCCTGTTTAATTTATCAACATCCACTTGGCCAATGTTATGCAGAACAGATGTTGTCAACAAAATCCTGCTTGGCTCTCCTGGCTTCCCAGTTTTTTTCAGAAGCGGTAGGAGTAACAGCGTCAAAAGGAATGCTCCGTAGTAATTTACTTGCATTATAAAGTTCATCCCATCAGGCGTTAGGAAGTCACCTGGCACCCCGATACCTGCGTTGTTTATTAAAATATCTAATCTTTCTTCATTTTGTAGGACATCTGCTGCGAATTTCCTAACAGATTTCAAAGATCCAAGGTCTAAAAGTTTGAAGACTACATTTTCATTTTCTGTTTCTTGTACTATTTGTTTTCTTGCATTATTTCCTTCTTCTTTAAATGGGCAGGCCACTATTACTTTAGCTCCTCGATCGGCAAGGTCCGTAGCTATGTGCAGACCCATCCCTGCTGTGCCTCCCGTCACAATAACTGTTTTCCCGTCTAGACGCTTCTTCGAGAGACATATTGAATTAGTGCTCTTCTGTATTACTGCTACAATTAGTATCAGTATGATAATTACGGCTATTATGAGCAAAAATCCGTACATACTCGTAGTTCTTGCGTGAGAGCCGATCGTCAGCAAACTGTTTTATTGAATCTGTAGTCTGTCAAATATAAGGATGTTGATGAGACAAATAAGTCTATTATTGACTCTTCATCGACGTGAGATTATGTTTATTTAGTTTTTTTTATTAAACGTTTATACTGAACGAAACATATGACAGGTTTATGAATGCTTTTATAATTAAACCTGGTTATAATAAACATAAATCTATTATTTTTGTTTCCTCAACAATAACTTATCTTCTGGTAATTAAGTTACCTTTATTAATTAGTGAATTATGAACTTCTAAACGAGTTTAATAATTTTCTTTTAAGTTTTAATTAAACACTTCGTGTAATTTTCCTGAATTGGTGTAGTAGGTAATGCTTATGACTAAGTTTGCATTCGGATTTTCATCGGCTCTTGCAAATCTTGAAAGCATAGTGAATGCGAATCCAAATTTAGGTGTGTAAACTTTTTGGTTTCCAACTATTTATCGTTAAAAAAAAGAAAGTGAAATCGGAATTCATGTTAAGGTTAAGAATAAAACAAACATTAAACAAATAATGTATTTATTTAAAACATGCCATATAGCTACATTGTAGTTGTAGATTTATAATTTATTTGAATTATTAAATAACTAATAGATATTATTAAATTTATTTGTTAATAGTGACTTAGATTACAAAATATACTATAACATTATTATCACACTATTATTATGGTCATGACATATTTTTGTAATACTTTTATCATTCTTTTAATTGGCATAATTTTACAATTCAGGCCCAGTCATATTTGACTATTTACTAGCTAAGATCGTTGTGCCGATAGATACTTACACTTCATCAAGTGTATGAGCAGTCCAAGTGTCAGCAATTTATTGCATAACCTAGATACTACCTAGACAGTCATAGAAACTGTTGTGGTGTTGAGATAATTTTTTGTCGTGATAAGCGTCCAAGAGTGAACAATACTGGAGGCAAGTGATTTTAATTAATCTATTTTAGGGCCGTACCAAAAATCTACTTATATTTTAACATCACTCAGATAAACGTAATTTCGGCAAGTATTATTTATATTACATGGCAACATCTATTTGCTATCGCAATTTTGCTTATTATGTTAGTGATGTAAATATCTACACATAGGAAAAATCTCAAGAAAATGTTATGATTTTACTTTGAATAAATCACTTTGCTTGTACACTATTTTCGTATAATCTGAACATTTTTTTGTAACAAAAACTTTTATAAAATACCTATTTTTGTATAGTCACTATGTGTAAAATGAAGAATACTTATACATATAATTTTATTCATTAATCTAATGACTGCATTTACAAAGCTTTATTTATTGTTTTATATTAATTTGTAAAAGTTTATAATAGTCATGATTATAAAACAATTAGTTTTACATAAATAAAATAAAAATATTGTCATCACACAGTTAGGTTAATATTAGTACCTACAAGATTTTGAGTAATGAGTATTTACACGAATGTGGCCTTGCCACAAAGAATTTACTGAATATTATAACATACATAATCGGCTAACGTTACACTTAATTCCGTCATTAAATAAAAATATACTGTGTGGAATTTGAATCAAAGCGCGTCCTAAACAAGTTACAAGAAATCTTCATCTCTGTCACGTGCAATTAATTTGTAATTGCATCTTCTCCAACGATCTTTTAGATCTTTCGGACACGTCTAGATCCACCGCCGTTCCATTCAGGTATCGTTTATTGAAATCATAAATTATTCTCTTATACGGTAACGTTTAATAAAATCTAAATACACAAAAATACATACACACACATTCCTCTTAAATATATTACACACACCAGCACTCACCATATCGCAAAAAAAAATAACGAACATTCAGTTACAAATCACTCATTCTTACCCTACGTTACCACATTTACGTCACGTTGTATACAAAGGCTCAGCGTAGAGTCTTGTTGGCACTGATATCTGGCTGCCAGCTACTGGCGGGGGCTCTCTGCTTATCAAAAGAGCTTCGCGAGCTCTTCTCTTGGCTAAAAAAAGAAAACAAAAGAATTACAAATAAGTATGTAGAATACATAAGTTATTAAATATGGTAAAAAACTTGAATAGTACTACGTAGGTACGTACGCTTTAGTAGACCGTGTAGGGCAAAATTATATTTCACAAGATTAAAACTTAAATGTATCAGAAATACAATAGTACCTATCTTAAAAAAACAGTCAACCAAATTATTAAAATATAGACTTTACACTTAAATAAAGCATCATTCTTTTTTCTTATATTTTAACAAAACAAAGAATCATCATCGTCATTAATTTAATATAATTAGATTAATTAAGTATGTTGACACCTAAAAAACTATTTTTAGTTAATTGGTGTGAACCAGTATCCTTGTCATGTGTTATTTATAAACTTACAATTTAGTTTAATTCTTGGTGATACTTTAATTTAATAGTCTATTGTGTAGGCATAATATTTGTTTTAGGATAAGATTGGTCAAGTCTGAAAATAGTTTCGACTCATTACGCGGTTTTCGTAATGCTAAGCGCATTTCCAAGCAGTTTTACACTAATTGTCGTATCACCTATTTTGTTTAAATTTGTCATATAATAATTAAGTTTACTATCGTTTGTATAGCCACTTATTGAGTATGGATATAGGCTATAATTTCTATAATTTCCGCGGTAACCGATGCCCATGCGGGCGGAGGCGCGAGCAAAAGCTAGTACTATATATATAATTAATACAAAGCTGAAGAGTTAGTTTGTTTGAACGCGCTAATCTCAGAAACAACTGGTCCGATTTGAAACATTCTTTCACAGCTAGGTAGGTCACATATTAAGGAAGGATAGAGACTATATAATTTACCGATGCTCACGCGGGTGGAGCCGCGATTAATGATATAATATACATGACATTTTTGGGATCTCTGTGGATCTACGTAGGTAATAACTTTAAAGATATGACATAAAATAATGCCTTTGAAAATATATACAGATTGTAGTAGACCTTGATCTTGTAGGCACCGTAGCTGTCAAACGTCATATTGCTAAGCAATGTGTATAAAAAAAAATCTTTCGATACATGCGACACTGGGTACACTGGGCTTTAAGAATTTAAATAAGATGAAAAAATGTCATCAGAATCCTGTTAGTAATAATTTTATTTATAAATGGCCTTAGAGGATACGCACAGAGATAATACGGAATAGCATTACGCAGGTACTCGCAAGTTTTTTAAAGCAAAGCTATTTGTATTTTAGTTATGTGAAGTCAAACACTTAAATGTTCAAATATGTTTAGAGTTCAAGTTTGTGTACCTAACTCTCGATCCAGGGTCTCATTTGACGTATTTTTAATGTAACTATGAAGGATTTTACAAGAGTGGCTTTTTATAAGCTGAATTTTATTACATGTTTCTGTAGGTATATAATTATGTTAAATAAGATTTAACTAATAAACTTGACAGTTAATCTTGCGATTAGTGCTGAGTACCTAAACATTAATTGGGAAATGTTTTTAATTGTTTACGATAGGTATAATATTATGTTATGAATGATTAGAATCTTAGTTCGCCGAAATGCTCCTAAAGACGAGTGTTACCACAGAAAGAAATACAGTGAAACCTGGTTGAGTGGGACCTGGATAAGTGAGAAACCTCTATTATTGAGAACTACGAATGAGATTTGATTTCTAAGATTTTTTCGAGGTTTACCTCTATAATTGGGACTCTGGAGCTCAAATCCCTTTATAAGTGAGACAATTTATTAGGTTAGGACAGGTTTCAACAAGATATTTTACGTGCTTTGTTTGTTAGTAGGTAGTATCTCAAATTTTGACCTTCATACAAGAGAATAAAAATATTACAGAATGTCCAAAAGTAAATAGCACACATTATCAGCATCTGAAAAATTAAAGCTTCCAATTATAATTCCTATGCCTATTAATGAAAGCCTCTGTAAATGAGACAACAAAATTTTAACCTGTCTAATTGGAAAACTGGATAAATGAAAACCTCTTTAAATGGTACAAAATTCTTGGTCCCTTGAGATCCCAATTAACCAGGTTTCACTGTATATACAGACAATGGAAGACAGGACTGAGAAAAGATTGAGTATATAGATTCAAATAAAATAAACTTACCACTAGAATGCATGCAGCATAGCACTAGGGCGGCTATGAACGCCGCAAACGGCAGCACGCCAGCCAGAGCCAGCAATGCATGTTGTGCCGGCGAATGTTTCGTCCGGGATACTCCACAGCTAGTAATGTTTTGTACATTGAAGTTTTCAAGAATCGCCTGGAACTCTGTCCCTAAAGCACGAATAGTTGCTTTCATTGCTTTCGGTGTTAACGCTTCCCCGGATTCCACTTTTCTGAATTGGAAGCAGGGCCTGTGGACAACATCTTAGCTTTACTTATAGTACCTAGATAGTTGCACCGGGGGTAAGATACCTCGATTGTGATAACTCTAGTGTCGTGGATAAAATACATGTTATATCATTCGTTTATCGAAGGACTCTACAGTTGCAACTATAGTTGGCCGTGTTGTATATCTCTATGCCATTGCATTCAAAGGCAAGGTGCGATGAAAGTTTATGCGGGATATCTGTCCTTTTTTCGGCAGGGTATCTATCCTAAACGTATTCCTAAAAAATTTTGGAAAATGGCATAAATAGCCACTGTTCTGAATATTAAATAACAAGGATAATGTTTTGTTATTTTATATAAATAACAATATTTACAAATCAAGTATGCTTTATAACTATACTGAGAGATTTTCACGGGCCTGTTGGTCTAGTGGTTATAGTGACCCTGACTGCTCAGCCGGAGGTCATGGGTTTGATTCCCACCCAGGATAAATCTTTTTGTGATGAGCACGATCATTTGTTCTTTCTGGGTGTAATTTATCTATAATACTAGCTGTTTCCCGCAGCTTCGCCCGCGGTCTCAATTTTTTTTTTATATAATTGAGATTTAAACTATCCTATCTCTTAAGTTGGATCGAACTGCACATGGTGTGCGAATTTTATTATAATCGGTTAAGTGGTTTAGGAGTCCATTGAGGACAAACATTGTGTGTGAGTTGTCCTAAAGTAATTTCAAAAAGTGTAGCAACTATCCGGCTTTTACCCTATAATAGTATTACAATGGAGATACAAGTCTGCTCCAGTTAGGCCAGGATTTTGTGTAAAATATTTGTTTTAATTTACCCTGGGTTAGCAAAGAAGGCGTTATTAGTGTCATGCAGCTGCATCCTGAGTCCTTTCTGCGCGAGCGCGGCCGTCATCCTATCACGAAGCTCGGCGTACTTTTGTCGGGTGCCACCCATCATTACCAGCCGAAGTAGATCACGTTCTCTCACCACCACTACCTAGAAACCGAGAGCAACGAATAGTAATCCAACAATTAAGTAGAATATAATAAAATCAATATCGGAACAACGTAATATTTGATGAAAGTGCAATGTTTAAAAATATAAAACTTACCTCTACCAGAATGTCTCTAAATCTTTCGACATCATTCGAGTTATTAGCTCGTACGAGTAATCTAAAACAACAGTTTATAAATAAATTTAGATATTATCCAACTAATACATATTATAAATGTGAAAGTGTGGATGTTTGGATGTTTGGACGTTTGTGACTCAATCACGAAAAAACGGCTGGACGGATTTGGATAAAATTTGGCATGCATAGAGCCTTTGACATGGAAAAGAACATAAGCTACCTTTTATCCCGATTCCTTTAGTAGTTCCCGAGGGGGAAAATTGAAAATTGCTTTGAAATTTAGTATTTTTCTCTATTACAGCGCGAGCTTATAACATGGAGGAAAATTTTATTCCATTTTTCATTACGCTCACATTTTTCATTTCTTTTTGGACCCAATTCTGAAGTCCACGCAGACGAAGTCGCGGGCAGAAGCTAGTTATTAATAATTTTTAAAATAATTTTTAAAAATATTTTTTAAGGGTTTCCAACAAAAAATATGATTAGCTAGATTTCAAATCAAACATTATTATTGTAACTTACCTAAATATTCCATCAGCATAATGTATCAAATTTTTCATGATCTTCAGGTCTCCGGTCATGTTATTTAATTTAATAACATCGGTAATATTGCTCAGGGATTTACCCTTTATAGGTGACTCAAAAGTGATGTTCACAATGCCATAGTTAATAGGTTTAGCATCCGGATCTTTGTCTGTAGCTTTAACTGAAGCTATTAAAGTATCTATTGGCACGTTAAGTCGTACTCCTACTGTCATATTAGCACTCTCGAATTCAGGAAGATGGTCGTCCACATCTATGATTTTAACCAACACTTGGATTTCCGAAGGGTCCTAAAATTGGTAATGCTTTAGTTTAGGGTTTTTTAAGGAAGCAGTTGTCATAAGTCACTATCCTGTTGAACACGCGACAGGCGAAACACGGCAAACATCTTAGTGAGAATCACTTAATAGGCATTTAATGTTTTGAATTGCTTATGCTATTGCTTCAAATAACAAAAAACTAAGTAATTACACTCTTACCGATTTTACACAGATAAGTGATAATATGTTTGTAGGCAAGGTTTATTTCGTATGTAGCTTACCAGTCTGTTAAAAGATTTGGTCAGTCTTGGAGAAGTTCCATATTTGAAGCACTTTATGGTTATGAGCTGTTTGGACACCATTTCTCTGTCAAGCCGTGCCGCTGAGATTATCAGCGCTTTACTGTCATTTGTTCTTTCTAATCTCAACAACTCGTACTCGTTGCCAACTGAAAATGTTTTACATGATATTTCACGAGATTTATGTATTTTGGTTTTGTTCGAAATAACAATTTTTGAATTTTATTCCATACCAGTGATAGCATAGTCTATAGCTGCGTTTTCATCAATATCTTCATCAATGGCTTCCAGTTGGCCAATAACAGTTCCGATAGGAACTTCTTCTTTAACCATCATTAGTAATGGAGGATCATCCTGAAAATACATCAAATTGATTCTTTATTATGCGTTGAATACTAATTATAATTCGCAGTATCGATATAATATTGTATACTAACCAGATTTCTTCCAAAATGTGGTTTATGATCATCGACATCAGTTACAACAACGGTTACTATCCTAGTGCTCTGCTGAGGTGGTTGACCTCTATCGGTTACCAGTAACACGAGGGTATAAGAAGCCTTTCGTTCTCTGTCCAGTGACTGACGTGTAGTGATAAGGCCTGAATGGGGATCTGAAACAGAAATAGATGTTTTGTAAGAAAGGTGAACAATTTTTGCGACAACTATAAGTCTTCGAAAATAAAATCAAGGGAGGAAGTTTTAAATAGTCTGCCAGATAGTCTCGCAAACATAAGTCATTATAATTAAAGTAACTTTAAGTTATATGACTTACCGACTGCGAAAGATTTTGCATCAGGGTTGCTTGGTTGTATTGAATAGTATAGCTGCCCAGATGGTTGAGTAGGGTCGTCGGGATCACTCGCTACCACTTGGAAAACAGCAGATCCGATTGTTGCGTTCTGCAAAGTTACAGTTGAAGCCTTATAATATAGTTGTAAATATCAAACGAGATCTAGTCGTCTAGACATTGTCATGTTCTGTCCACCACGTCTATGGTTTGACAATCGAAGTGTCCGAAGTGATCAAACTCATTCTTACCTCGCTTATACTAAGTATTTCGCCAGGTGCAGGTCGGATAAACCTTGGCACACCATCATTAGCGCTGACGTCACCGATATATAGAGACAATGACGTATCTCCTGTATGTCCACCACCATCCGTCGCTCCAACTAGCAGCCTGTACGGGTCTGTACGACCCCTACCAGTTAGGTCCTTGCGGGTTGTGATCTCTCCCGTAACGGCATCAATTGCAAAAAGACCTACACAGAATAATTATAAGGTAGATAAGTATGTTGTCAATTAAATCATGAACATATTTTTTTTATTGGTAAAATGAAGTATACGTACCGTTGGCTTCACCCTCATCTAAAAAGTCGTATTTAATCTCTCCACCCAAGCCTTCGTCTGGATCAGTTGCAGTAACGTTTACAACACTTATACCGATAGGAACATTCTCAGGTACGACAGCTAAAGATGGAATAAAATTTGTAAGAACATTATTAAGTTACAAAAAGGCAAAAAGTGACGCTATAGTCGCTTCAAGATAAAGATAGACATAATTTTATTTGTTTTCAAAATTAAGTGTCATACAAGTTTTTATTAAGCTAGCAATGTTTTTACTTTGAACTTAGCTGATTTAAAATATTGGTTATACAACATGTAACAAAACCCCTGTCGGATCCAATAAAGGCATACTCGTGGTACAGTTCATGAACCGTCTCGCATAGGCGGCTTCTTTGACACAAAGCTGCAGGTAGTAAGTACGTGAACTTTGAGGAGCGGTCAGTGTTGCTGTAGCCTTGGATCGGTTTTTATTATGATTTGAGTTATTTTCAATTGGGAATAAAAAAATCTGCAATCCATTTAATAGTTACGAATATGTGTTCGCAGTACGATACCGAATAATAGTCTTACGGATCGGACAGGGGTTTTGTTACATATTGTATAACGAATTTGTATCTTATTATATAATACCTGTATAAACTTTTTTCTCAAACTCTGGTGTATTATCATCGACATCAAGAACATCAACAAGTATAGTGGCAGTAGTCTTTAGCCTGTCTGCCCCTCCACTCGGGATATCAGCTGCTTCTATTTCTAGTCTTAGAACAGATTGACGCTCTCTGTCTAATGTTTTATTTTCTGCCACCTGAAACAAAGAAAATTTATTTTAGAGGATATCATAAAGACTTTTCTTAATCTTTGCGCACAAAGTAAGCACCATTTACCTGAATTGATCCAGTAACATTATCGATTTTGAAGAGATCTGAATTCTCGCCTCTTAAAGTATATCGAATATCAGCGTAACCTTTAATTTTATCTTCATCAGTCAATACTGCATCTGCATCGTGTGCTTTTACTGTTACTACGTGCTCCGGGTATTTCACAGACTCAAGGACACTCACTTTATAAATCTGAAATAAAGACATAATGATATACTCCCATCATAATAAAATTACAGTACAGTAAACTATTTCTCTGAATGACTTGAGTTGTAACAATTACCTCTTTTTCAAATATCGGTGGATTGTCATTAATGTTCATGACTTCTATAATAATTTTAGCCATACTATGCCTACTACCATCATAACTGGTAGCTTTCACAGTTACAGTTAAATTAGGAGTAGTTAAGTCTTCATAATCTAAATGTTTCGTCAAAACCACTTGCCCACTTAATGGGTCGACCTGAAGTAAGCCTGTTTCTGAGTTTATGACCTTGAAATTGGACACTAAATGTCCAGACACTGGATCTTCAGCCATTAAAACTACTACGGTACTTCCTATTGGCTGTTCTTCTTTTATCTTATGATATATCACAGGATTTGAACTGGTCCACCCTAAATTAGTAAATTGAGGATTTTTGTCAGCGTATGGTTGTATATAAATTGTATGTTCTATAATTGCAAATTGCTTTTCCTTATTTAGTTCAGCGTTTACATCAACGACTTTGATTGTCAATATAACTATTGATGCTTGACTATAATCTAATGTGCCGTTTACAATAATTTCTCCAGTATCCTCATTTATACGAAACATGTGTTTGTAATCAAATGGTGAGTTTGTTTTCAGCTGTACACCAGCTTTAGAAAGAGCTTTAATTGGCTCCATTATACTGTATTGCAATTTTGCGTTCACATCTGTATCAAAAGCAACTATTTGTGTTACTATATCGCCTATTTTAGCTTTTTCAGATATATGCGTTGTTGATTCAGTTACATTAAATTTAGGAGGCTTGTCATTTACATCCTGTATAGTGACAAACACAGTGGTAGTAGCGGTTTCCGGTATAGGCATTCCACTATCCACAGCTGATACAATTATTTCGTATCGATCAGGATTCATATCACGATCTAGGTTTGCATCACTAGATACTGTTATTAGACCAGTCCTGCAAAAGAAAAAAAAAACCATGTGGTTTACATCTTTCACACAAATTGTTTGAAAACATAAATATAAGGAAATCTTACTTTTCATTAATAACGAAATTATCCCTAGATCCAGATACAATATGATACGTCAGCAAATCATCCAGTCCATCAGGATCATTTGCTATAACCATTGTAACATTCTGCCCCGGTTTAGAATCTTCTCTTATATTCGCTTTGTAATTCATAGGATTAAGATCAAAGGTAAAATCTTCAGTTGTCTCCGGACTATGTTGTGAGACAGTGTACTTGTAGTGATGATAGTTGCCTTTGAAAGTAGGTCTTTGATTTCCAGGAACTCCTACTCTAATATAGATTCGGGTTTCATTATGTAGAGATGGAATACCTGAAATTCAATGACAAACTATGAATAGTTAAAATATGCTTGTACTGTGTGTATGTATGTGTATCGTGTAATTTGATCAACCATTTTTAATATTTTTGACCTTACCGTAATCAGTAGCTCTCACAACTAGTTCATACTGTCCTCTAGGTGTGTCCATACTGTCGACCTTATCGATGATACTTATTTCTCCTGTATTTTCGTCTATAGTGAACACGTTGCCTTTACGACTAATGCTGTTGTCAGATTCGAGTGTATATCTTATTTGGCCATCACCTTGTGTGGGACCATCTGCGTCAGTAGCCTAAAATTAAGAAAATGAAGTAGCAATTATTTATTAATCTTGTCTGGTTAAGAAGTACCTATTTACTTATAAGATTTCTTACCCGAACAACAAACTGAGGCTCGAAAGTAGTAGCGCCATCTCTAATAGTTCTGCTATACTCCGACGCTTCGAATATCGGTGCGTTATCATTAACATCCAACACTTCCACAAAAATACTGGCTGTAGATCCCTTGCCGCCTCCGTCTTTAGCGAACAGCGTTAAACTATAACTCTTTTGTTTCTCATAGTCTAAAATTTGCTGCACGTAAATACCACCCTTGCTTTTATCAGTTTTGAACATATTTGACCCAAATCCTGTTAAAGTGTATTCAATTTCTCCAAATATGCCATAATCTCTATCAGTAGCGAACACATCCCCAATTTTAGTCCCAATAGTTGCATTTTCAGGAACGTTAAATTTGTAGGTAGCTTCTTCAAATATTGGAGTATTGTCATTCATATCTAAAAGTTTTATATTAACCCGAGCAGATGATAATTCTTGACCATTGGCTGAGGTTACTATATCAAAACTAAATAAACGTAAGTTTTCGTCGTCTACTTCGTAATCCAATTTAGAGGAATCTTTGACCTTTATACTGATCGGTGTTCTTCCTTCACCGTGATCTGTACTAATACTAAATACGTCTTCAGAATTGAACACGTTTCTTAAGTGTAAATCGTATTTGCTATTTTTTCCGATATCATTGTCTTCCACGTAAATAGATAGACCAGGAATTGGGCTCCCATTTTCAATATTCTCAGGGATCGAGATGTCGAATACATCCTTGTTGAATATCGGAACATGGTCATCGACATCAGTGACTATTATTGTTATTGTTGTCACTGTGTAGTCTGATGGCACTTCGTTATTTATTAGTTCTGTTGCCTTAAAATAAATAAGTTATTTATTATCACCCAGTAAAACATGACCAAAAGTATTATTTAATAATATAATAAATATATATCTTTATAAAGTAATATATAAAAGGGAATCGTGAATACCTTGACAAAGAAGTTGTAAACGCCTCCACTTTGCATCACGACATCACTTTCTCTATCAATTGGATTTTCGGTAGTGACCAGTACAGCACGTCCAAGTGGTCTATCGGGCAGTAATTTGAAGTACTGTTCGGAGTCTCCTTCAAGAGTTAATAGAACTGGTCGCAAATTGGCTGTATCGCCGTCCTTTGCTATAATATCCATTATACTTGTACCCTGAAAAAAATAAGATTTATTAATCTTTGTTTTGAATATTGATTAAGATGCATCAATAGCAGCTTTGGAAAATACATTTATTTTAATTTCTTTTATGTAAACGGACTTAACACTCACCGGTGGTGTATTTTCTGGGACTGTAGCTGAAAATGGAGCATTAAGAAACGCTGGTGGTTGATCTTGTTCATCCCATATAGACGCGGCGACACTGGCTAGAGCTCTTAAAGGTTTATCAGAAGCATCAGTAGCTTCTAAACTAATAATGTATGCTGATCTGCTTTCAAAATCCAGTGGTTGGTTTAGGAATAGTCTTACTTGATATTCGTTTGGAGTAAGCTGAAAGTGTTTAGGGTTTATGAATCACATTATTTGAGATTTTTTTCTGTAATTGGATTGGAAATAAAGTTAAATACTTACCATATCGGTTACAACTCTGAATGTGGAGCATGCTTCGAAGTCACTGCCTTTTTCTTTGGTAGTGCACTTAACTCGTATTCTTGCATTTTCACCCTCATCAAGATCAGTTACTGTTATTTTTGGGTTGACCTGAAATTATTTATTTTCTTAGATATTCGTCATGTAGGTCCCTATTAATTTACTGATAAAATATGAAATAATTTACGAGTTTTGCCAACGTGCGATGGAGCGCAACAAACTGGTGTTAAATTAACGGGTCGCATCCGAAACAGTTTACTGCGTTCTAGAACACAAATTATAGATGTGGCTCAAAGGCTGCTCATTTAAAATGGGACTGGGCTAGACATATCTGCCGCATGCCACGTAAGCAATGGGCTCGAAGAGTTTGGGATTAGCGCCCTAAATCAACTAAATGGGCCTGCGGCAGAATACGAAAGAGATGTCGGAAATTGCCAGGAAGAGGCGAGGGACCCGGATTGCTGAAATAACTTTAGGGAGGCTTTTGCGCAGCATTGCGACGGTACATGCTAGATATAATAATTAATAATAATTAACAAAAACGACAACTACCTCTATTTCGGCGCCAACAGCAGTAGCTTCACTTATGTTGACAATGTACGGCCTGTTGTGAAACACAGGTGGATTGTCATTAACATCTTTGACCGGAATAACTCTTCTTAATGAGACTGTGTTTGGTTCTGTGTTTGATATTCCTTCATCTATAACACCAACATTTTATATAGATTTCAATTTTGAAAAATCATCTGCGAACAATATTACCTACTAACAAAGATCTCCACTAAACACTAAAGTGGAAACAGTATATACAGTGAAACTTGGTTAAGTGGGACCTGGATAAGTGAGAAACCTCCATAACTGGAACTCATGCTGAGGTCCCAACACTTTGGCACTGAATTACCTCTGTTAGTGGGACGAGGTAAGCCTCTATATCTGGGATTTGTTCTTTCGATTTATCATCATAGTTACCTCTATAACTGAGACAGCGAGTAAATTTTATATGCATAAACCTCTGTAACTGAGATAACATTGTTTGTTTGCTCATTCTTATTCTACCCACAAATTCCACACGTAATTCCAAGTACGTAACCCTCTGTAAATGAGACAGATATTTATTTATACCTGTATATCTGAGACACTGGGTAAGTGGAATACCTCTATAAGAGAAACGACATTGCAGGTCCCTTGATGTCTCACTTAACCAGGTTTCACTGTATATAACTCCACTGCTATATTTGGCATTGCAGACAAGCACAACTTGAGCATGACATATCCGGTCTAAAATTTGTTTAGAGACTGTGACTTCTACTTTTAATAGCAATCTATCACCAGAAGTTCCGAACGATCGTATCACTAACTACTACTTACACAACTAAGAAAAAAACAAACAACAACAAAAGTAGGTTAACTTAGTCAGCCAAAATTTACCGTTATGATAAAAACAAGCGGAAACAATCAGTAAAATTAACGTGGTATCGGTAATAGATGCTGATGAACTGGAAAATAACACTTGATTAAAAAAAAGTGATTCGTAAAATACAAAAGTGGGTAGTATATTGTATAGTTATATAAAACCTACTCATTGAAACTTTTCATTCAATAAACATGTACAATGTCTGTTACGTTCACAGTTCTTCTAGAAATTTTAAATATTAAATGTATTATAAAGAAAAAAAATTGCAGTGATAATTATTACTTCATTTCCCTAAGTAACTCTTAAAAAACTTACCAGTAATACTGATGATGACTTCTAAGAAAGCCTGCTCCTCTCTGTCCAGGGTTTTGGCGAGGGTTACGACGCCTGTCGAGGAGTCCACGGAGAAGTACTGCCCAGATATTGAGTAGCGCAGCTGACCATTTTCAGGGTCCACACCTAGAATCATTATGGAACCCAACTTTAGAAAAGGCCTTGAAAGAAGATCTTTAACCGCATTGTGCTATCAATCAATCAATCAAATC
Organism: Plusia festucae; assembly: GCA_950381575.1. Taxonomy (NCBI): domain Eukaryota; kingdom Metazoa; phylum Arthropoda; class Insecta; order Lepidoptera; family Noctuidae; genus Plusia; species Plusia festucae. The sequence goes on from OX494435.1 coordinate 15,535,395, forward strand.
TCAATATGAGAGTAAAACAAAGTCACCTGCTTATTATCCAAGGTGAGAAAACCAGGAATGTAAAATGTATAGAACAATTAGAAGCGACAATATTTCATTTTCTATCTGTTGGTGCTTATTTTTTTTAGATAACTATGATGACACTACCTTTTAAATGATAAACTGGTGTGCCAACTGGTGTGTCTTCAGACAGGCTGAACTGTGACATGTCGCCAATCTGTGGTATGAAGTGTGGTGCCCTGTTGATTACTTGTGACCAACATGTTTGTAGAAGCGATAAAAACAATAGTATTATCAGGGGGTTCGGGTCCGACAGCACCGTCGCTATTTTCCGACGCTGGAATATTATTTCGGCCATCTGGAAGGAAGGCGAAATAGTTTTATGATTAGAATATGGTTCATATGGTGGGTAATATGCATTCAAGGTCTTAAAAGTAAATTCAATTGGGCTTCTCTTTTAGTCTTTGATTTCCGGTTCAAGAAACTTAGCGGCCTAATTTCCTGAAGAAACTTCTTCCTAGCAGTTTCTGACCGGCATTCCCATATTTTTATGTAAAACTTTGTTAGTCGGTTTACTATAATAAGAAAGACATGTTGACATGATACAAATGTGCTGTCTGGGTTCTTGTATAATTGATAGATTAAAATGAATTCACCGAAATGAAATTAAATGAACCACAAAGAATACATTATTCTTATTTATTATAATTATATTGTTTGAATGATCAAAATACGATTCACGGAGAATCAGGATTATATCCGCCTGACCTTACAGTGTACCAGCCGCTCGTTGTAAATATTAATGTTGTTTTAAACAAGTTATTGACGCGACGAATCGAATATACGTCCTTGAGCTTAGAAAGCAAATAACTGAGTATTTAAAACAGTTTTCTGATCCGTATTAGGTATATTGTGTGTAGTTTTAACTTAACGGGCAACTAAATGTATTGTATAAGTTGCTAGTCTGTTTATGATCCCCTTGAATTATTTGAACGTAACATCGGATATTCAAGTACAATACCTTCGCTGTTGACACAGCAAAAATGTATTTATATATTTATAAAAGCTAATTATTGTCTTGAGTATACAAGTTGTCTTGTATACTCAATACAATAATTACTTTTGCTTTTAATTTATTTAATTATTACTTTTGCTTGAAAAATTGATGTAAGTACTTAACTGATAAATTTTTCAAGTAAAAGTTGTTTTTTTTTTAAATAGGCATAAATAAAGCATCTGGCTAGCCTTCTCCCAAGCTAAGTTGGGGTCGGCTTCCAGTGTTACCAGATTTAGCTGAATACCGTATTTTCATGCTGTGACTGCCCTGTTTGACCTACGCAGCCCTTTTTATTGCGTAATTCAGTAATCCTATAGTAAGACTGGTTGTCAGAATAGAAATGATTTAATTAAAGACTGCCAAAGATCTCTGTATGGCAGTCGAGGCCGACAGAGACGGCTTCGTGTGCTTTCCGAGACACTAAGGGGTCTCGGTATACATAATATAGTTACCCATCTACGGAGCAACCGCGGCGAGCGCAGCTTAGCTTTAATATCGGTCATACTGTTACGGCTTACAATTAGTAACGAAACACTCAAAATAAGCATAAATAAATACAATTTATTATTGTATGTGTTCATAAAACACATATTTATAAAATGTACATTTCATAATATTACTTACTTTTAATTATGAGGTATTTCATAAATTGTTAATTACATAGTATTAACAAAGTATTTATATTATGTATAAAGGTTAATTATACTTTTGTGAAGAACTGAATGAAACGAAGCGCATAACTGTTTCACTCAATCTAAATAAATAATTTAGTGAATAATTATTTTGCTTGTACCTTATCAAGATTTTTGGGGTTAAGGTTACAATAAAGTATTACATAATAGGGATCTATGTAGGATTTTATTCCAATAAAGGAATCAACAATCTATTAATAAATTAAAAACTGTCAACTTCCGTGGTCGAGTGGCGTACACACCGGTTTTCAAGGTATCATAGCTCTGAGGTCCTGGGTTCGATCCCCGGACGGGTCAATGAAGAAAAAAACACTTTTCTACTTTGTTCTGGGGACTGGGTTTTTGTGGTACCTTCGTTGTCTCTGATTCCATAACACAAGTGCTTTAGCTACATACTTACATAGGATTGAGTGAGATGTGAGAGTGTGATTTCCACATTTATTTATTTAAATTAAAAACTTAAAATTTGGCCCATCTTTAACGTTAAATTAAATGAGTAAGTATGTATAACAGTATGCAATTTGAGCTGATTAATTTAAATAGAAGACTTAAAATACGCCATCAAAAAGCAATCAAGCTTGTGAATTTGGGCTGGTCACACCTGAAAAACCATCATTTAAAAACTCAAATAAATATTCAAGTTACCACCAGCAAGGTACCATAGCACATAACAATTCATAGTACAACACTAATAACCCCGGAAGGTCCAATTTGACTCGAACTTTATAAAAAAAACTAAATAATTTTCGCGTTTTCGAGGTCTACTTATCTCATGCGTAAAGACTAAATAACTTAGAGCACGTAATATTAATAACATGCATAATACCTTGTTACTATGCCGAGTTACTAAACCAGTGCGTTTCAATTGCGGTACTGCGGTAATATGGTTACATTCATGAATAAATAATGGAGTTTAGGATTATTTTTGTTTGAAACAGCACTAAGCAAGCGGTGGTAGTGTGACTACGAGACCCAGGGCAATGTTTGTGCATAATTTGTTGACCTTCAAATGTTACTGCTTGACAGCCCATTCAAGACAAAAGAATCTTGTGTTTTTTATCTTTAATTACTTCTATATCATTATTATAAAGCTGAATAGTTTTTTGTTTCGTTGAATGCGTTAATATTAGGAACCACTGGTCCGGTGTGAAAAGTTCTATTTCAGAGTTTATCGAGGAAGGCTACCGCCGCGGGCAGAGCTGCAGGCAAGAGTGACTCTGCTCAGCTAAGGCGTCGTGACGTTATTAAGCTAAGGCATCACGACGCTGCTAAGCTATGGCGTCGCGACGCCGGCCGTCCCGATAAGGCATCGCGATGCTGCTCAGCTAAGGCGTCGCGACGCTGCTAATCTATTGCGTCGCGACGCCGATAAGCCGATAAGGCGTCGCGATGCTCCTGAGCTGAGGCGTCGCGACGCTGCTGTTATATGGCGTCGTCGTCGCGACGCCGCTCCGATAACGCGTCGCGATGCAGCTCAGCTAAGGCGTTGCAACGGTGTTCAGCTAAGTCGTTGTGGCGCTGCTAAACTTTGCCTTGCGACTCTGCTAATCTATGGCGTCTCGACGCCACTTAGTTACAGCGTTCCGCCGCTGCTCAGATATGGCGTCGCGACGCCGCTTCGGTAAGGCGTCCCGATGTAGCTCAGCTAAGGCGTCGCGACGCTGCTAATCTATGGCTTTGCGACGCCGCTCCGATAAGGCGTCGTGATGCTGATCAGCTAAGGCGTCGCAACGGTGTTCAGCTAACTCGTGGCGCTGCTAAACTAAGGCGTTGCGACGCTGCTAATCTATGGCGTCTCGACGCCGCTCAGTTATAGTGTCGCGTCGCTGCTCAGCTAAGGCGTCGCGAAGCTGCTAAGCTATATCTATATTTTGTTAGGCACTGTTATTTATTCAGTAGGTATAATAACATTCATGCTCTATCGAACAAGTTATACAACAACCTGTCGGCTCCATTTCTCAATACTGCAATTCGCTAGTGACAGTCTAACTAGAGTAATGTATCCTTTAGAACTAGTAGCGACTAATGTATCTTATTACCCCCGATAAGAATGAGTGTATTTAGTTTATGTACATACTGCTTACGTAGTCATTTGTTTTTTTTCCATATTATTAGCGCGCTGTTTGTTAATAAAATCTCAAAAACTTGGCTATAAATATTTATTACGGAAAGTTTATTCAAACTCCATGTAGTGTTTACTGGACACACTTTTTTTTGTCTCTTATTAAGTATGTTAATATATGTTAATGTTCATTATCTCATGATTACATGTTATATGTATAGTTTCTGAAATGCCTATTTTAAATGTTAATTTATTTGATTTTTTGGCAACAGTGCTATTGGTGTGCTTTAAATACTACATCTAATACCGACTTTTGTCTCTCTCTCTTGACTCAATGTTCTTGTGAGCGACAGCAAGAGACTACAGTTGACACACTTCAAGACCTTGAAAACATAAAAATAAAACCATAATAATTTTTGGTATTCTTCTAGTCAGAACAATTTTCGTTAGAATTTTTCATTATTATATTTTTCATTAATCATTCGTTCCATTTTTCACCAACTCCGTACGTAAAACAACCACTACAAAATCCATTAGTCCTTGTAATATCAAACGTTCAACAATGTTCACGGTTCAATCAACTTAATGTAAATAGAAAACTATTATGGTATTGTCTATATAATAATACAAAGGATATTGAATCCAGCGTGGCCTATTGTGAATGTAATGTTACAAAAAACAAATGCTAGCGACATCGTCAAATATCACAATTGCAGATCGTAGCGGTTCGTGACGCAATCGTTTATACAAGAATGTCTGAAGAACTGTTACATTTTATTTAGCATCTCGCTTAAGTGGGTGTTTTAAACGGGTAAGCAGGGGCACATAGCCGTATATTTTGTTTATAGGCTTTTAGGACTTCTGAATACGTTCTGACTGACTGGTCGGTCGAATGGTTAGTGATCCTATCTGCTAAATCGGAGATCGGGTTCGATTCCCACCCAGGACAAATGTTTGGCTGATGAGCACGATAATGTGTTCTAAATCTGGGTGTTATTTCTCTATAATATGAATGTATTCAGAAATATATAAGAATGTTTACCAGTTGTCTGGTTACCATAGGTTCTGCCTCGATTGGGACCTCGAGGGACCTTGGGACCTCGTAGGAGACGATCACACACGGCCATCTAATGATGGCAGTGTGTGAGCGGTGTCAAGATATTACTATTTTTATTTATTCTATAAATGAACAGAACTGTTTAAAGATATTTCAAATGACATTGTAGATAAGCTAAGGCCTAGGGAGCGTAAAACAACTCCGGCTCATTTAACTGGACCTGATGGCCACAGTACCTTCAGTGTGGTACTAATATCTTCTAATAAACCAGTATAATTCCCATAAACCAGTAATATATCCCTCTGCAGAGCAAAGCCTTTTCCTTTTTGCAGTTGGTTTTCCTGGCCGGGAGTAGCTGGTCCCTTCTTAATTCCCATGTGGGACTCCAATCCAAAAAAAATGTAATTATATTTCTAAAATATTTGATCGTGCGACAGCAAAGTATCTAAAAACATTATAATTGGCTTTGTTTCGTAAAAATCCCTAAAATCTAATCATAAACAAATAAACGTTTATAGTAAATTTAAAATACATGCAATGTAAATAATACTTAGAATTACAATATAACCAAAGTGATGCGCTTGCGTTTATCGGCACGCATCAAATCGTGTCGTTTGCTGTAATTCATGTAATTATCGTGCGCGTGATATTTCCCTGTGAGTGATATTGATCTACTTTGAATAGTTGTGAAAGATGGCTCTATTGTTAGTATGGTTACTATGATAATATAGTGATGATTTTAAATGCAGTAGTGATAGTAACAATCAATAGTAGTCGGTATAGGTAGTCTGTTTCCAATGAAAAGAGGCTGTAATTCCCTCTAATTGTTTAATTTATTTGGTTGACTTCTACTGCACCGTTTATAAACTTGTTATTGTATTATGTAAGAATTTCTGATACATAATTAATTGACAATGATAAGTTCAAATAAGCACAAAACATTTAGACAAGTTCCTGTACAACAAAAAGCAGTTATATCAAGGAGAGCCAACAATTATAGTGATTTCTCACGACCATTGTGTGTGGTTCAGTGACACGAGGTCGGAACACAATAGCGTTGCGTTACCGCCTCTAACCTAGAATATTGAGCTAATTATTAGAAGCTTGAAAGCCCTTGGAGTATGCTCTCATTTCTTATCAATGAATCTGGAGGTCTAAAGGAAATTAGATGCAACATTCGGGGAACATTTGAAACAATTGTTACAGATTTATAAGATCTTTATAAATTGTGGAGAGCAATTAAAGTATTGAGAATTAACATCCGTAAGACCCGGCAAATACTTATGCGTCTTAATAATATTGTGATACGATTCAAATTTGGGAATCAGCACAATATGGTTAAAAAATCTCGAAAATGCTAATACTTACAGACCACAGTTAGCTTTAGACACCTAACAGCCTTCGAGATTGGATATGAGAAATATTAAAAACCATAAATACTTATATTTGTGAGGCCTAAGTTATAGCAGAGAAAATTGCGAATTTTCGTGCCTTTCCCATGACTTTCAACAGGATGAAGCTATTACAGTTTTCCCATCAGAAGCATTTATACATCGTTTGTTACAATACAATCCATTCACATGTACCTGATAACTTAAACAGTGATGTTGACAGTTGCTGTGGGAACATGTTTGAGTAACATCCCAACATGGCTGTAGAACAGTCCACCACACATTAGGGGGAACAGCTAAAAATTAAATTCAACCTTACTGTTTTAAAATTAAGGTGCTGTTTTAATTTTGCAGGTGGAGTGAGGTTGACTGTACAAGCGACATCGAGTTGTTAGCTCATCGTATTAAGTAACCTATTTCCTTTAGTAACTAAGTACCTATTACATGGGAAATGAATACATAATCGCATTACTAAATATTCTCACGTGTTCAGACATTATTAACTTGCTTAAATAGGTAGTCTCGTCGTATTCATAAGGACATTTTTTTACCTATGTTTGGGTATGTCCGACTTGGTGCCAAGAACAATAATAAACTAATATTATAAATGCGTAAGTGTGAGTGTGTGTATGTTTGTTACTTCTCGACGCATAAACACCTCCACCAATTTTAATGAAATTTGGTATGAAGGTAGCTGACTACCTGGATTAACACATAAGCTTTATCCAGGAAACATGAGTAAAACTCACTTAAAATAACAGTTTGATTGAAAACGTATTGGTTTGAGAAAGTTATCCGGTTAGATACCGGGGGTAACAACGCGGGACGCAGCTAGTAATAGAATTTAACTATATTTGTAAGATGGATAAACAAACCCATTCGTAAATAATCACAGCGAAGTTTAAAGCTGCGAAATATTTTCTTAGAAGTGTTCTAAACTTTATGGCTTATCTATCTTCTATTATATATAATTCCAGTGTCACGATGTTTGTCCGGGATGAACTCCGAAACTACTTAACCGATTCAAATTTGCACACCGTGTGCAGTTTGATCCAACTTAAAAGATAGGAAAGCTTGCATCTCAATTATATAAAAAAAATTAAGACCGCGGGCGTAGCTGCGGGAAACAGCTAGTTGCTCATAAAGATAAAACGGGATTTACCGAGCTTGATTTGTAGATAGGTGATCAATCCAAGTATTTATTTGGAATCTTCATGTCTTTCGGAAAGCAACTGTAAATTGTAATTGAAGCGAAGCAAAGAAGAACATTATTGACTAACGGGGAATGAAACCAATAATAAATACCTTGGAGGATAAAATAACTATCCAAGCCTTGGAGATTTGCAGTCACTATTCAATCATTAATTGTGCATATGCTATGCTATAGATGTTCTCTGAACCCTCTCAGAAATTTTGATTAACTTATAGAAATTTCTACTGTAGGAACGTTTACCGTTCGGTACTCGAATCTGCGACCTTTAACGCCGAAAGTGAGACATAGAGAGCGTAACTACTGTTCCTAATGCTTAATACTAAAGGTACCATGTAATGATTGCTAAGAGGTATATTTCTTTAGCTCTTTGGTAAATCCTACGATTTTTTATTGTTTCCTTTTTTTACATTTTAAGTCCAGATTTAATTTAGGAGGTTCCCTTCGTATTCTTTATTCTCTTTTTCCGTCTCCGGGAAATAAGACAATGGGAAAAGTTTTGATAATAACATAGGTTCGAATCATTACCACGACTTTTTCTGCCCGTTTGATTAACAATTATTCGGACTTCATCATTTTATTGTAAACATGTAATAATAAAAGCAGACCATAGCATAATATTGTTCTATGAGGTTCTATGAGGATGGAGAAGAATTTTCATGTGGCGAATAAGTGTACCGAATTTGAAGTAGAGGTCTATGAACTGACATAAAATGTCTATCCATAATAATACAGTACTTTCAAGGACACATATAGAAAGGAAGTTATATACTGAACACATTCATTCTTTTAAGTAGTTTTTAAACTTTTGGTGACACATTGACGTCTCAAATGTAGGTATTCCGAACGCCCCCGAACCGTTGACATACAAATAGTACCGTTTGGAACTCGTTTCAAAATTATTTGGACAAACTCCGTTGTATTGAGAAAATGCATTTTCGGAATGGTCTTGAATAATAATTGCCTTTGAGATTGTGGTTTTCTAACTAATTGTTCCTGTTTTTCATAATTTTGGAAGCGTCATTGTAAAGGGTTAACTGTGAAGAGAGTCAAACCCGGAAGAATTTCTTTCATAAAATATTGTAACTGTCGTTACTGATTTAGTTTTTATGAATTGAATGCTACATGTATGAAATATGTATTATATATACCATTTAATATCAATTTGTAAATAGTATATTTTTTATACAAGTCGAAATTTACTTAAAAAAAATTAAAAGGTCAGACTAAACCAGATTTATTTTGACCTTGATGACTAACTGACTTGTTATGCAAAGAAAGCACAGTAAACATATATTGCAACATTTGACACAAATATAACACGTACCGTTTTATAAGTAATTCCGACAAACAAAGTCCACTTCACAAACCACTCAATATTACATATTTTTATTTATAAATAAATAACACTAGGGAAACTAAACACACTATACACCAACTCAACTACTCTGCTAACTTTGATACGTACTGTCAAAAACTTGCACCACCGGTCTGTTGTACCGGATTAGCAGTATACCTTACCCTTTCTGACTTATACAACTATAGCCCGACTGAGAAAGAGACGGTACAAACGCGGTAGCTTCGTCTTTCGCCTCCGCAGATAGAACCTTTTTGCACAGGTAAAAGTAACGGGGTTTTTCTTAAGATGCGTGATGTGAGATGGGAGATATGAGGTCAATGGCGTTAGAAAGAGATAGAAGGTCTGCTAGGTCACGTTCTAAAGGGGTCCGTTGCATTCAGAGAAATGTTTTGGTATAAGGGAATAGCCGGTGCTATTGTCTTACCATAAAGGCTATTTTACCTTTTTAGGGTCAGTCCGAAGTACCTCAGCTAGTGATACGGAACATAGGTGCGCCGATTTTTTTGACCGTTATTGACAGCTGTGTTTATTGAAATGTATTGCGTGGCGGCTGACTCTTGTATAATAATTGTGTTGTGGTACTATTAGTACAAAATCCAAATTTATACCGATACTTAAGAATATAAAAACTCATCATTTCCGGCATGTCTTTCAAACAACTGTAACAATATATTTTTTTATAAAATGCATCTAATTTAAAAGTGTCCCGTTTATATCCGGTCTTAAGAAATTAAGAACTTAATTCATAAAAGATTTCGTCACACAATCATGCATATTCCTCTTATGAAGTCTTGTTGACCCAGTGTTCAAAGTATCAGATCTCAATCCACATACCTATGTTGGTTCAAACACAAGCAAGTGGATTAAATATTTTTTTTATCAAAGGAAATTTTTGTAGCTTTCAATAACAAAATATAATTAAACATTTTCATTTTTGTGTCAAACATTGTTCATAGTCCACACATATTATCCTACACGTATATTTCCAATTTATTGAAAGACTATGCAGTCACAACTGAATCTTCAGAACTATAAATTTTCACATTAACTTACAGTTACTTCAAACACATACAAATCTACGGTCAAACCATCGTAATACTCAACTATTGCAAGAACGAAGTAATTCTTTAGAAACATTTTACCGCTGCTTCCATTGTCTTCGATGTTGTTAACTAAATCGTTTTGTAACTTTACAATGCTTCGCATGGTGTTATTCAAATTCACACAAAAACAAAGCATGTTATAATATCTGTTCGAGCATTTACACGGCGTATTGTTTTATTTGAACTTGCAGAATATTTAAAATACCTTTAGCCTAACCGTAGTCAGATCGCTTATCACCTTTTAAATAATGTATACTAATTCCAATAGTAGGATATAAGCTATACCTCGCTGTTACGTTGAGTATGATTTTTGATATTGCAGCAGTCCACAACATCATTTGCACGAAAGTCGAAGAAGTGCAGGCCATACCAACAGCGACAACTGCGCTATATGCTGCGAGTTCAATCCCCGCATGGATGATCTAGACACTGGCACTATTCCGTCTGCATAAAATATAAAAATATAATTTTGATGATCAAATTGATTTGATCCCGGCAAACCAAAAATTCAGTTACCTTTCATGAGCACCTGAGTCAGTGCCTTGCTCCACCTGACGCAATCGCTTCCCGTCTTGCTCTTCATTGATCGTCTGTTCTTGGCATCCAGCTCCACATTTTGATCAGATGAGGTATAACAGTCGAAGAATAGGGAATCTGAAAGACCTTCGGGGTCTTACTTCGCAACTGTAATTTTATCTTCCTCGGCGTATTTCTGTGAAGTACTTACCTATTGTGTACTAATGTTTTTTGGGTTAACGATGCAAGTGATCACTTTCTATATTTGTAAGTCAACATTGGTGACGTTTTGATACGGTTTCACGATTATTTGCTGACATTCGACATTATATTTGGTATGTGAAAGCATGAGATACCGATTTCATTTAACCAAACATAGAGCACTCAAAATGACCCTATAACTAGCATTCGTAACAGCCAGATGTATTGTTTTCATTCGGGTGTTATACTTCTGTTGTACTTTTGTAGTTTAGCTTTCGCTATGGTCTTAATGAATAGGCCGGCCGTGTTTTTATGCAGTACTAGCGCAAGCCCAACGTTTTTGAACAAGAAACCACTATGTCCAACACAATTACCTCGTTCTGCTGTGCCCTCCATCGTGCACCCAATAAGCATAACGCTAACTCGACGCCAGCGTAGAATTGGCGTCGCGACGCTGCTTACCTTTGGCGTCGACGGCGCTCATTGTTAGCGTCGCAGCTCTGCTCAGCTATGGCGTCGCCGTCGTGGCGCTGCGAATGCGGGGGCCCTTGGCAGGTGTCTAATGCCTAGTGCCTCGGATAGCTTGTTAGCCTTTTGGTCCCGACTACAGTATGATCTTTGGCAGTCGACTCCAGTGAGTTCAAAAAAGTGACATGTAGAAGTGATTGTAAATCCTAATTGCAAAATAAATAAATTGAATTTGAATTCGTTATGTCATAACAATTCTGACAACCCATCTCACTACATTTGATTATCATACTGTGTTATCCAGTAAAATGGGTTGTGGAATGCAGATAAGCAGTCGCTTCATGTAACATACGATATTCAGCTGAATCCGGTAGGTCTGAAAGCCGACCCCAAGGCAAAGGTCCTCAAAAAAGGTTCTCTACAGATTAGAGATCATTTTAATAAATTATCAGTAATCTTACTTATCACCCATTTCAAAACCCAAACCCACAAGGATATTGTGATAAACATATTGTTTAAAACACAAACCTTTGTATCCACTGAAGCATATATTTTCCGAATAAAAAAACATAGTTGTTAATTAATTGTGAAGTTTCAAAGATATCTTTATAAATACTTCACACTAACGCCATCTATGCAATAAAGTTTGAACTATGTTGAATGCATAGCAGTCATGAGCACTATGCGCAGGCGCATGCCTCACATCATAAGTCTCGAATCAAGGAGGTTACTGGCTTAGTTCCAGTTTTTGCCGCTGCATAGGTTGTTCGTGGCGCCTTGTTAGAGTTATATTAGATAGCTTAACTTGTTTTTATTTGGAGGAAAAAATAATAATAAAGTTTTTAAACGTAAAAAATTCAGTATTCTGCCAGGGAATACTGAGAAGCCACATAACTATGAGACGTTCTTAAATGTCGCTTCATTACACCTTGAAGCGACAATAGGAGACTTAAAACTAAATGACGTTTCAGTTTTCGGTGTCGCCGGAGATTTCTCAACAAGTAGTTGACATTGATTTAGTATTTATTTATTATTATTATTATCAGCCTATGCTGTTCTACTGCTGAGTAGTTGACATAGTTATTACATCTAATAATTACTTAGAAATTTTGTTGAATAAGTGACTTCCTCATCATTTTAATAATCCAGGAATAAATAAAGCAAATACCTTGTCCATATTTTATATAATTTATTTACAAACGTGCCCACAAAGTGAAACAGCTCAAGACACATCAATGGGTAGCAAGTAAAGTCGGTGGGACACAGAAAATAAATATTTATAATATATAATTAACAATGACTACTTATTACTCGAGTATTTCTACTAATTTACAAAAATAATTACGTTTTACAATCACAATGATTTATTATCATTATTACTATCATTAGCATTGTCATCATCGTCAAAGGTATCAATATCATCGTTGGTAGACGTCTGAGAATGGTTCCTTTTAATTTCTACATACTTAGGTACATAATCATGAATACCTGTTATAGATTGCTCCAAACGCTTTTTTCTTTCGCTTTCCGGATCTGCGTTCAGCCATGTATTTACATTCTTCGAATTCTGATTAATGCTCCTGTAATGGCCATTTATTTGTGGTACGTAGGTCCAAACTGTTGTAGTACTATCGAATGGTTTTGATGTTTTGATTTCAGGGCGTTCAGTCGTCGTTCTGGTGTATTCATTTCTCAGTTTAACTATAAGCGTGCTAGGTTCCTCAACATCAGCAGTACTGTGTTCTCCTGAATTTCTTCTGGTAATTTCCATTGGTCGGTTATTTGTCTTTCCTTCTAGTCCTACGTATTCATTTGGTATTTTTGCATCTTCAGCGTTGAATTGATACACTTCTGTTGGAACAGGCCAAGGATATTCAGTATTTGTATCAAAAAATGAAGTCATTGTTGTCACTTTGGGTAATGATGCAGTTTCTGACCTTGTTTCTACAGGTATGTAACCGGAACTACCGGCATGGTAGTCTTCAATTTGTGTAGTTGACAATTCTATTGGAGCTTTTGTTGTATAAGGATTTACTTGTGTAGATGGAATTGTAAAATCCCTATTTGTATCATTTTTAAGATCAGAATTTTCGTCAGCGTTGTACATTTCAACATGCACTATCATTTGAGTACCTGTTTCAATATCTTTACTACTATTTACTTTGTTTTTATCTGCTTTGCTTCCTTTATTTATTATGTTACTTAAATATCTGGGCCTTTTATATGGAGTATATACACGCCTAATCATGTTTGATTTTCTTTTAAACTGTATCAGAGGTCGTGACGTCGTTAAATAAATATTATCTACTGACGGTTTGGTTGTTGGTGTCTCTGTTATAAATGGAAATAAGTTCAACATTACACTGAATGACTTTGTAGTACTAACTGGAGGCGAAACTGTAGGTCTTATATTACTAAAACTTTGTGGAAATTTATTATTACTCTTATAAGTTTCTTCACATGTGTTACCAAGACAATTCCTCTTGTGAAATGGAATCTGTCGGAACATTGGATATTTGTTAGATGTATCTTTTAGACTAGGAGTAGGTATAGGCGAGAATCTTAGGAATTCATCAGCTAACAGATTAACATCTCCAGGATTTTCTGGTTTGAAATTGAAGAGTGGATCTGCTAGATGGTTAGATTTGAAGTTTTTTATGTTATCTGAGCTCTCCTGCTGTAAATCGGGCAGTGCCTCTGTATTAAGGTTTTTATTTTCTACCATAGGCTCTACGTAAAGTCCAGTAAAAGCTATTTGTGTGTTTGATGGTTTAGAGTGCATATCTCCTACTTTTGCGTTTATTGTTGTCTCTAAATATTTTATAATTTGTCTTATGTTTTTTAATCTCTCCTCATTTCGATATTTTTCGAACCAGGTTCGTGATCCGTAATTTTTACTAAATGGTAGAGGTGTAGGACTTCTGTACTCGAAATAGAAGGGTCTTGGGCTCGTCCTTCTGACTGTATTTTGTTTATAAATTGGTTTAGCCGGTTTTATTATTGTTACGTTAAATCGTTTTCTTTTGGCGAGAGGCCCAGACGATTCTAAGGTCGGGTCGTAGTAGCTGCTTTCTTGTAAAGCATTGATAAGTAGCGGCATTCGTTCGTAGTAGTCTTGGTCGAAACCGAAATAACTTCGGTCCAATCTATCGGCAAACGGTTGATCGCCGTTAACGCTATCTGTTCGGTTTACACGTTTTATACTTTGTACTAAACTCCATTCTACAGCAATCGCGTATTCGTAGATTAGTAGAATTACCTGAAATATATTAAATAAAATTAGTTTTTACAAAAATATTTTACTAAAATTAAAATGGTTAATAACAAGGTGATCCCATAATTAAAAAAAAAAAGATTTTTGAAAATTTGCTTTGGGTGCATCAGTTATCGTCATACACATTGAAAAACGAATACATATTTTAGTCTACATATATAATTATGGAAGGTTGATTTATAGCACTGTATGAGGTACAAAGTAAAAGTAGAACAACACATACGGACTGAAAGTAGATAAAAATACTATTAATTACTGTAATAATAGCATAAGTTACTAAATATTCGGCAAATCGAAAATATTATTGTTGAAGTTAATGTCGTAGTCAGGGTGATCATCTTGTCTCCAATCGTTATTTCGTTGAACTTCTAAGTACAGTGGTCTCATAGACGGCAGCATGGATACGGGAGCTTTTGATGCAATTTTCTCTTCATTTTTGGATAAATTCAATGTTGTTGTTGGTTCTTGTTGAGTTTCTCTGATGTGTGTTGCGTTCATTTTAAGACCGCCAGAATATTTATACTTATACGCGGGTCTAGATCTCGGTTCACTTTGTTTAAGAACGTACTCTTCTTGGAATTCTTCTTCCATCAAGTTATCGACATTCCCTTGATCAAGTGTTAGTTTTGTTTCTGCTGTCTCAGTTTTGACTTCAGGCACAGCATTTACCATTTTAAGAATGGCTTTTTCGGATTGCGAGGCTTTAACAGTATCTGTATAGGTACTAGTTTCGACAGAATGCGCAATTGGTGTATTCTGTTCAGTTGTCGTTGTTTGTAATCTTGGTGGAAAGTTAACTGGCAAAGTAGGATTTAGATTTGATTTCGTATTATCTCCCTTAAGATTCTGTTCTTTAGGAAGATAAATCATATCTGCCATTTTTCTCATTGAATTTAAATCTAAATCTTTTTGTTTATAAACAGGATGATAGTTTAATGTTTTAGGTTTGAATGACATTTTATTTAAATTACTTTTAATTTTATATTCGTTACTATGCGAAGACATCATTTTTGTTTTGATTAATTCTAAACTGTGAACATCTAGGCTTTCCATGTCATTGTTTGTTGTTTTCTGCGTTGTTAGGAAGTAGTCGTCATACTCTTCTTCTTTGTATAGAGGGATAGTTGGTCGACTATGAGGTGGACTGATAGTGAAAATATTGTAAGACTTCTCTGTACTAGATACTTCATTTGATGCATCAATAAATTTAATTGGCACGAACATTTCAGTTGTATGCTGTGGATATGGATTTCTAGTAGTTTTCGTATAAGGCTCATCAGTGGGTTTTACTATAGAGTCGTAGTCTAACGTATTCTTTTCATAATTTTGATAGAATGGTGTCTGAGTATTTAATTGTGCTGGTATCTGTATCAGCTTTTCATCAAAATATCTGTTAGCTAAATAGCTTCTTTCAGTAGTTGTAGCTGTGTCACTTATTATAAAACTTTTATATGTGATTTCGTCGTAATTTGGTGTCACGCTAGCTGTTGAGCTTTCAGTAGTTGTAGTAGTTCTTTCTGTCGGTGGAGTAGTGGCTCTGTAAGTAGTACTTTCAGTGGTACTTTGAGTAGTTCTTGTAGTGGTCGGCTTGGTAGTTGTTGTTTTAAGGTGCTGGTTGACAATCATTCTTTTCTTTGTAATGTAGGTTAATTTTGGCGTAGTAGTAGTCAATTTTTTTTTTAATTTACCTCCTGTTTTTCTCAGTAATCCCATTGAAACTGTCGTAGGATATTCGTTCACATATACTTTCTCTACTCTTTCTCTAGTCCGTGGCACAGCTCGAGGAGTGGTTGATTCGTTTTCGTGTTCAACGGTTTTAGTTTTATTACCACATGTATGAATGCCTAGTTTATTACTTATCATATTGGGAATCATATTTTGAATGCCAGCTATTAGTTTACTTAAAAGTAACCCTAATTTTTTTGGACATTTACAACTTGTAGTTGAATGGTCAATATCTTCATTTTTAAATTCCTTTAAATTTTTTATTGTTTCACGTGGATGGTACTTTGTTTTTGGAATCTCCTTAATTTTTTCTACTTTCATAGGCATAGTTTCTGCCATTAATGGATTTTCAGTATATTCATATTCTCTCCTAGGATTACTTCCAACTCTTTCATTTATCATTTTATCAAAATAATTCAACATTCGTTGGTAGTCTCTTATCTTCCTAATCTTTGTGAGATACTCTAAACGTTTTGTCGGACTTTTCCAATATACGAGTGGCGACGTTTTGTAATCAACCGTGTAGTGTTTTGATGTTGGCATTTTAAGCCAATTCTTCGAATCGGAGAATACATTCCTCTTGAAAGTGGTTTCTGTTGAATCGTTACTTACATAAGGCGGACTAGAACTTGAGTAGTCTTCAAGAACTTTTTCTAAATATCTGTTTTTGTTCAATGCTTTTAACAAAATTGGTAGGAGCTTCAGTGTAGTTCGGTCGAAGTTTATTTTCTTGGTGAACTTTGAGTCGAATGATTTGATATCACTTTCATTCATTGAACCAAGCCAGTTGGGTTTCTGTGAGATTTTTTTATTTACGTTTGAATCCGAGGTAACGCTGTACTCGTAGACCAGTATGACACTCTGAAAATAATAAAAATACATATTAATAATTTTATTAGGCACATAATACGAGTTTCAATAAAATGTTTTGAAGCAAACCATGATTAAAATTGTGTGGATTACTTACCTAAAAACAAATAATCACATAAACTTAATTTAATGGAGTTATAGTACTAAGTTTCACAAAATATAGTTATTACAAAAAGGAAGTCACACAGTGTTAAGTAGAAGGAAAAACAACGATAAATAATTAAACAAAGCACTCGTGAAATTTATGATATTCACGTGAAAATCAATAAACAAGAACAGCGACGCGATGAACGCGTACTACAGTAACGAGCATAAATATGTAGACACCTGGATATAATAATATAAAAAAAACAAAACCGAGAAGTTACTGTTAAAACCCAAAAAGGTATATGATTTGAGAATAGTTTTGGATATTTTTTGCATAACCTTTTTTACAATACCAATCTTGAACCAGAATTCAAAAGAGAAAAACAATTAAAAGTTGTTAATAGTGCCTATACTTAATAATGTTGATTATCATATTTCTTAGAATTAATTTATAAGACCTTACAGTTTAATAAAAGTAACTATGCATCCACCAAGTTTAATGCAATTTGAACGCTTAAATGTTGTTTCCAATTAAATTTATTTTATTTTTCCACATTTCTTTTGTTAATAATTACTTTTAGATAATTTGTTTTGCCTGTTCCCCGCAGTTTCGTAAATAAATAGTCTCGATAGAAATTAATTTTATAAAAATAATAAACCGACTAAATATATCTTATCATGGATACTTCTATATAACATTTGCGTAAATATACAAAATCATTACAAAAATATAACTTTCATTTGAAGAAGTAGATACCTAGCTAGATTTAAAAGGTAGGTAATAAAATCATGGAAAATATTTTTTAATATATTTGTTTGGATTAAATTGTATTGTTTTTATTAATAAACAAGGTGTTAAGTTAATTTTTCGAAAGTGATGTAGTGTGCATGAAATTTATATCAAACATCTTACATATTATCCAAGTGACAACCACTTCAATAACCGGTGAACGAATCAATTATAATCGTACTGTAAAAATCTTAATGACATGAAGTAAAACTTCATAATTACCATTTTAATTTATAGATACTTGCAATAAAACATGACAAATAATAGCCTGAATGTTTAGTAATCTGCTGCAGGTAGCAAACCATGCAATTTTTTATAAGATAAATATAGGTGAAGCGTAATTTATGAACAATCTAACTTGTAATAAAAATGTCATAATTTTTATGAGTAGTAATTATTTTTTAGTGGATGACGTTTTTTAGAATTCGTGTAGATATTTGCTGAGTTTTCGCTCTATGAAATTGCTAGTTTAAAAATTCATTAAATTTTATTTAATTTGCTTCAATTTCTTTTAGGAACATTTTTATAAATGATTAATATGTTTAAAAAAAAAACTCCTATGCTGGCACTTGTTTTTGTAACAAATCCAAATCCTTACCGTCAAGATCATCCAAAAGTTATCATAATCTAAATAATTTATTATTAATATATACACACAACACACACAAATGAGGAAAAAAAAACATTTCCAAATCAATACTCAGGTATAATAAAGAGGAAAGATGGTCTAATTAAGATTTTTTTTTTCTATCAAATGCTAGGTACCTACATTATCCCAAAAAAACTTTTTTTAAGCCGGGGGCAATATTAGTACTAGTATTTAATAACAACTTATCCAATAAAACCTTTTACTTAAATACTGAACTATGTGAGTTGAATTGACGTCATGGCTATGTGCTCTGCGTCTATGTCACATGAATAAATGACCAACAGAGGCAAAGATTCATACAACAGTGGATAACATACGACGAAAGGAAAAAAAACCATAAAAGTACTAAAATATCTCATAATCTTCATACAAATTAATTATTGTTATGTACCACCTCGATCACCTCAGCCGCAAGAATATGCACAAAAATCAGTCTTATCGTTTAGAAGCTACGATGTCAGAAACAAAGGGAGACACACGTTATCATCCCTCTTGTTTCGTCGATGCCTTTAAATATTTTACTGGTAGATTAGATTCGTAAAATAGAAATAGAACAATACAGTGCAACATGGGGTGAATAGATAATTGAGGTTATTTAAGAAGCTAAGTGAAAGCTATTTTATGTTAACTAAAATGTCTGCGACACAATAAAAGATCGGAATATCCGAATTCGTTTTTAATCACCCCAAAACATTTCTCACCCTATTTTACGGACAACAAACATCGATTTATTTTTCACTCCTGATGACACCTATATAAAAAAGTTATAAATAAAAGTGTGCTCATTAGAAGCTTCACCTCTGTCGGCTAATTACTCTATGCCTGCGCCAAAGAAAGCAGAAAGCATGCTTACGCTCGATATGTAAAGTACACACATTGTTCCAGCTTCACGATTACTAGACATTTGCATTTTATCTTATTGCCTTGTTGAGTACTTGTGTAGTATATTTATGTTTGCCACGCGAGGAAAGTTGGGACGTGAATAGTTAGTAAGTGGGCTGATTAGTTTCATAGAAGGGGTTCAACATCCTGACTATTGCAGGACGGTAAGATGACGAGATGCTATGATGATGATCAGATGCAAGTGTCCGAAGACGTGTTCTTGCCATCAATCAGTCAAAAATACTTTATCCGCAGTATTGTTAGATAATAATGAAAAGAAGATAGTCTCTTTCTACCCAAAAATAATGATGGTTAAAAGCTCTCAATCAATTCTCTCATCTTAGTTTAATTTATTATTATCAAGAGGAAAGATTTGTATGTTTGTAAAGAAAAAACTCAAAAACTGCTGGATCGATTTCACAATTTTTTTTAGTGATCGTATGCTTAGTTATCTTTGACTAAAATATGCTTTATTTCTTACTAGAAAAAAATTGGGTTTGCAGGCGGAGCTGCAGCCAACAGCTGGTCTACAATATACCTACTGAAACCCGGTGCCTTCTCCCAGAGCAAGCGAAAAATATTATTAAAATTATTTTTATCCTTACTAAATCAGCAAGATATAGGTATAATTAAATAAAAATTTCTCTATCACTTCACATTGTTTTTAATTCTAAATAGATAATAATTATACGATGCGTCTTCGTAAATAATCAATTTGTGACCAAGTTCAGTAATAATTGATGACAACGTAATGTCAATTAGTAGATAACAATAGTGCGTGTATTACCAAGTACGGTTAACTTGTGCCGGTCAATTCATGCTGTCAAATATTTACTTACAGTGTTATTTATATACTGGCTGTTGCCCGCTGCTCTGTCCGCGGTCCCTATTACTTTTCTTGTAAGAAATACAGCCTTTGTTACTCGGGAGTAATGTAGAATTAAAGAAATACTTTTGAAATCAGTCGAGTAGATATTTTTAGAGTTTAAAACAGAATAGAATATAATATAATCTATATATTAATACGTGATGCCAAAACTTTGGACCCCTTTTTACGAAAATTGCGCGGACGCAGGAGCATAAAATTTGGCACACTTATAGTTTATGTGTAGGAGAAGTGGAGAACGCTAATATTTTTCAATAATAATGCTTATAAAGTACATTAAATCAATAAATAAAACATTACCCACACTACCATGCATTTCACACACACATGTTTGTTTTGTTTTTCATTGACTGCTTACTGACATTGACATAAATAAGTGGTTTAAGTTTTTATATATCCGAATATAACGGCCAAGGACATTTAGCAAACGATAAAAGAGGTTTTACAAAAAACATTGTTTGCAGAGAAGTTTGCAATATGCGATAAAATATGCTCTAAATGGATAGTATTTTCCTCTTATAGCATGTTTTCTTTTAATAAACATTTTTTAAATAGATATTCTTTATTTTACTTCCTTTTAATTTCATATAATTTGTTCAAAAAATAAATTGGCAAATAACAGTCTTGGTCAAATGTGTGGTTATAGTAGTTTAGTTTTCGACAGTAGAACCTTAATAATGTTTGAATATTATATTTTAATAATGTATATTAAGTCACTCACAATTTAAATTTATATTATAAGGTCGAATTTCGACCATTGGGCGACCACTAGTATTCTTTATTGTACACCATTGGAGTTTATTCGATTAAAGAATGCAAACTTATAAATCTTTCCTATCTTTTATATTAGTATAGATTCTTTTTATTTTTAAATAGCAGGTTATTTATGTGTGTGTGTTTTATATTTCGAATCAAGAAGAAGCAATTCTTTGCTCTGCTATAAAACCGTAATTGCCGCAAATTAAAGGAAAAATAAGTGCGAATTGATATTTTTTTCCTTCCAAAGGAAGATAAAAGATACAGCGAATGTTTCTGAGAGATTCTCACTTAAGTACCCATGTAATTGGGTCACATTATACATTTCTCTATTTATAAAAAAACATGGCATTGCGTTGTTCTTTACGTAACACTAAAAAATGGCGCGTGCGCAGCTAAAAGGAAGCGTATAACTAATCACAGCATTATAAATGTTTACAAAATAAAAAGTCGAGAAAAAAGCAACAACCGCAATTATGTACACAAACTACAACGTGTTTGAAATATTAGTCGAAGCGCGTACGCAGTGACGTCACGCCGGTGCGGCGTTTACTGGCCCGGTATGTTCATAGTAGGAGAAAATACTTCCAAGTATGGTATTAATGACGTTTGATGTTACAAAGATCAACAAAAAGATGTTAGGAGTACGATACTGGTATTTCTGACGTGTAATTGATTTATTGCATATTAAATTAATTCATTTTGATTATTGAACCAGTTCTAGTGCCACATCTGATTGGTACAGTGAAATATACGTTTTGTATGATGATGAACCACTGAACAATAAATTCCACAAGACTGCAATAGATCGAAGGTCCGAAAACCACTTAACGCTTCATCGCTGAGGTAGAAGAGTAATTGTAGTAATTCATCAGCTATCAGCAATTTCAACAAAAATTGTCGACAAAACAAAAATGTATCACATGAAAGATGAATTCGATAAAACATCAAATTAAAATATTTTTATTTCAAGTAGGCCTTTTCAGGCGGTTCCAAGCAAAATGACATCCCATGGAGAAAAACTGGAAAGCAACTGCATGCGTTATTCTTTTTAAAATGGTTATATACGTATACAATGGTACAAAAATAATAATTTTTCAATGCGAAAACAAATCAAATTGCAAAAGTTGCAAATTAAAATATAAACATAAGAAATATCTATAACATGAGATCGTAGGTACTTCTAGTAAACGCTGACGCATGGGGTATCTCTTCCACTGCAGCTGAAGATAAAATACAGTGCTACAAAACTAACAGAATTGGACGTCATCTGTTCGTTAGTAGATCACCTACATGTAACAATCAATCGACGCAAGATGGATTGTTCATAAGTCCATCACAAAGTGTTTTTATTGTGTCAACTGTTTATAAATACACATTTGTTTATGGACATAGGTAGATATGATTGCTTCACCTGTCAATAATGCTTCCGTAATTGAAATTATTGCGGACATATCGCCCGTTTCCTTGGAACTACGATCAGAAATAAATCGAGCTTAAAGTAGTGACTTTCTTTTACTTTAATCATGATTCATTACTAGAGTATGTACTAAAAAATATTGGTTTAAAAGTATTCGGTGTAAAAGTATCTGAAGAAATACATTTTGGAGAAATGACGGAATTAAATAGATGTGAATAGCGATGCCCACTGACACGTGCGCAATAATAAATTCTACATTTATACCCACTTATACATAAAACCTTCTTTAATCATTATTATCAATTGCTGAAAAGTGCACTAGAAGTGAAATTCCGTTTAAATGATCAAACCGTGCAAATACCGGTAGCGACTTTGTTTTTAATATGTAAAGATATTCTAAGATGATATTATATAAACAAACAACATTCACCATTTAATTGTTAACGTTAGAATGTTAAGACAGTGAAGCCACAGACTTTGGGTAAAATGTTTTTGTATAGTATTAACCTAATCAATATTGTCTACATAACATTGTTCTGAATATTAAGGTACTCAAATCGTAAGTAAGCTAGGAAGAGCACACATGCCAGGTTCTTGAACTAAAAGACTGATCATTTAGTGTAGTTTTATTACTACAAGAGGCCCAACTGTGGTCGTAGATTGACCGTAATCAACATCGTCAACAATCAATAAAAAAAATCTTAGTAAAAAATATCATTTTGCACTCCCTTTTCTATATAAATTAAGTTCTAGCTTTTGCTCGTGAAAATAAAATATAGTATGTCATCCGGGGATAGTGTAACCGGGGACAGTGAAAGAATTTTTCAAATAAGTTCATTAGTTTCGGAGCCTATTCAATGCAAATAAACAATAAAATCTTTCCTCTTTATAATATTAGAATAGATAAGTGTGCGAAATTTCATACTCCTCCGTCCGCCAAAATTTGTAAAAAGGCGTACCTACAAAGTTTTTGCTTCACGTAAAATATAATAATATTACAGTTTAAAAATGAGTTCGGAGTTTCGAGGAAGTTATTTACTGATCGTTAAATTTTTATTAGTTTATCGTGGTTTTATCTACACTAATATTATAAAGCGGAAAGATTTGTATTTTTGTGTGTGTATGTTTGTAATGAAAAAACTCAAGAACAATTGTGCCAATTTCAAAAATTCTTTCACCATGAAAAAGCTACATATACCCTGAGTAATATAGGCTGAGTAGCATATTTTTTAATAAATAATTAGATATCGCGGGCGAAGTCGCGGGGAACAGCTTTTATTAAAAAAAAATATACCGGCCTAAAATAACTGCTGGGCACAGGCTTCTTCCCATATAGAAAAGGAATATTTTATTCTATGCACAAAGAAGTTAACAAAATCTGACAAGTTTCATTAAAGCACCAGATGTTTTCAAATCGGACATCACATGATTTAAAATCACATTTGCAACTATGATTCACTTTTTGATTACCGTTATTATTGTTGTAGACTTATACAATAAAAGTGCGGTCAAGTTAATGCAAGATGAATGAGAGTAAAGAAAGCTAATGGCTATACAAGTACAGTCATGTGTGAAGTTATTCTTACGAAGCATTCCATAACGTTTCGTTCCTGCATTTTATATTTTACTTTGAAATTCTCTCTAAAAATTACAATGAACCAACAAAATTCAATTTAAAGTTTGTGAGATATATATTATTGTAATTTGGGTCTGTTCTGCTTTATTAAATTGAATGGCCTGTTTTACAATTAAAATGTCCTGACAAAAACGAAAGAATTTACTTTGTTAAGGCTACTTGACATCTATCTCATAATTAAATAAATATATGTGGACAACATCACACACATACCTTGCTCCTTTCTTTGAGTTATGCTACTAATACATGAATACTTTGTATTTTTTGGGAGTACGGAATGTCAATGAGTTTTAATCAATAGAACTGTTATTTCACCAGAGTTTTCATGCCTGCTTCGTTTTAAGACTAGGCTTTAAACAAACAAAGTTTTAAATGTGCAACAAATAAACACAAAACGAGTGGAGTGGAGTCATCATTACCAATAAACGCAGATATTGTTAGCTATGAACAAAATTCAAAGGAACGTTACCACACATACTAAGACAAGCAAATTGGAAATAGGAACATTCTACTATCTGATGATCTAACACATTTAAATAAAGAACCAAGCCAACACAAATTAAAACAAAACACAAATTTAAATATTAATCACTAAAATAATCACTCACAACAACAACAGTAACTGTGATTGCCGTAGATATTGCTGCGCACGCGCATCCTTGCCGTATTTGCCGCTTCCTCGAGGATCGCAGGAACTCCTCGGTCCTCGCATCGATCGTCCTGTAAAGCCCAAACTGCCTGATACGGGACCCACTGGACGTCACAGATCCCTCACTTGACATGTTACCGACTCATCACTACCAAAAGAATGGTCTGTTTGTTTGTACGCGCGCGTCCGGCGCGTCCGCACTAGAAAATGTGGCGGATTCTTTGCGCGGTGATATTGTGTTTTCCTTTGAGATTGTAGGGATGGGCTCGCGGCTTTCGTTTTAATATCGATATCGATATAATTAAAAGATTGGGTTTTATATTGACAATAAACCTTTATATTTTATGCAATTACCTATTTATCTTTATAAAACCAGTTAAAACGGTAACGTACATAAATATAATATTCATGTATCTTTAATTTTTTTATCGTTTACTGTATCTGGAAATAAGTGCACTTCCTACCATATTACAAAAATGGAATTCCATGGTTAGTATAATATGGTGTAACAAGAATTTGCAAATTTTAGGATAAGTACCTACAAAAGAACCCGCTGTGACTTATGAAAATATGTATTTTTAAAAGCCGTCATCAATCAATCATTTTCGTTGCTTACAATGAAAAATCACTCATCAGTCTTAACATGAAATAATTATTTTGTATCGATATCTCTCACATCACTATTAGCAAGAAGCGCGGACGCAGAGCACCGGAGCGTGCCGGCCGCCGCTCCCACACGGCCAAATATTCGTAACACCAGTGAAAATCACAATTACATGTAATTTATTCACATCACTACGTATGTCCTACAGTTACAATGTAAGGTTATTAAACAAGCAATTTTTGTTTATTTTATGCGTAATCATATCTTAAATGGTGCGGGTCATTAGTATAATAGAGTAGAGAGTATTGCCGTGACGTAGTGCTGTTGCGTCACTTTCATTGGACATAATACCTGTGATCATACTGTTTATTACTCAAATAGCTAAACATTAATTTTTAATGAACAATAGTAGCTAGTTCTTGTTTCATAGGTAACTGACTATCATAAACTATTGCATGAAAAGTATTCCATACCACCTATATGATATTTTCAATGTTTTTAAATAATAATAAACCATTTATTTCAGAAAATATCCATAAAGTGATAATAAATTATTAACTAGTCAGCACACATGTCATATAGTAGGGAAATAGACATTACTAGATAGACATAGTAGATAAACACTAAAAAAAAAAATACTAAAGAAATTATTAACAAATGATAAATTGTATAAAATTAAATTAATAAACATTCCATGTCATTATTAACTATTTCTATGTCATAAATCAATTAAATATTTTATTTAAAATTTTAGTAAAGTGTACCAATGTAGACCACTAATTCTCAATGTGAAGTTTCTCATCATATCTGCAAAAAAACTTTTTTTTTAAATAGGAAAGAAAAAAAATGCATTAATTCGCGTCTCATGCGAATAAGTTGACTTTTAAAAAAGACTTTTCATAATCACCAAAACTTTACTGTATTTGTAACTGATTTATCATTTAAGAGAGAGAGAGTAACGTCGATAAGTTCTTTGTAGGTTTTCATACACATATTCCCAATTTCCCATGTATCGCAATTTTTTACATTCACCGTTGCGAATAATCAACGGTCGAAATTAATGAATCAATTTCACGGCTAGTTAGTTGGATCGTTAGATCAATTCATTGATAAGATGCTATAAGCTATAACATATTATTATACTATGTCTTGTTGGTAAATACTGTAGGACAAAAAATAAATGCTAAATATAAACATTTGTTATTTTATGGCAATTTTATCACGAGGTCTTGCTTCGTAGCCAAATAATAATAACTGAGTGAAGTTCTCCAGCGGTGTTAGCCAGTGGTAGTAAGGCTCGCTCCCCTGTCTTTCCCAAAACTAAGGAATATTAGTTACAATTTTCCCGGGTGTAAAAAAGGATCCCCGATCATAATACAATCTAACCCCTTTTTGCACAACATTATTTTTGTCCCTATCCCAAGCAAACAACAAGCGCACTAACTATTTTTTACCAAAGCGCTCCGTCGTCGTTTTTTTAAAACCTCGTAACTTGTAAGTCTATAGCGACATACATAAATTATTTCCTTGTTGTATGCCTAGTGTGTTGCGAACCTAAGCACTATGCGGTAGATTATAATCTTAAAACCGCATGATGAAGCTAAATGAGTGCACTTACCTCGGTTGAGCGAGCCTCGCCACATATTGCTATCAATTTTAATCACCACTCGTATTGTATCTTATATATTACTATCGAGTTTCATTTACCTTCACGGTCTTTTTCATTTGCGGGATTAACAGATACTTACGTTTTAAATATAATATATTTTTTGATACAGAACTATCTCCATCCGTTGTACATAATTCTTGGATCGGTTTCATTGATTAATAGAAATCACATACATTAAACTTACATAAAAGAATGTACATACCACCCAAGTCGCTGGTATGAAAATACTGAGGTGGATGTGTGACGTAACCAGGTTCGATAAAATCCGTAACGAGTAGATGCAGGAGAGCAGGTTGCGGTGAGGCCACATTAGGAGGCGGTCACCTGAATACGTGGGAAACTTGGCACTGCAACTTTCCAATCGCGGTCGTAGATCCCGAGGTAGACCCAAAACAAGGTGGAGGGCTGTTATGCTAAGGGACAAGAGTGCCAGCTTGATGACGAAGATGTCAAAGATAGGTCGAAGTGGAAGAGGAAGAGCAGGAAGGTTGACCCCTTGGACCATGTTATCATAGTCGGGATGAGAGAGAGAGATATATATATAGAACTTACATCTTCAGCTAATTGTGGTCCATATGGAAATCAAACAGATTCATCACTCAAAATCAAAATCAAAATCAAAATGTTTTTATTTCTAGTAAACCTAAAATAGGCGCTTTATAAACGTTAACTTTAAAAAACTACTGACTCTAGGTGCACTGCTGAAGTTGTGCCCTTCTGTACCACTACAACATTCGAATAGTAGTTACGCTCAAAATTTTCCATTTTAAATCTACTGACAATTCTTACGCTATTTCAAACCTTGGGCCTTATTCACTATGTCCAAGCAGTTAATGTGCTGTTACGCGTAGGGTTAAGAGAGGCGTTATCTCTTTGGACTTACTATACTTTTAAGTGAAAAATCTGTTTAATGGTCTAAAGTAGTTTAAATGTATACCTATACTAAAACTATCCGGTGATTCTCAGAATACAAAAAAGATATGAGGACCTGCGGTACTTGAACTATATAATAATCTGCGTTATGCCAATGTTATGTTTTGTATGGACTAAGAAAATCAAATCTGCCTATAAACGTCCCAATGCTGGGCACAGGCCTCCCATATAGAGAAGGAAGGAAAAAAGTCACATTGGTTACCTGGGTTCGAAGTCCAAGAGCTGGCACAAGACATAGAAAAATCGAAGGAGCTGCACCGACAAGAGCCTGAGCTCTTAAATTGATGATGATGAAAGAAGATTACTTAAAATACTATGAAAGTTTTATAATAATTCTGATCTTCATTATAATTGTAATGAACTTTCCAATTTGTATTGATGTATACTTTAATGATGCGATGAAACTCATTACGTTTCTTTGGATTTACGATGAACGGGCGTGATCTATCCCTATTAGTCTTTTTGAGGAAGTTGGTATTGCATAATATTAGCCATTGTGGGTATTAGAGATAAATTTTATCAAAGTAATTTGTTGCATTTAATTATAGATTTGCTTTTGGTAAGTAGTTATTTAAATCTACCTTCTATAAGTCAGTTTTAGTAAGTTGTATGAAATAAGATGATAATAAAATCTATAATTGTTATGACTATGTATTTACTTTTTATTTTACATCATAGTATCTCACACAAACAAAATCATGAAATAACACATAGTCCCAAAAGTAGGTCTTAAAGGAGCATCTATTTCGTATATTATTTCCTATTTGTCGGTAGTTTATAAATTAGATGATGTAGCGAATAAATCAATTGCCAAATTCAATGATTTGAAAACAATTTTGGATAGTTATAAACTAGTAGATTCGAAACTGTTGAACTAAATATATTTCATACATAAGAGGAAATAAACGAATCGAAGGAAATATTTGGGTATATAAGGAACTTTTCACTTTTCTGGAAATAATAATTATTGAGGGTACTTCGAAAAGTGTGCGATGACTTAAATAACGAAGTAAGTGCATTTTATGAATTTTAATTTTTGAATCATAGGTGACTTTTGTGTTTTTAAGCCTTATATTTTAATCAGTATACTAACTTATACTTAACTTACGAAAATTAATTTCACTTAGTTCGGAAAATAAAAGTATAAATCAGTTTTAATTATTCATTATTATACATTAAGAGCCTATAAAATAATGATACCTAGGGAAGGATGAGCCTTGATCACCACGCTTACTCATTGCGGGTTGGCGATTTCAAATACCAATTTTAAAAATGTAGGTATGCTCAGGACACCAGTTTTTTTTTAAATTGGTATATATATTGTTCCTTCATTTTTGATATACCAAGTTGAAATGAAAATATATGCTTCTATTGTCATTTCGAATACCGAAGTAAATAGATGACATAAGGGTATACATGTCATTGCGAACGATATTTTATTAACCTTTTTGTTGTGATGTCTGTCAAGCATAAAATCAAAATACACACATCAAAAGTGTCTAGGGATCAAGCATTTTTATGCGGATTTCTTGAGATTGAGATGTGGCTTTGTAATAAATTTATGATTTTATAAATTTATATGGATCCTTTTTGGTGCATTTCATAATTCGAATCAGGAACTGTGAATCAAATTCGAGTAAAAGATGAAAATCAGCTGTCAATATTTTCCCTATAAAAACATACAACGCATTGAAGACATTATTAGTGCTACTGTTTCCCTACTACTGATTAAAACCAACGTTATTATGGAGCGGCGACGTCATTTAAGCAGGGAAGAAATGCTCAGAGCCGTGGGAATGATAGAAGCTGGTTCCCGGCAACGTACTGTGGCTTTAGCTCTGAATACAAGTCAGAGTGTTATCAGTCGACTTTGGACACGTTACCGAAGCACTGGTACCGTGGCTGAGCGCCATGGAGGACGGTATCGCTGCACCACACGGAGACAAGACCGATACATTCAAATCTTAACTCGAAGAGCTCCAACAATAACCGCCATGATGTTAGCCGTGAGGCTTCATCACTCTTCAGGGAACTTAATTAGCGACCAAACAGTCAGAAACCGCTTGCATGAAGTGAACCTTCATTCCCGAAGACCGCTACGGGTACCACCTATAGCAATGCACAATCGTAGGATTCGATATCAATGGGCTCTTGAACACAGAAATTGGGCAGAAGAACAATGGCGTTTCGTGTGCTTTTCTGATGAGTCTCGTTTTGGTATGAGACCGGATACAAGACGTATACGACACTGGAGAACCCCTGGACGCCAACAGCGATTAAAATCCTGCCAGGAAGTCCATCCTTATAGTGGTGGAACCATCATGGTATGGGCGGGTATTTGGATCGGCGGAAGAACTGAGTTGATTTGGATCAGAAGCAACCTCAACGCTCAAATTTATGCTGAGACGATTGTATCAGACGTCATCGTTCCTCTACAAGTGCAAATCGGTCCCTTATTTCAGTTAATGCATGATAATGCACGACCGCACACCGCAAGAGTTGTAAGACAGACTCTCGCCGCAGCTAACATCAATGTCCTGCCCTGGCCTGCTCAGTCGCCAGACTTGAACCCGATTGAGCATGCATGGGATATGCTACAGAGAAGAGCTCTGCCGAATATGGAGGGTATCCAGTCGCAAGAAGACCTTTTTTTGTTGTTGCAACGAACATGGGCGGCCATTCCACAGCGTGATTTGGATGAACTCATTTTGAGTATGCCAAACCGATGTTCTTGTGTTGTTAGTGTTCGCGGTAGAAACACGGATTATTAATTGTTTAAGTTACCCAATAAAATTTTAAAGAAAACTGTTATTTCAGTCTTTTTTTCGAACTTTTGTGTTAGTGGTTCAAATGTCAAAAATCCCTTTATTAGGAAAATGGCAAATTTCTTTATTAATGCAAAGGTGACTTGGTTTATCGTTACTGTGACAAACGAAAACACTTTATTCGATGAATCCTTAAAGAAAATTTTAATTAATATCAATCAGGAGAAAAGTTATTGCAAAAATATATGTTGATCCCTAGACACTTTTGATGTGTGTATTAAATGGCCTTCTGAAAAAAGCATTCATCCCTTAGTTCCTGTGTGTGAATGCTTTTTGCAAAGCTGGAAAGGGAAATGGTAAAAGAAACACGAAATAAGTATCTACTATTTTATATAAGAAAGCATAATATAAGTACCTATTAGTAGTAATAGTATATAAAAAGAATAAGAATATGGGATCGCAACTCGTTGAAAAACGCATGTAATACAAAATAATGTTTTCCCGTAAAATATTGAGAATCTACCTAAACTAAATTAATTAATTGTCATTTACTGGGTTACTTTTTTGCAGTGTCGCGGGATTAACTATAAAAGAGCTTGCGCAAGAGGTCTCGGTGCATTTCGGGCGTTGCTGCAGGACGTGAGTAGTAGCTTATTACTTAATAGATTCTTTTTAAGTGCCCCTTTTTTAAACGGTCCCTTTTAAACTTTATTTTTATATACTTTATTGTGTAATGATTTTGTAGTTTTACTTCACTGTAGTTTAACCTGTAAATTTTTTGATGTTTGGTAATTGTGATTTTATGGGGTCCATCTTGTTTTTTTTGCCACGTGTCATCACTTCTTTATTTCTTCTTTTGGAGCTATAGGCAGACGATTCTACTTCGCTGACAAATATATTTAAGGAGAATCCAAGCCTTGTAAAATTAAATGTAACTTTGAGACAATTTTCGACCACGTGGTTTTCCTTGTCGTTTAGATTGGCGCTGTAAATCAATTTTACTGTATGTATGTAGCTTAAATACCATGCCTAAATAAGTTTTTTTTTTCAGTGAGCCAGAGTCTTGCCGCAGAGTTTGACCTGCAGCGGTATGGTAAGTTCAAATATATATTTTTATATTTATAAGAGCCGCGGGTGACTTCTTTTCTAGGTCGTCTCGCCATTCCGCGCCTCCAGCAAAGGCAAGGACCGGACCGGTGTGTTTCCGGGGCAGGTCCGTCATGTGCCCTCAGCGTGGGTTAAAGTCATTAACGTTTCACCCCGACAAAAAAAAGCTTCTGGGCCTGGCTTGCGTATTCACCATTACAAATAACGTGTTGTTGTAGGCAGGATCTGTGGTAGCAGTCCTGGCAACGGCGGCAGGCCAGCGCGCCCGTGGCCGTGGACGCCGGCGTCTCGCGACGTCGCCCGCCCGCTCGCTCGGCAGCGCGGCTCACGCGGCTCGGCCGGTCTGGACGAGCCTCGTGCAGGGGAACGCGCACTTTTTCTATTTTTTATAAGGTGAGTGTTATTATAATCCATTATTACATATGTTTCATCCAGGTAGGCTTTCGATCAAATATACTATGAATGTCTGGCCCCGTATAAAAGTTTGCTTAAATCTGTCGTCCATTTTGCTCAACGACAAACAGGATTTCTCTAAATTCTTCAGGCGCTGCGCTGCGGCTAGTATAACAATTTCAAATTACGTTTAGTTAAGTGGTTTCGTATAGTAAAACCTTTTCTTGAGTCTACTCAAAAAACTGTCTTACTATTACTGAACAGAAATTTTAATAAATGTGTGTTCTTTGTTCCAGAATAAAGAAATCTTGAAGAGAGAAATTAGTTTTAGTTACTCCGGTGGTGGTTAGATTATTGATATTATCTTCCGTTCCTGTGAAGTGTTTGAAGCAAGCACACATGACAAGAACGTCACATCCTTACACTTTTCCGTTACATAATATTAAGTTATAAATGTAGTTCGAATGTTAATTAAATACAAATAAGTTTCAATTACCTTTCACAGTCAGCAATGAGTTACAGTTAGTTTTGCAATTAATTTAAGTTATGTTAAGTTTAAGAATTTTCTATTTTTCATCCGCTAAGACATCTTGTTTAAGTTTGTTGACGGTATATTTAGGTAGACGTTTTGTTACAAAATAAATGAGTTGCGATTATTGTCAGGCATTATTATTTGTACCCTACATCTCGCGGCACGTCGCGGCATCGTGGTATTGAAATAAAACTAAGTAACATGAACTCTAAACTCATAGAAATAATATTCAAAATAACTTGATTAGTAATAAAATCCTTTGCCATGCCACGCCGGCTATATTGAGAGCGATCATCAACGAGTCATTGCAGCTGCAAACTTATGTTTTCGTCGTAGTTACATTTTCAGTTTAGCATATTTTCAAAGAAACGAAAGTTTTTGATCGATCGATATTCTAGTCCTAATACATCAAGCTGTCGCTATTTCTAACAGTATTTTCACTTAGGAACGTAAAACATTCTTTAAGACCGACATTCATTATGTGGCGCGGATGATAAATAGTGCGTCGTCGAACTACGCGCTTCAATGAGTTCTCTTTTGATTTATGAGAGTAAAAACAATAAGAAAATGAAACTTTGTTTTTAAACGAATATTTTAACTATTTTAACATAATATATACATATTTTAACGCCTATTTTATAATGAGGTTAAGATAATATATGTGTTTTACCAAATTATTCTTATAAATGTCTCACTAACTGGTGCAGATTAGTACAGGCCTATATTTTTCATCATGGCAATCCGAGAGGAACCCCAGAGAAACTAAAACGACTCGTAGTTTCATTTGTAGTCATAGATTAGTGCAAAAGACTCGAACCTTTTGTACCTATAGTCGTATTCCATTTAAATATGAATAGTTTTATTACACAACACAGGAAAAGAAACTGCACAAATAATTCAAGTTTTTTATTTTAAAATATTTTACAATCTTAAACGTAAATTAGTTAAAGGCAGTGATTCCGCATTTCATTTCTGAGTATTACCGTTATAAGATATATAAGTATATATAAAACTAATAACTAATACATAAAAAAGTATTAACAAACAAAAATATATTGCGACTGTAAGTACGTAGTACTTGTTTGGTATCACAAATTATATGGCAACTTATTCAATACCTGATTGCACCAAAATTTATATAACATTTATAAAATTGTCGTAATTGGTTGTCAGTTAGCTACATTAAAATTAATGATTAATTGACTAAATTCTTATTCATTTTGCAAGTAATAATGTACAAAGCGCTTGATGCTGCATCAACTTAATAATGTTACTATTCCAAACTTTTTTAAGTTACCACTAATCATTTCATTAGGATACAAAGTAATGAATTTTTCTCGATGTTACTAGTGCAATGGCCAATCCAGGCAGTAACTGGACACTTTTGTATGACAAAAATATCAATTAAACTTCTCTCATCACTCGTCTCATTTGTAAATGGGCGTAAAATTGGCCTAAAATTTGCCCACTGGTACTTAATACAACTTTTATATAATTTCGGAGCAATAGGATTCTTAACTTACTTAAAACACGAAAGGCACTAATGGTCGGTCGTAGAAATACCCTTTATCTTCAATGTAAGGTGGTCTCGTCGGCGGAGGCGGGGGAAGGTAAGTGGGAGCCTTTGTTGACGGTGGTGGTGGCCTAGTTGGCGGTGGTGTGGGGGGTCTAGTTGGTGGTGGTGGTGGCCTAGTTGGCGGTGGTGTGGGGGGTCGAGTTGGCGGTGGCGGTGGTAAGTATGTAGGGGGCCTAGTTGGGGGCGGTGGTGGTAAGTATGTAGGGGGCCTAGTTGGTGGTGGTGGAGGCCTAGTTGGCGGTGGTGTGGGGGGTCTAGTTGGTGGTGGTGGTGGTAAGTAAGTAGGGGCTCTAGTTAGTGGCGGTGGTGGCCTAGTTGGCGGTGGTGTGGGGGGTCTAGTTGGTGGTGGTGGTGGTAAGTATGTAGGGGGCCTAGTTGGGGGCGGTGGTGGTAAGTATGTAGGGGGTCTAGTTGGTGGTGGTGGAGGCCTAGTTGGCGGTGGTGTGGGGGGTCTAGTTGGTGGTGGTGGTGGTAAGTATGTAGGGGGCCTAGTTGGGGGCGGTGGTGGTAAGTATGTAGGGGGTCTAGTTGGTGGTGGTGGAGGCCTAGTTGGCGGTGGTGTGGGAGGTCTAGTTGGTGGTGGTGGTGGTAAGTATGTAGGGGGCCTAGTTGGGGGCGGTGGTGGTAAGTATGTAGGGGGTCTAGTTGGTGGTGGTGGAGGCCTAGTTGGCGGTGGTGTCGGTGGCCTTGTTGGTCGAGGAGGGGGTAGGTATGTGGGAGGATTAGTACGTGGAGGTGGAGGCCTTGTTGGTGGAGGAGTTGGGGGCCTTGTTGGAGGTGGTGGTGGCAAATAAGTCGGTGGCGTTTTAAAAGTCTGAGGCCTTTTAGTGGTGGTAGGGGGCAGGTAGGTAGCGGGTGGGCGAGTCTTTTGTGTTACAGGAGGGAAGTATGGCTTTACAGTGGTCGGCGGATAAGTTAACGGTACTGACGGGGTAGGATAGCTGTAGCCTGTGGTTCTAAAGAATGTTCTTGGAGGTGTTGGTGGTGGGGGGGTCCTTGGTGGTGGTGGTCGTGGTGGTGGTGGTGTCCTTGGCGGTGGCGGAGGTGGTGGTGGTGGGGTCCTCGGTGGCGGTGGGGGCGGCGTTGGTCTCTTAGTCGTTGGTAATTCAAACGGTATAGATGGGGTGTTGTAATAGTATCCTGTAGTTTTAGTTGGAGGCCTTGTCGGAGGTGGGGGAGGGGGAGTCCTTGGTGGTGGCGGTGGTGGGGGAGGGGGAGTCCTTGGTGGTGGCGGTGGTGGTGGTGGTGGTGGAGTCCTTGGTGGTGGAGGTGGTGGTGGTGGGGTCCTCGGCGGCGGTGGGGGCGGCGTTGGTCTCTTAGTCGTTGGTAATTTAAACGGTATAGATGGGGTGTTGTAATAGTATCCTGTAGTTTTAGTTGGAGGCCTTGTCGGAGGTGGGGGAGGGGGAGTCCTTGGTGGTGGCGGTGGTGGTGGTGGTGGAGTCCTTGGTGGTGGCGGTGGTGGTGGTGGAGTCCTTGGTGGTGGTGGAGGTGGTGGTGGCGGGGTCCTCGGCGGCTGTGGGGGCGGCGTTGGTCTCTTAGTCGTTGGTAATTCAAACGGTATAGATGGGGTGTTGTAATAGTATCCTGTAGTTATAGTTGGAGGCCTTGTCGGAGGTGGGGGAGGAGGAGTCCTTGGTGGTGGTGGTGGTGGTGGTGGTGGGGTCCTTGTCGGTGGCGGTGGGGGTGGTGGTGGAGTCCTTGGTGGTGGTGGAGGTGGTGGCGGGGTCCTCGGCGGCTGTGGGGGCGGCGTTGGTCTCTTAGTCGTTGGTAATTCAAACGGTATAGATGGGGTGTTGTAATAGTATCCTGTAGTTATAGTTGGAGGCCTTGTCGGAGGTGGGGGAGGAGGAGTCCTTGGTGGTGGTGGTGGTGGTGGTGGTGGGGTCCTTGTCGGTGGCGGTGGGGGTGGTGGTGGAGTCCTTGGTGGTGGTGGAGGTGGTGGTGGGGTCCTCGGCGGCGGTGGGGGCGGTGTTGGTCTCTTAGTCGTTGGTAATTCAAACGGTATAGATGGGGTGTTGTAATAGTATCCTGTAGTTATAGTTGGAGGCCTTGTCGGAGGTGGGGGAGGGGGAGTCCTTGGTGGTGGCGGTGGTGGTGGTGGTGGAGTCCTTGGTGGTGGCGGTGGTGGTGGTGGAGTCCTTGGTGGTGGTGGAGGTGGTGGTGGTGGGGTCCTCGGCGGCGGTGGGGGCGGCGTTGGTCTCTTAGTCGTTGGTAATTCAAACGGTATAGATGGGGTGTTGTAATAGTATCCTGTAGTTATAGTTGGAGGCCTTGACGGAGGTGGGGGAGGGGGAGTCCTAGGTGGTGGCGGTGGTGGTGGTGGTGGGGTCCTTGGTGGCGGTGGTGGTGGTGGGGGTGGGGTCCTCGGTGGCGGCGGGGGTGGCGTTGGTCTCTTAGTCGTCGGTACTTCGAAAGGTATACGTGGAGTGTTGTATACGTATCCTGTAGTTTCAGTAGGGGGTCTAGTTGGTGGCGGTGGTGGTGGAGTCCTTGGTGGTGGCGGTGGTGGTGGTGGTGGAGTCCTTGGTGGTGGAGGTGGTGGTGGCGGAGTTCTTGGCGGAGGCGGTGGCGGCGGAGGAGTCGCGGGAGTTGGTGGCGGGAATGGTATCTTCGGCTTCGGGTAGAAGTAGCCGTCCTCATCGAGGTTAGCGGAGATTGGGGACCCAATTACAGCATAGTTCTGGCTCGAGCCAAACTGTATGGCCCGAGTTGGACGGTCGGCCTTGCAGGTGTGGTACACTGCAAGGAGCACCACGGCCACGTGCAGTGACAGCCTCTGGAATCACAAACAAAGTGGGTGGTTAATAAATAAAATGTAACAAATGAATAAACTTTTTTCAATATTTTTTGGATGCGCTAGGGAACAGGGTTTAATCAAAACTACTGGTTAAAGTTAAAAGTATTTTACACCTTTGTTTCTTTATTCTCATTTAATTAAAGTGTTCGTGTCACGGTCACAGTTTCCAAATAAACTAGACCATTCAGAAAGAAAGAAAGAAAATGCTTTTATTCGCGCCACATTCATGACCCCTTGTGGTCAGAGCATATCATCGTGTATATTAATCGAATTATTTTGATGCAATATTATTCCATTATCAAGTACAATTTAACTGTGAATAATGCTGCCAGCCTTTTGGGCACATTTCCCGTCATTGACAAAGAGGACGATGAATTTTTGGATGCTTGTTAACCATTATTTTGTAATCAATTTTACTTAATAATGGTTAAGTCTCCTTGTTTATGTTAAGATAGATAGTTATATTTATTTTATAAGTTTTTAGTTTAGTTTTAATAGGTTTTATAGTAATATTCGTCTTATGAATTTTAAATATTATCCTTGTAATAATTTGATTAAATAAATTTTGATATCCATTACTATTACTTTAGTAAAGTTATTTCGAATAATAAATAGGAATAATGTAGCTTTCTGATGGGGAACATTTTTGAAATCGGTCCAGCAGTTTTTGAGTTTTTTGTTACAAACATACTGTAATACAAACCTTTCCTAAAGAGTAAAGATATAATCATATTGTTACTATATAATTATTATTTTCAGATATAAAATAGTTAAGTACTAAACTTAAGTATGGTACCGGCTTTAAAACGTCCCACTGCTGGGCACAGGCCTCTTCCCATATAGAGAAGGAATGAGCATTGATCACCACGCTTGCTCATTGCGGATTGGTCATTTCATATTCCATTATTGGTTTTTTGGAATCCAGGTCTCCTCACGATGTTCCTTCACCGTTTATCAATGGTATCTTAGTCTAAGTCACATTGGTACATGCCTGGGTTCGAACCTGCAACTATGTGCATACGAATCTTAAAGAAACTTAAGAAACTACCTACTTAATATCTCTACTATAAAGTCGTCCATACCATAAAGGAGTCCAGTTTTTTCTCGCACTTATAATTTTCCTGTCTTAAGTTTAGTGACGTTGGAAACAAAAAATCAAAGTCTTAGCACGGGTTACGAGAACGGCTTAACACTTTGACAGGCCCGTTGGTCTAACTGGTTAGTGACCCTGACTGCTAAGCCGGAGGACCCGAGCGGAGGTCGTGGGATCGATTTCCACCCAGGACGAATCTTTGTGTGATGATCACGATCATATTTTGTTCTGTGTCTCGGTGTAATGTATCTATATTATGTATGTATTTCTAAATAATATAAGTATGTTTATCAGTTGTCTGGTTGCCATAGTTACAGTCTCTGTCTAGTTTAGGATCAGATAACCATGTGTGAGATGTCCAATAAAAAAAAATATAAAAAAAACACAAATATTACGACTAACATTCTAATTTCTAAAATTATGGAGGTACCGGAATTAATTTATTTGCAAATATGAGTGTTATATATACAATTAATGTTAATATTAATTAAAATCACTTCAATTTAATATTATTATTAAAAACTGTCTAATATACGAAAGAAACGTGGTACCTCAGGAATATATTAAGTTAATTAAATATTTGAGCAATAAACAAACCACCAAGTTGAAAAAGAACTGAGTATTGTGTACATAATTTATAATGACGGTGTATTCTAGTTTAAATTTAGCATTTATCTGGATGTGTAGTGAAGAAAGTATAAAATGATGATTTAACCGTTTGTAATTTGACCCCGCAGGTCTTAAATGTATTAGACAAATAAACAACCACAATGTGCCAGCTACTGAAGGTTAACTTATGCAAACGACACAATTCTAAAACCAATATATTGGTCACGAGTGCATAAACGAATACATTTCAATCAATATTTGAATATAAATTATTATTGAACATTATAATACGGATATCATATCGTTCCTAAAAAAAAGTAACGTTATGAATAATAATACGTAAACAGATGAAATTAAATTTTAATTGAAAACTAATTTTAAATTTATTTCAAAGTTTGGAAATCTATATCGTAGATAACTTGATATATTTTTTTAAGAAGACAATCGTTTAAATCATTTGCAGATGTTTAATTTATTGATTTATGTTGTAAAGCAATGCAAACGTTCTGCATTGAAGTTATACAAATTAACAGCAATATTCTGCCGACGAATAATTGTCAACACAATTCTAACAGGCGCTCAGAATTTATCTGATTATGCGACGCAAATATTTTACCAAAATTAAATGATTCTATGAAAATCTTTTTTCTGTAAATAAACAAAAATGGTCATAATAGTTATGTACTGGTTGGTGCGTCAGTGAAACATATACGCGTGAAGAAGCTCAAGGCACTCCGGTCACTACTGGTAGAATTTAACTCGTAAGTAGTGTGGTCCAAGGTAAAAGCTTTCGTCAACTGCCGTAAAATTTAATGGATTGACCATCTTGTTTTAAATTAATTGGTTTATTATGGGATTATGCGGCGTTGGGAAATTAAGTAGTTCTTGACTGCTGAAAGTATTTATTAAAAAGCAATAAAGTTTTTATAAAATTACACAGTCATGTAAACATACCGGTTGACTATTATTGATTTTGAACAGGGATATATTTTTAATGTAGTAATACAATGCCACTTAAAGCTGATTGTAAATGGTAACCGAAGGAAATTACCGGTACCTACTACAGGCGGTGTTGGGAGTATTCTTAAGGATCTTTTCTTTTTTTACTAGTGATGGCTCCTCGGTATTTGGGATATAATAATATAATTGTGAGTTCGAGAAACTTTTCCAAATTTCTAAAACTTGAACAAATGTCAGATCTCAACAAAATTAAAAGTATATAATATAAAATAAATAAATTACCGTTCAATACTATTCATGTCAAATTGATTGACATATAACTTGCTAATTACGATTTCACAGGCATCATTAACTACTAATTCACCTAAATGAGACGTCAATGACTTATTAACGAACGTTGAATCGCTTCAACATTCAATATTGTTCCGCAGATGTAGTATTGAAGTACTTTGTCACAAACAATGATTTAATTAAATCAACACAAGTTGTACAGTCGTACTGTTTTTGTTGTCTGATTGCTTATTATATGTAATGACCACTTGGCCTTCGTTTTATTCGTTTTTAATCATTCGGTTTATGTTCAATTGCAAATTTATTTTGAATTTAATCATGCTTACGTGAGGAATGACATGTTATTCGTCGTCTTCGTGTTCCTTACGTTGTGTTAATGATGGTTAAAAACTTATACATATTATTGCTAAGTGAAATGCGTTTATTTATTCATAACAAGGAAACCCAACAGCTACACAAAAAGTGATAAATCAATAAGGATAGAGAACATAAAGTCAATTGCAGGTTTCCGCGGATAGCTACAGCACATGAGTTAGACATAACAGAAATTGTACAATAAATTGTGGAAATCATTTGGATACTCTATCAAATATTTGGAAAAAGGTTAGCTTAGTAAAATTTAAGATAGTTTTTAATGAAGATTTTTGGTGGCAATGTGCTTTAGAAAAAAGCATATCCTGTTCCATTGGTCTGGATAAAATTTGTAGTTTGACTATAGCTATTATTACTAACAAACCAGTGGTATAGTTAACATATCAAAATCCTTACGTTCAATCATTTCTAAGAATTTAAAGGTGACATTTACAAGAGGATATAAACTACTATAAACCTCAAAATGTCAACACATAAATAAAATTTTCATTGTTATGATTGTGTTGTTCAATAAATTCGGCTCGCGTTGGCGATTGTGGGTTGTTAATTATATGTTTCGCTAGAAACAAATGTTTTGGCGTAATTTTAGAATGTGCAAAATTAATTGTATGGTAATATGGAGATGTTTGATCAAATAGATAGCGCTGTATTTGGGTAAATTATGGATAATTTTGATACAGTGATTTACTAACGTTTCTTAATTAGAAATCGATACGTCATTTTGTGACATTACCATAAAACTGTTTACTTAGGCAGTATATGTAGAGGCTGAATAGCAAGATAGTCATTCAGAATTAAGAATTTTAATTCAACTTGTTTTTAAATCAGTGGATTCTACATCAGATACTGATGGCGATTAAAAATAAATGGCGATATAAAATCATAAATAAATAGGTACACATAGGTATACATCTAGCTACAAGCTATTTATAGCCAATTGCCAATGAAGGTGTATTTTTAAAACGGTAAGCAAAATTAATTAGGAAAACTGTGAGTTTATTGATATTCCAATATCCTAGGTCAGACATATTAGCAGATGACACCCAGAAATATACAAACTACACGGAAGGTCGCGTGACGTCACACGAAGAGTAATTATTTACATATGATACATAATGGCGAACCGAGGACTGACCCACGGTTGCGACACCCAACAAACATGACTCGCACTGCTGTAGTTGGCGGAATTTGTGGAAATACGGTATTACTAGATCTTCAGTCTTTCTGTTCGATATTAAAAAAGTTATAGAAACATGAGGCAACAAAATCCAGGAAAGATTTATTGATTCAAAAATATTCTTAATCAATAAA
This sequence comes from Plusia festucae, assembly GCA_950381575.1. Taxonomy (NCBI): domain Eukaryota; kingdom Metazoa; phylum Arthropoda; class Insecta; order Lepidoptera; family Noctuidae; genus Plusia; species Plusia festucae. Next base: position 15,577,151 of record OX494435.1, read on the forward strand.
TAGATGTAGAAATATAATTATTATACTCATCAAACTTCTGTAGCGCAAATTTAAGGTGATTTATTACTGTTATCATGTGTAAATAAAATAAAGTGGAAAAACTACACAAATGACAGAACAGCTTTAATTGATATATCGATTTAGAAATACGTAACAAATCTTAGGTAAAAGTTGATTTAAATTCTAAGGGACATCATTTCATTCCCCATTTACAAAATCAAGTACCTCTAACACTAGGAAGACGGCAGAATGATTGATTTGTACTTGATCCGTAACCCATAGTACTAGGTTGCTTTACAACAGTAAGTGTGCCGGTTTCAGCATTTGTTTGGGAAGTGACTCGTCCTATTAGGATAACAAGTTACAAGCGGCGTGACTAAACGATTGGATACGCTTGCAATATGTTACTTAATAAGTGGTTTAAAAACGTGTACCTTTGCTACAAATCTGTAACAATGCATTAAACCGAAGGGTCGAATGTGTGACATCTTTTATGTTAGATAGACTCGTAGAAGAATACCCTATTTTGCAATTTCGCATGATACAATGGGGTCACTTCCAGCTTCATCAGATTCATATAAATACAAGCAACTACTTATCTGATCACCACGGTCCATGGGTACGACTGATCGTAACAATTGAATTGACTATCAATATAAGCAACACGGCATGAAATTATTTAATTCGTCTTTTTGACTAATCTCTAATATTAATTTAATTTAATGTAGGTGTCATTTATTTATTAGTCCGCAAACAATTTCGTCGCCATCTGCCTTCTTCGCAGACTTCGAGATAGTCCTAAAATAATCCTAAAGCCGATAGCTGCTCGCACCATCAGCCCGCTTGTGTGGGCGTTAGTTGAGAAGACGAGGTCTATATTAACTATTAAGTAAGTACTAACATTGATAGGCTAAGCAAGATATAAATTTCATAAGTGGAACTTTTGTAGTCATAATAAATAAATATATAAGTATATAAGCCTAACTATACAATCGAACTTGAATTTTTGAGACTTACAAAACTGACGGCATGTAATAGGATAATTAATTCAAAGTCAATACCAAGGTGGGTTCAATGTAAACTTAGCGTAATAACATGATGTAAACCTGTGTTGGGTAAACTAATGGCTTCTTACGCCAGGCGACATTTATTTCTTAGAAAATTAATTAAACTTCATTGAAATATCCGGCTTAAAGCAGGGAATTAAAACAATTTTCGTAATGTTAACTATTTCAATCTCAATACATTTTTAATGTCGTTAAATTATCTTAAATTTTGAAATAGTTTTATGTGTAAAAATTGAGGTTTTTTTTTAATGGGCAATTTTACAGTGAAGAAATTTATTAATGGAATTTTTAAGTAATAATAATAGTCTTTGATTAACATCTGCATCGATCTAAATTGATAAGGGAAATAACAATGCCCATAATAGGAGTGTATCGTTAGCAAACACGTGACTTAAGTATTATAATTATTCCATATATAGCATCTCAGCGAGATTAAACAATTATCCGAAGAAAAAAACTTGATTATAAACGATGAAGACGAAATGAATTTGAAATTGCAGCTTACCGTAAAAAAAAACTTTGAAATGCCACTAACATGAATCATAATGACAGTTACCCAAAATTTTTATTTTGATAAATCGCAAAACAAAACATTTCGCGAGAAGGAAAACACACAAACAATAGAAATAATGCAACTAAAACTAACGACTTATTAAATAAATAACATCCACAAATTTCAAAAGGATTTTTTTGCAATAAAGATATAATTGATGATGACAGATGTTATTTATCAAAACAAACATCTATTACTAAAATTAATTGTACAAGCATAAACTTACATGAGGTCGTAAAGGCAATGACTTGTGATCAGTATTATCTATAACCATACGAAGTGAATGAAAGTTGAATGAGACTAACAAGATAGAGTACACACGACTGTTAAAATGTATTGCTTGTTTAGAAACAATACTGACTACAATTCAAAACAGTAACTTATTGTTAGCGAGCCATCCGACAATAGGTGCAAACGAATTTGAACTTAGTATTCAGGCCATTTAAATTCTGAGTATATTATGGATCTGCTGTAGTAGAACATGCTCTATACAACATGTATGGAATTGCAGGTCTGGTAGACATTGTCATCAAAAGACACAACAGACAGGAAAAAAATTAAATATAATTAAGAAGGATACAAATAATTAAATTTAATGTATATCTATATAAATGATGCTATAGTAAAGAATAATTTAAGACAAATTAATTTAAAATACTTAACTCATCAGAAACATCTTGACAACAATAAAGCTCTTGAATTGTATACCATTTAGGATTGAAGTGTTTGACATTGCTAAAGTAACCTAAAGACAGATTGGTGTCAAGAGACCCTTAAATCACCATCTAATTTATCAAAAGGTGATAAAGAATCCATTGTTTGCATCTTATTTCTTAATGTTTATAAATTAGACGCTGTCAATAACAAATAGGTTTACATTATGATGTATGAGACGTATTCCGACGAAGATTAAATTTTAGTCCATTGAAGTTTCGAAGTAAGTAATCGTAAAAGTTACATGTGCAAACATTGTTTTGTAATTTTTAATTGTGGCTTTCAATGTCACACGTAAGTTAGGGCCTTGTTTAGGTTATACTTCAATGTATAAATATCGGTCAGTTACGAGAAAGTACTGCCTATCTATCAAGCACGTCAACGTCGCAATAATAACAGATATGAACAAAGTTTTCAAGACGTTTTTGGCCCGGTTCCTATATTCCAAAAACTAATCGTTTCTATTATTACGATCAGTTCAAATGTCAACAAAGTGTCTTACAAAACCTTTTTTTGGTTCCTTTATCATACGATTCGTTACCCAAGTTTGCCAACTGACGTTAGTTAAGTAATGGATGGGTTAGTGAGCACAATGTATTGTTGATAAAATAGATAGGAATACATTTTATTGATATCGAAAATAAATTATTTTGTTGTTAGAAACCAATATTTAGTTTTTACTAACATGTCGAAATCATTTATCTAAGTAAAAATTCCTCCGATTTCCTCATTTGGAAATAACTTATCAGAAATGACAAAAATTACTTAATAATATATGGACTTAACGCCTTGAGGTCTAATTACAAGATCGCTTCATTTGATCAACGTCCTTTACCTTTGCGTTTACCGGAAATTTATATATTATCACTTATAAGTGATTTTATTGCTAATCATGCCCCAGGGAAGCATTATAGGTCCCATTGAAATTACGACCTTATTAAGTAATATCTTTTTTTTCATCGCCATAATGGATGTGCATGCCATAACTGTTATTATTCGCGTCTGCAAATTGATGAACGGTTAAGTTAACCTTTTAACCTGACAAAATTTTAGAAAGATTTTGTTTTCATTTTTGTAGATATAGGTCGATGTTTGGGTTAAAGTCAAGTTTCGTTAAACAATGTGAATACCTGCTGTCTTGTCCTTGTATGAAATTTCTTTCTGGTATCTAGGGGTAAAGGTCCGTTCTGCAGTATTCCGTAAAAAGTAAAGGACATTACAGTTTCGATATAAGGAAACTTGTAACAATAATATAAAGATAAAATCTCTCTTTTTATTACCAGTATTGATTTCTATACCTAATTGAATAAGCATTCAATCGTTATTTATTGTATGTCACATGTAAGGGACAGAATGGAAACAGAAGATTAATTATCCGTTTGGAGATTTGAATCCATGTATTTCAACTTTTAATGAATATTTAATTTAATAAAATGGTAGTAGTCTTTATTGAAAGCTGTTTGATTTTTTTCAACTTTCAATATACCATACAGGAATGACATTCAGAGGATGATCTACTTCTGGGAAAGGTTGAGCTTCTTACTATCTTGGTATATTACGTATGAATATTACGTATATTTTTTACAAGGTAGCTTTTAAAATAAGTTAATTAAGTCAGAGCGAATACCGCAACTAGGTTGGGATAGATCATGCATAACATGTTGCGCTTGCTATTTGAGCCTAACTAGGTACTTTCAATTTCGTTGATATCAGAAGTAGAAGGTAGGCATTCTAAAGTATAAGGCTTGGTTTTGTATTTCTTAATTTTAACTATAACTTAACTTAATGTTTGATCAATTACATCATAATTATCAATGGTATTTTATTGGTTCCGACATTATTGAAATATGTGCTAAATTAAATGCACATTTAACTTTAGATATTTGAATAAACTTAGGAACAATAAGCTAACTTCCATTTAGTTAACTCTAACCAGTATGTTTAGAAACTGGTGAAAGATTCCGTTTAGCCTCAAGGCTTAATCTTAAATGTCCGTTAAGTTTTATGTTAACTAAGTACTTTATAATGTGAGTTAGGACATCCATTCAGTTTAAAGGTGTGGACGAACATTACGACTGCACTCTTGTTAGTTATTAAACGAAATTAATTAACAAACGTACTCTATAATATTGTATTAAATTATATTTACTTAGGAACTCTTTAACGCATGTCACATTACATTGAATCGCTTTTAGTATATATAACTAAAATACAACTTGGACTTGTCATGATCAACCAAGAATTTTAATAAAAACATTTTTTTTACTGTAGAAATAATCATATTCTTGAATTGAGATGCATAGTCTGTAGCCTTTAAAATTTAATATGCCACACGCAAACAGCCAAGCTGACTCGGGGAAGCATGTGCCTATAACGCACTATGTGTATATTGTTCAATGAAAAACAAACGTCGAAAACGCTTATCTACTTACATTGTTGTTTGAATTTTTTGATATTGGTCTTCTTTACTTTCTTCTGATTTTTTCGAAGTAAATTATTGTTTTATCTAAAACCAAAATATCTATTGACATACCTACCTTGGGCCTATCCGGTTTAACCAAAACATTATAATATCTTAACAGAATTCAATCGAAACCAATTTTATTGTCTTTTGGTGTCATCGTTCCATACAAGGTTTGTCCAGTCGGTTCGCTTGCGTAAGCAGAAGTAACGCAAGTTTTTGTTAGTAATTATTTTCAACATGACAGTTGCTTGAAATTACGTTCGTATAATCCTTAAATGTAAGTTTTATGATGTCTTTTAAACAGCAAATTGTGAACAAGGCATTGTGTGTAGAAGTTGTAAATGTTGCTTCGGAGGAAAATGTTTTATTGATTGCATTGTTGATATTTCTATATTCAATTGATTGTTTCCAAAATAGGTCTCATTTCTAGTATTATTGATAATAACAGTACATATTTATTTATTTTTGATTGTATATATTTAATACTGTAAACTTAATTCACTTCTAAATTATGAATTCAACTCATTTCTGCTTTAAATAATTGTTTATTTATTTTGAAATATCTCACTTCTATCTTAATAGTTATCATTAGTTTTAGCGGATTTCTATTAGGAATGTCCTTCCTAGCAAATATTACAGTCTGATGGAAATACCAAGATTCGTTAAAGAATGTCAAAAAGGTTAATAAACACATCACAGTGTTGCAAACTTGATGTAAAAGGGAAACCAACATTAATGATAGTCTTTAACTTCTCGTATTATCTTTTTGTGAACATTTATTGCAATGTTAATTTAACTTAATACACAGAAATTTGTATTCATATTCTTATGTTCCTTAGATAAAGAAGTCTAAACAGGTATATTATTATGATAGGGAATTTTATTTTGCAACAGCAATTACGAAATAAATTTATTCCAAATTTCCGTTCTGACTACATAAATTTAACAAAGGTCTGATGTTTGTATTTAAAATAAAGGCAATAAAGCTATAAAAACTTATAATAAATAAAAATTCTCAAGCTCCGATTTTCCACAAATTTATCATAAATCAAGTAATCAAGAAACAAGTAACGATCGGTTTATTGACCAACTCCGAACCATTTACGACACCATTACACAATGAATGGAATCCAAATTACAATGAAATATGAATCCAGGATATTATCAATTCACAAATCAAATTGGTTTAGGTGTTTTAAGTCCTTGACATTTAGGTTATGGTTGCCTTTGTCCTTGCTCCGGTATTTGTCCGGATGGTCCAAGCAGATCCGGGTCAAGTGATGAAATGTAACGCAATACGTTGTTTTCATTTATGTTTGACTATTCGCGTTATCTTTTGTTTAAGTAATGAACCTGCTGGAAAGGCGTTTGAAGTAAATCGGTTTTCTCGTTAAAAATAATGTTGTGTACGATCTCTACTTTCAAATTTTCGTTTTCGTGGTATAGCAAGAGTTGGTTCCATCGTCATGTTTTGCACAAAATTGCAAAGGTTTGGACTACTAGGTATAATAGTTCTATGTCTTTCATATTATCTTCAATGCTTAAACACAGCGTGAAGCTTAAAGTAGATGGCATTTGTGTCACAATGATGAATAAACCCACTAGTCTACATTGTGTAGACAAAATGTATGTCTTTCCATTTTTAGACAGTACAAGATCAAAGTGACTAAGAGCTGCTTTTGTAACATCTGATGATGTTATTTCAAAATTATCGAATACCTCAACAGGGAATTGTTGACCTTTTTCATCATTCACACTAGATGCCAGTTGACCTGATCGTTTCTGATCGATGGTTGATAACATTATTTGAGGTCGTCTGTCAATCGCATGATTGTTTGATGTAAATAGTTCCTTAGTCTTGATTGTATCTTCAAGTGATTTTGACGGGTAGATTGTGTTGAATCATAAATAAAATAATTTTCAAGCAGAATCAAAATATTTTTAATTCTAGTAGATAAATATATGCAGGTTCTTTCGACACGTTGACTGACTCTAGTTGCGTAGAATGCGTTGAATAGCTCTAGCAAGCACTGAATCAAATATTTTACCATAATCAATATTAATTTAAGAAATCTAGTTCTCAAAACTAAGCAAGTTCATCTTATATGATATTTAGACGATTATCGTGACCTATTACAAACTAATTTTGATAAAGTTGAATGTAAATGGTATTTTATCCACATATTTGGCCATAAAACCGTCTGAACATTCAAGGCTTACCGGTTTATTCTTTGCTTCACCAAGTTTTCAATTAACTACGGGATACGTAATGTCTCTTGGTCCTATTTTGACATTAATTTCTCCAACATAAATTGTATCGTTGTTCGTTACTTTTTAATAGCGTTTTTTTATAATTATTTAAGCGTCTATAATTTTATTTTTTTAGTTTGGAATTGAAAGATTTATACTAATGATAAATACTTTGGTTCTATTTAGATTTGCAAATAGCACGGAAAAATAAATCAAAAGATTTTTTATTCAGATTTTTAATTTAATATGTATTGCCTGTTGTTTTTCGTTGATTGTTTTTTTTAATTAGATTTGATGTGAACACAAGTGGGTGTACGTAACCATCATAATTTAATTATTCACTTCTTTATCAATGTCAACCTAACCAAATTGAATGTCAACCTCCGTAAAAGCTGCGACAAAGCAATCATAAATTAGTATAATGTGTTTTTCATCCCACATATAAATCTTGAAACGATGTAAACACCGAGTTTAATAGATTTTAAAGAAAATATATAGATTTTGTGACTAATGACATTTTTTTGCGTCCATAATTATAGTCACTGCAGTACATAGTTTAAAACAGATGTGTTTTTCCCATTCGAAATACATCGGTGTATTTATTTCACAGAAAGAACGGCACATGTTACACTTTTGCTTAAAAAGTTTCATTTTAAAACTTACTATCCAAACAAGAATTTATAAAAAAGACACAGAAGTCTAATTACTCGATCAATGAAACCACTTTCTAAATATATCTTACAATGCGTAAAACAGTCGATAAATAGCATTAGCCAGTCTAAGCACTTAGGAAGCGGTGTAGTATGGGCGATTCAGGGTGCTGTCTAGTTTGTCCACGTTTAAAAAATGTTACTAAGTAACAGCCTAATTTGAATACGGTTTTTTATGGTTTGGATTATACCTACCTACCGTTCAGAATATTATTTTTAGTTTATCTTAAAGTATTTTTTTTAACTAGGAGTACTATAGCAACATGATATGAACAAAGAATTTCAATTGCTATAATTATCATTGTGTGTGCGTGCATTTGGGTGTGAAAAAAGTTTATTGTTCATTGAATTTGTGAATATGAGAACTTGTGCAAAAAAAGGTAAATCATTAATGGTTATTAATTTGTGTAGATGCTACTTTCTTTATTCGTGTCAAGTGCAATGCGAATAAACAGTTGCATGTATTTGGTAGACGTTGTTCTTGAGAATATTGGCATAATTATTCAGCCATATACATAAGTACTTATTAATAATCATGATCATAGTAATAAACTAGCTGTACCCTACGATTTCACCCGCGTATGTGATCCCCGTTCCCGAAAAAATGTAATTTTGGTATATGCACCGTGTATATATCCATAATAATATGAATTTAGTAAAAACCGGTTATTTTAATATTACAAACAGACATAATTCTCACATCTACGAAAGAATAGAGTACTTAAACCAGCCAATGGAAATACATTTTAAATTTATTATACGAAACTTTTGATTTTAAGTTTCTGCGGTAGATATAAATCCTAAATAAAAGAGCCTCATTCAATTTTATTTCATACTTAAAACCTAAACCTTCATCAGCAAAAAAAGCCTTGATGAAGATATTTATATCACATTGAATAAACTCCTCACAATATTGAGTTATCAATCATCTGATGACAAGCAAAGCGGTCCATTTGACAGTTTATTATATAAGCAAAACAATGGAATGCAACACAAGAACATCTTACAAAGAGGCGCGAAGGAAGTCATTAACTAGAAACACCTACACTGGGTTTTATGTGTTAGTGATGTCGGATGCTAAGACCTAAGCTCCTACGCAAACGTCCACTCAATAGCGGTGCAATATCGACTGAGAACTAATCCGTTTTTTTTTAAACGTAGTTGTATTTATTTAGCAACTAGCGTCTGCCCGGGATTTCGTCTGCGTGGACTTCAGAATTGGGTCCAAAAAGAAATGAAAAATGAGAAAGTAATAAAATTTTCACCCGTGTTATCGCTTGCGCTGTAATAGAGAAAAATACCAAATTTCAAAGCTGTCTGCCCACGGCTTAGCTCGTAAACAATTTTCAATTTTCGCTCGGGAACTACTTAAGGAACCGGGATTAAAGATAACCTCTGTTTTTTTTTCCATGTCAAAGACTACCTGCATGCCGTATTTAATCAAAATACGTTGAGCCGTTTTTACGTGATTGAGCAACAAACATCCGAACATCCACACTTTCAAATTTATAATATAGTAGGATAAGCTGGTATCCTGCGGTGTCACCCGCGTAAGTTTCTCCGTTTCCGTAAAAATATTACATATATTCTTTTTAATATTTATTCTGCTATTTGGGACGGGGACGAATAAAACAAATCAAGGATCATGCATATCGGTCCACTCGTTCCCGAGTTATAAGTGGTGTTAACCCGACTTTGTTTTATATCTTTAAAATGATTTAAAAAGGACCTTTGAATTATAAACACTAGACTAGAATAATAATAATAAAATAGATTACAGAAACTGAGGAAAATGGATTTAAATATTACATGAATTTGAAATTTTAGCCAGCCAAATTAAAAAAAAATGATATCCCCATTTTTTTGCACTATTCTTTACGAAATTTGGTTTGACCCACTGCCCTGTGTCTAGATTGCTATCATAATTTCATTTTTAAACCGTATGTCATTTGTATTCTGGACACAAATAAACGACTGTTATATCACATAGATCTATTATTTGATAACAGTAAAAAAATCTGTTTTTATTTTTTTTATTCATTCATTAATTTGTATTTATATTGTTAAAAATATTTCGTGTTGTATAATAGTGCTTAAACGATGCTATATAAAGTTAACTTGACCTTAAATTAATACACAATTTGTGTATTAATTTTAATGTTCTCATTATAGACCAGGGCCGAAGCCTTCAAAATTTGTAAAAAGTTAAAAAAAATTACAGTAGGATGAAACCAATTAGAAAAGGAAGGGAATATGATAAAAATTAAAGAAAAAATAAATTACGGTCGATCCGAGTTCGGGAAGGGGGGGAGGGGGGGGTTTTAAGGGTAAAAAATGGTTTATCTTGATTTCCAGCAAAACTACAAGTCCTATGGAAAAAAGTCAAATGGCAAAGTTGTAGGTAATAAAAAGATCTACAACTTTTGTATTTACACTTTTTTCACATAACCTCAAAATGAATGTGAAAAATCCAAAAAACCAAGTTTTTGGTTTTTTATTTTTATCTTTTTCAAAAATATTTTTTTTTTCACGAAATTTGGTGAAAACTTACCTTTTTATGTGCCAAATACGCTGTAATTTATTTGATTAAAAATATTTATTTTTTCACCTTATTTTGAATTAATATAAAAAAAACACCCTAATTTTCAATCGAAAATTCACCCGTCAAAATATCTGCTTTTTTCAAAAAGTATGGGGATTTTTTGTTTGTTGAAATCTCTACTTTCTGATGGTGTAAAAAAAATATACATTGCTATAGTGAATGTTCTCAGAAAATGCATAATCACTATTGTACAATTTCATCAAAAAAATGTCTTTGCTTCAATTTTTTCCAGTCTGCATTGGTTCTTCATGCAGAATTTCATCTGAATCATTTTGTGAGATTTTCTATGACATTAATGTAATTCGAATTTAATAAATAAACTTTAAACTGAAAAAAACATTAAGCAATGTCATTTTTTTGATGAAATTGTACATAGTGATTATGCATTTTCTGAGAACATTTACTATAGCAATGTATATTTTTTTTACACCATCAGAAAGTAGAGATTTCAACGAACAAAAAACCCCCATACTTTTTGAAAAAAGCTGATATTTTGACGGGTGAATTTTCGATTGAAAATTAGGGTGTTTTTTTTATATTAATTCAAAATAAGGTGAAAAAATAAATATTTTTAATCAAATAAATTACAGCGTATTTGGCACATAAAAAGGTAAGTTTTCACCAAATTTCGTGAAAAAAAAAATATTTTTGAAAAAGATAAAAATAAAAAACCAAAAACTTGGTTTTTTGGATTTTTCACATTCATTTTGAGGTTATGTGAAAAAAGTGTAAATACAAAAGTTGTAGATCTTTTTATTACCTACAACTTTGCCATTGAACTTTTTTCCATAGGACTTGTAGTTTTGCTGGAAATCAAGATAAACCATTCTTTACCCTTAAAACCCCCCCCTCCCCCCCTTCCCGAACTCGGATCGACCGTAATTTATTTTTTCTTTAATTTTTATCATATTCCCTTCCTTTTCGAATTAGTTTCATCCTACTATTATTTTTTTTGGTTTTAACAATTATCGGCCCTGGTCTATTATTGAACAATTAAGCGCTATTAGTATCCATAAAGTTCAATTATTATCAGAACGTCTTAATAAATTTGAATATTTAATTTAAGATGCTTCAAAAAAAGATGTTAAATGTATGTTTTTGCAGAGCAGACCTTGTACTATTCACTAATGTGAATTGACCCAGCGATATATGTATAATCTTACCTTGCTTATGCATAATATACTGAATTATTTTTTATGGAGTGCGTTTATTCAACGAGGTACGCACTCCATAAAAAATAATCCTGTATTTTATACCGGATACCTCACTTGTTTATTTAACATGCAGCCTAGGAATGTAATTACTTAGTAAAATCAAATCAAATCATTTATTCGTTTGCAAATATGGGTGCATAAATCAAACCAATAAACCAACCAACTAAATGATAACAGGATATGACAAATTCCAAATAAAAAATGCATAATTATTATCTATAGATCTCTTTAGAACGATCACGATTTCAGTTTTCATTAATTGTCTACATTGTGTAAATCAAGACGAATTGATTCGACCACAAGAATTTTACGTGATCATCTCACATTTTCCTGCCTCCAAGGCTACCAATTAGTCCTACAGTCAATGCCGCCATCAACACACATTTGCGAGTAAATTGGAACTGGTTTTATAGTTATATCTGTCGCGATATGTGTTGAAGGTAGGTGCAGATGCATCAGACTTTTTTCGGTTTAATAGGTAGCTATTAAAGTTTATTATTATTAATAAAGAAATGTTGTTGACATTTTTTACTTGAATTTAATGTAATGATTTGCTCGCCGCAACGTAAGATTTACGTGATCCCACTATATATAAAGAAATTATATAATAGATAAATGTCATCATAATCACACCATACAACTGATAAGTAGCATCAAATTGTTTGAATGAATGCATGACACACAATAATTAAATTTAATTCCAAGTTGTAGTATTGGTTCGTTTATGATGCAAATATTTTAAATGAAACATCTACCTATCAAACCTCTATAAAGGAAGGTATTTCGCCAAAGGAATTTTCCTTTGCCGAAATGGAATAGTTCAGCAGCGCTCGAGTTGTTTATCCACATTATAATTTGTAAGACGTGTCTTGTTAACATTGATCGTAAAATAGTTTGTAGTAGTAAAGTTGCAAAAATCAAACAGTGATGTAAGGTACTTATGCAGCATCACGCACACAATATTCGAATACAGTCGATCTGCAAACTTGACCATTGTGACCCTTTGACCGTAAATTTTATATTATTGCACACATAAAATACTAGCTAATTAGAGGAGGAGCGAATTTTAAATGTTAGTTATTATTGGTCAATTTTATGTTTGTGTAGACATCAGTGAGTAAATATGAAGGTTTGCAATGTGATGTAAGTTCGGTTTTGATATCAGGTGTTATATTATTTAAATCCTAAATCCTACTTAATAATAAACTTTGCATATTGTTTTTTTTTTCTTTTTTTTTAAGTAACGACGCCTGCACTAAGGAATTTAATCCTTGTGTCGCGGGGGTTTCACAAACATTCAAATCACATGCACAAAGGACACCCAGACTTGGAACAAGTATCTGTGGATCACAAAAATGCTTGTCCCATGCGGGGATTGAACCCGCAGCACGTCGCACACAGTGGTAATTAGCATGGTGACCTATACCACTCGGCTATCCTTGCAGACTTATTATTATTACTTTTTTTTATATGTTTATAACTTATTCAGGAAGGTGAATTAATAAATTATGTACTGTAAATTATGCATTAGATTTTTTTTGTGAAAAATATTATTGTGTTTTATTTAGACTATGTTATTTTGTAGGTACTATACGTATGTACCTACGACTCGATAATCATATAGTGTACTTGCTTACTATTATTAAACTTAAATGTTGTAAATTATCTATGTACAATAATGTCGTAAATTATGTCATCTACGTGAAAATAATAAATATTTACAAAACATATCAAATATTTTACAAGTTCTTTCTGACGTCATGTAAGCTCATTCATAAATTAGTTCCTACTAGATATTAAATTATTAATAATCTTCTTCTTTTGTTTCTATGACCTCGATTCAAATTCTATCCGACCAGTATTGAGCAACCTAGTGTAGGGCTCTGTACTGGATAGGTTAATAAACCCATTACCGCAACTAAAGTACTTTGATCAACTAGTTAATAATTAATTACTAATGCTGATTTTGCTATCTTTTTTTAAAAACATAATTTTAATGTCATGGAAGGTCAAAGGATGACGTTTTTTAAGTTATAGATGTATCAAGTGTCTACTGACATTTATTTTATCAATTTTAAATATGTATGTTCAAAAAATATATTTCGCAAGTTAAAAAAGCAGTTCATTTTCATTCTAAAATTCAAGTTCAGGTTTGACGTCAAGTAAAATGATTAAAGATCGTTTTGTTTTTATTCACTGTCTGAAGTAAATGTCACGTTAATAAATTAAAAATATCATCACTGATATTTTCACAAAGAAAATTCATGAATAAAGCTTAATACAAATTATTTAATTATACAAATGGCATATTATGATGTCATTTTATTTATAGTCTAACCATCATATCCTTTATAAAACGACTATAATTTTTTTTATTCTAGAATTATTGTGTAAAATATCTTACTAAATTGCCGTATTTCTTTAGATCCACAATTCATCCTTCAAATTACGCAACTTTTACAAGACAGGTCGCTTATGTGGGTGTTTAAGTAGCGGCCTCACCAAATAAGACCTAAACTGATGGTTAAACATTTGACAGACTTATTCAATGTAATGACAGCACTTCATAATTAATTATTTAATGTGTCTAAAGGAATTATTTGCTTATTTTGTTGAAATAATAATAATTATCAATAATATCTTGGAACAACTCATACACAGCCAATCTAGGTAAAGCCTGAAAACTGATAGACATACTTATATATTTTTAAATACATACATATTTTATAGTTAATTGATAATAGATCGATTTCACACAAATATTAGTCTTGAATGGGAATCGAGCCTACGAACTCCGGTTTAGCAGAGCACGAACCCAGGACCTTAGAACTGGCGACACCTTGAAAACCGGTGTGTACGCTACACGACCACGAAAGTCATCGTTGTTTTTCTTGAAAGTCTTTCTTGAAATAAGTAATATATATATATACATGATGATAATAATAGGCACCAAAAAGTCTCGTATTTTGTTATAATTACGATTATATACCAACTTAAGCAAGTAAAACAAGGTTCGTGTCAATTTTTTTTGAATTAGAGTCAGTTACGTAATTTTAAAAAAACTTTCGTGTTACTACGTAGGTACATAAATAAACAGTTATGCATAAAATCATAAAGCAATATTGATGATTAAGTTCATTAATCTCCATAAATCTCACAATTATAGTGACGTAGGTCGGTAAACCTAAAAGTACATATATAAGGTATATTTTGAGTCTTTATCAATTTGGGATTCCCCAAGAGATTAAGTACAGGCCCTTTGACATGTTTGTTCAACTATTGACATTGAAATTCAAGTTTGTAAGAGCTTCTGGTAATTATTTCTCAATCAAAATTTTACCTTATGATGTAACTCGTAAGAGTGTTTTTATTGTCGGGGATTTTCGTCAGTCTTTTGTTAATTGGCGTTTAATATTGAAAAGGATGTCCTGGTGCTTAAGCTTAGCACTTATTGATAGCGTTTTTTTTTACTTGGAATGTTTAAAATGCAATATCCGTGTTGATACAAGGAATTTGGCTATTAACCTGTGTTATGGAAGGTTATGAAAAAAATGTAGAGTTTTATATTGTTTTCTGCGGTTTACGCGAAAACGAATGAAACGTCGGGAACTAAAATCAAAATAAACCGCGATAGAATACGTTTAAAAGTAGTTTTATTTCAATGTAGAGTTCTATTATTTTTACGACGAAAAGTATAATTATTTACAAGCCTTCTTTAATTGACATTTTAAAGCTTTTAACGATTTCCTTTTTTTGTGTAACCAGGAAAAGATGTTTACATAAAATTAAGGACATTTTAATCTTTTTAAGCTTGAGCTTGATTGATTGATCTTTTGAGCTTATTATTATTTAAAATGCCATAAAACTAAAATCGTGTTTCCATTTTGAAAGAAGAAAGAAAGAAAGAAAGAAATATTTATTTGTTAGAATATAGTACAAAAGTTGACATAAAAGTAATGAGATCTTATATTCTACCATTTCTGGTGTACAAATATTATTCTTATTAATGCCTTATAACTAGTATACAGTTCTATTATTTCTAATCGACAGGTGTAATTATATTGTTTTGTCGTTCAAATATTCAGTTGTGGAATAGTAACATTTTTGTATAAGCAATTCAAACAATTTATTTTTAAATTTATTCACGTTAAGGCTTTTTAAACCGTTCGGTAATTTATTATAAATACGAATAGCCATACAGAACGAGTTTCTGCTGTACATTGTTGTACGTTGTTTAGGAACTTGAATTTTATGTGGAAACCTGCTATTCCTATTAGTGATCACAATATTTTTAACAAAAAGACTTGGGTGTTTATATACAAATATACAGATTTCCATAATATATAAACAGGGTAGTGGCAAAATTCTATACTTTTTAAATAAAGGTATACAGCTATCAAGGTAGTCTGCTCCACTTATTGCCCTTATACATTTTTTTTGAGCTATAAAAGCTCTACTTATATTTACAGAGTTACCCCAAATAACTAATCCGTAACGTAAAACGGAGGATACATATCCGTGATACGCGCAGAGAGTAGCATTGAGTGTAGCCACTTGTCTTAATCTGTTTATAACATATACATAACTATCCAATTTAGAGCAGATTTTATCTATATGTTGCTTCCAGCTACAGTACTTATCAATAATTAAACCTAAAAATGGAGTAGAGTCTACTTTTTTAATGGTTTTATTATTTTGAACAATATTGACAGGTATGGGGTAACTATTGTACGTCTGATATTGTATAAGTTGAGTTTTGTTTATGTTTAAATTTAAATTATTATTTTCTAACCACTTTATAGCATTATTTAAAGTTTTGTTTATGTCTTCGTTGTATGTATTTTTATTATTGCAGTGTATCAATAAGGTTGTATCATCGGCGTATAACACACATTTGTATTCAGTAGAGTCAGGGAGATCATTAATATATATTAAGAACAGTAGAGGCCCGAGAATACTGCCCTGTGGTACACCGCAGCCATTAACTTTATATTCAGATCTCTGTGAGGTTTTGTAAAGTCCTGATAGGCTTGGTATTTCAACACATTGATAGCGGTTGGTGAGGTAGCTTTCTATCCAACTTAATGCATTACCTCTAATACCATATTTGTCTAGCTTTGTTAGTAGTAATTTGTGGGACACAAAATCAAAAGCCTTGGACATGTCGAGAAACACCGATACTACTGGGACTTTTTTATCTAAATATTCAGTAATAATTTTTATTAATGTGAAGCAGGCTAATGTGGTTGAATAGTTTTTCCTGAAGCCAATTGTTCTGACTTTAAAATATTATTTTTCAAAAAGAAGTTATGCAATATTCCGTACATCGCTTTTTCGAATATCTTCGACATAATGGGGATTAACGTAACTGGACGATAATTGTTCATGCTGGTTTTATCTCCTTTTTTAAAAAGTGGTTTTACTACCGAGTATTTTAAACGTGTTGGAAAGCTCCCTAGAAAGAATGATAAGTTTATAATATGACTAATTGGACCTGATAAACTCTTAGCACATTTTTTTATCATATTTGTGTTAATATCATCATAACCCGTAGAGTTTGTGTTATTTAGTGAATTTATTATTATTTATTTGCTAACTTGAGTCAATTTAAAACACAAGAATTTACGATCCCGACACTAATTAATGCGACCACATAGAAGGTCAAGGCTACCAAAATACATAATATTCAAATTATTAATTTCTCGCAAAATTCTTTTTTTTTATAAACTAACAAAATTTATTCCAAACTATACTTTATCTTAAAAGTGATATGGATTATTTTTATTTGTATGAGATGTTGTTTCCGTGAAGACGACACTAGTACAGACCACTTTTACTATTGACATTGAAATACAAGTTTCTTTAAGCTTCTGTTCATTATTTTGTATTCAATTACATCCTTAATGTCATGATAGATAAGAGTGTTTTTACTTTGTCAATTATAGTAAGTGTTTTAGTTAAAAAACAATAAAGAAAATCCTGGTGCCGCTTAAAATGCTTTTTATGATAATCATATTTTGATCACCGAAAAACTAACTCTTGAAAAAAAATTCCGTGTCCATACATTATTACAGAATTACGAAATATTCATTTTGTTGATAAAATTATGAAGACGCCTGAGGAATTCTTTACGCACCTATCAAAAAAATCACATCAATATATATTAATTGGGTATCACACATATTATTGTCCCATGCGGATATCGAAGATGCACCGCATCGCGCAGCGGAGGACTTGTTGACCCTAATATATAATACATCTCCGCTCTTTCAGACGAGATCAGAGAAGTTATTTTTTATAAAGAATTTTAATACTTTTTCATGCGCAAATAATCTAAGCTAGCGAACATAATGTAACAATACCAAGTTATTGTACCGCGTAATTATCAACAATCAAACAAATGTGAGAAGTTTTTAAGATCTTTGTTTCTTTATGTTCTAATTATCTCAACTCATTCATTCATATTATGAGGTGAAGGATACGGCAAAAGGAATAAATTGACTGAATATATTGTTTTTGGAAGAAAACATTATGTATATTCCGTGCAAATTCACACGCGAGGAGACCGGAGGTATTATAGTCAAATTCGTGGAAAATCAGCAACAATTTTCCACATTATGTATGAAAAAGATAAATGAAATACCTCTTCATTACTTAAAAAAATCCTGAAAAATACGTTTTTAAGTAGGTACTATATACACATAATTTATTTAAAATTTGCTACAACATGAACTTTCATAAAATAAAGTAATATTCTGAGAGTCTAACGAGTTTATCTCTGCATCATTTTTGTTTTATTACTCTTTAGTTCTAAACAATCATACACTGTTAATTGAATGGCCACGTTTAAATATTACATAGGTAATTTACCTTTAAAAATCAAGCAATTCATTCCAATTTCCAACTCTACAATTCAAAACACATTTCTCGCGACCTTTGCAAGAGAAATATAGTCTCTTTGTTCAAAAACTGTTAGCAAAAATCTCACATTATTATCCACTAGTAATCAATCAAATTACCTCAGAAGTTTTTAAACAAATGACTTAAACTGACCATCGTACGTCGAAATTTCTTTAAGCCATTCCATTTCGCAATGCCCGCAGATAATAAGGGTTACACAATGATGAATCACCTGATTACACATCTCTTACTATAAACGACCAAATAAATGTTTGTCGTTTATTTAAATGAGCACACTAAAATATTTTAAATATGAGGTTAAAAGAAAACAATGGTAGTGGTAAATTTATATTACATATTTGAATAAAAGAGGGCGTACGGCTACTGTTCCAGCGGTGACTAAAATGGCATAAGCATGATACGTATGTACGAGAATTTAATGATGCCTATGACTGTTCCTCCGCAGTTCAAGGTATCTGGGTACTCATAATAATATATTCATTTAACTTTCTTAAAAACACGTCAGCCGCATGCAATGCCACCGCTGGGCGACGGTCTTTGCACAATGTGAGTGATCAGACGGATGGCGCCGCCGAAGCCAGCCCACGAAGAGATGGCGGGACGACATGGACGTATACCACAAGGGCTGGTTCGAGGTGGCGTGAGACAACGATTTATGGATAGACTTGGGGGAGGTCTCAACTGTATAGTCTAATAAAAAAAAACAAACAATACAATATTTAATGAGCTACAAAATCTCTTTTATAGTTTGACTGAAAATAAAGGGGAAGCCACGCTCATCGCGGATCAATGACCATTAGTAAACATACAAAGACTCCCCTGTATCTCGGAAAGCACGTTAGGCCGTTACGGTTGGTCCCAAATATCATACAGTGACAGGCAGAGCTCTTCATTCAATTGAAACACAGATAGATTCTACAGTTCACGTCAAATTCGACCACCTAACATTGCTTATCCGCAGAATCAGTTTTCGCACGCAAAATTTATTCATTAAGTTTATTTTTAGATACTTATTAAGAATGAAGGCCAATACGTGCCAAATTACGTATATTTCTAAGTATAAATGTTCTGACCTATCAGGTAATCGCAATACTACGCATTTAAGAAGCTGGTATTATCTTCAAATACAATCAGGTAATCAATTTTATGAATGTGATGCTTTAGTTTATACACTGGAAATAAGAATATGCATATGAAAACAATCGAAATCCGAATAAAAAACTTTTAAATGTCATTGGATAATCCGCATATTGCCATTAAGAAACTTACGAACTTGTATTATTTTACTAATTTTTTTTTTTTTTTTTTTTTTTTTTTTTACCTTTAATTTATAAATTTATTTACTATACACAACTTATAATAAACTATATTAATTATACTAAACTAAACTAAAAACTTATAAGATAAATAAAACTATCTATAAAAAGAAAACTTGCTAACCAATATTAAGTAATATGGATTACAAAATAAAGGCTAACAAGCATCAAAAAATTCATCGTCATCTTTGTCTATGACGGGAAACGTGCCCAAAAGGCTGGCAGCATTGCCACGTTGAATGGCAATACTAATTCTCTGTGCCAAGAAAATGCCAGCCCTCTGGTCACGTGTGGAGTCGACCAAACGTTTGGAAAGTTCCTTAAAAAGAGCTCGTGCACATGGTCCCCATGTCCCGAGCGTTTCAACCCCAAACGGCTCGAAAATATAATTACCTATTAGGTTATTATATTTCCGCCGTTTTAGGGTTTCCGCAGCTCCAGCAGCAGCGCCAGGAGAGGCCGCTGAACTTAGAACGTGGGATTTTACTAATTTTGACTTAAATATAGAGAATAATCGAAAATTAGGATCAATTTACACCTTGTACTCTTGTGAAAAGTCATTATTTCTACCCTAAAAACCTAAAAAAAATACTGGGTTAAAACACTAAATTTACCAAAATTGACGCCATCATGGTCATGTCACTTTTTGTTGCTATAAGTTTTTTTTTCTGATGAATGGAATGGATAAAATTTCAAAGATTAACTTGTTAAACGATGATAAGAAATCTTAAGGAAGACTGTGTCTCTACTCTTGATTTTTTCTAGTTTTTCAGTTAAACTACCAATTATTTTCTTTTTACACGAAACATCGGATCTTTCATAGGAAATTCTGTTATATGAATACATTGATATAAAAGAATTCTCATTTTCAACACGACCTGAAATAACTAAATCCTAAATATGTATCAAATGTTGCTTATAAAAAACAGTATTTGTTAAAATTCCTAAAATAAACCTTTAACGTAATAGCATGTAGCAACTTAAATATTGTATTTAATAGGAAGTACATAACTTGAAGCTTAATTAAGATGTTAGACATATCATAGAATGATTTGTTTCAAACATTTTAATTAAACAGTTACGTATCATCATATTTCAAACTTAGTGCTAATTAGAGGCGGAAAAAATAAAGTGCATTTATAATATTAGCATATTATGATACTGACAATGATGCTTTTAAAATGTATCTTCGTTTATATAATTATATTAACGCTGCTTGTATCACACATTAGGTAATTTGTCAAATAACTTAAGAACTGCCTAAAGGCATCGCTACGAAATCAAGAAGTACTGCAAGCCTTGATTGGATGTCATTTGACGAAATCTATTAAAAACCAAAGTCAGGTTTTGTTACTATACTTATAACTCAAGAACGGGTGGACCGAATTTCGTGATCTTGTTTTATTGGATTCATTTCCGTCCCGAAATAATGAAACAGCATGAAAAACAATTGAAAATTTACGGAACAAAATATTTTTACGGGAACAGGGACATGACATGACAATTAAATACTTAGGTACATGAGTGTAACCGCGGGATAACGTTAATGTTGAATATTAAAAAATCAGACTCTGATCTTGATTTATGGCAAAAGTTCTCTATAGAATCCAATCTCTTCATCTTTTAGGTATTTTAAGGTGTTTATCTAATATATAAAATTCTCGTGTCGCGATGTGTGTTCCTTAACCCCTGCGAAACGGCTGGCCCGATTCGTATGAATTTTTGTGAGCATGTCGTGCAGGTCTGAGAATCTGCCAAAATTTTTCAAGCCCCTAAGTGATAGGGGTGGCCCTCTCCAGATTTTTTTTAATATGGCATAAGAATGTGTCAGCTAGTTTAATAATAAAAGCTTTTGTTCGACAACCGTAAATCAAGTATAAAAAAACGTAATATCTATAAGTCAATAACATGTACATGTTTTTCTATGAGATTGCGATTGGTGACCCAATGACATCCAATTGACCAATCTCCATTGGTAAACCGATAGCCGTAGTGGTTTAAGTAAGAAAAAACTGGAATAGTGTAAATAAATACAATAAGCCGATATTCCGCTTTTGTGCATAACTGCCAATCAGATATTTCATAACGTGTCAGAGACGCTACTGGCTTGTGCTACATACTTGTACACTCAATGTCAATGGTGTTTGGAGGAAATAATTAATTAGTTATTGTACAATTTAAGAAATAAAATGGCTTCAAGTACTGAGAATGATATTTTAAGTAATTCTGAGCGAGTAATAATATATTATGTCTTTTAACCTTGGAGAGCCTACTTCATAAAAACTAATGACTTGTTAGTCATAAAATTGTTGTATAAAATGTTATTAATAGAAATTCCAATATGGGTTCAATAACCGCACTAAACTTATAACGTGAATAAATTGATATTAAGGCATTTAAAAATTACTCGCGGTTAACATAATCAATTTGTAAAAAATAAGTATAAACAAGTATTATAAGAACCCGTTAATAAAAAAAATATAAAAAAACACAATTAGCAGAGATATCATAGTAAACAACTTGCCAATTAATAATGATTACTTTAGGCAAATTAAATTTTAGCACTTATAATTTGCATTAAAAGGTCTAGGTTTCATAACAATGTAATTACCTGGAAATAATCTAATCACGACATACCTATTTATACATACTTGATACAAACACAATTATTATTAGGTACCTCAACAACTTTTACATGGCGGTACGTTTTTAAAATCACTTGTTATTAATCAATATTGCCAATCACTTGTCTTGTCGGCTGTACTCCCGACTTCGTCAGGTGGCTAAACAAAGCGTTCGACACAAAACTATCTGTCGTTGCATCTCGTACAGTAGGACGCGTTGTGCGTACATTGCTTAGGATCTGGCCCAAGTTAGAAGCGGTAGCGAGTCTAAAGAATAAAGTAGCATAATATCGGATTTCTTTACTAGATCAATCAAAATAGCTCCCGTAAGTTAACTTAGATGAAAATATCTAGTAAAAAGTCACTAATTCCAAATTATTATGTACTCAGCTTGATAACAGTAAAAGTAGAATTGACAATAACATACTTAGAAAAATGCTAAGGTGATGATTTATGATTGAGTGGTTTATGGTAAACGAAAGACCTTTTGAATGTGATGCGACAATAAATACGTGTAATCAAAACAAACCTTCGCCTAGTATTAACTAAAAACCAATTTATGTTTATAAAAATACTGTTTATTTATAATGAATTATAATCAGCGCTGATTTTTTGATCATCCATTTATTCATTATTTTAATACGAACGTTACCAAACAAATATAAATAATTAAATAATAATTGATCTTTAATGCGGTTATGTGCAATTCATGAAAATGAGAGAAAAAAATTAAAATCTTAAGAACTATTAACATTTTTAATAAATCTTATTATAGTACCGTGAAGTTATTTAATATTAAAATCACTCGCTGTCAATTTGTACCATACGTACACACTGAGAAATAACTGACGTACACAACATTCCTCTGGTTCTATTGTTTACGAAAATATTTACCGAAAAAAAGTAGTGTTTTGTTTTACCACAGTATAGATTACAAGTCTTTGTTCATTAGTTAATAGTCGGAATAGTTAAAAAGATACTGTGAACTGAGTGTAATGTACTTAGTGTACCTATCCAAATACTTTATGAATTGACTCTAGTTCAAATTATTTCGTAGTAAATCTACCACTTTGTTTAGACTAGCAAAATGATTTATCGAAAAAAAAAAAGAATTTCGGAAATCGATCGACAATGGACAAAGATATTGGTGGACATATTTGAAAAAAAAAACCACCAAGTCGAACGTAGAACCTCCTCCTTATGAAAGTCGGTTAAAAATGACTAGGATTCAACTAGGTATTTCACGTTACAAGAACAATAGCAGCATTAACAGAAATTGGACATCAAACGAAATAAAATTAAGATTTCCCACTGAATGCCAAATACTTAGAGAATTAATTACGTTTTCGTTACTTAAATTTTGAAGCTTATAAACAACACATTTTTCTTCATTTATTTTGACAGTAGAGGCATCATTAACTGACTATTGCTAAAGAAAAAACAATCTTAGCATTACAAAATTAAGTGTATTTTTTTTAAATTTGATTTAACGCCTGTCAAATTATCCATCGATTTGAACGGTAAGGTCAGAGATTATATTAAAATTACACGCTTACACATGTATAGTTTATTGTAGACCTTTGTTGTTCAACGGAGAAATATATTAAAATTAAAGCGACGGACTGCGATCAAGGAGGTCGCGTGCAAAATGCTACTTGTTGAACTTTGACCTGTTAGGACGGGTTGATTGACGTTCAGAATATTTGGCTTTATACTAAGGGTTGATATTTGATACTTAGGACAAGTCTTTAAGCTGCGGAAGACAATATCTGGTAATTTGTGTAGCATTTAATATATTTGAAAGCAAGTAATTTTGATCCATTTAATTTGATAGTAGAAAAAAAAATTACAGGAAAATTTACGAAAAAAAAAAACAGTCGAATTGAGTACCTACTCCTTTTGGAAGTCGATTAAAAGACCAACCAATATACAAAATAAAACCTTCAATTGTTAAAACAGTTGCTCACGCTTAAGATATATATCACTAAAACAGACCAAGTTTGTTTAAACATCTATAATAATAATACACCAAATACAAATATGGAATACTCCAAAGTATTATTAAAATGGATAACGTGGGCTCGAAAACAATTCCATTTGATTGTTGTGGTTGTTTAAGAGCACCAAAACCGTAAAATATTATTGTTTATACCTCGTATAACAGGTAGGCTTATAGACTTGCCAGCTTCTAATATATTCATAGATTAATATATTTTTTATTTTGACCAGTGTAAGGTTTAAAGGCATATTATGATGTCTTGTAAAAAATAAGTCAATTGAGTAATAAAAAAAATAACTCTTTCTTTCTTTATTTATAATACAACTAGCTGTAGCCCACAGGTTCGTCGCGAGTCGGTTCAGCAATTTAGGCGTGATGGTGGAACACACGAACAGACCGAGTTACTTTTAGATTTATAATATCAGGAAGGACTTTGATCCTAAAGCACTTGGACTTATTTTTTTTTTTAAGTTTGTTTGCAACACCAGGTTACAGACTGAATAATTATCAACATACCGTCCAAGCTCAGACTACTCAGAAATGCTAACGCATCGTCCAAGTATGTTAAACAGCATCATAATAATTATGAGCTAAACAATAATTTTAATAATTTATTAATTACTATAAAACGTTTACACCGGAATCAAATGCTGTTACTGCAGTAGGTATTATAGTCACGTGTGTGTTGTACACATTTCTAACTATAATAAGTAATCACATCTTATTTACAATGTCTTAGAAATATAGAATAAAACATTGTAAACAGTCAACCGCATGATTATGGTAACAACATTTACCTTATCACAGGCCTTATGACAAATTAATAAGGGTAAGATCTGTATGTCGTTAATACCACTTACCTACTTGTGGTCGACTGTACAATGTATACATCTGCTCATCTATTGAATTTTTTTAATTAATTTTTTTCGTGTTCTACCATAAATATCCGGACGATACAACCTTGATATGTAGTTTGACATTTAAATATACAAATATCAAACGGTCGGTATTAGCTTAGTGAGATCACACGATAAGTTTCATAGTTTTCTATAGCAACAAGAAAACTTTTTTTGTTGCTATAAAAGTATGAATGTTTTGTGACCTTCTAAGGTTTTTCAAACTCAAATTCTAAATATTTTTATTTCAAGTAGGCCTTTTCAGGCACTTTCGAAACGTAAAATATCTACGCTGATGAAAAATGTAAAAATAAATGGATATAATTTAGATATTGGTCAACTAAACAGCCATTTTTTCAATTGAAAAACCATTAAAAACTTCCAATTTACGTAACACACAACTGTGGTGCGTGGTTCTAAATAAACAAATATTATTTACATATTTTTACGTTGTAAAATATATATTTCCAAATAAAAGTTAAATTGATGAATTCAGAGAATAATCAATTTTGATCGTTGAATAAATTTTAAAATTAATGAAAGTAGATGTTTCAATAAAATTATTAAGGCATGAAGATGTCTGCCCCTGAGAAAATGTTAAAATCAGTTTGTCACTAAATGATTCAAATTCTCTATTAGGTTTATGTTGCATCATTTTAGTGGAATCCGTTTTATTTAGTGATCAAGGTCAGGACAAAAGCAAAACTTGTGATATTTTTCGATGAAGCTACTAATAGTCAATCCTACTTAATTTTAAAAAGTTTTTCGGATGGTTGGGTATACCTATAATATTTATAACTATAATAATAAGTTCATTTTCACCACAATATTTAACAGAAACATTTACATATTCAATTGCCGAGTAGTATGTTACTTTTTCACGAGTAAATAAATTAACACATTCAAATGAAATTGACCCATATACAGGATTATTTTAAAAGGAGTGCGTATATCCAACGAGGTAATCAGGTGCATAAAACTGAACAACTTTTCCCAAGTAAAATACGTCGAAATCTTAAAATGAAAAATGAACTTTTCATACAAAGTGACAGGTCACGTGACTTATGTTTGTATGAAAAGATGATTTTTCAATTTTAAGATTTCACTCACACGCTCCTTTAAAATTTCGTTGGCCTATTTTTATGGGGCCATTTTTTATTATTAGTGTATGTCTATTAAGCTACACAACTGACATTTAAGCTTAATAACACATCTTTCTTTATAGTTCAGTAAATTTCGAAGTATCTCTCAATAAGTCTCGTATGTCGGCAACATTCAAAGATATATTCCGCGAGCTTTAGTACAATGTGTTACGTATTGGGTTAAAGATCACCGCAAAAGTCATGACAAGCTAACCTATCTCTTTTAATAATCACTTAACTAATATCTTATAATATTCAAAGTTAAAATTTAATTAATAGAAGCCATTCAACAACTATGAATGGCTTCTATTAATTAAATTAGAAAAAAGTTGAGTTACAAATAATTACACGCTATTTAATAATATAAAACATAATACAAAATTCAATTGTTTAAAATTAAAAGATAAAATTGAAGCAATTCATATGCATCAATGCACCAATAAATTACTTGTTTGTTTCATACATGTCTGTAATAATCATAATTATAGTACATTTATTCTGATTTCTCAAATGAAGACGTATGTTTTGCAAATTATCAATAATAATAATATTGTTTGCAATATTTAAATTTATCAATGTTAAGATCTTCGAACAAACATATTCCAGTTGACGTTTCGGTCGAAACTGTCGTTCGACGTGACCTTTACGCGGCGGCCTTCGTTGCGTAACTTAGTCCTCCGGCGCATGCGCATCTTTGTAGCTTTACTATTTCACTTGTAAGTTGTAGTATAAGTACTTGTATCGTCGCACCCTAATTACTAGTTACCGTTATTCAATTATTATGTGGGCTTGTTAGATCTACGACACGATTTGAAACATTTTGAAGTTCATAAATTATTAATAAAATTTATTTGAAGTGGGTACATATTATGACAGGTTAGAGTTTGAATTAGACAGGTTAATGCTTGCTAGATATAAAGCCTGATAAAGGTACGGCTTTATCAGGCTTTATCTCGAGCACTATCTTACGTAATCGTATTTTATCAATCGTAAAAAATAATAGGTATTTAACTAAAATAATGTATTACAAAAACTGTTTTTTTTTTTGTTGTTTCCGACAATATTTCATGTAATGTTTGTTCACGATCAGTTCGCGTAATATCATTGCATTCAATGTAAACACAATTATGTAATGCATTTTTTTTTGCATAATGGTAAAGATCAATATTATAATTGAATACACAAATATCTGTGACATAAAAGTTAGGAATATATTATGACATTCATATTAAATGATGACTCAATTACAGATATGTGTGAAAACAGGGAAAAACATAAAAAATTGTCGCAATTCCGCAGTTTTTGTATCAACAATATTGCACAAAATTTATGCAAATATAATGGAATTTGTTTTAGTGTGGTAAGTGGCATTGAAATTATTACAATCGGAAATATTTTGTCAATTATAATAATTTTATTATGAAATAAATCTGGATTATAATTATTGATTGCCACATATTGTATTTATGTTAAATTTATTGGAAAACTATACATTTATAAAATTTAAATATTACATGCATGTTTAAGGTAAAAAAAAAACTGTTTTTCTATTTAAAATCGCGCCATTTTTAAATGCTAGGTTTTTATCCAATTGACATATTTTTACTGTATTTTTTATCAAATTATTTTATTTTCATTTATAGTACCTATTTATATAAATAAATAAAAAAAACCTGCTTCATTTAAATTTCACGAATCGAAAAATGTTTTATTTTTGTAAAAATCAATTAAATCCTATCCTTAAAATATTATATTTAATGAAATAGATTAATAAAATAAATCACAAACTCACCATTTTCCTGTTTTCGACTATCACATACACTGCATATTATTTTGACAGATCACTGCACCAAACGCGTCTCACTTTGCGCGTGCGCGATAACGTATAACTGCGCTCGCGACGCTCACATACCATATATACCGCCTACCAACTTATGCAGCCTGAAAGTTTGTGTGGCATTGATGTACTGAAATATTTGCCTGAACTTTTCTTTCAGGTTTTTAAAACAGACTTGAATCTAGTCTAGTATCTAAATAGGGTTGATTCTGCTCCTGAAATTACTGAACCATTTTCGTTTGTACCTGATTGTACCTCCTGAAATGGTTTGAAGATTATTATTTTTATTTTAAAAATAACTTTTAGATGAATTTAAAAAAAATACTTAAAAAGGGAATGTTAATTGAGGTAGTAGTATTTATTTTGTTGATTTTTGCAGTTGTCTGTAGCGTCCTTGACGATGCGGATGCTAATCTCACAAAAAGGTCAACACGGAACAAAATTTTACAGTGAAATGAAACTGTAACGAGCGGTTATTGAACTTAGAAGTGTTAAGGGCTTAAGGAAAGCTTATTTTCATATAAAATACAACGCTCCTTAAAAAATAAGTAGTATATTTACTAAATTCTGGTATTATGTAGCGTCAAATTAAAGCTATGTTTTCCTCACTTCTCGTTTAGTTTGATATCAGTTATCAAAAAGGAAGGGAATTAAATCCTTCTATGAATCATTCTTCGAGTTTCCTTAATTTTTTAATCGAAAAACCTTTTAAAAATTCATGCACAGCAGCCTTCGTATTATTATTTAAATATATTTAATTTCTAGAAATACGATCGAGATGTATGAAAATATCGGTAAGCGATCGGTCAGAGGCTATGTAAGCTGGCTTGTAACATCAAGGGCACTGCATGAATTGACAGGTGGCGCATCGAATATCCGCGATCGACAGATAATAGGACCAGGAAATGTTAGCATTGTTTCAATTTTAAGGCTTGGTTGTCAGGTGTAAAACAAGGGTTAAGTATGTGTGAATTTAATGTACACTTAGTAAAATATGTAAATATTCTTCCTCAAGTAAGATTAGAGGTGAAAAATTTATGAAATGAAATTAAAATTTCAAACATTCATCGTTAGGACTAGTGAATCAGATTCTTGATCAGATTCAGTTATGTCGTCTAGCTTTAGTTCGAGCCATTATTTGTTTGTCGACGAAGTGTTTTGTTAAGTTTTGGGTAACATTTCAGTAGGTACCTACAGTAAATCACTAGATTTTTTATTTTGCGAAAAAGTTTGATCATCCTTATTATATAATTATAATTATTATTTAATAAGAATTATTTTTGTGTCTTGAATTCGTGTAGGAAAACCTTAAGTTTTTTTAACAACTTATTTATTGTGACCTCAAAAAAAACTATGTAATGTTAATTTTTTTGCGGTTTCCCCTTTATGTTTAGCAAGAATCAATGCAGCTCATAATATTTAAGAGGTCAAGTATAAAGTATGTAATTTTTATATTCCAATAATTATTATAAACCACTCATTACTTAAATACTCATAAAAATTATGCTGATGCAAGGGAAAGACAAAAAGAAAGAATTTGAATTATGTACTCATGCTATAAAATGATAATATTTATCTACTAACAAAGTGGTTTCTTTTTACCGATACTTTTCTATTTAATAACTCTTCTACAGATTGGTGTTGTGAGCTAAGTTGTTAACATACGCAATTATTTGTCTTATCAATTAATCGTTACCGAATCCTGAATGGCAGCGAGTATTCACCAGTGTGACATCATTACAACGTTAATTTTAACCACAAAAGCAGGAAGTCCATTCATGTTATAAGCAAATATAATCGAATGAGTTGATAATTCGGGGGTTCCATAATAATATCATAGTTTTTATTACTGGGAACAGCTATTATTAAGTAATTAATGACGTAAACCAGCTTATGTACAAAAAAAGATGATTTTACAATATCCCATACAACATTAATTTTGTAGCGCAAAAATTACAGGTCATAATGGAAAAACTAAATCAATTTTCACTTAAGTTAACGCAATTCTTCAATTATAATGGAAATAAATTATTCTGCATAGCTTGCATTGCATTTTGTCTACTACATTTCTAAATAATGTACTATTTCATATAGTGTCAGTTCATACTCGTACATGCAAAAAAAAGTTATAATTGGAGAATTGGTATTCTTTTAGTCTGTAATTTTTTTCCCTCTTCTTTCCACGCGCAGTGTATTAGGGTCATACTAGGGCTTGACGTACTTTCCGAGGCACGGAGGGTTTTGGTATGTTTACAAATGGTCACCTATCTACGAAACATACGCCTTATTAACGGTCAAACCAAAGGACTTAAACTTCCCGCCCTTCCTATCTACATATTATGATCTAAAAAATTTAATAATTAAAACTGCTACATAAAATATATATATGTGGGTTTTTGTTTTGTGTAATGTATACAGGATTATTGTAAAGGAGACCTCTTAAAATAATCCTGTATAGGCCACTATGTTATTAAGTAAATCAAAATTGTAATGGGTGGGGTTCTTTGTGAACCCTACATCTCAATATATTAATCTGTGTACTGTCATTACCAAACTGTATCATATAGTTGTGCATCATTAATAAGAAAGCTTCAAGAATATAACATATTAACAAAACCATGCGGTTCTTTGCAGCTTTTAGTGAACAATGCTTAATCATGATTCGTAACGCTGTCTTATAAAGGCAAAGTATACAAACATACAACTACTTACACGATGATATTATTATTTCATGATCGTTTTTTTTAAAACTACCCAGCTCTTAGGAATTTAATCCTTGTGTCGCGGGGGTTTCACAAACATTCAAATCACATGCACAAAGAACACCCAGACTTGGAACAAGCATTTGTGGATCACACTAATGCTTGTCCCATGCGGAATCGAACCCGCAGCACGTCATGTACAGTGGTAATTAGCGTGGTGACCTATACCAGTCGGCTATCCGTTATTACGGGTACTCAGGAGAGAAAAAAATATTTAATTGACTGGCCCGTTGGTCTAGTGGTTAGTGACCCTGACTGCTAAGCCGGAGGTCGGGGTTTGATTCCCACCCAGGACAATCTTTGTGTGATGAGCATGATCATTTGTTCTGCGTCTGGGTGTTAATTTTCTATAACATGTATGTATTTAGAAATATATAAGTATGTTTATCAGATGTCTGGTTGCCATAGTATAGGCTCTGCCTAGTTTGGGATCAGATGGCCGTGTGTGAGCTGTCCTAAGATATAAAAGTTATTTAGGTGTATAGCTTTTATACCTAAATTTTTTACTATAATCAAGGATAAAATTTTATATTTTTTTTTTATAAATCAACATAAAATATATAATATTAATTGATGATTTCAAAACAAAAATGACAATAATTTCGCGTATCAATGTCGCAGAAATATTTAATTATTTTACGTTTGGCGTTAAAAGTTAATCATATTAAAAACAGCTGTCTAAAACCATCCCAATGCTAATTTATTAGCCGTTTATTTAAATGTGGCAAAACTTTAAGATTTTTTTATTCATTTAATATTTTAATTTAATCATTTTTGGTATACTTATAGCAATATTATTCTAACGTCAACGCTATGTCTATGTTAAGTTTGCGTATTGCTATTAAAAGTACAATCTCAGCTGAGACTACAAAAATACGTGGTATAGGCGACTGAACGCTTGATTTTTTTATTTCTCTTACTTATTTTAACATACTATTAATATCTTATGGTATATGAGAAACGTTCTCGACTAGGCCTTAAAGGATCCTTATTGTTGAGCCTACGATGCCAAGGATAGCAACCCGTTTTACAAGATACTCCATTGTACTTTTGCAAATGAATATAACTAAAGGAAATTTGATTTGTGAATTATTGTTAAAACGAAGGTCCAAAAACCTGGCATGGCCAAATGAGCAGAAAAAAAAAAAAAATATCTCATAATTAGTTGCTAATTAGTTGCTAATTAGTTACGAAAAAATCGATTTTGTTGCTCCACCCGATCTCGAAAAATCGACATAAATGCTAGGTTCACATGAAGATAGCATGAGCCATACCAAAAAAGGTGAAAATCATAGAAACAAATGGACCGCAATTAGTTGCTAATTTATTGCTGTAAGGCCATGTAAAATTCGATTTTCAAAAATCAATTTTTCAATGTTTTTAACCGATTAAGATTTAAATCCATTCATGCTTGCTTGACACTCGATTTTCCCGGGATAAACAGGTGAATCAATTTTGTTGCTCACCGTAGCATTACTCATCAATGCCTGGAGAGTCAGCAACAAAATAGAAGTCCGAAGATCGGGTAATTTTTTTTTCGGTATCTGTACAAACCGCTCATGCTTGCTTGACACTCGATTTTCCCGGGATAAACAGGCAAATTGATTTTGTTGCTCACCGTAGCATTACTCATCAATGCCTGGAGAGTCAGCAACAAAATAGAAACCCGAAGATCGGGTGAATTTTTTATCGGTATCTGTACAAACCGCTCATGCTTGCTTGACACTCGATTTTCCCGGGATAAACAGGCAAATTGATTTTGTTGCTCACCGTAGCATTACTTATCAGTGCCTGGAGAGTCAGCAACAAAATAGAAACCCGAAGATCGGATAAGTTTTTGATCGGTATCTGTACAAACCATTCATGCTGGTTTGACTTTCGATTTTCCCGGGATAAACAGGCAAATTGATTTTGTTGCTCACCGTAGCATCACTTATCAATGCCTGGAGAGTCAGCAACAAAATAGAAACCCGAAGATCGGGTGAGTTTTTGATCGGTATCCTTGTAAACCGTTCATGCTTGCTTGACTTTCGATTTTCCCGGGATAAACAGGTGAATTGATTTTGTTGCTCACCGTAGCATTACTCATTAACGCCTGGAGAGTCAGCAACAAAACAGAAGCCCGAAGATCGGGTGAATTTTTGATCGGTATCTGTACAAACCGCTCATGCTTGCTTGACACTCGATTTTCCCGGGATAAACAGGCAAATTGATTTTGTTGCTCACCGTAGCATCACTCATCAATGTCTGGAGAGTCAGCAACAAAATAGAAACCCGAAGATCGGGTGAGTTTTTGATCGGTAAATTGTAAAGATCCTAATTTTTGTAATGGTCCCATGATTAATACTGGCCTCGCTAGCTTAACTGCCGATTTAATTGTTGCTGCTTACACGTTCACTTGACAAAGTGTATAGTGTCAAAAATATAGTGTTAAAATTCTCCTTAGTACCTATTCGAAAATTTGTCAAAAAAAAAAACAAAAAAAAATCTTTTTATCAAAATAGTGTATTGTCATCGGTCCTCGATAAATCTACAAAGTTTGAACGAAATCTGGCCCTTTAAAGTGGGTCAAAATCGCGCCCAAAGAAGTCGGTTACAAACATACAGTGAAGCTAATAAAAAGTGTGTAAAAAAAAAAAAGACAACAAACAAAATAGACGATGCAACCCATGTCAGTTGATTATCACCTTTGTGCGTATGTCATAAAGTCGTAGTTACATTGAACGTTTTGTGACCAATCCCGTAAGTGTGCTAACAAACACATTCGGATGCGCGCTACTATTTAAAAGTTTCGTTTCAAGTAATTAAGTCGAGCATTAACTATATTCTGTTGTAATTTTAGAAACAATCATTTAGATTTTACATATTTTATTTTTATGAATATTATAAATATTAAAAAAAAATCTATTAGACACCCAAATAAAGTACATAATATCTTACCATTCTATAATTATTATCGATGTATGTAGTAATGTTGGCTCACTGAATTTGGCCCCACTTTTTTTGATTTTCGGATTTTTGATATTTTTAATTATTTGTTCGTCGTTTGTTCGTTAATGTTCGATTGTAAAAATTATTTGTTCGTCTTTTATTTATTTATAATTAATTAAACAAATGATCACCCTTAAGTTGGCCCCCCTTACTGGATATCTTTATTTTTATCACTTAGATTAATTAATTTTGATTAATTATCGTTTTTTCGATGACTATTGGTGATTGTTCGATCATAAAAACAATTAAATTCCCAATTATTAATTATTTTATATCTAATATGCAAATCATCACCTCACGCCTACATTGCGCATGCGCCGGTTCTGTCCGTCAGGCTGACGGCGTCAGCGGCAATGGCCGTATTTGCTAGCGTTTTGTTAACGAGTGCGTTTATGCTGTCTAATTATTTTATTTTTCAACTTTTCTCCCATATAAGATGAATCTCCTTACCTCTACCCTCCATAGATCTGTCAGACGTCTTCATAAGTGTAGGTATTCGACAAACGTAACAGGTGTCACAGGCCTCCATAATTATAATTATGTACAGCTGTTATTAGAGGATACAGATGATAAAAGAATACACATGCCCAAAATAAGCATGCTTTTTGCTCGAAAGCATGCTTGTAATGATCAAACTAAGTGCTAATTAGAAACATGTGGGTGCAAACGTTGCTTGCACCTAGTATTATTATCCGCAAAATACAAATTGTAGTCATCTAACGGCCCGTTCACGACTTCGGTCTAAGCGGCGCGCGGCGCGGCGGGCGGTGCGGCGTCGGTGAGCGGTGCGTTTTGCACGCCACGTACCTCAGTAGCGAATAGTTGTAGCCATAGATTATACAGGTTGTAGCGGCCGCGGTGGACGTATTTAGGTAGTCAAATCGTGCTCAAAATCATGGCGTTATCAAAATTATCCCTTCTATGTTTAGAAAGCAGTACATTTTTAAAACAAGACATTCTTAATATGAGAGATATAAACATTAAATAGAGATATAATAATGATATAAAAATTAAAACATTGTTTAATTTCTTCCCACAACCTTTTTATAAGATATTTTTATATTTTTGTTGGGATGTTTTGACATCAATATAGGCAGTCGATTAAAAATGTCTGTAATAAATGCCTCGGTATCCATAACCGCCACAAAATTATCTATTTTTTTGTTTTTAATTACGCCTCTGAGTACGTCACTTCTACACCGCTGTCCACGCCGCTCTGTTTCGTGGCGTCGCACTCATTCGCTTGTTCTTTTGTTCCTGCCGCTCACCGCACCGCGCGCCGCCGTAACGATTCGCTCAGATAAAACCGCGCGCGTTTTCGCTATGAGCGGCGTCTCGTGGCGTGCTTCAAACATTTTCATACTTTTGATCTTACCGCTCGCCGCCCCGCGCTTAGCTGCCGCTCACAGCGGCAAGGTCGTGAACGGGCCGTAAGAAGGAATCATCATTAAAAAGTGACAAGTTGACAACTATTTCTAGTCGTATTATTTGTTATCTGTTCTTAGATATCTATTCGGAAACGCTGCAAGAATAATGCTAACATTACTACATACATCGATAATAATAAAATTATGGAATGGTAAGATATTATGTACTTTATTTGGGTGTCTAATAGATTTTTTTTTTAATATTTATAATATTCATAAAAATAAAATAATTATGTAAAATCTAAATGATTGTTTCTAAAATTACAACAGAATATAGTTAATGCTCGACTTAATTACTTGAAACGAAACTTTTAAATAGTAGCGCGCATCCGAATGTGTTTGTTAGCACACTTACGGGATTGGTCACAAAACGTTCAATGTAACTACGACTTTATGACATACGCACAAAGGTGATAATCAACTGACATGGGTTGCATCGTCTATTTTGTTTGTTGTCTTTTTTTTTTTACACGCTTTTTATTAGCTTCACTGTATGTTTGTAACCGACTTCTTTGGGCGCGATTTTGACCCACTTTAAAGGGCCAGATTTCGTTCAAACTTTGTAGATTTATCGAGGACCGATGACAATACACTATTTTGATAAAAAGATTTTTTTTTGTTTTTTTTTTTTGACAAATTTTCGAATAGGTACTAAGGAGAATTTTAACACTATATTTTTGACACTATACACTTTGTCAAGTGAACGTGTAAGCAGCAACAATTAAAAATGTAGAATTTACTGACAGAAATCGGAGCTGGCGTATCCGGTTTGTAAGTTAACCGGTTGAAAATCAACCCTACTTCTGGTTTATATTTTGTTGCTGACTCTATAAACTGGAACAAGTGGAGGTGTGGGCCACAACAACTTATTCTTCAAGATTTATCTATTTAAATCGGCAGTTAAGCTAGCGAGGCCAGTATTAATCATGGGACCATTACAAAAATTAGGATCTTTACAATTTACCGATCAAAAACTCACCCGATCTTCGGGTTTCTATTTTGTTGCTGACTCTCCAGACATTGATGAGTGATGCTACGGTGAGCAACAAAATCAATTTGCCTGTTTATCCCGGGAAAATCGAGTGTCAAGCAAGCATGAGCGGTTTGTACAGATACCGATCAAAAACTCACCCGATCTTCGGGTTTCTATTTTGTTGCTGACTCTCCAGACATTGATGAGTGATGCTACGGTGAGCAACAAAATCAATTTGCCTGTTTATCCCGGGAAAATCGAGTGTCAAGCAAGCATGAGCGGTTTGTACAGATACCGATCAAAAACTCACCCGATCTTCGGGTTTCTATTTTGTTGCTGACTCTCCAGGCACTGATAAGTAATGCTACGGTGAGCAACAAAATCAATTTGCCTGTTTATCCCGGGAAAATCGAGTGTCAAGCAAGCATGAGCGGTTTGTACAGATACCGATAAAAAATTCACCCGATCTTCGGGTTTCTATTTTGTTACTGACTCTCCAGGCATTGATGAGTAATGCTACGGTGAGCAACAAAATTGATTCACCTGTTTATCCCGGGAAAATCGAGTGTCAAGCAAGCATGAATGGATTTAAATCTTAATCGGTTAAAAAACATTGAAAAATTGATTTTTGAAAATCGAATTTTACATGGCCTTACAGCAATAAATTAGCAACTAATTGCGGTCTATTTGTTTCTATCTTCATGTGAAGCTAGCATTTATGTCGATTTTTCGAGATCGGGTGGAGCAACAAAATCGATTTTTTCGTAACTAATTAGCAACTAATTAGCAACTAATTATGAGATTTTTTTTTTTTTTTTCTGCTCATTTGGCCATGCCAGGTTTTTGGACCTTTAAAACGACGCAGTTGACAAATAACTGATAAAAAGCCATATGTCTACTTGCTAAGATAGTGCGATGATTATGTAATTAGTTGCTTATTTTTGGTACATATTACAACAATGTAGATTATTACATTATTATTAGGTAGCTTCATTTTTCCAGTAATTAAATGCCAATAATTTATCCAATTACTTTTCCTTCCATCACGAAATCAATTCATTAAAAAAAAAAAATAATGCACGTGACACAGGCTTAACTAAAATATTTTGAGTACATAATCCATGAAGCTGATTGATGCCATGTTTGGGAAAAAGATATCTCAACTGACTCGAATATTATATCTACAACGCTACTCCAAGTCGATCCTAATAGCGTTGTGCTATCTTAAAAACTGAAACAGATTTCATTCATATCCAAAGGAACTTTGAGTATTTAGTCCGAACCGACCCAAGCGAAGGGACCGCGGTCCTTTCAGACGTATAGAAAAATTTTCTACGTTCCAAAGGACCAATAATAAAAAATTGTAAACATTTGGGAGCGAAATTTGAAATAGAGATTTCTTCGTATCCGAGGCATGATAAATGAATGAATGAATGTTTGCCTCAGTGCATAACCAAATCGGTGCAACGCTCAAATATATTCCGTCAACCTTTACAGCAGACATAAATAACCGATGATGCTGCCACCGAATTAATGAAAGTATAATGTGCGTGGAATTACACATGGGAGATGGGAATAGTTATACTACTTAATTATGGATCATGTTAACGATCACGTGATCACATGAAAAGCTTTCTTAAGTAAGGAAGTTGATGTTTTCTAAATATATTGACAAATCTCACAAATTAAGTTTGGTGATACAAATCAGAAGGTCTGGCAGGGGAATAATAAACAAATACTTACTATATAATTAATTAATTTACTAAAAAATTATGAATG
The DNA here is from genome assembly GCA_950381575.1 of Plusia festucae. Lineage (NCBI taxonomy): Eukaryota > Metazoa > Arthropoda > Insecta > Lepidoptera > Noctuidae > Plusia > Plusia festucae. The sequence goes on from OX494435.1 coordinate 15,615,392, forward strand.
AAATTTACTTGCATCATTTTTCCCTAACGCGCCAAAAGAAATATAACTTTTAAATGTCCGATTATTAAATCATGAAAATATTTGACTTATAATAATTGTTCTTACTAGAAAACAATAAAAAATTACAAAGGTGAAGAGTATCGATCGAATCGACTGCACGGATAGCCGAGTGGTATAGGTCGCCACACCAATTACCACTGTGCGCGACGTGCTGTGGGTTCGTTCCCCGCATGAGACAAGCATTTGTGTGATCCACAAATGCTTGTGTCAAGTCTGGATGTTCTTTGTGCATGTGATTTTAATGTTTGTGAAACCCCGCGACACAAGGATTAAATTCCTTAGTGCGTCCTTATTCCTTAGTCTTTAAAAAAAAAAAGTAAAAGAAAAGTATTATAATTTCAAGAGTTGGGTCTTTTAACGTCACAACGTTAGCAAAATTGAAGAACTAACTGAGTGACGTCACATGAGTTTTCCTTTCACTATATCTTCGTTATTTTTTTATTATTATTTACGAAACGAAGGAAAACATTTTAAGTGAAAAATATTTTTCATTAGGTGTCTAAAAACCGGTCTTCATTTTTATTTCTTAATATCCTTCCCTGCAACCCTTACTATGCCTTACATAATCAATACGTAGTATATTCTTTGCAGGGGTAAAGTTCTATGATGAAACAATTTTTTTTTGTTTTACTTGGTAGCGCTTAGCACATATTAGGCGTAGTGATTATCATGGTATGTAATGGAAATATACTTACCCTAAATCAGAAAAAGTCTCTGTGCTTATAATGATTTACCTACTTATTTTATTTCGGTGACTTAATTGTAGTTCATATCGTGTGTCGTGTCCGAGTGGCCTAACGGTTCAATGATCGGATTCATATGCTCATGGTTGTAGGTTCAAACCCAGACGACCAGACCTTTTCAAAGTTATACGTACTTTCTTAATTATTCTATGACACCATTGACAAACGAACAAGGGAGAATCGAGATGAACCTGGATTCCACACATTGGAATCTAAAATCGCCAATCCGCAGTGAGCAAGCGTGATTATCAATGTTCAGCCTTCTCTTTATGGGAAAGTGGCCCGCGCCAAACAGTGGGATATTTAAAGGCTGGTATTATGGAGGTCAATCGTCTAATAAACTTATTTATATCGGAATTTTTGAAGACATTAAATTACTTAAGCGCAAATACTAGGTATAACACGTACGTCACTTTAGCGGTCAATGACTTTATCAGAATTTCGGTTCAACCTTCGACTCTAACCCTACGTAGTTACGACAACCTGTTTATAATCAATCTATTTACTTAATTAAGCAAAACCTTATTCTAATTTATTTATAGCAATCTTGTTATAATTAAAAACGAATGTATTAAGCGTTTGATTTATTAAAGTTTGTTGTTCAATAAATAAAGTGAGGTCTAGTCGAAAAAGCTGAAAAATAAATACAAACATTCTGTTGTTTTAGTTTAGAATTATTAAATACTTTACTTATTGTACACCAACATTCTACTTATTAATGAAGTAGTCAGGTCAAACTGAATCAAGTCAAAACCTTTATCTTTATTGTTATATATATATGTCGGTTTGTATAAGGCATTGAGCTACCCATCATTTGAATATTAATATGATATAAATCAATCAAAATCTGTGTTGAAAAACCCAATAAAATAAAAACAGAGGCCAGAAATTATATGTCAAATCATAACGTATTTATTGCTTTTAGGTCTTCATTAAATATTTTCAACATAAATATAGGAATAAACATCATTATTGCAATGGAAATCCGTTTGATGTTGTGATATGATGATTACAAATGATAATTATTATCATTGACTTACGGACCCGCCACGGTTTTGCACGTATAAACCTTTTTCTTGAACCACTGTATCTATCGCTAAATATTTACTAATTTATTTATTATATTTATATGGAAGCCGACCCCAACAAAGCTTGGTAAAAGGCTAGGCAGATAATGACATAGGTTTTATTTGTAATATAAGTTCTGTAAAGTGTCTATTAGAATTAAATGCGTAGTTTTTTTTTTTGTTAAAAAGGATTACTAGCTATTTGGGTCTCTTTCTAATATCTCGAACTTTCCATACAAAAATCCAACCACTATTTTGCCCTCGCATTGCAATCTCTGATAAACGTGTTTATTTTTATCTAAAAGAGAACCCGTATATGAAATTTTATGAGTCTGCTTTTAAAAAATTGTGTAAGCGTAGCTCTATGTGTTACATAGAGCTACGCTTACATAGAATAATATTTTACATAGAGCTATGCCGTGCTGTTCACGCATATAATAGCACCCTCTTTTCTTCCTTTGGGTGTCTTAAGAGGCGACTAAGGGATATAGAAAGAAAAAATGGGCGGCAGCGTTCTCTTAAACAACTGAAAGTAAACTGTGGTTCAACCAACCCGCTTGCCCAGTGCGCAGCGTGGTGACTACGATTGGTTACGGTGAAATTACGGATTTCCATACAACCGTTCATCCCCATTCTCACTCCCTCGGGGGTAAAATTTCGGAAATTTCTTTCTTATCGGATGCCTAGTATACAAAGAACATTCCCTGCAAGTTTCCGGTCTCGAAAATCAGTGGTTGGGGCTGTGCGTTGGATCCGTCATTCAGTCATTCAGAACAAAGCATTTTATATGTGAACTTTACTGGCGTTGTAACATCCGTACTGTTTCTATATTTACGTCATCAATACAAAATATCTGCAACAAAATGTCGTACGGCTATACATCATACTACGTATACAGAATTAATTTAAAAGGAGTGCGGATATTCAGCGAGGTAATCAGGAGATTTGAAAAGATGATTTTCAATTTTAAGATTTCGACCTATGTTTCTTGGAGAAAGTGGTTCAGTTTTATGTTATCCGCACTCCTTTTAAATTATTCCTGTATACACGAGTACATTTCTTGAAGTTTGGTGGGGTTTTGGCAGAATTTCAAAGAACTTGATTTCAGTATTAGTGCTGAAGATATCAAGATTTTTTTGCAACTTTCATTTTTTTTCTATCAAAGATTTTACTTGCTGAATATTTCACGTAAAAAGTAATCAACTTTAAAAGTATTTAAATTTGAAAAATATAATGTTGATAAATAAGCAGGTTTTCTTTGAAATAAATATCATTATTCTTTGTAAAAAATCTCTAATGTCATCAAAATTATCATGAAGTGTTTGTAGTTCAGAAGCTTGTTGTCATAGAAACGCGTTTGTTTATGTCCCAATATCTTGATGTACCACATACTCTGTATGTACTTACGAATGCTATTCTTGACCCCTCAGGCTGGCTCATGTATCTCACGTACCCTGTGATCTGCCGGAGATGTCACTGAATTTATATGTCAATGTGACGTTTAGCATATTGCCAAGATTACTACGAAATGCATTATTTGACGCTTATTGGAAGACTGAAGGATTCCAATACTGAAGAACTGCCTTAACTACAAATAATGTCAATAAAGCCCAAAGTAGAAAAAAATCATACCGCTTGACATATAAATATAATCTCAAGATTTTTGCCAGATAAACCCAGAGCTTACCTACTAATAAGTGAGCTTCATTAAATATCAAGTAGTCGTGAAACTTTTTATACTTACCGACTTATAGTTAAACAGGATTATTTTTTATGGAGTGCGTATTCTCAACGAGGTAATCAAGTGTATAAAACGGAACAACTTTTCTCAAGGATCATAGGTCGATATCTTAAAATTGAAAATGAATTTTTCTTACAAGCATAAGTCACATGACCTGTCACTTTGTATGTATAGTTATAATAATCCTGTATATCTTTACTATATCTATACTTTTACATGTATAAATACTCGCACTATCATCATTATCATCCGCAATTTTCAATCGAACAATAAAAATATTTTTCACCGACAGGGCCACCTCATAGCTTCTCTAATATAAATTGCACTTTATTGCAATCGATATAGTTTTTTTTAATATTTATTAAGGTTTTTACTTATAAATTAAGAAATACTTTTACTTAAAGGAGGAGAGTTTGTTCCGGCTAATCTCTGAAACGACTAGACCGACTTTCACTGACAGATAGCTGATGTAATAAGAAGTAACTTAGCCTTATTTTATTTTTAGGTATTTTTAACAATATCTAAAAAAATACTGGAAGGAAACAACTCACTTGAAGCCGCGGGGCACAGCTAGTTTTGCAATAAAATTATTTAAAATGGCTGAAAATCAGATATTATTTAAAACACAAGTATGAATCATTCAATAAAGTTCATGACCCATCGGTACGACACAAGCTCACGTAAATCCAATACTAGGCTATGATTAGGTAGGAGCCTCACTGCGCAGGCGCATTCGTGTGCTCTCTACTGACCTCACGTAGGGTGCCTCTGATGAATGCTTGTCCGTCAGCTTTTGAACTGGTGGTAAAATGAAACAAAACAATTCAGTAAATTGAAAATAATGACAATATTTTGCAACTGTCCTATTATAGGGCAAAGGCCTTATTAGAAGTACATCAAATTATTATTAATAATATTTTTAACAGCATCATAGGACTATTGGTCGCAAGCGCGACTGTTGTGCACGAAGTCTCGATTTCGAATCCCGGATTGGGCCCAAAAATCGTGTAATCATGTTTTGTGTTTAGGTTTTTTTTAATATTCCGGTTTTGTCATAATTAGAGTTTTCGTTATCGTTATGGTTTCCTTTGTTGTAATGATTTCTGTTATTAGTATCACTTTGGTAACGGTATTATTACCGAATTCGTTATTTTTACTGTTTTTTTTTGTTAGTTACGGTTTTTGTAAGGGTTTTCTATTTTCCTATTGTTTTTGTTACTGCTACCGATTATGTTATTGTTTTTTTTATTTTTGCCTTTTTTGTATCTATTAAGGTTTTTTGTTATTGCTAGCATTTTTGTTTTTGTGTTTTTTTCGGTTTTTGTAATTGTTACCGTCTTAATTATGGTGAGGGTTTTGTTTCTGCTACGGTTTTTGTGGTACTGTTACGATACCAAAAACCTCTATATTTCTTATATTTGTTAAATTTCCTCTCTACGATTTTTGTCACAGCTTATATCATAGAACATAGGCGTTTAATAAATTAACTGTTTTGATATAATCAAAGCTTATCCGATAACATAAAGGTGTTTAATAAATTAATTAATCGCATTTATTTTTTTAATAAATTCCATCGGATTATGATGCATCGGCCTGTCTCATCAAGGATGCCTCGTTTCGTAATCAAACTAAAAAAACTACACATTAATCTAAACGCAACATGTTTACAATCACTTAAATTAATTATTACTTCCATTAATGGCCTAGGATTAAAGAAATAATTATTTAAAGGTTACATTTGGTACTTGTTTTTTGAATTTTTGTTATACTATTTACAATACAAGATATTATAAATCACTACATAATGATTTATCTTTATAGTATTTGTTAGCAAGCACATATAATAAGTTCACATATAACACGTACCAGATGTCTTGAAGTAACTGGGAATGATGTAAAAAAAAATCTCAAGTAACATTTAAATGAACCGAAGTCTTTTTTTTAATATCTTGGGACAGCTCATACACGGCCATCTGATCCCAAACTAGACAGATCCTGTACTATAGTAACCAGACAACTGATAATCATACTTATATATTTCTAAATACATACATATTATAGATAAATAACACCCAAACACAGAACAAAATAATGATCGTGCTCATCACACAAAGATTTGTCCTGCGTGGGAATCGAACCCACGACCTCCAGCTTTGCAGTCAGGGTCACTAACCACTTGACCAACAGGCCCGTCGAAGTCGGAGGTAGGTCTAATGTTTTACAGGAACGCTACTTACTTACGTGGGTGAAACCGCAGCAAATATCTAGTTTAGGATAAAAATATAAAAGCTCGCAAGCAGTAAAAGCGTAACAAGATAGGGAGTTTATTGACAGACAGACATATTAAACACCTAATACTTTTGATCTTCGGCTAAATCTTGTTTGTATTCAATTTAGTTGATGGTATTTATAGATTATCAGATATCTCGATGAGATTAAGTGTCGATATATAATTTAGATTGAATGTTTTTGATTGGATGTCTCAATATAGCGCCATCTATGGAAACTAAATGGTATTACAAAATCAATACAACGAATTAAGATAGATCACACACGCCGATCATTTAACTAACTGTATAAAGCCTACCGCTAAATCAGATGTCGAAATAACAGAATCACAATGTTCTTATACCAAAATCGTAAAGCTTCACGATTACTTAACGAGTAAACATTGGCTAGCCATGTCTGCAGCCGCAGTGGTGTAATGTGACGTACCTTACTATTGACCTCCTAATGAGACCCAAATTCAATTTTAATCATCTATGAACTTGACATTTGCTATGTTTCATCAATCTTTGATTATAGGAATACGCTAATAGATTTTATGGTTGAACACTTCGTTAGGACCTGCTGTTTCTTCATAGACTGGATGAAGTTCACAATAAAATAGTTAATTATGTCCATTACAACGTTAAGGCGAAACATTCTTAGCCTTTGTTAATGATTTCCTGCGATTAAATTCCTTATGATGCAATCATAACTTAACCGACTTAATTTTTAGATACTTTTAACAAAAAAAAACACTGAATGCAAACTGCAATTTAACATTAACTTCCTACAACCACGTCAAAGCGAAAAATTCTTAATTTACCTTATTTACTCGAAGTCGGTGACCGTGGCCAATCGAATTTGATATCGAATGTTTTCCATCACCATTTTATGAGGTGAAGCCACTATTGAAACTCAGTCGCGAATACTTGGATAGCTTTAGAAAAATCTTTAGTAAAATACATGCCTTTAAAATTGAGGTTTGCCCACGATTTTCCTGAAATCCCAGTGTTAGACCCAGACTAGATGACAATTGTAAAAAATAATTTTGAATTTGGTTGGCAATTTTCGGACATATTGGTATACAGTTGAACATAGAACTTCCTCCTGTTTGGAAGTCGGTTAAAAATAATTAGATAAAATGTATATGTACTTGCTTAAAGACACGCCGCTTGACCCGGACATTAAAAAAACAATAATGTTACGACTTATACAATTACTTACATGTTCATACTTAATATTAAATAATTATAAGGTAAATCCAAATCGTCCGAAAGTTATCTAAAAACCAAACCAATGAATAAGCCGATTTTTATTAAACCATCTACTTACATCCATGTATTGGAAATCACTAAACACAAATTAAGTCATAATTCCTGCGTCTGTCGATGGAAACAACGTAATAAGAATATTAAATAATGTTTATCTTGCTCAGAATAACCGCCCAAGGGTTATTGAGGTCGCATATATAATCCACTATATACATACCATGTACTATGTAAACTATTTCTACATCTCAAACTTGATGTAATTGTCACTTAATTGGTTTTGAGGATAACAGTTTTATTTGTAGCTGTAAATATGTCCGGTTACAGCGACTTCCACGACAGTAATTTGACTGTCCTGTTGGTCTAGTGGTTAGTGACTCTGACTGCTAAAGTGGAGGTCGTTGATTCGATTCCCACCCAGGATAAATCGTTCAGTGAGACATTTTGTTTTAAAATGTTTTTTTTTTACTTCACAAAAACGTTTGCGTACAATCCAGATTCGTATATTCAAAAATTCGTACCAAATGAAAAAGGCACTTAAACTCATATCGGGCTAACACAAAGCACAATAAGTAATAATCCGATGAAGTGAATGTACAGAATATACGGAGACAAAATTATAGGTAACTAATCGAAATACAATTACCGTATCCAACCAGTAAGTAATAGATTACCAGCCGTGCGATAATGATGACAAAATTGATGATCATAGCTTGTGCAGAATTATCCACCTTGCTCAAACCATGTCACCATTCTAATGGGCGGTTCTTTCATAAACGTCACCATTGATTTATCGATGAAGCATCATTAATTAAATCCCACGATATTACAACACTATCTATTTGACATCAGTCGGTTCGCGAATTAAAGATGCGATGAAATTTTGTTGTTTACAAACTTAGTTAATAAGAAAGCTGGTTTCTAAGATTTGATTGGATTGTGACTGGGGTTATGCTCTTGCCCAAATGGTCACATGGCTTTGAGCAACTGTGAATTCTATAAAAGTGTGTACAAATATTTTTATCATGGAACATGCTTTTTGAAAAGGAATGTTCAAAAGTCTTCACTGCTAAAAACGAAGTTACCGAAGAGTACATCTTTTTTCTGTTATCCAATAAATCTTCTCGAATCCAATAAAGCTCTAGGTAATAAGAGCATAGTTTAAAAAACATGGGACATTATTTTTATTTAATTATTAAAAATATTAATAATATCTCAGGACGACTGTGCCCATTTTTTTAAATTCTTTCACCAAAAGAAAGCTACATTCACCCTTAGCCTAAGTAACATAGGTTATAATAATTATATTATTATTGTTTACTAAAAAAAATTGGTATCGCGGGCGGAGTCGCGGGGAACAGCTACTCATAGATATATGTATAACGTCCAGTCACAAAAAAAGAGATAGTGCTCGTCAGACAAAGAAGGGAATCGAACCCACGACACCTCCGAATTAGTAGTCAAGGTCACTAAGCACGAGACCAAAATGCCAGTAAAATCTTCATATTTCTCAAATTTCTTTGGAAATCCAGGGTCGTTCTACTAGTTATCAATGCTTGCAAATGAGTACCTACTACTAGAGTAAGTACAAAGGAGAGGTGACCTATGTATTACGACATCCTCATGTTTCTTTCGACACAACTAAACATGCCCTTACTAATATTTATTACCAACATGTTAACATAAAGATTTCATTCTGACAGTTTACTTAAAAAGGTACGATGATAGTTGTTAAAAAAACTCTGTATTTTCTATAAGGCTAAGGTTTGTTGCAAGAACTTTTCTCCGATATGCAAATATTAAAAAGCTATACTTATAGGTGATTAGTGCAGGCTCTTTAACGAGTAACTTGAATTTAATCCAAGTTTTTTAATATAAATTCTAATATTCAGAACAGAAAGATTTCGGTGGTTCACGCGTTCTTGACTTTGCTTTATATATATAAGAGAAGTCATCTTCATCTTTGGGTAGCCTATTTTTCAGCACAATCATATATCGTGAAACCAAAATCAAAATGATCTTATTTCTAGTAAACCTTAAATAGGCACTTTAGAAACGTTACCCTTAAAACTAAATGACTCTCGTTCACAGTTGTTGTAATATTTCAAACAAATTACATAGTCGAAATATTTTATATTACAGATATCTATTCGTAACAGATAACGTAAATTATACTTAAATAGTTTATCAAATTTTTATTAAGTTTATCACCTTGCCGAAGGGTAAGTACTCATTCAAACTTGTTGAAGTTATTATTTTTTTCTTTTAAACATTTTTTCATGTTTTTTTCCAAGTAATTAACGGATGTAGCAAAACATCTATTCACAATAGGGATTTAACCGCAATTAACAAAAAATCGGTTAGCATTGCCGAAAGACTAATATTCTCATTGAACTTAGTGCCAATTACAGATGATAATTAGAATCATCTAGCCAAAAAAAACGAAAAGTTCTTGATCGCAAAACCAATCTGTTGCCGCACACCTGTATTCGGCCTTGCCATACGAAAATTTATACACCAAAAAAAGTGTGTATGGTATTTACATATAAATATTTGACATTTTCACAACTCGTTAATTTCCTAAAACAGTCTATTTTATTATCATGACGATATAACCCGTTCGCACTCATTAACAAAAATGTGTGTAGGAACCGAAGGATGTGACACAATCAATTAAATCCTTCTTCGTCGCCATTACATTCAATAGGTTATTTTTACAAATTCGAAATATAAAAAACGGTTGATTGCTCCATTATTGACACAACAATCTAATACAGATTCATAAAATTAGCAAGTTTAATAGAAATTCTTTTGTTAAATGTAAATCAAAACCATTATGGTTTCGAAAGAATTACATATTTGAGTAGATATAACTTGAAATAAGGTTAGTTCAATATTTTTTTAATATTTTATTTGTTTATTTATTTTAGGTTAGCCAACAATTGTTTACACATAACATTAAAATATGATTAACAGATATACATTTTGACGTGTAACAATCACTTAGAGGCTAACACCGCATGCACAATAAACGGCTAAGCTTGCATATCACCTATGAGTTCAGTATTTAGTATTTATTTGCACGATAATGTATGTGAAACAATTCAATGAAAAATCATAAATTACATACACACACATCAAAGGCGTAAGTAAATTGAATTACAAAAGAAACCAGTTCGTTCATAATAATATAATACTAAAATATACTCGGATACAAAATTAAAATAGAAACATGAATAATTTTTATGAGTAATTTTTCTATTTAATTAATAAAAGTACAGCTAAAAAAATTTATAGTAATATTCAAATCATCATTTTCTAATTCGTACGGTGACTGAAGCAGTCTGCAAGTAAAGAGATTTCCTCACTATTGGATTATTTTAAAAGGAGTGCGTATTATTCAACGAGGTAATCAGGTGTGCATTAAACTGAACATTATTTTTTATTGCTTTCTTACAAACATAAGTCACGTGACCTGTCACTTTATATGAAAAGTTCATTTTCCATTTTAAGATTTCAACCAATGTTTCGTGGGAAAAGTTCTTCAATTTTATGCACTTGATTACCTCGTTGAATATGTAATACACACTCCTTTTAAAATAATCTTATTTAACCTCTAGCTGGTACAATACATGATAATAATCTAGATGACAATGTAAACCATCAAAGTGCAACAAATTCATATTTCTACGAATAAACGACCAACAAAAACCTAGACGAGCAAAAAGCGTTAAGAAATAGATTAATAATGTCGTTTGACATTTCTGAAGTGAACGCCTTCGCATCTTCGTTTGTTTTCATTAATATGTACGGTACGCGGTCGCAGAGTGAACTTTATATGTAACGAGACGATACCGACACGACTACCAACTTACGTCTTAGTCCTATTTCTAATAAAAGTATTAAATTAGTATATACCATATATGCCAAACGTTCCTTTGGTTGAAAAAAATTGAATACTTAGTTTGTGTCCTTACAAGTTTATCGATAGAGGTACAAGTAAATGATTAAAGACGTAAATAGCGAAAATATTCTGTATAATATAGTGGATGGTTTAAACCATTTTAAAAGACCTTACCTTTAATAACCTCATATACGAGTATGTACAGTCAATTGACAACTTATAAATTAAAATAATTTCAATACATTATCACAATCGTCAATTTTGCTCGACAATTTTTATTGCTTATGTAAATTGTGTATTTTTTTATTTTTATACCGCGCAAAGTGTAAACGTCATTATTTTCTCGCACCTTAGCAAGTATTAAGTATTTTAAATTCAGGGCCGTCTACTGCTATAAAGTTTGAATGATAATTATGATACAGTATTATGAGCGCATCAATATGGTATTTTGTTTGAATCCATTACGATATGAATTAGATTAAGGAACTAAATAAACTTTTCCTTGACCTATTGTCAATGACAAATAGTACAATGCGATGATCTGAATAAATAAATTATTAATTTATTTAACACATCTGTAAGATCGTTATTTTCTCTCATTGTATTTTATGAGAATGAAGACATTTATTATTTGGTTTTGTCAATGAACTTTATAAAAAAATGGAAAATTGTATTTGATTTGATTCTATTTATACAATTGGGTAAACAAATGTAGATTTAAATGACAGCTGCAATTTAAAATATTAGTTTTGATAATAACATTGTGTAATAAATGATACTTCAAGCTCATAAACATGACTTAGTAAAATTATTTAAACACTGATGAAAAGAAGCGACCCGGGTCTTATAATGGTCGTAAAGCCATCTGGCTCTTCAATAAAATAAGATCTTGTGAAACCAGTAAAACGTCATTTCATGTTAATTAAAAGAACTGCGCATGAAGCAGTATTTTATAAAGATTGCTTACAGACTAGAAACAAAAACCTCACCCATCTGACAAGATTTTTTTCAAACAAAGTTAGTTTCAGTTTCCAGAAAAATACATATATATAATTTTGAAAAAGCACTGTTTGCACTAGTCACCACGCTGGGCTCAAGCGGGTTGGTGACCACAGATTTCGTTCAGTTCTATAGAAGAACGCTGCTGCCCATTCTCCGAGGAGAGTTCTATTCTTTGCCCCGGCAAGAAACATAATATAGTAAGAAACCAAAAGCTTTTCTATATTTTACAATCCCTAAAATCACATAACATTTAACATTGTGCAATCATCACGTAACACTAATTTAATAATAAGAAAAACCACAATAATAATTATTTTTCCTACAAATAACTTTTGAAGTGTAAATTTTGTTTATGTCCTTGTTAACCGTTTAGTAGCAATCAATCACTCATCAATAATAAAATTTATATAACGTTTAAATAAGATTATGTTATAATTATCTTGTAGGCTTAATAATAAAGATTTATTACGCATTTTTAATTTTATTTAATGCTTTCTATACAAAATGTATAATGGCGGACTTAATACCAGAGGCATTCTCTACCAGTCAACCATGGGGTGGGGCAGAGATAACAAGAAGTATGTGCATTATGTAAAAGTGGAAATATTTAGCGATCTATTTGAAGTACAAGTAAAAAGGTTTTTGTGCTCTTGGACAAATGCTTTTCAGAACATATAGACAAGCGTTAAAGACCTGTTATTGAAAATTGTTTCAATTGTATACCTAGATGGAACTAAAAATACTTTTTAATGAAAAAAAAGAAAACTGTTGTGTTTGTAGATACATTTTATTAAATACCTTTATATTGTAAGTTTTCGCATGCCTGCTGAAAGAGGGATGTGAAAAGCCATGTCTCTAGCGAATAAAGAGAATAGAATTTAATAATAATAATGGTCTTAGTATTAAAAAGTATTAAGATGAATATTGAGTCAAACTAAATAATGGAGTTTAATTCATAATTGATATTGGGTAATTACCGAAAGGCATCGGATTAAGTGTAAAATCCCAACTTGGGAAAAGGAAAATCCCTACTTCAGTGGAGTGTACCGCGTCTGTTTTAATTTACCTACTCATTGGGCTCAGTTTGTTTTCTTTAATTCCGGTTCAAACTATCTGTGATGATGTTCTAAACTGATATATATTTTTTTTCTCTAACTAACGTATTTTAGAAACAATAAAAAACATAAAAGGTTACAGATAATTGAGCTGTTATTTAACGATTTTGCAATTAACGTATCTAAAATATAACACCTTTTGTGAACGGTGTGATTCTACATAAATATACGACCTCCGGTGTTATTTGAATGAATTTTTAACGTATTGTAATAAGGTCAAAATATTTGACACCGCGCTCAAAGTCGTAAGACGATTGAAGATGTTTTATTAGTTGTGTGTTGAAAAAGTAAACAGAAACAAATTCTTGAGACAGTTTGATTTAACTTGACAATATTTGTACTGTTTTAGTGTCAAAATTTTGGCTTTTAATTATTTGGCCTATGATTCGAGTGGTTTGGCGCTGCACGCTGAGACCTGTCTACAGAGGCTCCAAGATTTTTGTTCAGAACTAATATTGTATTTGGTGAAAAAAAATAAGGCAAATTTTCTTCAGCGATGATTATGTTATCTGAGCTTAAGAATACTACGTACATCTAAAGAAGAACGTTGATCTCGATTTCAACTTTATTTCCAAGCAGTAAGGCTTATTATAATGCAAACAAATATCGTTAGTTCTCTCAAACTTCGCCTTCTTAACCTAAAACCGCGTACAAAAGTCTCGTAACAAATACCAAAGTAGGAATTTTCTAAAAGTCACGTACTCTCAATAAACCGTAATCTAAAAACAAATAAAATTACAACGTCTTACACAAATATTCCTGTGATTACATAACAACACATAATTCGTATATTAGTTAACCGCTATATCAATATGGCAGTCAATTGGAAAACGGCATAAGTCACAAACGCAAATAATAATTTTATAATCGTACATTTTGGATCGTTGCTGATTATTTCTTATTAACCTTAAATCTTAGGATCTACGCACCTAGCTAAGTGACATTTCTACAAGCGTTAACGATGATAAAAATCCCTTAGATGACATTAAATATATGGGTATGACATTTATCATTCGATAAGTCACGTGACTTAGACTTGTCGCTTTCATACATTTGAGCGATTCTATCAGCGTTAACGCTTGTCAAAATGTCACTAGGCTAGGGGTGCAGTTTTTAATATGGCTAAAGCAAAGCTAATTAGTAAGATAATAAACATGTGAAACAATAATTTTTAAGAACCAGAATCTATTACCTATTTTTTTTAATCAACGAGAAAGCCCTGTATAAAAGTCACTCGTAATTACTTTTTTCTGTGTTTAATTCATCAATAAATCCTCAATTATTTATCGAAAGTTTTTCGAGTAAAATCTTGTTTCGTAAGGAAAATCGTATTCATTGGGTTATGTCATTTTAGATTATAGAGAACCGTTTAATCTGAAAACGTCAACAAGTAAACTGATGTGACATTGCTGGAGTATTTAGGTTGTGTGTTGGCGTAAGATATTTTTATTATTTGTGTAATATTTAAGAACACAAGATGGTGTAGGTAGTACATGGCTACCGTCTACATGGATTAATTATCAAGGTCCATAATGTTTAAATACCTCATTTGTTTTTGGTGGCGTGTTAATGGTAGCCTTAAAATTTATTATTTAATCGCCAGACAATGGAAACAAACCGGTCAACAATCTTTATTAATATTTATTAACGAAGTGAAAATATAAAAAAAATAGATCTGTTCATTTTTGAACTTATTTCTTTTCGTTCAAACATGAACAGATCTAGAACCTAATCGATAACATTATTAGTTTCCAATAAAATAAATAACATGATTTATTTTAAAATTAATAAAAATCACTAACCTTTAGCTACCAAATAAAATATAACCATTATAATAACATTAAAAGTGCAAATATTAATCACATAAAATCTATGATCACACCATAAATTCCTCCAAAAAATATTGCATATTTTGACCTCAATAACTCATAGTAACTTAATAATTTTGTTTGCAATCAATGTGTTCGCTGCTCTAAATCATGAAATGAATTATGGCTACTGCCTTGATAAAGCCATGGCTGCATTATTACCGTAAGATATATTTCACTATTTACATATGACCTGCCAACCATGGGCTGTTTTAATCTTTTAGAAATACATTAATCACCACAAATATAAATATATAAAAATGTTGTTGTTATGTTATAGAATTAAAAAAATATTTCGGTTCCTTCTTTTCCTAATTTTTCTTCTCTAAGGCCTGTGCCCATCAGTGGGACATGTATAGGCCGCTATTATAATTTTTTGATGAGCCGCGAAGCTTTTTTCGTATATTCCAGGCTGTTTAAGATGTAGTCTTTATGAGACGATGAATATTTATTAGTCCAGGTACTACAAACTGAATCTCCCAACAGTATTGTGATCTTTTACACAATACTGTTGGGATATCTTTCATAACTTAGTACAGATATTAAATAGCATTGATATTTTAAGGTATAAAATAAAATATTGGATACCACATATTTTTTTTTTTACGTCTTTTATTATGTCTGCCGCAGTTCGCCTTAGTGCAGGCTTTAACTTCATCAGGCAGTGACCAAAATTATGAAATTATGAAGTATATTTCATGTCTAAAAGGATTAAACTAATTATTATTTTAGCGCAAAGTACCTACCATTTGATAATAAATATATTTTTTTGCATGTTTATATCCACTATGTGATAACGATAACTGTTGTCAAGTGTTATACACATAGAGAAGTCACGTTACAGGATGTTGCACAACTAAAATGTCACATCAATATTACAATAAATACCAACATTATGTCTTAGGATCCTAGTGTCGGAATGTTGGTATGCCTGAGAATAATTCCGACCTTGGCGGAATGTTGCTTTTATGATAATTTCACGTGTATTAGCTAAACTACTAAAAAAAAACAGAAAATAATCAAGCATAATTGACTGGTAAATATTCACTAAAAAGGTGAACTTTATTTTTATTTTGAAATATATTTTTAAATAAATTTTGGTTATTTTTATATATTACGTTACTTAATTATTTAAATAAGTTTTAAGAGGTTTTATTTTAATTTAAAATACAAACATCTCATCATTTCAGTGTAAGTATTCGATAGTTTTAAAATATGTATAAGTGTTCCTTAATGTCTAATTGAAACTTCAATTGGCAACTGCCAAGACTAACCTTAATTTCGCTATAAATAACAATGGGAAGTTTTTCAAGAGATGAATATATTATGTTCACGTAAACATAATATTATGTGGAATGTAATAGTACGTAAAATGGAATGGTTTTACTTTTACCTAATACCGTAACGAGTTCGAATCCACGGTCAAGAGCACTTGTTTCTACCAAACCAATTAAACGGTGTCGGCATTCAATCACTATCAGAGCAATGGCGCAAGCGCATCCTGTGTTACGCGTACCATTCAAGTTATTTATTGTATAATATCAACTTACAAGATACTGGTTGTTTTATTCTATTATTTTTTACAACACATAATATTAATTTTGTTAAAGTACACTAAATGTGAAAACTAAATTGCTTCATAGTGCCATTTCTAAAAATATTATAACATTGTTTGGAAAACAAAACAAACATGATATCTTCGGCCGAGCTATGTAGGGGTCGGTTTCCAGTTACCGGATTAAGCTTAATGCCGCATTATACATGGAGCGACTTCTTATCTAGCCCCCACAACCCATTTTACTGGGTAATACTAATATGGAGCCCAACGTGCTCGTGCGCCGCCAGGCCGAACATACCAGTATATGTCTTCCACCTACACTACTAAGTTATGGCGGAGGACATTGAGGAGTACGTGCGCCAGAAGCTGAAGTACTCGCCGTGCGGGAGCTGGAGCTGGAGCCGCGCCGCAACGTCAACTTCAAGGCGTTTGTGGTGCGAGTACCAAACTGCTACCTGCAGCACGTCATGACTGAAGACTTCTGGAACGCACTAAGACGTAGTGCGTGTAAGTTTTACTTACATCATTATTTATAATATATTGTAAATATGTTATTTTGTAAGGTATTTGTCTATTGGGTCTTAGATGCCTGAGAACAAATGAGTTTATTATTATTATTAATACAGTATCCCATTGTAAGACTGGTCGTCAGAATTGTAATGACTTAACGACTATCGAAGATTACTGTATTATGACAGTTGAGACTAACGTCTTATAGTGCTTTCCGAGGCTCTCCGTATGTTTACAAATGGTTACCCCTTCACGGACCATCCGCGACTGCCCGCGGGTTATTCTCGTATCATGTGAAATACTAATGGATAATTTTCATAATTAACTAGAAAAATGTTCCAATCGATGTGAAATATAACAGGTATGTCAACATATTCGGTTTAAGTAACATCGGGTTGTTACCCGTAATTAAGTTTACGATTATTGTAATTAATTTAAGAAATGATCGTTTTCCATAGTCAAATACCGTTAACCTTAAAATAGGACTTTCAATTAGAAAGGATTTTCTTGTTAATCAATCAAATAAATGAGAAAACACAACAGGTCTAAGATAACATTAAGCAAGAAAATGGACGTGGAACAATAGTTGAGGGTTTTCTCGAAGTTTTTAAAAAAAAAGACAAACCCATATACTTCTTTGAAAAAGGCGTCATTATTACAATCCCAGTCTGCATATTGGACACCGATCTGCGTATCGAATATGTCAAATCAATAAAGTTAAACATAGAAAGCCTGGTGGTCTATTATACAAGCATACAATTACTTATATTAACACTCGACACTCCTCTTTCTGATATCAGACCCACTTTGCTTTCTTCTTAAGATCAATAATAATTACGTGTCTTACATTTGTGTTATTATTAATAGCCACATAAAACTGAAGATACTTAGAGTACATCAATCCTACATCAGCCTAACATACCTAGCAGCAAAGGTATTTCACGAAACTTATGATAAACAATTG
Organism: Plusia festucae; assembly: GCA_950381575.1. Classification (NCBI taxonomy): domain Eukaryota; kingdom Metazoa; phylum Arthropoda; class Insecta; order Lepidoptera; family Noctuidae; genus Plusia; species Plusia festucae. The sequence continues at coordinate 15,633,460 of OX494435.1, forward strand.
TTTTAATTTGCTTTTTTACTACGGTATATAAAAGTACATACTGATCTATGTACTTATTATGTGCCTGTACTTGACCGAATACATTTTATTTACATTAATTCAATTATCACATTAATTCAAACACGTATCTACGTTTCCTTTAGTAATTAGTGTACATGTGTGAACACATTGTCAATGAATGTACCTCTTGCCTTTTGTAAAAATAGGATGCAAGTATGTTAAGGTTCTGTGTGACCTATCTAGTAAGGCATATTATACGCTTATATACGCCCTTCAAGATTTAGGTAATATTTTAAATATGTATATTGATGAGAGGCTGATCTTGTCTTCAATTAATTAGGTAGATAGTTTTCAATAATTTTATTCTCTGCCAGTAAGTTAAAGCCCTTAAAGGTAGAATTCAAAATACAATAATTAAATATCAATGAAAAAAAAATGGAAATTTGATTCGAGAAGAATTGTAATAATCTCACTTTAAATGTGAAAACAAAATTATAAACACTCACTTTTTTAATAACTACAAAGAAGTAAATATTACAAAGATACTTGATTAACCTTGAATAGAATGTTTATCGTTACAAAAAAAGGCATTATTCAGGTTTTAACAACTAGAAGATGTTACGAAATGTCTCGATTACGTGCGTAACGATACAAGTTGAACATATTCGATATTCGTTCGATATTTTATCGACCGTGATACTGATGCTCATAAAAATAAATCATATACCTACTAATATTATAAATGTGAAAGTGTGGATGTTTGAATGTTTGGAAGTTTGTTACTCAATCACGCAAAAACGGCTGAACGGATTTGGACGAAATTTGGCATGCATGTAGCCTTTGACATGGAAAAGGACATAGGCCTTTTATCCCGATTCCTTAAGTAGTTCCCGAGGGGATATTGAAAATTGTTCACAAATTTGACAGAATTTATAAATTTGGTATTTTTCTCTATTACAGCGCAAGTCTCTATAACGCGGGTGAAAATTTTATTCAATTTTTCATTACTGCCACATTTTTCATTTCTTTTTGGACCAAATTCTGAAGTCCACGCAGACAAATTCTTGGGCAGAAGCAACTGTTTTTATAAATCAGAATATAAACCAATTATTTATTAGTGTTTGGTCATAGTATCATACTTATTTTTTTTATAAAGTGCTGTCAAAATTTAGTTTTTCAATAACAGTATATTTATTGCTATTTGATTTATTGTTTTAAAGCTTTATTTTATGTGATCTTTAAACAAAAATATACAACAAGTTTATTTATGTACCGTCATAAATTGAATATCAAAACAGCAAACGTAAGTTCGAAGTCTATCGCTCGACAAAAACCGGACGAGCTGCATTCGAAATTTATTTCCTCACAATATCGAGTATGATCAGTATAGCGTCACATCTCGGAATAGATGTCATCACTTGAGATCGAGTAGTAAGAATAAATTTGTTGGAAGCAAAGGTCAACAACGTGACCTTTGCGGAAGCAAGGCCGGATTTATTAAGCAAGTCCGAAGAAGATATCATTTGAGAGCACAGTATGCTTTGTTTTATATCGATTTGATACTTTTCGATTTTTGGATTTGGACCGCGGAGGAGGAATTATTTATGTATATTTAAGGATGCTTGGAGCTCATACAAGGTTGTTAGATTAATCAATAATAATAAAGCCTTGATTTCCGAACTTTTGACAATTTAACACATTTAAAACAAGTAAGTGATTATAAATAAAATCAACAATAAATTGTCATAGGTCTCTCAGTTCGGTGTGCCTTACAGCAAAAGCCTCCTCCAACTCTTTCCACTGCTTCCTGTCTGTCGCCACTCTTGTCCAAAGCGGACCAAAAGTCATTTTCAGGTCATCCTTCATCTTCTTTTTTACAACCTCGACTCCCAATGCCATATCTTGGGTCACCGCTTTGCTCTATTTCCCCTTTCTACACTTGAGCATATGTCTACTCCACCTCCATTTAATTTGACTGCCTCGATGGTCTAGTGGTCGCAAGCGCGACTGCCGTGAACGAGGTCTCGGGTTCGATTCCCGGGTCGAGCAAAAAATATTTACTGAGTTTAGAAATTCTCAGTACCGCTCGGAGTCAGGAAGTGTGGCGATATTTACATCCCCGTGCCTCGGAAAGCACGTAAAAGCCGTTGGTCCTGCGCCTGATCCCTCTCCGGTCGTGTCGGTCAACCGTCCCATCGAACTATGAGAGTTTAGGAACAGAGAGTGCACCTGTGTTTGCGCACACACTTGTGCACTATAATATCTCCTGCGTACATGGCTGATCTCACTAGAGATTGGCCGCCGAGGCCGAAATTCGGTCGGGAGATTATTATTATTAAGTTGATCAATACGAGCCAGGATATCAGTTAATTTCTTTTTGTCCCTTATATCTGTATACTTCTTATTTTGTCTTTTAGTTTCAAACCTAACCTGCTTCTATCCATATTTCTCTGACATCTTGCAAGATTATCCCAATGGTGTTTTGTCAAAGCCCGGTTTTCGCAACCACATCTAATGCAGGGTAAAATACAGGTATCAAAGGTCTTGTTCTTGATTTTAATGCTTATTTCCTTCCTTTTTTATTTTATTTCAATGCCCAGTAGGTTTTCCATCCTGTTGCATTTTTTTTTCTATTTATTTCGACATCTGCTCACAAGGCGCTATTATCTGGCTGAGAAATACATATTCCAGTTTCTGTCCTTTAACTGTTATGTCTTCGGGAATTGAATAGAAATAGTCATCATCTAGCAATCAGCAAATCTGAGATGATTTAATCTTGATCCATTTATGTTTAGCCCCAGATGCTCCCAATTCAACTTCTTGAACATTTGTTCTCTGTTGTAAACAGCTTTGGTGAAAGTGGGCCAACTTGCCTGACACCCCTTTTTATTGGAAAAGCGTCTCCCGTAGATTCCAGTCTTGTCCTACCTTTACTTTTACTATAAATATTTTTGATGATGTTGATGTATATGTTATGGATACCCTGCTCTTTTAGGCTTTGCCATACGACTTCATGTCTGAGGCTGTCGAAAGCCCTGGCGTAGTCCATAAAGGCAATGTAAATATTTTTAACATTAATTATAATTATTTTTCATGAAGTTGTTTGATAGTGTGAGGATGGTTTATTGTACTAAAATATATCCTGTTAGATTAGTAGTGGCATTATATTTGCTACCCAGTATAAATCTTTTTGTGATGAGCGTGTGTGAGCTGTCCCAATATATATTATTAAAGATATTATTATTTATATATGTAGATATCTATTTAGTTTGAAACTTACGCATACATTTTTAATGATTATGGGAATCAAAATCACCTGCTTTAAAAACAAAATTTAGATGATATTTTGAATAGAAGAGAACCTTCAAAATATTTAGAATAATAATAATATTTGCATGACAATTTCAGACTATAATTAAAATATTAGAAATAAAGTGTTAAAAGTCACTTGATTCTAATTAACATGAATTTATTCAAGTTCAAGAAATTATAATGAAGATTCATACGTTGACGTCAAAAATTAAATGTTAAGAATTCTTAGGTATTTCTTTGTGTACTGAATGCATGAAAATTCATCATATCATGGATAATGTTTTAGTAAACTAAATAAAATAATGTATTTCTGCAAGTAGGATTAAGATCCTACTTGCAGAAATAGAGTATTTATACAGCCGTTTTAGTAAAATTGTACTTTTTTAACGCTTGTCGGTGGTGCAATGGGTGGGATTCCACGGTTATAAGGCTACCGCCGCTTTTAAGTGCTGTTTATATTGCTTTTAAGTGTTTTATAAATCTGATTGTGGGAGAAAGACATTAAAATCAATATTATCTTTTATTAGGTTTTGTTTTAATGTTAATTTATATTAATATTACAATATTTGTATATAATAAGCCTTTTCAGCTGTTACTTGTTGAGTTCAAGCATTTTAGTATTCAGCGAACTCATTGAAGGTTGCATTGATTTATTCAATTAGCTAATTTTATTAAATGTCAGGAACATTAAAATAATAAATGTGCAGCACAATACAATATTTTTAACATTAAAATAAGTTATGGTCATTTTAAGTTATTCTTAGACTGTAATAAATAAATAATATTCAGATATTATAAGGTTAATTTTATTGGTGTCTATTAAGTTTGTAATACATTTTATAATATGCTGTTTACTTTCTACTTTTTAACCGTCGTTAATTAATATGAATAAATAACCAGTCGAATTTATTCGACTGGATGGATATCCGAGTTTTAATAAATAGGTCATATACCGATTGCGAATTGCCGTGGGTTCAAACCCGATATGGGACAAACATTTTGCTCTCCACAGTTGCTTGTTTCTAGTGTAATTTGAATGTTTGTTATCAAAAAACCCGCGACACAGTGATTGAAGTCAATTTTTTTATAGATTAAGCTTTTGTTACATTATACTTGTTGATATTATAGTCAATAAATATTATAGTACGAGGAGGTAAAACCTGATGCAAACATACACCTTTTTAAGATTTATTCGTCTGCTCATCAATCTCATGTTAAATAACAACAATATGTCATAATTATGTTTTGTTTTATTTTTCAAGTGTTTATTTACATGGCAATATGTTATATTAACTTCATACAGTGTAAACAAAAACTAATTTTAGTGAGTATAAATGTACGTTATTCATTATGAGTAGATTGCATAATATTTATCTGCTTGGTTCTAAAAATGTAAGTATAATGATTGCTAAAATTTATATTGATAGTGTTTTATATTTACAATAACAAGATTAATTTGTATCCGCATTATTGTCTACAAAATATTTCCAAATTTAGAATTATAAATTTGCAAATGGTCTAACACTTGAAAAATTAATATTCATTAAAATAATGCATAAAATTAAATAATAAATAGGATGAGCTCAATATCATTTCAAAACTCCAAAATTTAATGAAACAAGTTTCCTTAGATGCGACGATAAATGATACCACGAAATAGGTTTCATAGAAGGATGACATTTGAACTTTATGGATAATTAAATCATTATATTGATATTTAAAAGCTTTTAATTAATGTAACAAGGAAATATTAATTTAATGGTGAGAAAATTGTATTGTTCCTGATAAAATAATACAATATTCATCTTTTGTTAAGTCATTAAGTTTTAAAGTTAACATTTCTAAAGCAGGCCTTTTGATTTTTATTTTAATAAATTATTAGGAAGTGATGTTGTGATTATAGTTGAATAAGTACATACAGTATTTAACTTGACTCTTTACTTCGTGATTGATTTTATAAAGACTAAGATTATTATTTTGTATGCTTAAAAAGTAAGTATTTATGAAAAGTGGAATAAAAATATTGTATTGCTTCTGTAATGTATACAACGTTTAGATATTATTATAACAACGTGTGATAAACATAGAAATTGATAAACGCGCAATAAAGATACGCCCTCTGTGTCCAAGTTACTCAAACAAGACGTAGCTTAAGGCCAATTCAAATAACTTCCATTGAAAGTAAGCATATTCAAACAAAGTGACTGTGTCTATAAAGTTTTTAACTCCCTTACGTGAGCACTAGATGGCGTGCTACTCAATAACTTTTTCGAACCCACTTTTATTTCTGCCATACAAAAGACATCAACGAGATGTAGTATAGTGTGCTTTTTCGTCAGTTGAAGTAATGTTTTATTTTGTTTTTTTATGCAATCCATTTATATTAGTGTATATTACGAATATATATTTAAGCATACCTTAAGATGACAATATTAACGCCTTATAGATATTTAATACTAACAAATGGTATAACTTACTGCTAGTACCAACAATAGCGCCTGTGGCGTTTATAAGCGCAATATTGACATCGTGAACATCTACGAAGCATCTGTGTTAGTTAAATTCCAAAGATCTTTAAACATAGAATCAAAAAATAATTATTTATTGTTCCCTTTATTCATAAAAATCATTTCTTTCTATTGTAAGAGTATCGTAACGAAATTTCGTGTCTATCTGATCTTGATTTTTGTTTTTGTTCATAATTTGGTATAATGAGCACGACTTATAGCAAATATTTCTTTACTCTTTCATTACTCTACTTATTAAAAATGTAATCTGCTGCTACTTAACCTGTAATTGCAGTTTTTCTTGCTTATATAAATTAAAATATAAAAGCAAACCGCTCTCATGCAAAGAAAATAATTCCAATGTACAAGATTAACTTCAAGAATTACCGGTTACCATGCTGGATAAAACTTGGATTGCAAGTTTATTTATTTTATTATAGAAATAATTGTCGATAAACTATCAATATAGTTAAACAAACTAGGTTTCTCTATAAATAGCATTTTTATATTAAAACCTTCACACTAGCATAATTTCGCGGATTTGCTTGACACATTGATTTTAATTTTGTTCTATCACACTAATATTATAAAAGTAAAATTTATGACTTCGTCTGTGTATGTTTGTTACCTAACGTAACGTAACGGCTGGAGTCTAAATGAAAATCTAAATGAATTGGTATGGAGTCTGGCACCCTGGAAGAACACATGGGCAACTTTTTCTCCCGAAAAATAAAGAATTTAAGAAATCAATAAATCAAAGCATTTTGTTAGGTCACAAATCTTTCCAACAATTATTTAACTTTTGACAGCTAAAGCAGTGATATCAAAATTGCATTTCTGACTCGATTTCTAAAACACTCGATTTAATTACAAATAAGTTTAATTGATTTAACGAATTGATATGAATTCCATTTTTACTCAACGTTTTGTATTGTTTTAGAGAAATACACAAACGTTCAAATGACTAAAAAAATATAATTATAATTCATTATTTATTTTTAATTTTTTGGTAATAATCGCATCGCGTCCCTATTATTATAAAAACAAAGTGCTCATAAAGCGTTTAATTTTTTCACTATGATTTTTAATGTAATGATTACGAAATACGAAACTTCAAGTTTGTATATATTAAAAGTTAAAAAAATAGTTGAAAAGAGTATTGATCGTTCTAGTGAAATGGGATTCCCCACATTTGTTCATTCCATTCGATTATCTCGAATATATTACAACTATAGTCTGATATGTAGTCTGTCGGCAGATAGTTGTAGTACAACATTCCTCCTCGTATTGACTATCTTTAAATGTCTTGGGATAAGCAGTGTTTCTCTTTTTCGTTTCTTATTTGCTGACTGTGGTTCAAGGATACTATTTAATAGGGGAGCCTTTGTCAATAACACTGCTTGCTGTAGGGTTATTTTGGTTTGAGAATTGTTTTTAATTCACTTCTCGTTTAGTTAAAGATGATCTAGTCACTATTTTTGAATCAGACTAAAGTCTTATAAATTAATCCAAACGTTCGTTAACAATTAATATTATTTCCTTTTTATAAAAATGTGGTTCGCACGTCACTAGTATTCGTGCTAAGCTAAGATGTTGTGTTACGAGTGGGTTCACGTCGGTAGTGTAATGGGGTGGATTGGGATTGGAGACCGCAACCACATGTTCTCTAGTCCGACGCCCTAGCCATTAGGCATCATTCAATTATGAATTATGTATATTTTTATAAAATCAATTAATACTGAGCGTTTTTGCATTATATATTATAAATAATTTTAGTAACTTTTCTTATCAAAGGTATGTCCCCAAAATGCCTCATCACAAAGAACCTAAGAGGTATAAAAAAGGAATGATAGTAATAATTATTACAAACGAGAGAAAAAAACACGAGGTAGTCCATTCAATCATAATTTAATAAATATATTGCATATCGTTAAAACTATTTATACATTACAATACATTTTAAGGCAGTGATACAATAGCTTACATAACATAATCCTACGACACACTTGCGAATTTACAGAACAGAACGAATTTAAAATTATTCGTGTGTTACTTTACAATACAAAAATAAAGGTTACATTAAATTTGTCAATGAGTTCACTGACAAAATTTACAAACAATCGTAATAGGTAAAACAAATCTCGTTGCCATGCCAACGGCAGACACGATCGGAATACCCAAATAAGGTAACAGTACCTATTAGATACAAACTTTACGTACTATTTGTAACTGTGTATAAATATTTTTATAAATTGCGTCACGCATTCGTAAGTACCGAATTGACATTCCCTTCGCAAATTCTGGATGTCATTGTGTTACTGTTTTTAACTATTCGATCACAGTTACTGGTAGCCACAGTGTTTCTTAGTAAAGTATTATTTTTATCGCGTGAGTCGATTTAGGTTGGAAACTTATTTCAACGTATCCAAAAAATATGGACGATTGAGAATCTTTATGGGCTAGTAAGTAATCTGAATAGAAATCACAAAATACTAAAATCACAATGTGCCAATTAAATCTAAACTAACTAAAGTGTAATATACATTAACCGGCAAGTAATGAGATTGCCCACACACGATACAATATAACATATTCGATGTCCGAGTAAATCTATGGAGTATAAAAAGTTTTTACAATTTTTCTATAAAACAATCGAGTGTGAGTATTCCTAAAATATTGTCAAACTGAGGTGAGTTGCAATGTCAAAGCCTTTAAAGTTCCCTCATTAAAAAGAGATGGAGCTATATTTCTGTATAGGTCCATCTCTTTCTTTCACAGGAACAACCATGGTTCTAACATACTGGTAAAAAAACTCTGAAATATATCTTACTACTCGTATTTCCGTGTACTTAAAATCAATACTGGCGTTATTATCGACCTAAGATCATCACCTACCACCAGCCGCCGTAGCCGTGGTGTCCCCCGTAGTAGCCGCCGTAGGGCCAGTAGCCGTAGCCGTAGCTAGGCCACCCCCAGCCGTAGCCGTAGCCGTATGAGGGGTACCCGTAGTGGCCTCCATAGTGGCCCCCGTAGCCTCCGTAGCCTCCCCAGTGTCCTCCCCAGTGGGATGCGGCAGTTTTGAGGTCATCTTTGTCAGCGGTTGCTAAGTCGTCCTTTTCTTCAGCTTTGAAGGTTTCCACTGGTTTTTCCTCGGCGGGTGCTGCGTGGGCGAGCGCCAGGAGTAGGAAGATGGCGGCGGTGAAGAAAACGATCTGGGGAAATTAATGCTAATTAGTAAAACAATTTGGGCGGCACATTATTATTATTGTCAACCCCTCGTGCTAAGCTAAATGCTTGTGTTACGAGTGTGTTGACGTCGATAGAGCAAGTCCGACGCCCTAACGATTAGGCTACCGCCGCTTGTTCGTGCAGTACAGCTATACTTCTATATACAGTCATATTTTATTTTGTGAATAAAAAAACGACTGTCATTGAATTTCAAAATCCGTTGGCACTAACTGTATGACGTACTGTTTGGATTAAAAAAACAAACCCTTCAGGAATAACTCTAGTACTTATTATTTATTGATAAAAATAAATGCAATATACTAATAAAAAGGTTACACAGTAGAATACTTCATATTTCAACTCCAGGCTTAATAAACTATAAACTTCGGTACTCTCCTACAAGTACTAACAAACCATTGTATCTCAATCCTATACAATACACCTGTCCCTACGACAATGCTTTAAAACTTCATATCTCACAATCATTTGTTAACAATTTCCCACGGATATGCACTAAACAGATAATTAGCAGCTTATGTTAATTAACCTGTGAAGTACTTAAAGCCAATTATCCCGATAAATTATCTCTATAAGAAAGTATAAAAAATATCGAGCAAAATGATTATTAGTTGTAGTGATTTTAAGGAAACCAAAATTACTCAAGTCACTGCAATCCTGTTGAATATGAAAGAAATCAGTGTCCTTAAATTTTTAATATTTTCTTTCAATTTTATAAAATCTTCAAAATTAAATTTTAGATTTTCAAGCGTACAAGATTATGTTATAAAAATACAATTAAATTAAGAAAAGTTTAAAATTTACATATATTTTTAGCTATTTACCAAATAAATTTAAATTAATGATTATGAACAAACCAAGGGTATAATGATATGTAAAGGAACAAAATAAATATAAAATATAATAATATCAAAATTCAGGGATTCAGGGTCATCAAAAATTTCCAGAATCCCCAAATAAATTACTTAATTCCAATCTAAAAATTACCTAATTATTAACACTTTTGACACTAAATTAAAATTAATCCACCACCGTATTAAACCCCACTTACTTTGCAAGCCATGGTGTCTGCTGGTACAATACCTCGATACTGGCTGTGTCGCCCTACGCCGCGTTTTATATATGAACTGTGTCCTAGCTGCACGGATGGCTGCCACGCTATTGTACTGCCAATGACCTTAGCTTGGGATTCGCGATTAACTGTCTGGCTGATGTCCTATATTTGATGGTGAACGTCTTTAAGAATGGGGTATTGTGTTTCAAAAGTATAAGGTTTTGGTAAGTATATACTGTTTTTTAATTTTGAGACATTTCGTTAGCATATAAGAAATTTGGATGGTTTTTATCACAGCTTTTGATGACACTTAGTGGAGGCTTGTGAGACTATTTTTTTTATGTAACTTGATTATATCACACTGCTGAGCTATGATCTCTTTATGACCTAAGGCTTTCCTGCACATTTTTTTAAAGAAAAGTACGGTTGGACGGTTATTCTATTTATATTAATTTTTATATTAGAGTGATTATGATGAGACTATGAGCTGACTTTGTGAGCATAGCATATGAGCATAGGTGTATCGATGGTTAGGCATTACAAGATAAATTTGAGAGTTTATGTTATTCCTGTTTGTTGATCATATTAATATTTCACGTATTCTCATATAGTTTTAATGCAAATGGAGCGCCTTGCACATACATGTTTAATTATGTGAAAAAAAGTTAAAATTGTGATAGACGTATTCAATATGACTATCCAAAAACTAGCCACACTTCTTATAAAAACAGCAATTCCAAAAAGTTATAAGAAGAAAAGGGCATTTACTACTATAATTATAATTCATTCTTTACGCTTCTTCATTTTTGTCTACGACGGAATTGTAAGGATTCTGTATATTTTGATTAATTTCAAAGGAACCCTTAGCTTAGTCGTCTAATTACTTATCAACTGCGGAAGTATAGTAGTCAATTGTTTATGCGTTATGCTTAATGATCTTCATTTAATTATGTGTAATAATTTTATTACGCACTCATTAGTGCGTACGCACATAAAATATCCAAGGGCGTAATAAAATTAACACGTCGTGTATTGTAATTTATGTTAACAATGGCAAAAGGAAAAAAAGAATTTTTCTATTAATTAATTTAAAAGATTAATTAATAGAAAACTAAACTAAACTACATTTAAAAGATTTTTTTATTTATTAATTTATATACCTTACATCTATCATTACAGGTAAAACCTAATTCAATAGATGTAGTTATACTAAAAATATAAATCAGCATAAAATTAACTAAAATACAGCTATTAATTAAATATTACAAGATATCTCCAGGTACCAAAAACATAACTAGTATATTATTATTATAATATTTGAGTACTTGGAGATCTCTTTTCAACAATGTGTCATACCGCTCTAAAGACAGTAAGTATAATGTTTCCTTGCTATATATTCTCCATCACTTAAATTCTTTGTCCATTCATAGCAAATAACAAGATCACCTAAGGCTGATTTTTGCAAAGTTAGATAACTTTCGATGAACAATTTTGACAGTTACAACAAACTCCCAAATGCCAATTTCATTCTTCGAATACCAGCAGATTGTCAAAATTTGGAAAGAAAAAAGTTATCTGACATAAAAACAATTCACGCTTTATTTATACAATACATCATGTACAGTTCTCAGGTAAATAATTCTCTCATTTGATATTAATAAAACGCGATGAGCAAAAAGTATATAAAATCCGTTTTTTTTTTTATATAATTTATGGAACATATTCTGGTGATCTCTTCACTTTTGGGGAGTAAAATTTGGTTCTGACAGGCTTGAATCCAAACAGTTTCATACATAAATCCGCCCGTTTACCGGCATTCCACTATGCATATCGACTGTAATAGATTAACACTAATCTATATAGGTGTTAGCTAATTAAGATCAAGTGTCCGCATCTTGCTATTAAATTGTAATATATTGTATTGGTGACTGGCACCTACAGTCAAACCGTTCATACGGTGTTTTGTTTTTGATAATTGTAAATGTGATTAATAAAGACCATACCATAATACAAGCAAATCGGTAAAGACGCTGCTCATTTGAGTGGAAAATTGAAGGATGATTTAATAGTTTATTGTTTATTACCTATCATATTTATTATTTATGATGGCGTCTATTGATTCAACGATATACGTTATTGGTAGAGAAAAAAATATTGAGTGGAAATGAAAACATATTTGAAGTGCGTTTTTCTCAATCTCATATAAAAAAGTCATATAAAACACATGACTAGGTATAATCTGAATCGCTTGTTTTTGGTTTTGTGTGCTCGAATTAAAGGCAAAAGATTTGTAGGCACAAATCGAAAACGGTGGTCAGAATAGATTATAGAAGAGCTTGACATTTATCTCATCATACGTCAGTGCCGAACTTCATCAAGCAACAGATCCTAACTAAGAGAAAAAACTGGTTGACGGAATAAGAAGCAGTCATGATCCTAGCAATGAGGGAACGATTGAGGTGAGTGGTACGAATTTGATACGTAGGCATTTTAGGTTCGAGAATAGAATATTATTCTTGTAGTAGCTGTCGTTTCACGTGGGCATTCGGGAACAGCATAGATATAGTAAAATTGTTTTTCTAAATAAACGAAGTGACATATGCAGTTAAACTGATTGTAAATTACTTTATTAGTGTATATATATATCTATCTTTTTTCTTCTATCTATGCTACACTAATAAAGCTGTAAGCGACCCGCTTCAGTTTTTTCATAAAAATAACAATTTTGGATTCAAGTTTCTGAAGCCAGCTGACGAAATATCGTTATTAATTTTTTTATCTATTTTTATGTGCGCAGAAACAACTTGCAAGCTTTAGCTTGTGTGGTACGCTTTAAATAACTAATAATAGTTATTTTATTTAAATCGTTTCACAAAAAGTTCATCATTAGAATAATGAAAAGACACGGGTCGTTTAATATTTTATTATATCTATAGATAGGTGTGTGTTGAATATCATTAAGTTAAACATGAAGACGAAGTAGCTTAGTTTACAAAAAACAGCATGAAATTAAGTGACGCGAAGGACCGCTGAAACGCGCGGAGCGTAAAATTAAAGGAAATTGAATTATACGCTAATCATGTGAGTAACTTAGTACTAAGCTATGTATTAACTTAGTCATCATTGGTCGTATATTATAACGCTTGTATTTTGTAAAAGGGTTGACTAGAATGAGCCCACGGAATAAGTACAAGGAGCATATACAAGCAAGGTTAGATCAATATCGCGGTGGTCAGCGCGTTACCATATGGTCCCCGTATAGGAGACGGATGTTCCCTTCTTTCGGTGGTTTTAGCCAGCAAGAGTTCAGCATACCCTTTCGTCTTTGCCAGAGTGGAGTAAGTCTATGAGAATTTCCCAAAAAAAGGGTTTATTGGAATACAAATATAATTACTAGCATTCTAAAGAGTCTGAAGAGATCTTAACACAAGAAGAATTTAAGACGGTATACGTTCAGCACATTGTATCAGAAAAACTAATACCACCTGAGCAAAAGAAAAATGAGTCCCTCGAGTTTGATATTATTTGATAATTCAACTCTACCCTAAAACGTGTGGCAATTTTCGCCGTAATTTCGACCTTCATGGTAACTTGCTAAGGCTAGGAAATTAAAACAAAAGAAAAACATTCCTCATTTGAACGATCTGTTATTTAATCATTAAAATTGTTAACTTATTGTACAAACGTTCTTTCTTTGGCGGTTTCGCCCGTAAACATAGTGTAGACATCACAATGTCCATGTAAACTAAAAGCCTAGTTAACTAAAAAACCTAATTAGAAAATCAGGATAGATTCCCCAGTTTTAAGTAAAACGAAGAACAAGTAATAATAAAGAAACACATACGTATAATTAAATTTACTATATTTTTATTAATTTACAACTTCTTGCTACATGATTGATTTTTAAATAAATATTATTGGGCTTATGAAAGAGATAAATTTTAAAATATTTTTTTTATGATTTATCATAAAAAAAAATATTTTAAAATTTATACGCTCAGTATAAATGAGGTAAGCGTCTATTAACGAGGTAAGCGCAGAGCAGAGTCGTTCATGTTATTTTAATATTCTATTTGAAACCATCAAGTATTTTCTAAAGTTTATGTGAAAAAAGTCGAGATTTTCTGGATTTGCAGTTATTAAGTGTTTATTTACTTCAAGTAAAAGAAACAAGTAGTACCTACCACTTGAATTAAATAGTTAAAAAAGTTTCAAGGACGTAGAATAGACAAATGTGGATCACAAAACAAAAAGAGCCTTGTGTAAAATAAGTAACAATTTCCTTTAATAACATACGCATTGTCGTGTTTCTAATAAGAACATACGAATTACAGCAATTAGTGTGATGTAGGACCGCCATCAAGTATTTCGACATCTGAAGAACTTTGGTGGTTGGATGATGAGCGGAAGCGGATGGTAAGCGAGTAGCGGTCGTATATAATGTCAACGAAATAAATTGTACTGGTAACATTACTTACCGTTTTTATTAGGTTTTTAAAAATCTACACAAACATTAATGGCACACAACATTCGAACAAAAATGTACAAAGACTAAATAGGTAGGTACTGCTTGTGTCTTACTGAAATCTCATCCAGCAGACCAGTATAAGGAGTATTTCAAAATCCGTGAGGGTTACGAAGGATATTAAATGGGAGACATAATATCCGAGTGTTCCAGGGATGGCGGATCGAGAGCCACTTGATTGTTCATTGTATATTTAATGTATGAAAAATATTTTTAATCATTCAAAATATTTTTCACATCATTGTCCTATTTAAAATTCAAAATTCAGAGCTCAATAAAGCATGATACATTTTAATTGACGCTTTTTGAGACTTTTTGTTGTTTAAAGACGCAACTACACCTTTGCCAATTCGTTCGGGCTCATAGACGTGCTGATTTACTTCGCTACATCCTTTAACTTAGACCATACATACAAACGGACATTGTCACCATCAAACCCGCCCGTCCTTCCTTCCGCAGGCAGAGGTCGCTGTCATTACAAGCAGTCATTAAAACCTTGACTATTTATTAAGGTACTCCAAGCTCGCCAATATAATGCTTGCCTCAAGAGCCGCAACGCACACTTGTATATTCTTACTCCATGTCTGAAATAAATTTTAAATAAATGTTATCAAAAGTTGTTTAAAAGAAATTGACATGAATACTCCCAAGAAGTTCTAGGCCACATCCGCGATCGAGTTAGTGAACTTGAATACAATTGACGGTCATCAAACGTAATGCCGCATCGAAAATCGTTGCCAATACACCGCTTATTCTAAGAATATGCGATAAGATGACTCACGTGTTTATGGTGACATGTATGCTAAATAAATTCTAGTATCTGGCAACGTGTTCTTGTCAATTGCTTTGCACGTAAACCTTTTTTCTTTTTCATTGATTATTTTTTGTTTTTATAATCTTTTATCCATTGAGGAATTTATGTGTTCAAAGGTTGTTAAATATCAATTTAAGCCGAAACCTGCGCAGAATATCAATTCTGCGCAGGTTTCGGCTTGCAACGGTTTAGATATGTTTGGGTGCCGGTGAGATTATTATTTAACTTGGTTAGATTTCTGCTCGGTCAAGTTCATTGTAACACTGATATTGCGTACTTCTCGGTGTCAGTGCATTTAATTACAGGACTGTAGAATCACCTCCTCTGTAGGGTACTATTAAATTGGCAACGAGATTAGTAGCAATTTGGGTCAAGGAGCTTCTCATTTCTTAGTCATATACATAACACTTAGAAACATTAACAAAATCGATTTCATTCGGCGAATATTATTATGAGCATGATTTAAAACATACAATCGAATGAGAGCCATTTCTTTTGGAAGTATTAGTGTAGTGATAAACATTGACCAAAAAAATACGAAACAGCGTTACATTCATCAATCATAAATTCCAAATAAAAACCAAACTAAACTCACACAAAGAAGAAATTTATCATAAATTTTCGATTTACAAGTGTCAGCCGTCCAGACAATACCCACAGCTCGCAACAATCTACTTCCAAAAAACCCAATTGTTTAGAAAATGTTTCATAACGGGAACGAGTTGAAATGCATCGATTCTTTCGATTGATCGGTTCCAGATACCTTTCCGAATCCATTCGATGGTTGTTTAATAACTGCAAACATGTGCCAAACACGTCACAGAGCTCGCAAATACCGCGCTCAGTGAGGGATCGTGCTTCTGGAATATCAATGAGATTAGGACTTTTTGGACTGTAAAAACCAATGCTTTGATGTCCACGATGTTTCTTGTTACTTAGACAGAAATTTGTCGTGACTGAGTTTCGGTAGAGAATCATACTGGCCAGTTTTTTTATTGTATTGCTCTCGACATGGTGTCTGGCAATAATAATAATTGTGGATTGACAGGCCTGTGCAGGTCATATATATATATATATATATAATAATTTATTATATATATATATATTTAGGTTACTAGCAATGTGGGTCGCACATAACTAGTAGACTTGTTAACCCCTCGTGCTAAGCTAAGATGCTTGTGTTACGAGTGGGTTCACGTCGGTAGTGTAATGGGTGGGATTCGAACCCGCAACCACATGATCGCAAGTCTGACGCCCTAGCCATTAGGCTACCGCCGCTTCAATTTACATTGCTTTTAATTTATGTACCTACATAATATTAAGACGCTCAATTTAACTAGATTGAGTATCGTACACGTAGTTGTAGTACATTGGTTTCCAATATTGCGGTCAGTGATGGCTAGAAAACAATTTTACTTTGGATTACTTAAATTTGAAACTTGATGCAGTGATAATGTTTATCTGAACATTAAACATAAACTGTGAACTCATCCTTACCTCTGACGTCACAGAACAGTAACCATTCATTCATAAACTCGTTCGAAATTCAGCGCGCGTTCTATTCTTGATGGAATGCCTTTTTTATTGTGAGAAGATTGTTTTTATTCCAATGTATTTAAGCGGATATGTGATCCGTATAAGGGACAAGCTACGTAGCATCATCGACACCTGTTTAGTATAACGGTGTTTTGTAGCTCGCTTATATAGCCACTAATTGGGTGCTTGTTTTTATTATTTTTAACTGACTTTAATTGGAGAAAGATCTCAATTCGTCTATATAATAATATCTTGGGACAGCACACATACGGCCATCTGATCCTAAACTAGGCAGAGCCTGTACTATGGTGACAAGACAACTTATAAACATACTTATATATTTCTAAATCCATACATATTATCTGTAGATAAATAATTCCCAGATACAGAACAAATAATCGTGCTCAACAAAGATTTGTCCTGGGTGGGAATCGAACACACGACCTCCGGCTTATAAGTAAGGGTCACTAACCACTAGACCAACAAGCCCGTGTATGTTTTTTTTGTATGTTTCTTACGCGACATCTCCGGCAATTGCGGATCGATTACAAAAATTATTTGTCTTCGACAGGGTTGTTCACAGGGTACAAGATGGCCACGGCCACGTCAGCTGCATGTGTCCTCTGTTAGATTTTGTTGTAATTCACTCATGAATTCAGTAGAATGGTTTTAGATCAGACTTTCTTGAAATAAAAGTATTTAAAAGCTTTTTTAACATTTATATGTAAGCTATTATTCTTAGTAATTAAAAAACTAGTCCTTAACTAAAAAAGTTTATCCTCTATCGTGGGGATTGTATAAAGATCATCCAGGTTTGTAACAGTTATTTATAGATCACTCAAATATATACGTATATCCCATTCGAGTGAGTGTCATCATTGTTTTTATCGGATAAGATGCATCGCAAGGAACGTAGAAAAGATGGAAGAAATACCTTCCAAGTTTCTTAAGGACATTGAAGATTAAAAAAAAAGACTGGATTTTATTTCAGTTGTGTTTTTTTCTGGAAATCTTGTCCTGATTTTCATATTAACACAAACACGGAATTTCCCACAGATCTCGCGTGCTATGTAATACTGCAATTAGGTACTATGCGTAGTGAATCTTTCAACTTCTGACTGACCTTTTTAAAGCTATCAATTTTGTCGGTGAAAAGTGATGATTACCAGAATTTGAGTCTTCATTAAAAAAACTTTATGCTTGTATTGTCCTTACTTACAGTTAAAATTGTTAATAAAAAGATCTTTTAAGTAATAGTTAATTCACCATCAGTAGATGGCCATGTCTAATTGTGAATCGAAATTGTTAGGTCATCGTCAATTGTTTTTTAGTGACCGCGAAATCAAAGCAAATAGTACATTGTGTCTGGCTTTGGTAGGTACCTCGTTATAAGGGATTTAATAGCTTACAATCAAGTGACAATGTTTTAAGAGCACTTGCACCTATTACTGCTTCTCTCAGATGAACTCGCTACAAACTTAGATTCATTTAGTTGTTACAAGTTTATGTTTTCAAGGTGTCTTTTTCAATAGAAATAGAACATTATGATTAATTCAGAATTTAGTAGATTACACGTCTGAGATGTAAATCAAAGCTTGTGTGTGTTTAAAAACAAAATAAGTAACATTAGGATTATTCTAAACAATACCATAAGTGAGCATACCATTATAGATTAAAATTAATATTATTAGAGGTGAAGCTGTTCTTTGATCTTATCGAATATATTAGAGCTATGCCAATTGTGGTTTTTGTAAATGTACAGTTTTTTATTGAAAGAAGATCCCTTAGATCAGAATCTTCAAATATAGAAAATATATTTCGACCAAGCCTCGAATAATTTACAACAACATTGGAACATAGATAAATATATTATAGATTTTATGAACCCATATTTCCATATAATATATCACATACGCTTTTCTTACTTATAAAATGTAATACGACTCTTTTTATATTTAATATGCATTTATTATCGGCAACCTGCACCAAACAGCAAAACGGCAATAGATTAGCGTGTACTGTTTGATGCAAACAAAACACTATTCAATTTTGCCAACATTCCTCCAACAAACCAAAACTGGACCATGTTTGCGCCACGATTGCGCGTCACCTTGTTGGCTGACCTAATTCTGATAATAACCGAGCTTACTAATAACCGCCGTTGACAAGACTTATCTAATGTCATAGTATCGACGCTTCGACGCGTGGCGGCTGACCCACTCGCGGTTATGTCATGCGTGTGGACATATGACCTTGGGATTAGGGGACAGTTGCTCGATACTCACCAGGCTTGACTAGGGATACAGTATAAACCTACTGCAAATGAATTGACGAAGACGGATAGCGTCACTGTAGAATGATAACCTCATATGTCAAAAAAAAATATTTTTATTTTTTATGTACTATTTTTACATAGTTTAAATTATGAATTTCCTGTAAAATTTGTATGAAACCGACGAGGTTAAAATACCTGTATTTGACTTATGGAATGCTAATAAAGAATTGAGTATTGAGTATTGAGTATTGAGTATTGAGTATTGAGTATTGAATATTGAGTATTGAGTATTGAGTACGATTTTTACAAAAACAAAAATTAATGTTTTTTTGACATACGAGGTTATCATTCTACAGCGACGATAGGCAGCTCCTTGTAATTCTATATTCAAAAGAATACCAAAGTGCAGTGGAGCAAATTAGAATAGTCTGCAAATGGCCGCTAGTTGCGTAATTTTGCAGTGTAATACTGTGAATTTGACTTTTGCAAATTACCACGTAACAACGTCAAAACAGCAGACCCGGGACCAAGGTATAGGGAAGGATGCAACGCTATCCGGGTGACCGCAAAAACTACAATGCGCATGATTTTGGTTGCATCTTATTTTTTATATAAAACTTTTTACTTGTATGTTTACTTAGGGTCTGCTACAGTCTGTTATTGTTTCCTTATTAATTTTGCATAAACTACTTAAAAAAAATATACACACCGGTTTTAAAGGTGTCGCTAGTTCTGAGGTCCCGGGTTTGATCCCCGGACGGGTCAATGTAGAAAAACACTTTTCTGCAGTGTCTCGGGTCTGGGTGTTGTGGTACCTTCGTTGTCTCTGATTCCATAACACAAGTGCTTTAGCTACATAATTTGTTTTCGGAGCAATGTATGTGATGTTTTCCACATTTATTTATTATTATTTATAATCAAGCTTATTTACCTTCTTTGGACATTGAACGAAAATCTTTTAACAGTTTTTGATAACTACGACAGCCTTATCAAGATACTTATATTATAGTAAGTATACAGATAGTAGGAAATGTGGGTACTATAACAAAGACAGAAATAATTAACCACAATAGCCATTATTCGTGGGAACTAAGTTGATATAAAACAATAAATTGTCTTGTTGTACACAAGGCAATGTTTTTGTGTGAGTACATGGTTATGGCAAGTGTATGGGGCTTAATTTCAAATCTAGTATTGTTAGCCTCTTAGAATAATTAGCCTGCTAAGTATTTTGTATCGTGAAATATATTAGCATTGTTCTTTACTTATGCCTGGCTCTTATTAATTAATAAAGGTATTTAAAATTAAATTAGAGTTACAGAACATGCAGAAAAAATATAAAAGAAATGGTATATTACTTAAAATAAAAGTCAGTGTATTTTGTAAAATAAATAAAAGAAATTTACAAATATGGCATGTAACTAGCAATAAACAAATTACATTATTTAAGGTACAGAGACTGAACGGTGATATTGTCGCAATATTCGTATGATATAGTTACGTAGTTGAGGATATTCTGATTCTTATCTTTACATAGTGAAATACTCAATATTTTATAGCGTTCTCAATGTGAGATCATAGCTGTTCAATTGTCTAGGTAAGTACAAGCGTGGACCCTGTCGGTTTCATCTAAGTAGAACAGGAGAGGGCGTTGAAAAAGCTGATGTTTTGAGATGAAGTTTCTTATCCTAATAATCTCTACCTACAATTCTAAAATATATTTACACTATATTTATACACTACTAGCGCCACCTATAAGTATTGCTCTATAGGCGCGTAGTCCACGCCGCGTCCACCGTAGTTCACCGACCGGCCGCCAGATGCCGCCTGCTGTCTGAAGAATTCCGCGACGTTGCCGCTCATACTACCGTATGGGATGCCTCCTGGAAATATAGATGGCAGTGTGTTATGAGAGGCAGTATAATTAGGTTTTCTTATAGGCTAAACTAAATCTATCATCTGCCTTGTCTTTTCAAAAGGTATGTCGGCTTCCAGTCTTACCGGATTTAGTTGAAACCGTATTTTATGTACAGCGACTGCCTATCTGACCTCTACAACCCATTGCTGGGAAATACAGTATCCCATATTTAAACTGGTTGCAGCAACTTGACCATTGCAGAACAAACTAACCATGAATAATTCATGTATTGCAATTCATAAATAAATATTTGGTTATTTATATATTAATTATGTATGGAAATGTATTTAAATTGCTTCCATCACACTGTTCGTTACTGGGCAACAATGTTTCGTAAGAAAACACCAATACAATAAAAAAATAATCCCAAGTATATGGATTTCTTAACGCACATTTTCTAGGTTTTCTAAGAAGATTTTGATAACGCGGTACACTTTCTGAGGCTGCTAATTTTATATATTATAAGATCGATGTGATTGTGATGTGCTTCTTAAGTGATTGCGTCAAGTGGCTTAGCTCCCGACCTTTCGGTCTTGAGCCAAGCGGGGGAGACCTTTTCCCAGCAGAAGGACAATAATTAGGTTAAATAAAAAAAAAAGATCGACGTAAGTCCCACAAGAAAAGACGGATGAAGAAGCAAGACGATGGATAGATTGTACAATATGAAAAGAAAAGAGAACATGCTAAACTGTTGACAGGCAGTAGATGATTGGAAGCAGAATACGAATTACACCGACCTATATATAATAGATCATAATAATTATGATTCACTGCAGCTGCGCAGAGTATGCGTACGTGATCCTGCAGATCACTGGGGGTTACGGAACAAGTCCAACACATCCCACATCGTGACCTCGGCGAGGGTTCAAGTTATTTGAATTAGATAAAGTGATCAAAAAAATATATGGGTACCATATGACAGCCCAGGTCCTGGTAGAGGGATAGTCTCACCACTGTCTGGCCGCGCGTCAGCCCGCAGGAGAAGCACGAATACTGCGCTCAGCAAAACGAAGACCTGGAAGTATTATCACGGAATATTTTAGCAAAATACACAAGGTATAGAATTTTTCTTATTCATTATTAAACAACAAATCATATAGTTATGTGTGTATATGTACGAACGTGGCCCATTTCACATTATAAAAAGTATTTAAAATTAAAAAACTCTACGCAAAAAATATACTTTATTTAGTGAGCATGGGTCAAATTACGTTTATTTTTCTACACCTAATTGTTCATAAGTGGTCAAATTAATTTGAGGAAGTAAACATATCCGCAATGTTTTAGTTTAAACTAATTAACAAAGTTTGTACATTCGAAGGCTAGTCTTTGCGTAGTGAGGTCAAAACGCCGGCAAAAATTTTATTTTGCATCGGTAATTGTGATTTTGTAGGTACGTATGTGTAAATATTACTTAATCATAAACTGTTACGCTCTAGTACATAATATTTCTAAATTTATTTTAAACGAAATTTTTGGAATTTCCCTGTACTGCAAAATAAAGTTTGTTGCTTATGTAACAATTTAGCATTGATATCTAGCTCGCGCAATTTTACTGCAAACTGTAAATAATTGCTAATTCAAAAGGAACTTGTGATTTTTTCACAATTTAACTAATGAGCCTTCAAAATACCTTTTTCAAATATTGTACCTATAACATATTATTTAGAGTACAATAAAGCTATTGGACTTCTTATGAGTTTAAGAGATTACATAAGGAGTGTATGTTTACAGATTAAATCTTTGAATATTTTTAACTGTGGTTGGTTGTCAAGTAATAAACTAGACTCTGTTTATAAACAAGGACGGTCATTACCTGTCCTACAACAAAGAACAGCTGACATTTACAAACGTTCATGCAGTTTTGCACGTACATACAACTAGTTTTGTTTATATCCGTGATGATTAAATACCAAAAGGTTACGTTCTGCTCTATACATGAAGGACACGCAGGCACATTGACTCCAACAATCATCAAAATTTATCTTCATTTATCATGTAACACTTGAATGTTTGTAACTTTGAGAGACCAGCGAATTAAAAACAATATTGATCTTCAAACACAAAACAATTACTTAAAACATTATGAAATTAAAGTTTTTTCAAGATTTTTTTCTTTAAAGAGACTGCCCCTAGATTTTCTCCAGCCATTTTTTTTAAACATTTTTTTAAAAGCTTAATTGCAATATTGGTCGCACATAACTAGCATTCTTGTGAACCCCTCGCGCTAGGCTAAGTGCTTGTGTTACGAGTGGGTTTCACGTCGGTAGTGTAATGGGTGGGATTCGAACCCGCAACCATATATAATTATGATCGCAAGTCCGACGCCCTAGCCATTACCTAGATTATCACCGCTTCAAATATTAAAAGGTTGAGCAATATTCGCCTGTAATATTCCTATATATGCATGAACAATTTGTTAAGAATACAACTGTAACGTAATAATAACTTATTTGTGGTTAATATTACCACTGGCCTAAATTTTGACAACCACAAAAATAGTCTTCAGAAGTAATTAACATTTAAACTAAACAATTTCTATTCTAATCAGGTCTAGAATAGCACTGGGTGGACTTGTATTCTAAACCAAATGCCATATCATACGCCTTATCATATATCTTCACCAAGATCATACATTATAGGTACCTACCGTATATGTTCTTGGTAATGTGGGGTCTGAGTAGAGACCGGGGTATACACATTGTTTCAAAGACTTATCCAAGCCTCTTGTTTACACCTCGTGTGACCCAAGGGCTGGTTTGTATTGTACCTTGCTCAGCGTTTAGCATTGGCAATGCTGCCAGCCTTTTGGGCACACTCCCAGTCGACAGCGGTGAGTAAAGAGTTAGGTATTTAACGCAATTTTTTAGTCTAGTATGTGTCTTTAGTTTAGTTTTAGGCGTAAAAATAGTTCAGTATTTTATTTTAATTTATATCATAAGGTTTTAGTTTAGTATGGTTTTTATTATAATAAGTAATATGTGTATGTATATAGTTATGTTTGTAAATAAAGCCTAATTCCCTTGTTATTACTTATTGGTAATCTATTTACTATACTAACTTATCCAAACTAATGAAATAAGAGTCCATCTTGGTAATGTTGACATAGTTTTATACGCATTAAAACCATGTCAGCATTACCTAAGTCATAATTAAGTCACACATGGTAACTCACGTAACATTAAGTCGTCTGAACTTGATCTTGCACCGCTTGTAGCGACCTCCGAGCAAGGCCCACTGGACTCGCTCACCATGTGCACTTAGACTAGATTTACAGGAAATCTGATAACGGAACTGTTTTGTCTTAGGCCACAATTTTGAAGGTTACTAAGATTTTGTTGGTAAGGATTAATGAGAGTAATTTTCGATTAATATTTTTTATATTGTGTTTTTTATATTGACTATGTGTAAGTATTTCTGGTACTTAGCTACGTAATGGACCACATTCTGTAAATAATTTCTTTTTTGGACAAAGAATAGGTATACCTGATACCTAGAGCTTAGCACATAAATGCTTATTCAGATAAAACGTTTGGGCTTTAACCACAGTGGTACAACCTCGGTTTAAGGTATGGTTAGAAACTATTTGTATACTTAGATAGTTATGATATAAGTAGGTACCTAATGGCAGTTTGTATATGAGTTCTATTACAAATATTGAAAGGCGATATCTCGCCAAAAATGAAATATTTTTATTTCAAGTAGGTCTTTTCAGGTAGGTACTTACTTTCGAATCGTAAAATGACTTTAGTTGCGTGGTCCCAAAGTTAAACTGTTAATTAATATCGTCATTATTTGTGTTTGTCGGGATAGAAACTCAATTTGCTGAAACAAAGCTCAATTTGCCGAAAGAACAACGGTTTTAAGTATTTTCTGATAATAACGAAACTTGATTTGGGATAAGATATGATAAGTTACGTAAACATAATCAAATAACTGTCGTAATGGTACAAAATACTCACACATTATTACGGAAAATTATAAATTTTTTAATGTAGCGATTTAGTGAAAGCGGCCTCATGATTAATTTAATTACATAGTTTAAATGACCGGCCTATCATGTTTCACAACTTTGAGAACGTGTCGCTAATTTCCTTCAATTACATGAGAATTGAATCTCATGATGTAACTTTCTGCCGTAGTTTTAATGTAAAATCTAACCCAAATTGTTACACGTAAATGGGAATAACGCATACATTTTTCTGCTTGTTTGTCGATTCTGCTTCAAACACTTTACTATAACCTCAAATATAGTAAAATACACAGAAATCACGTAACTTAGGAATGTTAAACGGTAACAGACAGTTTGCTCAAAATCACGTGACTTGAATCCCTTTCACTGCACATATAAACTGCGATAACTTGTTAAAATGTAGGTCTACAATCTACATAATATACGCAAGATATTAATTATTATCATAAACGCCGGCATTGGCCTCAACTTGTAATCAACGCTCACGTAATAATATAAAGTTTATGTAAAGAACACAAATATGACATAGGCATATGCAATCGATCATATGATCGCCGCGTTTCATTATGATATGCTAATTGATTGACGTCATATGGGTAAGTATAGGAGTCTTATGCAGTTGGTACAAATATTGTGAAGGAACTGGTCCCCGGACTATAGCTAGTGTTTTAAGGGTACTAAGCCAGGGCCATCGGATTGCACCTTAGAAAGAAAAGATTGATAAAAATTATTATGTTGGTTAAGAAGGAAGAAAGAAAAAATACTTGTTAAAAGTAAAAAAAATATAAACTAAGTAATCGGCAGAAGTAAAAACAATTTTAAGATATTGAGATGTTTTTACGCCCCAAAAATTCCTCTGACCGTAAAATTTTAATAGGTTACTAAAGTAATATAATCCTAAAATATTGAGTAGCTACATAAAAGTTACTATGAGCCTAGTCGAATGCCATCTCAAAACTTTCAATCAGCAAGACTAAAATAAATTTAAGAACGCAATTTGTTTTTTAAAGGGCTGTTTTACTTTACTTACTTTTGACTTTAAAATAAATTTTGCTTCAATTAACAAAAATCCCGAAACTTAAACTAATTTCTGATTAGTCACGAGTATCATTACTAATTAAACCTAAGTCATAGAAAAAAAACTATAGGTACACAAAGATATTGGAGAAGCAAAGGTTTTGTTAGCTATTATAATATATGGCTTTTGATCAGCCATCTGACACTAAAGGCTGGTACATCAAGACAAGGGCCTCTAGTACTGATTTGCCTGATATCACTTG
Organism: Plusia festucae; assembly: GCA_950381575.1. Taxonomy (NCBI): domain Eukaryota; kingdom Metazoa; phylum Arthropoda; class Insecta; order Lepidoptera; family Noctuidae; genus Plusia; species Plusia festucae. The sequence goes on from OX494435.1 coordinate 15,659,900, forward strand.
TCAAAGTGACTAACAAGGCTGTTACTTAAAGGACGTAAGCTGTACAAAATGTACAATAGACAAGAATGACGACTTGTGAATAACTGGAAATTAGTGACCGACCGAAACATGTTATTTTGCCGAAACCGAAACCGAAACCGAAGGTTCGGTTTCATTGTAGTTTCGGCCGAAACCGAAACCGAAACCGAACCTTTTATAAAAAAAAAAGTCCTTAAAATGTCGAAAAAATGTTAGTAAGCCCGTTTTTTTCTAAAATTAATATCTCGCCAACCTATAATTACAAGTTTCTACTTTCAAAGATTTATCACAATGAAATTTCAGCACAGTTACAGAGGTTCTGTTTGAAAATTTAACTACCCTATAAAGTGAAAATACATTATTTGTAACACAAAGTTAGCGATTTTTTAATGGTGGTATAAAATAAAACAAATTTATTATTAAAATATGATGCTCATATATTATGTTTTTATGTTTATTTATTTTCAGTTACTTAGATTTTGACTGCACGGATAGCCGAGTGGTAAAGGTCACCACGCTAATTACCACTGTGCGCGACGTGCTGCGGGTTCGATTCCCGCATGGGACAAGCATTCGTGTGATCCACAGATACTTGTTCCAAGTCTGGGTGTTCTTTGTGCATGTGATTTGAATGTTTGTGAATCCCCCGCGACACAAGGATTAAATTCCTTAGTGCGGGCGTCGTTTTTATTTAAAAAAAAAAAATATATATATATATATATACTCACAAATATCACAATCAGTTAGCCTCAAAAGGCTAATTCAAATATAATTAGATAATCAAAATAATCAAATTGTTAATCATATAACCAAATCGTTAGCCGAGCGCGACCCGAAGGGACGATGTTGTAAGTTTCGGCGCGGCCGAAAGGTTCGGCCGTTTTTGGCCGAAACCGAAACTCGGGCCGAAACTTGATTTTTTGGCCGAAACTGGCCGAAACCGAAACCGAAACCGAAATTTCGGTCGGACACTACTGGAAATTATGAAATTAATATGTAAACAAAAGCGACTCACCCGCAAACAAATCATGATGGCTACAGAAACAGTGCTTTAGTGCGCGCGCCGCGGTACCGCCTCTATTTATATAGCTGTAGTGACCGTCAAATACTCGTGTTAATACGAAGCCTTTATGATAACCATTAATCTGTACCAGTTGTCAAATTGAGATAAACAAAGACAGCTGATTCCATATGTGAGAAAAATATTGCCCTGCATTATATTTTTTTAAACTAAGTATTATATATTCAAATGCGAACCCTTTATATACCTACAAACAAATATTCACGTATTATGAAAATTTTGATTTACACAATAAAAACGCCATCAGAACGATATTTTAAATCTCTTTTTGTATAGGTAGAGGTACCTACCTATACAAAAAGAGATTTAAAATATCGCTAACTTCCCTTAGAAATACTAGATACTTAGTCAAATTTATCTTAAATATAAAATTGACAAGAGCCTTACAAGCGTTTACGGCTCGACGAAAAATTAGACGCAGCGCTCGACCACTCATACGTTTAGTAAAACAAACTTTCAAACCGCTCAATCGATATCACCACAGCAATGAAGCAGTTTCTATCTTTGTTAATAGATGGCGTTATAGCAAATATTACCATCAATAAAAACATAAATATACTGAACGCAAAATCTAATAGAACAATTAGCACATTAATGGAAGAGGACACAAGACACCCTTTGCACAACCACATTTCTGTACCACAAAGCCTGAAAAGCCGCAGAAAGTTCGTAACGAACATCCTATAAGACCCAGACTGTGGCAAAACAGCTCCACCTTACCTGACGCCTTTGTCCCGCCGCCGCAAGAAAATCTGCCTCAGAGGTAACCCACCGCGGCTAACCTGTATGTTTCTAAACCGCCTTCGGAGTCAGGTTGGCCGAAGCAAAGATAATCTGTCTAATGATACTTTGACACATCTAACCTTGGGTGCAGATGTGGTATCACTCCCCAAACAATGGAACACCTGCTATATTGTCTTTCGTACCTTAACAGCTGCACGCTGAACGATTTAATGAAGGCTACTGATAGTGCAGTTCTCGTAGCAAAATTCTGTGCTGACACAATATGAAGTAGAATACGTTAATCCTATGAATCACAAATTTAATTGTTTGGTAATAAATCTAGTGTTCTCTACCAAAATCGACAGGGTAGTCTAATCTTTAAAAAACTAACAAAGAAACACAATTACCTGGCAAAAGTAGTTTCAGTTCATTTTCAAATTAGTTACTGTTTTGTAAAATATGTAAAAAAAACAGTTTTCCTTGACTTGAAGTTTCCAATGTTTGTCAACAATCATCTCATAGTTACTAAATGCAAATCAAACTATATTGGCTTTGTTGCAAAAAATGGTGCTAACAATCTGAATCTGTTATCATTACAACATGACGCAAATGAGGTATCAGTAGTAAACTCGAGAAGAAGAAAAATATCGAATGTTTGTTTATTAAAACTAATCGAATGTTTTCTGTCCAATTATAAAAAAAAACTGTGTAATATTTATGAATATGATGTATAAATTTGTAAATCTTAATCCTGTACCAGTGTAAATACAAAGTCTTTTGTTATTTCAATGACGATACAGAATCAATTTATAAAAGTCCCTTAAAGCTTGTACCTAATGACGCATCCATGAGAATGTTAGAAATCCATACGGGAACCATTGACTGCGTTCAGTACTATTGTAAGTCCTGAAACTGATAAGGCTTATTAATTCTTCTTATAGCACAAAATAATAATATGTAAAACTAAGTCTGTTTGTTACACATTCACGTCTAAACACATATGATTTTGATAAAGCTTACTATGTGGTAAGCTTGAAAGAAAGTAATCGCAGCCGCGGGCTACAGCTAGTATTAGAGATATCATATTTTTAATTTATTATAATTATGCATATCATCAATCAATAAAACTAGCCTATTGATTATATCAATAAAATCATTCAAATTATAAACATGGTAAAAACTTTTACTATTAATTAAATAATTATTAAAACAATAAAACAAAGTCGGAAGTCACCGTGACGAATGGTCTGAGGGAAGTTAATAACTATGACCGAATCAACACCATGGCTACTGTTGTTTTCTTTTTAGAAACCTTATTCATTGCACCAAAACAATTCAAGACGAGTATTTCTTTATTGGATGTAGTTCAAAGTGTTATGTGCATCAAAAAGGGAATAAAGCTAAAGCCACATAAAAAATTAATTGATCATTAGATAATTGAATTCATTTTCTATTATAATTTATTTGAATAATAGTATTGTTACTGATACCTAACAATGATTTACCCTGGCTTCTTTCTTTTTTATCCACGCCTATATCCATTTACATACAAATCCAATATAATTATATGTATGATATCCTCCATATTATACCTTAACTATCATTCATAAATGAATTCGCGTAAGTCATTTGTTTATTTATTTGCTTTTAATTTAATTTAAATTGAATTCAAATTATTGATATTTTACAAAGCCTACAATGTAGGTAATCAAAAATGGTAAATCGCATTTTTCTTGGCAGTTTTTTTTGGCAGTCGAACAGTTCACAGTTGTAAAGTTCAATAATTACCATGACCAACGATAAAAAATATTAAACAAAAAGTTATAGTTAGATACAGTTTCCGAATCGTACCATAATCGATCTTCGGCCTATTGCGACCTAGACCCCAGACCTAAAGTTTCTGAAAGCCAGACTATTAATTGAGAAATTATAGAAACATTGAGAAATGACTAGATTTTCCTCGTAAAAGAACTCTTTTTAATGTACTCCGTATAGAATTTTATTTTTACTCATGTTCAAGCAATATGCATGCCGATGTGTGGCTTTATTAAATAATTTATATAAAATGCATTAACGCATGCAGAGCGAATGCTTATAATTAATACTACCTTGAGAAAGGAAAGGTTTGAGCCTCCGGCAGGATTCGAACCCGCACCTACTGGCCAAACGGACCAGCCACTTTACCAACTAAGCTACGTTTTTTTTTTATCGGCGTGTAAATGTTTACAGTTTAAGACTGTCAAATTATTCGTCACATCCTTGAAGTATCAAAGCTATTCTAGCAATTTATTTATCATTCATACAAAAATTATGTTCGTAATTTACTGCAACTAAAAATAAGTAAGCAAACTCAGCCACCAATATTATATTCTCCAAAATGAATCCAAGTGCAACACGGAACGCAAATAGAGTGTCCATTTAAAATTACATCAACACGAGCCGAATGCTCCATTTACGGATTGCAGCCTCATTACATAAATGTGCCGGCGGTAACCCCTCGCTGTTTCACAAACTTACCATTGAATTGTTACCGACATTGCATTGTTGATAAATCATTCCAATTTTCAACAATTAGATACGATTCGGAATATTCGTTATCAATGTTGCTTAATTAGTGAACCGCGGTGTTGAAGTATGAAAATTCTGGAAAAACGACCCGGTTTATCTTTCATTTTTCTGAACGTAATATTTTGTAAGATATAAAATGAAATAATAATAATATAATAATATCTTGGTACAACCCACACACGGCCGTCTGGTCCCAAACTAAGCAGAGCCTATACTATGGCAACCAGACAACTGATAAACATAATTATAATATTATATTTAAAAATACATACTTATTATAGATAAATTACACCCAGACACATAGCAAATGATCGCGCTCATCGCACGAAGATTTGTCCTCGGTGGGAATCGAACCCACGACCTCCGGCTTAGCAGTCAGGGTCACTAACCACTAGACCAACAGGCCCATCAATGAAATGAAAAGTTTTTAAAGAAAATTATGGTATATTTCTGGTATATTTCTCTCTTTTGGGGTATAATAACTATTTCTAAACCATTACTACTTTATTAGTTTATAATTAAAATAAATGAACTTTGATTATATCTATTGCGAATCTGGTTTACCCATATAATTTATCTGGACGGTGCACTTTATTTACTGAGACACTAATTAAAACAAATACTGTGGTCAAGCGGATAATATTTTACATTGACAGGACTAGCCTTTCGCCTCGCATTATAACCGCTTCGTATGGCGACATAAGACTTGAACAAATTAATACGCAAAAGCCGCTCTAATTTAATGTTTAAGTACACATAACCTAAATTTGTTAGTCCGTTTACTTCAATTTATGCTAAAATTCATTTTAATAGCACAGATCACAAAACTACATACACCCAGAAGTGGTAAGATTAACTTTTATCACTTCATTTTTGGTTTCGATCCTTAAAATATACCAAAGTTTATTTTTTGTATGTATTGTATGGTTTCATACAACTGATGTTCAGGTCAGTCCCTTTTACTAAGTGTGCGACCATCACTTTTTTATAAATTTCCTGTAAAAATAAAAATAGTTTTATTAATTTCAAACAGGGTAGGTATTTCTATTTAAGGAATTCATAGAAAAAATATTTTACTTGATAAAGTTCAATTTAAAAAAAATTATCTGCTTATTCTAGTGATCACAAACTTGTTTTGATGTGTGTGCGTGCTTAAGAAATGAATTAGTTTAATATGACTATGTATGTATAAAATACAGTACAGGATTACTGTATTTTTATGCGTAAATAAAAGCCACATTAATAATTACTTCCAGGCCTTTTATATGTACTCATGATAAAGATTTTAAATTGAGTACCAATAATTTTTAGTTCCATGTAAATAACACTTATTGCATATAAGTATTTTGGTCAACGACTTCATCAGAGTTTGTAACCGGTAATTTTGATCTACGTACCGAAACTATTTTGCCATAGCCATGCCCGGATTGCCCAACAACAAGATAATAACTACCTGTTCAGACCACACTAGTTTAGCGAAAGGCACAGTATTCAAAATTCCATGATTTACAATTCATTGAGTATTAATTCCCTAGTTTAATGTTATTGCTTTACTACACACTGTGTTATTATTATATTCTGAAGAACCAAACACACGATAGTGAAGAAGGCATAAATGTCACATTCAAAAGCTCATCGTTTGGACTTAAAGAACAAAAAGCAGAGACACCCCATTTAAATACTGCGTTCGCTTTCTTTGTGACAGTAGAAATTTAAGTACCATTAAATCTTGTACTGCTGATGTTTGTTGCTCTACATTTTGCATATTATTACCCATTCATAAATGCTGTTACGCAATTTGCAATACAATTATTCAACTTGCAGTTCGTTCTCTAAGTCACTGAAATCTAAACAGCAGATAAATCATGCGTTTTCACGTAACATACCTAAGGCGGCGGTATCCGGCTGTCTTTGTCCCAGACGTTAGCAATTTATCTGTTTCGTTATCTTTCATGTACCTTTTTTCTTAATTTCTCCATTGAACTGAATTGAGGTCCAAGTGATGAGATTCTTTTTGTTTTACTAACTTTTATGTTTTTCAATTATTTTAAAAATATCTAATGTAAAACAATTTAAAATAATATAAAGTTTTCAAAAATGTTTACCCGGTTTAAATAATGCTAGAGGTAAATATTGTAATTTGACGAAAATTAAACTGTCACCTTACAATAAATTGCATAAGTAAAATCAGTTTTAATAATTATTTTATAAATTAACAGTACATGGTACAATATTTATATACAACCTACACAACATGGAATATAAAAAAACAAGAAATGAAAAACACGATGTCTTATATTCTTAATTATCGTTGTCCAGTGTAACCCGGCCGAAAAGACAAGCCTTAAAAGGTAAATGCATGAGTTCGCGTTAATTCCGTGACGTTATTTTATTAAAATCATGCAACTCGATAGTTTACAAGTTAGTATCGCTGTCCGTCAAAAACTTGGACCAAACGCTTCAAACAAAGCGAACGGCCGCTAAGCAATCGGTCCGCAACGAACGACCGAGGAGATAAAAACCGTTCGGTAGCCTATCGACCTGGTTCAGTCAACCGCCAGCCACCGCCGCGATCCGTGATGTGAACAATGCACATGACTAAAGTCTCTCGTCTACTCCTAGTGCTCCTATGTGGTGATCTGTGTGCGACCATAAAGGTCCCAGTAATTTGGAATGACAGTGCTAATAGTGAAGTGAAAAATGAAGCGAATGTGGAATCAGCAGTGGAGATTATCAATCCTCAAAATGTTCAGACCAGACCACAAAACCAGCAGCCGATCCCAGTTGAATATTTTGAATATACAGCTCAAAAACCTAAGTTTGCGGCAGATATAGCAGCGTTTCATGGGGTCAAGAATCCCCAACAACATTATAAAGCGTATCCAGTACAGCCTTTTACGGATAAACATAAACCTGTGTTGGGTATTCATCACCTGCTAGATGAAGATAGGCCGATCTACCATCCCTTCCAAAGTTATGTACAGCAAAATGGAGAGTTAAATCGGTATATTCATCCGACGTCATCGGGTTATGAAATTTTCCACCCATATAAAGCTGAAGAACCTGCATTACAAGCGATTTACAAAGACCCTGTTTTGACAAAAATAAGAAATGATATACACGATAGTAATAATAGACTACAAGCCTATGAACAAGAAGCTGGAAAGCCTCATATTACTTCTGATGAATATTTAGAGACTCCTGAAAAAACAGACGGTAAATTGTTTCCACAAAAAAATGTACCAGCGCCCTATGAAATTCATAGACCTCAAAGACGACCGGTATACTACAGAGCACCGACCAGGGATCCACATAGAGATCATGTACTAAACAAAAAATTCAGACACCCGTGGAATCAACAAAACATTAAAATAAGACCTCTGCACTACCGTCCATTACATAACCACATAGGACATTTAAGACAACAACATGCGATAAAATATGACGACGAACAAAATGACTATCCCCAAGTTCCTATTTCTGAAAACATCGAAAAGACTCCAGAAGGCTATGATATATACGAGAAAGGTAAACAAAAATACACACAACTTAGAAATAATCTCGATGAATCTATCAATAACATTGTACAAAAACATCGTCCAGCCAACTATCAGGCTTTGGAAATTCAGAATAATAGTGATAAAGACGAAGAAGATGAAGATGAGTTTGTGCCCGTAAAAAATTACGCTCAAGTAAGAAAAACTGAAACCTTTAAGCATGTTCCAAAAAAAACTGCTTTTGATGACGCAGAAACGTATGAGGAAATTTTAAATGCCCCTAGACTACGAGAAGCTGTTAAAAGTACAAAAGCGCAGACAGTATACAGTGAAGAAGGTTACGAAGACTCTGCCTACGATCATGCTGGGGAACAAAAACACGCTTCAGATCAAGAAGGTCATGGAGGTTTTTTGAAGGAGCACGAAAACAGTGGCGGATTATACAAAATTCCCAGTGTCGCTGGAAAATACCAGGATGGTCAAGGATCAGAGTACAGAGACAATACAGAACATGGTAAAAAATGGAACAATAGTGATAAAGATGATGAGGAAGAAACCGAAGCTGAAGACTACTCCGAAATTGAGCACGATGAATCAGTTGAAGCTGATATTTATAAAGGCGAAGGCCCAGAGATTGGAAATCGAAATAAAAGGGAAGGAGAAGTAGAGTCTGAAACTGAAACAAACGATGATGACCCCATTGATGATACTGTTGATGATGATTTTAGTCATAGTGAATTAAATTCTACCGCTAAAGATGATCAATTCGATGACTCAAATACTCAACATGAAGTCGATAAGAGAGAAGTAAACTTTAAAGTACCAGAAATTGATTTGAATTCCACATTTATAATAAAAACGCCTTCTGCTAAGCAAAATGAACATACAAATTCAGCTCTTATGAAAAAAGATACAATAAGGGATAAGTATCCATATTATTTTAAAAACTTGAAAGGTATTCACAAAAACTCGCCTTTAAGGTACGCTGAAAATTTAAGACTCATACCCATGAAATCGAAGGGTGGGACCGAATTTTATGACTCTAGGTCCAAACTTCAATGCTCAGAGGTAGATGGTGAAGTAGATCCTTTACCTGAAAAACTAAAAAAAGGAGAAAACCCAACCGCAGAGGATAATGATGATACTGAGGAATCGGAAACTAAAGGAGCAGAAGGTTTCGATACAACCAAACAAGTTCCACGCCTTGAAGGTCTCGGTGATAAAATTGATTGCTTCAAATCAAAATATTTTGGGGAAAATCCTTTAGATAGTCCGTTCTTTAAAGAAGAAATTATATCGAACCCTGAACCAATTTCTTTACCACAATTGACGACGTTTCAGCTGATAAATTCTAAAGGAGAGAGGGCTCAAGAATCGCAGATAAATAAGGTTATAACTGCAACGGAAAATTTAAGAAACGATGCCAAAACTAACATTTTTGATTTACTAGATAAACTAAGAAGTGATCAAAACAATTTACACACCTCCTTAAATAAATCAAACATAGAATTACATTCTTCTCTCAATACACCTTTAAATAACAGAACATCTATTAATTCGGAACAAACTGACGTATACACTGATATATTAAAAAACATTAAAAATAAATACGTTTCACAAGATAACTCTGCCATATCTAAAATTCTAACAAAAGCGAATGATAACAGCTCAAATTTAACTTACAACTCCTTTCTGAATAAGGAAGATGTTACCAAGATGCCGCCAAATTCAAGGAAAAAAAGAGCAACACCATTTGTTTATGAACCATACAAAATTATCAGAGATGGCCAAGTTCAAGATTCAAAGAAAACGACTACAACCAGCAATATAAGCCCGTTAATTAAACAATTACAATCAAGTGGAGTGGCTGATCGAGTTTCAAGATCTAACAAAGATGATAAACTACCAAAAAAATCTTTTAATAGTCGTTCATATGTAGATATAGGTAGAAAAGAGAGAACTAAGCCCCTGGGGCATAATAATTCTGATGCTACCTTTGTGGATGTTAGTATAGACCAACGTCGAGGTGAACCAAGATATGAACTGAGGCCTACAAATCACAAGATGGAATATACGCCGGTAGAAAACAAAAAAGCAATGACAGTCGTAGCTTATAATTCTCAGCGAACTACTGATCGAAGTACTAAAAACACTACACCAACACCTCGAGGCAGACATCGTTTCCGGGCTACTACAACAACGGTACGCCCTGTATATGACGTAGCGCAGTTTATCCCTAAGACTGTTCAAAAGCAAAATGTAGCTGCATCTAATTCAGTAAAAAAAACTGTTACAACTGCTCCAGTTTCAATAAATAAAAAAGAAATTAAGCACGATGAAGATTCTGAAGAAGAGGAAGACAGTGAGGAGTATGTAGATGATGACGAGGAAGAAGAGGAAGAAGAAGAAGCTACTACTACTACTACAACGACAACTTTAAAACCATCATTCAGGAGGCGAGCAAAAGTTGCTACCACTACTGAGAAAATCCCGGAGCATAACACTGAATCTGAAGCTCAACTACTGAAACTTGTAACCAGGTTCCGCAACTACAAAACAACTGAAGATACTGAACCAAAAGTGGATTTAAAACCACCTCCAACAATAAACAAAAATGTCGAAGAGTCTGATATAGCTATACCAAAGTACAGGGAAAAGAAAAAGAAGTCTCATAAAAGCACAATTGTCACCGACTCCAATAAATATGGAAACGAGGATGAAGAAGAAGATATGGAAAAACAAGTAGACGCATTAATTGGTGTGAAACATGATATGAAAGAATACATGCCGAAGTATGAAAAAGAAGAAGGAAATAAAGATCATCAATCTAAGCAGGAAGATAATGATGATAGTGAAGAAGAAGGCGGAGATAATGATAGCGAAGATGATGAGGAAGATGATGATGATAGTGATAGTGATTACAATGATGATGATGATGATGACGATGATGATGAAGAAGATAATGAGAATGAGGATGACGATGACACAGATGATAGAAAAGAACATCAGAAAATAGAACCAGAAGTTAAAGCAACAACACCTGAACCAACAAAGCGTACCCTTGTAAGGACAACAGACGCTCCACCTACCACCATAGCTACGTTTATCCACACGACTATTCCAACAATGACTTCGCGAATAGTCAAACCAGAAGGCAGACCTATCGTTACTAGAAAGAAAATTGAAATACACAAAGAGTTGCCTGTAGACAAATCGTCTCCACATATTACACAATTCAAACAAGACATTAAAGAAGTTGAAATTATTAAGGAAATCCCAACAATACCAAAGAGAAAACCGCATAAAAATACAGAAGTATTTAATTTATATAAGGATGATAACTTAGCAAAAGAAATTAATAAATTAGGTGACGTTGAGGTATTTCGCGAAAACTTAAACTTGAACGATGGACCCAAACATGGCGGGAATTACAGGAAGGCTACTAAAGAAGACTTACGACTTTTGAAACCACACGAAAATACATCAAAACGTGCTAAAGATGCTGAAACTTCACAAAGTGAGACGAATAAACATGTTGAGTTAGAAGAATTTGCACCGAAAAGATTACATGGAGGTAATTTAAAATCATTAAGTGATATAAAACGTACCAGAAATAGTGGAAGAAGTTCAAAATTAATTGAACTCGGTAACCCACCAGTCAGAATGCATGGAGGCAATCTTAAATATGACAAAGACAGGCGCAGCGAGAGAAAAAGTGAGAAATTAATCGAACTCGACGACGACGAAGATGACCACTCATCCCAAGACGACAGAGATTATAAACCACATAATACAAGGAATGAAAGGATGCATGGTGGGAATTATAGAAGTGCTAAGTTGGTAGCGCCGAAAGAAAGTGATGATATACTAGTAAAGAGTTCACAAAAAGAGTCAACAAGGAACGCAGCGTTACTCTTGGCTCAATTCGCTCAGGCTGCCCCAATATTAACTAGCACCCCGGCCTACATACTTGATCCTAGTAAACGAATGTACTATTACGTTGATGCCTGATGATTTTTTATAAATCAAGTTTTCAACATAGATTGATTTTATTGCACGCGAAACTATAAACTCACACGACCATCATTATCATGAAATTACCGATTTACTTTTATTCAATAATTTTAGTAGCATAATGGTCCATTAATGGTAAAAGGCAATAGAGTAATAAAACAAAAGCATGACGCAATTTTTATGTAAGTCTAATTATTAAATGGACTGTAGGTAATTTCAGTATTGCGTTCTCCAATTTTAATTCACAATTAAACATTGTTCATTGCAACGTCAGAAAAAAATAACTATTTCGATTTTAATAACACAAAATGTATGACAATAATTGGAAGTAAATATATTTTAAATTGCAGACTTGACCGGGGGTTCAATATGTTTAAATTTAATTTCAATTTGTTTCGTTCAGAAACGCATTGCGTAATATTTTCATTATGTAACAATATACCTACGTATTATTTAAGGACAAAGACGCGAGTGTTGTTACAATTAATCTAAATTATTATTTTAGTTTCTTAAGATGGCGATTGGATTTTTCGAAAGTAATTAGTCTATTGTAATAGAAAGTGCCACATTACGTATCGCGGGACAAGAGTCGAAAGCGATTGATTGAGTTGTTATCAACATCTGTATTATTAATCGCTATTATTAAATGTACTGTGATAGATATAATTGTTAATGTTTTATACAACGACTTGAACTTATTTATAAAGTTCGTTATTTTTATAAATAAAGTTCATTGTAAAATACTTAGTGTTTTCTTTTTAAGTTACCTATATCTAAAATACTAATAATCAATCGCAAAAAGAATAATAATATTCTTGGGAAAATCACTCTTTACAACATTGTTTCACGATCAGATATTTACAGGAATGTAAACCAAACTGTTCATGTACGTGATCTACTAGTTGACATTACTATTGCATGTTAGTTTCCAAATCTAACCTGTTACAGTTGCTAAACTCCCAGTTGATTTCCGTAAACAGTAGCATTTGTAACCTGACCATAGGTAATTGAACCACTTGAAATGGCGCTATCGGTTTTCAAACATAACTGATTGCGAAAGCCCCAATAATACATTGGCAAAGATTTTAAATTGTGTTATCACACAATAAGCTGTCTGAATGCACATCTGGGTTACGTACAAGTGTCCCAACACACTTTTTGTGATCTATTTCACTATTGAGTTGAGCACGAACGAATGCGAGATATCTTCACGTAGTAGTACATTCAACTTTGGCGCCGCAGCTTTCACTTTTGACAGCACTTACTGCGGCTGCTGGTTTGTTAAGTGTTCAGTGAATTACTTTCTGACTTGACTTTGATAAAGTTTCAGGTTCGAGATTTTATGTTATGTTGTGTACGTGTTGACGTATTACGAAACATTTTAAGGGACACATTACTAGATGTTTAATAATCTTTATATTATTTAACATAGGGATTTTTTTTACCTTTAGAGAGTATTGATAGTCAATGAGCTTTTGACGTAGATACTGAATTAATTTAAATTACTTTCATATTACAAAGCTCACGAATAAATTTTTTGAGATATGTGTTTTTAACGCAACGGAAAATATTTAAAACAATGCTTTAAGGTTTTCTGATTATATTTATTTTAGTGGCAAGTCTTTGAAGTCTTACAAATAATGAAAATAACTACTTTAACCTAAATAAATTACAAAATAATTTAACATTAAATATTAACAAAATTAATAACATTTAAATTCGTTTTGGTTTCGATCGAACAATGTCAGACATTCCGTTTCGTGTTTCTAAAAAAAATATTTTATTATACTATGTGTAACTACAACTAACCTAGGTGTGAAAGAATATAGACAAGCAATCGAGACCGATCATTATAATAATTGGCTGATGCAATCTTTGTAAGGTATTAAGGCCAATATTATGTATACACAAAAGACCTACTTGTTTATTTATTTTTAACATATTTATAATAGATTACGGTGTTTATTTACCAAAGTTATGGAGACTATCTAAATACTAGAAGCTTGCCTTCCAAAGATCACTATTAGCAGGGTCAAATATTACATCAGCAGAAATATCGTCTCAATCGCTCGTCTAAATAATGATTAATTTGAATGATACCTACATACTCATAATTAATTTAACATGAATAATTAATTGCCTCAATTACAATTAATTCAACAATTAATTATACTGTAACATCACCTACATAATTTTATTTTGACATATATTATTTAAGTTTTTTCCGACCAACTATATTCGGTTGTGTATTTCTAGTGGGTGGGTTGTTGATGGGTTTCCATTCAGATTCTATGCTCGGCACATAACTTGGTAGAATATCTTCTCTGTCTATTAATTTATCTTCTACCATGTCTTTATCTTCGTCAAAAAAGTCGATAATTGGATGGTAGTTGTAGTTTACTCGTTGACCGTTGGAATTGAAATGTTCATTAACGTTCTGAACTTCTTTTGCTGTTTGAGCCGGAGCCGCTGGTTCTGTTGTTAACGCTGTTAGTTTTGGTGCAATAGTTATTCTGGGTTTGGGAGTATTAACAGAAGTGGCTTGGCCTATTTCAGGATCCTCATAATCACTTATATCTTCTATTGTATCTCCACTGCTGCTAGGAAAAGACTCAACAGTTTGTGAACCCGATGAAACCAGGTCATCTGGTCCACCAGATATCTTCTTCCTTATCGGTCTCCGCCCTGGCAGGCTTGGTCTTGTAGTCCTCTTAAACTGACTTCCCGGTAACTTGTATTTCGGTGTACTTTCCTGGATGAAATTGAACGAAGAAGCAGCGGCTGGAGTAGGAGGTTCCAAATAACTTGGTAAAGTTACGTCTTCATAGTTTGATTGAAGTTGAGAGATAGGAGGGTTTCGAGCAGATGGTGGCCGCTTAACATGTCTGACTGAAGTTGCTTGGTTAAATGAGTCTGGGAAATATGAATTTCCGTAGGAATCTACAGGACTTGTGGGTGATTCATCATTATCGATTTGTTTACTAAAAGGACTACCTGATATCAAGTTTTGGTTATCCGCAAATGGAGGGAATGATTCTAACGGCTTTTTATGACTGACGGAGGGTAATTTTCTCTTAGGTTTATGTACAGTTGCTTGTACAGCTTCAAAAGCATGGTTTCCTGTTTCTGACGACAGGTCTTCTCCGGGGAAGTGTTCGGAGGACGTTTCTTGAAGTCGATGACCTAGTGGTGGGAAAGCTACGCTGTAGCCTTCTATGTGACAGGAACAACACGTGGGAACCTGAAAATAGATGAACAGAAATTAATAATGTAAAAATTAGCAAAGTTTAAATTATTTATGTAAAATTCTCATCATCTGCCTAGGCTTTTTCCAAGCTTTGTTTGGGTGCCGACCCACGGTGCTTGTCTTACTGGATTTAGCTGAATACCAAATATATTTTACATGGAGCGACTGCCTATCTGACCTCCACAACCCATTGCTGAGTAATACAATATTTCATAATACGACTGGTTGTCAGAATTGTAATGACTTAACTAAGTCAGTAAGAGTGTCAAAGATCACTGTATAACAGTCGGGACCAATGGCTTACTATCCGAGGCAGATAGATATTATACTTTCCGAGGCACGGAGGGGACTCCGTATGTTTACAAATGGTCACCCATTCAAGGACCAACCGTAGCAACCGCGGCCTAACTTTTACTATAGGTCAAACCGTACAACTTACACTCAGCCTTAAGCCAGCGTATGGTATATAAAAATACATACTTCAATTTACTTGGATATTGTGATAAATACCTTGAATATATCCATATGAAGACCATTTTGTTGATCCCAGGTCAAGAGTCGGTGGTAGTTATAAACTTGAACACATTTTGATTTAAAGTTATCTGTCAGGTATGTGCACGATTCTTTCGGTTTTCTGTAATAAAATATTAATATAATTAAAGATTTGTATCTAAGGCCATCACGTTCTAGTTTTCTTATTTCACATCTAGTATAAAAGGGACAATCTAAAACATAATTGTTATTTAAAACTAATTTTCTATGGGTCGACCGCAATCTCGCAAGCGTAGGATCCAATTATATTGTCGCAAGATGTGGACACTGGACGTGTTGCTAAAATGAAAGACATCCGCTCATTTTAATGAGTTACACGGCTAGTTGTGTAACTGTAAATTAATAGCAGCTTGTGATCAAATTATTGCATAAGACAATGTTTTGATAGATAACTCAAGATAACACATAATTAACGCTCTAAAACTTGTTCGTAAACAGTTTGTAGTAATCCATTACAAGTGCATTATACCTTACTACATGAGTCAGTACAAATTTGTTTATTCATTATTAGACAACGAAGAGTTAATTAACAACAAATACACTTCACCATCCTATGCATTAACATCTTATTCAATAATCGAAAATCATCACCATAAATTTGTTGTCAGGTATTCATTTACACAATGATTTTAATTTAATTATAACTATTTGATTGCTAACCTGCATTTTATGGTTCTCAATGGCGTTACTAATAAATTGTCTTAATGGATTATTTGACCTTTATGGCTATGCATTATTAAACTCATAATTTATCAATAGGCACTTTGATAACTTCAATAACAACTACCCCTGTCGCTTGAGTAGCAGATTTGAGTCTATTGTCATTATCAACAACATCGGCCTTATCAAAACTCACAATGTCCATTTCATCTACTTCACCAGACGTTGCTTAACCAACAAATATCTCTCTAACACTATCATCGTCAACTTTACTACCATCTATACTTACAAGCACTTCTCGAGCCGTAACGTCTGCGTGTGTTCTCCTGTGTTCACTATGTACTTCCACTGGCCTGAGGTCGCTCTCGCTCGTTGTGGCCGCGCGTACTTCACGGTGCTAGGACACATGAACCCTGCTTCACCGGCTCCAGCGAAGTCGCGGTTTGCTGTGTCGCCTCGCCTGAAATTTTTTTATATCAAATATTTTGACTTTGGTCAGGTGAAAATGTTTTTATTTATATCAAGGCGATTGAATCACTTATGAATAATGCTAATTACACCTCGCGGTTTCATCCAAGTAATCGCCGATTATTTTCCGTATATTGATTTTATCAACTAAGCTAAGTTAAACCAAGTTTAATTCGTTTGCTAGTTTTTGCGTAAAAACTTACAAAGGTACAGTCATATTCTTATTCCCTCAAACTTTTGTATTTTTATGCCATAGAGTATGTCGCAGATTTTGACTATATTTAACTGAGTCATATTAAAAATATAACAGTAGATATATAATATCAAGAGTACCTTTTAGACCTTTCGGATAATTAGCATACCTATTTGATTCCAAATAATGTTGCTCATTATATTTAGCTTCTTGAGCAGCTGTGACGCCATCAATCACTCCATCACCAGGGTCTTTGTAGTCCGCCAGCAGAGCCGCCGCTGCTGCCTTGTTCCGTCTTATTGATGACACAATCGCTTCACTGGAACCAGAAATATAAAATATTAGCGTATAACGTTCCTTGAGTATGGCAAAGGGCTTTTCCCACGCACGTGGGAAAGCACGAGTATTGACAAATACGCTTTTTAAATTAGAATTATACATCCATATAATGAGAGAGAGAGAGAGAGAGAGAGAGAGACAAAACGAATTAAAAACAGTAAGGAGGCCAGTACCCAACAGCAGACCACTTTTACAGAGTAATAAGTAAAATAATAATATTGTACAATTGATGACTGGGGAGACCTTGGTCTAGCAGTGGGATAGTAAATGAAATACATAATTAAGTCATATTACAATTGTAGAAAACAATTTTCAAAGTTTTATAAGACTGAATTGTGCTTTAAATGTAAAGTTCCTAAAAATGTTCCGTCTGTGTCCCGATATTAAACAAAAAATAGGTATTTGTACAAAAATTAAATTATTTCGAAATATTTTGAAACGAAATTTTTAAAAGAAACTACACCAGCTGTATTATATGTATAATAACATAGTAATTATACACACAAGGATATTTAAAATAACGACGTCGGTATTTAGAAAGCTGTTTGATCTTTTGGGATGACCAAGTTTTTATGAATCAACCGAAATGCCAAAAATTCTTAGTGAAAATTATATCATTGAAATAAGAGATTTTATTTTTTTTGGTTTTGAATACTATTTTTTTGGTTTTGAATACTTAGCATTCAAGTAAGTAGTCGAAATACAATACGTTATTCGTCTTTTTTAAGGGCATTTCCAATTAATGATAAATTATGTTAGTATAAAGCTACTATAAAAATATTAAGATTTATTTTTAATAATCTTCTGTAGTATAATTATGTTTCAGGAATTTTATGAAACTCAAATCGTCTTATTATTTGCATGCTTTAATCCAGAGCAAATCCAAAATTTAATGATGAACCACAAATTGGTTTTCGAAGCAATTATTAAAATATTTATTTCAGAAGCGCAGATTGCACTTTCTAAACTTTATCGTGCTATAATAATATTTAACATACTCGGTTAATTGAATATCTCGTTTAAATTATTAACATCCCAATAATGGTAAAATTAATGAAAACTGAAGTTCATAACTTTTTACACTAATGTAGTTTTTATCTAATCTTTTATTCTTGTTCTTCATTCATGATTTGAAATGAATCTCGTAGGTAGAAGCTGATTGGGTCGGTTTAGATAAGTCTAAGTCACGTGACTTATCGAAAACAAAAATGTAATTTCCATACATTTAATGTCTTATATGCGATTTCTATTATCGTTACCGCTTGTAGAAATGTCACTTGGCTAGGGGCATTTTTGGCACACCCAGTAATTCTATGAGATACTATGTTACAAAAAAAATCATTATGGAAGTCAGATGGGTATGTGCTAAGCTCAAATGGGTAAGACTGGACCGACCGACTGTGATATAACTTAGAAAAAGGTAAAAGAAAAGATGCTGCATGAAGAACAATAAACGACAGATGATGTTCAAGAAGCAACTAGTTTAGAGGTTATTATTTCTTGTAAAAATAGTAAACAATATGACCAAACAAGTGAAAAGCGTAATATATTAATAATAAAACAAAAATACATAAAAGTAGTCACGCAAGATTATAATCCACAAATTGTCACCTTGAAAATTTGTTAAAATTTTCACTTACGGTTTAAACCCGATCAGTTTCTACCTATCAATGTACCAAAGAACGTAAACAAAACTAAACTTATTAAAATTAATTCCAATAATTAACATAATCACAGAATTCTTGATTATATTAGATTAATGCGATGGAAGAAAAGCAAAAATTTGCATATTTTAAAACCAACTTTGTTCAAAGTATTTAAGGTTGTTAATTTAACAATAAAATACATACTGCAGACTAATTACCTGTTAGTTCATAAATGACGCTTCTACTTACATAAGGAACTTTAATTACAACATTACATACCTACTTACTGTAATAAACTCATAGAACATTACTTGAGACGGTGTAATTACTTGAACAAGACAAAGAAGACGTTATTTAAACTTTGATAAAGATTGATATTTATCTTTTGGTAATCAACCTTTTTATATGAACCACTCCTGTTAGTAGATGTTTTTTCATGATGTTAAATGCATGTTATTTTTTAAACGATGATCAACACAATGACAAACGTGCGCGACGTGTTGTGGTTGCGGGTTCAAATTCCACCCATCACACTAGCGACGTGAACCCAGTCTTTACACAGGCATCTTAGCTTAGCACGAGGGGTTAACGAGATTACTACTAACAAGGTTATTTGCGACCCAAATTGTTAGTAATCATTAAAAAAAAAAAAACTTAGAGTAATAGAGACGGCATGATACTTAACGGCGTCTTCAAACTGATTGCAGTTTAAATATTCGGGCATAAATATTCTATTGCTGACCACTGGACTCTTCTTATAAAATTGATAAATGGTAACACCTAAGAATGAGCCAAAAATGTGTGACAAGATCAAATTGAAAAACATATTTTTAATAAAAGAATAATTGAGTTCACTAAACTGAAAGTTATTGTTGATATAAAAGCAAGTAATGAAACAGTAGACCTCAAAGTTGTCATGTAACGTTCACAACAATATACGTGATTTAGATCTCATGAATGTTCACAACAATAGAGGAAAAGAGGTAAACCTCAAAAACTCGCACCTCATTCTCGATAATAACGGTCACGCATATCGTTCCGCGAAAATCACATGACATTTGCAAACCACGACACCAAGAGAAGACGAAGAGAATCACTTTCGCTAACACATTACTCTTGCTTTCTATACAATCCTGGTTATGCAACCAAATATCAATGTTAATAACCAGTTTATAAAGTTTTGGAAAATTATACTTTGACAGAAGTAGTTGGACTGGTTTTGAATTTTCACGGCGTTCCGCTTATATTGTAATGAAGTTAACTTAACTGTACTTTTCGCATATTTAAGCAAGTGTAAAAGATATTCTATTATGTAACAACATGTTTGCTTTATAATATTTCTTAGTTGTATGAGTCATGGTATGATGGCATGCTGTTTATAAAAACAATGATTTACTTTACTATCTGGTGAATGAATTGGTTTTTGAGACAAAGTTTTTCGAAGAAAAAAAAGACTTATTTTTTTATAAAACTTCAAAATCTTAGCTAAGGAAATTAGTTAAACTGTTTTTTAATTTTTATAAGTTCATCGTAATATCGTTTCAACAAGAGTTTAAGGAAAGGTGTATAATTTTTTTTACCGAAATTTAAATATTTCCTTCGATAACTTTAATGAATATTAGACGAGACCAACCGATAATTAGAACAATTTACTCAATACTCACGTAGGATAATCTTCAGAGTGCAGACATAGTGTATTCGTGAATAGTTCACACTTGTTAGGATCGGCTGCTGAGACCGGGAGCTTCCTCGCCGGAGTCGGTCTTCTTTTGGCAATAGACTGTAGGTTCGGCGAAGCTGGCTCAGGGGTGGTGCGGCGAACAGGAGGTTTAGGCTGGTACACACCGCGACGGAACTGAGAACCTTGAAATACAATTAATATTTTTAAATCATTTATTGTCATATACTTCGGCTAGCCCCTTTAGCTTTTCTATAATAATATCTATCTTGTTTCAAATCCCATTTTTAGTAATTTACTTTATTTAACAATATCGTGTAATAAAAATCACAGATTCTTTGCCATTGGAAGCTTATCGCAAGTACAAAAATTCTCAATGGTATCAAGTAATCTTAAAATGTCATCATCTACTACCGAAGATCAAGGAAGAATCATGTAATAAAATATATGAAAAGAAATTGGCGTAACTGACTTTTTCTATCACTATATCTATTCAATGCCCTCAACTTCTCAGCTACCGGCAGGTCTTGAGCCAGCGTCTGGTTTGTGGAATCTGCCACCAGGTCTAGCGTCCCGTTGTCTTGTCGTGACACGTTCGTGTACTTGTTGTTCGTCACTGACATTGGAGTTGTTGGCTCTGGTTTTGTCGTTGATGTAGTTGTTAGGTTCCGCTGGAAAATATATTAGGACTTGTTAGGACACAAGATCTATTTGGAGGATTAATTAAATATGTGATTATTCTGCCGAAAGTTATTGTATCAAACTGGATCAAAACTATCATTACAACCATTACAAGCCATCACCTGCCTAGGTTTTTCCCAAGCTATGTTGGGGTTGGCTTACAGTCATACCGGATTCAGTTGAATACCGTATTTTAAATGGAGCTATTTCCTGTCTGACCTCACAATCTATTTTAATGGGTTACTTAGCATCCCTTGATTAGACTAGTTGTCAGAATAACATAACAAGCTTCGCAAAATTATAATTTGTTGCTTCATTAAAACGTGAAATGTATGTTTTCTAGTAATATTGTTATGAGTTTTATCGTTTATTTTACTTACGTCAAATGTACGCTCTGTAATGTTAGTTTCTCTATGTGTTGCATTATGTATTCTGCCTCCAGTGTAAATTCTATTAGTGTGATTTCTCGGTAGTATTCTACGAGATCGCATGGTAGTGAGTTCTATGCCCATATCGAATGGTTCATCATCTAAATCTGAGTCTTCAGTGAATGATCGTCTGAGTAACTGTGGTGGTGCTGGTTCGTATGGTACTTTGACCTCTCTTGGTTCCTTCCCTGACCTGACAGCTTTTCGAATGAGATTAGCCATGTCTAAGAGTATAGGTAGCATTAGGTCTGTGGTATTGTCACTGTTACCGAACATTGATCTCACCTGGAAACAGCAAAATGTTTTATGAAGTCCAGTGTACTTGATGGTAATAGTGGTAGGTATTGAAAATGAGAGAGGTTATGATGAATTGAGGTAAGATGGTAGTGTTATAAAATGTTAGGTAATGACAGACCAAGGAAAGAACCAAAGAGAGAAAACAGATAATAAAAATGTATATTGTAAACGTGTATACTACTATGATATACATAACATTGATAAGAATTAAAATAAATACGTGATAACTGAAGAGAAATACAACATCAGACGACAGTTTTTAAGTTATTGACTACCTAATGTCAACAATAAAAGGGTTTTAAATACGATAGGCAATTAAAACTCGGTTTGATATAAAATTCTCACGTAAAAGTAAACGCTTTGACATTGCGGCTATTTATTTTTATGACTAATTGTTTATCGCACCTGGTCGTGCAAACCAGTTATATTACATCAAACAATGTCCATTTCACGGCCATGAGAAGTCCTAGTTCTAGTTTTTTAGCCATTATTATAAGATTAATATCGTGTGCACTACTGTTTATAAGATCATAGATTGTGATACGACGTGTGTGTAGGTACGTAGTCTTTTTTTACTTACTAAGCAGTTTGAAACAATTTCTTATTTTATTTAAAAGTACCATAGCAAACAACTAGATATATTAAGAATATTCCCATTATTTATGGTGTGGGATAGTAAATAGGCCATGTTATAATAATATCGATTTTATCTGAAATCACCCAAGATTTCTTTAAACAATGAAGAAAAACATTGGGTCCGTACGTAAGTATTATATATAGCTGTCCCATTCAAGCTTGACACTGTATGTATGAGGCATTGTTAGTGATCAAATTTAGGGCAACCAACATTATTGAGAATTTACTTTTGGAACGAAGTCTTGGAACGAAAATCCTTACCGCGCGTTGCGTAAGGGGATAAAAATATGACCAAAAGTTATAAGGACACTTTTTGCTATAGTTGTACAAAAAATACAATTCCTTCACTAATTAATCGAAAGGAACTTCGTTCCATCCGGGTGTCCTTTAACACCTCTCAGGTTTTTTTTTGTTTTAACGATGACATAAGTATTTTATCTATTTCAGTTGAAGAGATAAGCCATGCTGGTACTAATTACAGTTTCACTTTTTTATCATTTAAGGGTTCTCAGCCGTGAAAGTTTTTGTTCCTCTCATATAATGGACCCGCATTGCTTCACACCACCATTGTGCATTGTACACCGCATCCATGACATTGCCCTTCTTGTAAATAATGCCATTTTTTTAAACGTGCTGATTGCACTGTGTTGTTAATTAGTATGATGTTTAATTACACTATATACAGTAACTTCATCTCTGTGACGTCACCGGAGGTCCTTCTGCCCTGCCTAGCCTTTTCCCAAGCTATGTTGGGGTCGGCTGCCAGTCTTACCGGATTTAGCTGAATACCGTATTTTACATGGAGCGACTGCCTATCTGACCTCCACAACCTATTGCTAGGTAATATAGTACCGGAGGTAGTCACTCAAAATCAGTTCTGAGTTGTCGTGGTGGTTATAACCCGAGCTGAGTGTGTGCCTCATTGTTACACTCAATGGCGTGCAATGTTCATATTTTTAATTTGTTGTATTGTGGTTTATTTTTGTGTATATGATAAGTATATAAGTATCAATAAAGGTTTTACATGATCTAGTCCTGCTATGAGACACTCGATAATCAACAATGTTGGATCATATTATGTTTTACCAAAATACTTTGCTGTAAAATTTTTATTATAATTTCGTTTCCTACCAACACTTCTAATATATATCTCACTAGATGCTGCCCGCATCTCTGCTTATTTTTTTTTCTGGTAAAAAAATCATATTATTATGTTACTAGGATTAATGTAGCATTCTACTAGTGAAATATTTTTTGAAGTCGGTCCAGTAGTTTTCATTTCATTCGATACATACAAACATAACCACAAACCTTCACTCTTTATTATATTATTAAGTACCTATAGATAAACCATTATTAAAACCGAGTAGTAATAAAAGATTCGTACATAATTATCATATTGATGTTCGTGACGGAACTTCAATGGCGTGCGTCGTTTGTCAGGAAATCGTGTGTTTGTTTGTTCGCATGTCTGCGCATGAGTTCCTGTCGGAAACCAGGTTACATTTCGATGTCAAGGTTTGGTATTTGCATACCTCATTAAAATGGAGTGGCGTAAGTCAAAGTGACGCGCCCAGGGTGTCGTGCATTCGGTACGTGACATCAATTTTTAATTTATATTAAATTTGATTAAAGTTCATAATTTTAGATAATTAAAAAATATATATTTTAAAATCATTCTTTTTTTTTCAGTGTCGAGAAATTTAAGCCTACCCAATTTTTCGATACTTGGTTTAATTGGACTCTCTTATTTAAACGTACCTTTTACTCTAAGTAACAAAAAATTCTCAGGAGGATTTACTCAAATACCTAGAATCAATCCAAAATAATCTGGTAAGTATACAATAGTAACTACATTTGGGAATATTGCAATTTCAATATAATACCATGACCACGGTCAATATCGATACGCAAGTTATTTAACCCATGTAATTTCAAACGTGTTTAATGCGATCTTGATCGATGCTGTACAGAATGCGATCGCCATGGTTTCCGATTACTTTCGTTTCGTCCACATTACGTCAAGACTTTCCCTCATGGTGTTTTATCTTAAACGACCGATCATTGCGTCAGACCAGAAAGGAGATGATTTACTTAATGTCCGTATTAAAATCAGTGGTTTTAATGTATTTTTTGTCGTTGCTCGTTTGTGGCACTTTAAGATCCTGTCCCTATCGTACTTCTTTTCATGTTGTTCTGTTTATAAAACCGAGTCGATTAATTGACGATAAAATGTTGTGATGGCGCCACCGAGGCCGGTTCAGAAAGTGGTGGCAGGACGATTTGTACTTAAGCCGCGAGGGCTGGTTCCAGGTGGCACGGGATATGGATCTGTGGCGGGACTTGGAGAAGGCCTTTGCCCAGCAGTGGGACAGTAAGTTACATAAACTAAGGAAAAAATAATGTGATAATCATACATGTTGATGAGTACTGACTTTTACAATACCTTTTCCTACTAATATTATAAATGTGAAAGTGTGGATGTTTAGATGTTTGGATGTTTAGATGTTTGTTGCTCAATCACGCAAAAACGGCTGAACGGATTTGAATGAAATTTGACATGCATGTAGCCTTTGACATGGAAAAGAAGCTACCTTTTATCCCGATTCCTTAAGTAGTTCCCAAGGGAAAATTGAAAATTGTTTCCGAGCTAAGCCGTGGGCAGAGCTTTGAATTTGGTATTATTCTCTATTACAGCGCAAGCTATAACAAGGGTGACAATTTTATTCCATTTTTCATTTCTTTTTGGACCCAATTCTGAAGTCCACGCAGACGAAGTCGCGGGCAGAAGCTAGTAATAATATAATTTTTATAAGTATAATAGTATTTTTATCGTACAACTAAACGCCAAACTCGAAGATCTCAAAGAGAAATCCATTTTGTTCTTTTATCTTAAAATTTTGATATTGAATTAACGAAATTCTGTTGGTTAAATACTTTATTATTTTATACTTCATTAGTTTTGTAGTAAATTAGATTATCAGCATACAGTTTCGCAAGAACGGTCACTAATTAAGCAAATAATGTCTTCATTTCAAATCTGAAAGACACTGTAAACTATCTATGAATAAATGAATAAAAATCAGTACTAAAACTTTAAGTAATAAGTCATTTTTTTTTAAATTTCGTACTATACATATTATAACGTCTCTTTTCATATAAATAAGGAACAAGCACTGTTCTCCGCGTTGGGAAACCGCTAGGTTTTTTTTCGAGTTCTCACTGGAATCTTTCAAGTATACATTCATCTTCAAAGTAAAAACTAATCTAAAACTCTGAAAATAAGTAATGTAATATTTATAACACTATTTAATCTATTTATACTTCAGAACTATATAATAATCATTCAAATATTTGGTACACGTGCAAAAGTTTCTTCGGATCTTTGCTCCATATTTAAACTCTGTGAGTATTTTCTACGACTCCCCTGGCCCACAAAGACGCATTTTCTGTTACATATTCATCGTGTTATCTTAAAATAGTTGTGAGTCAGTGAGGTGCGTCAGATTGGATGCCACTTGTTCACCGCCGGCGCTGATTGCCGATATGAAAGCGTGCGTGGACTATTTTTGATAAATCAGGCTGTTCTCATGACATGCCTCGTATATAAGTGTTAGTTTGTAAAGTCTATTAAATTTTTGTTTTAGACAACTTAATTTGTCGTCCAAACTCAAAATCAAGACTCATTCCTTTGTCTTTCTAATAAATTAGAGTTGTAAAAATATTTTGGTCGCAGATTCACGATCTAATATTCGTCTTTCAGATATTTCACACACCGATATTTCTTAAAATTAAGGCCCGTAAACGCTTTTAAGGTACAGAAGTTTATAACTGAACTATGTATTTTATATTTTCCATAATTAATTAAATGAAGCACATCTGTTTTGACATTGACATACTCATGCAGCGGTGACAAACACTTGGTATAAATCAATCAGTTTCGTAAACCCATTAATTAGTACAAGGGCGCATATTAAGTGACGGTCGTCTTATTAACGCATACCTACCAACAACCTTTTAAGATTAGTATGACATATAATTATTATTAAATAAAACAAACAAATGAAACTTTGCAAGACATAGTCCTAGTCCACAGAAGTTATAAAACTAGAGTAAATTACAATAATATCGGCCTATAAAAGTCCCACTGTTGGCCACAGGCCTGTTCTTATTCTTTTCTATACTTCTAAATAAATTTAAATAAAGTCCAAGTTTCGTAACAACACACCGTATTTCTAACAAAAGGTTAATAGTTCATTCCAACCACGACGCTTTACGGTATAATTAGATATAAAAAGAAAATTGCGCCAATGTTTTCGACACCTGCCGTTTGATAACATTGAGGACAATTGGTTTTGAAGTTACATTAAATGTCTAGATGCTGTAGATTGTCGAAATAGTTCGGTCTACATCCAATTCTGGTTCATCTACTATTTTATCTAAAGAAAAAACTGCAGATATAACTGACTTAGGATCTTTGGTTGTATTCTAATTTTTCATCAGTATTAAAACTAAAATAACATATTTCACCTTAATAGATATACCCAATTCTATTTTTCATAAACAATTAAATAATAATAAATAAAAGTGGACAACATCACTTACATAAGGTACTTTAAAGGAATCAGAAACAACGAAGGTACCACAAAAACCCAGACCCGAGACAATGTAGAAAAGTGTTTTAATTTTTTTTACATTGACCCGTCCGGGGATCGAACCCGGGACCTCAGAGCTAGCGACACCTTGAAAACCGGTGTTTACACCCCTCGACCGAGGAGGTCATCAAATATATATATATATATTATACCAATACAATCATGATTTCATATTTAACAATCGCTTTTGTTAATACTGAAGATCACACTTATCCCATACAATAAAGAATACGATTTTCTTTATATATTCATTGACGAAAATAGCAAAAACATTAAAACAAGTAGAAAACTACATTACCTTGAAAACTGCACTAATTAATAACAAAGAAAGTATTGTACAACAATACAAACAAGTTCAAACAACAACTCACACAATAGAGGGGAAGCGTGAAAATACACTGCGGGACAAAAAAAGTGACCCAGTTCCGTTATATTGGAGATAAAATGAAATCTTATTCACGATATCGATACTTATGGAACAATGAGTAAGGTGGAATGTTTGTCACTGTTATACTGATTAAAGTGTACAAAAAGTTTGACAAGTGAAATTGGTTGTTCCTACATCTTCCTACACAATGGTTTCTATTGATAATTTCTGTTCGCGATTAATTGATAGTTTTGCAGTTGAGACAGTTATCTTTTTATGTAACTTATCTAGTAGTTAATTGTAGGTTTCTATTTCCGCCATTGTGCCAACAAATTATTTAATTGCCTTTCCCAAACAATGATGAGTGTCAATAATGGTTTCAACCACATCTTCACGATTGCAGACGAATAATATCTTGTAAGTTGCTCAATGGATTAATATTACCAAAACGTCAAATTATTTACGCAACTTAACTTAAGCCACAAAACCGCATGTTTATCTGTCACTTTAAATAACTATTTACTTTCGTTAGTTTACAAGATGGATAGCTATGGAATTTATATTGTTTTCGAATTACTCGTTGGGTTGTTAATTTTAAGAGAATTCTAGTTTTAACCCATCCAAATATAGCTAAGCGGAAATTAAGTTTGAGATTGTTAGACTTTCATGTGCGCCACTGTGTCGATAATCTATGTGTTAAGAATAATTACAATGTAAAACAACAAGGTACAGACCATGCCACTGTCTATGTTCTTTACGCTTGGAATCCTACACAGCCTAGGAAAATATAGATATGTTTGTATTTCCTCAAAGATACAGCTACATAACGGTGTATCTAGCCAATTAGTTTATACATTACGTCGGTTCACATGACTAATTACAACATGCTTGCACCAGAGAAACGGAAAAGTAAAAACTCGATAATTGTGCGAACCAATTTTCTCACCGTATTGTGTCGCAAAATAATAATGTAAAAATGTGGAACATTTTTGTTGGCCGACAGTGTATTATCGGGAAAACTGTGCGTACGTTTATAAAGAATTAGAGAACTTTATGTAAAACAATAGAGTGATTATAAGTTGGTTGGTCTCATTTGCCGTGCTGTAGTAGGCTTTATATGCGCTTATATTATTAAAAGTTATTATTATTACTAACACTATTAATGGCAGGTACACAATACTCAAAATTTATGAAATGTTTATTTTACTGAGCGAAAGTTGAAGAAAATCGTGAACTTGTTTAGCTATACTAAAATACATATTACTATCATTGACTGATGATGAAAAAAAAGACATGAAACTTTTGATGGTAGACGTAGCTCCATGTCTAGAACAAATTATTTAATTGATTCAGTAAAAAGATTTTCTTAAAAAAACCTTGCACAGGTTTTTCTATGAAAACTTTATATACTTATTAGTTTAAAACTTAACTGTCTTTTCGATTCATTCATCCCAACTTGGCGTCCAGCACAACTAACTTCTCGACATTTTCATAATTGCCAAGCTGATGATGAGCACTGATTGCCTGTTGGTCTAGTGGTTAGTGGCCTTGACTGCAAAACCATAGGTCGTGGTTTCGATTCCCACTCAGGATATTTTTTTGTGTGATGAGCAAGTTCATTTGTTCTGTGTCGGGGTGTAATTTATCTATTATATCTTTGTCTAGTTACTATAGTTCAGCTCTGCCTTGTTTGGGATCAAATGACCGTGTGTGAAGTGTCCCAAAATTTTATAAACATGAATATTTATTATATTAATTTTTATAATATAAAAATGAACATTTTCTAGCACATAAGTGGACTTAACAGGCCCATTCACTTTGACAAAGTAACTTTTACAAGACACTTCAATAGCGATGACAATGCTAAAACTCGCCATAGACAAACGGAACGAGACTGCTAATGTCAACAGAGGATTATGTGAACACTTTCTTTATCTACTACTTACATTTTTACTCCATGTTAGCAAGTCAGGACTTACATAAGTAACACAAAAGATATTAATAGTAACAACTCCATCGTCAAGTATTTTTATCTCACTAGTGGTGATTGATCGCAAGAATACGAGATTAGCGAGTTAAAGTTATCATTCAATTAACGGAATTAATTTATTACATTACACATAATCTACACTATATTATAAAGAGGAAAGATTGATATTTTCGTATATTTGTAACGAATAAACCCAAAACTACTGAACCGAAATTTATTTCAAATACCATGCTTAATTATCCCTGTGTAGGTAGGTAGTGTAGTGACTTACTACTCAATGATTGTATTCAAAATGTTACCTAGCCTAATTATTATATAAAACTAACTTAACTTTAATCTGCAGAAATTGTTATTAGCATGAATTAATTACAACCTAAATAAACATAAATAATAACATTATATAAAATCAAAACTAACACTAAAATTATTTACATTAATATGATCACCATGTTAATTTCATATTTACAAATTTAAATAATATGTACAAACAAACATACACGGACAAACTTTGTCATATTAGTTAATTCCTTATCGGCGAGCCACGAACAGCGGGCGTGCCTGGCGCACGGGCGAGCGAGACGGACGATCGTCCGTCGCGCTCGCTCCCCACCGCACGCGCATTCCGCAGGTACTGCGCCCGCGCCGGTTAAACAGTGAGCCCACAGCTTCCGCCGTGCGAGCTAGCTATCATTGGCTATATACCGCTTAGCTTTCCGCCGCGCTTTTTATGTCTGTATGTGCTTTATGTTAACTGCTTTATTTCTGCTTGTAACTATCCTATCAGTCTGACTTTTACTCCTTCTATATTGTGAACTCTTCCGTGTGTGTGATTCTTGTGTGTGGAAATAAACTCTTTTCTTCTTCCCACTGTGAGTAGTCTTATTATTTACGGACCTACACTACGACACACGCCCAACCTACATTGGTGACCCCGACAGAACACCATGAGTCAGCAGCGAGGAGTGGAATCCAAATGTGCAAGTCACGATGACGGCTCGGGAGTCGACGTGTTTCGCGTCGGAGTGAGGGTACCTCCTTTTTACCCTGAAAAACCGGCGCTATGGTTCGCGCAGCTGGAGAGCCAGTTCGCATTGGCGAACATTACGGCTGACGCCACTAAATACCACCACGTAATGGGTGGCTTAGACCCCATATACGCAGCCCACGTAGAGGACATCATTGAAGCTCCTGCAGCTCCAGACAAATACGAGCGGCTGAAGACGGAGTTGGTGAGAAGGTTATCGGCGTCCAAGGAGAAGAAGGTGCAGCAGCTCTTGACGCACGAGGAGCTTGGGGACCGAAAACCCTCACAGTTCTTGCGTCACCTACGCCACCTAGCGGGACCGAGTGTGCCGGAAGATTTTTTGCGCACGATCTGGACCAGCCGACTTCCAAGCAGTACGCAGACCATCATCGCCTCGCAGGCCAAGGTGAGCCTGGAGGAAGTCGCCGAGCTGGCTGACCGCATACTGGACCTGGTGCCAGCCAGTCCTCATGTGGCAGCGACGTCATCTCCGGCGGCGATCCCCGGAAGCAGTATGGACCAGATGCACAGCCAGATCGCCGAACTCACGCGACAAGTGCAAGCCCTGACCTCGCAAGTCAACAGGCTGTCGCGGCCGAAACATAGGTCCAGCAGGAGTAGCAGCCGGGGGCGAACGCCGTCAATGAGGTCGCACTCCAATTACCGCAGGTGGCCTAACTGCTGGTATCATTTTAAGTTCGGCGAGAAGGCAAACAGGTGCGTAAAACCATGCGACTACGCGGGAAAAGCAGCGGGCAGTCGGTAATGGCGACCGGCGACTGTCAAAGCACAGGTCGCTTATTCGTGACCGACCACCACACGAAGATGCAGTTTTTAGTCGATACCGGTAGTGACGTCTGTGTTTTCCCAAGGTCGGCCATGAAGGAGCGCCGCACAAAAACTAAATTTGAACTCTGCGCGGCTAACGGTAGTGCAATTAATACTTACGGTTATGTAAATTTAAAATTAACTATAGGCTTACGCCGTGACTTTGTTTGGCAATTTATTGTAGCAGATGTAACCAAACCAATTATTGGGGTAGATTTTTTGTCTCACTACAGTTTAATAGTAGATATTAGAAGGCAGCGACTAATCGACGCGTGCACTACATTAGCGACCCCTGCTATGCCTGCCCGTCCTTCTGATGCTGTCTCTTCGGTAAAGGTGAGTCTCGGTGATTCCGCTTACGTACATATACTACGGGAATTTCCCGACATCACCCGTCCACCTGGCATACATCGCACTCCCAAACATAACACAGTACACCACATCCGCACTACACCTGGGCCACCAGTATCCTGTTCACCCCGCCGACTGGCCCCGGACAAATTAAAAATAGCAAGGGATGAATTTGACGCCATGCTCAAGTGCGGCACCTGTCGCCAGTCCGAGTCACCCTGGTCATCGCCCCTGCACCTAGCGCCGAAGAAAGATAATGGTTGGCGCCCCTGTGGCGATTACAGGATGCTGAACGCACGGACTGTCGCAGACCAGTACCCTATCCGGCATATCCAAGACTTTGCGCATAGTCTATCTGGCTGTACCGTATTTTCGCAAATTGACCTGGTGAAAGCGTACAACCAGATCCCTGTCCATCCAGACGACATCCCGAAGACCGCCATCACCACACCGTTCGGCCTTTTCGAATTCCCTTATATGACCTTCGGTCTTCGAAATGCCGGACAGACGTTCCAGCGCTTCGTGGATGAAATGCTCCGAGGTCTCGACTTCACATACGCGTACCTGGACGATTTTTTGGTTTTTTCAAAAGACGAGAAGACCCATGAACTTCACCTGCGCCAGCTATTCACCAGGCTCAAGGAATACGGCATGGTCATCAACAGCTCAAAGTGTGTATTCGGTGTGTCGGAGGTAAACTTCTTGGGTTACCACATTTCAGCCGAGGGTACCAAGCCACTGCCTTCCAAGGTCGAAGCCGTGAAAAATTTTCCCGCTCCCAAAACCGTAAGAGAGCTACGCAGATTTCTTGGGATGCTCAACTTTTACCGTCGGTTTATTCCTAAGGCAGCAACTTTTCAAGCACCCCTTAACGCCCTCCTAACCGGATCGGTAAAAGGTTCACACCCTATTAATCTTTCTCCGCAGGAATATGAGGCTTTCCAGGACTGTAAAAATAGTCTCTGTCAAGCAGCCTTACTGGCCCATCCTGATTGCAACGCACAGATGGCGTTGGTCACGGATGCGTCAGACAAAGCCATCGGTGCAGTCCTGCAGCAGCTGAATGAGGGAGCATGGCAGCCACTGACGTTCTTCTCACGTAAGTTGACACCAGCACAGGTAAAATACTCTCCTTACGATCGTGAGTTGCTGGCTATTTACGAGAGTGTCAAATATTTTAGGCACATGTTGGAGGCTCGTCATTTTGTCATTTATACTGACCACAAACCCATCACTTATGCCTACCACTCTCGTAAAGAGAACAGTTCACCACGGCAGTTCCGTCATTTAAACTTCATAGCCCAGTTTACGACGGATATCCGACACATCTCGGGCAAAGACAATGTCGTGGCGGACACTCTCTCACGCGTAGAGGCGGTTGCTCAACCCGTGCATGCTGAGAAGATCGCTGCTGCTCAACTCGAGGACCCTGAGCTGAAACAACTCCTAGCTGGTGACACATCCATGCATCTGCAGCAGGTGCGTATTCCAGGCTCCAGCTGTCAATTGTACTGCGACATCAGCACCTCCACGCCAAGACCTTTCGTACCCAAGGAGCTGCGCAGGTCGATTTTTACAAGCCTGCACTCCTTGAGTCACCCAGGTACCAAAGCATCCGCAAGGTTGGTCGCAGACAGGTACGTTTGGCCTGGAGTTAAAAAAGACTGCGGTGAGTGGGTGCGTTCTTGCCTAAGTTGTCAACGTGCAAAAACCACACGGCATGTCTTTTCCCCAATAGGCAATTTTAAATTACCTTCTTCAAGGTTTGCCTTCATACATATCGACCTAGTGGGTCCTTTGCCTCTGTGCCAAGGATTACGGTATTGTCTCACCGCCGTCGATCGCTTTACGCGATGGCCTGAGGCAATACCGTTAGCAGATATAACTGCTGAGACAGTGGCAAGGGCTCTGCTGAGCGGGTGGATTGCTCGTTTCGGCTGCCCATCGGATATTGTAACCGATAGAGGTGGGCAGTTCGAGTCGGCACTTTTTAAATGTTTGTCGAGTATTGCTGGTTTCCAACACCGCCGAACAACGGCCTATCATCCAGCTTGTAACGGTTTGGTGGAGAGATTCCACCGCCAACTTAAAGCTGCAATAACCTGCCACGCTAATGCCAGTTGGGTGGAATCTCTTCCACTAGTCCTATTAGGCGTTCGCAGCGCCTTCAAAGAAGACGCACAAGCTTCTGCCGCCGAACTAGTGTACGGCCAGCCAATGCGTCTACCAGGCGAATTTTTTGACCCTCAGGCTGATGAGGCCATGGATACGACGGATTACTTGACCAGAATCAAAAATTTAGTTCGCAAAATGCATCCATCACCGGCAGCCAGGCACAACAAAAATAAAATCTTCATTTTTAAAGACTTAGCAACGGCCTCTCACGTTTTCCTTAAGGACTGCACTGCCGCTGGTGGTTTCAAACCGGCATATTCTGGTCCACATAAGGTCATTCAACGAGGGGATAAGGTTTTTAAGATCGTGGTTAATGGTAAACACGTTACCGTATCGATAGACCGAATTAAGCCGGCCTTCATACTGCGTGACCCAGATACATCATTCTCACCACCCACCACAGACATTCATCACAACACATCACAAATACCTCCTTACAATAACACTCAACATGACACACCAAGCGCGGAAAAACGGGACTTACCTGATGCTGATGATGGCGTCATCAGAACGACGCGGTCAGGACGCCGCGTTCGATTTCCCAATTACTATCGCCCTTGACGGTCTCTGGAGGGGAGTGATGTAGTGACTTACTACTCAATGATTGTATTCAAAATGTTACCTAGCCTAATTATTATATAAAACTAACTTAACTTTAATCTGCAGAAATTGTTATTAGCATGAATTAATTACAACCTAAATAAACATAAATAATAACATTATATAAAATCAAAACTAACACTAAAATTATTTACATTAATATGATCACCATGTTAATTTCATATTTACAAATTTAAATAATATGTACAAACAAACATACACGGACAAACTTTGTCATATTAGTTAATTCCTTATCGGCGAGCCACGAACAGCGGGCGTGCCTGGCGCACGGGCGAGCGAGACGGACGATCGTCCGTCGCGCTCGCTCCCCACCGCACGCGCATTCCGCAGGTACTGCGCCCGCGCCGGTTAAACAGTGAGCCCACAGCTTCCGCCGTGCGAGCTAGCTATCATTGGCTATATACCGCTTAGCTTTCCGCCGCGCTTTTTATGTCTGTATGTGCTTTATGTTAACTGCTTTATTTCTGCTTGTAACTATCCTATCAGTCTGACTTTTACTCCTTCTATATTGTGAACTCTTCCGTGTGTGTGATTCTTGTGTGTGGAAATAAACTCTTTTCTTCTTCCCACTGTGAGTAGTCTTATTATTTACGGACCTACACTACGACACACGCCCAACCTACAGTAGAATAGGCTATATTTTTGGTAGAAAAAAAAAAGTTAAACAGTACATAACATACACGTTAAAACCTTATTATTTAATGTAACGCGCATATAAACTTGTTTCTTTTCTTACAATTTAATTAAATATTAATATGTCATTTCAGGAAGCTTTAATAGTCAAACAAAGCACACATCCAATAAATTCTTTAATGATAGTTGAAGTGAATATAATCGAAAAAGTATGTATATTCGTCATTTTATCATTGTTACTGCTAATTGATCTGTTAGAAAATAATATCAATCAAATAAAATTACTTTTATTGTTATGTTAAAGTGAGCGATAGAATAAATTGTTGTCGGTACATTTCCATATATAGTAATTGCATGTGACCGAGAAAGTTTTTTTTTTAATCCAAAGTAAGAAGCAAAACTTGTGTTATTGAATCAGAGACAACGAAGGTACCACACTACTGGTACTTTTTTAACAAATCATTAAGCTCTAGCATTTAGTTTATATATCTATATTACAATTATTGATACCAATTGAACAGATTCAACTGCATATCGTAGCCGAAATGTATATATTGATCAAAGAGTCAATTACCGCTCTATGCTACATGCTGTGGGTTCGATTTCTGAAGAGGAAAAACATTTGTCTGATCCACAAAATAGTATTTACAAAGCCACTGATTTTTTGCATCTTCATTATCATCATATCAGCCACCAGACGTCCACTGCTAAATATAGGCCTCCAACAAAGATTTCTAGATTGAGCTGTTGGGACATCTAGCGGCTTATCATGTCTTCTGTCCACCTTGTGGGTCCTGCGCATTTTTGCCGGTACAAGGTGTCCATTCAAGAAATTTTCAGCCTCATCGGCCGTCAGTATATGAGAAATGAATATTTAAACACCCTCGATAAAGGAATTGATTATAATATTCAAGTGCGGGAGATTAATATTGTTTTCTAGCATCTTCGAGTTACTAACAAAGATCTAAATGACGTCAGGATCGGTTAGGCCTCTGTTGGTGTAAGCATCCTTTGTAGTAAAGAGACCGATGACAAAACGTTATTGTTGTGAATAATAGTCTGTTATCTTTAAGTTTTCCAAGCATTAGAACATGAATATAAGAATGGAATAAAGCTAATGTTTCATTAACCGGATTGACTGCGATAATATTGTTATGTCCTATTATATATTTATTATGGTCGTGGGATATTTTTGACGAGAATACCAATTTAGATTTTCTCAAACGATTCAATTATTTGTCGGCATTGGACCGGTCAATGACACGTTTGAACAGTTTACCTCAAAACGCTTGTTAGATAATAATTACGATTGTTCTGAACTAGTTCATTGAAACTGAACATGGCTTACTTTACAAACCTTATATGATTAAATGTTTTGTTTTGAGATATCACAATTTATCATATGCACCTATTTTATATCAAGTAATCATTATCACTATAAGGGTTTATGCAAATGTTAGATATTAGAAAATAGGTCAATAAATGTCATGTCACCTGCACAGGCGTTGAAACGTCAGGAACTAATATCAAAATAAACCGCGATAGAATCCATTTAAAAAGTAACTTTATTTACAAGTAAATAAAGTTAATTTTTAATAAATAAATAGTTAAAGAACATGATGTCCATACTTTTTCGTATAATATACAAATCTAAATCTCGGTTCAATAGAATTTTACTCTACAGTTTAATACGCAAAATAAAACATTGAAAATAACTTATTGCAGAGTTTCCATACGCATGTTGTAATCGGAAATATAGAAAAAATATAGTAGATCCAGACTGAATATCCCAAAATGAAGATCACAATTATATCCTTTATTCAAATTTTAGTACTAGTTAGTGCTTTACCAGAAGTGCTATTGAAAGAAAATAAGATGTGATTCAGTTACTAACCCATTTAAATTATTCGATAATTCTTACCTGTGCAAGGTTAAGTGGTGCTCTCCCAGGCGGAGTGCTGACTTGGTTTGCCACCAGCGACGCCAAAGCCACCCTCTGATTCCCCGACATAGCCCTGATGATGGGCAGGATCTGCGCGAACTTGCCCACATGGTCCTTACGCTCCAATGCCCTCAACACAGCATCCTTTACCATAACTTCTTTAGCCCTTATCTTATTTGATGACTTATAGTTTTTAATCAAAGTCCTACGAGGTGAAATGTTGTAATCGTCCAGTACATCATGAGACCGGTCTTCAAATGAGTCCAAGTTGTACTGAGGTCTATGAGAATTTGTTACTCCAGTAGGCTTTATTATCATAATAGGAGGTTTTACTACAGTTTGGTACTGCCTCGACTCCTGCGCTATCATCACCTCATCGGGATCACTGAATTCAAAGTCTCTTAAATTATCTTCTGCTTTTATAAAAACTAATAACGACACGACAAGAAAACCTTGCGATAAACGCGCCATTTTATATTAATTGTATTCTCAATTAATTACCATTCTACAATAACAATGATTAAGCTTTATTTATAACACTTCACAAACACATTATTTAAGTAAATTAAAATACAAAAAATTTCGCGCGTTGATGTCTTTTCCGCAGCGATGCGCGCACGCAGCTCTCCACGATTCAACTTCAAATGGAAGCGTGTCTCCCCCACACACGCACACAAACATACTCTCTCGTGTATTTACAGGTGTCGGATAATACCGGAACTGACGACTTTCACCATCTTGAGGTCATTTATGGTCATATCTGATAGCCTTATCACTATACAATAGAGCCTTATGACGTGCTAAAAAAATAAAATGTAAGAGTTTATCTAACCGTAGGAATTTTGTCGACTCATTGGACATTATTATGTAAGTAAAGAGAAAAATGTGCGTATCAATGTGTTATGCGGTATTGATGATAATGCATGATTACTGTAATGTACGATGCTTTCACAGTTCGAAGGCTTATCATTACGAAACCACAAATTTATCACTCAAAGGAGATTCAATCAAACGAAAATCTACTTTAATTGAATAGCACTAAAATTTAAAGGCAGTTGTCAATAAATACAATAAGTTTAATATTCATCAGAGATATTTAATGATATTTAAAACAATATAGGAATTATATCAGCCAATTGTGTATCGTTAATAAAATACGTCTTCATTGAAATCCGTGAAAGTAGTGTCGTACATAAATGTGATACATTATTATTGAAAGTGATTTTAACTACATATATTAAAATAATTACGTTCGTAAAATTTCCATGAGAATATTAAAATAATATTATCAATATCAATTTATTGCAAATGTTAATTTTATTAGGTACATCAATATTTTTTGTGTGCAAACCATTTTGTGTGTAGCTTTGTTCTTGTGTTTACGTATATTGTATAATGACTAGCCTTTAGATTACATGTATTGCTATTTTCTATCAGCTGTCATATATTATTGCAATAAACTTTCATTTCTTATTAATTATTTATTTCTTTAATATGTGATATATTTTCAGTTGTAGGTACCTTTTAAGAATTTATGAATAATTAAACACAATTTCATCTAATTCAATTTTCTTTGCTGAATACACAGTTCTACGCAAGACCACAATCTTTAGACTTATAAAAAGAGGCTGTACCGCTAATGATATCATCTCCATCAAGATGCGTTACACGTAAAAAAGGGACTCATGCGCATCTCTGCTCTGATTGGCTTCAGAATTAATAACATATCATTAATATCATGCTTGTGATGCTCACTCGTTTACAACTGTCTGTTACATAGCCGAATACATAAACGTCAATTTTTGAGTCGTCGTTAATTCACATGCTGTCTCTGTCACTTCAACGTTTTAGTTAGCGACAGAAAATCACTGTCGTTAAAGTTAAGTGACTTGTTAGCGTTCTGGGATATGAGTATTAAAAGAAAACCCTTTTTAAACTGACTTCATTATAGGTGCAAGTTGTAACGTATTATAAAATTAAAAAACAACTTAATAATGGTAATAAAAAAACTATGTTTTGTTTATAAATTGGTACACGAGGCGGACTTAAAGTCACTAGGCATTTCCTTATTGATAGAACAATGAATAGTACTATTAGCTTTTCGAATCGTTGATACATTTTTCATCCTTCTCATGAAGTCAAATATTGAAGTCAAAATCATGTTAATGTTGGCATTTTAACTAAACATTATACAATGTATTTATGTTGGCATTTTATAAATGAAAGAAGGAAACAATTTAAATATTAGAAGCTTGCGGTTTGTCGATACTATTTGTTACTTTCTTTATGATTGAAGCTTTGTTCGCGCTGCGTAATAATAACTATAGATTGTATATACAGGTGGTAGACCTTTTTCGTATATTTTGTAAGTTTTATCAAATTAAATAATTTAAATCTCTGTCATGTATTTTGAACTATTCTGGACCTTTTTTCTAAGCAACTAGGTCGATGGTATAAATGCTGTAAACATTAATTCAGGCGTTTATCAAAACATGATAAAATAAAATGGTCCTTGGCAAAACCAAGAAGGTAACAATTAACTAACAAATTAAAATTCAAGTCATTCAGTAAAAACTACTGAAATCAATCAGTGTTTTCAATCATAATAACACGTTCTAAAACAGAACAGAAAACTTTTACTCTCAACAATGCTTATGTAAATTGAGACATGAATTACGTCAATGCTCTTACGAACTTAAATAATATAATTCAGTTGTTTTCAAATTACAAAAGACAGTGCACATCGGTACCGAGATTCATCATAGAATCAAAGAAGCGGCAGTAGCCTAATGGCTATGACGTCGGATTTGCGAACATTCGATTGCCGCTTCGAAACATACCCCTTTGATTTGTGCAGACTGCAATGCTTGTGTTACGACGTGAACCCACTCGTCACACTATCGTTTAGCTTAACAAGAGGGGTTAACTAGTAAACTTTTAAGCGGCGGTAGCCTAATGGCTAGGGCGTCGAACTTGCGATCGTGTGGTTGCGGGTTCGAATCCCACCCTTTACACCACCGACGTGAACCCACTCGTAACACAAGCATCTTAGCTTAGCACGAGGGGTTAACGAGATTACTACTAATGTGCGAACCACAATGCTAGTAAACTTTATAAAAAAAAATGAAAAAAAAACT
The DNA here is from genome assembly GCA_950381575.1 of Plusia festucae. NCBI lineage: Eukaryota > Metazoa > Arthropoda > Insecta > Lepidoptera > Noctuidae > Plusia > Plusia festucae. The sequence continues at coordinate 15,700,349 of OX494435.1, forward strand.
AGTACTGTTGAAGTGAAAAATCGTTAATACGCTTAATACACACTTTTTTTTTTTTTTTTTTTTTTTTTTTTTTTATTTAAAAAAACGACGCCCGCACTAAGGAATTTAATCCTTGTGTCGCGGGGGTTTCACAAACATTCAAATCACATGCACAAAGAACACCCAGACTTGGAACAAGCATCTGTGGATCACACAAATGCTTGTCCCATGCGGGGATCGAACCCGCAGCACGTCGCGCACAGTGTTAATTAGTAATTAATAAAAACACACTGTACCAATAGATACTAAGTCTCTATCTGCGGTTGAACGAAAGTACACAACGCGTACAGATTACAGTGGCGTGCACTATCATTACTCAAGCTATAGACAAATGCCTGTCGAGAGATGACACCAAATGTACAGTTGCGGTGTTTGTATTGAGCAAGCTGGGCTAAGTAAATGGTAGGATGTGTATGCTTTCCCTTTTGAGATGGGTACAATGTTTTCTTCTCTTAATAAAGTCCGACGTGAACCCACTCGTAACACAAGCATCTTAGCTTAGCACGAGGGGTTAACATGGAGCGACTGCCTATCAGACCTCTACAACCCATTGCTGGGTAATACAGTATCCCATAGTAAGACTGGTTGTCAGAATTTTATATGACAGTCGGGAAAAACGGCTTGACGTGCTTTCCGAGACACGGAAGAGGCTCGGTATGTTTACAAATTGTCACCCATCCACGGAACAAAAGTGGGGAGTACGGCTTAACCATACGGTTCACACTTAGCCACTAGCTACATGGGCATCAAGGGTTATTGGAGATTAGGGATATTACTAAAATAAAATAAAAAAAATCAGTACAAGTTGGTTAAAATGCCGATATTGCTAAAGAAAATTAGAGTGTAAAGTCGATTTTTTCAGTACTTTACCTAATTTTTTTCTCAGTAGGTATACCTATTTTTTTTCATGTACAATTAATATTTACAAAGTTACGTGACGTCCTAACTAAACGAAAATAAAATCTAGAACATTAAAACTTCTCCAAATAATACACGAGCATAAATTTTCAATACATTTTAATATTTATTTATAATAAAATAATTCTTTTAATCTTAAACCTACATCAGATCTTACTATAAACCAATACTATCATACAATCATACAATTTTTGAGACTAGACAGCAATATCTAACTGAGATATGGGATAGAGAATATAAAACTGTGAGTAAGTAACATTAAATATATCATGTTCAAGGGTTACCAAAAATATTTGCAAAGAAAAACGTCTTAATATTTTTTCTTAATGAAAAAATTGTAACACAAGAACAAACAAAAAAGCCAAAATTGTCCCAGTGACTAGGAGCCTGGCATGTTGTATCATTGAAAGATAACCTATTCCAAAATCATTTAACCTTTTAACCACGCGAGTCGAATTATTGCCTTGCCCCTACCGCCTGGTTCGTATTGTGTATGTAAGACACGGCCAGTAGGGGCACGGAAATATTTGTCGCATAAAAGCGACTCGCACGGTTAAAAGGTTAATTTAATGATAACTTGTTCTCTCAATTAATTTAAATTTTTATTTATTTGTTATCCCCTATAAAAACTCAGTAACTAGAAAGTAAACTTCAGATTCATATATTTTTTACAAAATTTTAGAGTGCCTTTGATTATTTTAATATGTTGAGTACTTTATTAATTTGACATACTGTTTTACGTTTTGTGTCTTTATTATTTTATAAATGTTTTAGGTAACCCTTCAACACTCAGTATTAAATAACATCTGATATTATTTACAGTATATAACGATCATTATGTTATAGCACCATTTTGATCCAACTTCATTACACCTGATAATAATTAAAGTGATTTCAAAGGTAGAATACAAACAATTTCACCTTATAAAATTTTTAGTGGAGACGGGTAATATTTCTTTAAGTTTATACATTAATACATAATAGCCAAAATATAGTCTTTCTATCATAATACTGACATATCTAGCTATTTCTGAAAAAAGAAATTTGCGTATCGTCTCCGAGAAAACTTGTTCTAATTTTAAACTTTGATTTATTCATAAAAATAGAGTGGCTTCTTATAACATTGTTCTATTCCAGCCATTAGCTTTGGCCCTTATATGTTACAACTCGTTAACATGATCTATACAACATTAACTAATGTATATAGTCAAGTAATGAGCATAAGACCTGTATCAAACGCGGGCTACATACCTACAACACATATACATAATCAACATACGTAGCAGTTCTTTATTTACAAATCATATGAAAATCACGACATACATTATTATAAAAATACTGTTATAAATTAACAAATTATTTACAGTCATAAACATAGTATTCAAGTTACGAAATTTCATTTTGTATGAAATTAACACTTAAAATGTCATGTCTCCACACTAGTGCGAAATATTGTGTTGTCAAATCAGTGCTAGTGTTTGGCAAAAGCAGCCTTAATATAATAACACATATTACAGTTCAGTCGAGTTTAACTGAATCAGTGGGAACGTGACAAGATAAAATGGAGGCATAGCTAAGTCCACCATCATTAAAATATAAACAATCCTTGAAAAAAAACAAGGCTGAGGCAATTCACACATATTCAAACATTTCACACAACTTACACGTTTATTCTAAAATAGGCCATTTCTTTTTAAGAAACCAAGAAGAACAACCAGACTTAGCTATGTCCATTTATCATTACGAAAATATGCCTCTATTTGGCAGAAATAGGGTTAATCAAGGATTTTTAAAACCACGCCCATTGGTTCTGCCGTTTAAATGTCACATTCAAACTCAGGTACCCTCTTACTTCTCCCATCTGGTGCCATTTGGAAATGATTGTCTCTATCCCTAGTCCCCACTCTGGGGAAGCCGTTAAAACTGTTCCTACTGACCAAAGGATTCTCTCTTTCTCTTTCCCTCTCTCTATGAAAACTAGAAGTTGAGAGCTTTCCATCCTTTCGTTCCGTGAAATTCGTGTCACTAAAGTTTTCTTTGGGGAAATTTCTTTCGTTGAATTCGCCGTCCGAGAAATTTCTGTCGTTGAAAGGTACATCTCGAATTCCGAAGCCTCCCATCCGTGGTGTCCCTATGCCGAACTTGTTTCGAAGTTCCTCGTCACGGAAGTTGAACGCTCGGTTTTCGAATTTGGCTGGTCCGGTGGCAAGTCTATAAAAAAGTAACTTAAAATAAATATTTTCAATAAAATTAATTGAATGATTTTACAAATTAATTCAATTTTTATTATTTATTACAGACTAAAGCAGCAAATATTCATAATTAAATAAAAATAAAGACAAAAAATGTTGTACCTAAGGCAGGACTCGACTCTGCGACTATTGATATTTTTTTTTTTATTGTAAAATTTTATTTAAATCTTTTTCAAAATATGCGAGTTTACAACAGGCACTAATTTGATTATTTTCCTTGTGAATTGAATAGTATTAATTACAAAACAACTGACTCTCTAAAACAGCGTCTCTCCCGGTCGTACTCGGCAGAGAGACCCTCATCATCGTTGATGATGGCGGAGGGGTCGCTGTAGACGGAGGACTCCTGGTAGAAGGAGTCGAGGTCGACGTAGTTGCCCTCGGCGGGCTCGTTGTCGAGCAGGTCGGCGAGCTGCGCCTTGAGGTGCGCGAAGCTGGGGCGCTGCGCGGGGTCGGCGTGCCAGCACGCGTGCATGGCGCGGTACAGCGCCGGCGAGCAGTGCGCCGGCCGCTCCAGCCGGTAGCCCGCCGTCACCGCCGCCAGCACCTCGCGCCCCGACATCGCCGCGTACGGCGTCGACCCTGCACACACGACATTTTCCATAAATCAGATCCTAGTAACTGCACTAGCACACACAAGGTTTTAAAAATTATACCAGAATCAAATTAAAGATAGCTAGGATCGTAAGGTTGTCAAAAAATGAAATGCCATCCATCATAGTTTCAATACCTATAATAACAAATGTTAGTTACAACCAGTGCTTTAAGAGCTTTATTTATTTAAGTAACGAAATAGAGACGCAATATTAAGCGGTTTGAAGGAACAGCAAATTCAGAAGTTTGTTTATTTACTGTTTTCAAAGGTACATAATTTGTCAAAAGTATGCATAATAATAATAAAAAAAAATTTGCACCCACTGTAACCTTTGACTATCTTTTTTTTTTTTTTTTTTTCTTTTTTTTTAAAAAACGACACCCGCACTAAGGAATTTAATCCTTGTGTCGCGGGGGTTTCACAAACATTCAAATCACATGCACAAAGAACACCCAGACTTGGAACAAGCATCTGTGGATCACACAAATACTTGTCCCATGCGGGGATCGAACCCGCAGCACGTCGCGCACAGTGGTAATTAGCGTGGTGACCAATACAATCTATCACTATCATACTATCATAATACTATTCACTTCACACTTCACGACTGCGCCCACTAGTGGCACCAACTGGTGAGCATAAAACTGTATCCCCTAATTGATTTAAAACATTTACTGACCAAGAGTTACAATTTCCCATAGTAGAATGCCGAAAGCCCACACATCAGTGTGCGTGCTGTGCACATTGTAGAGCAGGGCTTCCGGTGCCATCCAGCGCACGGGCAGCGCGCCCCGCGGGCCGCGCGCCCCTGCCCCCGCGCCCCCGCCCGCACTCCCCGCGCCCCCACTCGCACCGCCAGCGCCGCCCGCTCGCGACATGCCGAAGTCCGCAACCTTGCACAGCTTGTTGTGGTCCACTAACACGTTACGAGCAGCCAAATCACGGTGTACGATCTGGAATTCAGAAGTTCCATAAGTAGCTATAAGCTTCAGTATTCTTTTCATGGAGATGCCAGGAAACACTAGTTGTAGTATTTCAACTATAAAATTTGTTGTCAACAAGATTAAAATTAATGTGACTTGCTTTAGGAAAGACCTTTTCAAGCCTATCAGTACTACCGTCCGTCCCTGATTCCATGATCAAATAACACTAGAATATTCCATTTAGATTACATATCTGCATCCAGTTTTGTACTTGCACGATATTACCCTGTAGTGTATATTGATTTCAACCGACCAATCTTTTTGAGTGTTGTAGCACTTACCCCCTTAGAAGCTATATAATCCATCCCCCTAGCCACACAATACGCAAACACTGTGAGGTCTCTAGACGTGAGTGCCCCGCTGCCACTGAACCGGTCAGGCCTGGAGCGGCGCTCTCGCAAGTACGTGAGCAGCTTGCCACACATCACGTACTCCATTATTAGAAGATACGGTTCTGAATAAAGAAATTAACATTCATTAAGTTAAATAAATCACTAAGTATCTATTTATGATTGTTTTCAAGCATTCGTAACTAAGTATATACATGACAAGACATGTCCTTAATAGAGTAGAGTAAAAAATAATATTTTGTAAAACTTTACAGAGGAAGAGTGGTAAAACAGTATGTAAACCCAAGTCATGTTGAAGCAAGATTTCTGTAACTTACCTTGTTCAGTACAGCAGGCAAGTAATGTCACTACGTTTGGATGTGTTCCAATTTTCTGCATGACGTATATTTCATGAAGCAGCTCTTGCTTCTCCTTCTGTGAGGCTGTCTCTTTGATACTCTTTACCGCCACCAGCCGCGTTAACCCATCGTGGCCGTTCAAATCGTCTGCCTCAGCTTTCCATACCTGGAAATACGTTTATAATTTTAAAAAACCGCGTGAAAAGTGTTATGGCAAATTATGATAGCATTCTTCTGCCTAGCCTTTTTCCCAAGCTATAATGGGGTCGGCTTCCAGTCTTACCGGATTTAGCTGAATACCGTATTTTACATGGAGCGACTGCCTATCTGACCTCCCCAACCTATTGCTAGGTAATACAGTATTCCAAAGTAAGACTGGTTGTCAGAATTGTAATGACTTAACGACTATCAAAGATCACTGTATGACAGTCGGGACCAACGGCTTAACGTGCTTTCCGAGGCACAATTATGATAGCATTATAGGCAAGAAATAACTTTCAAGTTTTAAAGCTGTGTCAAAAATCTCACCTGTCCAAAGTTTCCTTGTCCTAACAGCGTTTGAAGCCGCAATTTGTTCCTCGGAAACTCCCACTTCTGATCAGGCTTCGTTGGAGTCGGTAGTGGTGGCCGGGCTACAGGTGTTATAGGAGATTCTTTCTTAATATCACCATCCTCAAAGTACCCCTCATACTCTGTGTCTATTTCTTTGGTCTTTTTATTCAATACACTTCTTAAAACAAAAGCCACAATGGCTGCAACAGGTAAAAATCCCAGCCCAGCTAAAACGTAAGATGCTGTATAAGTTTTCTCTGCTTCAATGACTACTTCTTCATTCTGAGTTGCTAAGTCTCCAATTTCTTCGCCGTCAGTTCTATTAACATTTTTACCAGCGATGCTTTTATTTGTAGTACTGGCCACAAACACTGGCTTTGAACTCGATTTGGATGAGGTACGTGAAGTTACGACGAACGGTTTGAACGCTGGTGTAGTGTCAGGCGCCAATGTGGTCGTAGGAACTAAGGAAGAGGCGGTAATAGGTAGCGGAGTGGATACTGGTCGTTCCGTAGCTCTCTCAGTAGTTGGTAAAGTCGGCGCAGGAATAGTCGTAGTCGTTGTAGTAGTCGTAGGTCGCCTTCTCCTGTGATTTTTAGGTCTCATCGTGCTATTTGTCGAATTTTCGATATTTCTTTGTCGGAATAAACTCGCTAGTCTTTCTGATATTTTCGATTCAGTTTCGTTTTTGACTGCCGCTATTGTCTTAGTTGATTGTTCACTGGCAGGTGAAGTTACCGTATAAGGGCTAGAATAGGGATTTTCAGTTGTTGTTGTTCTGATTCGTATGATGTGTTTAGGTCTATAACTTGAAGGTGAGACAGTAGTAGGAATTGTCAAGTTTAGAAGAATTGCTTTGGGGATGGAAGTGACATTTGTTTCGGGACTTTCAGACATCGTACTGTTATCATCTTTGAGAGTAGTATCTGTTTTATTATGTCCTTTCATAGATGAAGTTATAGATACTGAGGTAACAACTGCCGTATAAACTGACGTTGATACCTTTTCAGTTGTAGCATTACTAGGCAATGTTGAGAGCACCGGAGTGTTTTCAGTGCTAGCAGCAGCTGTGACTCTTAGTGGTCGTCTTCTGATATTAGAATAATTTCGGGTAAAGTTCCTAGGGGTTGCCGAAGTCACATTCAACTTATTTAATGTATTTTCTCTCGTAGCTAAAGTATTATTACGCTTAAGTACGGTGTCTTTATTAATTGTGGTACTATTTACCTTACTTGTGTCATTTGTTTGGTCAACAATACTTTGAGTTATATTTTCCAAGACAATTTTAGTTACGTTTGACTGTGTGATATTTGGAGAGGTGGTAGTTGGTAATACTGTGCTCGAAAATTTCCTATATGCATTAACTAGGCCCACGTGACGAGCTGGTGCAGGGCCTTTTACAGTATTTCTTATTTTATTTTTTTCTATATACTTTTTTACAACTGACACATCCATATCTTCATTTATTTCTTCTTCATCTACGCTTGTATTCTTATATTTTTCGGTTGCTGAATACCTGGAATTAAATTTTCGCTTCTCTGAAGGTGCAACAATAAAATTTACAGATTTTGTTGACGCTGACAGAGATGGCGAGTTTGTAAGATTATCGCTTATTACTTGACCACCAAGTTTTTGACCAAAATACTTAAATGGTGCTATTTCTTCGACGGGTAATTCAGTTTCCATTGGTCTAAAGTGATTGTATATCTCATCAGTCATGAACAATGTGTGATTTTCTTTTTCACTTTCAACTTTTATAAGCTTTGTATTCTTACTCTCAGTACTGTTTACTGTTGTATTAGATTCAGTTTTTTCTTCTGAATCCTTATTAACTGGTTTCAGAGTAGTTTCTTCTTTAAGAATATCACTCGGTATTGTAGTACTTTCAACTGTTGTAATATTTTCAGTAGCTTCACTTACTGTGGTATTTACATTTGTATTCTGAGTTACGTTTTCTGTGTCGGAATAGTTAAGTAGATATAATCCGTGATTCGATTCATCAACTTGGAACACTTCTTCGGGATCCAGCTCAACATCTTTATCAAGATTTTCAAACTTCTCTGGTGGGACATAAACTATGCTACTTTCAGTAATTTCTATGCGCTCAGGCATTGATACAGCCTTGTTAATTACTTCTCTCCGTCGATTATTCATAAACCCTGCCCTACTTTTGCTCTCCTGGTATGACCGAGGTATGAAGAGGTGTCGTATTTCATGTGGCTTAACATCTTGTCTTATTTCCTTTAATCCATCGGATGTTATAAGCTTTAATGTAGATTCAGGCTCATTACTCGAGTTATCAAATGTTATTCTCTTCACTGTAGAGCTAGTTGAATCTCGTAATTCTAACTGGGCAAATGTTGTGTTTGTTCTGTAAAAAGAAAATTAAACAAATAAAGTGATTTGTCATTAAGATTAGTATCAATAACTAAAGATATAAAATTTTAGTTTAATTTAGATTTGAAACAACACCTATTGAAACTGAATACTGTTTTAGTTTAAAACCATAATTATAAAAATAAGTAAATATCTTGGCACAGCTCACATCCGAACATCCGATCCCAAACAAGGCAGAGCCTGTACTATGGCAACCAGACAACTGATAAACATACTTATATATTTCTAAATACATACATATTATAAATAAATAACACCCAGTCACAATGATTGTGTTCATCACACAAAGATTTTTCCTGGATGGGAATCGAACCCGCGACCTCCGGCTTTGCAGTCAGGTTCACTAATCACTCGACTAACAGGCCAGTCTATATAAATATCAGTCTATTTATTCCCTTCTGCACTATATCTTTAAATATTATTCAACGAAGTAAGCCATGGTATATGTTCTCCTTATAAAGCAACCTAACCCACTTCACAATCCCTTCACCACAAAAGACAATACTAACTTGTTAGCCTTATGTGCTAATGACGCTAACGTATTGATATGCGTCGCCAGTCTTTCGCTGAGAAGCTGTCGCCTGCGGGCGGCGAGCAGGGAGAGCAGTTGCGAGTCCCTCGTCGCGTTCGTACTGCTCTGCGTCGTTGTCCTCCTAGCAGCACCTGCAATGGATACGGAATGTTGCGTTACAATTGTGTTGTGATTTTTTAATATATTCTTTTTTGTTGAGGTTGCATTTAGGCCAGTTTTTAATCTTTTAGACATTACTTAGATGTTAAATATTTTTATCATAAATGTCAATGAGGATGTTCTGTATCTTTATTCTATCACAACACTAATTAATGTTTTTTTCATGTACCTATCAAAATCTTTTTTTTCTGTTTTCTGAAATAATAAGCCAATTATTGATTTGTTGTAACATACACAAAAAAAACGTTCGGAAGTTAAACATACATTAGACGCTACAGAGGTTATATGTCAAGTGGGTATACTTAAAAAAGAGGAACATCCTAAAACCTTGATACATATATAATTACATGATCGGGGGACATCCGAGCAGGCCAATTATGTGCCATCGTGCCCATCATGAACGACAGATCGCATGATGACCACAATAGATGTAATTGCGTGTAATCAAGTAGCTTTGATCCCGGAGAACCTTCACCTAGTAAGGATGATGATATCATGACTGAGAAAAATATTGTCTTGTTGTTTGAAAAATTAGTATTCAATGAGTTTTCGGGTAATAATTATGTTATGAGATTTATAGCCATTATTAAATGAAAAAAATTTGGAAAATTTTATTTGAATTGAAAACTGTTTGTACCTAATAGCTAAATGAACAGGAAATTTAAAATGGGCTCTTTTATGAATATCAAATTGACCACTCAAATCTAAGTTAAAAAATCAATCAACCATGCTCAAATACTGAAGAAACATTTCCTGCTAACATAAGTTTTCAGATTCTATTATTATTATTATTATCTTCTATCCCAGTAAAAAGGACGACAAACACTTAAAGTACTAAAAAACATCGCCTCTACATTAAACAGTGTCATCCATATAAACGTTTGCTTACACATACGGTTCAATGTCATCACCGACGTTACTGCCTACTCTCACGGCTCGACGAGTAAAACAATATGTGTACGACACAATCGACCTTGGTACAGCAGAGAAAGTACCCTGGCTAAATAATGTGTAATCTGCTAATCTTACTGGCAGCCTGGTACTTTATAAGTTTATAACATGGCCGCGCTCCGCGGTTTTTAGGGTTCCGTACCCAAAGGGTAAAAATGGGATTATTACTAAGACTTCGCTGTCCATCTATCACCTGGTTGTATCTCAACCACGATAGTTAGACAATTAGGACCGCACGGATAGCCGAGTGGTATATATAGGTATATATATATATATATATAGGTCACCACGCTAATTACCACTGTGCGCGACGTGCTGCGGGTTCGATCCCCGCATGGGACAAGCATTTGTGTTAAAATCCACAGATACTTGTTCCAAGTCTGGGTGTTCTTTGTGCATGTGATTTGAATGTTTGTGAAACCCCCGCGACACAAGGAATAAATTCCTTAGTGCGGGCGTCGTCGTTTTCTTTAAAAAAAAAATTATAAAAAAAATTGAAATTTTCACAAGTTATGTATTTCTGTTGCCGGTATAACAACAAAATACTAAAAACAAAATAAAATTAATACTTTAGGTTGGAGCTCCCTACAATAAACATTTTGACGCCATTTTTATTTGTTGTTGTTTAATTAATACATATTTAGTTTTAGGTGTGCATATAGTTAAGTTTAAAATATGTCTTTTAAATGTATAATTAGTAGGTCAAAACTATTAAATAAATTACCTCGAGTTAATCTAATTAAGATTAAATTCTCCTAAACTATGTGGTAATCTATGATCTATGTACTTTTTTTGTAAATGAAATATTTTCTGGTGCTTGAAAGTAGCGCCAATGACTGAAAAGATGAGAGGTAAGCGTCTGTGTTATGAGGAGGGATGAAAGTCACATAACTAAACAAGTTGTAGAATGATTGTTGATGGGTATACAAGCAGAGGGAGACCGAAAAAGAGATGGATTATGAGAAAGATAATATAAGAATTCATCTGATGAATGGAAGAAAATACGCATTGCGCCGACCCTAAATGAATAATTAGCAGCAAAATAGCACCTACTATCTCTAACTCCTGGAAACTGCTCACGAATCGTCTTAGAAATTGGTAAAGCAGACTCAAAAATTCTTACTTATTTTTTAATCGTAATTATGATTTATTAATATGAAGTAAAATAATACATCATGTATTCACCCACAATATGGCTTCCATAATTACAACAATTACAACGATTTTATTACGCAACAAAATACCAATCAATCACTAGTTCAGTCATCTTCCTGATTTATCAATTTCTAATCGGCTTTTTATTGCTGTGCATACGCATGAATCGACGCCTGGGTTTCACTCACCGCACGCTAGAGAAATCTAATACTTAAACAAATCAATCTTTAAATATAAGTTAATAAGTAATAACGTTTAGTGTATACTATAACTTTGCATTTAAATCATATAATAATTATAAAAATAAATACTTTCAAGATAATAAGCCTAGCCCTAAAAATACTGTCACGACCAATCATGAAATAATCAGACAGTCCAATCGAGCGAGATTCATAAGATTTCACAGCTGGACGAAAGCGTCCAACTCTTAAAATTTTAACGAACAAAAAAGTTTGTTCTTCAGGAAGTGTCAGATATTTGCTAGTACACTTGTTAGTTCACATCAGGATGTTGTCGAGTGTACGTTATACGTTTGGCCGTGTAACGAAACCATTGCGACTTCTAATTCAACGCCTAGCGCCATCTAGGGAGCGCCCACTTGAACTTTTCAGTGTATTGCGACTGGTCGGGCAAGGTCTATTATAATTAAATAAATCAAATTTTAAGCAATGCTCATATTTTTTTTTTTAAGTAGAAAGTTTTTAAGTAAATAATTAAATAGCTGTCGGTATCGATCAACCTAAGGCCATATTATGAATCTTAAATTCATAGAACCACGACAGTTTATACTGTCTTTTAGCACATCATCTGTTGTTTTTAATGTGATTATTTTAATTGCATAGGCACGAAGCTGTATGACAAGTATTAAGTAGGTAGTAGTAAGTACACAATAGTTGTGAATAAATAATGTAGTCTCCATTCTATGAGTATAATCCTACTGAAGAGCACCTTTTATTTGAAGAAAGAAAGGTGAAAGATCCAGAGAAAATCCTATAAATAGTAGGTAATTATTATTTCTACGATATTGACCACCGAATTTGTGGTTTGGTGAATAAAAAAAATGGTATTGAATAAAATACTTAAGTTTTTTATCGACCCTTTCTTAAATGAAGCCTATTTTTTACAAGTGGTTAATACTATAGATAACGTTCTATAATAGTTTAGTATTGGCATCATTGCATAAGGTTATATAAACGGTATTCGTGCGAAATACTTGGATTTGTTCGCAATCTCACGGTTTTTCAGATAGTCGTTATTAACTAGTTTGTATCATGATATTTTGTGGCCTAAGTTAAAGGTTGCTGGTTGTTATAACAAACGATCTTCTATTCAAAATATAAAAATATTTAGACAAGTGTTTCTTTTTTTAGGTTACGTCTACTGTACGCTTAAAGCTTTTCTTTCCTCTCATATTAGATTTAAATTTTATTTCCATATTACTTAACAAAAAATACATTATAATGCTAAAAAAGTTAATTAGAAAGTGTTTTAAAATTTATCATCACATTTCATTGACTCCAAAATGAAATATTTATTTTATTTTATCAATTATCAATATTCTGTTTTATCTGGTCAACGCTAAGTGAATGTCTTTTGTTTACACGTTCTTTGTTGTTCACGGTGATTTGAGTTTATCGTGTTCTCTTAGACCAAACCTTCTTAGGATAACGGGTGTTCAATCCGTTGCCTCGACCGGTTCCCTGCGGTCTACAACTGTACTGGGTTTCGTAACTATGGCAACCACGACGAGAGATGATACTCATTATGTAATTGAATTGTTCATAAAAGGATACAGTTTACTTATAAATTAACCACACAGTATGTGTTATGCTTTCGTTTATTTTTTATTTTTTTATTAAAATGAAGTAAAATAATTCATCATGTATTCACCCACAATATGGCTTGCATAATTACAAGAGTTGATTTTATTACGCAACAAAATATCAAACAATCACTAGTTCAGTCATCTTCCTGATTTATCAATTTCTAATCGGCTTTTTATTGCTGCGAATACGCATGAATCGACGCCTGGTTTCACTCACCGCACGCTAGAGAAATCTAATACTTAAACAAATCAATCTTTAAATATAAGTTAATAAGTAATGACGTTTAGTGTATACTATATAACTATAAATAACGTTGCATTTAAATCATATAATAATTATAAAAATAAATACTTTCAAGATATTATAATTAGCTCTAAAAATGCTGTCACGACCAATCATGAAATAATCAGACAATCCATTCGAGATTCATAAGATTTCACAGTTGGACGAAAGCGTCCAAATCTTAAAAAAATTTTAACGAACAAAAAAGTTTGTTCTTCAGGAAGTGTCAGATATTTGCTATTAGCTAGTTCACATCTGGAAGTTGTCAAGTGTACGTTATACGTTTGGCCGTGTAACGAAACCATTGCGGCTTCTAATTCAACGTCTAGCGCCATCTAGGGAGCGCCCACTTGAACTTTTCAGTGTATTGCGACTGGTCGGGCAAGGTCTATTATAATTAAATAAATCAAATTTTAAGCAATGCTCATATTTTTTTTTTAAGTAGAAAGTTTTTAAGTAAATAATTAAATAGCTGTCGGTATCGATCAACCTAAGGCCATATTATGAATCTTAAATTCATAGAACCACGACAGTTTATACTGTCTTTTAGCACATCATCTGTTGTTTTTAATGTGATTATTTTAATTGCATAGGCACGAAGCTGTATGACAAGTATTAAGTAGGTAGTAGTAAGTACACAATAGTTGTGAATAAATAATGTAGTCTCCATTCTATGAGTATAATCCTACTGAAGAGCACCTTTTATTTGAAGAAAGAAAGGTGAAAGATCCAGAGAAAATCCTATAAATAGTAGGTAATTATTATTGCTACGATATTGACCACCGAATATGTGTGTAAAAAAATGGTATTGAATAAAATACTTAAGTTTTTTATCGACCCTCTCTTAAATGTAGCCTATTTTTTACAAGTGGTTAATAGTATAGATAACGTTCTATAATAGTTTAGTATTGGCATCATTGCATAAAGTTATATAAACGGTATTCGTGCGAAATACTTGGATTTGTTCGCAATCTCACGGTTTTTCAGTTAGTCGTTATTAAGTAGTTTGTATCACGATATTTTGAGGCCTAAGTTAAAGGTTGCTGGTTGTTATATATAAATACTGTTTCACGACCAATTTCTGCAAACGATCTTCTATTCAAAATATAAAAATATTTAGACATTAGTGTCTCTTTTTTTAGGTTACGTCTACTGTACGCTTAAAGCTTTTCTTTCCTTTCATATTAAATTTAAATTTTATTTCCATATTACTTAACAAAAAATACATTATAATGATAAAAAAATTAATTAGAAAGTGTTTTAAAATTTATCATCATATTTCATTGACTCTAAAATGCAATATTTATTTTATTTTATCAATTATCAATATTCTATTTTATCTGGTCAACGCTAAGTGAATGTCTTTTGTTTACACGTTCTTTGTTGTTCACGGCGATTTGAGTTTATCGTGTTCTCTTAGACCAAACCTTCTTAGGATAACGGGTGTTCAATCCGTTGCCTCGACCGGTTCCCTGCGGTCTACAACTGTACTGGGTTTCGTAACTATGGCAACCACGACTAGAGATGATGCTCATTATGTAATTGAATTGTTCATAAAAGGATACAGTTTACTTATAAATTAACCACACAGTATGTGTTATGCTTTCGTTTATTTTTTATTTTTTTATTAAAATGAAGTAAAATAATTCATCATGTATTCACCCACAATATGGCTTGCATAATTACAAAAGTTACAACGATTTTATTACGCAACAAAATATCAAACAATCACTAGTTCAGTCATCTTCCTGATTTATCAAATTCAAATCGGCTTTTTATTGCTGTGCATACGCATGAATCGACGCCTGGTTTCACTCACCGCACGCTAGAGAAATCGAATACTTAAACAAATCATTCTTTAAATATAAGTAAATAAGTAATGACGTTTAGTTTAGTGTATACTATATAACTATAACGTTGCATTTAAATCATATAATAATTATAAAAATAAATACTTTCAAGATATTATAATTAGCCCTAAAAAATGCTGTCACGACCAATCATGAAATAATCAGACCATCCAATCGAGATTCATAAGATTTCACAGTTGGACGAAAGCGTCCAACTCTTAAAAATTGTTTAACGAACAAAAAAGTTTGTTCTTCAGGAAATGTCAGATATTTGCTAATAGCTAGTTCACATCTGGAAGTTGTCAAGTGTACGTTATACGTTTGGCCGTGTAACGAAACCATTGCGACTTCTAATTCAACGTCTAGCGCCATCTAGGGAGCGCCCACTTGAACTTTTCAGTGTATTGCGACTGGTCAGGCAAGGTTCTATTATAATTAAATAAATCAAATTTTAAGCAATGCTCATATTTTTTTTTAAGTGGAAAGTTTTTAAGTAAATAATTAAATGGCTGTCGGTATCGATCAACCTAAGGCCATATGAATCTTAAATTCATAGAACCACGACAGTTTATACTGTCTTTTAGCACATCATCTGTTGTTTTTAATGTGATTATTTTAGACCTTAACAAGTATGCATAGGCACGAAGCTGTATGACAAGTAATACATAAAATAACGCTGGAGTACCATATTACTAGCCGCCTAATTTCATAATATCAGGACAGTACGGAAAAAATAATACGTAACTTTATTATTTAATATTAATATATCTTATAACATTTCATTTAATTTTCTACAAATTGCTACTGAGTGAGCCATCGGTATGTAGTAACCATTGAATGACATTGACCACTCAAAAATGATTAAGTGTTACTTTAAAAATGATATTCATTTGGTTATGACACACCAAGTGCTACAAACCAATTACAATCGCAGACTTTACACCTAACGCTTATTGATTACAATGTAATTAAATAATCATAATGATTACAGGTTAATGACACGCAATGATTGCTGTGATCTTTCTGTGTCAAGGATTGCATCAAGAAAAGTATTTTTCTTTTGTTTTTAATTACAATGACAGATTGAATTACATCAGTAATTGGAAAAGATTCAATAATAAAGCTTTTTTTTTTTCTGTAACTGTTTTTACGGTGCAATGATTGGTACTTAGATAAATTAAAGGGCAAATGAATGGTGTTTATTGTTCTTCGTATAATATGGTAATAGGTTCACACGTATACCTCTGTATTTTTATTTCCCAAATGTTGGAAAGAGTTGCTCTTGCAATTAATATTTTGTGTCTAAAAATTGTATTAATGATATTCAAGTGGTAATTCAAGGACACCATGAGACAGGCTCGACCTGAGGAACCCAATGGCAAAATTTTCTTTAAAATATTAGTTAAACTGAATAGCAACTTAAGTACCTATTAGTATTTATGGAAATATTGGAATCTATTAGTGGCAAAATAAATATTAATTTATTTATTTATGATAAATGAGAACAACAACAGGTAGGTATATTCCACATACCTACAAATAATAATTCCGATTATTAGAAATTGAAAGAGAAAAGTAAATTAATTTCGAAATGAAATAAAATAATTAATTAAATTTGCTTCATTTTGCACTCCTAACCCATCTGTTCCAATGCTCGGTAAAAACTAGCTTTATTGTACTTTCAATAATGTTATTACTATTTAAAACAGTATTGTTACTACATATATTCCATTTAACATGAATACAAGAATTTCTAAGTATTGACTAAGCCATTCCAAGATGTTTCACAATAAGAGTTCACAGCGCTCGGACCCACTCGTTCGTAGGGCCCGAAGGCTGGGAAAATGCGTTTGTAAGGCGGCTGAACAAATTATTGCTGTAAGTTGCCGTTAGTAAGATAATGTCAAGTGAAGAATATAATTTATAGGTTTATTTTTAAAGTTATGATTAGGTAGATTTAATGTAAATAAAAAACAATATTATTTGTAACCGATGTATTACATTAAGATCTTTATATTTATTACCACTCTATTTATTATTCAATTATTTATTTATTCTGAATTCAATAAAATGTTAGGGGTCCAATTGATACCTGTGAAGTAAACATTTCTACGAGACCACACTTAATTTCTCTTCTAAGTTGCGAGGAACTTACCCCAGAACAGTCAAACGTAAAATAACTTCAAGAAGCTGTTAAATATCTATCTCGCAATTGTAAACCTTAGATTGTCAGATACAGCTTGAGACTTAAGACTTGAAAATGAGTTGCGTTAGAGTTTTTTTGCCGTCAGACTTTCTCAAGTACGCCATTGAAGCAACAACGGCAAAGTCGAAGGTAAATGTATATATTATGCATGAGCCTATGGACTAAATTATTATTAAATCTAGAAAAGTAATTATTAATTAAGTGGGAACAAATCCACAAACTATTATTAAAATCAAAACCCTTTACTTCAGTTAAGAAGTCAGTCTTAGATTAATATACGGATCGAATAAAGTAACCACAAACCTGCTTACAAACCGCACGATTCTCTAAATTTAGCTACACAACATTTTAGGTATCCAAATCAGGAGGTCAGTTCCATCTGGTATAATCTTAGCAATGTGGGCCTTTCGCCGACCAGTCACCAATCTAGTTCACCTACACCAAATACCTAGTGTGCGGTCAACTACCTAAATGTTATAATAAGCCTATTAGGCTTTATGGTAGGTAAATTTAATTTTCAACTTATAATATTTTGTGGTTGGATTAATTAATTTTTAATAATAACTTAAATACCAAGTTATTGACATGCATTTACCATAATAATATGATTAAAGTGAGGGAACAAACTCATTATAATAACAAGATTATTTTTTATGGAGTGCGTATATTCTACGAGGTAATTAGGTGCATAAAACTGAACATCCTCCCCAAGGAACATAGGTCGAACTCTTCAAATTGAAAATGAAATTTTCATACAAAGTGACAGGTCATTTGACTTATGTTTGTATGAAGTTTTAATTTTAAGATTCGACCTGATTACATAGTAGGTAGATTATACGCACTCCATAAAAAATAATCCTGTATATTAAAGCAGATAATTATGTCTTTCACATCTAAATGTCATAATATCTAAGAGCATTTATGAAATCAAATTAAAATCAAGCACACCCAACTTCTTGTACATTTTTCAAGATTTCAACCCAACTTCCAACATTTTTTTGATGATTCATTCCTTGGAAGACTATATCCGTTTTTTTTTATATGACAACATCACATACATTTCTCCAAATCCAATATAAGTAGCTAAAGCACTTGTGTTATGGAATCAGATACAAAGAAGGTACAACAAACACCTAGACCTGAGACAATATAAAAAGTGTATTTTTTCTACATTGACCCGTCCGGGGTCGAACCCGCGATCTCAGAGCTAGCGACACCTTGAAAACCGGTGTGTACGCCACTTTATACGGAGGTTGACATAAATTTAGTTACATGACTGATGTCCTTGCTATAGGCTAGGTAAGCAAAGTGCTAAATACTATCAAAATACTTCTTACGGTTAGTAGATCATAGATACATTAATATGGTAGCGCAATAGGATCCAATACGCAATATTGGCTCCAACGTTGGTTCCAACACAGCACCCGACATGTTCCCAGCATAATTGTTCTGCAGTTCTCAGACATTCGTAACAGATTACATTCCTTTTTCCGCGATTTAGCAAAAAAAAACTCGCAACATACAAGTTGCACAAAATACGCATTGTTTGTATAACGAAACGTATTACAATCACATTTGGTAATGTCTGGTATGCCTTAATTGTAATCATTGTGATTGATATTAATTAGTGGAGTTGTTTTTTATTTATTATATTGTGCACTTTGAAATCTGTTCGGAGAAATTGTGGGAAAAATGTGGGAAAAGTTACTGGAATTTGAAAGTGTCACATACTCGTATTATATAGTATAGTACCCATACTTACCTTAGAAACAATGAACACTCACATCCGTGTCTTTTAAACCCATCATATTTTATCAGGAAATTTCAGAATCTATCAAACCAAAAACATTACTGTTTACCTTCATGTTCCGTAGAATTGAAATAAGCTTAGTGAAAACCTTATATATCCCTTTACACCCGGAAAGTTTTTTTTTATTTTTATACTATAAAACCTTTTTCTTGGCATTCTGCTATGTCTATAAAGCCTCAAAAAAATAGTTAAAAAAATCTCGAAATCATAGTTAACCCACAATGCTACCCGCACGATCGTGAGTCACAGGTTGTACGTGACATAGTCACGATCGTGAGGTTAGTTTAAACTAGTCTTATATTTTGATAGTTTGAGGGCAAATAAAGAGTTTTATAATTAAATCAGCCTCTTTATTAATAATTAAGTTATAATTAATTCACTTTCATAGCATTTGTCTTCGCACTAAACATTTGTACAAGCCTTTGGCAACACGGTACAATTTTTTTTAGTAAAATATTAACAAAACCAAAATATTAAATGTAATTATTCTTAAATGTAACCATTAGTTAAAAAAACATCTTATTATGCCTCTTAGAGTAATCAGAAACTAGGAGTACCATATCATCCTTTGGTGTGGTAAGACTTGAAACAGTCTTTACCGCGTGAGATGCACAAATAGGTGTCGCATTTTTCACAACGTATCTTTGTGCGACTGGTACAATTTTCGTACTGGCACATTCTTGGTGCTTTTATTTCGTCAAATACTAAACTACAGAAGCTCCAAGTCCAAGAGATTTATCACCAAACATTATTTTAGCTCCTCGATAGATGTCAAAGTCGAGCATCTATCCTTCACTTGTAGTCAGCACGAAATTCTTCAGACCAACCGGGCGCGGTTTGTTTCGGACTACCTGACGTAGTATACACCTGCCAGTAAATTCATTAAAAAGTATCATTTGCTCGTCAATGGAGTAGAAGCCAGGCGTTACACGCTGCTTTTACCCTGTCAATCATTGGCTGTACCTTCCACAATGGGTTGTTTTTGTCATACGGCAGGGCTTCATCTGAATCTACGACAAGCAATGCATTACGAACTGTCAAGAACCCATCACGAGCCATTTGTTTAGTTATTATGTCTAGTTTTCATCCACCTCCCCAGTACATCGGAATACAGGGGTAGGGAATACATCCCATGATAATATGTATGGAAAAGACTCTGGCTACTTCTACAGACATCAGTTTTAGTTCTAGACGAGGTTTTCTATGATGGTACAGGTTTGTACATCTGGCAACTTCGTCGAAAAACTCTAATCAAAGTAGTAATATGAGAAATACTCCATTAGAGTCTTGACAGGAGCCACGGGCAGTGAAGTATAGTCATGATTTCGATCATCAGAAGGTACCTGCTTCCAAACTCTCTTTCGAGGAGGTGGCCGTGAAGATCCGAGGGCGCGGAGTTAGTTGTGATGATGCTGGAGTATCCTGCGTCGGTTCCGACTCTAGTGCTGCAGACGGTAGTAGTTCAGGTTCGAGTTCAGTGTGAAAATTGTCGAACTGAAGATTGTCAAAAATGCTGGGTTGGGTCCTCAATATCTTCGATATCGGATAAGTTTCCATCGCCCAGCACGTCTATAACTTGGTCATCTTTCAAATTTCTGCCTAAAATTTTAAACAAGATACTCTCAGTAACTAAATCTACGTACACACAATCGTCAATTACAGTACTTACTCCCAAATAACATGCTGGGATTACGACCGGAGCCACACGATCGTAGCGGTCAGACTTTACGACTTAATTGTAAATAAACTGCAAAAGTTAGCATAAAACTAAAATTATCTAGGTGTTTAAACATCCTTTAACTTTAAAATAAGTACAAAATACTATAAAAAAACAAATAGTTATTAATCAAAATTATTACTTACCCGCGGCGCGGCGAGGGTCGAAAAATGCAGCCATCGTTCATCGCAACCCACACGGCGCTGACCGCCTCCACACTGCCAGTGTATTTTTTCTCGTGCGTAGAATACTCCTCACAAACGATCGACGCCGGTTGCGTTCGTAAAAAGTAAATTGTTTGGCGCCAATATTTTTTTTAATCAAAACTCACGCTCGTATTAGCCCGGGTGTAAAGGGGTATGGCAATAAATGGCGCTTTTAGTGTAGTAGTATTCTGCCGTGCAGGCCCTAAAGTGCAGTATGAGGAAAAAAGCGGTTTCGAGAAAACAGCGAAAAACTTTTTAACACTGTTTTTATTTATATTATTAATGTGTATGGTGGATATTTTTATTGCTAAGACGACTAAGTGACAACAAAGATGGTATTTACCAAATAAAATTATAATTTAACACATTAGATTTTAAATAAAATGTATTTTTTTAAAATCATAGCAGTTACTGCACGCAAAAAGTTATATATATGCAAATTAAAATGCGGTAAAAATACTCGATACTACAAAATCTTTGATTTTTTTGCTACTTTGCAGACTAATTTGCAGCATAAGACATTCTTTACTGCATTTTAATTTGTACCTTGAACTAATTGCACATGTAGTATGTAACAATTTCTTCAAACTAACGAGTATTTTTAGGTAGGAATTCACAGAAAAAATGGCGATATGATGTGAGATATTTATTAATGATATTAATATAACTATATACACATATAACTAACTAATTATAATAAAAATAAAACTATACTAAACCAAAACTTATAATATAAATTAAACTACACTAAACTACCGATAATAAACAAAGCTAGATAAAAAATTGGAAACTTATTAACCATTATCAACTAAAATTGATTGATTATGGCTAACAAGCATCAAAGAATTCATCGTCATCTTTGTCAATGACGGGAAACGTGCCCAAAAGGCTGGCAGCATAGCCACGTTGAATAGCAATACTGATTCGCTGTGCCAAAAACATGCCAGCCCTTTGGTCATGGGTAGTGTCGACCAAACGTTTTGCGAGTTCCTTAAAAAGAACTCGTGCACCAGGTCGCCATGTCCCGAGCGTCTCAACCCCAAACGGCTCAAAAATATAATTACCTATCAGGTTGTTATATTTTCGCCGTTTAAGGGTTTCCGCGGCTCCAGCAGCAGTAACCAGAGGCCCGATTCCCATTCTCCCACAGCCAGGAGACGAGCACGCTCTGCACTTCTGCAGTATTGATTGACGTTTCAATTAATTCTTTCCGTATCAAACTACAAAGCGGCTCATCCCACTGCCTTTGAGAAGAAAGTTGTTTGGGTAGATCCGTGCCCGGGCAGGACAATTTCCAGCTATTTACTGCTTCAGTCATGCACAGAATTCGACAACCAACCAGAGAAGATCCTAAGATTTCCCTGGTCAACCTTTCAGTATTGTGAACCGAAAACAGAAATGCTGGTAGGCCTAAACTAGAAACTTTACGAACACCCAGCCCTCCAAAACGGATCGGCAAAGTGGCTTGGGACCAAGCACGGTCATCCAGAATCACATTGAAAATCAACGTTATGGTGGACCGGATAATTTAACGAAACGAAATATGTAAATTTAGGGCTGAAACAACAAAACCGAATTAAAGTGATAGCAGAATGCAATGAAATTTTAAAAAGTCTATCCGGACCCGATTTTATTTCCGGAGCAATTGATTTGTTTTTTTGTAGTGTAGATTGTCCATCAATATACTTCAGATTAGGGATATAAATTTCGCATTTAGTTGTGTTTAAATCTAAACCTATTGATTGAAATTTATTCTTTAAAGTGGTGTAATCATCGGCTATTGTGTTAATATCACCTCCTAGGGTTCCGTCATCTAGGTACTAAACGTTAAATTTTGACTTTAGTTTCCTAATATGTAATTGGATGAATGGCCAAACTAAATATGACCGGCCCGAGTGGATCTCCTTGTTGGCAGCCTACAGCGGAATTCAAAAGTTTGTTCTTATAAACTAATTTGGTAGGGTTTCTATAACATTGCCAAAGAAAACTGTAAATTTTGGGAGTATCAGATTTAACTTGTGCCAACAAGGTGTCTCTGTTAATGGAGTTACAGGCATTCTGCATATCAACTTTTAAGATAACCTCACTTTTCCCGTAAGACAAAAATGTGGAAAGTGCGTGTACGGCAGCTTCACAGCCTCCTTTTGAGCCAAAACCTTATTGAAGGGGCTGGAACTTATCTGATAAAAATTTGTTGTAATACTTACAACAAATTTTTGCTGCCCTACGCCTATATGTTGAACAAACGGCAATAGGACGAATGCCGCCGTCCTTTTTTCGAAGAGTGCAGAGGTTAGCTCCATAAATCGTATCAATGGTCCTTACCTACCAGCATTAAATTAGTCAAAGCCGTAAGCTTCTTTAAAAGCGACTCACCAGCTTCACCAGCAGTGAGACCGTCAGATCTTTTAAGCGTTGAGCAACTTCGGATATCTCAAGGTTCGTAACCTTGAGAAATCCGAAGCAAACACAAAACACACACAGCTGCCTACACTAACGCGGCGCAGATGTCTTCCTTCCATGGCAGCGATGAATTACACGATTCATTGAACGAGAGAGATAGCGATAAATTCTGACTAGAATGCAGTAAAATAGGAACTGAACTGCAGTGAAATTACTAAAATCGTCCAAGTTACCAATTATAATGCAGTAACAGAGTCTCATACTGCGTTTTAATTAGCATTTATGATATTTTCATCTTTGAAAAATACAGACTATACTGCAGTAAATAATGAACATACTGCACTTTAGTTGGTTTTCACGATATAAACTTACTTAATAACACTAAATAAAAAACCACATTTTAGAACTTTGCCGCATTTTAATCTGTAGTTCCTGTGAAATAAACTAGTGATCAACCATGCAGTATTAATACTGTTGGTACAAAAACTACTTACTGCGTTTTAATTTATATGCCTTAATATTTTTTTGGGTGTAGAATACTGATTTTTTGTGGTAATATAGATATTTACTGCGTTTAACTTGGTAAAGTGACGGATCGTGGCAGGCGTAACTGCTATAACTGTATTTTAGTTGGTATTGTAATATATTTAGACATGCAAAGTTAAGTTACTGCTTTCACAAATTTGATTTTTTAACCGTTTAAAGCATCCTAACAAAAAACTGATTAGATCTTTATGTTCCTTATAACGTGTCCATTAAGGTTCAATATTCAACAAAAAATGGCAAAAAAGCCTGTTACTGCGTTTTAGGGTCTGCACGGCAGTATTATTGCCTCTGCACAAGTGAATAGCAGAGTCTAATATAATAGAGAGGTACTTACTCTAGCTTACAATCACACTGCTTGTTCGCACCTTCGATATAGTGGTGGGAATTACAATAATTTAGTATCGATTTTTTAGTAACGAAGAAGCAATTTTGTTATGTAATGAGTTTTAATTTATTATTAAGTTTAATTTTCTTTCTATATTCTATATTTGCAAAGGAGACAATTCTGGTTTTGTCCACTTTGTAAATTTTATTGATCACATCTGTACATAACATGGTAAATTAAATGCTTTGGAAAGGTAACTTCACAAACAATGAAAAAGCAATACTAGTTTATATGTTATTATAAGACAGTTTATTAATTACTAATAAATTACGTAATCACTAATGCTGATAAAGACGAAACTCATGGCAGACATCTCAAGACAACACTTTACCCGAGTGGATAAACGAAAGGAACATAATTTTACTACAATCGATACCAAATCTATCGATAGAATCACATCTCTGGCTACACCTGCACCTACTGCGTGCAGTGACCGGCAATGGGGTCACCTATGCACCGTCGCGTACGCATAGCATGTGTGCAAATATGACACGCTATAAATCTCTATATGTAACGATTAACACGTTTTATTATAATGTATGTTTATAATCTAGTTTCATTGGTATGCTTCATAAATACTATTGTATTCTTTTTTGTATTGTGTGTAATCTGTTTAACACTTGCACAGCCGTTTTGTTTCTTTCCTTGTTTACTATTTTAGAAACTAACACTAAATAATCAATCATAATTATGTCGTTAACAATTAAATAAAAAAAATCAATTATGTTAAAAAATAGAGCATGAAAATAAAACTGGGCGTCGAAACGTCGGGAACTAAAGTCAAAATAAACCGCGCTAGAATCCGTTTAAAAATAGTTTTATATTAATGTCTAACATTCGCGTAAACCTCAGAAAACAATAAATACAGCATCTTTTATTATTTATAATTTCAAGTCTAGACCCTAAGCCACAAGTAAATCTAAGTAGAAATTCTATTATATCGATATCTATGCGAATAATAGAAAGGGATTGCTACCTTCACAGTCATAGCCTCTCTAATATTTGATCTAATGTCACAAAACCAGTCTTCAGTCTTCATAGACAGGACGCTATTATCTATTGCAAAACAAATCTCGGCTGAACCAGCCAGCATGAAATTAAAATTTAAAAGGCCGCTCGATCCGGCCTGGATCGGCAGGTGGAAACGCAGTCTGATTGCTAGGCTCAATTCACAATGCTATTGTGACACAATTTAATAAAAACTTCAATTAAAGTTGCATTGTTTTAAATTGTCATAACTTTTCCGATATCTTATGTTCGTGTATGGAGTCGAAAATAAAAGGAGTTCGAGTTAAACATGTAAAATGAAAGATATTACACATTCCATGTAGAGAATCTAGTAGGCTATGATTAACAGTAGAGTATTGTATAAAATGATCAATCATTCCTTCTTAACATGAGAAAAGGCCCAGCAGTGGGACATTTATAGGTCCGTATAGAATGTTATTCTAAATTATACATATTCATACAATACGCGCCCAAAAATGTACCATTGTATGCTCACAGGCGTCTTATGATGTAAAGAAGTTACGAGCATTGATCCGCAATAAAATGATGCGATAACATAAAAATAATAATAATTATGGATAATATTCATATTTAGATGAATAGTTATCTAATGTTTTTATTCATCTAGAACTCAAGAACTTGCGCTTACCGTGAAGCACATGCAAGCAAGAACAGTATTTAATCGACGATATACCGAAAATCATTAACGCGCTATGACATAACTTCAGCCGTAAATATTTCAAAATTCAATCAATCCATAAAAGCAATCGTAAACCTTTGTTAAAAATTAAAAAAAAAGTCAAATAAATAATCAAGTCTATTCTATTAGTAAAAGGCTTTGATAATCTCCATAGAGCTGTTAAATAGTAGTAATTGATTTTTATTGACGATTAGTGCGAATGGGTGTTCCGTTACACACAATGGCCATTATTGGGCTTTGTTGGCCTTTGTACTCCACAAAGGTTTTGCAATAAACATTACGTAATGGAAAGTCTAGTATCTTTAACAGGTTAAGGTGAAAAGAAATAGGATTAAAATTTGCTTTGATGATCCTATGCAGCTTAGGTAATCTTACATTAGCTAATAAAGCCATTTCACACTACTGGAAATTCATTATTACAGAACAAAAGAAGAAAGTTTAAAGTATTTGATATCTTGTTTGAAACTACGTGTAAGTAATTATTGTAATTTTGTGCCTAGAATAATAATTCTAGGCACAAAATTACAATTTTCTAACTTTCCACCAACCGCTCGACGTATAATAATTCTAAGCCTATGTGAACATATTAGAATACAATCCTTTTGACGTATGTATGTATGTAAATTAAAAACCTTAAAGCACTTCAATGAAACGTCAAATAGTTTATAAATAACACTAAAGACACAAAACAAAGCGCTGTGGTGTAATATGTATGGGGCCCATTCTCAAGCTTACGACAGCCATTCAGACCTGCGCGTGCGACGCATTCCTATTGCATTTTACATTATAATCTAGTGTAGGGAAATATGGACAGTTCGTAGAAATGTGGAATCAAATTCATAATAAAATCTGTTTGTTGTTTTCCTCCTTTGGGTTTAAAAAAAATACTAGACGGTTTAAAATTTTCGAATCCATTACTTGCGAAGAAGGTATTCAAATTTTTTTTAGTATTAAACATTAATTTTTTCCTTATATATTTAAAACAATCGCTACTTACTACTAATCTACTAATCTTGTTCTAAATTATGAAATTGATGATAGGTATATTGTTACCTGTTAGGTTAAAAAGTCATAATTCCATGGACTTCATTTGAAAAAAGAGAACTATAATATTTCCAACATGAAGTCCATGTTGGAAATGTAATAGTTCTGTTAATGGTACTGGAATATTGTTGGTAAGTATCTAGGTATAATTTTCAATATTTTGGTTAAAAAACTTAACTGTTCAATTGTTTTTAATCAATTTATATAGGATCATCTGTGAAGTATATAGATCCATCAGTAATAGAAATAAAAAAATAACTACAATTGTTAGAGATATCACAATAAAAATACAAAAAATGCAGTTGTATTGAGAATTAAAAAAAAAATTAATTTAATTTAAAGAAAAAACAATATATAGGTATCTTCTACGTTCCAATCCAGTGTGACCATACATTCTTAGCATGGACCCTGAGTGACCTCAACAATATCTTATAGATTGTGCTATCACACGGACTGCACGATATGCTAATAATGCAATAAATACAAGCACTGTAATTGTTATTGTATGACAAAATTGTTATTATATTTCATGATGTCATAGATTTCCTAGATAACTTACATAGTTCTACAATATAATTTTTTTACATTATATAATTTTAATATTTGTGTTTGTTTGAATATTTGTTAAGAAACATGTATAAACAGATTTATCTTTTATTTTACTGTTTTCATGCAAAGGCATTTTTTAATTTAAGTAATTTTTTTGGTTTCTAGGTAAAATATCTTGGGTATTTAGTCTGAACGGCCCAAACCAAATGGCCCGCGGGCCATTCGACCGTAAACAAAAATCGCCTACGTTCCAAAGGACCGGTGATAAAAACTGGTAAACAAAGTCAGTTTCATAAACTACATCAAGTACATTCGGGTGCAAAAGTTGAAATAAAAGATTTTTTTCTTAGATTTGTATTATCTTCCTTAGAAAAACAATCAACAATAATTTAAAATGTTTACAAAAGTTAAATTTGATAAAAAATTAATTTTAAATAAAAATCAGTCTTGTTTCAAAGAAACAAATCAACAAAATAAAAAAATACAATTAAAAAATAAGATTTAATAAAAATTAGTCTTATTTTAAAGGAACAAATCAACAAAATATAAAAAAATACAATTAAACAATAAGATTTAGTAAAAATCAGTCTTATTTAAAGAAAAAAATCAACAAAATATAAAAAACTAGCTTCTGCCCGTGACTTTGTCTGCGTGGACTTCAGAATTGGGTACAAAAAGAAATAAAAAATGCAGTTTATATTTTACAGAAAATACAAACTGCAGTAGTGCAGTAGGTAGGAACAAATACTTGAAAGCACCTTATCCTCTAGCCATGTGCTAACAAAATAATCATTGAATGTGGTAAAATCTTGACTGCTTAGACTTACTGCCATAATATAAAACCATCTTCAACGAAATGTGATTAGGTGATTTAAATAGTTGAAATTCATAAACTTAGCGACTATTACAATGTATGCGACTGTACCTTTAAATTAATTTTGAAATCATTTTATCACCGGTCCTTTGAAACGTAGGCGATTTTTGTTTACGGTCGAATGGCCCGCGTGCCATTCGGTTTAGGCCGTTCAGACTAAATACCCATATCTTTCGTTAATCGTTACAAATATAAATTTGTAGACATTTTTTGTAATTTATAGTTTTTTTGACGACCTCTGTGGTCGAGGGGCGTTCACACCGAATTTCAAGGTGTCGGGTGAACAGCACTGAGGTCCCGGGTTAAATCCCCAGACGGGTTAAGGTAGAAAATACACTTTTCTACATTGTCTCGGGTCTGGGTGTTTGTGGTACCTTCGTGGTCTCTGATTCCATAACACAAGTGCTTTAGCTACTTACTTTGGATTTGGAGCAATGTATGTGACCATATATTTATTATTTATTTTGTAGTGTCGGAAACAACAACAACAAAGGGTAGCATGTGTGTGTTCAGGATAGCCGACATCAGTGGCTTTTTCAATGAAACACTAGATCTTGTATCATCATCTTTTACTCTCTTTGTTATCATTACATAAGACAGCTCCCGAGATTGCCCACCCATCGCCGCTTACTAGTGCCAGGCCAGAGAGAACAAGCGGCGGAACAAACTCTCCAGCGGCACGCTGTCGTCTAGTTGCTTTACAATCAATTCACTAACATCAAATCACATGGTTCGCTAACACATTAGTAAACGCGATAATCACAGAGTTGCAGACGTGTCTTCTATTATCCAATTTACCATTCAATAACCATATTCGTGCCATTTTCACAACAATCTTCTGTAACACACCAGTCTATTCCAATTCGACATTAATTAACCACACGAACATAAATACTTTAGGCGGGAATTAACACACGTCACCACTTTAGTTTTATCCAAGCATACTGCTTGACGTTTACCAATGTGCCAGTATTAAAACAATTTTATAACCAAAGAGGTTTCACAAACAAGGTTGAAACCTATTTTACAACAAATAAGTTTGTATTCCCCGACAGTAGTATTTATGTAGTTTTGTTAAGTATCTATTACCTAGAGTCTAAGATCTATGTTTCTATTTTCGATATAAATCAACAAAATTTGTAGAAGTAATAAATATAAGCGGTAGCTTATTCCATTGCACAGTATCATAACCTTTGCCCCGACCAGTCTCCAATAATCCCGAGTTTCATCAGCGATAAGCCCCGCAATATGTCTCTACGTATAAATTAAGATACTGTAACAAATAAATTATTCTTCGAGACAATTAAATTGCCTCTAATGCAATCGATACTCCGTGCTTTATCAGCCTTTCGCTCACCTGCCCTCGATGTTTGGGAATCCAATGGAATTTAAAATTATTATTGGGTAATTTTATGTTGGTATACCTACATATTTTTTAGAAATTTATGTATTTATCTTGAAGTAGGTAGTTGCTTTCAAAGTAACTGGTTTAAAATATTTTCGATACTTTAGTGGTCAAATCAAACCTCTTTTTACAGTTATTTCAATTAATATTTTAAATAATGGATGAGTGTATATTTTTTTATTTATAAAACGTTAATAAAGCGTTTATGCTCTACCAAAAATCTATCTTAACTAGAGCCAATAAACTGCCCTTTCTTAAGTTTTCTTAAATAACAAATGACTTTCATCAGTCGTTGAATTCAGCTCATTACCTGAAACAAAAGAAAAAATATTAAGTATACAAACTATAATACGTAGAAGTAATTTACTTAAATATTGTTTTGTTCCATAAGTAAGGATTTTGATATTTAATGCTCATTGAATAAAGTATAAATTCACGTATTAAAACTCGGACACACCATACAATTTACTTTAAAATTACCAAACAAACTATGAGCGCGATATATTCAGATTTGATCAGATAACTATTTGGAAACAGCTGTACACTCCTGACCTGACATTTAGCTAGTCGAAGAGCCGCCCAACTAATAATGAATGATCACCAATATTGATATAACACGTATAATAATTGTTTATTTGTAGATATTGCTGTTGATAACACCATCTATTATAACTTAAAAGCTTTTTTATTATTACTGTCTCGCTTACTCTTAGGCTTTGTACCTGTGTTATTAACCTTTTATTTTTATCTATTAATTACATTTCTATCACGCCTATTTATGATTGTTGTTTTTTTTCAAGTTGTGTTTAAATTGTCAGTGTAATTAATATTTCGATGACTGGGAAATATTATTTTTACTTTAACAGTATTTCACTTATTAATTTTCTAGAAGTGTTTATTCTTAGGGGTATCGTTACTTGAGTGATATAATTAGCTATTGACCAAGATAAGGTGTTGGAGATGTTCATGGGTCATTCACCATAAGGTCAGCTGCTTAGTCAATTGGGGTTGTGCATTGAAAAAAAACCGGCAAAAGTGCGAGTCGGACTCACGCACGTAGGACTCCGTACCAATGTCAATAAATACGGCAAAGGAACACAAACATTGTTTTTTTTTGCATTTATAAGGTTATATTTCTTCGGATACATACTGAATTATTGACATAGTTGGAACCAAAAACTGACAGACGCCATTTTTATTTCACGCACATATTATAAGTCTTTGGTCAAATTGGCCCTAAACCTGCAAATATCAATGGCGGGAAGTATTAAATCTGCTTAACGTTTCCCGCTATTGACTTTACTTTCTAGACTTCTCGGCGAAGGCCTACCGAGCCCATGACCTTTTCCCTTTTACATACACGCCCTCGCTTTACTCAGTACATGACATACAAATGCGATATCGTACTCGGCCCTAATTGTACGACTAATAGCTTTTATGCAACTCAGTTATTTAAGTTGCGTTTATTACCTGTCACGCTCGTCAGATTTGAGTTTATTCTAAAAGGTATAGCGAAGCATGGAAAGTTGTGTTACAGATTGCCTTTAGACTTGTTCTATATTATTTTTTTAAAGTAATCAAAAACTAAAATTCATTATCCGTCGTCGCATGCCGATACAATATCATAATTTTACGTGAAAATTTTCGTAATCTGGTACCGCGGACCCTAGACCCATTGTACATACTTATTTGGATAACCATTAGTTATTTTTCTAAAATAAATAGGTAGTTGTATTGCTCTCTAAATAAGTACCTATGCAAAAGTCTAAAATATCACAAAACGGCTTTGACTGCATACAATAATTATGTTTACTTATGAATAGGAACAAACTTCCTGCTTGTACCTACTATTAAATGGAATAACATCGTCTGTAGATAAAAACTAACAACTCGTAGGTAAATGAAATGCACATTACATCGCAATCGCGTTCAAGGTTCAAGTCATTTGCAAATAATAAATTATAACTACCGTTCATAATTGGAGACTCGCTGAATAAAATTATAATGAGCCATTTAATAGGTACGTCCTTTCTATAAATATTATAGAACTGTTTGTTTTTTGTAATAGAAATAAACAATTCGCGGGTATTTTATTGTGGCTCTGCAAGCCAATTTCGAATTCAATCTTAGATAGACTGATTACAGAGTACTGCTGGATGCTTGAAAACTTGAGTTTAGGATGACATTAACGATATTTAATTTCCTTCGACCTAATGTATAAATAATATACTTAATAAGTGAGAGACATCATAATAATATAGTCGTAAATACCATATGCAATTATAAACAATTAAGATCTTTACTTTTTCAGAACAAAAATGTGCCTCACAATGTAGCCAAAACAAATACTAATTATTATTTTGAAGTGTATGAGGTATTAATAATATCATAGCTGGCAGGTTGAGTCACGCAAATCAATAAAAAATCGGCATCTATTCTGAGTCCATTTATGACTTTTTCACATTAACCTAAACATTCACACAGGAAACCATTACTTACAACACCTGCAATTAATTAAAAAAGTTAAATTTATCTTAATTTAATCTACAAACTTCTAATAAAGGCCACGCGTCAAACATGTAATGAGGGGTAAAGAAACCGGTTCATTCGAATATAAAAATAAATAAAATCAAGATGGACGACACAATTAATATCGAATAGAATAATGTTTTTATCTGTACGAGAAGTAACGTGGCCTAGTTTTGATACATCTAATTACATTGTAAACTATTATTTTTGTTATTCATTTGCAGTGTTATTATTTATTTCTACAATCAAACCTGTATTTATTTATTTTGCACTACTAAAATGATCCTTGACTCCTAACAAATTTGATAATGTATATTTGATGACGTATATTAACTATACTTCAAATATCGTATGATCTTGAAAATTATATGGAGATATTTATGAGAAAATCGCAAACAGGAAATCACTCCACACGCGTCACGAGAAATGACTTATTCATTTATATCCCTACCTCTAAAATGTTAAATTTAACGGTAGCACGAAGTGTGAATGATTTACAAACAATTAGCTACAAAACCTTCACGCGTCCTTATTTAGTCTGTGATTAATAACACATTATAAGCGTGTCGCGCCCCGCGGCGATGTCCATTGCAGCTTACATGACGTCTACATTACAACATAAATCTTAGGAAAACCACTTATTCCGGCAGCTCATGAACATAAACGAAATATAAGCCATAAAGTAGAATTTACAATTGTTATGATAATCAGCAAACTATAAATGACGTTCTTTATCGGGCTTGCTTTTAAAGACGGCTTTTTAATAATCATTAATCAAATGGTAGGAAGATCACTTATTGACGCGTAGCGAAAATAAATGTTACGTATAAAAGGACAGGCTATATTGTTTGCATTATTTTGTTCTTCCTGTAAATTGTTTATATTGAATACAGTCTTGAAATTCAATGACAGTCATGAACAAATAGAGCAGAGAATAATGAAGGAGATTTTTTTATACTGCATGGACAGCTCAGCTTAGTGGTAAAGAAGAGTGCCAGCTTGTTAGCTGCGCTACATTAATTTCGTCGGACTTGTACCGACTAATAACACCCTGATCCCATTATTGCCTTTGCCCGAGCCGTGGGATCGCTAACGCATAGGTACTTTAAGCGGCTGCTCTGCAGCGGGTATTGTGTGATTCACAAAGGTTTGATGCATGTTGTTCTTGAGTCCTGGGAGTCATCGTTTAGGTAGCCATTTTATTTACTTATAAGTAGGTAATTAGCAGACCCGTCCTGGCTTAGCGTGGTAATAAATCTCAATACATACATAAAACCTTCCTCATGAATCTCTCTATCTACGACTGAAAGCTGCATTAAAATATGTTTCATAGTTATTTTACATTCGTTCCTTTTCGAGGTATAACAAAGAATCTGCTTCATAAGAAACTGAGAATTATAATCACCGTTTAATGTCCTCAACCCGCGGTGGCTATCAAGTACTATCAACCCAGTCACCACCATGACATCAAGGCGAAGTAGCTTTAACACAGTCGGCACTTCCTTTGTTGTTGTGTTATTAGTGTAATTACAAACATCTACTGCAATTATTAAGACTGCGACTGTTAGAACTTGAAACCTTGATGGACCAAAATGTTAAATTAAAAAATATATATATTTACCCCTGTTTGCAATTGTTACTTAGTATAATATAATAATTTTAACATTTGAATTATAGCCCGACCGTCTAACTGAGTGTCGGGGAATGTTAAAATTATCGCCAATTTGTAAATACAAACCATATTTTACCTACTTATTAGCTACTTTTCTAAGCCGTCTAGCGTCGGACATACCTACTTAATACTTAAAAAATACGAACCAATCCTGTTGTTAGACGATAAGAATTTTGCAACTAAAGCGCTGAACCTATTCTGATGATACTTGGTATGGGTTAAGCTTAAATCCCAAGAGACGTCGTTACCTATTTTTGCCGCGATATCCGAAACCCAAATGGGCGAAGCCGCAGGCAACGGCTAGTCTGTAATGACTATGACTCCAGATTATTTTATAAAAAAACAAAAATAAAACACCTTTTTTGTCCAATAACTTCCAGATAATCTTAACCTATGTCGTATATAATAATCGTATGAATACTGTTCCCACAACACTGTGATTTACGGACACAACTAATTTGTGACGCGATTATAATCCTGATACAGTTACAATGTCATGTGCATCGCTTATAGAATCACATTACAATGGACCCACCAAGGCTGAAACACAAAGGACTATTTCAAACATCAGTCAGTGATGTTTAAAATTGTTCATAATGTACGTAGCATTGGATTACACATACATGTCTACCTGGTCTTATACAATTATGTATTGAATATGAGAAACAATGACGAGTTTTCTCTTACGGCAATTATCGTAAAAGTCTAAAATTGTATTAAAATCATATACTATGTCTCAGCGTTTTGGGCACGCTGCCAGTCGACAGCGATGTAATTTGTTGACGCCATTCTTATGTACCTGATGATGAGGTGTAATTAGTACAGTGTTTAATTATTAACGTTTTATGAAATCTTTTTAAAATATAATGTAAACTAAATAGTCATAAGTATCGGCAATATTGTAGACTTATGGTATTTTAAATTCAAGAAAAACCCTATACAAGGGACGTACCTACATGCTTCCTACTCACTATGATCGTTATACACAACTAAAGAAGCAAACGTTTAACCACAGCGGATATATATTAAAATACTGAAAAAAAAAAACAAATGAAACTTTTTGAACCACCGAAAAGAATAAATGATGACCATTTAGAAAATATCAGGTTCGACTGAAATGAGTGAAGGGGAACACCTATGTTCAGAGAGTAAGTACAATAGGCTAAACGTACAGTATTTAACATTGAACATGATTACTAAATTATAGCCAAAATAAAACTTAAACAGTAGTTACATGAAAACGTAATAAGCGTAGAAACGCATGAGTTCGCAACTGTTTACTGCACTTGGTTAGAACACTCATTACATTGCTAAGTGTAAATTATACATTGTATATTCGACCTTTTGTATTGACGTAATACATAATTCATTGTTGGGATGGCAAATTATAGGTTCGGTAGATCTCAGTTTATTGTTGAGTGAACGCCCATCGTAGTGGCCCTATAGACTTCAGTATTTGCGAAATTATATGTTAAAAGATAATGCAATAGAGTAAGTTCCTTCTTGGAATTTTACTTGTAACATTGTACAAATGTATCAAAAACATACAAAACATATTGAACTATACAAACATCAGATTAAGACGTTAGTATTTTATCATGCGTGTGGATGAAATAAAATATTAAGAATAGTTGTATTTACTATATGTTACAGAGTTCGAATAATTTACAGGAACTTGGAAAGTTAATTTTCGATCATAGAATTCCATGACCATTACATACATACCTACTTACTTTTCCCAAATAAAGTCGGGATCGGGTTTTTCTCACAGCTAAAGTTGATTGATAGAATAGATCTTGAATCCTACTAATATTATAAATGTGAAAGTGAGGATGTTTGAATGTTTGTTACTCAATCTCGCAAAAACAGCTAAACGGATGATTTCGATGAAATTTGGTATGCATGTAGCCTTTGACATGGAAAAGAACATACTACCTTTTCTTTTTGGACCCAATTCTGAAGACCACGCAGATGAAGTCGCGGGCAGAAGCTAGTAGATCATAATAAAACTGTTCATCCTTCGATAACGCAGCAGACATTAGTCAGTACAACAGTACTCCTTCTGGTTGCTGATAAAGGCAAATGAGTTTATACTATTTTTCTTACGCCTCCTAAAACTACTTCTGATTAATTTCATTGCGGGTTCCAAGACTGTTTATCGTTACCCTGGGACTCATGAAGCTTAAGTGTCTTGGTGGTATTCATTGGTTATCATTGTAGATCCTAGCTTACAGGAGTTGCAAAGGTGGGGCCGTGTGGCGCACTCGTCTTAAAAAAAAAACGCCGCAGACATATCAAATCATACCCGAGTCTATTCACGAAGTAAGTATATCGCACAGTAAACAATAAACAAGCAACCTTACTTCGAGCCCAAGTATGCAGTATTTACCCAGGTGCTGTCAACGTTTCTCACATAATATCCCTATCGTCCATCTGCCTCACAATAGCTGGACTTAATGAGCCTGCTGTGGGAACTGATCGCCATCAACACAGGATTCTGTTCATTGTACGATTGTTCAAGTAGGATTGAGATGTTAAAATATTTTTGTTTGTTTAAAACAGGTTTGCTATTGTTAAACATGCTTCAAATTTAAAGCCTTATTAATCTATATATAAATATAAAGAGAAGCCAGAAGGATCCAGACACCATCTCTTAATTTATTTTTAAAGATTGGTTGATTTTAATACTATCTTATTAATATCTTGATACTATTTTATTAATGTCACAATTCTAGCCACAGGTATCTCCTCTTCCATATAAAGAAGGAAAGGGCATTTATGACTACGCTTGTTCATTACAGAGTGGTTTTTACTACAAAAACAAGTAAATCATTAAAGGCCACGCACTTAATCAATCAATGGCATATAATAGTCAATTAACTATCTAGTATTTTCAATGTTAATATCTCTTATAATGCCAACTTTTTATAGGAGACAACACGTAAAAAAAGCATCAGATGCCTTAAACCTCCGTTTCTATTTCACAAATCTTACTGTTCTTCTTTCCCCATTACCAGGAACCAGGTTGGAACACATTACAATCTACGAGCTGCCATTCACCTTCCTGTGTTATCCTACCAACTTACGACACAGCAAAGCAAGATATTTGTTAGCAAACCCCATTCATAATCTACGCAGAACAGTTCAAAACATTCAATAACAGTTTCACAACATTCACAATAGCTGGCAATAACAATGCGGAGTAATCTCTTCATCTTAGATACAGAATCTCATATTCTAAACAAAAATAAGTGAACCTCACCTCGACCTGCACTAACAATACTAACAGATAGGCCAGTGTCAGACCAACTGAATTATATAAGTGACAAGTACGTAATAACATGTTAATGTTGATACGAGGTGGTTTGGTGACCCGTACTTATATGATAATAGTTGTAGAGGTCATTTCCTATGTATTAGAATTGTTTTGATCAAGGATTGGTACGTATTTGGTACGCGTCAATGACACGTAACAGTGTTTTTTTTAGAAGAGGGGATTACTTAGAAGCTGGCAGTTTTTTCTGTGTAAAAAGTTGGCTTCCCCACGCTTAGCCCTCGGCGTGTTCTTGACGACGCGTTCGCATTCTCCATGACCTGATAGCTGATCAGGTGATGGGTAACACTCCCCGTCAGGGGCGATACCTAGAGGGGGAAACAGTTTCAGGTTTAACCAACCAAAATACATGTTTTCAGAGCATATTACGTTCTCAATTTACGACGCACTACGCGAACACAGCAACCGTACAATGTGTTGATGGTTCAACTTAAACAAAACTATGAAGTAGCACTTTAACATGCCATAATTTTAAACTACTTAAATGTTTTAAATCTTTTACAATCCTAATAAATGCATTAAAACGAACAATTACCATAATAGCCAGTCATGTTCGTTTTCGGTGTTTGT
The DNA here is from genome assembly GCA_950381575.1 of Plusia festucae. Classification (NCBI taxonomy): domain Eukaryota; kingdom Metazoa; phylum Arthropoda; class Insecta; order Lepidoptera; family Noctuidae; genus Plusia; species Plusia festucae. The sequence goes on from OX494435.1 coordinate 15,738,486, forward strand.
GGTTCATCCAATACAAGAAACATGATGCGTACAAGATAATCAGTATAATCGCAGTTTAACCCAATATTAGACAAAGAAGTAACCGTGCGTTACTCACACACAAAGCTCTGTATAGATAAACATGCAACCGACTATTTACATACAGTGCAGGCCAAATGAAAGGGTACAGTGCGTTGTGTGGACATGGAGCTTGTACACTAGATGAACGTAACGCAGCGATTTATTAAAAGTTAGAGTTGCTATTAAGATTTTATGTAAAAACGTTTATATCGCGGTGTGCTTAGTTGTTTTGATGAGAATTTCTTTAATCGTGTGTTTACCGCGGGGCTTGCGAACAATAGCGGTGTCACACCGGTGTAATGGCCGGTGCAATCAGATCAGCCTATCGCCACGCTAGTCACCACGCTGGGAAAGCGGTTCGGTGTCCGCAGTTCTTTAGGAGAACGCTGCTGCCCATTCTCCTTGCTTCTATATCCCTTAGTCGCCTCTTACGACACCCACGGGAAGAGGGAAAACAAAAGAATTCGTTCTTTAAGCAGAGGAATTTAAAACTGAAAACTAACTACTTAAAAAGCTATACCAAAAAGACATCTTTCATGTCGGTATTATGACAACAATTACAGAGATAGCAGTGCAGCATAGTACATATAAAGGTACCGAAACTTTTCGTAGCTTAATGGTAGGTACCTACCAGCAGGCACTTAACAAACAAGTGTGCAACCTCCTTAACTATAGAGAGGCTTAGTGAATATGCAAATCCACTGTCACACAGATTGAAATGTCGATTACATATCTAGCACCGGGTGGCATTGAACGTGAGCATGTGTGATTGATACCAACAGATACTGTTAAGCTAATCCGAGTGTTCTATGAAACAAACAGTCCAGTATTGAAATAAAACTACTTTTTAAACGGATTCTTTCGCGGTTTATTGTTCCTGACGTTTCAGTCTAACTGTGACCATGACACCTGCGAAGGCGTGGAAATTTCAGGTACTAAAAGCAAAATAAACTGCGATACTGTTTGAAAAGTTGTTTTATTTCAACGTCTACCTTTCGTGTACTGTAAACCTCAGAAAGCATTAACTCTTTGTATGTTCATGCAACAGTTCTAGTCGCCAAATTACTGAAGGTATAAGAAATACTTGGTTTGTTATTTATTTATATTATATTTTTATATATTTTTACTAATTGGTTTATTTGGTGACGAAGTATTATTTATTTGTCCTAAGTATCGTTACTTCCTTTCTTTTTTGTCGCATGGAAAAACTAATCACTATATGACACCTGTATTTTTTTGTGTCTGGCTTGAATCTGTTTGAATTCGCATAAAATGTATTATTTGAAACTATTGCATTATGTAAGCCTACTCTATGGGCTTCAATGTTAAACAGTAAGATATTTTCACCCTTAGGCCGATACGTACAATCAGCATTCATTAAAAATATCAATAGCTTCACATCGAAGTGGGTCATAATTTAGAACTTGTTTCAGGTGCCTTAGGCGCCTACTAATTGTATATACGTAACTTAATTAACATACCTACTGAACTTTATGTCTGGTATTTTGATTGTTAGAATTAAACTAATATAGGCATAAAACTGGTCTATAAAGACTTTCCATATTGTTTTTACTATGATATTAATTAGTTGGTTTTATCTTGATTGGAAATGTCAAGTCATTTGTGGGCACATTATTATGCCCAACCAATAAAATGACTAATAGAAACGAAATTTATTGACACATCCACTGATTTAAATAATAGCACTACTGTCTTATTAATTTTGTAACAGCAACCTACGTTATAAATACCGAACAAAATTTTAGAAAATCACTTCAAATTTCGGAGAAATTCGATTTCAGAAATTTTCAGTGGCGTCATACTTGCGACCATGTTGACGATTCAAACCCTATAACACTACCGACGGGAACCTACTCGCAACAGAAACAATTAGCTTTGCACGAAGGGTTAAAAAGAATGCTAAGCTTTAAACTTACAATTAGGTAGATAAGTAATAATATACTTTTTTGATGAGAAACATCTCGCGGGTAGTAAAATTTCATGTTGGCGTGGCGATGCGTGCCGTGGCGACGCGTGACCACATTATACAAAGGTATAATATATACAGGCTACATGTAGTAGCGAACAGGTAAAAAGAATTGTGTTATCGTTGAAAATTATTTTTTAGAATTTTAAAGTAGAAAATAAATGTTCATTTAATAGAAAGTCATCATTTTCAGGAAAAAATCGCAATACTTCTCATTATGCATTCAGTATTTAGTTCGTGTTGTCGTAATCTGTACTGGTCCAAAATATTTTCGATCTTTCACATCTGCCAGGCGTCCCGTGACGGCTCACATTTTTGCTTATTGGGATTGTATCACGGAGAATATTCCTTGGCATTTAATTTGTCAACATTACTTACACAGTGTCAACATCCATATCTTTAGAAATCAAGCCGAAAGCAAACAGGTTTTTATCTAGACTGGTTATTATTCTGGTATGCGCTTTTGTAATCCTAGGACCTAGGTATTAATATAAATATTAGTGTGTAACAGTATCAAACATTGAACTTATTAACACATTATATTTTTTCACACCTAAATTAATAGATTAGATGCTGCTGTAATGTTTGTATTTCTCCTTTCGCAGGTCTGCTGGAAGAAATGTCTCTAAGAGATAAGCAGTACCTTTGTACTTTATTGTTTTTTTGTTGTGTCCTATGAAATATGTGTGTGTACATAAATGGTAAATAAATAAGACAAATCTTACTCCATTTAATTTTGGAAAATTTACTTTTGAAATCATTCATAATGAGTAAATATGTACAGATGTGCTAAAAGCAAATTAGCTGAATTGAGACAAGACAATTCACTGTTAAAAAAAAGGAAAAAAAATCCACATTTTACAGCATAATATTGTAAATAAAAATTGAAATATGAGTACTTATAAATGTGTAGAAAGTGTCGTTTAATACATTACGTAGAGCCAAAGTTGAACTGAGAGAAAACAATACTAAAGCTGTGTAATACACATAACTGTAAATTGATATCGATAACAATAACCATTTCTGAACAATATCAGTAGCAGTATTCGATAATAACAATCGATTGCGCCATTACTCGGCCCGCGATCGATGTCTGTAATCGATATCCCCTTGAGCTGGTCTACTCGATTGTAGTCGAAATAATCGCTCACATCCTTAGCGCTAGATGGTGTAATATTAGCGTGTATTATTACTCGAGAACTGAGTTAACATTATGTATTTGGGTTTATAAAACGAAGCTTAATTTATTACAAGTAGGTAAATTTTATCTTTTGTTTATCCGTTAAAGTTTTATTGCCAAATTAGGATTGAATATTTGTATGAAAAATTCAGTGTGAAACGAAAACGCAAGTACAATTTGTTTTAAATTATAATTTGTAAAAGTTAATTAAATAAAACAAACAATTATAACGCACTAACAACACACAAACTTAACAATTAATTAAAAACAATACGTTTTATTGCTCGTTAATCTTCGTGAGAGAATTGGCTATTATTTTAATGACTTCTTGAAAACATACAAAATGTGGAGTGATACTTTGGTTGTTTGCTACTCCTGATGTTTTCTATTTGTTGTAAAATTCAATTGAAATGTTCACAGAGAACGAGCTGGATTAGAAGAAAGGAATGTTGACCAACTAGAGCCTAACCGAAAAAAAAATACCCATTGTAGTATAAGATATAATGGGAGGCGTTTGTCTGAGGCTTTATTATTAGATAAACTTACCCAATTAATATACTACAATATAATACAGTGAGCAGATGCAATAGTAATAGTATACAACACTATGAAATTCTTTCCACACCGCGCACCTAAGGTCGTTAGATTAGTTCTTCTTGAGCGCTTTCTTGAATTTTATGAGAAATATAAAAACTTTTTGATTTGATCATTTAGCTGCTGACGCGAGGTTAAATTGTCAGTTTGACAAACAATATACTATAAGTGTTACAATATATATATACTAGAGTGGACACCGCCTTTCGGCAAACGTAGCGTAGTACGTCCCGCGGCACCACGGTAGACCGACAATTTGAAGAAAGTGGCTGGTAGTGATAGGTGCATAAGACGGGGATAGTTGGCGGTCTTTGGGGAGGCCTACGTTCAGCTCTCGGTTTAAGTAGGTAGGTACAATTGGGCCTAAAGGTCTAATAAGAAAACTCCAAAGACGAGGAAGAAAATCGCAAAAACAAAAATACTACCCATCTGTTTGCTTATTTGTGCATATATACTTCAGATGAAACTAATAGGTCACGAATTTGCATAAACGAATGGCTACCAAAGATGGTACATTTAATTATTTCGAGGAAACACGGGTGTTTTGAATATTTTAGTGTTATAGCAAATTAGTAGCTATGTTTATTTTATTGGTATTTCATACGTGGGAGGTTTATGTTTTTATTGACTTCGTCATCGCGTTTAGGTAGTGATGATTTGAAAATAAAAATTATTTTTTCATTATTAACGTGAATCAAAGTAAAATACTTTGATGCACGTGGCTAATTGTATGTCTATTATTGAATGTCTTCTAGGATATATAAATTCAATACGAATACCTTTACTTTTATATAATGCATAATACCAGTTGACATCCTAGCCTCGTCATTTTCCCAAGGCCTAGTTGAAAAAAATTAAAAAGTTTTTGGCGTAGCCGCAGGGTACGCAGTCGAATCTTTTTAATTGGTTATTAAGTAACGTAGTAAAGTGTTTTAATTTTAAGTAGGCTTAGTTTAGTTGGTAGTGCGGTCTTCAACCAAATAAAAACAGTTTCTTTCTACTTAATACTCTCTGTAATTCTTAGTTTTTTCTAGACATAAGTAAAACTGTACTTATTTTATTTATTTGATTATTATTTTTTTAAATTAAAGATGATCAAATAAAAAATATGTAGGTATGTAGTTCAATCTAACTTGAATAGACTCCTTGACCCGTGTGCAAAGTATAATGATTCAGAAACAACACATAAACTAGAAGCCTTATAAGGTTCGATAAAGTAACTTGAGACCATTAGTTCGATCGTAACGTCACACGACACGCGTCGCCATTCGACGCTTAAAAACAGCATTCCAAAAAATGTCACGAAATAATATTTATCGGTATATTGACTGGTGGCCCACGCAAATATATTTCTCGATGTGAGAAACAATAACAACTACTGATTGCCCAGCTTGATTTTTGCAGAAATATGTAACGAATACTTACGTTTATGTGAAAAATATGCACTAAACAGGGTTGTTTTATCCGAATTCGGAAAAGACATGATACCGGCAAAACAACTTCAAAGATCGTAAATATTATCATCACCTTATAAAAACAATTCTTTTGAAAACAGCCTGTATTGCAATTGTTTTTTAAGTATATAGAAAAAACTGCTATTCTCATAAAAAGCGACATTTCATAGAAATCCTACTTACCATTGATGTTTATCATATTTCCAAAGATATTAAACAATTCCTTTTTTATGATTGACATTTGTGTGGCCCAAAGGCCTAGTTTTTACCTTACCAGCCTTATGGGCACACTTCCAGTCGACAGCGATGTGGATGAGATTTTAGTTTTTTTTTATCTATTTTGTTATATATTTGATGTAGTCTAGTTTGTTAATATTTATCATAATGTAATTGATATTTAACTCTTAAATACAGTAATCGATACGACGTTAAAAAAAATTGCTATTAAAATTACACACTATGTCCCTTTACATCTCATCTTATTAACCCACAATAATTTTATAGAGACCAGTCGTTTACCTTTCAGCTACAAAATAACCTACCTGAAACCTTATTACTGAAAGGTGAGCTTTGCTTTTATTGTAGTTTAGTCGAATATTTTAATGGTATTAAGGCTCGTGTAGAACGCTAATTTTTCCTTTAACGATCTACAATTTTCCTCCTCAGTTCCATATGCCAGCATTCTTGGAAGTCTGCCACAGTATGACCGACGCTCGACGCTCGTATAAATCCGTCTCGTTACGGAGTCGTGTCGTGCGCTTCGTTCTCACCGCCTATCAATCGTAACCCGTCTGTCACTGCCGGTGGTCGGTCAATGGAAATGTTATGAATGAGATGTGAGACAAATAAAGGTGTTTTGTTTTTAATTTGAATTTATGTTTGTGTTGAATGAAATCTGAATCATTTTGATCTTTTTTTATTTTGTGTTAATCTATAGATTTTTATGGTGACCGTAGAGATAAACTTTGACTCGCCTCCTGACTGCTAAACCGGAGGTCGATTCCCACCCAGGACAAACATATATTTGACCGTAAGTATGAGGAATGTCCCAAGAATTTCTTATTGGTAGTTAGTAGTAGGTAGTATGGTACCCTTACAACTCAATTCGAAATTATTTTACTATACCTAGGCTATCAATCTCTTAAAACACAGTCGACTAGTCATTGAAACCGCTACAAATCCACACCTACAATCAAGCAGTTAATTAATCAGAAATTATCACTTATCAACAAGAACCGGTATGATAAAAAGCGTGCATGCTATGTATGCTTGCACAAGGGGGGCAACACGGACCGCCACTGGTCCGCACCAGTTAGTGGGCCGCGACTAACTGCCAGCCATGTGGGACAACTTTCCAACCATCCACATAAAATGAGAACTTGGGATAATCTTTAAAAGACGAAGAGAGGAATTAAAGGGATATTTGGTAGGAGAAGCCCTGATGAAGTCATAAAAATCAAATTTATTTAGTACATATTTCATGTGTAGAATCTAAAAACAGATCAGACAGGTTTTGTTTTTTAATTATTTTGACCAGCGAGTAAACTGTTTGAAAAAAAACAAGCTATCACTTATGATTTTTATTAAAACTAAAAACTTATATACCTATACATAATGGGGAGACAGGGCTTTCAGCATTGCTCAGCATTTCCCACTTGAGATACAGGGGTTTGAATGTATAAAACAAAGTCGGGTTTGTTACAGCACTTATAACTCGAGAACGGGTGGACCAATTTTCATGAGTATTTTTTCTTGGATTTGTCTTCATTCCGAATAGCAGAATAAATTAAAAAATAAATTAAAAAGCTACACGGACGGGTACAACTTACGCGAGTTAACCGCATGGCACAGCTATTACTAAATAAACGTCATATCAGCGTACACATAAAAGTAATTACCGATGCCTTACTAGAGAAAACAGCGCATGCGCTAGCAGACCCTAAGTCCGTGGTTTTCGTGGTTGTACTGCATGTGCCCGAATAATTCCCAATTCAACTTGTTTAAAACAGGAAACAATTAAATCGTACTAACACCCAAAGGGTGTGTCGGACATAAAAAGTTGGTATGATTGATTGTGAAGCTCCATTAACCTGTGCCGGCCCTTAAACCCAGTCTCATAGATTAACATCCGGCATAATCTAGCCTGATCGTTCCACTAACACTATGGACTATATTTTTTGCCATAATTGAGGAGTAGGTATCATTTTATGACTTAAAAACGAGTTGAGAAGTTGACTGCAAAATTAATTAAAAATTAGAACGGTCTGAAGGTATCTTCAGAGCCCTTCAGCTCACAACAAGATGGCCAAATTAGGAACTCCTGACTTATTTTTAATACCAATACAAAATTATGTTCTATTAATTTATACCAAATTAGCATTTTTGGCATTGGCATTGTACCTATTAGAATCTAACCAACTAAACTACATGATGTAAAGAACAGGTAAAAATGACGGGTCACGACATATAGAAGCTGACTTAGCAGATCCTCACGAGCTTCAGTTATGAGGAACACGACGCGAAGAGAAGGAGGATCTACTGTCTTAGCTTAACTTTCATTCAAAAGCAATGATCCTATTATAAAATGTTACAAAATTACCTAAAAGCTACCAAACAATATCCGCTTTTGTCTTTTTGCCTCCTTTATCTTTACAAATTAAACCTCTTTTGTTATTCATAATTTGTTCAGTAATGTTAATATCTCTCTGCAAACGCTTTCACCAAGAACTTTAATTTGATGTTATTAACACTTACAGTATATTCAGCTCTAAGCAAGATGAAATAGGGTACTTTGTTCTGTGTCACGTTACCTGCAAAAGAAAAAGATGGTTATTAGATTAATTAAGATTACACTCTGCACATTTTGTAAGTGGATATAAAATGATTAAGTTAATTCTTAAGACAGGCAATTAAGTTTGTTATGAGTTTGCATAAAATGTTTAATTGAGGCTTAGGTTGAAGAATATGGTTTTATTTAAGGCAAGATTTAACTTTATAGACTTAATATTGAGTAAGTAAAAAATTTTTTAACTTGTTTTAAACCATAATTACACCATACCTATTTCGTAAAATTTTTATTTTTTACTTAAATAGGCACGTATTTTTGGTAAGGGTTAAATGATAGCGAAATTTCACTGGCTTTTTAAAAATTTTAACAAAACTTTGATTCGAAGTAAGCGTTTGTCGTGGTATGGACATGTTATGAAGAAGGGTGAAAGTCATAATTATATCTAGACAAGTTATGCGTTTGACTGTAGATGGGTAGATGGAGATGATGAATTCATTATGAAAATAGAGATGAATAGAAAGAAAATACGCATTGCGCCGACTTCATAAAATGGGAAAAGTGCAAACTCGCCGAATTAATATTCGGCAGAAGCGATATTCGGCCGCCATTTCAGAAATGTTGTATGGTTTATTAACACATCGGTCTACAGTATCTGGGCGACAACACAAATAACAATGCGTACGATTGTCATAAATATCAGGCCATCGTCAGCGTACTAATGAGACGAGTATGAGTGACGCAATGACGCAATCTGCGTGCGCATATGAAACAGTGCGCGGTATCATAACACAACATATATTTGAGTAATTTTGAAATCTTTTCATAAGCTTTGTTTTGCCGTAGTAGTTTGTATTTAAGAATAAGCGAAGTAGGAAAATCTGACTGATTCTTCTTTTTCTTTATTCATCTTGATTCTTTTTATGTATGCTATTTCATTCCTTTGGTCTATTCTAGAAAATACTTTTGACCTCATAAGGTAAAAGATCTAGATTATCGCGCCACCTCTTCCTGCGCCGTCCATCTGTTGGCTCCCATTGCCTAGAGACCTTCGTCCAACGGACATTATGCCTACGGCTGACGTGTCCTGCCCAATCGGCTGGTTCGAGGTGGCGCAGGATAAGGTGAAATGGAAGGACTTGGGGGAGGCCTTTGCCCAGAAGTGGGACAGCACAGACAAGATTAAAAAAAAGTAAAAGATAAGATAATAACCTCTTTCCAGGTGAGGCGATTGAGCATGTAATTAATATTTAATTTAAGTCTTTAGCAACATCATCATTGGCACAATGTGTCCGTTTTCGGCTTTTAGGTAGCCGGGCACCGCATTTTTAGTTTTTCTAGTAGTACAAAAAAAATTAATGGCTCAGTTGTTTACTATAGGTAAATATATTTTAGGGAATGTAAAAAACCTAATAAACGGTCATGTCCGAGTTCATTTATACATTGATTTACCGGTACTAAACAGCTCTAAATAGACGCTACAAAAAATATTCGGTACGGAAATATATTGCAAAATCTAATAACACATAACCGAACGTTTAATATTTTTTTTACAATAGATATTGTACAATAAACCATTCATTCATACCCACAATGGTTTAGTACGTTTTTATAATAACAAACAAAGTTATAAATGCACACACTATACCCCTTATTAATGGCACTGCAAGATCGAAAATTGCTTGTAGGTTACTGTATTAGTTTATGTACTGCTCGCTATGTTGCAATATGGACGACAAGTTGTAACCGCTTATTGCGTACACGCATGCGTTTTCCAAACGAATTGTTTGAAATAAAGACGAAAACTGAGCCCATAGCAATGTGAACTTTGTAATAATAGTAAAAGGGTGCATTTTTAAACGGATTTATAAGTGTAAATGTAAATGACCGTTGAAGTTTTTCTTGGCAGTTATTGTTTATGAAGTAAGAAGATTTGCATTTTAAGTAGTTTTTTGTGTGTCTGCTGCACTATAAGCATAATGGAACTTTCGTCTGCTGAACTCTTCATGGCCATATCGAGGTATGTGGAGATCACAATAATACATAAAATAATTAAAATATTAGACCAATTAATTTGTTGATGATTCTGATCTTTAATTATTTAAAGATTCATTCAGCTCATGATTAAGGACTCCTCTTGAGTCTGAAACTAGTCGGGTGATCCCGAGAATGCGCGTGAGTCAAAGCCGTAGAATCTTTAAATAATTATGAATTCGACTCACGGAAGTTCTTATAAAAATATTCTGATCTTTGGTTCTATTTCAGAAATCTAATAATATTATTAACATGTAGATACGTTGAAAACGTACAATTATTTCGTTACGATAACTTGTTTTTACATGCAATTCAATATCTTATTTCGGCAGAAATGTACCGCTACATCTTGTCTTAATTAATCGAAATAAAATTATTTCGGCTATAATTTATTATAATAATTTGCCATTTCTGATATTGATAAATGATATTTTAATGGTATTTATGAGTTGTGCATCACCTCTTAATTAGTAAAGCAATGTACTAGAATTTATTACTGCAATCATCATTTCGCTAATTGGAAATAGCTTTCTTCTCTTAAATGTAACCCAGTCACCTAGTTACGTCATTTGTAATGTACATAAATCATCGCCACAATACTAACATGACAATGTTCGTAAAATCATAACTGTATTGCAATCACAATGCAACAGACGACACTAAACAGTAAACTCAGAAAATCAATTTTATTCAGGCTTTTCAACTAATCCCATAGCAAAAAAATACAGTAGGTAGTTATTTTCCCTTCTACCTGTACTAAAAAATATCCAAAAACACATGAACTGCTTAGAAGTCATAAGTAATTTATTTCATAACAATATACCTACATTGTGCTGAAAATTGGTACAATTTTTTTTTTTGCCAACTACATGTGCCTAATAGTCAAATACTGAAACGTGAATTAGCTTTGAGCCGCCGTAAAGTAGTAACACTGGCCATCAAAATTGTAATGACTTAACGACTGTATCACGGTATGACAGTCGGGAATGGTTTCACGTCGCCCATTTCCGGATAGCTTACACTTAGCCACGACCCCCTCAGAATTTGTATTATAGCAATCTACTTGGTCAATTTTATTAGGCTCAGTTTTTTGATCTCGAGTTAAAAACTGGGCCTTAGAGTTTTCAATCCGTCGTTTTGTCTTATATTATTAGCAGGATCTGCAATTCACTTCGGTCACTAGGCCTTTCTTTTATAAGCCATTAAAAATGTTAGTGCTTCATTAACCTTCTGCACCTATATTTATAATACACGCACGAATAATGATGAAACTACCGTTGACGATGGTCATGCGCAGATCATTAGTCGCGATTGGCTAATTTGGGTATCACTGGTCGGCCAGTGCTGAGTTGTTGACAAACTATTTATAATGGCCGCCTTAATTAATTACTGATGGAAGCTGATTATAATTATCTTCGCACAATTTGATGAAGCCTGTAACATTTGAAACTTAAGTAACCTAATATTCAACATTTTATTTAATCCATAATAAATACGCGATTTCAGTTGTCCTATTGAGTAAATTATTTTAAAGCCTTAAATATTTAGGTTTGGTACAATTCCAAACCTACCTTTGGTACCATACCAAGTAATCTTATGCCTATGTTTAAGATAATATATAATTAAGGAGACGGATATAACACTTCATTTTGGATTTTCCGGAGTCGGGTATAAAAAAATGGTTGACCTAAAACCAAATCGGTATTTCCAGCGTAAAAAGACATGGTTGATTGGTGAGAAATTAAGTTCTACTTAAATAACTGAGCCAGCAAATTGCACGTACCGTTGTTCCACGAAGCCTCATCTATTAGCAAATATATTGTATACCTGTGAAAAAGCCTTTACCGTTCGGGCACTGCATATAGTACAGACAAGGCAAGAGATTCAATTTTTTTACACTAAATATTTGTTAATAAGAGGTGCTGCAGATTGTCTAGATTATACATAAATAATTATGTTATAGTAAATAATACACAAGATTTTTTTCTCTATTTCTACAGAAATATCTTCTCAATTACACATGGTAATTTATTCATACAAAATTCAACTTCGATCTATGTTCCTTGGGGAAAGTTGTTCAGATTTATGCACCTGATTACCACGTACGCACTCCTTTTAATTTATTCTGTATTGTAGAACAAAGTGTGTTATACACCTAAATGAGAAAATTATAATAACTATCGTTTCCTGATCAGTAAAATACGAAATCAACTAAAGTAAAACACATCCTTATCTTGTACATTTTACACTTTTCTTTTTAGTGTCCGATGTGAATAACAAATACTACAGAAATCTCAGACAATTGGGACAGTCTCAAACACGGTCAGTGTTAAGTGAACCAAACCGTCTTGTTTACATCCGATGGTCGAGAAACCTACTAATATTTGTCTCATTACAAGTATTGAGAAATGTATGTCGTTATAAATTAAAGTATTCCTTCGGCTATATTTCGACAAATAACATAGAGGTTCTAAATCAAATTTAATGAAGTAACTACGCAAAGCTGTCAAGTGACGATAGCAATTTATTTAGATTATTACCTAATAATCGGCTTTTTGCCGATCTGTGTACATTAACGGGGTAATTAAAAGTGTCCCAACTTCGTGTTTTTGAAAAATTTGTTATTGTATTTGGCCGGAGGGCGATCAAGTTATAATAATAAGTTTTTTTTAATGACATTAATGCCGAAAGGACTACCTTATACGATCGAATTACGTACAATATATTGGTTGATTAAATTTAACTGGTTCGTAATTTTTATGAAATATTGATTGCTTAAATCTTTTTGTTAGTGTGTGCGATTGGTATTGAAAGGGTCATCAATTGTTTTGTCAACTATAAAATACGTGAAGGCATCTGTGACAAATTAACACCTGCATCATGTTCACAATTGTGTTAACTATTACAACAATAGCGTTACACTGAATGCTAAGTACGCATAATTCTATGACGAGTTAGCGATTATTGCGCAATGTAACTGGTAATGTTGCGAAACAATCGCATAATCGGGAATGTATGCAAGCGTTGGTACTTGGCTAAGGATTCGGATCGATGTCCTACATTCGAAAGGTTGAAATTAAATCAGTATTAATCCAGTTCGTGAATAAAAATTTGCATTGTGCTAATGTGAGTTGATTTGCTAAATAGAACTTAATAATTTATGTGCATTAAATGTATATCCCTAACTTTCCTTCTTATCTTGTCGATGGCAATCATATTGTGTCAGCCCAGTACCTATGTTGCTAGGAGAACTGCATTATCAGTAGCCTTATGAACTCGTCCAGCATGCAGGTGTTAGGGAACGAAGAACAACATAACCGGTGTTCCTTTCAGAATTCCAGGCAGAATTGTACAAAGATTCATTTTTAAATGTAACACTTTATTATTGTACCTACATTTATTGCAAATAAAGATATCCATTCTATTCTATTCCATTGTTTGGGGAGCGAAACGAAACAACAAACAAAATCTTAATTCAAAGTAAAATGTCTATTTTTAATTTAAAAAACTTTCCTTTACTTATAAATACTTTTTTCAATGAGTAGATCACAAAATGTCAACAACTTGAACTCATAAGTTAAACTGTCGGGAAGTGCCTCGACCTGAGCTCAACCTCAACGAAAGGTCGCATTATATCACTTTAAGGTTTATATGTACGCTAAGAGATGATAACTGAAGGTATAGTCAGCAGTGTAAAGATTGATCTAAGAAATGTAAAGAAATGAAAACTACAAACGGTACATAGGACCCTCCTTTTTTAAAGGTGATAAATAAAAGTAGTACATTATTAGAAGCGTACCTTTATTTTTATATTAATTATTTCCGTACACTATTGTGAAATATTTATGATGAATCTCTGCTTTCGCAGGTGCTGTAAGAGATTCCTTTGTACATATTCATCCAAATGCAGTATCCTGTTATATTTTTCTGTACATAAACAGTTAAATAAAGCAAGAATCCATACACAAAAACTTATATACGCCAAATTTTTTTTTTTACACTTACGACTAGCCATATACCCAGTCATATATATTACGACTAGCTACGATAAGGAAGTATTTCTCTGGATCCTATAAACCTAGACAGATGATTTAACAATTTTTTGTAAAACATTTCTTTGTCGATTTCAAAAACAGTCGCCTAAATTAACAGGATCAGACCCAGGTGTATTGTTTATATTTGTCATATCACCTACTATCTGTACATCCAATGCCATTTAGTTATGAAACACTTACATATATTATACAATAATTCTCACAGTGACGAGGCCGGTGCAATGTCAAATGTTAACAAATAATGTAAAACAATTGTATTGTGTACCTACATAATTATGTTTTAATTAACATTGTGCTTGAATGGTTCGCGGTTTGATTTTATGAGATAATATTGTTACTATGGATTGAGGTTTTACTCTGACGGGAAGGTTAGAAAACTGACAGTAAAACAATGTCGATTGTTGATTATAGCTTCAAGAACAAATTCCCTATAAGGGTTCGTAATCATTCATTACTAGAATAATAATACAGCAAAAGTTAATACATGGTTTATCGCAACGACAGGTATATTGTATAATATTCAAACGAAAAAATAAAAAACTTACACATCCAGTAATCAATGCATTTTCTATAGTGTCACTAGAAAGCAATATCTACTTTATTTTTATTACATTCACAGTAATGAAAACTGAGACTAGTTCTCTAAAAAATATAAGCATACAATGTAGAGAATAGACCGTTAACTTAAAAACAAATAGCCAGAACGGTCACAAGTCATTAGCAAAAGCTTTCTAAGCAAATGCATATTGATGAGCTGTATCTAACTGCCTTTGTTGAAACACGACTTCTAACTTAGTCTAGAAACGATGCAAAACATCGCCATCTCTTTTTCACCTACCGATTATGTGTACTTGCATCATACTCTTTTCAGACTCACAAAGTTAGAGCGGCTACCGTAAGTACTTGACTCGTGAAGTTGATCTTTGGGAACTCGCTATCAGCCTCAGGTTGTTAGCAATTTAATGAAACCATTGCTCTTGCAATTATACATCGTTATTTGGTAATCAGGTCTGGTCTCAATAGGCTCGTTATCCAAATTGTTATCGTTTCTGTTAGCATTTATTAAGTAGTAGACAAGTTGAAGTTTTAGTGCCATAGGAGAGGCTTTGTCCAGCAGTGGACAAATATAGGCTGATGATGATGATAATGAGATTTTAAGTTGACTGATGATATCAAAATGTTAAAACAAGGAAGGTACCTACATCTTGCAAAATATAGAAATGGCAATATGTACATCATTACATTACAATATGTACCTAGTACCTACCCCGTCACAGCCCGATCACCAAGTACTGTTTACTTGTATTCTAACGCAGACTAGAAAAGCATCACAATAACACCTCCACTAAACCGAAACAGAACACCAATATGTAGATTTTGGTGTAACCCGATAATCAATGAGGCAATACTCCAAAATATGCAGTAATATTCAATTTCAGCTATACTTCACGCACAATTTTGCATAAACCGGTTTAGCATTATCGATACCATTTGTAACGAGAACAGGTAAGTTCGGTTTGATTTATACAATTACTGGAATTTCGACGCCAAGTACAACAGGTAACAAAACGTGACGCGTTGACAAGTCACGAAAATGGTTTCGATTTCAACATTCCAGAGTATTTAAAGGGTTGGAATGAGACGTGATGACGCCAACCAAATACCAATACAATTTTAAAATGGACTATGTAACTTAGTTTAATAGATAAAATGTTTTTGAAGCATTCTGATCCACTAGATGCAGGAAGCTTCGTAATTAGGAAAGTAACATGAGTATGCTACCTAAAAAGAAGAACCGTCTAAGTTAGGTCTGAAACTTAGGCTGAGGCCTACCTCAGCATAAGTTTCAGATCGAGGATCAGAGGAATCCTACAGAAAGAAAAATTAAATGTAAGCTTATAGCATGCTTACATTTAATTTTCTTGTAATTAATTCATGAAATTAAGTTACCTACAAATATTTATAATGAAATTAAATAATACCAAAAATCTCAGCAGGCACTATACCAGTCTAGCCTTAACATCAGGTATAGTCATTGTAATTGATACATCAGAATCGCAACAATGACAGGCTTCTAACTTAATCTATTATCTATGTAATGCCTTCACTCATCCATTATTAACATAAGTAACAACATATTGTAACCTAGCAGCTAGTTTGCTATGCATCTTGAAATTGAAAGCATTCGCGACTGTACCGATAAATGTTTCGTATTGAAACAAAATTTATCTATGAAATAAATAAATTTAACAAAAACTTTTTGTTCAAAATCAAAGGTCCCTGACCTGGTTTCCAATTCGATTTTATTTTACAGTAAATGAAAATTAATAATAAATATAATAGGAAAAAAATATAATAGGTGTACTTTGTATTAAATATTGTTCACTGTAGTAAATTCCAAGATTATCACGTTTTCAGGCTCTAGAAACTAGAAAACAATATGAAAGTCCTTTTCCATTGTCGCCAACGGCCATCATTCACCAAACCAGTCAACAATAACGATCACCATGACATAATTAATGTTGTGAACAAAGCTACAAATTGTATGCCCCCATACAGATTCTATCTCGCTAGACAAATATTTATGAACATGTTCACCCATTCAATAAGCTGCTATTGTTTATTAACAATAAGATTATCTTCACGCTAATTGTGTCTTGGAGTGATCAGTGAAGTTTTGATTCTGTGTTAGGATTCAGAGATCATATAATGATAGTATCAATAGTAGTGTGGGATATTTCAACTTCTATTACCTGAAGACGTATTACTCGTAAACTGAATGACTGGAATTTTGACTGGCCTGGTGGTTTAGTGACAAGCCTGACTTCTAAACCGCAGGTCGGGAGTTCGATTCAGGACAAATCTTTGTGTAGCTGTTCTGTGTGTTCTGTGCAAGATCATTTGTTCTGTGTCGGGGTGTAATTTATTATAATATGTATGTATTTACTCATGCAGTGCTGTAGCTATTCGTGGAAACCTGTAATTAGCTTTATGTTTTCTATCCTTGTTAATTTTTTACATTTTGTGTAGCTGTTGGTTTTCCTTATTATTAATAAATATATAAGTATGTTTGTCAGTTGTCTGATTGCCATAGTACAGGCTCTGTCTAGTTTGGGATCAGATGGCCGTGTGTGAATAAAAAAAATGAGAACCCTTCAATTTTTATTTATCGTCGGTTGCTGAAACAGTTTAGTGATGTATTAAGTAAAGATTTTCTAATTTTATTTTAAACACTTTGTCACGCTCCTGTTATAGTCTTAAAATAGCCATCATCAGCTTCTCTCTATAACAAGCTTAACGATCTCATTATTTGTCGTCATAAGTCGATTGCCGCCGATGGATCTTAGTTAATATCATATTTAAGCTTAGAGAACATCGTTAATGACTTCACCGTCAATACAAATACAGACTAAATCAATTAGACACGTACTGTTGTAGGTTATAATGATGACTCTATTGTTATAGGTAAGTGATTAGACGCGAACTTATGACTTCCGTACGAGATAAATATTTATAGATGCCATATATCATAATTAATCCTAATAAAAATACTATGCGGGAAGACATTTAAAATTAAATACTGATCAGAAAACGAACTTGATCTATTTGAATTTAAAGTGAGATTCACTAAAATTTTTGTGAAGCAGACAAACAATAAACAAATCATTGCTTTACTTTTCAATTAGTTTTTATTTATCTCTTGAAGTTGTATCCGAAGGAGTTTATTTTTGATAAAGAATCTGACATACGAGTATCAAAACAATATTTGCTAAGAAAAAACAAACTGTTTTTCAACTATTTCAATTACACTCTACCTATAATCACCTCCACCCACGGTAAATAACAACTTATAATTGTGCATTCAGTAGCTATTTAAGAAGTAATTCGCAGTAAGGCATTCTCTCACATTCCGGGCGAGCCTACAGCTGGTATCAAATCACTGAACTTTGCCCGCAGGCGAGACTTATTACCACTTATCTTGATGTTATCATTTAATACTAAGTGGAGGCTTTGTTTTTCTATTATCTTGATAATATGTACTCTGGTAGGTACTGCTGATAATTATGTTTATCACGAAGGTATATACAAAAATGTGGCGTTACACACATAAGTAACAGTAAAAAGCAATTGTAAACCGAACAGGTAAGTGAGGCTAATTACTAATTGATTTCAAATGTCATACAAAGAAAATGGGTTCTATCAAATACCAAAAATTAAAACAAGTGAAGACTGAAGACATACAAATGTTAATTTCAATTAAAACTGAAGATTAAAACGAAAGGTTGGAGCCAGACAACTTGCTAAAATAATTAAACAGTTAACTCATTAAATATGTAAGAAAAAGGATTAGACAATCCTCCATTGAAATCTGTTAACGTTGATTTACATTAGCATTTCAAATAACCGTAATACGGTTTTATCTAAAGTATGCGGTACTCCTAACTCTAGTGTTAGAAAGGACACGGCGAATCGAGGTCACATATGGACACTCGAACTGCTCAGCCAGTTTGCTATTGGAATAATTTATATTTGTTTGTTGTAGGATCTAGTTTGAACGAAATAAATGGCCGCGACTTAACATGGTCAATAAGTGATCGGTTGAATTGATTTGAACTTGATTACATAATTTTAATATAATGATTTTCATGGAATTAAATTAATGGCGATTTGAAGCCGCAGTATATTTTAAGCAAAGCTACATAGGAAACTCTCAAGAAACCCCTTCAATGAGACTTACCATTAATATTGGCAGTAAAGCTTCCAAAACAACTACAAAAGTATGGTCTGTTCATCTATACTTGTCACAAATAGTGAACAAACCGACGTCAATTACAAATCACGATTTTTCTCAAAAATCACACAATGTATGTTACCACAATTAGTTTACAATTCTGAATAGATCACACAAAGTTTCCCATCACTAATTTTATTGACATTTCTTACATACGCCATATTTGTTTACATGTTTGGACAAGTATAGATGAACAGACTATAAGGTTCTGTATTTAAAATGTCACAGAAAAAGTATAAACATTAGTTTGTTCCACTAAATCTTATCCTTGTAGCTTAAATTAACAACAATAATTAATTATCCAATAAAGAACATTGATATAACAATATCAACGAAAAATCACTAACAAGTATATTTTCTACAAGTGCACCAAGTTCTTTTAAAACACCATTTTAGCGTATATGAGACATAATAGCAAAATAAAATCAATAAAACACATTGATATTTTAATTGCTAAAGATCTTCCATCCTCATTTAGAAGTAATAAATGGGAAACTAGAAGTATTAAACTGCACTGAAATGACCGTCGTTGTTGTAAGGATGTCCTTAATTACTGGAGACTATTTCTAAATAGACAAGACAAACAACGTAATATCAATATGGTAGCGGAAACAGCTAGTGTTCTCAAAACAGTGTCACATATATTTAAACAACTGGACCTACATGTAGTTTACTGGGTTTTGGGTTATTCCGGTCGCCTAAAAATATGTATCTATAAATGTAGCTTAATGGCTAGGACATTGGACTTGCGATCATGTGGTCGCGGGTTCGAATTCCACCCATTGCACTACCAACGAGGGGTTAACAAGAATACTAGTACCCATATTGCTAGTAAGGTTTTAATTATAAATAATTATTAAAAAATCTAGCTCCGACATTATTTTCTATTTTCCGTCATTTCTGACGGAGGAGACGGAGAAATAATAAAAAAGTATTACTTATGTACCGGGGTTTGTATCTTAAATTCGTCAAAATAATTAACAATATCTTTTATGTATGCCAATTGCCAATATAACTTATCAATGCTTTAAAATATATATTATTATTTTTTTCACAAAAATAATAAGCAACACGAACTGTAAAATGTTCCCTGGGTTAATCTTAACGACTAGCCGTTCTCACTAAATACTTGCGAAGGTAATTGCTGATGCTCCACAATAAACTACATTCCTAGTCGGGTAATTTCGGTTAACCACCAAAAACAGGTCCAGGCGTAATGACGGAGCCCCAAAGGTTAACCATTGCGACATTAGCATTACTTAACTAACAGAGTCATCTCTGTCGCGTGATTAAGTTTTTGTTAAAATAACTCGTGATTTATGATCCTTCAAATCGTTGTGCAATTCTAAGAAACATTTCGAATTGTGTTGAAGACCTGTTTAGTATTGCATGCTTAGAACTTTCAGGATTTTCCTCTTAAATTAAGTGAACCTACTTACTAATTTTTAGTCTAAACATTAGCTAAATTTATGTTTTCCCTATAGCTTCAAAGAAGGAGAAAAAAAAAGTGTGTTATAATATACACACATCAAAAGTGTCTAGGGATCAAGCATTTTTATGCGGATTTCTTGAGATTGAGATGTGGCTTTGTAATAAATTTATGATTTTATAAATTTATATGGATCCTTTTTGGTGCATTTCATAATTCGAATCAGGAACTGTGAATCAAATTCGAGTAAAAGATGAAAATCAGCTGTCAATATTTTCCCTATAAAAACATACAACGCATTGAAGACATTATTAGTGCTACTGTTTCCCTACTACTGATTAAAACCAACGTTATTATGGAGCGGCGACGTCATTTAAGCAGGGAAGAAATGCTCAGAGCCGTGGGAATGATAGAAGCTGGTTCCCGGCAACGTACTGTGGCTTTAGCTCTGAATACAAGTCAGAGTGTTATCAGTCGACTTTGGACACGTTACCGAAGCACTGGTACCGTGGCTGAGCGCCATGGAGGACGGTATCGCTGCACCACACGGAGACAAGACCGATACATTCAAATCTTAACTCGAAGAGCTCCAACAATAACCGCCATGATGTTAGCCGTGAGGCTTCATCACTCTTCAGGGAACTTAATTAGCGACCAAACAGTCAGAAACCGCTTGCATGAAGTGAACCTTCATTCCCGAAGACCGCTACGGGTACCACCTATAGCAATGCACAATCGTAGGATTCGATATCAATGGGCTCTTGAACACAGAAATTGGGCAGAAGAACAATGGCGTTTCGTGTGCTTTTCTGATGAGTCTCGTTTTGGTATGAGACCGGATACAAGACGTATACGACACTGGAGAACCCCTGGACGCCAACAGCGATTAAAATCCTGCCAGGAAGTCCATCCTTATAGTGGTGGAACCATCATGGTATGGGCGGGTATTTGGATCGGCGGAAGAACTGAGTTGATTTGGATCAGAAGCAACCTCAACGCTCAAATTTATGCTGAGACGATTGTATCAGACGTCATCGTTCCTCTACAAGTGCAAATCGGTCCCTTATTTCAGTTAATGCATGATAATGCACGACCGCACACCGCAAGAGTTGTAAGACAGACTCTCGCCGCAGCTAACATCAATGTCCTGCCCTGGCCTGCTCAGTCGCCAGACTTGAACCCGATTGAGCATGCATGGGATATGCTACAGAGAAGAGCTCTGCCGAATATGGAGGGTATCCAGTCGCAAGAAGACCTTTTTTTGTTGTTGCAACGAACATGGGCGGCCATTCCACAGCGTGATTTGGATGAACTCATTTTGAGTATGCCAAACCGATGTTCTTGTGTTGTTAGTGTTCGCGGTAGAAACACGGATTATTAATTGTTTAAGTTACCCAATAAAATTTTAAAGAAAACTGTTATTTCAGTCTTTTTTTCGAACTTTTGTGTTAGTGGTTCAAATGTCAAAAATCCCTTTATTAGGAAAATGGCAAATTTCTTTATTAATGCAAAGGTGACTTGGTTTATCGTTACTGTGACAAACGAAAACACTTTATTCGATGAATCCTTAAAGAAAATTTTAATTAATATCAATCAGGAGAAAAGTTATTGCAAAAATATATGTTGATCCCTAGACACTTTTGATGTGTGTATTTTATTTCGTCTGCGTGTTAACATGGTCTTTTAACATTTCCTCTACTCTTAATATCTACAATCTCAAGTTTTATGGCATGTTTATACCATGTTAGCTCTGGCTAATTCTAGAGACATACATACCTACCTAATAAAATTCTTTATGAACATATTATTTTTATTATTTGGAACTTTATGTTCAAAGTAGTACACAAGGTGGACATAATGCCACTAGGCACAAGTTACAAGTTGGGTAGAAAGAAAAATTAATAAGGAAACCTATAAAATACTAAAAAACTAAAATTAAAAAAAATAGTATGTAAATACATGAGCATATAAAATCATTTTATAGATTATAATATAAATACAGGTCTGTACAGACGACAATGGTCTATCCTGATAATTTACTTAAATTTTTAACACTAATACTAGCTTTAGAGGCTCTACTATTCACACAACTAGAAGGGGAATGGCGACATATTTTCTGATTAAGAATCTCAGGCATGTTATGTCGTCAGGTAATATAAATATTGTTTGCACGATACAGGATTTGATGCAGTCACGTTATTATAACCAATATAGGTAAGGGATCACGAACCTAAGCGGACACGCGAATCTTGTTAGTAATACCGGCAGTGGGTAGATGAGTAACGAACTAGTTACTAATACCACTGGGAAGTACTAAATCAATTAGCATCGTGGGATGATGAATTATGTATAAAGTGATAACAAACTTTAATCTTGTTGTGTTGGGTGTATTATGAGTTCATTTCTGTTGCAGCTAAAGGAGGAAACTGTGGCAAATTGGCCTAACAATCACTTACATAGGTTCAGCGATATATCGTTGGACAGGATTTTACAATCTCTACAAATTTTGTTGATGCAAAAAGTGATGTATATATATTATGTATATATTGACAGTCCTCTTTTATTGATTAAAACTACATAACCTACTGGATGATTAGTCTTATTCTACAATAAAAGCTCATTTTTGTTAGTAATGCCGAACTACACAGATGCAAAACATGTTTGGCACGGTTAATGAAAATTTTGGTCAGAAGTTTTGACGGTTAGAATAATAAAGGACGATGGGACGTCATCACAAAGATGTTAAGGTTAATCCGTAGGGCATTGTAGGTATTGGATGTTGACTAAACTTGAAAGGTGTTGACCTTTATTATTACGTTATATTTTTCCATTACTTGTTACTGGTCAATCTAATACTATATCCATGAATAGACGGGATTAATTTAAAAGGAGTGCGGATATTCAACGAGGTAATCAGGTGCAGAAAACTGAACAGCTTTCCCCAAGGAATATAGGTCGAAATCTTAAAATTGAAAATCATCTTTTCACACAAACATAAGTCACGTGACCAGCCACTATTTTCCTTGAGGAAAGTTGTTCAGTTTTATGCACCTGATTACCTCGTCGAATATCCGCACTCCTTTTAAATTATTCCTGTATAAAAAACTATTGTTTTATGGAGAAATATACTCGTTTGCACAAAACTTGCAGCTAATACTAAAGTTCAATATTGAACTGAATTATTGCACATTGACGAAACTAAAGATGATAAAAATTAATAGATAGCCGTCAGCGGTGTAATCAATAAGATAGCTTTTTATTGATATTGTACCAAATTACACCTACAAAAACACTGTATAAGAACATGTGTGATGCTAGGTTTTAGGATTTAGTAATATTGAATTAAACCTGTAGTGATTTAACCTGTAATATTTTATTTCATTCCGTATCCAAAAATATACTTTCGTGTGATGATTGATTTTTTTATATCGTATAATGCTTTACTGTATGTGTGTACTCTTAGCCCAAATTTAAGACCAACATAAGAGCCACCAATCTAGATCATGAGTTCACCTACTAATAATAGAAACAATCACATAAAATACTTAACCTTTAGTATTAATATTCAAGGCTTCATAAATCGAGAGCAACATGTCACGTCATTGGCTATTTCCCGACAAAAAGCTCGCTTAACCTTATATAGAATAGAAACTATATCTAGATCCTCGCCACGCCTTAGTGACTAGTTCTTTAATTATACAACGACTGGATAATGGTCACAATATTTTTATGTCTGACTTTGAAACATTGTCCTTCCATTTTTATCATAAATTGGGTAGACTAATTGCTGCGTACACCTCTGGTATGTATGTATGCTTGAAGATTGCGATGAAAGGTAATCTGAAATAAAAAAATGTTGACCACCATTATTATGCTGTCATGCCATCTTCTCCTGCGGGACTGCTGGCAGAGATTTCCTAAGAAATAAGTATAGTATCTTTGTACATTTTGTTCTGTTATGTTGTTTTCCTATACTTTGTGTATGTACATAAATTATCAAATAAATAAAATTGACGAATACATAATTTTTGTATTATGCTTTTCGAACCCCCCAGTTTAAAAATATTTTCTCCATGTATCGGTTTTATGCGTCTGTCAGGTGAAAACCCCGGAATATTACTAGCGGACCCGCCAAGGCCTCGCACGTGTATCATATGTATAAACAATCTTCATGAATCACTCTATCTAAGTATTAAAAAACTGCAACAAAATCTGTTGCGTAGTTTTAAGACATAAGTATACAGAGACAGACAGCGGGAAGCGACTTTCTTTTATACTATGAAGTGAAGAACTGTAATGGGCTCAAAAATGAAAAGCAAAATTTATAAAAATAAAAATAAATCTATAAAAGAAAGTTGATTTCAACAACAACATATTCAACATCATAATGTTGTCGTTAAAATTGAGTATGATACTACCTATCATTATTTTAGCATTCCACAATATTATAATGTGAAAACATTCAAGGCAATAAAAGTCAATTACTGTCAATTATCATTAGTGGTTACAATAATAATCATGATACAAGAAACTTTATTAGTATGATATCTTTAGTATTAGTTTCAGACGGCAAACAA
The DNA here is from genome assembly GCA_950381575.1 of Plusia festucae. Taxonomy (NCBI): domain Eukaryota; kingdom Metazoa; phylum Arthropoda; class Insecta; order Lepidoptera; family Noctuidae; genus Plusia; species Plusia festucae. Next base: position 15,763,433 of record OX494435.1, read on the forward strand.
ATCATCAATATACTTTCACTAGTTAACCATAAAAAAAATCGTGTCACATAAAATGTTTTACACCAAAATTATGAACGGAAGCCATAAATCGTGACTAGTCTAATTCAAATGGCAACATCATAAGTCTATTATAGCAGCAATTATTAAATGGCAACACAATGATATCATTCAGGTGAACGAACTATTGTTGGATCGTAACGACTCCATTTTTAAATGTTTGTTATTCTATTGTTTAAGGTTTTTATAGTTGAAAGAATTTGTAGCTCTATTTCAAATAGTATTTTTAATCCCGAAATGTAATAATATGCAATAACGAAGCATCTAAGTAATTAGTAGTAGAATAAGTTGAAATTTTGATCTCTAGAATTTACATACAAACTTTTAATAAGATATATAAAGTATGATTAAAAATTAATCATTATATCAAAAAAATCTTTGACCATTATGATATAAAAACTTGACCTTTGCCCCAGTCACCTCCTTCTTACAATGTTCATTAGCAAGTGGCTTGATGATCCTTCTCTTAACATCACGATTTAGTATGTGATCACTTGATGTATATGTAGATCTGAAGATAGTGTAAAGTTCAGATATGTTACGTGTTCTTATGTAATAGGTTAATCGTTCTCATATCTTGTGTTTCATAATTGTGCTTTTTGACAGCTGACACTAAAAGAAAGGTGTTAATCACAGAATAATAACTATAAACATCGTCAAAACTCTTGTGCCAATTAAGATGTTTGCTATGTCATTTTAATTATGTAATAATTAAGTTTTTAATTTAACCAGCCTACATAAAAAAAATGACCTGTGAATATTTTATATAAGATCCTATACAAAATATAGAAAAGGCTTTTCATTTATCCGGCCAAGATTTATCAGCCAATTCATCAGCGTAAAATTTACCTTTGGTCTTCGAATCAGTTTAGAAAACCATGTCAAATATCCAAACTGCTATAGTAACCGTTCATTACATAAGCATTCAGAACAGTTCTCCAAGAATATTCAACCACAATTTTCTCCATATATACCATTTCTACCACCCACATAGTTACCATACCAGCCGAGATATATGGTGTAATAGCACCATCGTAGAGAGAAAGTATTTTGTTTCTATTCCTAATATGAGGCCACGAATTGTTTAAATGTCAGAGAAATTGAAAGTCGTGCATTTAGAAATGTCAATGTTACGACAGAGGTCTTTGTAACTAACCAGAGTCTTGCGGTATCACATGAGATTTTCCAGGAATTACCTCATATATGCATGTAAGAATAATCTAATTTTGAGTGTGCTTTAAAGCAAGAAAAGGTAACAATTTGTAGTACTAGGTTACCTACTACTGAAAGGTACCATATTGAATGACAAACACGAGCCCTATAGTTAAGAAGCATAGGCATAAGCCTAAGTCTAAGGGAGAGACAAGATACATGTATGTGTATGAAATTGAAATGTATGTATGAAATTGATAGGTCACGTGACGTATCGAAGAGAAATGTCATTTCACATTCATTTAATGCGATTTTGTTGTTCGAAATGTACCTTGTCTAAGGGGGCTTATAATAGTGTTGTATTAAAAAAAAAATATTTATATTGTTTTTGATGGAACTGTACGTATAATTCAAACTCATCAAAATCAAAATTCATCAACCTAACTAAGGAAAAAAAAATCCTAATTCAAGGAAACGAAGCAACTTACAATATTTTTAATATTGACTGAGTATTTTATCGCAATAGTTCAATGACCCGTTCGAAAGTCATGTGGTCATCAATTTGTTGCATATAGATAATCAATTTGTTAGAAAATATTGCGGAATTGACGATCGTTTGCCTGGTTTCTCATTCAAAGATTTAATTATTAATCCAATTGAATGTTTGAGCTTTTTGACGAGAGAAGAAAGGATTGTGTGAAGTATAACGTGGTTATTTGGATACCTCATCTTCATGGAGGTTCCATCAAATTGAGAAGCAACTCAAACAAGAAATGTTAGGAGTCAATTATTGAACCAAGGGCAGTGGCCCTTAGTTATATAGCGAAACTTTCATGGTTGTATAAGTGTAGGTACATAATACAACCATGAAATTTTTACGAAAGAGAAAGAATGTTTTACTATACTATAAGATTTAATAGTTATTTTTTATATGTGCACTCTAAAGGCGAGTACAAAAATAAGGGTTGTGCTAAATGCAAACTGTATCAGATTAAAATGTCAAAATTTCAAATCGTAACGAATCTGCGACAATATTCTCACCTATTTTTGTTTTAAGGAACTTGTTCAAATATTACAAAATCTTATACATTAGGTCACTTGACCACAAATACCTAAGAAAACTAAAGCCTACACAAAAACCTCACGGAATGCAGCCAAGTACCAACAAAAATACGTGACCTATTTCCAAAACTTTTATCCGAAAAACACCCTTAACTGTGACACAATAAAGCTTTTATCAGCTTGTTTATTAATCACGATCAGTTAGAAAGCGGTCGTCCTTGTAAGTAAAAGTTATCCAGTGAAAGTGGTCGGTATAACAATGTTTAAAACGAAGTTTTTTATAAATTGAGTTCTATTATGATATAAGTTCTTTTTAGTATAGAGCTTAAAACATATTTATTGGATCAGTTTCTTTTGGTAATGTCGACGAGATGGTAGTAACCGGAAGGGCTTAATATTGAACTAAATATTAGGATTGTGTCGTCGATATCATGGGAAAGACTTATGCCCAGTAGTGGACTGATACGGGCTAGTGATGATGATGTTGTGGACAATAATATCTATAAGAAAAAAAAAATATTTTCTTTGCAACATCTTGGATTATCATATAAATTTTAAAAACGTTAGTATCGTATGAAAAATTCTGTTCAAAATAATCCGAAAAAAAATCTTTGAACAATTTTATTTTCTAACAACAAAATTAAATGAAAGTTAAACTTTGTTATATTTATTTCGTTCACGCAAAAAAATACAAAACAGTCCAAACAATTGTAAAAAACATAAAATTATCAGCATTTACTCTGTTTGAGGAAGACGCGAGTATCAGCGCAAGCGCAATCAAATGTTCCGCGTTTTTTATTCCAAATTCAAAAATTATATCTTCGTTAGTTTAACACTGGCCCTTTGTTTAGTCAGCATTAGGAAACTTTTTTTTTCTTTTATAGTATTTTCCGCATATTTTGATTCACACAAACTTAAAGTAGTTGTTATTAACTCCTAAACATTATAATTATCTTTTCTTTGTGTATAGGTATGTTGAATTTCAGAAAAAAATATTACGGTTGTATGCTATTGCCTTATCATTGTAATAAAACATAACATTTAAGTAAGGAAGTCGAGTTTCGTAAGGCTGTAAAGCGGTAAACTGATTTAACATCAATAATGGTAACACGTGTGTATGGCTATGTAATAACTTTATCGATTTATAACAGTAAAAACGGTAAGTCTACTTTTTTCAAAGTATTGATATAATTGATGTAAATAGTAACCTATGGAGTTTCTTGCCGGTTCTTCTCCCTGAGAAGGATAGTTTGGAACCGCGCACCTAGAATCATTAGATTAGTGTAACGTTTCATGAGCGCCTTCTTGAGGTTTATAAGAAATAAAAACTTTTTGATTTTGATTTTGAACATAATCGGTTACCACCACTTTGACAGAAATCCAAAATGGATGTATAGTGAATCCTATAATACCTACGGTGAAGGGAAGGCGCATCAGGGTGCTGTCTAGGTATAACATGACTTTTAAAAAGTGCTGCATAGTAAAGATAATTTGAATTAAACTATTTTTTATTTTGGGTCTTTCTAATTAACCTTAATATTATCATCTCAGCTGAATGACGTCCACTGCTGTATATAGGCCTCCCCCAAGGATCGTCACAACTCACGATCCTGACCCTAAAGGCCATGAAACTTAGCCAGTAACAAAGAAACAAAAACCTTAACACTAAATACACACCTACTGTACCAAATAAGATATACATACAGGATGTTTACTTTTACAAGATGCATATTAATTTACATTAAAACATCCTCATTTATCCACAGCCTCATGCTGTCATAAAATAAACAAAACTTGACTTCCTTAAGGAAACTCCCTGAAAGAAGAAACAGCCATAAATATTGATGATTTACAGCACTGACCTAGAAAACGTTCAGTAACCGGCGCCTTATATGTGCGTATGGTCGGCTTTTATCAGAAATTGATGGACCCGTTTAAGTAAAATTTTAGTAAGTTATTTATGTCGCAATTTAAGAAAGTTGTTACCGTGGTAGCAGGTGCTGATTAAGAAGTCTTAGGTTCAATATATTTTCCAAAATTAACTACATCGATAAAGAGTTATAAAGCTGATTGCTTATCCCAGATGGCAAAACAAAAGTTTACTTTTGTTTCCTATTTTTCCCTTTTTTTCTAAGATTAATTATTCATATTCAACGAAAATTCAATATGTAAGGAATTTATCTGTAAATAATGACGTATACCTTAAATATCTTTGGTTAAATTCTGGAAACTAACGGAAGTTACTCAATGTTACTCAATCGAATTATGTATGTAAAATGATATGAATCAATGTCAAACTTATAAATATTCTGATTTACAATCATGTCAAAATAAGGCAACATTTGCAATATTACCATAATTGAGTCTTAATGTAAACAAACATCTTTTATTAGAATTATATAATGAGAATTGCCTTTTGATTTTTAACAAACCGTAAGTTGAAACCTTACAGAAGGAAGTTCTAAAATTTTCTACTCTCGGCATCGCTTTGGTATAGTCTATTATGCCATTATGGGCTAATGTTTTGCAACCTCTAAAAAAAGAAAAAACAATTTGAGACCTTAAAAATTTATATAAAAACCTAATTCCCGAAAACCGAAATACCACTTAACCAATTACCAAATTATTAGAGCAATTTGTGACGTCAAAATGTGAATTGGGGCAACAACTTCTTGCTTTTGAAATAACAGTATTAATTACGGATAACTGTAGCTTGTCCGAGATGCATGTTAATGACATCCTTCGAAATTAACAAATAAGTAATGCTTAGTAGTGGCTAGCTAGAATAGTTCCCACGTGATTGCTGCAAAGGATGTAAAAGCGGTATTGAAAGTATAGACCAGGTTACTTCAACTCATGTTAGTACCTCATGTAGGTACCTACATATATGTTATGTAGAATAATCAAGGACAGTATTGCGTTGTTAATTAAGCAATGACATCATTAATACGTGTACTGGTTACTTTCTTAAAAAACGAATACATTTAATCATTTATTTTGATGCACCGAATTGCCATGACTGGCTATACCACTGTTAAACCCGCAATGCTTTGTATTTGTATATTATACGTCCAACAATCTATGAAAAAATGTTTTTTTGGTAAATAAACGAAAAAAAGCTATATTACATTTTAAATAATCAAATCGACTTATTTTTATTATCAATCGAAAGAAGATTTATAATTATTATGATTCAGTTTCTATCCATGTTGGCTACAAAATTTAATTTTAGTCATTACTTTTGTTTTATTCAATTCACTAGAATGTATTGAGGTCCTTCCTTTCATTTCTTTTCACTATGTTTTTAATTTAGAAACGAATGTAATTAAGTCACGTCAATAGGATTTTTATTAACATTCAAATGTAAATAAGACAAGTACATACGGATGTATAATCACTATATTTGTGTTTTTACAAAGTAACACATCTTAAAAAGGAATGTGTAAATGGCTACAAATTTTATGTTTATTCTGAAGTAAATGTTGAATCACTTCCTCGGAGTTAAGTCGTAAATCATTTGTTATCTGAAAATAGCTACATGCAAATAGTGGTTATAGTACATAGCACATCGGTATTTAAGTTGCACTAGGCAAAACAGAATTAGTCCATTACGTAAATTAAATTTATATACGAGGTGAGGCCTATGCCTTATATTAATTCTGAGACAATATGCGAGAGTGTCCTCTGTTATATTAGTTTATGTAAGTTTGCGATGGATTTATTTAATTTAACCATTTATTCAAATAAGTATTAAATTTTATCTTCATATTCTATCATCTTTGAATTTAATTTTTGTATTGTATGTAATTTTATTTTATTATAATTCTATGTTAATTAATGTAATTGGACCTGTGCCGTTTGAATTAACTATAAAAAAATGTAGGTATATAGGTATTATTATTATTCTGTATAGGTACATATTACCTTAAAAATAAATTTTCACAAATATAATTATATATAGAAAGTACAAGTTAACATTTAGGATAGCAATATTTGAAGAATATTGGCTCCAAGTTTATAACTGTTTTATCACATGTTAATTTTCTCGTATTCGTTTACCTTCCGAAGCTCGTAAATTAAAATCCCATAAAATCAAGCAAAGCATGTACCTACGACATTAAAATTTTACATAGTAGGCAACTTTTACTTCCTATTTACATAATTTCTAATTACTAATTTAATTATTACCGAGTCAATAATTACGACACCCTACTTCCGAATGTCTACTGCATTACGTAATGCGTCACAGATATTTTGATTGATAACATTTAATTAGACTCAAGTATTTTGGCGACAGGTGCTAAATGGTTTCACTTTTTTACCTTAGCATATTGTGTAATGCTATCTCACTCTCACAGGTTTAGTGTCAATTGAAAACTTGTATTGTAAAAGTACTAATAATTTATAGACATTATCTACACTAATGTTATAAAGCGAAAGAACTATTTTGTTTAAAGGCCCTAATCTCGAGAACTACCAGACCGATTTAAACGAAACTTTTATTCGCAGATAGATGCGATTTGCTTGTAGAGACATAATCTAGCCTTTTTATATTAGAAAAAAAAAACAATAGATACTATTATAATAGAATAATAATATAATTTTGATATAAGAGTTTCCAGGTAGTTTATTTCTTAAAAGTTCAAAAATAGCTGTATCAAGATCATATTATGAAATGTTAATTCGCAAAAAAATAAATAAATAAATAATGATATGTAATATCACTGTTCTCATTCAAAGGAATTTGGCATATACCGCTACGAATCTTATAATCGTCGTAAAACGAACTCCGATCTTCAATAAATTTCTCAACGGTACAATTTTATCGGCTCCATCTTTACACAATGCTATGGGAACCGCACAGTTACATCACCTTAATACAGAGTTCTCCATCGATATTATCTAGACTGATCCTTTGAACCCCGCGCACCGTACATTGATTGTTGAATAATTTATTGTTGTTCTGTACACCTGTGTGGATTGTCTATTAACCTTCGTTAATTGTTTCACATAATGAATAGAAGTGTAGTTCCGTAGTGAGAGATCGAATTAAATAAACACGTAGAGTACTTTTTTAATTCGTTTGTATATTTTTTCTGATGTTTACGCAATGTTAGAATTGACTGGGACCACTATAGGGACCAGTTAAAAACAAACCTTGATGTGATCCCAAAAAACATCAGAACTGTGGAGTGCTTGGAGCTAGCAGTGGAGGTTGTCACAGTAGGAATAACCAAAGCCTACGAAGACAGCTGCCCTGTAAAGACCAAAGCAACTACAAGCAAAGTCTCATGGTGGAACTCTAGGCTGCAAAAGCTAAGGGAAAAAACCAGGAGACTCTTCAATAGAGCTAAAAAATCCCAAGAATGGGATGTGTACAAGCAGGCTCTAACAAAATACAACACTGAAATCAGGAAAGCAAAGAGAGCATCATGGAGGAAGCTATGCGAGGATGTGGAAAGTCTTCCTCGAGCAGCAAGACTCCAAAAAATTATCTCCAAAGCTCCTGACAGGGAAATTGGGCTTCTGAAAAGACCCGATGGAACTTTCACTTCATGTGAGAATGACACATTGGAGCTGCTAACAGCCACCCACTTTCCTGGATCGGTGAGTAGCAATTGCTCGCCTACTACACGAGGCACCACGCACAGGCCGAACAATGACGACTGGCGAAGGGCGGCTATAATCATAAGACCCAACCAGGTAAAGTGGGCCATCAGCTCCTTTAAACCATACAAAGCCTGTGGCGAGGACAATATATTCCCTGCTCAATTGCAGGAGGGGATGGAAATCCTCACTCCACATCTGGTTAAAGTCTTTAGAGCCAGTCTGGCCTGGGGGCATATACCAGAACGATGGACCACAGTAAAAGTCATATTCATTCCAAAGGCTGGCAGAAAGGACTACGCTTTGCCCAAGTCCTTTAGGCCAATAAGCCTCTCATCCTTCCTTATGAAGGTAATGGAAAAGGTTATTGACATTTATATTAGGGACGTAACTTTAAAAATGAAACCTATTCACCATACACAGCATGCCTACCGCAGAGGTAAGTCTACGGAAACAGCCCTGATCAGCCTAATTGACAGGGTTGAAAAGGCACTGGAAGACAAAGAAATAGCGCTTTGCGCATTTCTAGACATAGAGGGAGCGTTTGACAACACTCCCACTTCACTTTTGGTCGAAGGTATGGCTGCAAAAAGCCTTGACCAAACGACCACGAGATGGGTGGAGTCAATGCTCTCCAGCAGGAGAGCTAAGGTATCTCTGCTTCAAACCACTATGGAAGTTATAACCACCAGAGGATGCCCGCAAGGAGGCGTGCTTTCGCCCCTTCTCTGGACTCTGGCGGTTGACCAACTGCTCTATAAAATGGCCGACCTTAACATTGACACACAGGGATACGCTGACGACCTTGTTGTCATAATAAGGGGCTTCTGCCAGAGCACAGTATCTTCCATTATGCAAAGGGCGCTGAACACCATAGGTGGGTGGTGCAAAAGAAACAATTTATCAGCTAACCCTGACAAAACTGTTATTATTCCTTTTACCAGGCGTAGACAGCTGAATAAGCTAGTCAAACCCTCTCTAAATGGAAAAGAGCTTGAGTTTTCCACAGAAGTTAAATATCTGGGCGTCACTATTGACCAGAAGCTAACATGGAATACTCACCTTAACAACATCATACAAAAGGCAAAAATTGCCTTAGGCTCCTGTAGCCGTATGATGGGCAACAATTGGGGCCTTAGTCCCAGAGCTGTCTTATGGCTGTATACCACCATCGTGAGGCCGACTATATCGTACGCCTCTGTGGTTTGGCATCACAAAGCCAATCAAAAGACAGTAACTAACAAATTAAGTAGTCTGCAAAGACTAGCCTGTCTCATGGCAACTGGGGCAATGTCCACCACACCTGGGGCGGCCCTGAACGCTCTACTATGCCTAACGCCCCTAAGTATGCATATTGCTAAGGAGGCGTGGGCAAGTGCTTACAGGATTAACGCTCAGGGGGGCTTCAATTGCATATCCCAGAGAATGAGAACAGTACTGGAGGACGTAAGAAGCACACCAACTCTTTGCATGACTTCAGATATCATGGTTCCAAACTGTAGCTTCCAAAAGAACTACAAAGTGGAAATACCGCACAGGGAGGACTGGTTGGACAAACAAGTCACCTGTGAAACTGGTAGCCTAATATGGTTTACTGATGGGTCTAAAATGGGCACTGACGTAGGCTTTGGCGTATATGGAGAGCAGCCAAAGTTCCGGCTATCTCAAAGCCTGGGCAAATTTGCATCCATCTTTCAAGCAGAGGTTTACGCCATTATCGAATGTGCGGAAGCAAACCTACGAAAAAATTATGCCAACCACATAATTTACATTAACTCAGACAGTCAGGCAGCGCTGAAGGCCTTAGACTCCAACTTAATAACCTCAAAGTTGGTAGCAGACTGCATGAGTCGCCTAAATACTCTAGGAGAACGAAACAGAGTAACGCTGAGGTGGGTTCCGGGCCATGCGGGAGTCGTGGGCAATGAAAATGCCGACGAACTCGCTAGAGCAGGATCGGGAAAAACCCTATATGGTCCAGAACCTTTTTGTGGCATTCCCAAAAGTCTCGCCCGAATGACCCTGGAGAACATCTATTTGAACAAATCCTGTAAGGCATGGTCAGACATGCCAGGACTGACTCACTCCAAAACTCTTGTTAAAGCCTATGACAAGAGATACACTAAGCTGATCATAGGACTGAGTAGGAAAAGTATGCGCATTCTAGTTAGAGCCCTCACTGGACACTGTTGCCTAAACAGACACATGTCCACTATGGGACTGTCCGAGACAAGAACGTGCAGAATGTGCCAGGTGTCAGACGAAACTCCGCTTCATATTCTGACGGACTGTGGACCTTTAATGCGCAAGCGTAGCTTACACCTGGGCAAACATATCCTTGGCCCACAGGATGTAAAAGATATCGCCCCCCAAAAGCTACTGCGATACCTGGTGGACGTAGGACTTAGTGGCGAACTGTAAAGATAGCAGCGGCGATCACAATAGATCGATAACGGTCGCAGTGGTACTGGGGCTGTAAAGTCCTAGAATAGCCGCTAAACAAATAAAAAAAAAAAAAAATGTTAGAATTAAAACTACTTTTAAACGGAATCTATCGCGGTTTTTTTTATTGTATTATTGTGCCTTTGCAGGTGAGGTCACGGGCAGACTAGAACGTCGGGAACTAAAATTAAAATAAACCGAGATAGAATCCGTTTAAAGTAATTGGCTCCAATAAATATAGTTATATTATTTAATTAATTAAATAAAATGAGAAAAACGGCTAAATAAAATTCTCCATTATAATATTTTAAACTATAAGCAAAGATCTTATACAATAGGTAGACAAAATACATTCGTTCCCATACGCTTTTTATCGTCTCATTATACTTAGAATTAAATTATGTTATGATTTATTGAAACGAATGTCAAACAATTTATTATACCGACTGAATAATAACATACGTAAAAACTAAACAATATTGTGAAGGACACAGGTGTATCATACATCAATAAAATGTTGAACCAGATGACAATTACGACGTAGGTACACAATACCCGTAACATTTTTATATATTATAATTATATTAATTTAATCTACTACGCCTTATATGAAAAACAAATTGAAATAGATGCATAAGACAAATTCCTTACACATCCATTGATAATTCTCTTTTTTTAAGACATTTGCTAGTAGAATAATAATCGGTGCATTTACCACAAGAGGTCACAAATGAAATAGCATAGCAAATTTTAGTCATAATCAGCTTATTGTTTCTGATTTATGATGATTGCGTATTGATTGAGGATGCCCTTCCTACATAATATGCAAATAACACTAAGTTCGTTTATCAGATTATTACGCACTTCCGGAAGACAGACGTAACGAATAAACATAGGTTTGGCGGTTATGGCATCAATTGAAAGTTTCCATTTTCCCTACAAAGAATATTCACATAACATTCTGGAAAAATACACGTTCTGATAATAATTTGTGATGCTCCATTTATTACGCAACACATAATTACGTTCATCTGTTTCAAGGGATCGTCATAGGTTTACACAGACGGCATCGATACTCGATACCTACGACCTAATCGATTTTCCTCAGTACGATCAATGATTTGCAACGCCCACCGTACGTCACTATTGTTGAATTAGTAGGTACATGTTTCTTTTATTATTTTGAAATTCGAACGTGATATGCGTTGAATCGATTTGCGTATGAATGAGTCACTGGGAAAATGTCGTTGGGAACAAAATTGTTTTATATTATTCGTTATTTGAAATATGCGATGTGAATTTCCCTTCACTACGATTAGTAAATGAATGGAACTGAAATTGATCTGAGTCGTATTTCACATTTCCTTACTTTTGATAATGGCCTGCGTAATCTTTGCCTCAAGCTCTCACGGAGTAATTTTCTTTTAACTTTACAATTGAAATATATAATACGTAACATAGATTTTCGGTTCTATCGCTATTGTATAAATACTAGTTGCTTTCTAGTCTGTTGCAAGCCTTCAAATGCTAAGCCGTCAAAAGATTTAATAACAACCGCCTTGTATAATACGCCTACTTTAACACTATGGGCATCAACATTCATTAAGAAGAGGCACATCATAAGCTTATTAAATCTATTACACTAATAGAATAGCACGCAGTATACCTAACAAGTTCGCACTATAATTAATAGCATTATAACCATACTATTAATCTGACCGTTCAAAATCTGGTCAATTTATTTCTAACTTGTTTAATCAATCACATGTTATAAGTCCAATTTGTCTCGTTTATCTTGTCAATAGAACAAAGGGAACAATAAAATCAATGGATTAACGAGTTACGCCCGCGGCTTCGCGCGTATCAAATTCACATAGGATTCGTCATGGTCATTAAGGTATGTATTATCCGTTTTTAGATATAAGTACGTAACCAGATAAATGTATTCAACTCTGTGTAAATGCAATATAAATTGATTTAAATTGATATTTTGTATCGAACATGAAATGAATTTTACCAAATGACAATTAGTATAAATAATAATTATGAAGAGGCTCGTGGCTAAGTATGAGCCCTACAGTTCGACAGATAGCAAAGGATAAGCCGCGCTCGCCGCGGTATGTCCGTGAATAGGTGACCATTAAGTAAGAACAAGAACAAAAGCGTTTTTCGTTCAGTGTAAGATTTTTAAATACACTCAATGGCTCAAGTCAAAACTCCCTCAATGATTGTACTAAAACTCTTTGGACGTTTAGTTTACCAGTTACAGATATTTTATGTATTTACAAAAGACATAGGTACGCCGAACGGAACCTACTTTATTGCATCATTGACATAACAGCAAGGAAAACGTTATGACATTCTGACTTAATCTTAAAATCCGACACACGGAAGCAAGCGGCAACAATAACTATGAATAGAACAAGTCTTAATCGATCAGTGGGTCGTTACTATCAGATATTATTGTCCTAAACCGAATATTTTTATAAAAAGGCATTTTTTTATAAAAATGCTTAATAGCAATGTGGGTCGCAGTAAGCTAAATTCTTGAGTTACGAGTGGTTCAATGTTGGTAGAGCAATGGGTGGGATTCGAACCCGCGACCACATAATTGTAAGCCCAATGCCCTAGCCATTAGGCTACCGCCGCTTATAATCAAACATTCGCATGTACGAACCTTGTATTATAATAAATATTGGAATCATTTAAATTCTCGTCATACCTACCTCGATATCAATATCTGACTGAAGAATAAAAAGTTGCATTTAATGCATGTGAAATAACAATGGCTTCATGGATGCTTATCAAGGATGACGTAAGAATATATTTATAATTTTACATATACATATTACAAATATTTAACACGCAACACTTGTTATGTATTACCTACAAATGTTTGGGATAACTTACTAACTTTTATAGCGTTGCATGATTATAAAAAAACATAGTCGCAAGCAAGTGCAACCATAGATTAATAACACCTAGACAGATTATCTTCTTACAAGCGCGTAGTTTTGATCGAATCGATCATTATGTATCTACTTTCATCGTTGTCTACATATCTATTGCATTATGAGATATTTGCACTAGACAGTACGTTCGGACGAACCAACTGTGTTGATGTGACATACTTTGAAGTGCTTTCTAGGCATTACAGTTCTATGACTGCAACAAAGTCTGCTTACGGCCAACGCAACTTGGTTAAAACGTCAAGCCTTTAAAGACTTTAATCCCCGTGGCGTAATTTTTAGATAACATATTTACAACATTAATTTATTCGAAGAAGAAAAATATTTTAACTAATGTTGCCAGATACCACTACCAGCAAAGATCCAAAAACACTGTTCATGACTTTTTTTTTTATCTAACCTGTGCTTTCCCACTTTTGAGCAAAGGCCTCCCCCAAGTCCTTCTATTTAACCTTATCCCATAGTTCATAATACTTGAAAAAAATCGAAGGATAATTACAATTCTATAACTGCAAATGTACAAGCTTTCACGGCTACAAAGAGCTTCCACAATTTTGTACTTCAGTAAATACAATAGGATCGTCATTTAGTAACTTCGTTTTGTGCAATTTGTATGCTGATGTGCCCTTTAAATGTTGAACTGGATTCAAAGATAGCGTTGATGTCATCATTGGTAAGTCGCACCAATAAAACTGCATGTAAAAGGGACTAATTCCAATGTATAAATATATATCACGACTATTTCTGTAAAAAGTAAAATGTGATGACCGCTTTTCCACTGTTAACAAATTTATGACCTTACTAGGTGCACCCCGCGGTGACGCCCACATTTATACGATACTTAAAAAAATATTCTTATTGATTCGTAACGCATACCTACATGGGGAAAAACTCCTTGTAAATTAATCTAATGTTATTTATATTTAATTAACATGAAAAATATAATAATAGTGTTATTGATTGGAATAACGTTGCAAATAAATATAATACTGAAAGTTTTTTTAAAGCGCTCTTCTCTTTAACAACTAGTCCGATTTGAAAAATATTTGTTCATTCGATAGCCCAATTCTCGAGGATGTTTATAGGCTATATTTACCATCACGTTACCTTCACGTTTGCCTTGGCAATAAAGCCAGGTGAGTGAAACTTCGGGGCACATTTAGCTCTTTATTAAAGTTAATGACGTTCATTGCCTCCGATCTAAAGATTTATGATACAAGTATTATATCATGAGCCGTGATTACGAAGCTTACCATCCATCATCATTATTTCCCAACCATGGGAACTTACTTTCCTATCTTATTCATAGATACTTATTATAAAATGAGAGTCTGTATTTGTTTCGGTGTGGGGTATTCCAAGGGCCCATTCTGGGGCCTTTAAATTTTTGTACCATCATCATTCCTTTATTTTCTATGTTAGTTTCCATAGCATTTCTTTCTTTAGTAGGTATTATTTCAACTAGAGTAATTTTTAATTAAATTAGGTTTAAAAAAACTCATCACCGAAGGATATCACTAAAAACGTATATATTTTTTTTTATGTAACCTCTTCTTCAACGTTTTGTTAACATCCATAATTTCATACACTCAAAATCTATAATTTACTTAGTCATTTCAATATCAGTACAAACTCATCCACATAATTAAGTTGAGGGCGATTCGAGAATTCAATTATTCAAGAGAAACGAAAACACTCGTTCGTGAATAATAGATCCAATAGAGCATATGATTATAGGCTTCCTCTTATGAGCTACGTAATTTAAGACAATAAACAATTATGCCAACTTAAATCTAGCGAATCCAGCATGCACTGTAATGCATAGCATTAGATATTTGCAACATAAGGAAGAAACCTATAAGGTGTGGCAACCTGATTATTAGTGTGATAAGGTCAGTGACCTAACCCGAACCTTTTGAAACATTCAATTCTGAGCATAATCATCCAAATTGAATAATACTAAGAATCACTGAGCTAGATACAAGAATACTGACCACAAGAATTTTCATCGTTAACGTGAGCTGGCAATCGAAAATCCGTCATTAAAATCTAATTATATGTTACCGTACACTTTTATCAAAAACTCAATTTTGAATTTTCTTGCCAAAGGCTTCGCATGACCGATCCGATATTAAAGACATTTTTTGTCAATTTTCCTAAATTCTGAAATATTAAAAATTAAAACCAAACTAAACTATAAACTTAAGATTAAATAAAACTATCTATAAATACCATTATTAAGTACACAGGATTACAAAAAAAAAACTATTACAGTAAACAAAGAATTTCATTATTGCATTCTAAATATCATATAAAAAAGCGATTGCTTAACATTTTGGCCGGATAACATCGATTGTGGTCGCATGCATAGTAAATGCATTTATTTCCGTAACTATGACATAATATAGTATAATTATGTTCGGAAGATTTCAATACTATGTTGCAAACATTGTATGTACCGTTTTATTTTCGTGATATAAGAGACTGTGTTCTACCTAGTGACCGACCGAAACATGTTATTTTGCCGAAACCGAAACCGAAACCGAAGGTTTGGTTTCATTGTAGTTTCGGCCGAAACCGAAACCGAAACCGAACCTTTTATAAAAAAAAAGTCCTTAAAATGTCGAAAAAATGTTAGTAAGCCCGTTTTTTTCTAAAATTAATATCGCGCCAACCTATAATTACAAGTTTCTACTTTCAAAGATTTATCACAATGAAATTTCAGCACAGTTACAGAGGTTCTGTTTGAAAATTTAACTACCCTATAAAGTGAAAAAAGTACATTATTTGTAACACAAAGTTAGCGATTTTTTAATGGTGGTATAAAATAAAACAAATTTATTATTAAAATATGATGCTCATATATTATGTTTATTTATTTTCAGTTACTTACATTTTTACTGCACGGATAGCCGAGTGGTAAAGGTCACCACGCTAATTACCACTGTGCGCGACGTGCTGCGGGTTCGATTCCCGCATGGGACAAGCATTTGTGTGATCCACAGATACTTGTTCCAAGTCTGGGTGTTCTTTGTGCATGTGATTTGAATGTTTGTGAATCCCCCGCGACACAAGGATTAAATTCCTTAGTGCGGGCGTCGTTTTTATTAAAAATATATATATATACTCACAAATATCACAATCAGTTAGCCTCGAATGGCTAATTCAAATATAATTAGATAATCAAAATAATCAAATTGTTAATCATATAACCAAATCGTTAACCGAGCGCGACCCGAAGGGACGATGTTGTAAGTTTCGGCGCGGCCGAAAGGTTCGGCCGTTTTTGGCCGAAACCGAAACTCGGGCCGAAACTTGATTTTTTGGCCGAAACTGGCCGAAACCGAAACCGAAACCGAAATTTCGGTCGGACACTAGTTCTACCGAAATGTTATTACGTGATTCACTTTACAATTTGATACGATCGCGTGATAGCTCTAGTTTTATGTTATCTTTTATATTTATTTCTATATATATCAATGTATGGTCTAATTACTACAGATTCAAATACGACAAAGAATTACGAAAACACATCATGATGTAAGCACTAGTTACAGTCTTACGTTGATAAGGAGAAATAATGACTATGTATTCTATTTAGCAAGCTGTAATTGTGAAATTTAAAGATCTTAAGAAACCATAACAAGTCCAAAAATATACCTGAAATCTTCACTGCTTCGTTGATCGTACCTAGTCTCGTCGGTCTAGTGGTCGCAAGCGCGACTGCCGGGCATGAGGGTTCGGGTTCAAATCGCGACCCGGAATTCGAGATGCTCAGTGCCACAGAGAGTGCACCTGTGGCAGCGCACACACTTGTACACCATAATGTCACCTGCGTACATAGCCGATTTCACTTAGGATTGGCCGCCGAGGCCGAAATTCGGTCTGGGGAAATTATTATTTATTTATTAGATGATAACTTTTTAATACCAATGTTAATCTTACTACATGTGTAATTTTAGTGTACAATAACATGGACCATAAAACAACTGAATTTCGCAAATATAATCAGCTTTTATCTCACAAATTAAAAACAGAAAAACTGAAATAAGCCGTGTGAGAGCACTAGCAGTCTTGCTTAGCGACATATTGTCATGCGTACATTCATAAGTCAAGTCATTAAGCAGCATTGCAATATCAAATCCGGCGTACAGTCGTGATGCAATGCGCACACGCGGAGCTAAAGTGACTTCTTGCGTATTTTCTTGCATGTTTAATTTACTGCTTCACTTGCACTATCACGTCAATCTCTACGGCTGGTAATTTCTTCATTTGAAATAAATATATTTTATAGTCTTGTTATTTTTATAGAGCGTGAGATCTTTAGATAAAGAGGTATTGGAATTTCTCTTGAGAAATGACTCATAATAGTTTTATTCTTTTTCTCAATCTTTTGATTATTTTATAGTATCCACTCCACACCAGCCCTTCATTTTGTACGTTATTTTGTCTCCTAGATTTATATAAGAAGATAGTCAAATTTAGTAGGAATTTCATTTTCTCCCACTCAGAACAAAAGGATTCATTCCACATCCCTTGTTTGTAGGAATTTATTCCACATCACTTGTTTACGGCTTTCTAACGCAGCTCAAACTTACTAAGCCTTAAAATATTTGCTAAATAGTATCATCGACGTATAAACATGACTCAAGCTTGCGAAAGAAAGTATTAACGCGCCATTTGAGGTTGTCTATTAAACGTAATATTACACAAACTGCCCAGCAATCATCACGCAGATCCGCAGTTTTGGCCGCGATGGACTTGTTGAGCAACATCTGTAGGTTTATATTGTCTTAGACCAAAGCCTTATTGGTGATGGGTAATTGAGTTGTTATATTATTTAGAAATACTCTAAATTGCTGACGTAAGACTCCAATTATAAATCTTATCTCGTCAGTAGCCGTATTTCTTCTTTTTTCTTTATCTTTATCGACCATCTCCGTCGAGTCTGACTGTCAAATTAATATGGTACAAGTTAGCTAACAGAAATGGAGTTAAACTTTCCAGATTACTGCCAACATTATTCGTAAAAGCGCTTTAACTCTAAGAGGTTCCCTGTTTAAATTATAATAATTATCGAACTCTTATAAAAATTATAGAACTCTTTGTTGTTTTTAATGTACATTATAGTCATATATAGGTATCATACTATCATTCTACTCAACGGAGCACCATCAATTTCAGCTAGATATCAGAAAATTCAACACTCAATATTGACCTAATTTGAAACTCTATTGCCATATAATAGAGTCTATTATCGCAGATAAATAACAAAGAAGAAAATGGCCATTGTTCTTTAACACTATCGATCATAAAGTAAGGTTCTAATGGAGGTCTAATGGACCAGCGATGTGATATATCTTGGGAATAACGATAAAACGTTGCAATGGTACTATCACTTGTTGTGACAGATCAAGGACTGGTTTTATTGTGTGTATGGGGGCCTTTAAGAGTAAATGTAGCTTAGAAAATAAACAAATGTCTAACCATATTTCTTGGAGAAATAAGCCAAATAAATAAACATAAATAATGTGCGACGGTAAAGATGCTTCGTGAACCTAATAATCATAAAATTCTCAGTAATTTTAGTACATTTCAGATGTTCTCGCCATGATGAAATAACTTTACTTCAGTTAGGTTTCTAAGTTTCTACCAAACAAACCACAAACGAGACCATTTAAGATTAATAGAAAAAAAATACATAAAACAAGGTAATATGAGCATATAAATTTCCTGCCGGATGCCGGAGGTCGTGGGTTCGATTCCCAACCAGGACAAATCTTTGTGTGATGAGCACGATAATTTCTTCTGTATCTGAGGTAATTTATCTATACTACTAAGTATGTGTTTAGAAATATATAAGTATGTCTATCAGTTGTCTGGTTAATATAGTACAGACTCTGTCTAGTTTTAGATCAGTTGGCCGTGTGTGATTTATCCCAAGATATTATTATTGTATAATATACTGAAATGAAAACAATATAGACATCTACCAAACGATAGCTCAGTAGCTACACAAGGATTTCCTAATACATTGCGAAAGATACTTCACAACTATTAACAAGATGTTCAGTTATAGCCTTATTACATGAAAGATGTTATTGTTGTTAGTATAACGATAATGATTGACAAGTCTTACGAAATTCAGAGCATTTGTGAGTTATAATTGTTTGGATCGAACCTTGGATCGTACGAAAAGATCGGCCGATAAATACTTAATAATTTCATACTACGATATTAAGTGTAATTAAGACGAATTGAAATTAATTCAGGTTTGGTGTTGTTGCAATATAAATGTCTAGATGTATTTAATTTAAACATACATCAAATGTGTATTTAGTGTTTTTTGTAAATATATTATTATCTGTGTACAATAAAGAATAAGAATGAACGTAAAGTATGCCTTTGGTGCAAGTTGTGCCAGTGTCATTGAAGCATCCTACGTAGACTCAAGATATGAATTTTAAAGGGCATACGGAATCTTGCACAAAGCAAACTTTAAGAACATATTATTTTTGAGGCAAATCTTGTCACGTCGCATAAATTATTTAAAGTGTTTATAATTAAGATATGTAGCATTAAAATCCCGAAAAAAATGTTTTTCAAACTTTTATTTTGTGTCCAAAATAAAACTTTTCACGTATAAGTGTTAAACATGTTAATTTGACTTCAAGCGTATTACTGTGAGTATATACGTAAAGGGCCAAAATGCCAATATCGTGCGCAAGCGCAACGGTACAGACAATTTCGTACCGCTATTTACTAGTTGTTTCTTCGAATTTATCTGATGAGATTCAAATGTGCGATGTGATATTGGTTTAGAATAATATATTTAGTATTCGATACATTGTTATAGTTTTTTAACATATTAATTGATTATATTATTGACCAATGCCTTTACTACCTTTCTTCATGAGCTTCAGACAGACAAATATTGTGGGAAATATCAAATATTGATTGCTTATTTTTTATTATTTTTGTACCTTACGAAGAAAACCTAACATTATAATAAACAAAACAGTTTGCATAATAAAATTTCTCCGTACACATAGTGTCACAATAAATCAACTTAAACTTCTTTGTACGTTTTTAAAACTGGTTTGCCATTGACATTTTCTGGTTTTGCAAATGTCACTGTCAATCTCACGAAAAGAAGACAGTTGAACAAAATGAATACGTTTCAACCCAGATCTCTGATCAAAAAGATCTTCGTGAAAGTACAATGTTACGCCATAGTGCTTATCTTAACGCCGGGAATATTCGTATTCCAAATGGCCGTTGTGTTCCCGAACCTCGTTGTGATGTTGGATGCCAGTGTCCCAAAACAAATCGCACACATCTGTCTCGCAACACTCTGCTTCATGAATGTCACCGGTAACATGATCTTCAGTATCCTCATTGACTCAAGTGTGAAGAGGCCGATCAAGAACGGCACGTACTGCGAGTACTGTCGGATGATGCGGCCAGCGAAGAGCTGGCATTGCAGACGATGCAACGTCTGCATCCTAAAGCGAGACCACCACTGCACCTTCATCGCACGCTGCATTGGCCTATATAACCAGCGGTATTTCATCCTATTTCTCGGACACGTGATGCTATCGATGACATATGCGACCTACTATAATTACTACTACGTAGCTTCAAAGTTCGAAGACCAAGGATGGATTCTGTCTGCTTTCCGTATAATCAACCCAACGCTCAGATTCATAATCCCAGAGCCGATGGGTATCAGAGATATGTACGTGTTCTATTTATTCATGAATGTGGCGCTTATCATATGGTCGGCAACTTTATTTTTCTATCACTTTAGAAATGTTGTTATGGGCGTCACAGCCTACGAATCTAAGTACCCGGAACTCATGAATTCAGGGAACTGGAAAGAGAACCTGCTAAGTGTATTTGGGACGAAATGGTACCTTGCGATAATATGGCCGCTTGCTGATAGTCCTTTACCTGATTACGGAAAGGTCGAATAATTTTATTTAGGCACATTCATTTAAATAAAATACAATATAGGTTAAAAACTTCATCTTGTAAATACTTTATTTAATAAACAACTTTAGTAATAAAACCCAGTTTTATTCCCAAAGGTATACTTTATATTTCCAGGAAGTAAAAAATAATTATGTTGTGTATACCGTAATGAATCTGTAAAAGATGGTATCTTAAATTCAGAAAGTAAACGGGCAGTCCACTCAAATATAGTCTGATACAATCTTCACGAACTGGAACTCGCTTCAACCACACTACCCCGTTATCAAAACTGGGAGCGATAATATTCCGCGACTTAGCTCTGCTTGCTGCGTTAGCAGGGCGCGGGGAGCACGTAACCGTTACATAAGCAGCGATAAAACGGTAAACACCCACCGCATGCTAATGTTCAGGAAGTGGGCCCGGCTTTATGTGCTCAGTGGATACTAGTGGACTGCCCGAGTCGAGACTATATTCCAACAGTAGGAAATCGAACTTGACAAATCATTTTACTTTTAAATCAATTTACTTAATCCAATGGGAAATAGCAATGTTTATGATGTCCTTTAGACTTGCAAAGATTAAACTTCCAGTATTGCATATTATTATTGATTATTGTATATGCAAAATTTGTATTGACACAATAATGTGACGAACAATGGTAGTGATGAATACTAGTGAATGCTATGAGGCAATTGTTTAGGATCTTGAACAATCCCTTTTATGCAAAGTTACGACACCCTTGAGAAGAAAGGGTCTATTGCCATGAAAATGACGATACCCTTTCTTACAGACGGGAAATATATTTCCATTTGTTTTGGATTGGTACGGTAATTCCATAGAAAACAAAGATCTAAAAAAATTTAAAATGACCGTTTAATTAAATGGCTCTTCATCACACAAACAAATCGTAAATACATGACAAATAAAATGAGAAATTTCAATTATTCAACAGTTATTAGAAGTAAAAGCACTCAATGCTGACATGACATCGCACAATAATTCTGCGCATGCGCCGGCGCCGACTCACGCACGCGATCTATGTGGCCACCGTTATACGGAACCCGTTATCACATATGATGGAGTTTGATTTGACGTAATACTTATTGTGAATGGTAGACGTGGAGTCATACTGTGCTATTTAATCGAATTTTGAAAATTTAATTTTGAACTAAATAAAAGGATGCAATATGACTGTTTCGATCACGTTTACAACAAGGATTAATTCGAGGTGCTTCCGGTTAACTGAAAAGACTTCAAGGAGTCCTTTACTCAAGAACAGGACAAAACTAGAGCTAGACTAACTAGAGCTTTTGGATCCCAAATATTTGTAGGCAACATGTAAGTTGAGTCCCCTATTTGGTAAGACCATGTGACCTAAATGATATTTATCTATGAACTTCACCTAATATCTTGTTCACGATATACCAGCGTTATATTAAATAACCTCATTCTGGTCGTCAGTTGCAGCAACACAAATAGTAACGTTTGATGTCAATCCATCATCTTTATAGAGGTATCACGAGTTGCAAGTGGGGCGAGGATAGGATGGTGTGGTGTGTGATAAGTCAGACATGTTTTTTTCAACCTTGCTTGGTGGACCTGCATCTAGAAAAAATCACGAAGCAGATGAAACGTGAGATTCCTTAAAAAAATATTTGGACACGTCTAGAATATTATCAATGTTTTTTTTGAAAGCTTTATATCATTTCACATAATCGTGTGCGGTATTTATTATCTAACATGGACATTATTTGAGTATTGATACCACCATAACGCGAACATCACGGAAAGAAATTAAGTAGTATTTTTTAATCCTTCCATCTCCAACACTACATGCGTTTGTAGCGCAACGAAAGTTGAAACAGAGACTTAAATATCCAACATTATTACTAATATCCAATATTATACATAAACGTTACATTATGTAAGATAATCTAACCGCCACTACACATTACATACAGGATAGAAATCGCGCAAAAACGTTCAATAAACAACATTAGATATTACCATTCTTGAATTAGCTAGATTACAACTTAAACTTGCAGTTTCCTAAACCATATGCTCGACATTATATTCATAGAAATAAAGGCAATCAAGCATTCGCTAAAACGCAAATATAAGTTTGTATACGAGTGATACAAGTGCCTACTTTCGCTTCATATTTTTTTGTATGCTACGCGTTGCATATCTACTCTAGGAGCAGAGAACAACCGACGAAGAAATTACACAGTGCATTAAAAACAAGTAGGAATTAGAAGACGTGAGGTTAATGCTAACTTACCAAAAAAAAAACGATCTAATGAATATGACAGAAGAGGTTAGCAAAAAGAAGGCAAACCTAAATATTTATATACATAGTTTATGATATACATATATAGTTAACAAATACTTCTCAACAGCCCGTACATTTTAGTCCGATCTTTTATTGACTAAGTGTACAAAGCTGTCTGTAGCTCTGCAGCTATTTGAATGAACCTCGTTACTCTAGCCTGTCGTTAGTAGGCCAGCTAGGAACCTGTCATAAATAATGCACTATCACGACTCACAGATATATTAATGCATTTTATTCACACCTATTTTCATTGATTTATGCTTCTTTCATGGTATGTAGAGTTGCGTTGTATTTGGTGATTCGTTGAGAAGCTATTCTAATTCTAGATGCATATTTTTAAATTAATTTTCGAGCTCTTTGTTTGTTTATTAATTATTACTACTACACTTATCAATACAGCAGACAGCAAATGTTTTTACAGATTCGATTAACGTGTGTACGTATGGTAAGTATCTAATGATAAAAAAATATATGTATACATAGATTGGGGCATGGCAAACATCATTGACACTACCATATACATCTAAGTATTCTAATCAAAACTTTAATATCATAAAGGCACAAGTATATGCAAAAATATGGCCTTACGAAGAACTTACTGAAGAACGCAGCCATTACGTCAAATGGTTTGTCGTTAATCATAATCTCAAACTGCTGCTCTTGACACTCGAGGAGCTAAAGACCATCTTTACTTAAATTCGAAGTGGTTCTACCACGTTTTTGCGGCACGATTTTCAACAAAGTTCAAAGGGCTAGTGAAGGGATTGTTCAAGGAAAAACGAATGGTTAATGGAGTGAAATATATTAGGTATTATTGTAAAACGGAACTTGGCAGGCAATAGGTAGCGCCTACCATTGGCATCTGAAATAATGAACGTGGCTTATCATCACTACTGATCGTGTCAATTCGTGTCATTAGAATTGACTTTTGAACCCAGTTACTGGATATAATTTTATTCATATAAACCAATGTTAAACATCTTACTTTGCAATCCACACTGGACACATTAAATTTATTAGTCGTCTTTTCTGATACGATCAAAGAAATGACACACTTTTTCTTAGAAAAATTAAAAAATTATACGTTGCGACATTGCAATTTAAATGCCCCATTGTCTTCCAAGATCAAAAATAAAATAAGGTTACTATGTACGACTTTATTAACGTCAACATATATACAGACAGCCGCGGCACCCTGATGCGCTCACTCTTCATCCCAACGTAGTCTTTCAGTTTTAGAAGATTTTAGGGATAGATACATCAAATATTATGTCGACAGCATAACACGTACAAGCAATAAAAGAAAACAAATTGTTTATTGTTATGCAGTACATTTATGATACAATGCCTTCCGATTGTGCAGTTCTGACTTTAGCCGACTGATCGATTTCGACAGTCATTATGAAACAATTGATTTCCGATCAACAATAGATCTACCTACAGATTATGTCAGCGATCGAGATGAGTTTTTGATTCGATATAAATTGACCGTCAATGTTAGATAACATTTCGTATTCTATCTAATGATATTAAGTTATTAGTGTTGTTATTATATCTCATTATTCGGTATTGACGACGGATGAGATTGATGAAAAATCTTAAACTTATTTTAAGATACCTACATTAATTTTGTTCAGAATATTTTGTTTCTTTGTTTTGTTTTCTCGTCGGTGTACTCATTTAAATTTGAACGCACAACACTTACCATAATAAGAAACATGCGCTCCGCATTTTCTTACTCCTTCACTAGGAGAAGTAAATACTGGTTTGGTCGGAAAACCTAATCATTTACATTCGTTGACCAGTCTAAAACGCAGCTTACCTGAAACAATGAAATACAATGATAAGAATGCTGCTATAACATGTAATTAAACAATACCTCTGAAGTGTGTAACTGATATAGGCTCAGTTTTTTGATCCCGATTTAATTCAACCAATAGTTAAATATGCTAACTATTGGTTTCAAAACCCGTTTTTTTTCAATTGTTAGTCTATCAAATGGTCAAATAAGTTGGAGAATAATTCATAATTTAATCATTTGTTAGATAAAGATTGATGAATTTAAAACGCGTTCTACCGAAGTTTGAAACCATTAGTTAGCATATTTAACCATTGGTTGAGTTAACTCGGGATCAAAAAACTGAGCCATAGAATACTAAAAAGATAGAAAAAAAAAAGCGTTTTGAATTATGCAGATATGTATATTTTTTCTGCTAATTGATTGATGCACTTAATTTATCATTTAAATCTCAGAGATGTATCACCAAGCGAATCACAGGGTCACTTCAAACATTGAAATACTGACCAGAAAAAAATATCTAACATTTAAATCGCCTTTGTGATTGTATCGCCGCTTTGAGATTATTGCCAATAATTTTTGTGATCAATGACTCGATAACAAGTATCTCGATTTGTTGATTATATAAGTTTTTATTGAAGTCACTTATTTATTATGTTCCATTCAATAAAACTGTGAGGTCAGAAGTCAGTAGCCGTGAATTTTTTTACTATTTGTAACTTTTGTCAGTTGTATATTTTATTTTAATTGGTTTGCCAATGAAATTAATTAACCACTCCTCGAAGAAAGAAAAAAACTAAAGAATAAAGATATGTGAAACTTTATTCTGACACTAGATATTTCACTCAGTCTGACTTTGATATGAGATGCTCTAAGTGTGGATTATGAGAAAAAAATACCTTTAAAAGCTTAACGTCAAAGGTTTTTTCTTTCTTATAAGTTGAATGAATTACATTAGTTTCGTCTATTCTGCACTTAAATATAAAGGTATAAGTTTTCTAAGCCCAGCATACCTTTGTTAATTCTTAAATTTGAATCTGCACGTCTTGATTTATATAAATAGCTATAAAATAATTAAGTACTTGTAGACTTTATGCAGGTTACTGAGAAAGCTACTAATTTAAAAGTATATAGTTACATACATAACGCACATTGCTTTGTTCATTGTAAAATTAATTAGTATGACGCAACCCTGGCTTATTCACTCAGCTTTCACTGAGCGTATGTTATGATAATTAATTTAAATCATGTAAGCAGGTCATCTTGTGTGCAACCATAATAGAATTGAATGCATATTGGATGGGTATGATATTGTTTGAGCTCTCTCGAAGACACTTTTGATGAGATAAATTAGGTCAAGCCATTATTCTATTCTATGATTCACTAGTTAAATGCCTACAACTTTTTTGTAATCAGATTTAAAAAGTTCTTAAATGTCACCTTTTCACAACATCACATACTTACATCGCTCCGAATCCAAAGTAAGTAGCTAAAGCACTTGTTTTATAGAATCAGAGACAACGAAGGTACCACAAACATCCATACCCCCGACCAGATCGAAGCCGGTACCTCAGTGCTGGCGTCCCTTTGAAAACCGGTGAGTACATAACTCGAACACGGAGGTCGTCAAATTAAAAGTTCATATTAAAACCACATTCAGTATATTACATTAATTATTAAATTATTATTATTAAATTGGATATACAACACATTTGACTATTAACGAACTTTTATGCCGAGGTTCCAAAACTACTAGTGAAGAGAAAAAATATATTTATCAAGAAACACTAAAAATACTTCAAAATATTCCCTAGCAACAAGTCCTACTACGAAGGAAAAAAAACAGTGCAGTCACGTCCTCAGTACTCCAAAGTCAACAAAAACCAGCTTACTTCAAATTATGTCCCTACAATAGATATGTTACGTAAGTTATACCGCAACTAGGTCTGCTTAACGCCAATGGTCGGTAACGAGCCGTGACCGTACGGTAAAAGCATGATGGTGCAGCTTTACCGCGGTAAAAAACGATCAAGGTTGTGGACGAAATAGATTGGGATTGACAGGTGAAGTTAGAAATAGAAAGAAAGGAGTCCTCAGTGCAGTGACCCCGTCATGGCGTCAAGGTTTAGAATTATCTGAAATTGTTCTGGCCAATAATAGGTTTATTAAGTGTACCATGGAGCAATAATAAAGGTTAAGCCACGCTCGCCGCGGTTGGTCCGTGGGTGGGTGACCATTTGTAAGCATATCGAGACCCCTCCGTGCCTCGGAAAGCACGTTAAGTCCTTGGTCCCGACAGTCATACAATGATCTTTGATAGTCGTTAAGTCATAACAAATCTAACAACCAGTCTTACTATGGAATACTGTACTACCTAGCAATAGGTTGTGGAGGTCAGACAGGCAGTCGCTCCATGTAAAATACGGCTAAATCCGGTAAGATTGGAAGCCGACCCCAACATAGCCTGGGATGGAATAGAAGGCTAGGCAGATGATGAAGCAAAATTCTTCGATAGTCGATACATAATTTGGTAGGATTTATTTTAGGGAAATCCGTTTGCTATTCCCGTTTGCTAAGGTAAAAAGGCACGAGGAGTAAATCGGAATAGTTGTAATAGCAGTATTATGTACAACCGATTACATATATTGATGTTTTCAGTATTCATTGGGTACTTTGAGTCTGCGAATATATTTGAGGCAAAAAAAGACCAGACTCAGAGTCAGCTGCGACCACGGCCAGTGCAACCCGGCCGAAACGTCAAGCCTTAAAAGTTAAATTGATGAGATAATTTTATCATTCGCGTTAATTCCAGTGACGTAATTTTATTATAATCGTACAACGCGATAGTTTAAAAGTTATAGATTGAATATTTTCATGTTTAAAACTACTAGAGCAAAACAATTTTTTTTTATTAACACAATTTATTTGTAACATCCATGACAATCGATTAACGACGTACAATAACTATCAAAGGTCGGACCCTTCTCGTATTTTCAAGATTGGTTAGGACATCTACCAGTTTTCTAACCTAGGTACCTTACCTACTAAAAATCAGGAAATACTTGGCATTTAAATGAACACACGGAACTCTTGGCGTGTATCCATGCTATGCCTAATGTAACAGCTACCTCTTCCTGCAACCTTCATTGGTTAACACTTGGCTTGAATTCCATAATGTTCTGTTTTCCCCCATTTTCGCAATTCTAGTCAGGAACTAGTTAGACAGTTGGTGCTAACTGTTAAATAACCTCCGAGTGGGTTGTTTCCCTGTTGCTATAGCGTGAATAGTTTACATAAATTTAACAAGAAATTAGAAGCATTAGCTTTCTTCCTGTTACAAACAAAATCTAAACCATTTACGTGCAATAATTTTAGTTACAGATCGGACCTCGCATGGATGCTATTTATATTAAACCTCTTTCATTTAATCTTCAAAATAATATAAACAACCGTATCACCGTAACCGTAATCAATTCGATTCAATCGAAAAATATTCAATAAATCAGACCCGTTATAACATTTTCTCAGAGAATTTTCGTAATTATAAATTCATAGTTCAACAGATCGTTATACAATGCGGAAGTCGGTCGTGACGCATATTCGTGACTTCAAACATACCTAGACACCTAACAAACGCCCTCTAATGTCCCCCAGAGCCATGCAGCACTTAATTGATATTAACCTTTAATTCACAGGTTGTTAACAAAGCATCGTGAGAAGTATAAAGTATCGTGAAAAATGTATTGTAGATAAAGATAATTAATTATTAACGCATAATGTCATCCTCGAGCAATGTGAGGACGGCGTTATGCGCGATTGTTATCGCCGTCACGGTTCATTCCCAATGGGGAGTGTTTGTTCAATAGTTTGCTGATTGTGATTGATTACGAAGCCCTGCTTCACTTTAAGGCTTGAAGCTTGCTCTGTATGTTTTTATAGTTATATATGTTGCTGTCCTGTGTATTTATATCAATATTTACCCTTCTCCGTTGAGTCCAATAGACAGTTCTCTCTTAAGGAAGATAAAAACCTCCGAATACTAAAACGGAAATTATCTTATCTGTCGCTACTTTACAAATTAATGTGCAACGAAGCAGGAGTCATAACGGTGGCTTCAAAAGTAAAAAAATTAGTAATCAAACTGTACACCAAAAACTCTAGCAGTCGAAGTTTGTACCTTAACGTAACAATTAACAATCTCAATCAGAGGGTTGGCGTGGATTCACCGTTTGTCAATGATGTCTTAGAATTATTAAAAAAGTACATAATTATAACTTTCAAAAAGTCACATTGGTACTTGCCTGGGTTCGAACCTGCAACCATGTGCATTCAAATTCGATCTTTGAACCGCTAGGCCAATTATTGTTTTAAATAAAATTTCCTTTACCATTTCTTTTGAAGCAGGCTAAAAAAATCTATTTATTAGAGTACTATAGATTATGATCTAAGTACCTACATACTATGAAGACTCTATGGAGTTTCTTGCCGGTTCTTCTCCATAGGAATGACGATTTGGAACCGCGCAACTAGTCATTTAACTTTTTAAAAGTACCTGAAATGTCCTACTCGAAATAAAAATATTTTGGTTTTGATGAGTGCTAAAATATTTCGTTCAACAAATAAAACAACATAATAAATACATTACTTATCTATAAAATACCGACGAAACTGCTGCAGGCACTTCAAATAAATATTTGATAAGTTAATCAGATAAATGGGATCACAACGAATACGACGTGGGCGTTTTAATTGCTTCTTTAATAAATATAATGGTTTCTATTATTTATTTTTTTACTGTAAGACAATTATTAAGTAACACAACATGTTAATCGCTGGTGGGTTTCAATGCCATGGCCAGAAAAAATCTATGGCAACATTTGTATGCGTACGAAGATTCTACTTGATAAAAAATATTCATTTATTTTTGTTTAGTCAGGAAGGATTTAAAATTGTTTTTGTTTAGATTTTAAATTGAATTAAAGTGTTGGTAATAATATTTTGTATCCTTGGTTTATGTTAACCAAGTTCTAAAAAAAATGCATAACTACTAACAAGTAAGTGAATTGTAACTTCCTTCAAAGCAACTGAAGAAAATGAACTTATACATAGCTTAAGCCATGTCTGGGCGTTGAAATACATACAAACGTATTAATTTACGTTGATCAATAAAAGATTTTTCGCTTTACCACAACTACGACTACGATCGTTGAATATACAAACTAAAAGTGCAACTTCAGCAAATATATAATGTAAATGACAATTACAAATAGATTCATATATGATTAGCGTACCTATTTAACATTTGACGAAACATTTCAATAATTATATTGACATAAAACAAACAGATGTATATAACATAATGGGTTACCGACCGATTATTACCTACGAGTGTAATTGCGATGCCCCCAGGTATATGAACACGTGCCTTTTTGAAGCACTCACTGTACATACAGAGTCAGAAGATCCAGTGGGCAATGTTGTTGGAAATTCGTGTAAACTATACCCAAGTTTTTTTCCAATAAGCATTGCTCCTCTTCATCATCACAAATTATCCTTTTCCCGAACATGGGGTCGCCGCAATGCATTTCCTTTAATTCATCACTATTACTCTTACTAGTATTTATACAGAGTGTTACGAAACTGCCCGTAAAGTCGAACTTTCATTTATGAATGAAAAATAGAAAACCTATTAAACTAGGCAATTATTAAGTAAAATTGATACGTAGGCCTTTCCTTGAAATAATCTGGTTCCCTAACATAACAGCTTACTAGGGTTGACAAAAAATTTTGGCTTTGATAAGCATCACTAATGTTAATCCATCTAACCAAACCTAACCAGAAGCCTTCTCCAAATACCAATCTACTGTTTGAAATTAAAACATCATAGTGTCGTACTAAAGATTTACTTCTATAACTTAGAATATAAAAATTTCAACCTTAGCACGCCTCTCGTGTTAATAAGAATATGTGCTAAACATATTACTAGAAAGCTTTTTTAAATATCCTCTGCTTGCACCTCTTACTATGAAAATAATATTGTAAATATATTTCGCAATTTTTTTTTAGATCTCAAGTCGATCTGACGTAGTTTGAACACGCTATAGATTATGGACAGCAGTGTGATCGACGCGGAATATTCAGAGAATTAAATAGCACTGGAGGACCTACGCAACACAATACGTGCAGAAATGTTGAAGTTTCATGGTGATCGCAAGACGCCACTTAAAATATCATGCAGAGCTAAGTAATGATGATAACAAAACAGCATAAGTTACTAGCAGATCAAAGAGCTACAATAAGGATGTGCAGTTTTTGCTAAACAATTCGAAGAGAATCCATTAATATATAAAACTATATCCGCTTGCATTCGTCAAGCAGACAGTTACTAATTAATATTCGTGCCCTCGATCTACGATAATTTGGACGGTGATGCGCATGCGCATGGCGGGACAGCTAAATAAGAAATATCTTGCGCGAGGCAAACAAAACTGTAATCTTAATCAAGTGAATGTATTCAGTCGTTATGTTTTGATATATTTTAATAAGTTTTTCCTTGTTTATGTGTAAGTATGTAATGTTTGCGTACATTTTTTTTTTCGTTGCATGGTTACAGTCACGAATTAAGGTTAAAAACATTTTGCAGTTTAGAAAATTCAGGTGAAAACAGCAGCAAACGAGGAAAAGCCATCTGTATATTTACGAAAATAATATATTTTTAAAGATTTCCGATGTTTTCAGACAGGACACGATTGGATCAACTTAAAGTGGTTCACTGGAAGTGAACCTTCTGTGTCTATTACCCATATCACATCATCTCAAGATTAAGTAAAGCGCGTGTCAAAAAATGTGCAATAAAAACTGAAGATGTCCTCATGTACCCACATGTGGAGTTGATTGCTTTACCATCACGATGCGGGATAAAAACATATAAAACGTGTACACTTATGTTATTGGCTGACTTTGTGGTTTCTATGACGTCATAGGTACATTATAATAATGATCTCAAAGTCGGCACCTTTTTGTGTACACTTCTTACAAGATTTATAAGTATGATTATATATTAAGGAAAATAATATAACCAGTAATTTCTAAGAAACTCTATGAGTTTACTACTAGTAGATACACAATACCTACTATAAAAGTTATATAATTCACAAAAAAATGGATAAACATACCCCTAAAATGATGAAGCGAGTGTTAATTAAAAGTATATAAAAACACTAAACGTAAATTAACAAAATATAAAGCGTAAATGCAAAACAAAACTGGAACGAAACATATCATTATTTTTTGTAGATATGAAGCCTGCATAATTAACGAAATCCCTAAGAAACCTTTTTACTTCAGATAAATTACAAAATTAATTATTTCAAGAACCAAAAACAAGAGTTTCTCTGAATGAATTTCTTGTAATCTTGTATCGGCAATATTTTTAACCATTGCCACTAATGACGAAGAACAACGAATAAGATAAATATATTATGTTAACAGACACAACCTGTTAAACGCTAGAGACCTTAATTAAGCCCTACGTGACACTTTACAATACCTTTCGATGATGATCTAATAAATCATAGAAAACAAAGAAAGAATTTAGAATGGCATTTCACAGACACCATTGTCAGTTTTAGAAAAACACAAAAACAACATCAAATTATTTCTCGGAAAGATGCCTAATGCAGCAGACAATGACGTGAATATCTAAATATAACCGACTGTAATGGGTCTTGGGTCATATACTTTGGACCGTGCCTTCAAGTGCAGATAAATCTAAGCAAATTGGTGAATGTATTTTTCCATATCATCGCAGATTTCATGTGTCGTAAACATAAAATATGATGGACACTTGAAATAAATAAGCTACCCTAGAATGACTTATATTTGTTTAAAAAAAGTGTTTACAGATAAGAATATTACTGTAATGTATTTAAAATAACATTGTTGAAACCCAACCAAAAGGCAATCATTTGTAAAAACGCAATCTTATCTCAAACACCGATCACACATAATCTAAGGATAATAACATAATTATATGTACATAATTATTGAGGGCTATTAATCTTTTCATTATAAGCATCATGCAGGTCGACAATATTCGTCAAGGAACATCCAACGTTTGTCATGTTGGGCCAACCTTGGAACCAGCTTATAATCGCTGGCGTGATGCTTAAATGACTGTAAAAACTCTCCTTTGTAAGGTACTGGCAAATGCACCGTGATTGATGGCATTATTAAGATAGCTCCATAGCAACAGGAATCCTCAAAGGTACCTACTTCAAATCTTGTGATTAATGAATATGGTTATTTTGTGGTCTCAGATCTATTATGTTTTTTTTAGTAAAATTCATTTAAATAATTACTGTAATCACTTGTTTTATTTTACGGTACAAAGGTCCCATCATTCCATTCATTGAAAGTCAGGTGTTTCGAAATAACGCAAATTGGCAAAAAACTTCGGGCTTGTTTATTTGAACTTTGTAATGCGTCTTACGTAAAACCCCATATTTTTTTGTGGATTTAAAGTAACATCTCGAATACTTTTAAGTTGTCAAAAAAAATACTGAAGATCTTTTCAACTTCCGTCGACAATTTAAGTGACTAGTCGCATTCAGACAACAATGCAACATTAAAATAAAAGCTAAGTTCATTCTGTAAAAGCAACATTTCATTAACAAACAACGCAACAATGCTATTTAAATGTTTAGCAATCAAATATCTAGCGTCACCAATCGATTCGGAAATCCTTGTTCAATCCGAATGATCCGTTAAAAATCGATAAACGACTTTATATCACAAATCGAGTCAGTGGAATAAATTTTGAGCACAACGAATAGCAAAATGTCATTTCTGGTTGTGGTTAAATAATCGTCTTGAAACGAAAAAGCGAAAGTAAGAGTTGAACGTCGCGTGTTAATATAATATGCATGATATTAGCATAAAGAGCGGACGGACGAAGACCTCTTGTGTCGACACTTTACAAATTGGAGTCCGTTGATCTGTGATGTTCAAATTTCGGAAATGTATTTTCGACACACCTCATAAGAAATACTTATTCCATAACCAATTAAGTTATACTTACGTACCTGTACGAGGCAGTCAGATTATGTTCGGGAGAAGGAGAATTTTTATAGTAGATAAGGTCAAAAAGTCTAGCATTCCAATACAAATAATCCATTTGAATCCAGTTCAGCTTCAAGCATTAAATGCTAATGAGCAAGTTGCGTGATCTAATATTAATGGTAAAACATTTAATACATTTGACGATGCGGTTGCATTAAAATCGACTGACTGTTGCAATAAACTGCTCGCATAATGAAATATGTCCTGACAGCGATGTAGTAATATATTTTGTTGGTTACTGGGAGTCCTAATTTAATTTACGTATTGATGAATAAAAACCGTATTAAATTGCATGAAAGTACATTTAGACGTTCCTGGTATCATATTCCAATAATTTGGTTTCAAAATGAACTATTGAATCGATTTTTGTATAATCATAATATTGGACCACTATTACAAGATTTTTAAAATCGATCTACCATTGCCGGAGATAGATAGATAGAAGTAAAACCATACAGAAAAAACATACAGTTGAACAGAAAAACTCTTATTTATAAAGATTTTATGAGATGGAAAGGAGTGGTTGCCGCGATGACAAGTAATAAAGATGAATGGAAGGAAAATACGCATAGCCTCGACCACATAATATATGAATGAGCAAAAAGCAGGGAGAGGATAATGATGAGTCGAATAGAGAAGCTCCCCTTAATAAAGACGCTTAAAAAAGGAACGTCAGGACCTAAACGTCAGATAATAAAAATTTAATGTAAATTTGATGTTGTTTTGAACTCTATAAAACTATTAGGCACATTTTTACAGAAAAATATCTTTACAGAACAACTTAGTTACAAATTAGGTTCACAAAAACTAAACAATAGGTACTGAAGTAAAAAACAGCTCTGAAGAAGAATCAGTTGGCAAAACCAGTCGTTAGGCACAAAAATTTAACAATAAGGCACGGCCGAAGACCTCGGGGGCAAAAAACAAAATGTATAAAAACTCCAAGGTCACTTATGGAGTTTGGGTCTGGTTCTTAGTATGGATAAAACGACATCAAACCTTTTTATTATTCAAGGGAGCTTATAATGAATCATGAAATGCAATTTTCGGCACTCAATTTAGATTTGGTGTCTGATACTGTTAATGGATAAATAAGTGTTGCCTTAGATAATATTTATGGGTGCGTTCATAAAATGAACAATACAAAACGTGGGACAAATTTTTGTGACAAGCCCGTTTTTTCATGGATTTCTTTCGTCCAAGGTCCAGAATGTTTGTTTGAGAATCTTGGTTTGAAGCAAGCAGTATTATTACTCCCTATCTTTTACCGGTCGGACTGAAACACACACAACCAGTCCGTCAACCGTATTGCACATAATACATTTTAACTAATAAAGACATAAATAGAGTTGTCCCACTTTGCATAAAAATAAAACCGAATTTATCAGTTGACAACCTTAGCAGCGAGTAGTTTTCGCAGTGGTGTAACAACCCCAGTAATTACACGATTCGTATTCACGTAAAGGAAGTGAACACAAAGGTTGAATATAATATGAACGAGTTAAGCTTCAGCTAAACTTGGAGGGTCACCATGCTAATTACCACTGTGCGCGACGTGTTGCGATTTCGATCCCCGCATGGGACAAGCATTTGTGTGATCCACAAATGCTTGTTTCAAGTCTGGGTGTTCTTTGTGCATGCGATTTGAATGTTTGTGAAACCCCCGCGACACAAGGATTAATTTCCCTAGTGCGGAAGTCGATTTTTTTAGAAACAAAAAAAAACTATCAGATTGATAATTATTACTCAATAGTTAACACTTGATACCTGCTCTGTTAGTAACGTAGCAGGGGCAACGTTTATCTGCACGTGATTACTCTAAATAAATATTTCATTTCTAGACATCATCCATGCTTGTTATTCATCACTAGACCAAAACGGTGGTAAACAAGCTAAATCGACCGTAAAATGCAATGAATGAGTTTCCTCCATGACAATCACGTGAGTCCAAACAAACGACCTCCTTACTTCTAATGCTTAAGGTCGAAACTCAAATAGCTTCTGATTGTTATTCACATCTTCAATGAAAAAGAAAAACAAAAGAAAATCTAGAACGAATGTGACTTTCAATGCCTTATGTAAAAAAATAAAGGAAAATCTATTTATATTTCGAATTCTCATTACAGATTGCCTTACATTTTGCAATGAAGAACGTCAAGTACCTACCAATGACGGTTAAGTATTACTGTATGCAACTATTTTGTAAGAGATCGAAAACTTACTGTGTGACTGTCAAGATCAGGTTTCTATTTTATGAAATCTGTGATGCTGTGTTAGCAAAATTAAAGTTTTTCTGCGTTGACGTACCTGAAACAAGTAATTAAAAGTTTAATTATAGAAGGCTGTGAATGCTTTATTTTTAGATTGAAAAGTGTGAACAAAAAATGGATTTAGTTATTTTGCTTCTTATAAGTACGGAGGTAAATATGCACTCTATTAATAGATCTTATGACCTCTATAGAGGCCATAATAACTGAATTTGTATTCCTAATGTCTATTTACATTTGTATCTAGGTCAAACAAGTCAAAATGTCCTATGTGTAGTAGAAACCTTTCGGTTAACAATAAAAAATAATTTTAAGCCTTTACACAGTCTATACTTAATCTATATATATAAAACTCTTCCGTTACTGACTGACTGACTGACAGACAACGCACAGCCGAAACTACTGATCGTAAAGAGCTGAAATTTGGCATGTGTGTTTGTTGGGAGGAGTAGGCTTCCACTAAGAGAGGATTTTTGGAAATTCCCCCCCAAAGGGGAGAAAAGGGTGGTAAATTGAAAATGTTTTTTTCTCAATGGAACCCACGCGGACGAAGTCGCGAGCTAAAGCTAGTTTTACCCTAAACGTGTAGCAGAGACGAATTCAACCCTTGAAACATAGCTCTTTATGGAGCACCACTCAAAGTTAAAGTTATTTTAGTTTAGACTATTTAGAAGACCTATAGGCCGACCGTTTAACTCGCGTACCGCCTGCGCGGTGAAGGGAGCGGGGGGAGATGTTAGCGGATGGGTGAAAGGGGTGAGCGGAGTATATATTTTGGTACCCCCGCTCCCTTCTTACCGCGCAGGCGATACGCGAGTTAAACGGTCGGCCTATTTGTCAAAACCTGTTCACATAATTATGCCGGAACAATTAATATATTTCGTCGTTTACAAATTATATGTTTTAAATAAGGTGGGAACGTTACACAATAGTTTACAGTAAGGCCAAATTAAATGTTCAGTTATATATATACAGATAATGCTTTTGCAAAACAATTGTGAATTAAATAGTTCTGGTCGTATATAATTGTCTGGTAGCTTAGATCAAGGTAACCTTACATGGTACAGGACAGGTTTCATTCGTTCTCGAAGATATATAACTATATAAAATGTTGTTAAACGCCAACACTCGCATTGATATAATAATATTTCTGTGATTTTCTAAAAGTGTTGGGAAATGAAGGCGTGACTTTTAAAAGTGTTTAAATCATTTCTTTTACAAAGTTTTTCTCGCTTTTCCTCCGTCTTAGTAGTAGAATAAAGGCAATAAATAATGATGGCGTTGTCTTCCTGAATGACAAATATACGGATTTGTTACACTATCCTAGTTCTTCTTAATCCATTTTCCTTATCTTTACCGTTGTCAATATTATTTAAATTAACTCAATTTACATAGGTAGTATATTTTTATCCACGGAAATACGCAATACGAATTCAAGAAAATGTCACAACAATATGGATTTTGTTAATACCTAACAATATTTTCACAAAGTTGGAAGAGGGATATTAACTAACTCTAAAATTGTACCTACCCATGTCTATGTGAGTTACACGTATGAAAATAATTTAAGACTCCATTTCTTAGAAGATAATAAAACATTGAAATCATTATATCTGGCAGAGAAAAGGGAGTCTACCAAAAAACTTCATACTTTAGTGGAAACCCAAAAGTAGATGTATTAAAACATATGCGTTGCCTTGACAATCAACTACTAAATATTCATACGAAACAAGATCCTCTGATCAAAATTCTCTCGACGTGTTCAAATAAATTGTGAACACAATTAAACAGACGGATTCCAGTGGCCTTGTGCCCGCGTGTTTCTTGCTACCATAGTCTTCGAAAATTAGTTTTTACTGCATTAATTACAAATTTCGTGATGCTGTTATTAGCTAAGCTTTGCTGTTGTTGGGTTTGAAAGAATTAGGCTGCAAGTTCTAGCTTACTGACTAGTTCATGAGTCATCACTGCATAGATTAAAACAAAGTCGCTTCCCGCTTTCTGTCCCTGTATATATTATATGCTTAGATCTTTAAAACTACACAACGGATTTTGACGCGGTCTTCTTTTCAAGTGGAAGGTTCATACGTTAATAAACGTGCAACGTGCGGGTCCGCTTGTATATCCTTAATGTTTATCCTGTAACACTTTTGAGTATTCTAAATATGTGTATTAAATTTCTAATTTAGACATACAGTATATGCACACAAATATTCATCTTTACTTAGTATAAAACAAAATCGTTCCCGCTTTCTGTACCTATGCTTAGATGTTTTAAACAAGGCAACGGATTTTGTTACAGTTTTTAATAGAAGAATGATTCAAGAGAGAGTATTTGTGTACAATCGTAGACATATATGTATATTATATTGCGCTATCCGGGGCTGGTCCGGTAGTTAATTATAAATATTTTATTAATAAAGTAGCTATTTTCCGAAGCTCCGCCCACGGCAAAACTTTTTTTAATGTCATATTATTATAGCCTATGTCATCCGGGGATAATGTAGCTTCCTAACAGTGTAAGAATTTCTCAAATCGGTTCAGTAGATTCGGAGCCTATTCTCAAATCTTTCCGCTTTATAATTTTAGTGTAAAGAAAGAAAATGCATTTTAAGACTAAAACCAAATTATATTTAAAATCACTGTCAAAAATATTGTCGTACACCTCAGATGTAACGTAACAATTAACAATTGTTAGCAGGTGGCTTCGTCCAAAACATTGCATCGTGCATCTGACACCTGCACATATTTAGCTTTACCTACTACAACGTGCGTGCCTTATCTATAGGCCATGCAGCGATTACCATTAGTAATCTGTGCAGTCATTAAATATTAATATTCTGCATGTATTGTGTTGTATTGAGGGCGGCCTAGAAAATATTGCAGGTTTGTGCAGCTCATATGTTTAGGTCTTCGACCCAGATAGTGTACCTACCTATTGATTTTTGGATCAAATTTCGACAAATAGCGTAGGTCACTAGAAAAAACAGTAGCCTCGTCCAATCCCTCGACAAATATAAATTCAGAATCCTATAATACAAAATTTCACCACTCCGGGGTAGGCGAAATATCCTTGCTAAATCCGTACCAGAAACGCAATATTTCCAATACATCCCATAACAATTGAAAGGTGATATAAATCGTAGGAAAACAAACAAAAATCTGTCACTAAAAATACCACTGCGACAAATTAAACAGCAATTTAAGTTTCAACATAAAATAAACGCCTCGTTAGAAATAAATCATTACAATAAGTTGTGCAACTTCTGAAACTCGTATCCAATGCTTTAGCATCGTCCATCAAAGAAGAGCTGTGAAGCAACTGCTGACTAAACGGACCGAACACAATCTTAACTGAGGAAATAATATCCGGAACATTTCGGAATGGACTTAGCAACTGGATGGCGTAAATCTAGACCAAGACAAATAAACTATGAGCATTATTTATTACACATCCGTGGAAACACTGACATTGATATCGCCTTTATTCTAAAGTAATTAGGTCGATTTTCGTAAGTTTTTGTTTGTTTGTTTGTTTTTGAAACCAAATTGCAGCTAGCAAATTTTTAAAAAATGGTTTTTAAATTAAATGCTTGTAATTCAATGAATTAAATGACTTTTGGTCGTTTTTGGTCGGCATTTAAAGGCAGTTTAGTGCATAATGTTGCAGGTTTGAACCCACTACAGGCAAGTACCATTATGAAACTCATATGTACATACTTTAATGATCATTCTTGGTGAAAGAAAACATCGAGAGGAAACTAACCAAATCGCCAATACGCGTATGAGCAAGTGTGGGAACTTGAGAATCTGGAATGAAAAAAATATTTTCCCGTGCCTTAAAACAGAAAATCTAAACAAAGGCCTATTTAGATATTAAAGAGATTTACTTAAGCATCTTTGATTTTTCAATTTCTCTACAAAATTGAATAATATATTCTGAGAAAAAAAATACCTTTACACTAATGAGATGAGAAATTAATTACTTCAGTAGGATAACACCAACTGACCCTTAACCTCCGTGGCACAATGACTCTATTCCTACTTTATTTTATGGCTGAGTGAGTACTAAACATTTCACAATGCCATTACACAAAGAAAAAGTCTCGGTGAACGCTAATTACCTGTAAATGCGATAAGCCATGTTCACATGTTTATGTACGTTCTCTAAACCATGTACACTCTACTGCACATCTTTAGCATAAATTTGATGTTCATAGTACACTTATCTCAAAGCATTAGGACTCAATTTAGTTAATTTGTTGGTAACATTTTCATTCGGCTCACTGTACATTCCATGTATATACCACACTTGCAGAAATATACGAAGCTACATAAACAAGTACAAAATGAAAAAAAAATATTTTCAGTACATTTGTAGATATGCAATTGCAAGAAACGATAACCATCAAATATGATGTCGAGGACGGTCATAATCCTTATAAAATTATAACCTCCAAATGTTATCAAAAAGTCTTTTAATAAAATTACTTACGCGCACTCATGCATTTACCTTTTAGTCTAGTCTGCTTGCGTGCGACCACGGCTAGTATATCCCGGCCGAAACGTCAAGACTAAAAGGTAAATGCATGAGTTCGCGTCAATTCCCGTGACGTAATATTATTAAAATCATGCAACGCGATAGTTTAAAAGTTATTAAAAAGTCATCTTAATTTGGTGTGTATTGTTAAAAATATTTATAAGAACAGCATTACAAAAGATAACTAATAAATTATATGCTCTCTCGTTATGCAACAGCGTTTTAAATTAAACTCTAATTTAACCACCAGTAAAACTAGATACAAAGGCAATTTCTTGCAAATAATTATTCATAAAAATTAGAAAATAAACATTATGTAATACTTGTTTGACATCAGTTACTTAATAGCGTTAAAATCGCTGACAATTTGTTGGTAACGAAACATATTTTTAAATTGGTCAATTTGCCTTTTCCATTTCACGGTAAAAAAAAAACATTTTCGCGACTACCTGAGAGCTTCGATGACTATATTTAGGTTTTAAGAAGACTTAGGTTGATGACGTCAGAAGGGATACACGTAAGATGCTAATGATTAAAGTGATAAGCGGTATTTTATGTGTCTTAACGATATATTGGTATCACCCATCACATTGATTGGCTAACTCATTATTGATAAGCTTTACGACGGCCTTTGCTTAACCTAAGATTTTGAAGAACTGTAGTACTTAGTAACTCCCTACAGGTTATACCTACCTATGTTATATAATAAAGGCTGTTGCCAACTTTTTAACTTAAACTTAATATAAAATGATGCAATCAAACCAATAAAGTAGCTGATTAAAACCAATCATTTGTGTAGTTTTTACATAGTTCAATGTAAAATAACAAAGTTTTTGTAAAATAATTTGTTTCCTAGAAGCTAAACTCATCAATAACAAGGTTATAATTTTCACATAATTATTAAAAAAAATACATATCTTAACGAACATCAATGAACATAGTAGCGGCAAATACTCCTCATTTACACGAAAACGGAAATCTTAAATAAATGTTTTGAGCACGAACACGAAAAATAAAAAAAAAACATGATAATAGCCCAATTATAATTTTATAAAAAGAATTAACAAAAACTGAACAATCAAACCATCATGCTTGTCTACAAATACTCATTCGTGACCATTCATTTATTAATTAGCAATACTCGTACATTTAATAGGTTTTTTTTCTGTAAATTTTACACATATTTATCAAAAGGTGTGGACAATTACGTTTGACTCGTCGATGTTTGATGCTGCCGCGTATAATAAAGAAAACTCCTTGGTAAAAATACTTCACTCTTTATTTAAATAACTTTACAAACAAACTAACATCACACACAATCTCAACAAAAACGTAACTTGTTCGTCACATTAATAAATAACCAACAATGCGCATTTCAATAACTGACTCATCAATTTCCATTTCTAGAAAACTTTTGTATTTATGTCTAAAAAACTACAAATCAATAAATGCTACTAACAGACATAACTCGTCGTAGGAGTATCCAACAATGAAAAGACCCTTAAAAATAATCTGCAAAGCGCGTATCGTAATTTTTTATTATCACAACTTATTTACCAACATAATCGTTTGAAATGTTCATGACATGACTAAGTAGCTCTCATACGCGACATTGACTCAGTATCTTAATACACTGTGATCCACAAAATATGTACAATTGTACATATCCTGACATATTGACCCGACGCTCGTGCCGCCACGTTTCAGAATTGCATGCGCACGACTGTAGCGATGTGATACAGACCTCATGGGTCGTAGACGCTTGCATTGTCCTTTGATATTAAGATTGTGGCTCATTGTTGATGTGAAGCAAACTTGTCAAGATCTATATTAATTTAACAACTTCTGTGGTCTTCCAATTTTACCAGAGATATCAATGGTGAGTGGATTTATCGTCAGATTGTCAGGCTAATGAAATTTTTGGGATGTAAAAACTAAAACTAACGAAATAAAATGGATGATTATTAAAATCGGCAATCGCAATGTGTAGGTACTCCCAGAGCCAATTACTGACGGTGCCGTTTAAACACAATAAGACAAAAGTTATAATCAACCTATGTATGGTAGGGATGACATCAATGGACAGACAATCTGACAGAGACTGTCAGATGGAATTAGGACATGAATCACCCTTCTCCATACCCTACAGGAACATAGACGTATGGACATCCAACACAAAACAAAGCAAAAGCATAAGCTAATCCAGTACTTCTATAATGAGTCTATTAACATCAGTATAAACCCTCACAATTCGGTATGGTCGTGTGTAATTTGACCCGAGTTCTAAAGAATCGTGCTGCAGTCTGCAGTCCATGCACCACGGTACGTAGGTGTTCGTCCTTCCTCCTTAAATTATATTTATTGCGTGAGATAAGGAGGACACGATGAACATGATTCTGTGTTTTTGGAAACGATGTGTCTCCGTTTTAGGAGCGCGAATTTACGTAGATTAATGAAAAAAAGCACTCTCAAAGATCTCA
Source organism: Plusia festucae (assembly GCA_950381575.1). Taxonomy (NCBI): domain Eukaryota; kingdom Metazoa; phylum Arthropoda; class Insecta; order Lepidoptera; family Noctuidae; genus Plusia; species Plusia festucae. Next base: position 15,807,233 of record OX494435.1, read on the forward strand.
AGATTTATTTAACATTTTTACAAACTTATACGGAATTAAGCAATTTTGATCCCAAAAAACCCTTGTAGTCGGGACCCGTCACTGAATTTTGTCTGTGCTATATTTATTTATTATGATATCTTCATACGCCGTCTTACACAAGCTATTGATATTAATACACGATTAGGCTTCCACATGTCTTGGTTGTCTCTCAAAATTAATAGACATCAACCAGCGGACAACTTGAGCCGTCGTTTCTCATCTGTTATTTCATGCAAGAGAGACAAGTTAATTATTTAACTCCGGTCAAGGTTCGATTTAACTTCAGGTCAAATAATCGTCGAAGCAATTAAACGATAAAACACTGTTTCTTACATCGTGAGGTGTTTATTGTTTGATAAACGCTTCCTTAAGTTTAATTAGTCAGTAGTTGTGTCGGAGATCAGAATGGATGAGGTTTTTATTGTAGTGTGGGTGGGCTGAATTTGGTGCCTCATAAAAATTCTAAGTATGCTTATTATTTTAAAGTGTCTTGTGTCGAGTTGACGAATAACCCATTGAAACCATCAAAATAAATTACTAGGTATCTAAGATCGGTATTTAATATACCTGGAGTGACCGAGAGGTTATATAAAATGAACAGGAAAATTAGTTTAGTATTTAAGGTAAAAATCAATTCGAAATGCACTGCCTGAATACGGTAAACTACAGCAATAAGCCATTATGCATAGCAAATAATGAGACTTGATGTCGATCAACACTACTAGGAATCACATTAAACAAATGCATGACGAATATTCCGCCCCCGCATGACAATAGAAACAACTTGGGAAAATGAACCTTACTACTCAGTTTTTAAGGTGTACTAAATATCAACTACATGTATGTATGGTTGACTGTCCACTTCGTTCATACATCATCACTGATTAAATGTACCCTGAATGCAAATTTTCCTCTTTAAAACCTTGTGAAGATCTCCTGTTTCACCCAAGCAAATATCCACGACCTTTGTCATTCAGAGAATTAACGTAATCTAAATAAACATTTGCAAGTAAAGGCTGGGCACGAAGCTGTGACTTCGGAAAACATCGTAGATATTCGTGTTTTCGTACGTAACAAATGATGGGCACGTATCAGGGCGGCACGAAATTGAGAAATGCTGTGGTAAAGTGGTATAATATAAGCATATTTGAATCAGGGTCTGAAGCTTACTGATTTGGCGCAATATATATTATCTCATTATACTAGAATCCTAGATACTTATTGCTATTGTAATTGAAGTAAAATGGATAGCCTGCGCAAGCGCGGTTTTATATCTAAGTAATGATCTTCATTCATGTAGATTTAGCAAAGGCGTAGTGAATACCGGTACGCACTTGCCGTAGTCTTAACTTTCTAGTAATATATGATGCTTACTTGAAAAGAAAAAAATTAGTTACAAATTAAAACAATAGCAGATTTAAAAATCCGAGTTGCGCAAAGCTTGCGTAAGTGATCCCGCGGCTCTGGCAAAGGCAAGGAAAGACCAGGGTGTTTTTAGTCGGTGCAAGTCCGACATATCCCCACGCTGTGCCCTCAGCGTGGGTTGAAGTCATTAGCGTTTAACCCCGACAAAAGAAAGTTCAAAAATCAGCTGCAGGTATACCTCTTCTCCTAATATGGTAGTTCCCAAGTACTACATATACTCACTAAGAAAATCTCCTGCCTCATTCGAAATTTTTCAATTTCAAAGTCGGCTGAAGGGACTACCTTTGCTCTAAGCACATTACATTTTATCATTAAATTATTTCAATTATACTTCTAGGAACAAAGTATAACAGTTTCCGAGTAAGGATGTACTATTGTGCCCATTGTGTTCTTACATTGAAACCGTGTTTGATATGCAAAGCGAATTTATTTATCGTCGGCACTTACCTTTGAATAACGTCTTGTGTTTAACAGTAAATAAGTGTTTTTGTATGAAGTTTTATGTAAACTTATTAAAGTGTAAAAGGAATACTATTGTTTAGGATTATTTAAATAATTGACTTTCAGAATCACGAGGATTCCTTTACACATTACTGACAGAAAGGACACGTCATGATTCTGATAGTTGAGAAGAAGGAAACTATATATCAAGTAAGAAACCTATTGGCAATGTACTTTGAAAATAACAAGTTGACCATAACTGACAGAGCTGCAATTTATGCACCATTTGAAATGTTCTGACTTGTGACGGAAATTGGAGTAAATTCCAATGCTACGCAGTTTCTAGAACCTGCGCCCGCGCCGGTTGACCCAGCACTAACATCATAAAATTAATTGCAGAAGGTTCATACCATGAACGATAAAGTTTAAATTACAATTGTTGCTAAGAAAAAAAGCACGACAATTGACATTGATGGTTGGACAAATGGACATGTAGTCACATATTACCTATTACGGTATAATCAATTACACTAATGAGACATACTTGTAACGCATTAAGTACAAATAAACTGTAATTGTAATGAAATCCTAGGAAACTTGCTATAACTTCAATAATAATTTGGGGAAGTACTTAGTTATATCTACTTATACATTCCCTCTGCAGATCCTAAAGCTAAATTAAAATAGACCAGTCAGTTTTATTTTATACTAGCTGTGCCCGTGACTTCATCCGCGTGGATTTTTTTTATTATTATTTTTTTAGGATTTTTCTATACTAAAAGTAACCTACGTTACTCCTTATTATATCAGCTACCTGCCCGTGAAAGTCCCGTCAAAAACAGTCCAGCCGTTTCACAGATAAGCGAATTTTATTTGTATATGTATAGTAAATAGTTGTATAGATTTCGTGTAAAAATAGACGTATAAAACAAAGTCAACATTGGAAAACCAGAATACAATTCTTAAATGTAGATTTATCAAGAATTACGTATAAAGCTGAACTTCTGTCCTCTTGTTTCATAACGTACAGCAAAGAAACATGGTGTCCTCCGACTAGACACCACTTTCATTTGACTGCGACACTTTTAATTAATACACCGTCATTCTAATGGTTTTTATACGATCACTTGAACACAGGATATGTGTAAAACCGGTTTGCTGTCCCATTCACGTCAAAATTGTACACTCGAATAGTCACCTATTAGATATCAGTATTTTTTTGTTGATCAAAGATATTCACGAAGACTTGACGACTTCATCGGACGGTCGGACTTTGTACGTTTTTATTTAGATTGTTTACATTTTATTAAACCGAATAATTCTTTATTTATTTGCGTTTTATACGTAGTCAGGTAACATGAAAAATCGTTTTAAAAATGTATATTATCAAATATATGTAAACAATGATTTCTTTAGAAACTTGCGTCATAGCTGTGTTTGTTATTTCACACCTAGTAACGGCACCATCTAAAATCCTACATATCCACTGTGTGACGTAACAATCTCTTGGAATCTTTTAGAAGAATCTGATTGTATAGACTTACAAACAATTTGCATTAGGTATATAGATTTTTACTGAGATTAGCATGCACTAACAGTATCTTTAACGCCTGCGCAAATCGGTCCAACTTTCTCTATAATTTCAATCAATCATTTAGCAATAATCAATGTATTACTGGCATACTTTTACTAATAAAATCCTATATGTTCTAAAACAGTTCTTTGGCATTCGTGATGTCTCATCATTATCATAATTACAATAAAATAACGTGTTGGTTTGGCATTTTAATGAACACCATATTAATATAACATTTGCGGCTAATGACCCGGACCGACGACAATATTGGCTTAGGCAAGTTTATTGAACATTTCTTGACACAATTTCTTACAAACAAACCACTTTAATTATTTTAGTAAATATATATTTCTTTATAACTGATTGTACCGTTCCCATTGCTTTATTCTTATTATGCGTATACGTAATATATATATATATACCTATTGAATATTATTCCATAGGTTATTTTTATCTACTAAAGGTTTGTTAAATCGATACCATCTGTTATACCAAGTTCGTTCGCCATGCGACGATTATGGTCAGCTACAAAATGCGAAATATTTTAATAACAATTAAGTGGACGATTTCTAAACCTATAAATGGTAGTTGAACGATTAAAAAACGATAATAATTACAATGAAGGTGACAATGACAATTAGGTAGTTCAAATACGATTGACCTGAATTAGAACAATGAACAAATATTTTAATAACTAACTTTTTTAATTTTAAACAATAGTAATTGTTCCTTTATATTGTAAAAAAAATGATGTTCATAGTTATAAAAATATCAAAGAACAATTTGCTATTAAAATTTTCCATAAAAAAAAGGTCCCCCTTTGATTATGAGTCCAACAAAACGTATGTTTCACAAACGACGGAAATTAACATTTCCATATACTTTTCATTCTTGTCTTATTCATTTACATTCAAATTCCTATTCACCATCTCAAAACCCACTTATTTCTTATTCATAATCCTTAATCATTAAATATTTTAATAAACAATCAACATTTCCTACTGTGAATCAATCGAAAACAATTCCATTTATCCAAACATACGGATAAATCAATGAATCAATACAAGAAATGATTCCAAAACAATTCAATTCATCCAAACAATTTTCCAAAGTCAATAAACAAAAACAACGAGCTCATATGTTTATAATTTGCGGTCGCCGGCGCCGACTCAACACTTTCTCTCGATACAAGACACGAGAGAAAGTAAAAGTGGCTCGTCCACTGTTTCATACCGTCATAAGTCCACTTCAGTATTGAATAACTCATACTGTATTATCTAAGTGTGTGTTATGTGCTTAAATGTTGATTTTACGTAATTCCTACACGGAATCGTATGTCGCAGATTATTATTTTTAACGTAAAGAAATATTTTGATTAAGGTTTGTTGAGATCATCTGTAGCGACTGCGTATTTCCCTAACATTTTTATGGTATGTCCTGTTATAAACATAATTGTTCCTTATAGATACGCATTAGAGTTCACATTGTTACGTTGTGAGGCATTGCTCTCGTCAAGAGCAGATGTTTTTCTATTTAGATTTTATAAACATACATGAGAATTATAGGTTAATGAAGTTTATTAAAGAAAGTATGTGCCATTGTGAAAGATGAAAGCATTTGTTTGTAAACAATATTCTTGCAATCAATTAACAATCAAGAGTTTTCACAAGAAATTTCAAAACAAATGCACGGTATTTACCTGTAACAATACTTTATAATATATTCCCCCATCTATTCAATTAGCAATCACAATAAACAATACAATAGCCAGTAGTAAGGACAAAGTTGGAATGCCGTCAATGCGAACGGGTCTTGACGAAAACCCGGCAGTGAGGATAAACAGACTTGTATCATACATATATTACTATAATTTATGTACGCTGCCTTATTATTAACTTTGTTTTCTCGAGATGCGTAAAAATATACAAGTCCTGCGTAATTTTGAGTTAGACTATCTTCGCAGCTTCATATTGTGAGTGAAATCGAAACATAATGGGAGAGATGGCATTGGCATATTTATCGTTGATGTCAAATGTCAGATGTTGTAGAGGTCGTAAGTTCAAACTTAAAGCTGCACTAATGTGATGTGAGCGTTTTATTATTGCTTTAAATTTTTTAAATCATGCTGAAAGTGCGATGTGTGAACTTCTTGAGAGAACTCAAAATCTATGTAAAGACGTTTTAATAATGTAGACCTATCCACTCATGGCAAGTATTTTATTTATTTTTGTGTTGAACAAAGGCTACCCTATTTTATTCATGCTTAAATTACATATTAGTCATATTGGTATACTTCTTTATATGAATAAATACGGGAATTTACCCACTTTTTTAAATGGTAGTAATAAATGAGGGCTATTCAGATCGACATATGTAAATGTATACAAATAATATATAATCAAAACAATGTTGTTTCATTGAAATAAAAATACTTAAAACAGATTCTATCTTTTAGCTAGACAGGTGTTGATACGACGGGAACTATAATCAAAATAAACCGCGATACAATCCGTTTAAAAAATAGTTTTATTTCAACTTCTAACATTCGCAGTAAACAATAATGTTGCTACAATTGAAAGTGTGAGTTATAAATATTTACAAACTTAAAACTAATAAAAATGTACATTAATTATCTTATACTCGTATTTTTGTAGTATATGTATAGTGTACAATAAAGAATTAAGAATTAAAACGTTGCGAATATACCACTAAAACAAATATACTAGAGAAACCGTGAGTCACTTCCCTCGACTAAGTTTAACGACGTCCGCTCCATGCAAATTGTTCTACAACATCTATATTTTGAAGGAAGCTCTAATCTCTACACTATACTATGATAGCTTAATGTATATCGATATAACGGTCACTGTTCTGTTATTTTTTTAATGTTTTATTACTTTCTTTTGAATAAACAAAGTTAGTCAGCTGTAATTAAAAAGGTTAAGTTACGCTTGTCAAGCACAGTATGAGAATGGATGCCCATTTATTTACATGTGGGTGCGGAGAAAGGAGGTTAACTGAAAAGTTTCTGGTGGTTAGATGTTTAATTAGTTCCATATAAAACAAATGAGTAACAGTAAAACTGGAAGCCACCAAACAAAGTTATGAAAGGCCTAGATGACGCTCCCACAAAAACACTCAAATTGATCGAACGTAAATATTATCGTCTTTGGGTATGATCACAAAAACTGTCGATTTTTATAAACATTTAGTCACGACATTGGTTATGTATAAGTAATTAAACCTTTGATAATACTAGGAACTATTTTTTTTACAAGCAATTTTATTTAAATTATAAAAAATATACCTTGGGAAAAACGTAATGAAGCTATATAAAAATACACAATTACACAAAGTGTATTTAATAAACCAGTCACAATTATATATTATGTTGCGGATATAAAGAACCTTCAATCCATGGATATATTTCTAAAAAATATTGAAACGTGTCAAAGCTAATTTTTACGCTATTATTTGTAACTTTTGCGTATTAATATTTAAAAGAGCGCAGTGTGATATACTTACTCGCTTAATCTGTAGGCTCATTGATTCAAAGAGAAAACATACGAAACTTTTTCAAGACGACAATAGAGGATCGTTTGTTAGAAGCACACAAAAGAGTGTATATCAATGTCAACAAACATTAGTTCAACAAAAATTATACAATCATATCACGATAAAAACGTGAAACGCGGATATCAACAACTTAGAATAGAAATATGAATACGCCAACACTTACCCATCAACACGTAATTAAATAGAAAAATACCATAATGTTGTGTAATTAAGACACAATTTTAATTGGCACGCCCCGGGAAAGCAATGTTCGTGTCGCCATACAAATACGGTATTCAATTTAGCGTGCGCCGGCGCTTTTCCCGAGCTAACTTCGGCTTTCTAGCGGCGCGCGGCGGCCCGTGCGTGACGAAAAACGAAACGTCAAACATACATCTATCCCTTTTCTTCCTATATCATTATCTCTGTCTTAAGTTGTGGATATGTAAATATATAGTATTCATAAGGTTATAACTGTATAAGCTATTAAGGAACCCATTGAGTTGAGGATATCAATGTGGATGTATCAGCTTGCGAGGCACGTACTAAGATCATACATGGGACATGTTTAGAAAAGTTGAGACGTGAGAATGTTTGCTGGTGGCCAGAATTTTGGTACCTAACTTATAAATCATAATATAGCATAGAATCATCAAAACGAGCCAGATATATAGTTGCTGTTATCATAACTAGCTGTAAAAAGAAAATTTACTATGTATAAAATTGTGGTAAACTCAGTAAAGGTCTTCAATACGAAATTGAACACTTTATGTTTAAGTAAAATCCAAACCAAACAAACATAATGCATTTCTTATATAATCGTATTTATTTAGGTAAAACTGGGACTCGCAATACAGAAACAATACAACGACCGTTAAAATCACATAATGGCGCGTACAATACTACCCACATTTATACAATTATCCGTGTTAATCAGAAAACAATGGAGGACGACATTGTGGCTACCTTGACCTGATACAAAACGGTTAAATAACAATACTGTTACAATCAAATACATCAGAGCTTTCGATACAGTTCCGTGGTTCTACCGCTTGGCTGATCACTTCTTTTCTTATCAGAAATCTTTTGTACGGCTCAAGTCTTAATCAAACAGCACTACTAATAATAAATTCCCTTATAATATAAAGAATTAAAAAGTAGATCGTAATTGAAAATGTTCTGAATTTACACGCTACACATTGGTAAAAAATAATAAAGGTAGATAGAATAGATGTTCCGTCTTAAGGGTGAAATGAATAAACAAAATACAAGGAATTGTAATAAAATATACACACAGCCCCATCAAGAGGACGAAACACTTTAGGCAAACTTAATGCATAGACGGGAATAAAACAAACAAATAATTACAAAAAGTCTACAGAATTGCAAATGCAACAGAACAACCTTCAAACACTAAATCGCGTTCCGCATAATAATTACCCATCTAAATACAATCACAATCTAGTTTTGATCAAGAACTAAGACGAAATCGATAAATTTACTTACAAAAGACAGATTGCTCCATCCTCGACCAGAAACATCGTGACTGATCATCATAATTATGAACAAATACTTAATTACAATTAAGCTTAGATTATTATACATTTATTATTAAACTCAAATAACAATGAAGTATATAATGAACCACAGTTTTAAAATAAACATCATCGCAATGGCCGCTAGCCTCTTCGCTTTTTCCGCCGTACAACCTCGGTGATAAAATCTTTAACATACACCATTATCTTTACAGTCAATGTAACTCTACTTGCAATATACATAAAGACGAAGTTCAATTGTTTAAAACCCATTGAAAAGTTTGCAAAAGTGCGCCGTGGATCGTTTGATGTGTACAACATTTAGTATAATTTGAACAGAAAACTTCATAACTTGTTGTAGAACTACATAATTTGCATTTAAATATACATAAGATTTTGTTCTCTATTTTGTGCTACATAAAGTCAGTTATCGTGTGTATAAATGTTAAATTAATTATTATTAAAGAACATTCCCTTGAGCTACCTCGTTACGTAAGGCATGTCTTTTGAAATTTAACATCCAACAAAACATAGACCAAAGGTTAAAATTATAACTAAAGCAACGAAATTTTGGGTTGTAAAATCAAATCAAACGTCTGCTTTCGTTTTAATTAGATCCTATAAAAGTCCTAGAATGAAAGTTTTGAACAAATGAACAACAAAATGAGGAACTTTCGTGTCCAACCTATACAACATTTTCAGCTGAAATTTCAAACATCAGATTTGCGAAACTAATTCCTGAGTAAACATAAACTTTATAATCATTTTCAAAGTGCTAGTGACAACGTTGTGCAACTACGTAACCGTCCATTTATGAGACATCAAATCTTAATACATCTAACATCATGATGTCAAGTATAGGTCTTGAGTCTTAAGCATACGGAGCTCCTAATGACCACCGTAATGGAAAGCATGAGGAAGCAATTCTAAGCCAGCTATTAACGACACAGTGAGAGTAAGTTAATATCTTTAATATGATATAACAGGAAAATATTAATATTATTACTTACCAGAATTATTATCAACTAGCTGTTGCCCGCGGCTTCGCTCGCGCGTAAAGTAAAGAGTAGTATTAAAGGTGTAAGATGTATTCTGTGACTTTCAAAGTAAGGAGAATGTATAAAATTTTTCATCTAATATTATGGCGTTAAAATAATAATAAAAGTAAAGTAAGTAGCAAAAGCATTTGTGTTATGGAATCGGATACAAAAAAGGTACCATAAACACCCAGACTCCAGACTATGTATAAAAGTCATTATCTTATCTATTTATCTTTTCATCTGTCTATCTTTGAGAATACTGAACTTCACATACCAACTATTTCAGCCCTTATTTCACCCCCTTAGAGGGTAGATTTCTAAAATCTCGGAAATACATCTTATTTATTTCTAACTAATAACCCTTGTATGAAATTGAATGTGTCTATCTTTGAAAACGACACAATTCATATGCCTACAAACTTCCAACCCCTTTTTCACCCTCTTAGGGGGATGATTTTTAAAATCGCTGAAATACATCTTTTTTAATTTCTATTCAGAAACCCGTATACGATATTTCATGTGTCTATCATTGAAAATACCGAACTTCCCATACAAACTTTCAACCCCTATTTCACCCCCTTAGGGGATAGATTTCCAAAAAAAGTCTTCCTCAATAAGTGGACTATCTAACAGTGAAAGAATTTTTCAAATCGGTCCAGTACTTCCTGAGTTTAGCGCGTTCAAACAAACAAACTCTTCATCTTTATAATATATACAGCGTGTAACAAAAACCCTGTCCAATCCCTGAGGGTATTATTCAGTATCGTACTGCGAACACATATACGTAACTATTAAATGGATTGGAGATTATAAATTTTCTCCAGTCAAAATAATTAAATACAAATAAAAACTGATCCAAGGCAACAGCTGAACAACTGACCACTCCTCAAAGTTCACGTACTTAATACCTACAGTTTTGTGTCAAAGGAGCCGCGTATGCGAGACGGTTCATGAACTACCACGAATACGCCTTTATTGGATCGGACAGGGGTTTTGTTACATGTTGTATAAAGTATAGATGAATAATTATAGTATCTTAGCCATGTGCAGCGCCCCTTATTGAACTCCACTGCGGGTGACGTAACCTACGACAAACTTATTATTTGCGGTTGGTACAGTATTCGGGTCTACGGATCGAACCGCAAAATTAAGTTTGTTTTTTTTTTATGTACTTTTCCGGGATAAAAACTACCCAGTGTGGTGCCCAGGATATTAAAGAACAATTATACCAAGTTTCATCGAAATCGAATAGGTAGTTTTTGCGTGATGCCTGAACAAACAGACAGACAGACAGACAGACAGACAAAAATTTTTCTAATTACATTTTTGGGTTCGGTGTCGGTCTAGTAACACACCCCGCCATTAATTTTTTTGATATTTTCAATGTACAGAATTTTCACTTCTACAGATTTATTATAAGTATAGATATTATCTTACCAGAAATTAAAAGAAAGAAGCAATTGAAATTAAACAAAATTTTTAAAAATAAATAAAATGCATAAATACTAACAAATAGATACAAATGTATAGAATTGCAAAAAAAAGTCTGAGTATGAATTTATGAAACTTATTTTAAATTTAAGAAAAAAACATACATCTAATCGTCAATTAAAAGAGTACATAACAATAACCTCAAGTCTCAATCTTAACGTTTCTATAAATACGGCGTGATTTATAATTCGCTACATATTAATTACAATAATCACTCGGCCGTTAAATTACACATCTAAGGTTATGCTATGTTCGATCATGGACCATTACATTGAGAAGCCTATCTTTTGTTTTTGAAGTCAAAAGATCAAGGAACTAAAACGTGTCTGTTTTGAATTAGTATATGAAGCGGCTTTTGCTGAATTCTGTCTCGAACAATGAATTTACTTAGGGTCATCTAAATATTCAAAAGGTAACTTTAAATATATATTTTTTAATCTATCAATATGCCACCACACTTGTAAAGCTTCCGTATTATCGTCGTTAAGGTATCTGAATCACTTTGCGTTACTTTATGTCAACACTACCGTCTTAAGTAGGTACTGTTCTCACGCTGTCGACATAATTTCAATAATTTAATTAAGCACCCAAGTCTTACAATTTCAGACATGACACCAGTCCTTTGTGTGTCACCCCGATACGATCGACGTCTGTGGTTGCAATCTGACTGTTACTACAACTACTAACCAAATTGTAATGTGATTCTGATGCGATTTCTCGTCTTAAACTAGAACAATGCATAAATTTGCATTTTCAGTATTATCACGTTGTTGATTTGCGATTTGTTGTAATAATTAATGTTTGATTTATATATTATTTTTATTCTTATTGTTGTTACAAATACTTCAAAAATCAAATAATTATGTTTTTGTTTAAACCATTCCATATTCCGTATTCATCTTTAGAGTTATGAAGACTAGAATATTTTGCTTAATTAGTTGACAGAATTAATGACACATTTGGATTAAAAGCTAAGAAGAAATATACACCGTAAAGATAGAACATATTTGTTCGTGCTTCTAAGAAATAAAGACGTGAAACTGTACCACAAACCGCTTTAATTAATTTAGTTTTGCAAGCCTATCCCGACCATAAGTATTTACACAGAAATCATTCTGTGGAAATCCACACACTGCAATTTCCATACGCAACATTCCCTTACATAAGCTATTACACAAGCGTTAGATAATTAAATAAAAGCAATTAATTTATAGAAACAACATGGCTTTTATGTAAGAATTTAGTGGAACACTATCTTAATTGTTATTATGCTTGAACGATACTGGTGTGGTATTTAACCTACCAACCTACTGAGAATACTTCAGTTTGGTTGCAAGAATTTTCTATCGCCAATGGACATCATCTATTTCTACATCTATGGGGGAAACAAATCTTGAAGATTCCGGTCTGCATTATAAGCTCTATGATTATGTTAAACAACAAGAGCTTGAGAAAGAGGATTTGCCGGTTGGTTGTATAATTATTTAAAAAGTTATAGGTATAAAAAAATATTATTTGTCATCCCGCAAGGCATAACTATTAGGACCTTAACAGATTTTAATCAAGCATTTAATAGAGTAAGTAGTAAAATTTAAATTGGGTTTCTGAAGTTTAAAATAATAGTTTAATATTTAAAAGAATAGTTCATATTTTAAAAAAATCCGCGTTATTTTTCCTAAAGAATAATATTTTTTACAATGCATTTACAGAATTAGCTTCAAAAGTTAAAGAAACCAAAGTTATTCCCTCCAAGCAAAATATTTTCAATAGTAAACAAAGTAGTAAAACTGCGTAAAAAAATAAAAAAAAGATTTAATTCACTAAAGCGGTCAACATGACATAGGTAGATGTAGATCTTCATTTTATAGTAGACGAAACGACTCTATAAAAACATTGTGTTTTGTTGGTGTATTATAGAACAATAAATTTGTCGTGGGAGGCAACTAAAGTGACTGTATCAATGTGAATTGTTGTTAAAACTCTAACATACAAAACACTTGTTACACACATCTGTATAAATTCATGCTATTTAAATTTATTCATCACACACACTTATGCAAATTTACTACACCTATGAAGAATTCTGTTGTCGACCTCACTTACACAGTATCAGACCTATCAAATATTGATAAAGTTGATTATTTTTACGGTAACATTCTTATTGCGCAGTCGAATTTATGCATAATATTGTGGTTGTTGGCAAATCGTCATATTTTTTAAGAACGCAAAAAGATTATGGTTTTTATTTTTACGATTTATAAACATCTAATTTAGGAACACCCATTTGTTATTTTAAGGAAAAGTCATTAGTTACCGGTATAGTTGTGTTCTTAATGTTAATAATACGAAGTCAATAAAAGCAATCCTTAAAACGTTATCTAATTAAATTTAACCAGAGTTCTGAGCCGAAAGTCACTTGAAAAATACTCGGTTTGTTAAAACGCTAAAATACAAGAAACACATATGTAATTCTAGCATGACTAGTGCGTAAATGTGCAATTTGATGATACTAGGTCCGTCTCTAATGGTATAGGACTTGTTACTTATGTCTATTTACATCTATATATCTAAATATTGAAGTAACATTACACGTTTCACAACTCTCCTTTCCAACTTTACACGTTCTTCGCTGTAAAGTACATTTTACTTGCAGGTACTCTTCAGCCGTTAGTTTACTAGCAGTTACTCTTCGGCCAGTGTCATCTCTTTCTCACTCACCGTTTATGTGTACTTGCATTTCACGCAAACTGTCTTGTAGTTTTTCAGACTCGCCAAAATCCGTATGGTTAGTTGTTACATCGAGACTATTAGGTATATTATTAACATTGATTAGCCATTATTCTTGTAGCAGTAGGCTTTCTCTAAAAAGATGGTAGTGTAAATGTACATTACGTTGTCATCCCACTTCGTACGAGTGCTAAACAATAGTTTCTTTGACAGCATCACATTTAAAAATACTCGCTTTAAGTACTTATATTCAGCTCGCAATCATAACCTTTATAAAATTAAATAAAGCACTAATAAAACAAATGAAATGATTTCTTGATAGTAAAAGTATCGCGCTTGGCGCCACTTTAAATAAACTTTCACTTAAATTGATATCAATATTGCCACCGCGAGAAAACGGAACTGCTTGTAATAAACGGAAGTAATATGAACATTACCTTTTACAACGCTGCAACAGATATAAAATCGTATCTTTATGTCTTGAAATATTCGAAAGATATTTTTTGCTTAAGATAAGTATTGTTTATCATCTTTTTGAATATTGTCGTTCGGTTGATTATTACTTTCTTTTAAAATGGTTATGTGTATCCTGTCATTATTGGGAGCAGCACAATAAATATACTATTAATTTTTATGAACTATTTTACCATTTAATGTTTTATTTCGTCTTTTGGTCTAAGTATGCGCTGTTATACTTTCTTCTATCCTAAGATATTAAAAATCTATTAATATTGCAATAAGCTACAATTTTGGAACTATAATAACATTACTACGTCTTCTAAATCTTACTTTAAACCCAACAACATTATACTCGGAATTTTAATTCGATTCCGGATTTGACATTAGCTACTGTCATTTTGTGAAATAATGATACCACATAATAATAGTGTAGTGATGAACACAAAAATCGATTTATTTGTCATGTTCCTTCATGATCACATTTTTTTATTTATTTCACACACTATTATAAAAGAAAAGTCTCAGATCGTTAATTAATCGTCAAACTAAATTATCGGTTTAGAAATATTTAATTTCCTGATATACTTAGTTTACAAGAGTAAAATTATAAACGAGAAGAATCGATCTGGAAATATTCCATTTCCATATCGAATAATTTCGCAACGTCACTATTTAGTACTTGTCATAACGTTGCAACACAGAAATTGTCAAATCTGGAATCGAATTAAAATTCCAAGTATAGTTTGTATTTGTCATCGTTGGTATTTAGTACGATTTTAATATACCCGAATTTCTCAGGACCAGCTAGTGCTATAGATCTATTTATCACTACGACTAGTGTTATCAGTTCACAAACGAATATTTCCTTATTACCCCTACATCAGTCACTACCTTCGAGCCGTCGATCAAATCATTTCCCATTGAAAGCATTCCGAAGTCACACGACGAGCGAAAGTGAAGTCACCGAAGCGTCGCATGTTTTAATAACATTCTTCGTGCGATTTATATTGTTCGAGTGAGTTTCTTCTGTTGTTTTGGAGCGGTGCGTTTGTTAATGACTGACAGATTTAATTTTTTGTTGGACAGTCAATGTTAGCATAATTTTGATTACCTATTTAGTTGTGTCTGGTTAGTTTTACTTTATTGTCATCATCTTCACCTCGTTTTATGTCATTCTCCTCTGTTATTGTTTTACTTTGGTTACTTTTATTGTTTACAACTGAAACATCAACAACAGATAGAAACGATCCTTTTGCAACTCTTTTAGCATTACAACAGTTGTCTTTACTAATGATTTCTATAGATTAAGTAATTATTTAAGCCTTCGTAACTATATGCTGTATTTAATTATGTAACCTCCATTAAATGTGTGTATGTAGGTACTAAGTACATGTTACGTTTAGGCGACTCCCACGCGTGTAACCTCGTCTTATTTAATTTTATACGTTAAGTAGGCGATGAACTTGAACGCTTGAATACGCTAAATGTTTCACATTACTCGCTTTATTTACTAAAGTGATTATAAACGTAGCCATTAAGATATGTTTTAACTCTGATGTAACTCAGTGATCTAGTCGTAAATTATTAAGGGCCATATTAAACTAAACTAACCTACTCTATAATTCTGGAGTTTTTGAAGTGAAACTTCTTTTGGCGCATGAGGGTAAAATTTTTACAGATGAAACGTCACGCCGGTATGCAACGGAAGTAGTAGAATACATTACAAATTACAATGTCTTTGAACGGAAGTGTCAGAAAAGAGAGAGAGAGTGATCGAGACCATGAAGGTTTTCATCTATACCTTCATGATCGAGACCGATTGAGAGAGAGTAAGACAGGGCGAACGTAGCATGAGCAACTAGCCGTGGAGTGAGAGTATAGCAAGCGAGTGAGAAAGATTGAGAGAAAAAGTGAGAAAGAGCGAACGTCGTATCACGCATAGTGCTATCACAGTCTTAACATCATACAGTCGTTCGACGAAGACGTCTAGACAGGGCAATCGTGCGGGGTGCGAGGGGCGAGACGGGGGAAGGGCGCTCCCGAGCTGCATACATTACCATGTTAGTAGCTCGGGAGCTAACTTTCAGGGCTATCTGGTGTTAGTTTAGTTCTATTAGTTTTAATAAATATAATAATTTTATTAAAATGGGTGCCAAGAAACCAAGATGGCGTCGACGACAATTTGCAAATTTTTCGTCATGAGTGTCATTTTCATGATTCCCGAGGTCGCTTAAACGATTATGGGGTCGAAATTAAAACCCAAGATGGCGCCGAGGAAATTTTGCAAATTTTTCGTCATCGGTGTCATTTTCATGGTTCCCAAGGTCGCTAAAAACGATTATGGGTTCGAAATTAAAACCCAAGATGGCGCCGACGACAATTTGTAAATTTTTCATCATGTGTGTCATTTTCATGGTACCCGAAGTCGCTAAAAACGATTATGGGGTCGAAATTAGAATCCAAGATGGCGCCGAGAAAAATATGCATTTTTTTCATCATGGGTGTCATTTTCATGGTACCCGAGGTCGCTAAAAACGATTATGGGGTCGAAATTAGAATCCAAGATGGCGCCGAGAAAAATATGCATTTTTTTCATCATGGGTGTCATTTTCATGGTACCCGAGGTCGCTAAAAACGATTATGGGGTCAAAATTAGAATCCAAGATGGCGCCGAGAAAAATATGCATTTTTTTCATCATGGGTGTCATTTTCATGGTACCCGAGGTCGCTAAAAACGATTATGGGGTCGAAATTAGAATCCAAGATGGCGCCGAGAAAAATATGCATTTTTTTCATCATGGGTGTCATTTTCATGGTACCCGAGGTCGCTAAAAACGATTATGGGGTCGAAATTAGAATCCAAGATGGCACCGAGAAAAATATGATTTTTTTTGTGATAAGTCATTTTTAAGATTTGCGAGGTCACTAAAAATAAAAATGAGGTCAAGCTTTCGCGGAAATGTCTATCGCGCAAAAGTTCCTGATCCAAGATTGAGGACATTTCTCTATATGAAATTACATGTATTCGTCTCAATCTCAATCTAGAATTTTTGCATGTGAGACCATAGACGAAGCGCATTTGCATAATAGTTACTGTTTTACAAATTGTGTATCTCGCTATTGTTAATTATTGTAACAATACTTATTTTTATTTATTTTAGATAAACGTTATGTCAAACAATGTAAATATTGAAGAAATAAATTGAAAAAATTAAGTTTATAATTTACTTTAATTTTCAAACCTTTTTTTATTTTAATGACAATTAAATTCCTAACCTATCTTCCTTTTTCCCTTCCTCTTAATCTTGGAAATTTAAAGTTTTAGATTTGTATAAATATAAACAAGATTTATAAATTAGTTCGCCAAAGAAGTTTCACTTCTGACATGTGTACTTTGTACGCACGCATGTTTTTTTTTTTGATGATTTATTTAACACATACGGTAACCTTAAATAGTAAACATAATTTGGATTGGACTATTTTTAATTTTTCCAATATAAATATACCTACCTGTTCAAACCCAAACAATGACAGCTACGCTAAGCATTTTACTAACTGCAATCAGAAAATTTGGCAACAAAGCGAGTCAGTCAAAGCGAAAGAATATACAGGCGGAAAAGAAACAAAAAACAACAGAACACAGCAGTACTAACAAGGCAATATGAATGAGCGAAGAGAAAACAAAACGAAGGCTATAAAGCACACAATTAACAATTCTCCCACAAGCCGACCAATAAACGTACACAAACAGGAGGCTCGCCGCGCGCCGGCATCGACAGGACGAGGATATTACAAAATAACAATTGAACGCGTTTGTAATCGAAACCACACCGCATTAGCACTAATTGCAACAATACTCATGTAACACACCCGTAACTTTACTAGCTCAAATATGCAGCACGCCCTACAGGATAAATTCAACCTTAAAACAATACAACACAGTTCCGAATAGCTTAACCTGTTATTCAATATGTATTTAGTAAGTTTTGCGCAACATACATGTTTAAAATCAGGCAGCGTGCGCGTAGCGGAACGCATTCTATTTTAGGGCTTGCTATAATATTTACGTGTTCTTAATTCGTGCACATAGAGGTTATAATTGCTTGAATTTCTCTGTTACCATACATGCCTTTGCCAATGCGTGTTGTCAACATAAAGTTACGATTAAAAATTACAAATTATATAAGTCATTAAAGCAAAGTATTCAATGGAGCGATAATGGGTACTGATTGAATTGTTGTGTGCGCAGTCAGTGACAAGATAATTTGTTTTGTTTAGTAAGGTGTCGAATTCCGGTAACGGTTTAATACAAGGCCTGTCCTATTTAATATGGCTATTCACATTACAATTAGTTTTATTCTTCGATCTTTAATGAATAAGTTGTACAAAGGTTGATAAGCAATTTGTAATTCGATACTTATGACTTGAGCCATAGGATTGTAAATTGTTTACAGCAGTATTAATGTAATAATTATATTATATTAGCAATCCTTTTGTTGGCCTTATGTTGTAAGACTTAACCTTCGTCCACTTTCAAAGGTTTCCTCATGCAAGTTAGAGTTACACACGGCTGAAGAACGGATGCTAACTGTTCAAATATTCTGAACCATTGAAATTAATCTTTCGTTGTGAAACAAATATTATTTGCATATTTATAACGAAAAAAATTTACCTTCAGACACTCATTAATCCTAAATATCTTGATACATTTTAGGGAACTATAATTAATTGTATGGAATTAGGAACTTCTATTAAAATAAAAGTTATTTAATAGAAGTTCCTTCTCTATACATATCGAGAAGAGCCGACCCAACAGTGAGAAAATTACAGGCTGATATTATTATTCATTGAAGTTATCTTTCTCGAATCTCTCCCGTTTAATCTTTGAAACCAATTAGAGCGGCAATTTTTATTTAACACTAGCTTGGCTGGCTAACGTTTCCGCCCGCGTGGGCGTCTGCTATCGCGGTTAAATTATAGCCTATAGCCTTCCTCAATAAGTGAGCTATCCAACATTGAAAGAATTTTTCAAATCGGACCAGTAATTCCTGAGATTAGCGCGTTCAACCAAACAAACAAACTCTTCAACTTTTTAATATTAATATAGATTTTGTATGTAACCCCTCCGATGCATAGAGCAGGTAAGTTAAATTGTATTACACAAGCGTTATTCAACATCAATAATTAATGTATTCGAGCAAATCATACAAAACGAGTATTCGCCTGTTTCCTGTTCGAACGAACTAAACAATGGAAAACGGAATTTCCTCTGCGAACAATATGCGTTAGGGAGCGTTTTCACTGGCCTTTGTCAGCTAAACAAACACTTGTGTGGAGGCCATTCAATGCGTTTTTATGTAGTTTTTGTTGTGTTTGTTTTACGCTGTGGTTTGGAACTATAGACGTATTACGAACTAATATATACCATTGATTTATGTTACTCTGGATTTTTCTTAGATATTAAAGGAGAGAAACTTTGGTGCTTAGATTCAGCATAAAATAACATCAAAAAGCATTTTAATTGAACCAACACCTGATGCAGAGAAGTTTGTTGTAGTAAATAAATGGCGAAAAATGCGCTTAAATAAATATGTCACCTTAAAATGACGAGACTTTTGTCCTCTCTATGAGAAGTCTAAGTTACTCCTTAATAAACAAAGAACGATGGATTGCCGATACTAATGCAATGATCTAAACCCACAATAATATTGCATTTCTGCACGCAAAATATCAATGAACCATAACCTTCTTCAAACTACATTAACGATTCAAATCATTCAAACAGATTTGAAGATTAGAATGCCGAAAATATATGGTGAGAAAAAAATGATGCATACATTTAAATTTAAATAATATTTATTTCTTTATTCCAGTCACACCTTAAGTCTCTTCTAAGTATTAAGGTAGTACGGAATATTGCACGATTTAGTCAAAAATAACAAGAGTTTGAAAATACATTTTTATGTAAGTAAATAAAAACAAACTAAACTATTATTCCATTTTTTTATTGCATACAAAAATCACATATATATGTTGTCAATGGTACGAAAGAAAATAGTCCCATACACTCTTGCATATTACCACCATTGCAATAAACAGTCAATACAATAAATTACTATTCACCCACTTCTAACCAACGCAGCTATTCACAGCATGCAAAACACGTGAATGTAATCACCATAAAACGATAATATAACTTTACAATAATATTTTCAACAACCTAAATACCAATGTTAATCCACAATACAAAATTAGAAACAATAAAATAGCTAATTCAATGTACATAAACAGAACTAGGGGACTAAGTAGAAAAGACAATTTTTGTGTCGTAAGGTTTTCAAGAGCGACATTTGAGTTTAGATAGCAAATCTAAAGATACATCTACAATCTATAATCCAAGGCTGAACTAAACTTTTGTTTAAGCTAACTTGTATAAGATATGCTAGCTTGACTAAATGCATCTTGCCTACGCCCGAGGTAAATAACGTATCAATGGTTTTCTATTCCAGTCAGTCGTATACTTAGACATTTATAAAGTATGTTAATAAAGTCAAATATCTTAAAAGAAAAATCGCAAACATACCTAGTATTATTATGGTTATGTAGGTACTCCATACATATACTCACCATCTGCAGATATTGAACAACGGGGTGGATTTAGTGTGCTCCCACACTTCTTGGTCTTATAAATCTAGGCCATAAGGACAGACGCCTTATGAAAATTTCCCCTCGCAAACAAAAAAAAAGGTAACTTATTAGGTAGAACTAATAATAATTGTACATCAAATGTGTCAATTTATCGTGTTAAAAAAAGAATATGAAGGCAAAGAACTTTATTTCGTCGTCGTTTCGTTTATTGCATGTAAATAAAGAAGTTCGGTCTATTGTTACCTACTTGAAAAGGTCATTCACGAATTGATGAGGCTCTCTAACAACCTTTGTAGGAACGTCTTAGCGTCAAAGTGAAAACCATGATTCAAAAAACCTTTTCCACACTCGAAGGCCAATTTACTAACTCCAACAATAAGGCTTGATTAAATAAAATTGCAACATTTTATTGTTTAACATTATTGTTAAAATATACGCCACATGCAAGGATGATATTTAATTTATTGACATGTTACATCCATTGAATCATAGTACATCAATGGCATGGCGAATTGTAAATAATTCTAGTACTTTATGAACTTCAAATAATACGGGTCAAATGAGAATCGTGATACGATATTTCGTAAAAGTCATTCTTCATGTCCATACAAATCAATATTGAATTAAAAAACAATTGTGATATCAATTTACGAAATCGTGTTTACTTAATATAGAAGGTGTGTTTAGATCGCAGTTCAACAATGTTGCTTTAATTGTAGTGAAGTTTTACGATCTATTCACGCGCATAATAAACGCAATTAGAATTGAGTACGATACTGAAATTTCTTATTTCGAAAATCAAAATTATCAGCATCGTAATGGTGCTGTTAAAATAAACTCAAAATCTACATTCCATAAGTAGAGTTTTGTGAGAAATATATTTTCCCAGTACAAGATTGCATAAAAGGTACCTAGGTGCTTCAACAACTTCTATTTCAAATAATTTATTTTAAGAATACTTACCGATTCTTCCAAACTCAAAACACGCACAACAATATAGCAAAAACAAAGGAACTACGATAAGCAAGTGAAGTACAAACGAACAATCTAATGTCATTGTTATGCAGTTTGATTGTACTGCCACTAGTCCATTGAAAAGTTACATTTGGGGTTGCGTTTTTTAGAGGACGCAATTTTATTTTTTTGATGTGTAGGGGGGGTCAGTGTAAAGCTAAAACCAAGTTTGTGGGGTCGCCACCCTTGTCCCCCGGCCGCCATCTTGAAAATAGGGGTCCAAGTGCTTTTCGCGATATATCTCTTAAACTATTCATCGGATAAAAGAAATTTGTTAACATGTTTTGTTGAAAATAAAATTCTCTATAACTTTGGTTTGTATTTTTTTGTCGTAGAACTATAAATAAAAAAGTTATAAGTGAAAATGTTCAGAAATTCGAGATTTTTTTTATATTTTTCGATGTAACTTTTTTTTTATCATTTCACGAAATAATTATATCAGACCATTTTTGTAGATCGTTTTTAAGGAACAACTTTTAAAAAACAACATTTTTTTATTAAATCAATAGCTAAGGTTTTACAGCGCTCCGAAGTGAGTACCTACTATTTTTCAGTACTCTTAACTATACACATATTATAC
The DNA here is from genome assembly GCA_950381575.1 of Plusia festucae. Classification (NCBI taxonomy): domain Eukaryota; kingdom Metazoa; phylum Arthropoda; class Insecta; order Lepidoptera; family Noctuidae; genus Plusia; species Plusia festucae. The sequence goes on from OX494435.1 coordinate 15,829,745, forward strand.
GTCTGTACTAATAATGTGTCATCAGTTATTGTTTATTTTGTTATTATAATTTTTTAAATTATTTTTTAGCAATATTATTAATAGTTAATTATTGACTCTTTTCCCCACCACTCACGAGGTAGAGTCTGGAGGCGCGTGTTTTTTATGTGATATCCAGCCAATAGGCATAATCCACGGTGAATTTCTACGTTTCAATTATTCCGTCCTCAGTATTTTCGATGGACAAGGCTGCGGCTCAGCATCTGATCGGCTTCCGGAGAAGGAAGGGGTGTTAATGTCGGCGGTTCATCATCAAACTCATTTTCATTAATTAATTCTGAAAGCTCTATTACTGCAAGTCTCTCCAGAACAATAGAAGCACACTGCAGAACATTTCAACCCTGCTTTTTGACATCCACACATTGCTCAACAGTTTCCTTTGCATTTGCAAAAGATCAGTTTAAGAAGCTCAGGGGGTGCCGGAGGTTTAGAGCTCTGCACTGGCATCAATAATTTTCCACATTTTTTTCAGCCCCAGTCTTCAGGATCATTATTGTTACCAAGCCACGACTGGACCTGATGGTAGACTCGGAAAGTATGGAAGCAAGCTGTGTCTTGTGTTGGAGGAAGTGAAGATAAATTAAAAGTACTTTTTGTCACTGCATTGGAGGTCTTGCTTTTGTGAAGAGAATTATCATCTTTATTACAGTATTCTCGGTAACCACCATCAGATTTAAAATTATTTTCAAAATCAATAATTGCAAAATTCTGTAATGGAGTGGAAAACAGCCAATAATTAACTATTAATAATATAATAACAAAATAAACAATAACTGATGACACATTATTAGTACAGACTACTACAGACGTATAATATGTGTATAGTTAAGAGTACTGAAAAATAGTAGGTACTCACTTCGGAGCGCTGTAAAACCTTAGCTATTGATTTAATAAAAAAATGTTGTTTTTTAAAAGTTGTTCCTTATAAAACGATCTACAAAAATGGTCTGATATAATTATTTCGTGAAATGATAAAAAAAAAGTTACATCGAAAAATATAAAAAAAATCTCGAATTTCTGAACATTTTCACTTATAACTTTTTTATTTATAGTTCTACGACAAAAAAATACAAACCAAAGTTATAGAGAATTTTATTTTCAACAAAACATGTTAACAAATTTCTTTTATCCGATGAATAGTTTAAGAGATATATCGCGAAAAGCACTTGGACCCCTATTTTCAAGATGGCGGCCGGGGGACAAGGGTGGCGACCCCACAAACTTGGTTTTAGCTTTACACTGACCCCCCCTACACATCAAAAAAATAAAATTGCGTCCTCTAAAAAACGCAAGGTTAGGCCTAAAAAATGTAACATTTCAATGGACTACACTGGGCATGCCTCGAGGCTGTCACAGACTACCCGTGCTAGCTGTCAAATGTAACATGTATATTTGATTGGTCCACGTAAGTGCTTATGGAAATTGGAATGCTCGCATTGTGATTCATAATTTGAATCTCCACCTATCATCATCAATACAAATATGGACCAGCACAGTGTCTAGCGACCTCAACATTTTATCATACCTGGTTCTTCACAAAAACCATCCACCTCCTTTTCGGTATTCTTCTACCATGTTAAGTGTTATTCACTGATATATTTTTTTGCTTGGAATCCTCGAATTATAATATGTCATCTTCACACGATCTCACAGTTAGGTAAGGAGTGGAAAAGTTCAGTCTTCTATTTAAACTAACGGCATCGGAATTATAGCCTACTCTGCATTTCGACACGTTTCCTGGCATTTAGACGCCCTAGAGCGATGGAGCGCACATCAGGAGAGGTCATTATAAATCATGGGATTGTAGGTCTGTACTGAACTTTTACATGGAATTACATAACCATTATATACAAAGTTGTTAATAGAAACACCGATTAAGGTCTAAAATATTGAAAACGAGATATGGCTTTTTCATAAGTTTGCTGTGAACTAACCAAACAAATCTATATGCGAGAATGTAAAGCCCATGTAGGTGTAGCAAGCATTTCCTGGATTTTAAAATTGACCTAATGGTTTTGCGATTAATATACAGTCATAATTATTCATGACCTTTAAATTCACACGCAAATATGGTCTCCGGTCAATAGAATGTAAAAATAACAGAAACATCTTGTTTATGTATTTAAAAGGCGTACATAACTGTTTCTAATAACAGGTAACGACCATGCTAATTTATTAAAAAAGACAGTGGTAGCTACGACGCGGAGCTGGTAAAAAAATTTTTTAGACCACTCCAATATTGACAACAGTAGGAGAGTTCATTGTATGTATTATGTTAAGAAAATATGCAATCAATTAATTGTCTTTTAAATTTTTAATAAAAAAAGTCGGTTTAAATTCTTTAAATTTTACCATTTAATATGTTTATTTTTTATTAGCTGTCAGGTTATCGATATCAAAGATCGTGCTGTAATCAATATTGTTTCTTTATTAACTGTGTATTAATTATTACCTGGTATGAGACCGCTATAAGATACTGTCCATTCGCTGATAACTACTAAACCGAATGTACCTATTTATGAAAAGGATCCAGTCTACTACTAGATCTAGATTAGATCCATTAGTCAATTTCTTTTATCAGTTTTTATTAATTTGCATTTCGTCTTTAAAAATAAGTATATTCCTAATTTATAATCTACCTTTCGTAAAGCCATGGTTACAAAACAAACCTTAATAGTTTTGAACTCATCGTTACATAACTCCAAGCCTACATCAGCATAGTCTTAGCAACCAGGGTACCTTACCTATGTGCATTGTGCGTTACGCTTCGTAATTGTAATGTAAATCGCAGTGCGGTACGAGTTGCGCAAGAGTTGACAGTCGCGGAAGGTCGATGCCTCCGTCCATCATTCAGGCTATATTCTTCTGTTTATTTACCGTTCGAGTTGGAGATTTAAGTTAGTCTCGTGTTTCATTTAATAGGGGTGTGGGATAAATAAATCGAATAATTTACCCACTAATATATTGTTTTATGATTTGGATTATATGAGGCTGTGAATAAATCGTTGATGGTATTCGTTTGAAAGAAATGCAAATACAAATACAAACATTTTTTTACGATAGCAAACGTTGCGGAAACCATGATTTTTTTATATCTGTTAATTTCTTAATTGTTTCGAATATTTCAACAAATATAAACTAAGACATTACACAAATCTAGTGTTAACATTGAAAAAAATCAAAAACTCGTACATTACGATTGTCATTGAAAATCTTTTACTCAGCATTTTATACACAAACCACGAACTAAAACTTATTTGATAAAGTGAAACTAATCGGAATACCTAATTGCTCTTCAACAAATGTTTTAATTCCGACACAGTATTAACTAACAACCAGTGATTACTTAATCACCAATAAATTAATCTTGCTTACAGACGTCCGATCAATGATTGAGAACCGAAGGCTATACTTGTAGTTTCTATTTAAAACACACCCTATTTATTTTCAGTAGGTATTGACATTTTCTTGATTGATGAATATTTCGCCTGCATGTGGTTTTCGATTTATGTTTTATTAATTGATCACTTATCAACTTAGGATAAGCGAAGTGATTAAGACTGGCGGCAGGCTTGCCTAGACGTAACATATTACATTATTTTTTCATCATGTATTTTTTTTTACTTGTAAGAAAAAAATATTATTTTCTCTATTTTTTGTAGTTCTGTTTTAGTTACTTCAATTAAGTCGTGTGCTGCTGTCTGTGCTCGCAACATGCTTTATACTATAATTCTAAACGCGAGGACTTGTAATTGGCTTTCTGGTGACTATTACCTTCTTTTTTGTTATGATTTTGTTAGCTGTAAGTCCTCCATGAACTAATAAATAAATTTCAATATGAACACAAGGTACAGATGTACCTATGTACCATAATTGAAGACTAGGCTTAGCATAGTTACCATCGAACATTTTCTTTTTTATAACGGCCACAATAAAGTCATGGGAAAGGATGATACGTATGTCTACTTTTTCGAGTGGAAAAGCCCAGGTCAATATTATTGTATGATATTATGACAAAAGTTGTTGACCTAACAGAAATACACGGAAATCCAAACTTGTATTAATGATTATTAAGTCGAAAATTTAAAATCTCGAGGCATTTGTTTATCTTTTCTTATTACGCTGTTTGTATGCTTGTCTTTTAAACTACTCAACGGATTTGAATGCAGTTGTCAGCATTAGTTAGAGTGATTTAAGAAGTTTTTTGTGTTTAATTACAGGTATATATTACTGTGCTATTCGTGCGAAGCCGACCGGGTCTGCTAGTCCACTATCATATGAATATGGATAAGTAAAGGTCATTTGAATAAAAGCTATGTTGAATAATAGCATACCGGTACTTATAATCTGACTAGCAAAACAAGTTCTAACAATTCGGATACTCTACAATATTTTGTAACAGTATACTTTGTCATAGTATAATGAAATGTTGTTTTAGCGTTAAACGTGTCCTATTGCCACAAGTCTGCCCAGTGTGTGACATCGGATATGAACAGTTATCAACAAGTCTTAAGAAAAAAAACTGTATTCTAGAAAATCTATAATTTTTTGGGGTACATAATACATAAGTTCGGCATCGTATATCGCGCCAAAAAGTAGCCTTAGGCGCCTATAGCCTTCCTCGATAAATGGGCTATCTAATACTGAAACATTTTTTCAAATCGGACACGTTAGTTCTGAGATTAGCGCGTGCGTACAAACAAACAGAGTCTTTACCTTTATATAGTGTAGATTATATTATTATATTAGACACAGATATCACTGGTTCAGGTAAATAGGTATTAGAATAAAATTTTTGTTTTGTATAGGTACGCATTAAAGTAGAGAACCTAAGCCTTTTGACATGGAAATTAATGACAAATGAAGTTTGCAGTCAAGGATACCAGGGACATAGGTGTTTGAGGAGTTCTCTTATATTTAAGGTTTTTCTAATTAGGTATTTCTAATCACTGGTTACACGTATATACATACTTCGTAAAAACGGAGCTGCATACAAGTGAAACTTTTTTTTTTTTCTTAAATCAGAAATTAAACTTATGAGCGTAGGTACCACTCAATGCTCAGTATAAACCTGTGTATTAGTAATCCAACATTCCTACGCCATACACGGTTTCGAATGCATTGCGGCAATGCACTGTGCATGGCGCTAATTGTAACTGTAAATACCTAAATACTAAGAAAGGATAATAAAAGTGTTATGTATGTCACGTAATACGTGTATGATGTAAGTTATAATACTGTAAAGAAGCAGAATACAGACACACACTAAGATTTTTATAAACGTACCAGTCATAAGTGAAACGCTAACAGCCGGAACTTTTAAATCGGCTACTGTTTCCTAGTTTCTAATTTTAAGTAAATGCAAGTTACTTACTAAGTTATCTAGTGGATAAGCAGGTGATAAATGTCCAAAAATATCTTCCACCACACTCAACCCAAAATTAAAAAATAATTAATTAATTACCAAGTAATTAATTAAGTTTTAAAGATAACTGACCTAAAGATTAATTCCTAATTTTACCAACCCTCATGTCGTATTTACAACCAATATTTTGACAAATTTAAAACCAAACAAATCTGTCAACACATGATTTATAATAAGCCCGTAGTGAATTGAGAATGTTTATTTAGTCATAGGCTTGAAATGCGTAGGAAGATAATAATCGTAGAAGACTTGATTATAACATACGTATTAAAAGATTCTTTGCGGCGATGAATGAAACATCTGCTTCCTAATGAACTATTCACACCTACCTGTGTAGGTAGACCTAATCAACTGACAAAATTAGCTAATACACAAATTGTCAGGCCATACAATTGGAAATAACGATCTAGTTTCCACTACTAACTTGCTACCAAATCAATTGCAATTACGATTTCCATCGTAACATCTTCAAGCACAACAACACACGCAGTATCGCCGCTCGCAGAGAAATCGAGGCTCGACGCAAACCCTTCACTTGTGTGTTCTAAGACATAGGTTAAACAAACACAGCCGCGGCCTCTACTACGACATTCTATACATAAATTAACCACCGTTACTATTTTTATTATTGTTTTATAATGTCAACATAGTTTACGCAGTTATATTATGATTATTAGCTATATTAGACTACGCACCTGGTAGGGGACCTTTAGGATCCTTCCGCTGCTCATTCTGATCCTCACCCCTCAGGGCTCCACCATCCTCCACTTCGGACACTTCATCCTCACACCTCGTCTCACGCACTGCCAGAAGGAAAGCGCACAAACACACGAACGTAATCCTCAATAACTCTCTCATCTTCATCTTTATATCGTGAACAGAACGTCAATAAAGCCCATTTTCGATCGTCGATCGATTAAAACTTGACATTAAAACAAACAGTCACATTTTCGTTTGTTGCAACTGGCTAAACGAATCCAATGATATACGTGTGACACGAAAGTAATTTCTTAAAAAACATGACACGAACACTAAACATCACATCGTTTGATCACAACAACACATATGCAGCGAAATATTCCATATAAATATGGAACGTATTTTTTTCGAGTCGATTATTATATTTCAAATTAGGCACGTATACGCGCGTCACTCGGTGTTGGCAGCGATGGTACTGGCGCGCTCGCTGGTGGGAGTTCGCGGCTCCCCCACCTGCGCGCGCGCTCGATCAATGGACGCGCTATCGAGAACGGCGTTAACTGTAGCCGAGGTTTCTACAGATAACGTATCAGAGAAAACTGTCCGCGTAATTAATGTCCCCCTTTGTGCCTTGGTACCGTTGCAAATAAACGCTCGCCGATGCACTTGCGGTCACCAATTTCTTCTCTACAATTGTTTAGTTTTGTTTTTGGCGGTTATTGTGTATACTTCTTAGATTAAATTATACGCACATAAACAATGCATTATGAAAAATAATTATAAAGAAAAGGACTGACACGAAATAGAATATAAATGTAAAATATTAGGTGTTCGAAATCAACGGAGTACCGCAAGGCAATCTTAGGTCCCTTAGCAAATTTATTTACATTTGAACTGCAGAAGAGCTTTCAGTACTAAATGATTGATGATGAGTATTAGGTACTTTACCTTTAATAAAAAAATATGTCTTTAACTACTGTTCTGTTTTAAACTATCAAATAAGTAGATAGTTGTATATGTATGCTAAATGAAGCGGTGGCGGTAGCTTAATGGCTAGGGAACCGGGCTTGCGATCATGTGGTCGCGGTTTCGAATCCCACCCATTGCACTATCGACGTGAACCCTCTCGTAAAACAAGCGTTTAGCTTACCACGAGGGGTTAACAAAAATACCAATAATGTGCGACCCAAATCGAAACTAACATTTTTGAAAAAAAAAATACAAGTATAAATATCGGGCAGTACGATGTTTTGTGTTTTCGTCAGTACATAATGACTGTTTGCAGATATACATGCACCTTGCATAGTAACCGTGATTAAACGACTGGCGAAGAAGCTCCAACTGCACTGTATGAATTGTCCACGCATCAAAACAATGCATTTTGATCCTGTGTTCGTTTATAGAAGTGACATTTGACAAATGAGTATGTTCAAAATTATTCTTGAATCAATTTGTTATAGTAATTGATGATTCCGCAGCTAATTTAAAGGTTACCAAATAATTATAATTTATGATGTATATTTGTATGATTGGGGCATGTTATGAGGAGGGTGACATAACTTTTTTTGATAACTTGTCCTAATACGGGCTACGTACAGTATTACCACAGTATTACCCCGTAAAAAGGGTTGTTCGTTTAGTTCAGATAGGCAGTCACTCCATGTAAAATGCGGTAAGTATTCGGTCCGGTAAGACTGAAATATCAACAGAATCATTTTTATTGCTTTTTTTTTTTAATTGGATAGGCAAGACTTGACAAAGCTGTATGTGTCATATTACGAATTCGAATAAGTAAAGTATTCATATACACACATCTATCGACAGTGTCTACAATTAGATAATTGAGAGCAATCACCTACATCACAAATATAACAAACAAAAAAATATGTCAGTCCGTTCATTAACATGGTTCAGCTGTAGAGAATAACTTTCGTAAAGCGAATTCTTCGCTACAGTAGGAACGGCAGCAGCGCGTGGCGCCTCGCCAGCTGTTTAATAAAACTGTTTTTGGTTCGAAAGTAAATTTACCTATACCTACTACAAACTCATAGTCACTCTGACGATTCGAGACAAACATTTCTCATACCTTTGGATTCTGTAACTACTATGAATACCTACCTGTCTGACAATGATACAGTGCTATTCAAACTTAATGTCGGCTGTGAAAATGAGGCGAGTCGCGGCGTAGTAACAAATTCATGCACCAGCGGTGTTGCTGGGCGAGGTACAACGCTGTGTGTAACAAACTTAACAGCCGCCATTAAGTTAGAATCGTAAATATAGAAACGTATTTTTTCATAGATAAATCAACCGTGTGTACCTCATTGAGTTATAATGTACTACGTACTAGAGGAGACACCTCAATCAAATTGTTTGTAACACGAGTTATGGTCCACGGACCTAAACTCACTTAGTCTGTGCCAAGCGCTTGCTGCAACGTGACGCATTGAGTGAAGTTTTGATAGTTAAAATATGCCTTCGTGTGCATTGAGGTACTGTTCCAACAACTCCAAAAACATAAATAAAAGTCAAGGAGTAACTTTTCACCAGTAAGTTCAACTATTATTTTTAAACCACGCGTTATTTAATTATAATTTTTCTATTGCAACTGTCACCGTGGCGGCGCGCGGTTGTTTACGTGAATGTCAAAAAGTAAAACATTTTTATTCGCAGACTTGACACTATCGATGTAGATATACTTTTTAAAACTATGAGCAATAACATATTAATATTTAATTACGATAGTAATGTTGTAATAATATTTCACATTTTTGTTTGGATTTAAAGGTTTCCACGGCTATGTCATGAAACAAGAGAATCATCAATCAAAGTTCAGATAAATCGCAGCGAAGAAACTTGGTTAATGGTTACCTTCAGATTATTCACGCATATTATTATTATGTTCCGTGCATTTCCAAGAAAACGACAAATACACCACGAAAACACTAAGAGTATACTTAAAGATATCTGAATTACCATGCGATAACGTAAATGATATTATATTTGTAAATATAACATTGCTGGAATTTTTGTTTTACTTTGTTATTAGAAAAACTAACTTTTTTGATGTTCAGTATACTTACTTATGAGAGGCAGAACCAGTAGGTAAATGGCGGTTTTTTTTAATACTGTAACGCTAGATATATTTACAAAAACTGATCCAACTGTGGATTACTAATACCAAACGGCAGAAATTAACTAAACTTATTTTATTTGAAGAAAATTAAAGTATTTTAACAGTAGAAATACTTTTTTACACACGTAGGCAGAATATAAAAAAATTGTCGCATCTGCGCGCATTGATTGTTATCTATGAGAAAATAACAAGCTTGCCCCGCGCATGCGCGGGTTCCGCGCATGCGCTGTCCTGCGCTGACTTCAAATGCGCGCGCTATATTTTGTTTGAAATAGCTTCTCTAGTACGTAGTACATTATAACTCAATGGTGTACCTATCATGTCTCTGTTTACTACTGTAGGTTCCTAAAATCACTCCTTACCTAAAAAGTACCCAAAAGGTAAGGAAGGATTTCTGTCAACATACATGATCTAAAGAGGTTTATTTCTCATTCTTATAGACAGCAATCTGGCAAAACTTCAGGCACTTATTAATTTCAATTTGTTTAAGAGCAACATTTTATATGCTTAGTAAATTTTAGGTTGGATGATATATTTCTAAATAATATACAGAAAGTAGAGAATAAATTAAATATATTTCATGAGTTCAATCAAACATAAAATACAGAGCTTTACTTGAAGAAATACATGTACTTACCTATATTATTGTTATGATTATTACAGTCTTATTCATATTATATTATAATAAATGTTCTCAAACAATACTTAACATTTTGATTCATTAAAAAAAACCTATCGCTATATTAAACTACATTTAGTGAGAGAGGCAGGCGACAGGCCAGAATTAAAGGCTACTAATAGTTGAGTTTGACTTGAGTATACGGCCAATACTTAATGGAAAGGAATACTTAACCAATAACTTTATCCTTTTTCATTTTGATAAAATGTTTGATCAAACACTTCATCCCCTCATACTTCTTCCTAAGTCTTCTCTTTCCTTGCCACATCTGATTAAGTCTCTTTTTCCTATTTTCAGCAATTAATTCTAGACGGTGAACTTTGTATTTGAGTTTGATGACTTCTTCGGAGTCTGTTGGGTTGATGTCAATGGGTTGGACGCGGGAGATTGTTGGCTCTGGTTCTTGGCATGGCTGGAATATGATACTAATTTTAGTGGATAATATTCATAAATAGTTCAAAAGATATAATTCTGGGAAAACATATTGTGAATACTAAATTATATCTGGAAATAAATAAAGATGTTTTAGTAATTTTTGTAACTTTATATCAATACCATTGTAAATGCTTCCAATATTATAACTTCAAAATTTTTATATATATATTTTTTTTTAATGTGAATCTCAGTAAGTACTATTGTAAGTAAGTAGCTAGTTTAAAATTTGTATGCTAATTGAACTTTGCAAAATGTATGATTGTTTCCTTTTATACTTTTCTATCTTTTGTACCTACCATAATATATTTTTTTGCGAATAACAACTTTTTATTTGATTTGATTCGAGACAGAAGCATCATTTATTTGTAAAGCATAAAGGATAGCAAAATATTCTTACAGATATATTTAAAGCGGGTACAGCATTAACAGACAGACGCCTCAGGCCACTCTCTGTCAAGTAAAAGTCTTTAGCATCAAAGTGTTCAGAACAAACAGCACTAGAGGGTGTGGAAGTCCAGTCTTCCTCTCTATTGATAGCCAACTCCCACTGCTTCCTTCTTTTTTTATCCCGAGGAAATCTAAAACAATGAATTATTTTTAATTCTTGAGACCTTAAAAAAAAGTAAAATCCTTAAAATATTTAAAAGAATTTGAATATCAGAAAAGAATTTATCTCTAAGGAACTTTGGCTTTTTATGAGAATAAAATGCACTATATTTAAACAATAAATTAATCGAAGAAAATGTGAATTGCATACCTGTGAAATGTAATTCCATCTTTATTTTTCGATATCTTGGCAGAGGTGTTCTTACAGTTGGCTACAGAGCAGCTAACCATTGTTGAAACACATTAATTTGTTTACACAAAAATTGAGTAAACAATAATAATCTAGGCGAGCATAAATCACTGAAATCTTTTCATAAATAGCAATAGAATCATAGCGCTAAGCTAAACCATGATACAAAACAATACAGAGAGAATATATTCACTATTTCACTGTGAAACAATACAAAAACAAACACTTTGACATTTGACATTTTAACAATTGAGTATTGACATGTAAAATGTACTCTGTGGTATTGACATTTGTATTTTGGAACCTGGAACGCACCTCTTATAGTAATATTGCAATCTTTAACATGATAACTTGATTCCAAATATTTATTTTCGATATATTTATGTATAATGCCCAAAATATGAGGTTTTTGAATTAAAAACAGTGACCCAAGGTGCTTATAAAGTAATATAAAAACCGAGAAATTTTTAAAGTATTTTATTTTTATATAGTTTATTGATCATCCTTGCAGTGAACCTGACTCACAGAGTACATTTTACATACAGGAAACCTGACTGAACATAATTATATTATTGTGTGTGACTTGTGAGACAATGAAGAACACAAAAAAAGTAAAAACTGTCAAGTCAAAACCAGTATTGCTGTTCACTGTCAAATTTACAGTAATGTTACCAGATTCTTAAATGAATCTATTAGCTATTTTGTTTTCACTCGACAATGATTCGAGCCTTTATGCTCCTGCCCTTATCCCATTTTTACTTGGAGTCGGCGCAGCACACTGTTACTATACATTAAAGCATGTCTTCTTCGTCCATGATACTTCTGTCTTTCATAAGTGTCTTTATGTCACAAGTTTTACGAACAAATAGATAGTTTATTTTTTTTTAATTGAAAAGAAATGAGGAATTTGTGTGTGATGACAGTTTGGGCATAAAAATATAATAAAAAGCGGACCCACTGCGGGTTTGCACGTGTATAGGTACATAATTATAAGACTTCCGCATAAAAAAACCGCATCGAAATCCGTTGCGTAGGTTTAAAGATCTGAGTAAGTATACCTACTTAATAACAGACAGCGGGAAGCGACTTTGTTATTCTATTATATACTAGCTGTTGCCCGCGGCTTCGCACGCGCGTAAAGTTAAGAGTAGTAAGTAGTAAAGGATATATGGATGTATTCCGTGATTTTCAAAGTAAGGAGCATGAATTATATTTTTCATAAAATATTATGTCGTTAAGATAATAATAAGATAATGTGGAAAACATCACAAACATTGAGTCTGGATAAACTTTTAAAATGGTGGCAACTTTTTGGTCAGACAAAATTTGAAAATCATCAATGACACGAGAAGATGAAGAAGAATCACATATAATGAGTGCCACGAAAGATGAGACTTAGCGAGTGTCAATAGTGGATAGCTTCAAATAGCTTGCGCAGGTACCGCGTCTCCCACGCTCTTAACGCTACCCCGATGACGATTGGTCCCTTACCCCCTCCAACCTCAATGCGCTAAACAGACCTATAAATCGAATACTGCGCGAGCGCAACGCAAACCATGTGGTGTGTCAAGTCTCATCTTTCGTGGTACAAGCTATACCTACATTGCTCCGAATTCAAAGTAAGTAGCTAAAGCTCTTGTGTTATGGAATCAGAAACAACGAAGGTACCACAAACACCCAGACTCGACATAATGTAGAAAATTGATTTTCTACATCGACCCGGGGATCGAACCCGGGACACCTTGAAAAACCGTTGTGGACGCCTCTCGAACACGGATGTCATCGTAAAGATATGTTTTAGATGGTCATTTATTTGTATGGAACCAGAAACCCGTATATGAAAGGCATGGCCTTATCTTTAAAAATAAAGTCCACAATATAATACCTTGCAACCCCTATTTCACCATCTTAAGGCGTAGATTTCTAAAATCGCTAAAATATGTTTTCATATTTATTTCTAACCAAAAACCCGTATACCAAATCTCATCTCTCTCTTCGAAAATGACGAACTTCCTAAAAAAACTTCCAACCACTACTTATTGCACCCCCTTAGAGGGTAGATTTCTTAAATCTCGGAAATACGTCTTATTTATTTGTAACTCATAATCCTATAAAATTTAATGTGCCATCTATGAAAACTACACAATTCATATACCTTCAAACTTCCATCCCCATTCACTTCCATTATTTTACCCTCTTAGGGGGTAGACTTTCAAAATTGCTGAAATACGTCTTTATTTATTTCTATCGAGAAACCCGTATACGAAATTTCATGTGTCTATCTTTACAAATACTGAACTTCCCCTACAAACTTTCACCCTCTATTTAATTCCCTTAAGGGTTGAATTTCGAAAAATACTGAAACACGTGGTTTCTAATTTTTTACCAGAATGGTGACCACAAATTTTTATGGTTTACACTACAAAAATAACGTTTTTCCATACAAACTTTCATCCCCTATTTAACACCCTTAGGGGTTGAATTTCGAAAAATCCTTCCTTATTCCTTGCCTAAATTATAAAGGAAACCTCTGTGCTTAATTTCAGTTTTCTAGGTCCAAGGGTTTGGGCTGTGCGTTGATGAGTCAGTCAGGCAGTCAGGCCTTCTCTTTTTATTTATATAGATAGATAATTCCAGTGTCACGATGTTGGTCCGGGATGAACTCCGAAACTACTGAACCGATTTTTATCAAACTTGCACACCGTGTGTGTTTTGATCCAACTTGAAAGATAGGATAGCTTACATCACATATAAAAAAATATTGAGACCGCGGGCCGAGCAGCGGGAAACAGCTATAAAGTGATTAAAGCGGCGATAGCATAATGGCTAGGGCGTAGGACTTGCTATGATTTGGTTGCGGGTTCATAACCCACCCATTCCACAAACGACATACCTAACAAAAGCATATAGCCTTAGCACTAAGGGTTAACAAGAACCGTGTCTGCGATCCACATTGCTTGCTTTTTAATTGATTATTATTTTTTTAAACAAAATCAAAGTAGATATGTAGGTACTTAGGCTAGGTACAAAAGTAGGTATACCTAAGTACTGAAATTCAATACCTATATAAATTATAAAAATGAATCTCAGTTTTAATAAAACTAGGAAGCATATAATTTTCTGTCCGGGTTGGGTTGACATTATAAGTGGACATTTTTAAATTATTGGCGTGTCATATTTTTCTAATATCTTATTCAATACGTAATTGTGGGGTGTGAATCCCATCGCATGATGGCTTCATTATTTTTTTAAAACAAGGTGCGTCCATTGTGTTACGGACACGCCTACACTTAGCGGGTATAACAGAGACATTTAAATTATCGGTTTGGAATACAATGTAATAAAACAGTGTGGTTGCTTTAACGGAACTAGTGCTGGGATATAGAGAAGTTCGATATCGATGGTTAGTTTAGGTCTGAAGTAATCTTGTTCTCTAATCTTTCAAATCAAATACACAGTAGTGACATGATATTCTTACACTACCTACTTAGTTTCTCTTAAAACAATAATCATAATTAAAAAAAAATGAAAAATGACACTACAGAGATAGGAACAAGCAATGGTTCAACTATTTCCATGGCTTTTCATGATTTCTAATCATTGCCGTTGGCCATACATTCTCCTTTGTTTTCATTTGATGAAAGTGGTGTTATTAGAATTTTCTTACCGAACATATTTTGTACGGTAGGTTTTATAGAGTATTGTTCACCTACTTTTTATTAGACAAACTTCTTCATCTTAATGCATCTTTCCGAATGTTATGAGTGAGCTCTGCATATCGCGTCCTAGCGTTCGCTAGGCGATTAACATGTAATGATTATTAGATTTATTATTTATTTATTTATTTATTTATAATTATTATTACTAGATTTATTTCGCCCTTCCCAGCTAAAGTTTTTTGTGAATCTTTCACTTCTTTCTATTATTAACACAAAACGCTTATAAACTAAAGCCGAAAAAAAAGGTTTTAATGATTCAATTTAGATCCATTAAAAATATACCAATTCAACACTTAAAACAGAAGAATATACAATCATCCAATAAAAATCAACTACGGTGGAAAAATAGGAAGTTATTTTCCCCATCGTGGGGTTGTTAGGGGTCGCAGGCCAGCAACAACATTGTAGCGTATAAATATCAGACACAAATCAATTCATCACCACTTCGTTAAAATCTGTTCTTGAGTCACAATGAATGCGCTGCTGAAAAATTTAGAAGACCCAGATCGAGCATTCCTTGGTCCAAACTATTGGATACTTAAAAAAATGGGATTACTTTTACCAAAAAATAAGTTAGCTAAGGTACTCTATATCATACTACACGAGATAGTTACGTTTTTTGTTCTAACCCAGTACATGGAGCTGTACGTAATAAGATCAGATTTGGATCTCGTGCTTACCAACTTAAAGATTTCTATGCTGAGTGTCGTTTGTGTAGTAAAAGCTAACAGCTTCGTCTTATGGCAAACCAACTGGAGAGCGGTTTTGGACTATGTCACAGCAGCTGACAATTTTGAAAGAGAAAGTAAAGATCCTGTGCGAAATAATATAGTGAGTTCATACACGAAGTACTGTCGTCGCCTTACATATTTCTACTGGGCTTTGGTCTGCACAACGTTCTGGACAACTACTCTAACACCACTCATGAGATATATATCGTCATCGAACTTCAGAGAAAATTTGCGAAATGGGACTGAGGCGTTCCCTCATATCTTTAGTTCTTGGATGCCAATTGACAAGTATCATTCCCCTGGATGCTGGATTACTGTCATATGGCACACGGTTCTATGTGCGTACGGCGCAGCCATTATGGGAGCTTACGACACCTGTATCGTCGTCATCATGGTGTTTTTCGGTGGAAAACTGGACTTGCTACGAGGGAGATGTAAGGATATATTTGAGGTGTACGGCGGTTCTGTAATAAACGATAAGGAATTTGAGGAAGCTATAAGACAGTTACACAAAATACATGTTATGCTGATTAAGTGAGTATCTTGAGTAGTTTCTTTATTAATTTTCGGACGCTTTTAATTGTGTCATTTTATGTTTTCGTTATCCAGCAATACATGAATCTATGATGAAACACAAAAAAAGGTTTTCCAAACAAATGTATGTGCGTAACCAAGAACAATTCACTGTAGTTAAGTCTATTTATATGTTTAACAGTGACATAGTTGTTTGTAGATTATTGTTAACGTGATTTTATGTAATTTCACTAAAGTTATTATAAGTAACGAACAACTGAGACAGGCAATCTTTTCATTTAAACAATAAATTCAATAACCTATGCTTCAGTAAATTGAACCAGACCAACAAATTATAAACTTAAAAGTAATATCACGCAACTAACTACTACCTTTACTGATACCTGTTTTCGAGACACTGTGGCATGCAAATCATATGGGTTTGTATATCTTATCTGAACCATAACCTTTCATATTTGAATATATGATCTGGATTCACTTTTAATTCTAGGAGAAATCAGTGTAACCGTTAGGTGAATAGTTGTAAGCATATTTTTTATCATTGCACGTCTTGTTAAATTAGTACAACCAGGTCACCAAGGGATACTCTATTACTCAATTAATTGATTTTTCAGGTCCAATAAGATTGCGTAACATATACGGTGTTTGATAAGCCTGGTTAGAATGGAAGCCGCCTCTGACATGACTTATAGAAAAGATGATACAAACTTGTTTACATTTTTCTAAGGCTATGATTCGCAGCAGTCACAACGCTTCACTGATTAAGTGATCGTAGAGAAATTCAATTGATTTCTCGTCAAATGGCGGATATCATTGCCGACAGCGCTAAGATTATCATTTCTAATCAAGTATTCAAGATTCACTTGCCTTTTAAGATCAGATTTGGGATTTCAATAAAAAAACATATAATATTTAGAGACAAAACTTCCGAGGAAAACTGATGCGGTCAAGTCTATTCGAATTAGTTTGGGTTAAAGTATTATTTAGCTTTCATTTAACGTAATAATAATGTATTTAGCTGAACACTGGTGAAGTTAGTAGGTTAGTACCTAACTATTCAATCAATTCCGGCAAATATTTTCATGTCATTGAATCTTGCAACTATGGTAGGAATCTTTTTTTACTATACACTAGAGTACCACGAACGAGCCCTTATACAAAAGTTTTTTTTACTTACTTATTTCGTGAATAACTACTATGAGGCTACATTGATAACCCGAAGTGTGATATCTGTAAAACCTGTTCAGAAAAAGCCGAACAATTTTGCAGAAGTTGTAAAATAAAAACGTCTCGAAAAGGATACGTTAAATTTCTTCAAAATATTTCTCCAAAAAAGTCCTCGACGATAGCCAGAAAATTCTTCTGTGATTCTTAACTTCTTTTGCTGGTCGTTTATGGTTTCTTAGAAAAAAACATTTGTCAAATTAGGGAATCTCGTAAAATTTGCTGCATAAATATAACACAAAATAAAAACTCTTTTGAACAAACCATGGCTCGTTCAGTGTTCAATTTTATTGGATAGGTATATAAAAGTTTATATAAGGTACGGCAAACTACTTAATAGACACTACATTGCCAAAAATTACGCAAAACGAGACTATTCATTACTATTTCAAATAAATGAAATAACGTCTTAATAAACACGGAACGCAAACTACGAAACTGTATCTGTTCCAAAAATATCAATCTTCTGGTGCGTAGAAATTCTTTTTGCTAAGCCAAGCACGCGTTATGTTCTAATTATTTTATGAACACACTAATAAAAAAGCAAAAATCCTTAGACTTTAACTTAAAACATTAATTTGAACATGGCTTTAATAAAATGCTATGTGAATTAATTTACCAACAACACATTTCCAAAATTTTATCGATAGAAACTTGATGCGCGCAACCACTATGAGGCAAAGGAAATTACAATAAAGCCAAACTATGTAATAAACAAAACAATAATTATGGTCACCCAATATATTCGTTTAACGGTCTTCTGTTTCAGATATTCAAGATTATTTAATTCCCTGTTATCACCTGTCATGTTTTTTTACATGGTCATGTGCTCGTTAATGCTTTGTGCAAGCGCTTATCAGCTCACTGTAAGTATATAGTTGCGAAAAAACGTAATATACATAAAAACTGACTTCCATAAATGTTAACTTTCATAAAACATACTAGAGTCAAACCTCTAGTATGTTTTAAGTAAGTTAAGAGCTAAGGCCAATTCCATACCAATATCAAAATCGGTCGAATTGTATAGCCGTTTAGCCTACTTAACTAATTTCACACTAAAAATGCTATTAAAGGTTTTTATTTCATTTGTTTGTTGGAAAGAATTAATCCTTATGATTGACCGTATCGATTAATATCATTGAAGTAGATACAGGGTGTATTTTTCTTTTCATTTCAACCCGTTCAATTCCCGGGTATTTCAAAAATTTATGAATGCAAATTTATTTCTTTTTGAACATTAAGGAAGGTTTCCTAAGCATAATTTACTGTCTCCAGTATATAGAATAGGTACTTCCCCTCCAGATCTCATTAAAAAAAATCATATTTTTTTTTTACAGTCAGCCCAAAATGCGGCCCAAAAGTTATTGATGGCTGAATACCTAATCTTCGGGATTGCACAACTGTTCGTATTCTGCTGGCACAGCAATGACGTGCTAATCAAAGTAAGTGACCAATATGTAAAAGATTTTTTGCGGCATTGAAGTGGGAGCCATGTAAATCTTATGTAGGTCCAATAAATATAATGACTAGACCGTAAGAGTGATTCGCTAGTTCTGCAGTAAAAGTTATGTAATTGGTCCGTTACCGTACCCAAATGAGTTTGGTCCTTTCCCCAAATAGGTAAGTTTATTACGATCGACCTCTATCTCTATGTAATCCACTGTCGAGCGATCCATCGTAAAGTACTTACCTGAACTGAATTTTGACACGAGTAGGGCACACTATTACCAAAGCTGTCCATAACATATACATTACCAAAACAGAGTGTGAGTGGCAGAAACAAGTAACTACGAGAGCACATACATGTAAACGTGAATACTTCGCTTATTCATATAGGTACATACCTAATATTTTTTTTTTGTGCGCCCTGCTAAACTTTTTCGTTTGGTGAGTGAACGTGTATTGCGCCTTCATCCCAAGGCAGTTTTTTTTTAATCATTCTTAGTCATGAATATCGTCTTAAAAGGAATGAGTACATTAGAGGAAGATTGAAAGTAGCGCCCATGAATGAAAAGGTGAGAGGTAAGAGTCTGTCGTGGTAGGTATGGACATGTTATGAGGAGGGATGAAAGTCACATAACTAAACAATTTATGAGTATTACTGTGGATGACAGAAAAAGAGATGGATAGATCATTGTGTGAAAGATGATATAAGAAAGAAAGGAGTGGATGCCGCGATGACGAGTAATAGAGATGAATGGAAGAAAATACGCATTGCGCCGACCCCATATGAATGGGATAAGGGCAGGAAGAAGATTCAAAGATATTGTCTTCCAGAATGAAAACATGACCCTCGGGCCGTACGAGAGCAACTGGTTTGCCGCGCGCTGCTGGCAGCAGAGAGACGTGATGCTTCTGTCTGGACAACTGCGTATCAAGAACATTTTCACCGCGGGGCCATTCGCTAACCTAACTCTACCGACCTTTATTAACGTGAGTTTTATGTGTTTTTTTTTAATATCCAATTCAAATACGTGCTAGAATTTTTCTAGGAGAGAATGTGCTGTGCCAGAATGTAGAAATACAACCACCAGTGCACCCAAAAGTATTTTTTTAGGTTATGGCTTCGCATGGATAGATGATTAATAATACACTAAGTACTGGGAACGAAATATGTAGTTGTAAATTTATGGTCATCATCATTTCCCTGCCCTTGACGGGCCTGTTGGTCTAGTGGTTAGTGACCCTGACTGCTAAGCCGGAGGTCGTTTCCCACCCATGAAAAAACTTTGTGTTCACGATCATTTGTTCTATATATGGGTGTTATTTATCTATAACTAGCTTCTCCCCGCGACTCCGTCTGCGTGGGCTTCAGAATTGGGTCCAAAAGAAATGAAAAATGTGAAAGTAATAAAAAATGGAATAAAAATTTGTGTTATAGCTTGCGCTGTAATAGAAAAAAATACCAAATTTCAAAGCTGTCTGCCCACGGATTAGCTCATAAAAAAAAACCCTCGGGAACTACTTAAGGAATCGGAATAAAAGGTAGCCTATATTATTTTCCATGTCAAAGGCTACATGCATGCCGAATTTCATCCAAATCCGTTCAGCCGTTTACGTGATTGAGTAACAAACATCTAAACATCTATACATCCACACATTCACATTTACAATATTAGTAGGATATGTATGTATTCAATCTTCGCGCTTTCAATCTTCCTCTAATGTATTTATTTCACTCATTTCATAGCTTATGTATATAAAATCGTTAATCCAGTCATCCATCGAAGCATTTTCTGCAATAGTCTTTTATCAGTTTTATCAGCCGCTTTCACTGCCCAGCATTCTGATATTCTGAACCAGTCATGTATCACAGCTCATAAACATAAATAGTTAAATCTTTTTTATATATGCGGTCTAAATAAACTAGTTAAATAATTATTATTATGATTGAATATTATTTTATTGCTCTGTCATGGCGGTTTTATCGATATGATGACATATTTAATTATATTTTTGTTGCAGATAATTAAGGGAGCTTACAGCTACTACACTTTACTAAGAAAATAAAAGTTATTTAAGACTTAACTACTAAAGTTAGTAGTAGAATATTATTTGCATTTACTATATTTATGTAACGTAGCAATCAAATCAAAGTAAATCATTGCTTCAATAGAGTATGTTATATTGGTTTTATTTATTATCCCATTTTATATATAGACCAGGGTCGATCTTTCTATTACCTACAACTTTGCCATTTAACTTTATATCATATGGCTTGGTTTTCCCCGAAATCTAGATAAACTGATTTTTACCCTTAGTGGAGGGAAGGGGGGTCTCTTCCCAACTTCAGATCGCCCGTAAATTATCTTTCGATTCATTTTTATATTTTCTTACTTTTCCAATGGATTTCGTCCTACTATTATTTTATTAAACTTTTTATTATTTTTCTACCCTGGTCTATATAGGTCCATGTTATATTTTAATATCTAAATCTGTTGTATATCTAATTATCTATCTACATTTTAGATAGCAACAAGCTTCGTAGATCAAGTTCGTACGATACTCATTGTTTATTATAGTTTATGTAGGCCGATCCTAGAGGTGTAACTAATATATTCATAATAGTTACAGGTATTATAATACAAGCCACGTATATTAATATTAGGATACGCGAATGTAAAGTAATAGGTTACCAGGTATTAGTCAAATATTAGGGACGCGTAATAGCGAGGCTATGATCTGTGCGACTCACCTTGCTCGCTAGTCTATTACCTACTATTTGCCAATTTTTGATTTTGATTAACTTTTTAAATACGCCAACATAATCACTGTCCTAAGCCTGTTAAAGTATGAAGGAAAATTAAAATTTAATCACAATTTTACTTCTGTAATAGGCAATGATATTATAAGTTGTAAAATCATTGGTAAAAGGCATATTTCATATTCAGAGAATAAAAGAAGGTATCAATATAAGATTGAGTAGCTATTAATGAATCTGTTCACTAATATTTGACTAATACCTAGTAATAGGTATGGTATCATAATATGCGTTAACTAATATATTCAATAATATGATTACCTAAAAATGACCCTAATATAACATCTCTAGCCGATCCCGGCGGCACTGCAATGCCGGGCCGACCCGTGACGGGAGTGGAGCGAGCCCCTAACAGCCCGTCACTATACAAAAATCAGATTATATACTGGACATTCTACTGGTCCTACTCTTTTATCTCAGCCAAAAGGCCGAGAAGCGAGACTAGTGGTCGTTCAATAACGGAAAATCTTAACACCGCCATTCACAAAAGTGACGTCACTAGCATAGCGACATCTATGGGAAATTCCAAGTACTGTAAGAGTACTTCATGGTTATAATTATGAGCGACAATATTTTAAGTTTTAAAATTTCAATACACGCAATTATTTCTTAACAAAAATAATGTTAACTTATTTTAATTGTCAAGAATACATTGATAGTCATACATTTGATAAAAAATATGGGGCATGATTAACTTAAAAGTTGTGGTATTGAGTCGTGATATCTCATAACAGCGCCATCTGTTGTCATCAAAAGCTTTCCTTTCGGTTACGTAACAGGAATAGTTTCAGGCTTCGTACAGCTATGACAGTTGCGTTTCAGTATTCGCAGGAGATAAACCCCTGAATACTCAAACGCAACTTCAAAACCTATCTATAATCTCATCTGGCTAAAATGGCTATGTGTCGCAAGTTTGCTCCTAAGCAGAAGGAGAGACGCCGCACTGTGCCTGATCTTCACGTAATTTTTACCGGCTTAAAAAGGGACAGGTTTCTTTTCTTCATTGATTTTTCTGCCAGAGTGGCGTGGAGTTTCTTGCTGTTCTTCTCCACAAGAACGACATTCTAGAACCGCGCAACGACAGTCATAACGTTTCGAAAGTGCCTGAATAGGCTTAACAGCTTCGCTGCCAGCTCCGCGAATTAGCGGGGTGCGGGATTAGCGCGGGGTGCCAGCCCCGCTAATATGCGGAGTAGCACCGCTCAGTTTCTTAGAAATAGTACGCACCCGGCACTGCGCTTGGCGACACGTTTGGAGGTTGGCCCTACGCTTGAATAAAATAAAATACCGTTACAAGTTGCGGTTTTTGAATTTGAGTTTTATTGCCAAATAAATAAGGTTCAAATATGGATGACGAAGCCGGGCCGTCAAGGGTTTTATTTTTTTAGTTTTTTCTTACTAAAAACTCCTAAAAGTAGTAAAATATTTCCAGAATAACAACATTGAAACGTCCCTCATGCATAAATTACAAAAAAAAACATCGGATTTTCCCATGACGTCACCATATTCCAGGTGGCAGCGAAGCTGTTAATTAAAATAAAAATATTTTGAGTTTGATGGTAAAAGATTCAAACAGTAAAATTAATTTTTTAGATTTTATATATCCTCGGTCCGCCATAGCAAAATCACTTATAGAGGATTCGCTACTTATAAGATCAACTTGCCCTTTTATAGTTTAGGGCTTAGGAGATAATTATCTAAGTCAAATTTTAACCGTCTTAAAAAAAAAGGAGGTTCTCAATTCGACAGATTTTTTTTGTTTTATCAGACTGGGTGAACCGATTTTAATGTTTTTTTTTTATTTGAAAGCTGGTGCTGGTCGTTTGGTCGCATTGTCACCATGCTATTAACAGATGATGGGATCCTAGGGAAATCGAGGAAAACCCATATTAAAAGCACGTACCTATTACATGTTTCATGTTTTTTCTTAAGGTTTTCACGTATTTGCATCTGGGGGTCACCACTTTAGGTTAGGAGTTGAGGGATAATTCTTTCATAAAATATTATTACAGGCACGTTTGACGTGTTTGAAGTTTTTTCAAAAGCTGTAAGTGTTCGCGACTGGGTGCGTCATGTTGATGAACTGGAGATGGAAGGTATAATAAGTACTTAACGGTTAAGAGTAGGAAGATAATTCTTTGATAAAATATTATGGGGACGAATGAAGACTTGTATTCTTTAGGGTTATTCAGGTGATCTGATTGAAGGAAGGTAAAACTACTTAAGGGTCAAAAGTCAGAATCAAATTACATCGGTCTACACGTCATGATGCTATGTAATGAATAATTACCTACTCAATTTATATGGGTTTTTAAAGGCGGTGTTTTAGGTTTTCCAAAATTGGACATTCTAGAATTCATAAATACAGTTTAATTTATTCTTATTCCGTAGTACCTACCGTTGCAAACCGATTCCTTCCGACCGATTTTAACCACAAGCATTAATGACCAACCTACCAACAAATAGATAAAATATGAACCAATTATGTTATATTTGGTAAAATATATTATAACAATTCGTGGTAGAAAGCACAATCCGTCCATACTAATGGAGCTTCGATTTTCTGTACCGGACGATTACGTTGGGCGCAGGAGGCAACCGAGGCTGCTGGTGGTGCCGAGAGCGCGCAGTACGCGCACCAATCTTTTACGAAAACCGCGGCCGACTCGCTCAACATGGTGACCAAAGGATAGGCTTGATTTATTTTCATGTTCGTTGAACGAGTTCACAAGGCTTACGTATTGGGTGAATTGTAATATTTAATTAACAGCTGTATTTAAGTTTGAACTATTAGGCTGATTAATATTTTTTAGAATAACTGCATCTATTAAATTAGGTTTACCTGTAATGATATAAGGTGTATAATTAATAAATAAATATAAATAAAAACTTTGCATATGAAAAGTTACGTATTACTTATTAGTAACAATAATTTGATTGAACGATAGCATATTTTGCTATAGCGGGTTCACATCTATCCAGAATTTTCTTACAGCGTCTGCATGATTATTATCTTAGCTATCGAGTTGGGTCTCAGAGTTGGGCAAAGAGTAAACTAGTAAAGTAAAATGAGTTCGGTAAAAGTACTGTGTGAGCGATGCTTTCAAACTCCTTTCAAAGCAATCGAGTGAACAAAGCGCCATCTACCGTCGTACTCAAAAACTCGTGGAAAAAGACTGGAGAGTATAGAATATTTCTGAACGTTTAACTTTAACTTTAATTAAAGGGTGCAGTGAATTATTTTTTATAAAAAAATATTTGATGGTATAAAACTACAGCTAGACGCTTTTTAAACATTTTTTTGTACATTTTTATAAAATCGGCTTCGTGTTGAAAACTAGTATCCGCCCGGGAAATTAAAAAAAACAAAGGCTGTCTGTGTAGTGTGTCTGTCTTTCTCTTTCACGGAACTCGGCAGCTCTTTCTTTTAATTTCTTTCTTTATGTACTCTTTCGAGCTTTGAGTTCTAATAATTACATTGGAGCTTAATTATAACATATATATATTTATATGAAACTAGCATCGAGTGATAAAGTACAGTTTGGATGTAAATATAACACGATTGGACGCGGCTAGAGTTCATTAAACTTGAATGTCGGGCAAGTCTTTTAGAAATGTCATTATTGGTTATTGGTTTTTATTGTGAACGTTTTGTGATTCTACCGTAATATCTGTGAGTGCAAGTGTAAATAGTTGTATTGCTATGGAAAATCAAAACCCTCCTGAGAGAGTAGTGCCGGTACAATATGGAAGAGGATCTAGAGCTTTTCGTCAGTTTAAGAATCCTCCTCAGCCGCACATGTGTATTCAGGACACTATTAAGGATACTACGGAAAAATTGTACATTAATGTGTTAGGATGGCAGAAAATAGCCAATCCTAAACAGTACTCGGACCCAATACCATTGTATGGGGGAATGCAGGTTGGTTGGCTTTTTATTGAACTAGGTATTTTAAAATCTTTCAGTATGCAGAATGCACGGCAATGTAGCGCTTATCCGCCACTAGTTTAAAACATTTGTAACAAATGATGATCAATGTAAGTAACTGCAATTATATAGATGTGTGAGTAAATGCTATATCTATAGTGCATTTTGTTTACTATCAACTGCTTCAAAAACCTACAATTATTTTGAAGCTGTATATTTTGTATCTTCAAATACTCATTTGTCGTATGACTAACCTAATCTTAAATCAGATAAAATTGGCACATGACAGTGGTATTTATTTCAATTTTTGTTCTACAGTTGAGTCACACATTTTATTCGTAGTGCACATAAAATACCACTAAAAGAACATCAAATTAAACTTGAATTTTCTATTGTAATAGAAAATTGTAAGGAGCATAATGTCAATTTAATCTTCTTAAAAACATAATTTATTTGCATTTCATGTCTAAGATTGTTTTAATCACTCAAAGTTGGCTTGAGAACCATAGCGGTGTCATACCAGCGTGATGGCCGGTACGATAATGGTTAAATTTATCCAATAAAACTACAAAATTTAAATTTACCTACTGTGTTTTGATAATAACTGATATTGCTGTCTGAAAAGCTGAGGTCTGGTTATAAAAAGAAAGAAATGCAGTTAATTGACAGGCTAAAAAGAATAATTTCCTGAATTTCTTTGTTCTTAAAATTATTATTTTTACAGAACAATAATTGGAAAAAATATATTGTAGTACTTACACCCAAAAAAACTGTTTTTATTATAATAAATTACAAGCATTTTTCTATCTCATGATTAATGATTGAATAAGTTTGCGAGTTTGAATAAGAATCATACTCAGTCACCACTAAAGCCTCTTCTCTTCTTTATTAATATTTTTATTAAAATAGAAAAAAAAACATATACCTACTGTTATCATGTTATGTAAATCCATTAGCTGCTGAGGTAATCTTATGTTTATTTATCACCGTTAAATACCAGACAATAGGTAATTACTCAATAGGAGCCATTAAAATTCTGGTGTCTCCAAGAATAATTTAGTGTCATTCTGGTAATGCGGTATATCTCCTTGGTTCGTAAAGCAATGTTTACACAGTACGCAAAGAACATAAGTTGATATTTTTGGCAACTAACAACTGGTATTTAATTGCAGATCACTAAAAAAGATATTAAACCTTAAGTCAGGCTCTGATTGGTCAACCACAATCAGTTGTTATGAATAGATTTACAATAAGTTAGTTGATCAGCCTTCCAAGAACAACAGTACCCAGTGTTTACAGTTTTTTTTCCATTTTATTCCAGCTAGCAAGTCACCTCCTAAGTCCTAAACATTACATTAAGTTGTGTATGATGTTGATTTCAGGTGCCACAAAATTATGGACCTAATTCTGGCAGGCCTCCAATGGTGGTGTTTGCGGTCATGGTGAACCCAGATATACTAAAAGCTAATGGAAAAAATGCTACCAGTCCAACGGTATTCCATTTCTTTCTAATTACTGTATGATAACAATTTCGGTGTCTCTTTTATGTCATCATTTTAGTGATTTGATATACCTACTAGCTTGATAAGTCAAAAGTGTTGCAGTTACAAATGTATTTCATTGCTACTTTCTGTACACATGTCTGTAAATGTATTCTATATAGACATAATATTTATTAAATAGTGCTATTTTATTATGTGCTTGTTTACTTTCTCATAAATACTTTATGAAATTCCAGGATCGAGAAGCATTAGTGAGCCTCCTCTGTGACTTTGTAGAAGCTATGAACCCAGGGTTGACATTAGCAAGGAACCCTGTCATACTGAAAGACAGGGACTTGGCAGGGGAACTGAAGGATGTCTGGCTTGCTGTACAGAACAAGAGGGAAAGGGAAAAGGGAATGAACCAGGATGTCATGTATAAGGTGGGTTACCATTTATTTTACTGGGCAAGCAAAATATTTAACTACTAACTGCCCCAACAAACATTGTTTTGCCATATTGACAGGCCTGTTGGTCTAGTGGTCAGTGGCCCTGACTGCTAAGCCGGTGGTCGTAGGTTCAATTTCCACCAAGGACAAATCTTTATGTGATGAGCAGGATCATTTGTTTTGTGTCTCATATGTATGTATTTAAAAATATATAAGCATGTTTATCAGTTGTCTTGTTGCCATTGTACAAGCTCTGCCTAGTTTTGGATCAGATGGCCATGTGTGAATTGTCCCAAGATATTATTATATTATATAAAAAAAACTGGAGAGGACCATCTCTATCACCTGAGGTTAAAAAAATTGCCTACGATCTATTCTCATACCTACCAAAGACCTATACACAAGATTTACATAAAATCTTTGAAGCCTTAAAGATAAAGAAGTTATAGGAGAAAAGTAAATAGACTTCTAAATCAAAATTCAGGTCTCTAAGAAACTACTTCCATACCAATTTTGCCATGGTTACCGCATTGTTTATATCTCGATAATGATCTTGATCATGTTAATAAAGGCATGTAGGTACTTTAAAATGCATTTCTTTGGATGCATATAATATAAAATAACCAATTTCAATGAAACATAAACTAACTTTATCTTTGAATTACACACACCTTTTGTGAATCAACAATTTATCTACATAATATGTTCTGCTTTTGATATGATGGCATAACAATCAAACAGACTTACAGATTTATTATAATATTTATACATATTTATAGACCGATAATATTTACAATACTTTCATTCGGAATAAGAAAGTATTTCAGGAGTCAGTAAATGTCACAACTTTTATATATTTAAATTCAATTTGCTTTCTTTAATTTCAGGTGTATGATATTGATGGCATTGGTGAGGACAATGGTGTTGAAGATGAGAACAGTCCAAACAAGCATGGGGGCTCACCAAACAGGGGACCTCATGGTGATAAGAAACCTGTCAAATCTTCAAAACAAATACTTCTTAATGCAGGCCAGAAGTCAGAGTTTGACTCTGGAATGAACAACTGCCAAATCAATCAGAGCCATGCCAACAGAGACATTAAGTGCGGTATAGGTTCACCAGACACAACATATTGTACACCAGTATATGGTCAAATAGTCTCAACCCGAGAAAACCACAACCAAATTAATGATATCCAACAAAAGTTCTCCTCAAGCGAAATGAAACCTTCTAGCTCCTTTAGGAAAGACTGGAATCCCGTGCACGGAAAAACGACAGAGGGCTGGGACGAATTCTCAAAACGCAACATATCTTCAATAAAAAACGACGAGAAAAAACGAAGTGTTAAAAACGATAAAACTAAGATAAGCAACGGTAAATCTCACTACGATTTCTTCCCCTATTTTGACAATAAATCGGCGAATGAAACGGAAATATCCCAGGCTGATAATGCTGACATAGAACAAAATTCGAACGATGAAAATTCTAAAATAATTATAGACCCAATGCAGAAGCTAGTTCTGCATTCGACTGATAAGAATATATGTGATAATAACACAAGTGCTCTCAGCTCAATAAGCCCATAAAGTTAGCTTTTACAAACATTTTGTATGGCAGTAGATATTACCTTGGTCGACATCTTGTTTTAATGTAACAATAGCAATTTAGGCAGAGCAATATTATATTATTTTATGATGGTTTTAACAAATATACTTCAAAATACGAGATATGTTTGCATGGCTTGCGTTTGATGAGTTGATTGCGGTTTTTTTAGTTTCGTTACTATTCACACAAATATATGAGTCCATTATAAGTTCCCTGTCAACTTAGCACAGGTTAGGATATAGTCTAAAATGATTTATCGACTTTATTTAGTATTAAATTTAACGTAACTTTAAGCCGCAGCTAGGAGTGCGCATGAAGTTTTTAAAGTAACAATACCTACTCTTATGTACACTTAATTATATCCATGTGTTAGTTATTTTGTCTCTGTCATAGTAACATGCAGAATCAACATTTTAGAGCATTTTAAATTCAAGGGTGCTTGTTTTTAAGCCAGTGTAAAATAATAATAACCCTCCTGCTGGGGCAGTCAGATAATAAATACCTGACTGCGCTAGAAGGAGAGAGGGGAGGAAAACTACAAAATTTAACCTTCTATACCTACCAGTGTTAAAACCTTATAATAGGTGATAAACTTTATTTATTTTAAGCATGATGCGTTAATGACAGAGACAATACGTATACTATTTTGTGAGATATGACAATACAGCAACTTCGTATTACGAAGTACACATGAACATGCTTATGAGTGTGAGTGCAGTTTTATATGGTTGTGTGTTTATCATGTTGTTTAGTGTTTGTTTGTTCAGATTGGGGTAACATGTTAACGCTGTCACTAAGATGGAACTTATGGTTATCATTATATAGACTGAATTATCAGTAATTCACGGCATGCATCGTATTTGTAGTATTCCATAGTCAACCCCTGTTAACAATCTGGATAAAGACAACGATAAGATTGGAGTACATAAATTCTATCTTAATGGTAGCAAGAACAGAATACATAAAGTAACCCAATTTGAACCAACAAACGGTTTTATATTAATAATTTTTATATAATGCTATATTTTCATTGTTGCCAATTTACTATATTTAAATCCTGAGCTTGTTACACGTATGTAATTTAAAATCACTGAAAGGGAACGTAAAAGAAAAATTCTTAGTGTGAACCTTGAATTAAATGATTCCCATTGCTAACTATTTGTTGTTGTAAAGGGAATTGAAGCCAGACGGTAGTAGTGAGTCGTGAGGTGTGACTGACAGGAACGAATTACCTCGCGTCTCAGTATTGCCTACGCTATTTAAAAGGATATTCATGGAGCGTTTGATTCTAGACTGCAGTGTGTTATAAGTATGTATTTTTATCTTCTAAATTGAATATTCTAATGAGTGTTTGAATTTTGCTCATTGTAAAAAAATATTTAAATTCTCAAAGTGACCAATTTATTAATAAAATACTTAATTCACTCATTTTATATGTTACTTTGGATATGATCTCAGAATTTATGACATTTTCTTTCGATTGTATGCCCGTCGGCGTTACCAAACACTGCCAAATGATGCTTAATTATCTTAACACATGGACTGAATAAGTTACATCGACAGATATTTAAGTACCGAAGCGCACATGAAGTCTATCGATCTGGAAACTAGCACAACACTATGCAGACAAAATGTGACTTAGTATACATTTATTAAGGACTTATTTGTCTCTCAGACTTGACGAGAAAGACTGATCTCTGATATCTGCGTGTTAAAACACAGTTCAGAGACTTTGTTTGATCTTAGACAGTGAAGAAAAACCAGTGCACAAGTATCAGATAGAAAATTATAATAAGGTAATTTGAACAAACTAGATTGATCAAATCGATCTGTGCGCGACTAATCGAGTACGAAGTGTTCACTTAATTCGATGTCACTTGTTGTCTACTTACTTTTTTACCTTTACACAATAAACATTCGTTTTGAATATAAAAATAGAGAAAAAAAACGCAAATAACGTAGATTTTATATGGTTGGTTAGTCAGTACATACTCAGTCTGTAGGTATATAATAAGTCATTACCCTTGTGCAATCCTATGGTTCTTTTATATTATATTTTATAGTTATGCTTTAATTATTATAATTTAATAGCTGATCAGAGGTAGAGATCTCAGACCACTCGCCGCATGCAGTTATAGATCTTACGTTATTATAATATGTCTTATTTTTCTGTAAAGCTTTTATTACACGAAACTCTTTAATAGTATGGAGTATTGCTTCTACATTGGTAAGAAGGAAATAATGGCTTTAGTTCCTTCTGGATGTAGAGTTAATAGTCTATACAAAATTAAGTTTTTAAGTACCCGCTTTTGATAAATGTTGAGATTACGGCTTTGTCACTATGTTGTTGTCAAATCATGTTAAAAATCAAGATCTTAAAAGGCTCATTAGATTTAATAGGACCATCCTATAAATCTCCTAGTAGATAAGATAAATTATTGATGTTGTTCCATCGTTTGTACGGCTAACATTTGATTCGATTCGAACTCTTTTCATTGGCTCGACATTTATTGGAAGTTATACCGCGCCAGATCAATGAAGTTGCATTTAAAAGATTTTCTTGTATATTTTTCGATGTGCTACATTTACATTTAGTTTTGTATTTTACAAGTATTCCTTTTAACATATTCATAGTTTTTAGATAGGTACAATAAATGTAGTATGTTATGTATGGCTAGGTACGCAGTAGAGTCGCAGCTGCACCCCATGTTCCTTTGATATAAATTATATTAATTTGTATTCAAGTGTATGATCAGACATGTATATTTTATTGTAGTCGTATGATATTTTGTTACGTTAATTTTATTTGTGTAATCTTAAAGTGAGTTTCACTTGTAAATAAATCAGTATTACATAATATATAAATATTTCAACTAATGGGGTTTATTTTCCAATGGAATTTTGAAAAATCTCAACGTAATACCGTGTAATTCGGCTCAATTTATATAATAAAAAATGAATTACCTACGTAAGAGCATCAAGTTACTGCTCAATTTTAAGGTATTATAATATTAATGCTGACTAAATACAAGTGAAATTCACTTTCCACATTATATGGGTTGTAATCTCGAAAGAGTATGTAGTAAAAATGTTAAAAATAATGGCATGTTAAAAATTGTATTCAAAACAAGACTATATTATTCAAATCAAGTTTTAGTGTGAAATAAACGTAATTTTTATTTTTTAAAGTAATGAAACTGTATGTATGTTTATGAACATTGTACCTACCTAATATAATGGAATTAAATAGCAGATCTCTTGTTTACAGTATTTAAAATTACATGTCATTTACAAGACTGGTTGAAGTTGTTGTTTATTTATTACTTTATTTATAAAATTGTTGAAATTTCAGACGTTTTAACAAATTGGGCAGAATAAAGAGATAACCTAACCTATACTTTTAATAAATACTCTGCTATCAATCAACCATATTTCATACAAGTTCCCTAGAAAATAAGATAAAATAGAATAAAATTTTATTTGGAAATCTATACTTATAATAAATCTGTAGAAGTGAAAATTCTGTACATTGAAAATATCAAAAAAATTAATGGCGGGGTGTGTTACTAGACCGACACCGAACCCAAAAATGTGATTAAAAAATTTTTTGTCTGTCTGTCTGTTTGTTTGTTCAGGCATCACGCAAAAACTACCGGTTCGATTTCGATGAAACTTGGTATACTTAATTGTTCTTTAATATCCTGGGCACCACACTGGGTAGTTTTTATCCCGGAAAAGCATATACAAAAAAGAAACTTAATTTTGCGGTTCGATCCCTAGACCCGAATACTGTACCAACCGCAAATAATAAGTTTGTCGTAGGTTACGTCACCCGCAGTGGAGTTCAATAAGGGGCGCTGCACACGGCTAAGATACTATAATTATTTATCTATACTTTATACAACATGTAACAAAACCCCTGTCAGATCCAATAAACGCGTATACGTGTTAGTTCATGAACCGTCTCGCATAGACGGCTCCTTTGACACAAAACTGTAGGTAGTAAGTACGTGAACTTTGAGGAGGAGTCAGTTGTTCAGCTGTTGCCTTGGATCAGTTTTTATTTGTATTTAAATATTTTGACTGGGGAAAAATTATAATCTCCAATCCATTTAATTGTTACGTATATGTGTTAGCAGTACGATACCGAATAATACTCTCAGGGATCGGACAGGGTTTTTGTTACACGCTGTATATATTATCTATACTAATATTTATATTATTATATTATATTATAAAGCTGAAGAGTTTGTTTGTTTGAACGCGCTAAACTCAGGAAGTACTGGTCCGATTTGAAAAATTCTTTCACTGTTAGATAGTCCACTTATTGAGGAAGGCTATAGGCTACTTTTCTTTTGAAAATCTATCCCCTAAGGGGGTGAAATAGGGGTTGAAAGTTTGTATGGGAAGTTTGGTATTTTCAATGATAGACACATGAAATATCGTATACGGGTTTCTAATAGAAATAAATAAAGATGTATTTCAGCGATTTTAAAAATCATCCCTCTAAGAGGGTGAAAAAGGGGTTGGAAGTTTGTAGGCATATGAATTGTGTCGTTTTCAAAGATAAGACACATTCAATTTCATACAAGGGTTATTAGTTAGAAATAAATAAGATGTATTTCCGAGATTTTAGAAATCTACCCCCTAAGGGGGTGAAATAGGGGTTGAAAGTTTTTATGGGAAGTTCGGTATTTTCAATGATAGACACATGAAATTTCGTATACGGGTTTCTGGATAGAAACACGATTTCAGCGATTTTAAAAATCATCCCCCTAAGAGGGTGAAAAAGGGGTTGGAAGTTTGTAGGCATATGAATTGTGTCGTTTTCAAAGATAGACACATTCAATTTCACACAAGGGTTATTAGTTAGCAATAAATAAGATGTATTTCAGAGATTTTAGAAATCTACCCTCTAAGGGGGTAAGTAAAAATAAGGGCTGAAATAGTTGGTAGGTATGTGAAGTTCAGTATTCTCAAAGATAGACAGATGAAAAGATAAATAGATAAGATAATGACCATCTAAGACATATCTATAATGACGACTCCCGTGGTCGAGTGGCGTTCACTCCGGTTTTTAAGGTGTCGCCAGCTCTAAGGTTCCAGGTTCGATCCCCGGACGGGTCCATGTAGAAAATCACTTTTATACATAGTCTGGAGTCTGGGTGTTTATGGTACCTTTTTTGTCTCCGATTCCATAACACAAATGCTTTTGCTACTTACTTTACTTTTATTATTATTTTAACGCCATAATATTAGATGAAAAATTTTATACATTCTCCTTACTTTGAAAATCACAGAATACATCTACCTTTAATACTACTCTTTACTTTACGCGCGAGCGAAGCCGCGGGCAACAGCTAGTGAATAAATAAGACAACACACATAATTACTACAACATATATTAAAAAATTAAAGAGTGAATATAATTAACATCTAATACCAACATTTTTGTTGATTTAATTACAATATTTTTAGTTAGAATCTTGGATGAACATTTAACTTCATTATATATCATTATTTTACTTGAAACAATTTGGTTAAAGCCAATAACATTGCCCACCAGGGACTTAAAACTGGCTAGGTTTACATATAGATATTGAGAAAAAATTTTGGTAATCCTATGCATAAACATTAATGGAGCAATTATAAACTTTTATACATGACTGCAACACATTCTACTAACAAATATCAATCAACAGTTACTTTACAAAGTTTTATTGCTCTCCCAATGGCTTAGCATCAAAAGCAAATCGAAAAAATACCATTGACTCTTAAAGCAGCTTAGCTAAGTACCTATATGATAAGATTACCACATATATCCATGATTTTTACATTCATAAACAACTTAACAATATCAATAAACAATCATCAACACAATAATTATTACAAAATTCATGATATTTTAACCAACAACTTATGTTAATATTCTTGTGATGAACTATTAGTGTTATGATGGCTTTTAGTTTTATTAGGTAATAGCTGTTGTTGGATATGAGGTATAACACCACCCTGTGATATTGTAACCCCATCTAGCATTCTGTTGAGTTCATCATCATTGCGGACTGCCAGCAAAATGTGACGTGGAGATATTCTGAAATAGAAAAGGGTGTATTTCAATAGTACCTACCAATTGGATTGGATTGCAATAGTATCTGAATCATTATCTTCAAAAAACTCTGATACTGTCTTTCTCATTGATCTTCAGAAAACTTTGAAAAAATGTTGTCCTGATATTTTTTTTGAGTAGGTACATTAACATAATAAATAAATAAATCTATTGGTAAGGATTATCTTTCACATTTTCACTATAATAAATTGTGCTTACCTGGTTCTATGGTTATCGTCAGCCGCCTTCGCAGCTAATTCCAAGATTTCAGCAGCTAAGTACTCGAGGACCGCAGTCATGTAGACGGCGGCGCCCGAGCCGATACGAGGGGCATAGTTACCGTTCTTCAGAATTCTATGAATTCTACCCACCGGTAATTTCAATCCAGCTCTATTACTGCGAGATTTCGATTTAGCTCTCATTTTAGCAGGGCTTTCGTCTAAAACAAAGTATATTTTAGTGAGTGTAAAAGTACCTAAACCTAATATACCTACTGAGCGTAAAGATACGTCAGGTAGTTCGATAATTTAGTACTTACCACTTGTGTATACAGGCATGATAATTAGTATGTTGGACTGAACTGATACGTTATTAGATTAGATAATAATAAAACTGTACTGTAATCGGCGTTTATTTACTGAACTTTCAAATTTGAATTAAAACGTTTTCTGTTGCTTTCCAAATTTGACACTGACAGTTTCGTCAGTTAAAGATAAAGAGTGTCGTTCAAAGATATTAACTTATGGACCTTCCATACCCGAGTTCTGGTCTGTAAATAATAAGATCGCGGGCCCAATGAATGTCCGCCTTTAAAGCTATATGGCGACAAAAACTTCAAATTTTTACACAAATAAAAAATACCTTCAACTAATAAAAATACTAATTCATTTCTTCTTTTGTCTAAGGGACCGTTTAATTAACTATAACATAACCCGGAACACGGAAAGTTTTAACTTAGTTGTAAAATATTTTATTCTATTTAATAGTTATTTTTGAAGTGAAACTTCTTTATCGACGTATGGGAGAAAGTCACGTGATGAAAATCGTCACGTTTTTCGGTTACGCGCCATGTTGCTTTTTTTTTCGAAGTTTAGTATAGTGACGTACAGAATATAATGTAATATATGATAATAATAACAACAATATATTATTATAGTTTTGAAGTTTGGTTTGAAAAAAGAATAACAATATATTAATTTGAAAGTGATAAAATAAAAAGACTTGTTCAAATTTAAGTGAATTAACAAGAAAAGTGAGAGTGATTATATATTTCGTTTTATAAATTCAACACGTATGAGCATGATTTTAATATTTATTTGAGGTCAACCTCACTTTTTGATTGTAAGTATCAGTGAATGTATATAAATCTGTTAAAATTAGCAAGTATTAATAAATATGACTGTAAATCTAGTGAACATTATTAATTCTAAAAACAATAAAAAATATAAATAATAAATAATAATTTAAAAATAAAACAAAAAACGATTAGAAAATAAAGAAGTTTCATTTCTTACCTGTGTACTCTGGTACACACACATATTTTTTTCAAATTATTTCTTTGTCAATGACGGGAAACGTGCCCGAAAGGCTCGCAGCATTGCCACGTTGAATGGCAATGCTATGTTCGTGCTAAAAAATATGCCAGCCCTTTGGTCGTGTGTAGAGCCAACCAAACGTTTTGCCAGTTCCTCAAAAAGAACCCGTGCACCTGGTCCCCATGATCTGAGCTCTCAACGCCAAACAGCTCAAAAATAATTATAATAACCTATCAAGTTTTTATATTTTCGCTGGGCTGCCACGGTTCCAGCTGCAGCGCCGGGTGAGGCCGCTGAACAATACGGGATGGCGCAAGGTGTCGACGCATGTTACGTCCCACACTAAAGGCCGACCCAATTTCCAAGGCAACAATATATGTACCATCAGCCATCAGGTCTCTTATCATCGCTGCGTACCAAACCATTGGGTTCTAAAACATCTGGTACACCGGCAGTGACAAGAGCGAGACGAATAATGTCATTTATGTTAGCGTGACGCAAAATTCGAGAAGGTCAAATTTTCATTTTTTGAATTTGCAATGAGA
The DNA here is from genome assembly GCA_950381575.1 of Plusia festucae. NCBI lineage: Eukaryota > Metazoa > Arthropoda > Insecta > Lepidoptera > Noctuidae > Plusia > Plusia festucae. The sequence continues at coordinate 15,867,075 of OX494435.1, forward strand.
TGCAACACAAGCAATACCTAAGCGCAAACTAATGGCGAGCCGTGTTTGTGTACAAATAGAATAAGATCATTTGTAAACAGCTTTGTATGAACTTATGTTATAAATAAAGACCTTGATAAACATAAACAATGGCGAGCCGGAAAGCACTGTTGTCCAACATCGATACCAGATAAGCTGACGAAAGTTTTAAAATTGAATGCAGCGGATAGCCTTTTGACATTTGGTCACTGACAAATAAATTGACAAAATGACAAATTATTGTCAAATCGAGTTAACGTCAAGAGCTGGTCAAACAATTTTCGCGTGTCGGTCTATAATCGGTATTTATATTTGTGTATATTGCTAATTTAAGTACCTTAATTTATATGTATACCGTTCTGCTGAAGAGTCACACTACTTAATTAAAACCGATTATAACGACAAGGATATTGTAAACAAGGGCTTTCAGTAGAATAAGTTAATTCTGTTGTTTTTAGGTTAAGTGATACTGCTAAGAAACAAAATGAATAAAAGTAGACCCTGGAACCATAATAAACACGATCGCAACATGCGAGGTGGTTTTAGGGGTGGTCGCGGGGGTAATAGAGGATGGGTGGGGAGCCATAGAGGTTTCAAAAGTCAATGGAACAATTCCGAGGGTTTCAGTGGTGGTAACAGATACCAAAACAATTTTAGTGGAAATAAAGGTCAGTGGATACGGCAAAAGCGGGATACCCCGGGAAAACGGTTGTCTGAAGAAGATATTGGCGTAACAGAATATATAAGCAGTCATGAAGGATTTAATGGAATTATTAAATCAAGGTTTGTTTTATTTACCTTTAACTATACGCAATTTAATTAAAATCTTAGTGCTTCTCACTTAGCTAACCATGGTATTTTTTATTAATTTTCATGTTTCCTTAATCTAAGTGCTGTATTTGAATTCACATCCTGAACCACAAATTATGTATAAGTTAAATAAATGTTAAATAAAGATATGTAAATGTCTGGACTTTAACAAGAGGCTGTAACCCCTTAGTTTGTTCCGACATTTCTTCTCAGGATAGCCAGTTTGGAAATGTCGACTCCAGCCAGCTTAAAAAAATGTGTAAAAGTGATTGTAAAAATCCTAATTGCAAAATAAATAATTTGAATTTGAATAGCAATTTCTTGCAGGAAAGGCAATGTATATAGTATAGGTTGTAGATACCTGTGATTTAAAATTAATTGTTTTTCTTGTAAATTAAACTTCCTTTCATTAGGTACTCAGATTTCCAAGTATCTGAGATAAATGAGCAGGGTGAAATAGCAAAGTTGACAAACAAGCAGCCTCCAGAGGCCCCTGAGGAAGAGCTGGTCAGTGAGGATGAGGACCTGCTACTCTCAAAGTACAACCTGGAGATACTACCCATGGAGACTTGGGATAAGATCAATACTTTAGCTGTGAGCAAGGAACTGGACCCAGAATGTGTAGAGGTATGATGGAGTAAGGGTTTATTATTTAATAACCTTTCTATACCTCCTGATTGGTTAATTAGTTATTTGCTTAATGAATGATGATTATGTTTAAGTTTCTTGTATGTTAATCTCTCCCTCTGGCTTTGTTATTTATTCTTTCCTAGTTCCATCTGCTCTACATTACAAATAATAACAGATGGCTTAAAAAGTCACAATTATTAATTATACCAGCTGGGCACAGGCCTCTTCCCATATAGAGAAGGAATGGGCATTGTTCACCACACTTGCTCATTGCAGGTTGGCAATGTCAGATTCAATTTTTTTTTGGAATCCAGGTTTCCTCACAATTTTTTCCCTTACCGTTTGTCAATGATGAGAAAGTAAATATAACTTGATAAAGTCACATTGGTTCTTGCCTGGGTTCGAACCTACAACCATGTGCATGCAAATCCGGTAATTGTACTGCTAGGCCACCCCAACATTATTAATGCATTTAAATTTCTATAATAATTGACTCTTCTGAATGTACATAATTTGTTCACAGATAGATATGGCTGGAGTGACAAAAGAGCAGAGGACGAAGATACATGATGCTGTGAAAAAGGCATTTGGTGAGAGCATAGTAGGCAGCACTGTCAATATTGATGACAAGAAGCTTATGAGATTCCAAAAGTACAGGAAAGGAGGTATGTTGTATTGTAAAAGGCATTTGGCAAGTTATGGCCGCACTAATCAAACGCGTGACAACATGTACCGGACTCTATCTTAAGGGACTCTATTGTGAACAGGTTCCGGAACGAGGGCACTCTATGGCTATAAAAGAAAAACGCAACGCATATGATAAATACCTAAAATAAATAAAAATAATTCAATTTGGTCAAAAAGTATATTATTTTGAAAAAGTATTTTGCAAATACCTATTTTGCATTTAGCATTTGAAATACAAAACGTAAAACTATTTGGTATTTTGCATTTGAAATAGGAAATCTGAAAATATTTTGCATTTTGTATTTAAGTGCTTTTTTAAAATTCGTTAAACTTATATTCGAAGAGATAATCAGCTGCATAAAACTGAACAACTCTCTACCAGATACATAATCTTAAAATTGAAAATCAACTTTTCATACAAACATAAGTCACGTGTATGAAAATTTCATTTTCCTTGAAAATTTGCTTAATTGTTCTAGTGCGTATAGACAACAGGGTGAAGTGGACTTGGCCGGGTGAATACGTATATTTTATCGTGCACAAGGAGAATTGTGATACCATGGACGCGGCCGTACGCATCGCCGAACGAATTGGAGTACAGTAAGTTTACTTCTTCGGTGCCCAACTGCGGTAAAGTCTAAAAGAATGGTGCTGTATGTATTGAATGTATGTAAGGCGTTACAAGCAAGTCTTAAGAACAGTAGATTTCCTATTGTTCGACACTTCGTATAATAACATCGTATAAATGTCCCACTGCTGGGCACCGGCCTCTTCTCAAACAGAGAAAGAACAAGTATTGTTACTATGCTTGTTCATTGCAGTTGGCGATTTCATATTTTCCAATCCATGTTTCTTTTACCGATTGTCAATGTTGTCTTCGAATAATTAAGTACGTAAACATCTTTTTGAACAATTCACATTGGTAATTGTCTGTATTGGGTTCGAACCTGCAACCTTTTGCATATAAATCCGTTCATTGGACTGCTAAGCCACCATGGCATTAGACTCTACTCTATACTGTAACAAGAGCTGAAGGGCCGTGTCCCCGCAGCCTGAAGCCGTCGATGCTGGGCTACGCGGGCACCAAGGACCGGCGCGCGAAGACTTCGCAGTGGTTCAGCGCTCGCCGCGTGGACCCGCGCAAGTTCATACAGTCGTGTCGCTACCTCAAGGACATACATGTCGGGAACTTCTCCTTCAAGGATACTAACCTGAAGCTCGGCATGCTCAAAGGGAACAGGTGAGCTAAGCATATAATAATTTCAGTTTCTGATCAGACAGGTCATGGACTAAAATAAATCACACTTCAAAACTGATATTATAATGGCAAAGTTTGTGAGTGTGTTTCTTCTTCGCGTTTTATAATTTTTGATTAAGTACCTTGTACTTATTATCAAATTGATAGACTTAGATGTTACCTATATCTGTAGAGTTTTGCCAAGTGATTTATACTCCACAAACCAAACCAAAGATAATAAAAATATCTTTAAATGACCGCCATCGAATTGACTAGAATATATTTTATGATTGGATAAGGTTAATTTATAATCGCCTCTTTATAATAAACACTTGGCCCCTAGATTCCGCATAGCCCTTCGTAACGTGACAGCATCAGACGAGCTCATAGACCAGGCGTGTAAGGACCTGCGGGAACTTGGCTTCATCAACTACTATGGCTTGCAGCGGTTCGGATCGCGGTTCGATACGCCTACCTATAATATAGGATTGAAGCTGCTACAAGGCAATTTTAAAGAGGTATGTGGTGAGGTTTTTGTATAAAAAAAGAATGCATTTTTGATAGTGTCTAACCGTAACAGGATTTTCTACGAATCGAATAGTTATTTTGTGAATACTTTAACGGTGTAGTAAATAATTTTTATCGATACGATTGGGTCTCATTATTAGTATTTGCGTGACAGAAGAGAGAAAAAGATGCAATAAATATAAGTATGGGACTAAGATGCTACTGTAAAAGATATCAACGATGCGTATTGCGCCTTCACTGCTAGAATAACTTATGTAAAAATTTAGTAAATAATTCGATAAAAAATTATCAAGTTCATATTATTATTATATGGGTGGTTCTTCAAAATTTGGTTAAATTGTGGCCTAATTATGACAAAGGTATTTTTAGACGGTTACCAATGAAATTCTAATTCTATACTGTAGGTATAATATCTACATTGTTACTACTAAAATGGCCAGTCACTTTAATAAATTTTTTTTTAATAATTTTCTTTGTACTCTGCCAGCAAAACAGGATCATTTTTAATTTTTTCCAAGCGTTTTTTTGCCTGTTCAGACTTTTTTTTTGCGAGTTCCTCTTTGGATAGTAATGTTTTCTTTCTAGGCGCCATATTCTACAACAAATACACAAATTTTATTACTAAAACCACGGATCACGCAGTATGACCGTCAGTCCCTAGGTGTGGCGTCAGTCCCTCGCCACTTTTACGACGAGGGCCTGACGGTCTAGGGACTGACTAATTAAAGCAAAATCAAACATAACCTCATAATTTAAACTAACATCAAAACCAGCAGGTGATCAAAATAACAAGACAGACAAGGGTCAAATTTACAATATGTAATAAAATCTACAATTAATTAACTATCTTTGAAACGACTTACCTAGGGCCTGAGAGTTTGACTGGCACAGCACGTGTATCCGAGACAAAGTCGGCGACCGCACTAACAAAAAGATGACTGTCGCGGCATCGGTCGTGTTTACAACTAACTTTACACCGATGCTTTAGCTTAGGCAAGTTATAAAATGCACCTTATGATTAGATGGCGCGTATTTTTGAATTTCACAAAGAGCTAGGGACTGACATTTTTTAACGGTTACATTTTTTGATTTGAAATAAATAGATAATAAATATTGTTATTAAAAAGTAATTAGCATTGACAGGTTATTAATGTAATAGTAAACGTGTTTAAGTCGAATTAAATCAAAGTATTAATATACGATTAGAAAAACAATTAAATGCTTGATGAATTTGGGAGATCTTACATGGCTAGGGACTGATATTTGGAGTAGGATGAAGCGATTTTCGAAAATAAATAAAAAAGTGATATATATCAAAGTGAGTGAACAAATGACATGGACTTTACATTATCACTTAGGAAATTCAAATGTTGAATAAAATAGATACAAACATGTGAAAATTGCTACTAACACCAAGTTAACCAAATTTTGAAGAACCACCCATATGACATTGTGCTGTTTGCAAAAACTCCCGAAGATTTAACAAAAATGATAAACGATTTGGCAGAGCAAGAAGGTGGGGTTACAATTGAACCCAGAAAAAACTAGGGTGATGACCAACGGCGAGAGGACTGTTATAAACCTAGGGAGTAATCAAATCGAGTATACGGAAGAATATGTTTATCTAGGACAACTAATAACGAATGAAAACCCCATGCGCAAAGAAGTTGAAAGAAGAATAACCAATGGCTGGAAAAGGTACTGGGCTTTAAAAGAGATTATGAAAGATAAAAACCTGCATATTAATACAAAAAGTAAACTTTTTAATACCTGCATACTACCAGTTCTCATGTACGGCAGTCAAACATGGAGCTTGTCACAAAACTTGACTAACAAACTTGCAACATGCCAGCACGCAATGGAAAGAAGCATGATAAATGTGAAAAAATGGGACCGACTGAGAAATTGTGTAATAAGAAGCAAAACAAAGGTTACAGACATAACATACAAAATTAGAAGACTGAAGTGGCGATGGGCGGGGCACATGATAAGAGGAAGAGATAAATGGAGCAAAAATGTGACGCAATGGTATCCAAGGGAAGGAAAAAGGAAAAGAGGGAGACCACAAAAAAGGTGGGATGACGACATCCGGCAGGTGGCAGGCGTCACATGGAACAGAGTGGCTCAAGAAAGACGTGAGTGGAAAAGGTTGGAGGAGGCCTTTGCCGACTGGCAAACAGATCTTCAAAAAATAAGAAAACCTCAAATAAAAGACTAGATTAAGGATAACAGTAGTATTAAGCTTTGCATGTATTTTTTCTTTTTATGTAATTTTGATCTGAATAAAAGGCTATATAAAATTATTATTATATCCTCACGAAAGTGCTTCTTGTGAGTCACCGAAAAGATGTTTTCATTCAACAGCCAGGTATAATTATTAGTCAAATCACGATAAAATTGATGACGTATGTGCAGGTAGCATACGGGAAGTCAGTAAAAACTTACTATACTATGTTTTATTATAGAATTATAATGATAGATGTTAAGTAGACAAAAGTTCTTTCTTACTTTCGTATTATTGAAACCCTATTAATAACTAATTTTTTAAATTGATTAATCTACTATATAAAAATAAGTCGGGTTTTCCTTCCTGACGCTATAACTCCAGAACGCACGAACCGATTTCCACGGTTTTGCATTCGTTGGAAAGGTCTCGGGTTCCATGAGGTTTATAGTAAAGAAAATTCTCAATTACATAAAAAAAATTTAGACCGCGGGCGGAGCTGCGGGAAACAGCTAGTTGTAAATAAAAAATAAATGGGTCATCGTAATAATATTTGACTGGATTCTAGGCGATCGACGCCATCTTGGAGGTGCGCGAGGGTCCGCTGGAGCCGGCGCTGCGCATGTACGCGGCGCGCGGCGCGGCCGGCGCCGCCCCCGCCCTGCAGGCACTCCCGCGCCGCGCCGCCGCGCACAGCGAGGTGCGCCTGCTGCGCGCGCTCGCCGCCGCGCCGCACGACCTGCTCGGCGCGCTCGGGAAGGTAACACGCACACACACGAGGTGCGCCTGCTGCGCGCGCTCGCCGCCGCGCCGCACGACCTGCTCGGCGCGCTCGGGAAGGTAACACGCACACACACGAGGTGCGCCTGCTGCGCGCGCTCGCCGCCGCGCCGCACGACCTGCTCGGCGCGCTCGGGAAGGTAACACGCACACACACGAGGTGCGCCTGCTGCGCGCGCTCGCCGCCGCGCCGCACGACCTGCTCGGCGCGCTCGGGAAGGTAACACGCACACACACGAGGTGCGCCTGCTGCGCGCGCTCGCCGCCGCGCCGCACGACCTGCTCGGCGCGCTCGGGAAGGTAACACGCACACACACGAGGTGCGCCTGCTGCGCGCGCTCGCCGCCGCGCCGCACGACCTGCTCGGCGCGCTCGGGAAGGTAACACGCACACACACGAGGTGCGCCTGCTGCGCGCGCTCGCCGCCGCGCCGCACGACCTGCTCGGCGCGCTCGGGAAGGTAACACGCACACACACGAGGTGCGCCTGCTGCGCGCGCTCGCCGCCGCGCCGCACGACCTGCTCGGCGCGCTCGGGAAGGTAACACGCACACACACGAGGTGCGCCTGCTGCGCGCGCTCGCCGCCGCGCCGCACGACCTGCTCGGCGCGCTCGGGAAGGTAACACGCACACACACGAGGTGCGCCTGCTGCGCGCGCTCGCCGCCGCGCCGCACGACCTGCTCGGCGCGCTCGGGAAGGTAACACGCACACACACGAGGTGCGCCTGCTGCGCGCGCTCGCCGCCGCGCCGCACGACCTGCTCGGCGCGCTCGGGAAGGTAACACGCACACACACGAGGTGCGCCTGCTGCGCGCGCTCGCCGCCGCGCCGCACGACCTGCTCGGCGCGCTCGGGAAGGTAACACGCACACACACGAGGTGCGCCTGCTGCGCGCGCTCGCCGCCGCGCCGCACGACCTGCTCGGCGCGCTCGGGAAGGTAACACGCACACACACGAGGTGCGCCTGCTGCGCGCGCTCGCCGCCGCGCCGCACGACCTGCTCGGCGCGCTCGGGAAGGTAACACGCACACACACGAGGTGCGCCTGCTGCGCGCGCTCGCCGCCGCGCCGCACGACCTGCTCGGCGCGCTCGGGAAGGTAACACGCACACACACGAGGTGCGCCTGCTGCGCGCGCTCGCCGCCGCGCCGCACGACCTGCTCGGCGCGCTCGGGAAGGTAACACGCACACACACGAGGTGCGCCTGCTGCGCGCGCTCGCCGCCGCGCCGCACGACCTGCTCGGCGCGCTCGGGAAGGTAACACGCACACACACGAGGTGCGCCTGCTGCGCGCGCTCGCCGCCGCGCCGCACGACCTGCTCGGCGCGCTCGGGAAGGTAACACGCACACACACGAGGTGCGCCTGCTGCGCGCGCTCGCCGCCGCGCCGCACGACCTGCTCGGCGCGCTCGGGAAGGTAACACGCACACACACGAGGTGCGCCTGCTGCGCGCGCTCGCCGCCGCGCCGCACGACCTGCTCGGCGCGCTCGGGAAGGTAACACGCACACACACGAGGTGCGCCTGCTGCGCGCGCTCGCCGCCGCGCCGCACGACCTGCTCGGCGCGCTCGGGAAGGTAACACGCACACACACGAGGTGCGCCTGCGCGGTGTGGTTACAAAGACACTGTATACCACGCATTAAACATGTATAAGACACATGTATGTCAAAAAAGGATAATAATGTTTGTTTTTTTTTGGGTGACGTGATAAATTCGGTATTATCTATTTTATAAATAGGTTCAATATTTTTTATTTATCGATAAAACATGTGGACGTCATTAGTTAATTTCGCTTTATGAAAGAGAGAAATGACACAAAATTTCCTTAGTGTAAAAAAGAGATGCAAAATAAAAGACTTCAACGAGATGTTCTGCGCCTTTGCTTAAATTGCAAGATCAAAATCGGCCTGGACCTGCAGAATTCTATTGAGTTGGACTTCTTTATTAAGTCGATTTCATGACTACCGTTTTAACTTGTTTAAAGTAAAATCTTGCGAAAATTCTTTGTCAAAACCTCGAGTCCTATTTGTTGACCTGAAGTAAAAAATGGCGCGGCAGAATTGTTCCTCATCCAATTTTCTTCAAAAGTGTCTCTTGTATTTTTCTGACACATTAATCATTTTTGTAGTAGATCGCTGAGAAAGTGGCTACAGTAATTCATATACGCTATCGTGACCCCAAGGTTCTTATGTTCTGTCAAATGACTGAATCATTTCTCACCTTTTCAGTGACTATATTCAAGTACCAATACTGTACCTAATTCCATATAATTTGTGTACTTCTCAGTTGGCACGCAACACTCGGCTGTTGTACCTGCACTCGTACCAGTCTTTGATCTGGAACCGCGCGGTGTCGGAGCGCCTCCGCCGCTTTGGACTCAAACCCGCAGTCGGCGACCTCGTGGCATTAACGCAACTTGAAACCCAAGGTATGAAACTAATAAAAATAATAATCGCTTCCTAAATTACGAAGATCAGGTGAACAATAAAATCCAATCGAAAAGGGTTCTTCCATCCTACTACACCAGACAAAATAAAATAAAATAAAAATTATAATAATTGATCTTTACAGACGACTTAGTCGACGACGAAGAATCGGACACTGAAGAAAGCCAAGCGGATGACGATCAAATGAAAACCGATTATTCAGACGATGAATGTAAGATCAAACAAGAGATCACAGACTTACAAACAGACACACAAAAAAAGAAACAAAAAACCACAGACTTACAAGACAAGAAACAAGAAACAGAGGGCATGGATAAGCAAGACAAGAAGCAAGAAGATAAACCGAAGCCTAAAGTACCAGTGAAGGTTTTAACGCAAGAGGATGTGGATAGCGGGAAATATAGTATTAATGATATTGTGATGCCCTTGCCCGGGTATTATATTGAGTATCCTCCCAATATGGTAGACTATTATGATGAGCAGCTGAAAAAGGATAACCTGACGTTGGAACTGAGGCATAGAATAAAGTGAGTAAACTGTTAATAATACGTGAAGCAAAATCTTTTTTAATTTGAACAATTTTTAAATATAATATTAAAGTTTAAGTAAATTTTCTAGTCAAAACTTTAATCCAATGCACCATACAATACACATTCAAATACTCGTGGATCAAAAGTTTGAATCCATTTATCGTAAGAGTATCGAGTACCGAGTCGTATGGTTGCATCACTAGTTACGACGCAATGATAAATGTCAAAACCCGCCTTTTAATTCGTGACAACTGTAATTAATTTCTGGGATTCGATTAAGTGTAGTTGTTTTGTGAATCTGATTTTATTCATCAACCTTTAGCTGAGGAGTAAAATACAGACTTAGGGCCCTGGTTGTATGTAACTAAACATTAATAATATAGTCTTTGCACGGAAGCCTTCGGTGGGAGATTCCAACTCGCACTTACCCGGGTTTATTTTAAAGTAACCTATGGAGTTTTTTGCCGGTTCTTCTCCATAGGAACGCGCTCCATTTTGGAACGCGCACTTACAGTAATTTAGTTTTAAATTTGACATTTCTAAAGCCGAATTTGGTTTATTCTTGTAGATATGTCACTTATTCAAATTTTTGATTTGATGAGATTTTAATATGACCTTACTTGATATATCTTTCTCTGTCTAATTACCAGTATTGAAATTGAAATGCTTGTAACTCGCGCATTAAAAAAGTAATGAGTGTGATGTTTTGAGAAGTCGTCTAAGAACATGTCGTTCCCCGTGCAGGAGCTACAGCATGTCGGGCGCGTACCGGGCGCTGTGCGTGCGGCCGCGCGACGTGTGGTGGCGCTGCGTGCGCTACTCCGACCCCTTCGCCGACCTCATCGCCTCCGACCTCGACGACCTCAACAACAAGCACATCACGGCTATCCTAGACGGTGAGTTATGGCCTATACACTCCGGCATGCAAGGGATTTAATTTTTCACCAATGATATCGGTATATCGTCATAAATTGCTTTGAAATAATGCTGTGGCATCGAAAGGGTTACCGGTTGTTGTTGTTGAAAAATTTGAATGACCATAGTTGACAGTGTTCACAAACGCAGTCAACTATGATCATTCAAATTCGAGAAAAATTATTAATTTTTTCAACTTCTTTCTTTCTATCTTTTACGCAGTCGGGTTTTTTTGTAGTCTAATTATTAATTTAATTTTATTCTTTCTAATTTTCGTGTTAATGAATTATTCATTTCAATATTGTAATCTCTGTATTTCCACACATTAATTTAATATGATTTACGAGGTTACATAGACTTTTTTTTTAAATTTGTGCATTTTAAATTCCTAAATAAATATACAAATTGCATAATTTTTGCAAGCTATGTATGAAACCTTTTATATAAATTCATCGCTCGACAGTTTTGAGAAAAAAAAAATACCTCTCAAACTGAAATCGAACAAGCCGTTTAGGCAACAAAGTTCGCAAAGAACTATACATACATACATTCATATACTCTCGAAAAAATAACAATCCCTCTGACGCAGTCGGGAAAAATAAAACAATTAACAATTATTAGAAAACAATTGCATCGAGGCATTCCTCTTCTGATTTTTACTAAGTAAACCCCCCAATCTATAATACTTTACGCCTTCTACCGCGTCTGAAATATACTTGTTATGTATGCTTTAACTACATCCTGATATACCTGCATACTTTACATTATACTGAGAATTTATAATCTACTCCTCATGTTATGATGAATGTTCAGAAAATGTCCCATTCCAAAAATCATTCTCTCATCAATTAAATAACAAATTCCACTTTACTGAATTACGTATAGGCCTGAATTCTGTTTTACTTTCATTTATAGATATGTTAAAAGGGTTGCTTTAGTTATACAATACACATATAGAATAGTTTTTATATACTTACTCATTTATATTTCAGATGGAAAATTCAAAGCTCTTCTCCTAAACATGACGTTACCAGCGAGTTGTTACGCCACAATGGCGCTGAGAGAACTGCTCAAAGTAGACACATCATGCGACAACCAGGCTTCACAGAACAACTACCATAAGAGAAGAAACAGTTCTAAAGGTGAAGAGAGTGACAGCGGGGAGAAGAGGAAGATAGAGGTGGACACAGAGGAAGATAGGAAGAAAATCAAAACGGAGGATTTAAAAACGGAGGAACTAAAAACGGAGGACTAAAAAACGGAGGAATAAAAAACATATTATAAGTAGTTAATTGTTTTATTTGTAAGTTAGTTGTGGAGATCTGTAATAGAATAGGATTAGTTAATTACAATTTATTGGCGTTATCTTATATAGCCTGTAGACTTCCAATATTTATTATGGGCATTACAGAATTTTAAATTACAAAATTCGTTTTGAATTTCCCTCTGATATTATATTATTGATGGTACGAAATTAGTTTTTTTACTTGTTTATCATAGTTATATTCTCAAAATTTTATTTTATTTCTTTCATATAACATCAAAGTAATTTCCTGGAGATGAAGCAGTAACAGTAGGAACCATGACACAGTTTTCATGATTCTGATTTGATTATTCATCCGTGAACGAATGTTTAAAAACCATTCTGATATTTAATAACCCGTTATTATTTAAATCAAGCGGAATCAATAAGTGAACGCATATGCGTTTCATCAAATGCTTAAGTTATTGATAATGTGGAGGTACGTGAGTGCATTGTATTTTGTTACTCCTTCATCTTTCTATTTAGACCATCGATCTCTAACGATACAGATATTGTAGTGTGACTCTGATGTAGAAAATACAAATCGCTTTCTTAAATCGTAGTTCCTACATTAGAAAATAGTTTTGTAGCAGTCAAATTTAAAATAATTATTTCTTTGTAGTAATATATACAGACTGCTATCGAAGGGGTAAAGAGTGCATCTAGCTTATAGTAAATTAACAAAATTTCAGTTCAAAGTAGAGTTAGTTGAATAATTGATATCCAATTTTAAACCGACTTTTAAAAAGGAGGAGATTCTATGTTTGACTGTATGTACCCTTTTTTTTTTTATTTTTTTTCACAACTCATTTGTTTGAAAGCAAGACCAACAATAATGCGACGTATCTTAACATTAAGCGAGTAGTATAATAAAATATTGACCGAAGATATTAAAGCGGTGACACGGCTTTTTGAATAGACATACCCTTTCGATAAAACTCTTTATATTCAGAGCTTTATACACTTTGCAGTAGACAAACACGATTTTTTTTGAGATAAAATCTATTTAATATGAAATCTATTTTTATAACATTATACATGACTTATGTTAACGATAGCTATCTTTACGTATGTGAGAACTGCGTCCTCCCTGCCGCAGCCAATGGCCAGGCAGAGTGCGGGTCTCGCGGCAGGTGTGCGTGGGTCGCGTGTGTAGCGTGTGTAGCGTGTGTCACGTTGTGCGCGGCGGTGTGCGCGCGCAGCTCGCCGGGCGTGGGGAACGAGCGCGGACACCACACGCACTTGTGCGGCTTGTTCTATATGTAACATATAGTTTTATGAAATGACTAGGAAGACGTGGGGGGGTGATCTGGTACCGCGAGAGCTGGTTCGAGGTGGCACGGGATAAGGATGTATGGAAGGATTTGGGGTAGGACTTTGCCCAGCACTGGGACAGTATAGGCTAAGGAAAAAATTACTAGCTTTAGCTCGCGGCTCCGCCCGTGGGTGTTGGTTACCGCGGCAAATTATAGCCTATAGCCTTGCTTAATAAGTGGGCTATCTAACAGTGACAGTATATTTTTTTCTTATCGGCCCAGTAGTTCCTGAGATTAGCGCGTACAAACAAACTACAGCTTTATAATATAAGTATAGATAATATTTTGGTCACATAAAGTTCAAGGGTCACTGGCAAGGGTCACTGGTTCAGTGGCACTGAAACCATAAACTGAAAAGACGCAGCGAGATCAACTTCATCAACTCTCAAGTCAAATATAATTTGGTTTTAGATTAATTAATATTTTGTGCCTTTATCAATGCTGTTCCGTTAACATAAGAGAACAAGAATAGAATAAAGAATATAATTTTATTTATACATACTTCTTTTGCAAATTGAACCTTATCCGCCATGCAAACAGTTGGTTTTGCGATTCGACACTTTTTGAAATGACTGAATTTTCTTAGTCATTTTTTGAGGACGAGTTTGAGACACTGACTGCACTACTTTTCTATTTCAATAAATTTTGTATATCACCTTCGTATGAGTCATCCGGTGGTAGTAGAGGTTAGAGCTGGCCGTGAAGCATTTCCCACATTCAGGACATTTGTGCGGCTTTTCTCCTGTGGAATAAATATGCTTTAACAAAAAACTCCTCATGAAAGACTGCTGCCAATCCTAATGCTATAAATTCTTATGTCGCATTAGATTTGGCTAAATTAATTCTGTGATGAAATCTGATGCTTCCTTATTTCGCTAGAGTTGTAGAATCAGGATTATTCTGCGAAGAGTTTTAGTATATATAATCGAGTTATTAAAATTATTTTTTCAAGCTTAATTATACTATTTTCTATGAGGTGGACAGACGACCTGATAAGAGACGGAGGGAGCCGCTGGATGCAGGTCGCTTCTAACCGGCCGATCTCGAAATGGTCGGGGGAGGCTTATGATCAGTAGTGGACGCCTCGTGATTGATATGATGGTGACATAAGCTCGTTAATACAAATAATGTAAACCGAATGATATTAAGACGAAACAGAGTTTAATTCAGATGGTACCAGGAAAATGATGAACCTTCTTTGAACTGGCAACAGAACTATTATTAGAAAAGAAGGATGGTATATGGTTCCCAGCTACCTGTGTGTATCCTGCGATGAGTATTTAATGAGCTGGATGTGCTGAAACCTTTGTTGCAAACGTTGCAAATATGAGGCTTCTCGCCTGAAACAAAGTACAGCTTTAGATTTCCACTCGAACATAAGTACTTTACTTGAAATATTATAAGATGTGTGATTCTGTTGACTGCAAACTAAATGTAGCTTAAACACCTAACGCCATCCTAAGCCAGTTATGTAAATCATTATCAATCATCAGAGTTACTGTAAATCCTCCCAAAGCACTCTGGATACCCTACTCAAAGCAAGGATGCTTAGTTGTGATCTTCTGTAGAGCGGAAGTATCTCACTTGTCGGGCTGCTCCAATTCGAGACGAAAAAAGTATCCTCTGTGGCCTCTCTTAAAATCTCTTTAAAAAGTAAGTTATGGATTACAAGGATGAAAAGTGACTTAACAGGAAGTGGAATATATTCAAGTTTAAGAAACAAGTAGCACTAAACACAGAACAATGATGGAAAGGAACTTTCAGAGGTACCAAAATTAAACAATACCCGTATGTGTCCTCATATGTCTTTTCAGCAACGACGGCCGGTCGAATGTCTTCAAGCAGACTTGGCATGGCAGTATATTCTTCATGCTGGCCGCCTTCTGGGGTAAGCAGAAGCTCTCTTTACTGCAGACCAAGCTGGTTCTCTCGTACAACTTCACTAAGTGATTGTTCAAGCCCTCGAGAAACTTGAAGTCGATGATGTTTAACATTTTTGAGGGTTTATTGCCTTTCGTTGATAGGTCTAGGGGTTCTGTTTGGAAATCCATGTTTTTTATTGATAAGTATTTGGTTTTGCAAAGCAGATTTACTTGATCAGTATAACTTGTCTGCGTCTATGAATCAATTCAGGTACTGCTGCTCAAGGACACTAGATACAAATATTTCATTATGTTCTCTTTCGTGTTTCTTCCAAATTCTCAGAAGCTAAAATCTAATTATATTATAATTGTGCTATTTTAATTAACTGCTTGCTAGTTTCTAGACCCATAAAGGCTGTTTGGGAAACTTGCGTAAGATAATAATAATATCACCACACTCAAACTGATTTCCACACGAATTTTCACAGGTAACTGTCATAATTTCCCTTCGGCTTGGCTATAAATACGTCGAGGGCTGACGTATACAAATGACAGGGTGATATTAGTATATTAGATTGTATAACAGTTGTGTCGAGGATCGTTTTGGAGTATTGTGGTGTCGTCAACAATGAGTTTTGTAGAGCACGGGACACTAATCGACGTGATTTGACTGTTTTTTTGTGTGGAAATCGGAGCTTCGTTTGGTTGGATGTGGCATTTTGTTATGTTAATATTTTTAGATAATAATATTCGACATTTAATTTTGTAGATACCAACAGCCTGGTGGCAAGCAACGAGGTCATTTTTAAATGTGTTTCTGCCTGGTCCCCGGTAAAGGTAGCAAATAGCCAACTAGGTAGCTTTAGCCGCAACAGTCCGATATGGTCATTTGCCTGCCCCAGGGAGGTTGACCTCTGCGAGGAATTCCGATCATAAATCGTTAAACATTTTCTGAGTTGTATGCCTTCTCCTAAACTTCTGACATCCGAGTACAGTATTGAAGAAAACGTAATCGCCTATAAAGGTGACGGTGCAAAACTTCAGGTTTCCGCGCTTTGTGCGACAAAACGCAAGAAAAGCGTGCCCCATACAAATATTTACGATTGGTCGCATTGTGTCGTATGCTGTCAATCACACCTTTCAACACACAACAATGTATCGAGATATTTGGATGGCAATTTGGGGAGCTATTCAACGTTTTAGGTAATTAAAGTTGTGTAAACATCCCGCTAATATCATTAATGGCATAGATAGGTTACCTGCTGTTCAGTTTTTGTGATAAATAATTATCGTTCGTCTGTTTTATTGTGGACATTTGTGGAGAACTTACAGCCTCAGCTGTGCTAATTTTGTGTTTCAGGACAATGTATGTAAAGCAATCAAAACCTTTTTGTGTTGTATAGTAAGTAGTAACTATCTATTGACAGCTTTATGTATTTATGAGTAAACTCTTTGAAAGGCCTCACTGCCTTAGCTGTACCTGTGTTGAGTCAGTGAGTCAGACAATTATAAGTGCAGTTTTAAACTGTTCTGATTTTTTAAGACTACCGGGAGTTACTTTCTTCGATGTTTCAGAGGTAATATGTGGTAAATAGTGATACTTAATTCAGTAGTTGGTATAGAAGCTGTGTTACGCTGAAAGGTGAAGCTTATCCCGACCTTTTTCAACTTACTGTTAGAACTTAGAAGTAAGACACGGATTATTGTATTCAATATGTCCGAAGTAATCGTGGCCTAGCGGTTCAATGACCGGATTTGTTTGCAATTGATTGCGAGTTCGAACCCAGGCAAGCACAATTTGACTTTTTCAAATTAACATGTCGTGGTGGCCTAGCGGTTCGAACCCAGGTTTCGCCAACCAGCAATGAGCAAGCGTGGTGATCAATGCTCGTTCCTTCTCTTTAAGAGAAGAAGCCTAAGCCCAGCAGTGGGGTATTTATAGGCCGGTATTATTATGTTCGAAGTGAGAATTCGAGTAGCACTATACTGGACTGTACTAACTACTTAATATTTATATCGATCAATACTAAAAACTACTCGACATTATTCCAAATTTCAACCAAATTAGGCTAAACGCTTTAATTATGGTAAAACCAACAGGTATTGTGATGCGAAACAGTGACTTAGTACTATTGGTCCTATTGTACGGAGCCCCATAAGGCTAGTCGATTATTTTAATAAGCTTCGCAAGTAGGTTAGGGCGATGTGATTGATCGTATTCGTTACATTGGCTTTATTGAAGCATATTGTAGTTTTGGTTATACCGATATTCGAAATTATATTGATGAGTTTTCATATTTTCATTTGACATTCACGTAATGCGTGGCCAGATTAGAGTTCTATACAGATTAGTTATGATTAGAATCATGCTCAGAGAAGTAATTATCAATTAGGCAATCAAGTATGTGTTATGTACCTATTCTCTCTATTAAGATTAGTGTCTTGATGATGATGTTAGATGAACAGAACTAGTGGGTATATTATTTTATGCTCAGTTTTTAGGGTAATATAGGTTTATCTAACGTTTATCTTCTTCGTTCAAGACACCACTGATACATTTTTGACTGAAAAAGGGATTGACAATAATTCATGCACAATTTATTTCAAAATTATGTTTGGTTTCTGCCAGGAAGCAATTAAATATCAAATCGGATTCGGTTCATGACATTTTTTAGATACTGTTTATCTTTATAATAATCTACGGACCGAATTTTGGCCCGGCGTCCAATCTCAAGCGAGGTCAGGCACGCAGGAGAAATTATAGTATACGACCGGAGAGATATCAGGCGCAGGTCCAACAGCTTTACGTACTTTGTAAGGCACGGGGGAGGGGCAAACACACTTCATCCTCCGCCACGCCGGACCCCGAGCAGTACTTAGTATTTCTAAACAGAAAAACCAAAAACCTAGTAGCTATTTTAGGCACGACCCGGGATTTGAAACCCGAGAATTCGCGCACGGCAGTCGCACTTGCGACCACTAGACCAATGAGGTAGTCATATTCATATCTTAACCGTTTTATGAATGCCAAGATATACAAGAAAGTTCACCTAGATGTTCCCAAAGATTTATCGTGCACGCTTCACAACTGCGTACAGAACAATCGCGCATTTTGTTTCCTACCTATTGTTATTTCACCAATAAAACCCTCGAAAGCTATTCAAATTCTGCTTTGGCTCTTATTCAAATGCTCTCACAAATCGGATTTACTCGCTACTTGGGTCATTATTTAGGGCGACTTAAAAATAAAAAAATAAAAAATGGGGTTATTTTTATTAAATTTGTTTTATTATGGACGGGAACACACATATTAATCACAAATAAAATAAAATTAAAGGTGGATAAAGCTTATTTATAAAAAAAACTCAATAAAACGTTTTTTGTAGGTAACGAAAGTGATCTTAAAGACCACGAAAAGTAATACTTAAATGAATCATAATCAGTCTCTTAATTTAAACCTCGCTCGATTCTAAACTAAAGGTACATATAAAACTTAAAACAATAATTACTGAGAGATCAATGAAATTAAATAATAAATTTTCATAAAAAAAAAGATTAAAAGCTTTTACCACGAAAGTGATGTCACTTAAGTGGCCTAACTAAATTAAACTTAATTCGAGTCAGAGCTATCCCAATCAAAGAAAACTTTACGCTTTTTACGGGGATATGGTGCTCCTGCATACCATATATCAAGACTATCAGTTGAAGAAGGTCTACGTTTACGAAGACAGAGCTTACGCGATGTGGATGTCTGGCCTGAATCCGGTGTTTCAGAAGGTGATAGCGAGCCTGCAGGTATTGCGGTATCTGAATCCAACGCAGAAGTCCGTTGCTCTTGCTGAGACATTTCAGAGGGAGATGACGACTTTGCTGCTCTGGTATTGTGGGAATTGAACGCTGTATCTGGTTTCTCTAGCGGCGATGTTCTAGAATGAGATGGCGAGCTCAATACAATAGCATCTGAGTTCAACGCTGTTGTCGTGTCTTCAGACTGCGGCATGTGAGAATGGAAAGAGAACCCTTTTGCATTAGATATTTATTAGTTATCTCTTGAACTACTACGTTTCCTAATTCATAGTGCTTACAATAATTTTCAGGCAAACATGAAGCACAGCTAAAGTCTGGAACGTAACAAGTTTGGATTCTTGTGATCCATGTTATTTGGTGCACAGACAAGGTACCTCTAAAAGGTTTGATAACGTTGCCATCGACACATTGGCTAATGTCTTCGTAGCTGGTATTGTCTATTGGAATAATTTTTATTCCAGAACACTTTTCCGAAAGATTAAAGCACCAGATTTTCGAAATTATTTACGTCTTTGCCTAACGCAGCAGCACGATCAGCTGTTCTTTTAAGGCAACCACCGACACCGTCAGTAATATCTTTCCCTTGCCTTTCTTCTGTCTTCTTCTAAGGCAGATGGATTATTTTCATTTTCTCCCGTAACTTCCGCATTGCAATTTTTTTCTGCTGTCGTCTTTTTGCCTTCTTATCTTCGTCGGTAGTTTTGTTGAGAGTTCTAGCCATAGCTGTAAGAATATTTTATTTTTATTTTCTGATAAATCCTGTTTTGTTTTAAATATCTTATGGCATGTTAAACTGTTGACTATCTCAGGGTAGTGTGATAATTAAATAAAATTATCTACTTTTAAACAAAGGACTCAGCGTTATTGATTAATAGGAAAATCCTGTTCAAATGATTGGTGTCTTATTTCGTGGTCATCGATCACTTTCGTGGTCCTTGTGACCACGAAAATGATGACCACGAAAGTGACGATAAGCAGTTTACCGGTTCTAGCATGAAATAGTTTTGAGGTTAGAAAAAATACAATAGCCTATTTGCAACATATCTATAAATCGAACAGAACTAGCATTTAATTATATTTATTAATTCACAACTTACCTAAGAACAGCTATCACGAAAGTGATGCACGAACTTTGACACCAACTCTTTAACTCACCGAAAAAGAATTTAAACAAAAACCAATAATGATATAAATCAAAAAATGTTTGCGATGTTATGACAGCCAATTATAGTGTTCTACTAACGAAAATATTTTGGTTTGACCAATAATTTAGGAAGAAATGGTAGGAAATATGAGTGACCACGAAAGTGATGATTGTTTTCGGAACAAAACACATCGTAAAAAAAAAATAACTTTTATGTCTGTTTATTGTTTGTCTTTCATATCAGTTTTAGAAATATACATTATTCATTACAAATACATACTGAAAAAGTAAGTTTTCACCATAATTGTATTTTTAATAAACGCTATTAGTTCAGTGTATATCACTTGAACAGACCACGTAACGTGATTTTTATGAAAAAAAAAATTAATATTACCGAGTTTTGAATATTAATAAATACAAAATAAACATACAGTGATAAATAAAGTAAATTTTAGTTATTATTTAAATTAATAACGTACTATTTCTTGCTGCTTTGTAATTTTTTTACGCTTGAACACAATTTCACCACCTCAAATAATGACCCACTTGTTAAGACTGCCCTGTTTCAGTTACCTTTCTTTTTATTTATTTTTCGTCTATTGCGAGAAAACTTTTTGTTCTTGTACTCGCGATGGAGAAGCCTTGTTCGACGATTGGAGATATCTCTCGATTGTTCTTTAGTTGGCAGGTTGCTTTGAGGTAATTTTGTGAATGAAGTGTTTTTAGTTTAAAACACGGTGCTTTCTTTTCATGGATAGAAATGTTTCAGTTTTTTAATTATTTAAGTATCTAGTCATTGTGACGATATTGATATTTTAACATTAAAATACCTAATGGGAATGGAAAAAAAATGATGTAGGGTTTTATGAGGTAGTTACCTAAAAGTACCACTTGAGTATTTCAATGTGGTCAATGTTGTATTTTAGAGTAGGACTAATTATTTTATCGCTTTTAAAGAACCTGTTATGAACAATTTTATTGTTGAGGCACGAAATGTTAGTGACTAAGTATTCGAAACTTGTGGATATGAGTTGATCCTTGAGGGTTTAAATACTTAAGAAATTCTGTATAGAATTATATGCTGGGTTTTCTAAGCATACCTAGAAAACAATATTCCCAAAACGTATTTTTCACCTGCCTCGTGACAAGACAATCTCAAGAGGCAAGTTAAAGCTCATTATAGGATGAGCATAATTTCCGTAAGTTTTCGTGATGTATTGAAAACCCTTTCATAAACATTTGATTGAGATGTTATCGATCCCTCATTTAAATAAAAAACTCAAGGATTTTTTTTAAACCGAGTTATCCAGTCGTTTAGATGCGCTCAAACCAATATCGTACCTATTTAACACATTGTTTCCATCTTCTAATATATACAATTCTCGTGTAGCGATGTTCGTACCAAATTCTGAGTAGCTGTGAGAATCGACGAACATATATTTTTTATACCCCTAGGTGTCATGAGGTCACCAGATATTTAATATGGTCGAAAAAAGTTTGCCTTGTCAGCTAATTTAGCTATCTTCTTCTATAAAAATCAAATAGATCAAAAAATATTTTCAATATTCTTTACTGTAAAACATTACCCAAATAAAGTACCTCACTACCTTAAACCTCTAAAGTAAAATTGAGAGGTAATAAACTGCGGGTAGGTACTACCCTCCAAATATAAAGTAACAAAGTAAGAAACAAAAGGTTCTCACAATATTTTCGTCAAATTACGCGCTGTATCGATCCTCCCGCAGCGTCTGTTGCATAAATGCATTAGTCTGAAGATAGGCACCTCGCACTATTGTGACGGAAGTTATGAGCGGCAGCGGAGATCGAAAATAATATTTATTTTTAAAAAATGTATGTAGATGAATCTTTGGCGCCATAATTTAGGTTTTAATTAGTTAATAGTTTTTTTGGCTGCATAGTTAAGATATTTGATGTTTATTATAAAAATATTAAGAAAAGATACTATGATAATATATAATATGAAGTTATTTTTTTTATTTTATTATTTATTTTGAGCCTGAACTGTCCCACTGCAGGGCAAAGGCCTCCCTTTCTTCCTTCCATTTTTCTCTCTGAAGGGCCAATTGAGGCCACTCCTTGTTAAAGGCGTCCAGTTCGTCCGTCCATCTCCGCCTGGGTCTTCCACGTGGCCTTCGTCTGTTGGGGAACCAAACTGTTGTGGCTTTCGCCCACATTTCCACTGGGATTCGGCACACATTATGTAATATTTTTTTATAATAGGTATTTCAAACAAATAATTTTTATAACTATTCTATAACTGAGTATTTTTAAATTATCTTTGTTATAAAACAATATAGCTTGAATGTATTTTATGTAAGTAACGTAAATGTTGATATTGTGATGGTACTTAAGTAGCGGGAAAGCTAGCTTAGTTTACAAGACTTTTCAGCCTACATATTGTTTTGGTATACAGGAGTATTTCCATATGATAAACATTTTTGAACAGTTCATGTTCAATATGTTACACTAATATTGGTTAATGTGTTATTGTAGGTATATACCATGTATTGCATCTAACTTCTACTTATGGTGGCAGATCAAAACAAAACCTCAGAGGAATAGTTTTATTAACACTTCTCATATACTTACATCTGTATAGCCATTGTAAAAATTGCTTCAGACACATGCATTTTTTTTACTATCAACAAAGAATCTTTACGGCCTACAACGACCAAAAACTTTAGGTACTTAGTCTGCAGCCAACAAAAATACTTCCAATAGCCATCTCCATTTTCCAGAATTATAACAATGTAGGTATTCTATATTTAAAACTTAAAAAAAACCGTTAAAATTGTCTTCGTTAAAATAAAAAAATAAGGTAAGGTGTATTGTTGAGGTTGTGTACCTTTTGATCTAGACCGAGAATCTGACCTGATGAATCTAAAAACAATAGTAACAGTCGTTTTATATTAAACAGAGATAAGTTAATAAAAACCTGCAACCTCTTATAACTCAGAGCAAGCCGGGTCCTCTTCGTCCTCCCTAAATTTATTCTTAATAAAGCGCGGAGCGGCCGTCCGATGTATTTTTTGATATCTCTCGCTTTGCGATGAAAGCTTGCAATCCACCGGTGTTTTTCTTTGGGGATTGAGTTTGTTCAACGTTTTGATCACGTATTTTCGATGGTCGACCTCCCAACGTATACGGAGAATAAAGTAATTTTTTACGGCTTTTGAAGTTTATATTTTGTTTATGTTGTTCGTTTTTGGGATTTTAAGTAAGTAGTTGGGTCTGTTTGTTTTTAGTTTTAATATAAGGTTACTTGAGTTTTACAGGCAGTTAGGGAATAGTTGTATTGGTACTCAGGACTCGTAGGGAAGCATTAGGTTTAACGTAGATGTGTGGTTGTTGAATGCTATCTACCAATTTTACATACATGCATACACATTTCACAAAATAAAGTGTCAACTATTAGCACAATATGGCTCAGCTATTGCTACTCTGGAACAAGTATGACCCATCACACCTCGGATTTTCAGTCATTCCTACTAGGGTGTTGCAGCATTATGCATATAGGTAAAAAGTTTAGACTGCACGGATAGCCGAGTGGTATAGGTCACCACGCTGATTACCACTGTGCGCGACGTGCTGCGGGTTCGATCCCCGCATGAGACAAGCATTTGTGTGATCCACAAATGCTTGTTCCAAGTCTGGGTGTTCTTTGTGCATGTGATTTGAATGTTTGTGAAACCCCCGCGACACAAGGATTAAATTCCTTAGTGCGGGCATCTTTTTTTTTATTACCAAAAAAAAAAATACCTAACATTTTTGACAAAATTTTTAGCTCTCAAACGGGGGTTTCGGAAACTTATAAGGACTTATGACAGCTAAAGCATATGGAATCTAAGATTCCGTATGAAAATAATGTGAATAGACTTATTCAGAAATTCATACATTTATTGGATACAATTTCCGCATTAGGGAGTTTATTGTCTAATTGCTAGGGTGTTGGTCTTAAGGTCAGGATAGTTGCCAACTCACATATTGCACTACCGATGCGAACCCACTCGTGATATAAGCATTTAGATTAGCAGGCGGGGTATGTAAAATACTGTATTCAGCTCAAACCGGCGAGACTGCACATGTGAGCCGACCCCAACATAGCTTAGGAAAAGACTAGGCACAAGAAGGTTGATATATACTTTCGTAAAAGTAGTAATTTTATGATCTTGTCTTGAAAATCATTAAAAAACTAAACATTTTTATTTCAAGTATGCCATTCCAAGATTTCCAAGCACTTTCGAAACGTAAAATGACTCTAGTTGCGCGGTTAGGTCTCTGTTATGAAAACGCCTTTCTGACAGATCTTTGAGTTTGCTGTAAAGTAAACTTTTACTGGTTTACCTACTGTTTCATGTGTTGCATGCATACACACTAAACAGTAAAACAGTAAAAGTTCATGTAAGATTCATGTATTTATTACTAACTTAGCTAAACATTTCATGACCTTTCATTTTGCTGAAGTAATTTTTATGTTACTTGATTACTTCTAAGATTGTCAGATACCGCTAACTTATTTGTTGTTTAGCTTTCGTATTGTTTATTCAATCTAGTCTATCTTGTCATGGGACAATATAGTCTAGATAGACTTTCGCAAATCGCATAGGTGAGGTTTTCAAAGTTTATAGCGGGCTACATTCGGTCTGCTAGTTCTAACAAGCAGAAGTAAGCAAGTTTGAACTTTTTGCTGCTTCAGTTGTTCGTGTTTGAGTTATTGATCCGAGTCTTAATAGACCTAGACAGAGTTAACAAGAACTGAGAAGCTAGCCAAGACAAACTCCAACATAAACTACCAAAGTAAACAACTTTTATAAAATACACCTCCAACCAGCCGATGTTAGCGGAAAACTAATTCAGGAGTATTCAGGAGATTCAGTCCAAAGATAACTTTACTTAAAATATACAGTCCAAGTTGTGCGGGAAAAAGTGGAGGCTTCGCCAAGATGGCTGGGCGTGGCGGGCGGTGGGCGGGCGTGGGCGGGGCCGCCCAACTGTGTCAAGTGTTTTCAGATGGATTATTTTTCTTTGATGGCTCTTACTGAGAAAGCTCTTCGTCGTAATGGAGTGGGCTATACTTGGTATACTGTAGCTATAGCTCTGTTGTCTTTAATAATGGTCGTGTCTTTTATTAAAGTTGGTTTTAGGTGGATTAAAGGATTCCTTTTATAGAAAAATGGTTGGCTTGGAAAATTTACAGGGTGTGACTGTCAGCTTGGAAAGTTGTAATAGATAAGAGAAGGAAAGATACTATCTTCATTAAAAGCGCATTGATTAAGCCTTTTGCTTTTTTTAGAATGGAATTGTATCCTGGCTTACATCTAAATATACTTGTTAACCACATTACGGGGTATGCCTTTCATTTTAGTATTATTCTGTACTAAAACCCCACTAATTTAATAGCATACTAGTATCATAATGTATGCTTTAATGTCATCATACACATTCTACAACTTCGGTAAACAGTGCAAAACATTCGTAATCGACGAAAGTCAATGATCTTATATTGTTAAAATAGGCAGATTACGTAGATTTAAAATATTTACAGTCGTTTAAGTTTGTAAGTGCTTTTAAGCCAAATCAATTGCGAATGACAAAAGTTAGAATAAGGATAAATTTTAGTAATAATGCTAATATGTCCTCACATTATGTTGAGAGCTGTTAATACCTGCAATTTACATGAGATAGATTTTTCAAATCAAAACATTTTGCATTTAATGAAACTATACAGGATTACTTTAAAAGCAGCGTGTAGGTATATTCTGCGAGATAATCAGTTGCATAAAACTGAACAACTTTTCCTTAGGAACATACTCGTAGGACAAAATCTTAAAATGGAAAATGAACTTTTCATACAAAGTGACAGGTCACGTAACTTATTTTTGTATGAAAAGATGATTTTCTATTTTAAGATTTCCACCTATATCCTTTGGCGAAAGTTGTTCACTTTAATGCACCTGATTACCTCGTTGAATATACGCATTCCTCTTAAATTAAATCTGTATAGTTTAGCTCATATTTGTCGTATGAAATTGACTGGTCCGCTGGTATATTGGCATACCAAGTGAATAATTAATGAATTGGTGTTTTAAAACTCCTCAATTTTTTATCGTCAACACATTATATGTAAATTCAGTCTAGTTAATAGTTTTCTAAAAAAGCGTTTCATTATCATCATTATGGTACCAACCTTAATCTAATTTCGTATAATTATGCATACAGAGACAAACAGAACAAATTTAATATTCTCAAACAAAACATTATGAATTAGAAGATGACAAATTGGTTTTAAATTAAACAAAGCCTCAAAAGTAAGTAGAAGCACATTTCATTTTCCCAGTGAGTGCGACACAATATATCACACAATTTCAGTGTAACAAACCGCTCCCGACGTAATTCTTTCAATTTCATCATGTATATTTAAATGAGTTTGTATAACAGAACGTCTGGAGCAGCCCCGCACTTTAATATGTACGGGGACACTCTTATTATCTTGTGAGAAGCGCGTTTTCATTGTACTAAGTGCTACGTCTATTTACCTGTGTTGTAGTAGCAATTTCATTTTTTAAATATTATTTACCATGTGTAAACATTTAATAGTAGTCTTGCTTAGTACCTATATACCCATCTATATTAATACTACATATTATATAAGCTGGAGATTTTTTTTTGTTGGAACGCGCTAATCCGGGAACTACTTACTGGTCCGATTTGAAAACTTCTTTCATTGTTAGATAGCCCATTTGTTGAGGAAGTCTATATGCTATAATTTTGCGATAATCGATGATAACCGAAACAATCAGAGATAAATTACGAACGTCAAACATTTGTTATAGCTGCTGTGACAAATTGTAGTCATATTTTCATGACAGTGCGATTTAATAATAAAATAGGAATCTAAAATACTTACTTACCCCAAATTAAGAATACATTTGGTATTTATACAATTGATTTTGTTGCAAAATTCAACTAAATATTTAAAAATGTCTATATCCTACTTTTAACTCCAACTCACCAATTAATAGACAACTAAACTTCCCTTACAATTAGCGTGTCGTAAGACAGTGGAAACGTGATCCAACCCGTGTCGCGCTGAAGATTTTTCCAATTTTGTTGCGTCGACGTGTCGGGAAAAATCCTCTTTTGATTTATATTTTAATTCACCGTCTCATTTCAATTTATGGACGAGTCGATTGCTTTGTAAAAGCATTTGTACCTGTCTAATGTCATATACATGCTAATGTGTTCCTACTGAGATATATTTAAGTGGCACTCAAAGAAATACTAAATTGGTTTCGTTGCGGTGACTTTGTTACATGTTCCAATATTAAGTAATTTGTTTAATGGAATTGGTGTTATTGAACACTTCTGTGTCTAGTTTCTTACATTATACTTAAAAATAAATAAAAAACAATCTAAGTAATAATAATTAATTTTTCAATTGACTATTCCTTTATGACAATTCCCTGATACTTAGACCACGATCCCAAATGAGGAAAGGTAACGTTAAAACAATCTTCAAAGAACGAAACCATCTGAAATCGTTCAGTTATAATTAACGTTGTTTTAAAATTTCATTAAATGCCTTGTGTAAAGAAGGTATTTGTATCCCAAATTATGTGCATATTTCATAGCAATTGTAGGTAGAAGGTATTTTTATAGTAAACGGGGGTAGATAAACACATTCAACTCTCCTCTGTACTATATTGTTACCTAAACCGTTTTTCATGACGACCTGCACAGTGAACGATTGTCGTAAAGCGTAAACATTGTTGTTTGAGAGGCACTAATATCGTCGCTAAGTGGCGCTGGACGGCTTTGATCCCGCGATATTGACTCCGGCCTGCATAATCATTTGGACGATTCTCACGGGATGAATTTACTCACATCTTTTATTTCAATAAATTTTTATACCAAGTTTAGGTACAATATCCTATACAAAACTTTACAACGAGAACGTTGTGAGCGAGCTCGTTTTTCATAATAATAATTCATAACTAATCAATGCATGCTAAAAATAATGCTGCATTCAATTCTATCTGCTCAATATTATGCTATCGTTATTATTAAACAATGAGCTGAAATACAAGATAGTCCGTCAACAGCAAGAGTAGCTGATAAATTGAGTTTATAACTTTTGAGAGTCAAAACTGATCACAATTATAACTGTACTAGTAGTAAATGTTTGGTATAAATTTACAATCACATACTTTTGAATCACTTCGACGCCACACAGTTCTGAGGCGAACTCCGTTCATTAGTATTCTACTACATTCATGTTTGTTCTGATTTTGATCATCTACTTTTGCTGTTGACTGTACAACGCATTTCTAATGATATTTATTTAATATCAATAATAAAATAAAAAAATGATGGTAATATCATTATATTACCATCATTTTTTTTTTATCCTGAGAACAAACTTACATGCGATAGTTATTTACCACTGAACCATTATTTATTTATTTTATGAACGTGTAAATCTATATGATTAAAATTTTCTTTTAAACGGGTATTACTAGATCAGATTTGTCATACATTTGATCATACGTAAGAACAGTAGTGCAACCCTTTATAGAAAATAGTGTATTAGAAATCGCGTAGTGTGATCTCGCCCTGGGCCCCTCTTAAAACACCCCCGTTCTCTGGAAAATATTTAAATGAAGATCATCTGTTACTTGCGAAGCTTTTTACTAACGCCGTCCTGTCCCCTGCCTTATAATGTTGTTTTAAAACAAAGTATTCGCGTTGTTTTAGGCCATAAAGTCTTTATTATGTCTTACTTAAATATTAAATGTCTTTCCACTTTTTAACCCGAAGTTTAGTACATATTCTATTCTGTTCATTTCATTTATTATAATCTTAATTTTTATAAATTACGCGTCACGTTATTTGTCAGGGATGGACTCCTAAACTACTTAAGCGATTTTAATCAAATTTGCTCACCGTGTACAGTTTGATCCAACTTGAAAGATAGGATAGCTTACATATCAATTATAATAAAAAAATTGAGACCGCGCGCGGAGCTGCGGGAAACAGCTAGTATTTAATATAATATAGCAAGAAATAGTGCAAAAATCATCAAATATTTTCTCTCAGAACGCCTGAATTCGGGTAAGGAAATATAAATTTAAGCGGCTTTCGGACTACACTAAATATATGTATATATAGCTCAACATACATTATTATGGACACGTTAATAATATATTTGTTTAAAAAAAAAGTACAGTACCTACAATATCTTTTTTGTAGGCGGGTGTAATGATGGGCGATTGTACTAAAATAAAAGATGTGCAGTTTGAATAAGGATCGTATGAGAGCAATCGTATGCATTTTTTACCAGAGAGGAGCGTCGCACGCATTACACTGTTAGGAGGTACAAATAAAATGTCAATATCAATCTAACTTGTTTAATTTGTAACTAAGACTATAAATGCACGCAAAACTAAATCTTTTTCCAGTAAAAACACCAAATCTTATTTCTAGTAAAAACACCAAATTAAACTTATAACAAACAAAAACGCCTCCAGGGCTTTTACTTAAACCTTGTTTTGTGATGAGTACATCACAGGAACAAAGAATAATATTAGTACTAATACCATCACCAAAAAACTATAATCTATTTATGAATATTGTATCAGATTGTTGATGATCATCTGGAAACTATCAGACACAATATTATATTTTCCTTAAACTAAGCATGTACATCTAAGACTTAAATCTAACCGCAAATGTTACTTAAGCTAAAATATCGACTGAAAAGTAAAACCGCAAAAGTGTTATCGCAGAACAAACGAACAATAGGATTTTGTTTAATTAAAATGTATTTGTAATAAAAAACTTTAGATTAGCATCAAATATCTTAGTACTACGAAAACCCTAAATAACTTATATCTAATGTTTCTATATAAACAGCATCTGAAACAAAAGAAAACAATTTTATTTGAAAGAGTTGTTGATTAGCAATCTTTCAGAATGTTCGTCAGAGTATCCGGTGATACTCATTGGTAATACTTAGTATTTTACAGGTGAAGAAAGAAATTATGTTATGTATTATTTGCTTTATATTTTAAGGAAAAATTCTTAAAACTTCTCATATAGAGAAGAAACGATTGAACGAACATTTATCACCACGCTGGCTCACTGCAGGTTGGCGATTTCATTATTTACTTAATATGACATTATTTGTTTAATAAATATAATAATATAACCCATAGGTATAAAGTCAACCTTCGCTTGATTGAAAGCAAAACGGAAGTGGCCCCAGTTAACCATGGTCAAATTTGAAAAGGGGCAACTGGTCTAGGTCCAGTTCCATAGTAGCGCGAACGAACCTTGCCCGAAATTTCATTAATTGCATGAAAATTTCAAAGTTGAATACTTTCCTGAACTAGACCAATATACAAAAAAAAAACAAAACAAAATCGCCTCCTGGGTTTGACCGTTTGACTTTGATGACTAAAGCGGTTTGTACGATCGAGGACTATTTGTAGGGTTTATAATTGTGTGAGGACTGACCTGCCCTGATCTGGCGTAGCTTTGTTTACGTAGATCTCAAACTTGCACATAGCCAAAAGTGTTTTATCTATGTTTTTATTTCTTCTTAATAATTACTGAAACAAAAAAGAACATCTCTGTGAGAACAGGTTTCATAAAAGTATCACAAAAGTGACTAAAAAGTAACTAGTTATTTTTAGTAATCGCGATGGTCCAACTATGTGAAACTGATAAGTCGGAACCCAGCTATGAATTATTTAGGAAATAATGTATGACGAGCACTCACTTATATGTGCTGCTATACTAAGCGCGTCGTGCACGGGGCTCGTCACAGGCGGTCGAGCCGCGTGAGACGCGCTGCCGAGCGAGCGGGCGGGCGGCGTCACGCGACGCCGGCGTCCGCGGCACCGGGCGCTGGCCTGTCGCCGTCGCCAGTGCTGCATAAATGACTGTAACAACAATTACACATAATGGCAAAACAAACAGAATTCAATTGTTTGTTTTGCCATGTACAAAGCATGTACAAAGCACGTAACACAGTTCAGACTTCCTGGGTATGAGGCCTATGTCCAGCAGTGGATCGCGATAGGTCGAGTACATCGAAACCACGGAATCAATTTTGAATAAATTTATACAGGACCTCATGGGTAAGTAGGTTCTGTATAAATTTATTTTATCGATGAAAAAATTCAGAATTTTTGATATTGACAAGCAACTTACTGTTGACAAGGTATTTTGAAACTTGTTTAATATTATTCTAGTCTATAATTTAATGGATTCCGTAGCTTAGTACCAACTCTTAGAGACCACTATTTTTACTACAAAATTTTAGTGGTATCGCTCTGCCTAAAGTTTTAAATAGGGGAAATAAGAAATATTATATAGAACAGTAACATGAGCATGGCAATTCGACGCATGTACCCTCCACTTGTAGTCAATTGCCTACCCGCAAGACTCCTCGGCAAAACATAAATAATCTGTCATTAATCATGTACTTTTGAATGTTGGTGGATTTTGATATAGCAAATGGTTGTCGGGGAAGTTTACTTTATTCAAGAAATATACACGTTTTTGTACTTACCAACTGCTACAGACCATGCCATAGGCAGGAGACTCCGGCACACTGTAAATGAAAGGACTATGAAGCAGACAAATTGACGAAATGTGCAAAGAGAAAGCAAAAAGAAAGAAAAAACAAACTGAGTTACCCTCCTTCCAAAAAGATTATTTGTCAATTTTAATTTCATTTAATTTACTAGCAATGTTGTCGCGTGCGCAGTGCGATAGGTGGGTTTCGAACCAGCAACCAGATAATCGAGAATTCGAAAGACAAGAGTATTCAAATAAAAAAATATTCAATACTCTATGGAAACTATGTCGTAATTTCACAAAAAAAATAATCGTCATGACGTGGTAAAAATCAAGATGGCGAAAAGAGTCTAGAACTAGTCTAGAATATAAATAGGAAAGACCGATGCACCTTCACTATTTTCTATTAATATCATTATTATTATTATAAAGCGGAAAGAGTAGCATCAGTGTCGAAAGTATAATTAATTATCTCAATTTTAATATATCATTATAATTAATTGAAATTATTTATTGTAGTAATATGAGTATAACTTACGTCTCGCTGCAGCGCCCGAGTGCGACCAGCTCTGATTCGCTCGGCCTTTTATAACCCGTCTAATCTGACAGTACTGAACAATAACATGGTAAATGAATATGACAATTATAATAATAGGTACCAATAGAATCTCAAGTTACTTATTTGGTTCTTTTAATCTACACTAATATTATAAGGAGGAAAGATTTCAAGATTTGTATGTTTATAATGAGTAAACTCAAAAACTACTGTGCCGATTTCAAAAATTCTTTCACCATAGAAAGCTACATTCACCCTGAGAGAGAGAGAACATAGGCTATATTTATTATTAAAAAATTAGGTACCGTTGGCGGAGTCGCGGGGAACAGCTAGTATATTAACGTATTATTCTTCTTTTAATACTTTCATGTTTATGCATGTTGAATATACTCCTACGTGAAAGAAAATTATTGAACGTTCAATGTGCAAGCTGCATGCGTTTATTGTTTTTCCTACGACAGCAGATGTATAACGCGTGAATTCCTTCACGTAATTCATAAGAATGAGTTGGTTATTACAGTACCTGGATGACATACATGACTGACTCGACTTGTCGGACATTTTTCTGAAAATGAATCCTAGCTAAATCGATTTAACGCCCCCGAAAACCCATGAATACTAAATTTAATGAAAATCGTTGGAGCCGTTTTCAATACAAGAATAGCTCGTTTAAAGATATAAGATTAAGTAACAAATACAAAATTGTAGATTAAAGACAACTTTTGTGTATAGAGACATTATACAAAAACATCATTTACCACGTTATTAAGTTGTGCAGAGATACTTAAAAGTACCCTCAATTATAAATATATTTTTATTTTTACTCACCTACATTTACCTAATGCTTAAAGTACATTAAAATTTTAAAGGCCAGGGTTTTAAAGGTAAAATGCTACTACGTCATATTTTAAATACTGTGTCAGTCTAAAGAAGTGAACATTTTTTCAAGGAAACTGTGTCAATACCCAGGAATGGGACTGGTCTTACTATAAGAATTATCATCTGCTGATAAAAAGTCCTTTTTTTTCGGGTAGACTAACTTATCTCTTACAGATTTGTAGTATTTCAAACAGGGGTGGGAACTTCTGTATTGGGCAACTTGAAATCGAAATTGAGATCTCATTATTCAGTAATTGCCTTGCTTAATATTTGGACTTGATTCTAATGACAAATAGAAGATACATAACAAAACCTTTATTGTTCCATTCGTGGATAATGGTATATGTAAAAGAAAAATCTGTAGCTAAGTTAAACAGGCAATGCTAAATTCAAGTCAGGAAACTTTACGTATTAAATACGCACCTAGAATCATTTAGTTTTAAATTTAACGTTTCTAAAGCGCATATTTCAAGTTTCCTAGAAATAAAAACATTTGATTTTAACCTTGCTCAAATTCATCATTCATTTGTCATCATACCTTTTAAGAAAATTGATTTATATTTTAGTTAGCATCCAAGCAAAAGGACTTCTGTAGGCACGAATGTGTGAATGAACGCAAACATGTACTTAATTGAGTATACATGACTTATTGCTTGTAATTTCTGCACGATAGTTCATAGGCCGCCATTATAATATTATAAGTCTACGTTTAAATAAGATAAGCATCATAATTTCAAAGGACCTTTGCCTAAAATTGTTGTGAAATGTAAATACATGGATACAGAACCATCCGTAGGTCACAGGTTCTTTGAAGGTAGGTAAGTCGAATTACTTTTTCAAAAGTACCCTCTCTAACAAATAAAACACAGTAACAGACCCATTCTTTACGGATAAAATATATTCGAAAAGCTTCTACCTAAACCACTAAATCAAAGTACATAGCAGGCTATATAAAGTACATAAATCCTCCGCCATTTTGGCTCGGTAAATTTAATAATCCTGGGAGCTCGTCCTTAGTAAAGACAAATGTCCACCCGCCACCCTGCTCGGAAAATATTACATAAGTTTCCTGAAAAAAGGGGTTGGGAGGAGCTGTGGGCGTGGTCACGCCACGCCTTCCTGAGTAGGCGGAGCTTCCTTCAGCTATATGAGTGCCTGGTATGGTCTTAGATTCGAAGATTTAATTAAATTAAGGCAAATAATTTGGTCTGAGTGCTATGAAGTAATGCTGGGCGACACATAAATTGTGTCGAGTAATGGTTTTGTTTGTGGAGTCTTGTATTGTATCAGGCTTTTGTTTTCTTAACAGCAGCTGATTAGTATGCATTATGTTGAACAGCTATCGACATCTCAATCAATAGGTAATTATTTGTCAGAGATAATTCGCCTTAGTCTCCGTTTACTGAACTGTTAAAAGTAGCGGGAGTATGACTTGTTCGTCGAATTGCGATCATATGGTGGTCGGTTGTACTAACGACGTAAACCCACATACACAAGCATTGTAACACAAGCATCTAGCTTAGCACGATGGGTTAACAAGAATATTCGTAATTAGCGACACACATCGCTAGTTAGCCTTACGAAAAAGTCCATGAAATACTTTTGCGATTTTTACAATCATGTGATGTAACTTGTGTTACATAGACAACCTATGAATCGTGCGGAATTATGATTCCAAGTATACGTTATATTTATAAAGCAGTGCTCGACGGTGTCTTATATCAAAATCAAAATTAATATAGAGATATCTAAGGACAATATTGTAGAATGAAAATTAATATTTATACTGATATCTATGTTGACCAACCAAGATACAAAGTTTACGTTTTTTTTCGTTAGCTTAAGTTAGTTATTAATTTAATGATCATACTATTGTAATGTCGTAAACGTATTGCAAAGAATTAAGAAATAAATAAATAAATTTGAAATGTCAGAAAATACATTTTTTATAATTTCTCATTAATTTAATAAATTTTGCCCTTTTTAATGCAATTTACTATTAATATAAGATGTTTTTTTTTGCCTTTGAAGATTCTTGTATTTCATCGTAATTAATGCTACTGTAAAAAGAAGCGGCTATAGCATTGATCTTTAACAATAGGCCCTTGTAAATAGGTTAAATAAAATAAAACGTTTTATTAACAAACAGACCGCCCGCCACAGCTAAGTGTCGAGACTATCGTGATAATTCATCAAACAAATTATCAACTTTCAATTCATATTTACGCACCTGGATGTAAAAGGTTTGAAACGTAATTGAGTTTATTTTAAAAGGCTTATGACCAACTGTATGTTTTTCATAGTAAAATTAAATGGTAATTAGGATACGTAAATCATATATAAGTTGTGAATTTCGACGAGGGAAACGAAGGGAAATCAAAACCATTGCCAATGTGATTTGATATTTGGAAAGGGTTGTCCTTTAGGAAAAGATATAGACTCTATTTTTCTATTCAGCAAGGTTTTTTTCAGTGTAAAAGAAACTGTAGAATTGGCTATCCGTTACACAAGATGATTGTTAATTAAATATCATCTGTAAACACAAGCATTTATTATAATGCTCTTCAATAGATTGATGGGCTCTAAACAGAAAAAATGGAAGATGATTGCTAATCTTGCTCCGACAGTACGACTATTAATAATATACATACTTAGATCACAAAAAAGTAATTTATCTTTAACTTACATTCAGATTTGTACATATGGTGTACCTATGTCGAGGAAAGCTGGTAGGAAATTTATTTATTTTCAATTGATTTTCCTGTTACTTTATAGTCTAAGATACAGTAGCGTTATTGTGTTATTTCCATTAGCAGTCTTTAAA
Organism: Plusia festucae; assembly: GCA_950381575.1. NCBI lineage: Eukaryota > Metazoa > Arthropoda > Insecta > Lepidoptera > Noctuidae > Plusia > Plusia festucae. The sequence goes on from OX494435.1 coordinate 15,903,181, forward strand.
TAAAAGTGTGCTAAACAAAACAGGAGCTTTAACTAAATTACCCTTAGGATGGGGTGAAAATAAAATAAAAAACAACAACAAATTAATGAGCCTCAGTAACTTCGGGACGAAGGGACCACACAAATGCTAATTTGTAACAACTAAACATTTTTCGGTACGATTCCAAAAAAGAATTCTGTACAATTGCGGCACAAAAAAAAGAAAACAGTTGAAAATAAAAAGAATAACGTCACACAATTTTCCTATTTATACATTACTGCAAGAATCAGTCACTGAAGAAAACTTAATGTATATGTACATTAACATGGGTAATACATGTTATTTTCTTTGAAAATCTTCTATTTCATATTTTCAAAATTAGTTTTACTTATTTATTCTGTAAGTGAAGCTATAACTAATTACAGAGAAAATCTTCATAACTTGACCAAGCACCGAATTAAGTAGGACTGACCATTTAAATATTTTTTTCATAATTTTATTTAGGTATAAGTTAAATTAAAATAGACACAAAATAGAAGCCTTTGCGTAATTTTTCTGACCGGCAGTGTATTAAACAGTCCCTCGCATCTGGCGCTCAATTTAAAACAAAAAGGTAACACACAGGCCACAGGAACTTCGGGAAAAAGGACCATCTCCACCCACTTCCTGTTGTTTGTCTCTGCTACACACATATTTTTTAACTAAGTGCCTATTTTGAATAAAAATGCGTCTCCCTTAACCGTTAAAATGTACGGAGCGAGTCCTCAAGATTTATGTTGCTGCGTTCTCTTTATTTAAGAGATAACGCGCTATTGTTCGTAATTTTGGTCGGTCGTGTATTCAAGAGTTGTATGCGAACGTTTTGTAGTAATTGAAGAGAGGAAGTCGTATGGTTCAGGTGAGAAATGTGAAAAACCAGGAAAATGTGGCGTATAAAGCGATTGTTTACTTGTTCACTGTTTGGATATGAATTTTTTTCGACACTTTTGTTAACTATAAAAGATAACGTCAGACATTATTTGCAAATTTAACTGAAATTTTATTTATGTTTTAGAGGGCTATCGTAGCATCATGGTTAATGGTAGCCAAGGGAGCATAATATTTAAAATTATAAGGATAACAAAATTTTATTACATAGCTGTTTTTTGAGAAAATGAGAATATACACATTAAACACAGCAGCTACAATTATTGCTGAAAAACCTATCTACGATGCAGCACATAACTTCGATTTTTTTTTGTTTTTTTTTTTAATTGCTTTCTAGAAATGCAGGTTTTACATTATTAGTGTACTCGTTAACCCCTCGTGCTAAGCTAATTGCTTGTGTTACGAGTGGGTTCACATCGGTAGTGCAAGGGGTGGGATTCGAACCTGCAACCACATGATCGCAAGTCCGACGCCCTAGCCATTAGGCTACTGCCGCTTCAAATTAATAAATATTGTCTAAATTTTTTTCCCATTCCTGGCATTCCGTACAATTGTAATAAGTTAACAACTATATATATTTTATCTGTCCCCTGGCTTGAGATTCCCTTTTATCGCCCTTTAGCTCACCCCTGGGAAGCGACGGGGCGATCCCACTTATATTGATAACCCGTGACCGCTGCCGCAAATAAGAATCGTTGCGAATGAAGTATTGAGGTTTTTTTAATTTCCCTGATTTTGGTACCCATTAGTGCTAATACCCTTGATGCCTAATACGCTGTTCCATTTATCGCATTATCAAACTGAATGTCATGCCAATTTATAAGACTGTTAACAATTCTCAATAAATTACAACTCTAAACTTGTGGTTAAAAAGTTTTAAAGCTGTTTGCTAGAAGATACCGTACCGGTTTTTTATTTATTACTTGGTTATTTTATGTTGATAATTTAGACAATCTTAGATGATATGAGAAAGAAGGGGGTGGATGCAGCGATGAGGAGTAAAAGAAATGAATGGAGGGAAAATACGCATTGTGCCGACCACATATAAATGGGATAAGGGCAGGAAGAAGAAGAAGAATTTAGGCAGCCTTGTAACCTCTTCCTTCAAATCATGACTATTATCCTTTAACTGGTGACAAGCGGTCTCACAGGCCGAGCGGAGTTAGTGAATCATCATTTCACCCCCTTCCCTGCACGTCTAATGTTTCAAAGCCTCAGTAGCTTCGAATTTAGGTGCGCCAACGCCGTAGAGGGAAATAGTTGCGTCGATTTGTCTCAAATCGGTAAGTTACATCGATTTAAAGTGCGGTAACGGTCTCTCAGACCCTATGTCACCAATTACGTAACATTTTGAAGTAATTTTGTGAGTTTGTTTTTTCGTGTTTTTACAGTTATTACTTGAAATGGATAAGTCCGAACCTCAAAAAAAAAGAAGCGTAGGGTGTCGTTAGTTGAGAATTTAGTACCAAACACCAGTAGACGAATAGAAAATTCTCAAATTGAAGCAAATTTGGAAAAAGAAGATATTTTGGGTTCTGATTTGCCACCTGCACCACAAACCTCTCAGGATGTGCAAAAAAACGAAAAACGTGTGCAAGTTGTCCTCCTAAGTTGAATCATAAGTCTAATTACCAATGTTATTCATGCAAAAAACATGTGTGCTTGCAGTGTGCTAAACAATTATGCCCTGATTGTCAATAAATATGATTATAAAGTTTGCCAGTTTTTAAAAATAGTACCAGCGACTGGGGCTTTCTTTTTTTTTTCAATATTTAGTATTTAAACTTTAAAAAACAATAAGTATATTTGTTATAAGTTTTTGATTTAGTGTTTTTGTTATAATTATCGATCTCATGTCTCAAATTTTGATTTAAGTTCCTAATTATTTAGAAATAGAAAATTTTCTTACTGAAATACATATTTAGAGTTTATTTATATGTTTTATTTTATCCTTAGATATACTAACAGTCTATTTTTAAAGACTACAGCAACCTACCCCAACTAGGTTCTATGCTATAACCCAGGTACAGCAGCGGCCTCTCAGGCCGTTCGTCATCAGTTACGTTACAAAAAAACCATGTCACCAGTCAAAGGTTATTTTGTAACATAACTATTATATTTTTTATTAATACCCTTTTCTTTCGAACAATTACACGCATAAAAGGTTTTACTCCTTAGCTTATGATATAATATAATACACAGAAAAAACCGGTACAATATTTTAAAAGAATGCCTTGTAACACAGATCTTTTACATTATCACATCAAGCACTACAGTTACGTGGTTACCGGCGAGGTACGCGGCGCCCGCGCATTGCATCGTGATCTTTACCGATACCGATAGCTACTCGATAATCGGGCGCACTGTGCAAACAGTCGCTTTCATGTTCACGAATTTTTGCAATCGATTACTGTACAGGGTGTTCACAAAAGGAACTAGTGAAAGCTATTCGCCAATCAGAAAAACACTCGTTAACTCAGTTATATCAAAATTGAAAAAATACTTGCGCCGACGTATGATAATTACCAAAAATTCAAAATGTAAAACAGGACACAATGAGTTTAGATCTGGTAAATTTACAGTTTCTTTAATAGTTATTGTAATTATCCCTGACCTTAGAATTAAATAAGATTGGGTATTAAAATTGTGCGTTTAGTATGCCATCGTCATGGTTAAGTTAGTTTGAGTAAAGATAATTTAACCATTCAGGGAATAGCAAGCCGCTGATGAAAACATAAAAAAACCCATTTTACGTCCTTTATTCTTCTAAATAAAAGGGCCTAGCAAAAACAACAGCATGTGTATAAAATGAGCGTGGGATCGCAGTAGTTGCGCGTGCGACCGGCGGACGCCTCGGGCGCTGCCGACACAACCTTCTATTACCACCCATCTTCCACTCAAACCGATTAGATGTGACTAGGGCTGCTACTTATATCTATTCTTTAGCTATGAAGGAAGGGTTAGAGGTAAACAATACCAGTTCGAAAAAGTGTGCTTTAGCCACAGCTTTGCCTTTGACGTACAGGAAAAAGGGAAAAGTAACCTAGTAATGATAACTGAATAACCATGTTATTTTGAGTACACCTCAACAGCTCGATATTCGTAAAATTAAATGGTAAAACACCTATACAACAACTAATTTTACATATAGGATAAGATAGGATAGGATACAGATATCTAATTACATAACAACAATTTATTACGGTTGTTGGTCTAAAGATCAGCCTTCTTCAAAACCCTTACATCTTTACAGTTTTCAGTATTTTCAGACTACAAACTATAATACTACAATACTTATATAAATATAACCATCTAATTAGAAACAACTCTTAAGAATGACAATTATAAAACATAATTTAGGAAGAAATCCTGGCAGCCCTGTGATCGCAAATACTGGAAGTTCTCTGTGTGAATCGCTGGAATTGGTGTGCTTGCATCGGTCAGGGGTCATGCCGCGCCGTGGATTGCGGAGCCCTGATCTCAGCTGAGATGTAAAACGAAGTGAGCTGTTGATCCTAAGCCATTAGCTGGAATAGAGCTGTTTCTTTGATTGCAGGTCGAGAAAACGAAACTTGAGATTTTACCGAACTGTGAGTTGATGTCGATTTATTCGTGGTTAGAGAGTCGAGTTAGTGAAGTCGTGTGAAGTTGATTGGATCAACTGTACAATTGTACATCGACATCAATCTTATTCAACTTTTCGTTCCTAAACCTACTGTACTTTTTTATCAGGTACTACTGTTATAAAGTTAAATAGTAAAAACTCTAGTTGTAACAACATTTAATGACGAATAAATGAAATAAAAATTTAAAAATAACACATTCATGTGAAAATAATATTCTTACCAGCAAGTAATGTTCGTGAATTTCAAACATTAATATTGTTAACCTAACACGATATTCGTGTGAAAATGTATGCTCATAACGTTTCAATGAATTAAAAAAATCATTCAACACTTGAATAAATCTTTGGTCACAGGGCGTACTCGTATTAGCACGATTGGTTTAGAACTTAACTTTATAATTATATAAAAATATAATTTTCCGTAGTACCTAGAAGAAAAATGAGGTAGTATCTTTTCAGTTTGTCTTGTTCATTCTGGTCAATAAAAATCTATTCTTTCTTTATTTTATTTCAGCAAAATGGCAGAATAGATTTTTTTCATTATGTTATCGTATCGCTTAGTCCGTGGCTTAGTGTACTTAATTATCTAAACAGATTTATTATCACAAAGTTAGATAACTATTATTCGTGGGCTTAAAATAGCGTCTGCCAGATTTTCTTTATTTTCTTTAAAAAAAAGACGACGCCTGCACTAAGGAATTTAACCCTTGTGTCGCGGGGGTTTTACAAACATTCAAATCACATGCACAAAGAACTCCCAGACTTGGAACAAGCATTTGTGGATCACACAAATGCTTGCATCATGCGGGGATCGAACCCGCAGCACGTCACGCACAGTGGTAATTAGCTTGGTGACCTATACCACTCGGCTATCCGTGCAGTTGTTTTCAAATATCTCAAAAATTCATTATTTCTCTGATGTTTAAGCCTTTGGGAATAAAAGTTTCGTAAAATTGTTTTTAGTTGCTAATATTCGAATACTGAAACGTCAATCAGTTTGAAGCCGTTAAGTTTCATGCTGTCTCTGTCTGTTTAAGGTGTAAAGTAGCGATATATAGATTTAATAATACTGTATTACCTAGCAATAGGTTGTGGAGGACAGACAGGCAGTCGCTCCATGTACGGTATTTAGCTACATCCGGTAAGACTGCAAGCCGACCCCAACATAGCTTGGGAAAAGGCTAGGCAGAAGAAGAAGATAGACATATAAGCACGTAGTAAAGTTAATAAACGTTATCACATTCAGGGGTAAGCAATTCAATTCATGAAACATAGATTTAATGTAATAACCTCCAAATACGGTATTTATACTTTTTCTTGACGTGGTATTAATAAAAGCACCCCAAGCTCATGAAAATCATCGCAGCTCTTGAAATCTTCAATGAAAGGCACAACGCATTCACTATTTATGTCATCGAGTTTTAAGTGAGAGGTGATTATATTCGGGAATATAGCACACAGTGTGGCATTCTTCTTCTTCCTGCCCTTATCGCATTCATATGTGGTCGGCGCAATGCGTATTTTCCTTCCATTCCTCTCTATTACTAGTATTACTCGTCATCGCGGAATTCACTTCTTTATTTCTCACATCATCTTTCACACAATCCATCCATCTCTTTTTCGTTCTCCCTCTGCTTATATACCCATCCACAGTCATATTTATAACTTGTTTAGTTTGTATTGTGGCATTATAACTATCAAAACATGCATGTAGGCAAATCGAGATATTAACCGGGCTCAGTTGCGGGTTTTAAACTAATTTCTTGGTCTTGTATTCTCTCTCGTATTCTGTTGTTGCAATACAGTAATTATTGTAGCAGTAGCTTCACTATCACTGCAAAGAAAACGCCTTGTTCTCATAAGGATAAGGACTAAGCGCTCATTATCTTTTGACTTACCTTTTGTCATGGTCATCCATATAGTTAATTTTATACAGCTAATTTCAAAAGAAATTTCATGAACAAGAATTTCTTATAATCCTATTACAAATAAAATATCGTAGTTGTTCAGTTTTCAAAATACATTCCAATATAAAAGTACTATTTACAGAGCTTTCAATACAAAACCAACATGCGTGAATCACACAGATTGGACACCGCGTCATGACCTGACAAAAACTAACAAACATTCAAACATCCTTACTAAACTACATTCTAATAGAAAATTAACCCTTATGTCTTGAAAACAGAGTTCCGTTTGCTTTAGAGCGGCGGTAAAATAAAGTTGGTTTAGCATAACCCTATATTTGGCGGTGACATATCCAAATGTTGATGCACTAGTGCGGAAAATGACGTGTCACCGTGTTCGCTCTGACGTCATATTAACACCTCGATGCCGACACGAGAGGTATTAGCTTTAGGATTTTATTCACACATTTGTTTTTTTTTACTTCAGACTTTAAAGTTTGATTTTTTAACAGAATTTAAATTAATTAAATGATTCTAGTTACTTATTTGTTTGTTTTTTTTTAACTGTTTTTATTGTTAGTTATAAATTGATGACGTCTTTTGATGCACTTGAAATGTGTATGTATATGTAGGGTAATAAGTGTAGGTATGCATATCAACAGGTTGGTCATAATTCCTCTGGAACTTAACGTAAAATCAATGCAATCTTTTACTAGTTATCCCTTTCGGGCAATACCAGCGTGATGCTATAAGTTCGGTCAGGTATTTACGATGTTTTAAAGAATTATTGTTAAAATGTGTTGTTTTATCACATGTGTAGTTCGATATTTTGTCTTGTTTCAACTGAGAAATAATAAAATTCTGATAACTACTGGGTATAATAATATAAATAGTTATGTTTCTAATAAAAATCAATTGACTGAGTAAGTTATCTCAGTTAACTGTTAAACCAATTTTTGAACCAACGAATAAAACCTACAACAAAGTTCTATTACAACAAATAAGTTTATATATACACCAACTAACACTTTCAGTATCGTCAATATAATTCTATGAAGTATTACGCTTATTATTCTCTACTAAACAATTGATAAAATACAAATTATTCGCATATTCCATGCAAAAATATTCAAAGCGGTGAGTAAAGGCGGCCATATTATTTTGATACACAATGCGACACGTACGCCGCCTGGCGGAGGCTCGGTACTCACACGTTTGACAGCATCCCCAAGATGGCGGCCAGGAAAAGCGCGGGAAAATACCAACGCACACCACAATGCAATAAACTGCATACAAGCCTAGCAACAACAACACTTCAGACACTCGGCAGACCACGAGCACCGACCAACGCGACCGGTCAACCTGGCTCACGCACAACCAAGGTCACAACGCATGCCCAATCAATTGACATATCACTAATTACGATGACGGAGCTATGCCTTCCCCGGCAGCGGATCGTCGAATGAAAACCTCCACCATGTTGTTACTGAATTTTATACTCCATCCCAGTCAGCAGAGCCTCCAAGTTTGCCTCCTTCAAATTCGTTATGCATACAGCACCAAGGGCTGTTGAATACCGTTCGCGTTTATTTATGAACAGGCAAACTTCTGGTGGCTGGTGGGACGTACGAAATACGTTATAGGCTCGCCTCCCCCGCCGGTGCCGGCCACCGTCGCCGCACACACCACCAACAATGCATGCGATCGCTGAAAAAGGGCTTTTTATGTATTCAACTTCACAACTCTGTAGCTCATCTGCAAGTCGTATTATGGACCTAATTAACAAGTTAATATGGGCGATCCGGGGCCGCCGCGTCTGCGCACATCGACTGGATTCCATTCTGGATTTACAAATTTGAATGTCGAAGTCGAACATTCAGATTCATTCGAATAGCGAGGAGCCTTTGTGATTTCGGAATACACGAAAATTTTAATTCACCTGCGCAGAAAATGTTTTAAAGTTGTCCGGAGCATCCGCGTGCGTTTTGAAGCTCCCGCGATTGCGACTTTGCAATGGTAAGGAGCGTTCAGAAATTCCACCCCGCCCGACACCCCCATCACAAAGTATAATGATATCGTCGCCGGCGTTATTATGGCAGTCGTCATAAATATTTCATAGATGTTGCGAGGGCAGTAATGACCGAGTGACCGGCGATCGCCGAGACACGTCGCCATCTTAGATTGCACATTATCCCCGGCCAGCAGCCAGTTCCCGGCCCCCGAGCTAGAGCTACTCATTATAACGTGATGTTGTGATATCAGCCAGTCATTGAATGTCTCACATATTCTTGGTAATCATATTCTGTTGGAAATATCCAGTTATTTCTTGTTATAGTTGTCTGGTGAGCAAACCTTTGGTTGAACAAATACTTCTTTTATACCTAAGCACTATATTATTATCAGTTTCAAATTAAAAATGTATGATTGATGTACGATTTCTGAACAGGTCGATATTTTGGTTTGTACTGTCCACATTTATAGTCGTGTAACTGAGGCTTAGCTTATGCTATAAAGACCAGTATACAAGTATCGTACGTAAATGCTACGTCAATGTTCCGCAAATCCCTCTGCTGAATGAATTTTAAAATATTTATTTCGTAAATCAAAACGGTCAAGAAAATCCGTTCGATACGATTAACGAATCAGCATATTAAAACAACGTGGTACCCTGATTACTTTGTCTGGTCGCGCGCTACGGTTCATCTCAGTCACGCGCCGGCCCCAGACGGCGCGGCGTGAAGGTGGCTAATTACCTAGTCCTCGGCCGGACACCGGCGTCCTTTGATCACCAGCCTTTGATCGGCCGACGACACTATGTAAGGTGCTTTACTGAGGAGCGAGGAGGACGTTAAAATCTCGAGACTTTACATTTTACACAACTGTTCATCCAGTATGAAGCTTAAAACTTTTGTGTTAAAATAAGTTGCTTGAAGAATAAAAATAATTGAAAAGAATTAAATATGGAAAGGTGTACTAAGATTCATAATTTTTAATGAGTTCATTTATACAAATCCGGAAAACTGGTATTAATTAAGCAGTATTAACATAACCTTTTACCTCAGTTACGTAAGTGTGAATAATACTTTGGAAACTGTGGCTATAAGAGATGTCCTTTCGACTCGCTGGCATACGCCCGTTGAGTTCTACCGATCTCCTTTGACTGAAAACTTGTTAGAGGTCCATATTAAAATTCAAAAACGACGCACGGAACTCAGTCCCGATTCCTGAAAACATTATTCAGGGGATTTGAATAATGATTTTGTTTTAGTCTTTACTCACACCAGCGTCACACCTTGTTTAATGTATTCGAGAAGATTGGAGCCTCGAAAGTTCGTAACGCGATTTTTGGTTGGACTTAAATGGTTTTCAAACTTAATTTCGTGGGTACTCGGGTTTTTGGTCGCACTCGCAAAACGTGTTTATGCAAGAATCCCTTTATGAACAAAGTTGTTGTAATTTATTGCGTTTAAACTTGCTAAGTGTGGAAGGATTGGACGCGGGGCTTGTGAGATGAACTGCACTTTATAATGAAGTGGTTAACGTTATGCTTGCGAATGAAGCTGAGTCTCTAGTCTTGGTGAGGCTCTTAGAGTTACGAAATATAACGACAATTTCTTCTTATTTACGTAAAACGTTTGCTTTAGAGGATAACGTATATATGTAGCGGTTAACTTAGAAGTTTTTTTAAATAAGACGTGTGAGACGTGACGAATTTATGGATGTAAATCGATTAAAACTGTCATGTGTAAACATATAATTAAATTACATTTTGACTAAAATAATTTTCTCGTCCTTGTTTCCATTCGTACAATAATTATTTCTAAAAATAAATAGATGAAGTGTTCAATCGTTGAGTTTTCCATCAATTTACTAACAGTGTGAGTCTGAGTACATAACAATACAATTAAAACAGTCTGTATTTCCATTAAGTGGTTTCAGACGTTCTCCGACGAGTGCACGAGGGCTCTCCAGCCAACAACGACTTTCCAACAGTCAAAGTAATCTAACAAAAAAAGAAGTCGCCATATTTTATTCAAATTCGGCGTCGCGAACATTTGAAGCGTAAAAAATATGAATATGATTTCCTCACGCACTTTACAGAAGTTGCCTCGCGCCAAATGAAGCATATTTCGAGTCATAACACTCACATTATTCAAGAAAAACTCGTGTAAAGATCCCATTAAATACGCGACTTTGGTATGTCACACGTTTTAGTTGACTGTTAGTCACAAAATTATAAAATTCATGTGTTTTTTAAAAATTTATCTTACCAGATTGATAATAACGAAGTTAAGTTAAAATAATCATTTATTTTGGTAAAACTGTAGTAGAGATTCCAGCTGTCTTATTTAAGATTATACCGCATTTACATAGTAAATATTTTGAATTTCAAATATGTTTTGGTAAAGTCAGCTTATCCAATTATTGTATTTATAGTTTGTCGTCTTTAAAGTAATAATATAATAATATAATTTATTTCCAAAAACAATACATAGAGTTACATCGAACAAATAGATTAACAATTTATGTAGCAAATGCAGGAAAAGAATTGTTTATTCGCCAAAATTTTAAACATAATGTAAAACTAAAACAAAAATTCGTATAATGAACAGAAAGCTTTATTCAAAGTAAGTCTTAAGAACAGTTGAAGAGGGAAGCGCCTTAACTTTTTATATACATTTTGTCGGCTAAATGAACTGAAACTGTATTTTGCAGATGCTGAGGAAACTTACTTTTTGTTTTGGGAAAACGGAACAAAAAATACGCTGTCGCTCCGTTATTTAGAGTTAAGGATATGTACCAGAACATTATACCTATTGAAATACAATCGCAAAAGTTACGCAATTTAATTTCTAATCTGTTTTATGGAATTTTAAAATAATCTGTTTATTGTTTACTCCGTAGATAGATTGCGGTTCTGTTCTAAGTGAAGTAAAAAGTTACAATTAAGATGTTGCTGCTTATTTCGAAAGAATCCCAAAAGTTTATCATACAATGCTGCGATAAAACCAAACTAATAACAATAATCTTACAGTCAGTCAAAAAACATCATTAAAATAAATAACACTACCTCCAACACTGTACAAACGAGTACAGAACCAATTTTTCAAATTAAACTGAAGTATGCTTTGTTTTCCCGGCGCCCCTTAACTCGTGTATGTAAATGATATTCAGCGGGTCCTGCTCACCCCGCGCAGATAATGATGCGACGAGATAACGTAAATAAGTACTCCGTTATTATTTATTCTAGTGTTATTTTGGGAAGATATTTTTAATTTTTTCAATGAAATAAACAACACTTATTTTTTTCACCTGAATGTAAGGTTTGGTAATTTGCTCAATATTAATCCATAATGTTGTTTATTTCAAGGTATATGCGTGGCGCGCGGCGGCATGCTTAATAGTTTAATATTTTTAATTGTTTTTTTTACTTAAATGAAGTTTGCTTAATTTGTAAAAAAAAAATTCAACACCAGCTAACTACATAGTTGTATAACGTAGTAATTAATTTGATCTGTATCTTACACATGAAATTTACATAATTTTACTTGTTTCTGCTATCATTGCGACTTAAAATTTCCGCAACTTTTTATTGGAAGTAAAAAGAAAAATAATAAACTTATAGAAAGAAGGTACCTACCTAGTTAATAAATACAGCAAATCGAATTATTCACAAACAAACCTGCCCTCATTTAAAATACAATGATCCCCCATTTCTGTTCTTTCGCGACTTCCCCAAAGCGGCTCCACTCAAATCTGCAAGACAAACAGCACTATGGAGTCAAACAACCGCCGTGCAAACTGCGCTCTGCCAAGATGTTAAAAGGAAATAAAATCAAGAGATACTTCTAAATAAATGCCACAAAGAAAGTCGAAAGGTTGTACTATTATCATGCCGTAAATCATACAAAAAAAAAACAAAACTTCTAATGCGATTGGACCCAATGAAAATATTTTTATTTCTTGTAAACCTCAAGAAAGCGCTCAAGAAACGTTTCATTAATCTAAAAACTCTAGGTGATCGGTTCCAAAATGTCCTTCCCATGGAGAAGAACGCGGCAAGAAACTCCATAGGTTACTCTTTAAAAATAAAATATGAATCGATCATTTTAATGAACTATATGCGTCAATAACGCCAGGAACAAACAAACACACACACACAACAAAGAATCATAAAAAAAAAGAAATCTTTCATATTAGAAGAGAGCAAAAGTAATACTATTCCATATGTTATTCACGCTGTTGATGCATTGTGTAAACTATGTATGGTTTTACTATTATTATATTTCACTACTAAACTAAAGATTTGAAACTACTTCCATCAATCAGGTGTATGTAATATTATATATACTTTTCAAATTCCCAGTCTTCTATTCAAACTTACATAATTGATTATCTCGAGCTAAATAGATTTGTCTCATTTTATTTCATTCGCCATAACGTCTTACACGTTTTCCACACACCGCCGATATCTGGCTCAATCAGTAAGGCTTCACCGCTGAATTTTTACACGTAACTTATTCATGGACATTACTTATGCATGCAGCAAGCGAAAATATTACAGCATTTTAATGAAAGAAATATTAATTTTGAAGCGAAGTTTTCTTTGCGGTCGCGACGGGCGGAATTAAGTTTGGTCTGCGAGAGTTTGCGACCCCCCAGATTCTAAATATGCTTCGCTGAATTTTAGTTGGGGCTTTGAACCGTTCGTTAAGACCTACATTTTATTATTTGAGTAAATAAATTAAGGGATTAAGAAGGTGCGGCGTCTGGTAAATATTTTCTAGCTAAAATAAATATTTTATAAAGCTGTTCACATTTTTTCGGTTGGCACACACGCAAGCAGCATGTCTGTTTGGAATAGTTAGGTGTTAGAGTAGTCAAAGTCTTCCTATACGCATATTTATACCTTTGCGGTAGGTACTTGTACGCTGATAGGTGAAAACTTTGAAAGCTTTCAAGGAAAATAAGAAAATCTATTATAGATCTAATAATTAAAAGTAAACAGTTATAAAAAGATGGCAAAAACTGTAGTTAAACAAATAGCAGTAGGTATATCATTATGTTAATTTCAATGATAATTCGTAATTAAGAGTTGTGAAAATATACCATGAAATAAAACTGATTCGTTACGCTCTTAAAATCAAACAAACGTTTGTATGCAATCACAATTATTACGATTTTTCTTTACTACTCCCTCAATATTTAATCATGTACTAGCAAACAAAACAAAACCAGCAAATATGGTTCTTATTACAGAGTCATAAGGGTTGTTTATTTGGAGTTCAGGGTATAATTAAGTTGGTGCAGTTAGAGTAAGTGATTTCTCTCAGTTTAGTCATAAAAATGTAAATGTAACAAAAACAAGTGGCGCTCGATGTATGCAGAGGGGACGGAGTTAATAGGCGGCTTCCTCACTTATTATTTTAGTGTATTCCTTTAGATAGTGGCTTTGATTCATAGTTTACTTACTTACTACGTTACTATCATAGATAAGATACTGTTGCGTCATTCCTGCGATATATGTAGAAAATATTAGTAAACAGTGTGATTGTAATTAAATAATGTATTTTTCATTGTATTCTTATAAAAGGGCCATCGCACTAATTATAGGATAATAAGTGTTGACGTTGTGAGCGTGGCGATGTATAATGATGACCATTTTTTTTATTTGAAAATAGAAGAAAGAAAAAATATATTAATTAGTCCTAGAATTTAAATAATTTTATGTATTTATAACGTTAGAAAATAATAATATAACTCATTTCATAGCCATTGCTCTTGGCATATAATAATTAGGAGTTTTCACAAGTTTTTCCTCTATGAGGGATCCAAGGTAAGGTACCTATTTTTATAAAGGGAACTTTCCCTGAAATTGATTATCGCTGGCCGATAGGAGCCCCTCTCCTCCAAACCGGTATGTTCACGCGAAAATGATTGATGTGCCGTGAAAATACTGCGGATAAATGTACTGGAAATAAACACAATGTAGTTCGGATTCCTACAAACAATGTTGTTAGGCTGTAGGAAAATGACAAGATAATAATAATTATAGATTGAAAAGTGGGGTCTACAAAATATTTATTTAATTAGGATTGATTTGGGCTAGCAGATACTATTTTTTGAACATAAATAATAAATATTCTAATCGTTTACGTGTTTATTTTCCGTCTATCGTATTATATGGATTTAAGCAATTATTGATTATCTGTGTTTAATCAATCGGTAGCCGATTTGATCATAGATAATAAAACTCACAAAGTTCCTTTACTTCAACAACGACTCGGATAGAAAATCATCTTTATAAAATCTGGATTTAATACATCTGAAATCACTTATTCTGCGTTCACAAACGAATCAATGCTTGTTCTCTCAGTCTGGGCTGTAATGGTGTTTAAGCTGATATTAATTTATAATTACGTTATATAAAGAGAAAAAAAGCATTTCTATTAAGTTCCTTTACTAACGAGCGCCATCTGCGATGTAAACGGAGCGCCAAAATGATGGATTTGCTTTAGAAAATACTCGTGAAAATTATTCAAATGAATGCGGCCACTACCTACCACCGTTGTTTTGTTTGCAACGTTTTCTTGTTTCGCAACTGTATAATTTGAGTTCGGTTATTGGGAAATTCGGTTGTATTTTATTTTTGGGAGCGCGTGCACAAAAAAAAACACGCAGTTGTTGACCTAAATAAAGTATTCGCAAAATAACGCGTAGTTGGCAGGTGACGGATTCACTGACTATGTTAATACATTATTTTTAAGAGAAACGTAAATATTTTTGTTTTTATAAATTTATTTATTGCGTAAGATGATTATTTCTAATTATGCGATAAAGTAATGTCCCGTCTAAGATAACTTCAATCAATGCAACAAACTACAAAAAAGTAAATAAAAATAATATAAAACTCTACGTTTCCGTGAATCTTTTGTTCATTTAAATAAGTTTTTAACTTCATAACGACCGGTAAATCCTTTATTTGACTGAAAAATAAACAGTGGGTTTATAAAACAGAACCCACTTTGAATCTATTATACCTTGCCGTGAAGGGTCGGTTATTAATTCAGGAAAATATTCTTTTTTAAAGGGGTGTTTTCATCAACTTGCACCTGCGGTCTTGTTTAGTTTTTATTGCGTTATTATTTTACGGTAACATGTCGGTACGTAATTGGTCTGCGGCTACTATAGACATTCTGGTTTCGCTTCTTAGGTGTTAGTGTTTCTTTTTTAATGAAAACTATGAATTTCATGCTATACCTCTAATTGCTGTATACATTTTGCTGTCGTTTACATATTACCTGAAGGGAATATACATGTGAATATATTATGTGTAAATTTTTTACAATTTTCTACGAAATACTAACTACTTATATTTTTACAGTAAAAATATAGTTAGTATTTAGTAGAAATTCGAAGGCAGTCGCTAGAAGTAGTTGTTTTGCTAGATTTCATATCCAATATAAGAAATCACATAAGTTGTTTTAAGGATTACTTGATTACATTCAAAATATGTGATAAGTTTGCCCATATAATGAGTATATAAGTCTTAAATTTTGTGAAGACAGTTCTTAATTGTTATTGGTTGTTATATATAGGTACCTAGTTTTTATTTTAGTTTATATCAATATTTTTAAGTTTCATAAACTTTATTCTCTGATTGATGTAATTGACTTTTTAAAATCGTGTAAATCAATAAATAATAAAATGAATAAAAAATAAAACTTTACAACTTTTAAATATAAGTGCGGAATAAGATGTTATTATAGTGTCAATCAAATTTGAAACAAAAAACAATACAAAGTCCTGTGCTATATATTTCGTTTATACAATAGTAAACACGGTAAGCTAAGGATCAGTATATAATTCCCAGTAGGTAAATAACATCATCTACAAAGCTGACACTTGAGGCTTTGTTCGTGACATGGTTTCCTTTCTTTATCGTCACATGCCACAGAGCATGAAATCCAGTAAGACAAGCCGAACTTATTGACATTTTGCTGTTCGTAAATAGAGAAGATCTCTTGCTCTATTTGTGAGCTAGGTCGAAGACGACTTGAAGTGACAGTTACCTGATTCTCCCCTTTATATTAGGCAAGGAGATCTACTCAAGTTTTTACTAAAACCTATCTCATTTAAGATTAGGAAATATTTATAGATTCCTATTTAATCTTTTATATGTCTTCTGGAAATCTAAATCTAATCTATATATATACCTATATTATAAAGCTGATGAGTTAGTTTAAACGCGCTAATCTTAAGCTACTGGGCCAATTTGAATAATTCTAATAACCGACGCCCACGTGAGCGGATCCGCGAATAAAAGCTAGTTATTAGTAAAAAGACGTATAATAAGATTGATAGGAAAAAGTTGTTTATTTAAATTATTGAATAAACTGAATAAACATGTTTTCTTGTAAGCAATTGGTCCAAAAAAAGTGTGTCACAAGTTTTCTGTACTGCTCATCAGTGTTGCCATATTATCCCTCGTCCCGCGTGTGACAGAGTGCCCTTGTGATGTAAGCTATGTGCATAAATTTCGTAGAGAGTTGTGACATGGCAACCCCGCCACCTTTGTGACGTCGAGAGGGCTTTCGTCTGACGGTTCTCGAGAGTGTTGCTAGATGCGATTTATAACTTTTTCATTTTGTATGTGATGTGAGCCGTTATATCTGCAGAATTGATTTCTTCGTTAGCGAAAGACAGTAAATAAATAAAATAGCCACGACTAGGTATTTCAAAATAACTTTTCCCAAACTATGTTGGAGTCAGCTTTCATTCAATAAGAAAGAAAGTTAGTAAATGTGAAAATAAAAAAAAACAATCAAATAAACAATTGTCGCGAAACAACTGACCTGTTGGTCTAGTGATGAGTGACCCTGACTGCTAATCCGGAGGTCGTGGGTTCGATTACCAACCAGGACAAATCTTTGTGCGATGAGCACGATAATTTTTTCTGTATCTAGGTATTATTTATCAATAACAGTCATGTATGAATGTAGAAATATATTAGTATGTTTATCAGTTATCTGGTTGCCATAGTAACAGGTTCTGCCTAGTATGGGATCAGATGGCCGTGTGTGAGCTTTTCCAAGATAATTATTATTTACTAGCTTCTGCCCGCGACTTCGTACGCGGATCCTGTTGCTTATGCCAGCGACAACAGGGTCGTCAAAATAAAAGATCTGAAACGTCTGATGTCAAATTCTAAGAGCCCGGGGACGGGAAAACAACGTGATGCGCGAGACGATTCGAGACCCTCCAGATCTTTCATTTTTGTAAGATAGCAGGAAATGCCCATCAGAACTTTTGCTCATGATCAGCTGTCAGTCGCGCATCATATTCTTCACTGGTCTCTAGAGACCTGGATGTAGATGCGTAAATGCGATGAGAATGCAGGCCTGCTTTGCGATCCGAAGAGATTTCCACGGAGCGAGTTGCAGCCTGATCTTCTCGAACAGCATCAAGTCTCTCTCCACGCTCTTCGTTAGATTCTTGGGATCTTAAATGATCCTCAATCTTTTAGCTCCTTTGGAACATTGGGAAAGATTTGACCTCTTTCATCATGGTTATAGTTTTATTGTGAAGATACCTCTAGATCAATTAAAATGTAAGTGACTGCAAAGTAAATTAAACGCTCAAATAACATAAGCCCGAAGGCATATAATTATATTCGATAAAAACATTAAAAAAAAATTGGGAGTTTTGGCCAGTTGAGTCGAATTATAAATGATATACCTTCGTCATCGAAAATCAGTCCTAAAGGTTATGTTATTTTATAATTATACAGTGAAATTAATGATAGCTTTGATTTCCAAGTCAGATGTTTCAAATCTTCGATTTTTATAAGTCAACAGGGATTGCCCATCAGACCGAACCACTTTTGCTAAGACGTCATTCCTATATGTGTTATGGTGTAGCCGGGCTCGTGGAGTTCGACAACAGGTGTTCCAGATCTTCAATTTTTATACGTCAACAGAGAGTGCTCATCAGGCTGAACAACTCTTGGTAAGACGTCATTCCTATATGTGTTATGGTGTAGCCGGGCTCTTGGAGTTCCACAACAGGTGTTCCAGATATTCAATTTTTATACGTCAACAGAGAGTGCTCATCAGGCTGAACAACTCTTGCTAAGACGTCATTCCTATATGTGCTATGGTGTAGCCGGGTCTTGGAGTTCCACAACAGGTGTTCCAGATCTTCAATTTTTATACGTCAACAGAGAGTGCTCATCAGGCTGAACAACTCTGCTGAGACGTCATTCCTATATGTGTTATGGTGTAGCTGGGCTCTTGGAGTTCCACATTAGGTGTTCCAGATCTTCAAATTTATTCTCTCAGCAGAAAATGCTCATCACGTGGAACAATTTTTGCTATGGTACCATTTTTGTATCTCTTATAGTTTAGCTGGTCTGTTGCGGTTCTGCATCAGGTGTTCAAATTTCCAAGATAATTATAGCCTATATGTTGCCCAGACTTAATACCTATACAACAAAAAAAAATCATTCAAATCCGTCCAGTAGTTCCGAAGATTAGCGTGTACAAACAAACAGACAAACAGACAAACAGACATACAGACAAACAGACAAACAGACAAACAGACAAACAGACAAACAGACAGAATTTTTTTTTTGGATTCGTGCTCCATAACTGTTTGTAAACCCCCCTCAATTATTTTTTTTTTAATATATTCAATGTACAGATACAGTTTTTTTACTGTTTTATTATATGTATATAGATAGTAATTGATGTAAAAATATCTAATAAATTACACGTAAATTTACAAAATTGCTTAATGAAATAAATAATATAAGTTTTAAGAAAGTTTTCGTTGCCTTTCAATCGCATTCCGTTAATGCTGTACCTAATATTCTGAAATTCTATACTTCAAAAGAATTGTTGTGAAGTTTGAAACAGGCAGCCGACCTTCTTTTTATACGCTGCCATAAACAAAACCATGTGACATTGACATGAAATTCAAAAGTAAATAAACAAAGAAAATGATTTTTAAAATTATGAGGTGTATTGCAGTAATAGTGTTAAATCTAATGATCAATGGAGTGTTATCGGGAGATGTTGAAACCTGCATAAATGAGAGTAACAAAATGTGCCGAACGGTGACAGGTAAGCTGTCACTGACAATGTTCGCGTGCGACG
Organism: Plusia festucae; assembly: GCA_950381575.1. Lineage (NCBI taxonomy): Eukaryota > Metazoa > Arthropoda > Insecta > Lepidoptera > Noctuidae > Plusia > Plusia festucae. Next base: position 15,922,776 of record OX494435.1, read on the forward strand.
CCATTTTAAGTATAGCCAACCATGACGAAGCGATACAAGCTTGCCAGGAATTGGAACGATGCTCCGACCTGCCGGACCAGTGGAAATGTTCAGTAAATGGTCAGCTAATAGATTGCAAACATTGTGTTCAAACAAAATATTTCGATCACTACCGTCATTATTTAGATGGTGAAGATTTTCCTGTTGTCGAAAAACCAGAAAATAAATCTTCTGTGGTGGGTGAAAACTTAGTGACAGCATCTGCCAATGAGATTTGGACATTAGTCGTGTGTGTTTTTGGATTTGTCGGTGCCTTAGTATTTTTTATAAGGATAGCTAGAAATGATGTGGTTAACCCGATTTTGCCCACTGCTATGCTACTTTTTGTATCCGTTGCGTCTGGTATAAGCATGATCATTGATATTTGTGACTGACCACTGATTTATAATGCGTTTTGTTTAAAAGTAAATTGGTTTGTTTATCTTTGTTTCTTTTTATTTACTACTTAGTTAGACAGCGAAGTTTTGAATGTTTTCATAAGTGTTCTTCTTAAACATTAAGTAGTGATTTTGTGTTTTGTGGAGCTTACAAGCATTAGTTTCTCCAGAGATGAGATAGCAACAACCTTGGTCAGATATAATTATAGGTCTTGTTATAGTTCACTTTCTCTGTTAGTTCAAACAAATTGCGTCTGACAGGCAGCTGATACATTCCTCGTTTCATATTTATTTCCACATTAGCATCGAAATACTATTTATCTCCTTTTCTTACTCATAATAAAATTCTTGAATTTTTATACAAAAGTATCGACTAACAGTCAACCCGTCGATCAGAACGCAACAAAACTACCAAGGACACGTTCTTTTCCAACGTGATTGACGTTTGTTCGAATTCAGAACGCGGCCATAAAAGAAAAAGTTCGTCACATTTCGGCCAGTATGCCTCGTAAATCAAAGAGGTTTTATATAGCGTTATTTTTTCCTTATTAAGGCGAAGGGAACGGGTTTAAGGGTGGCATAAATATTTTTCCTACTTTCATGGCGTGAGAAAAAAGGGCAGGTGAATGTGGTGGGCTGATATTAAAATGTTTCATGTAAATTTCAGTCGTTCAACGGGCTATATTTCAGGAAATGTTCTGTCTGTCTCTGCATTTGGTATTCATAGACGGCTCTTAGTTTAATATTGGGGTTAAAGCGACTTCCTCGAGTGTATTTTTGTGAGTTTACTTTGATCATGTATAATTTCATGAACATTTTTACGTAATTGAAAATGATAAACGATGCACAACCACATGTTGCACACACATTGTAATTGCTGATAGTTTTAGAGTGATTGAAGTAGTGAATGCCACAAAAATTACCCAATAAGCACTCAAAGTTGGAATCTCGCCACAATAAAATTAATGAATTTTTCTTCGCTTCTTCGTTTAGAAAAAGATTGAGTAGAATAAAAAAGGGAGTTAAATATGAAAATGAGTTTACAGTTGAGATTAATAGGCTAGGTTTTTCTTAAAACCACGCGGTTAATTAAAGAGTGAAGGGTCGGATTGCGGACGAAACGTAGGTACAGGGACGGACTCTGAAGAAAATCTTTGCTGTTTTTGTTCTTATTGCGTTATTTTTCTCTTAGTTTTTTGTTACATGCATTGATTATAATTTTCACACACTGTGCTACATTTAATGTCGCAATAAAGTGTTATTAAAAAAACGAGGCGTGGAAAACTATGATTATTTTTATATAATTTATTTTTGATTGATATATTTTAGAATCTTATTGACCCCACTTTTGTCATATCAACGATAATCACCATCACTGACGCTATCAAGATCTGAGTCCATCCCTGTATATAAGCCGTTGAGCGGCCCTCAGTTTGTTTTGATTGTATTAATTAAAAGTAGATCCCTCTAAGTTTTAAGATTAACACCTCTCTTTTCTTTAGTTATTCCATATTCATGTACGGTGCCCGCTTCGTTAGGAGAGGGTATTCAGAAGTATTTACATACCTTTACTTGCTTGTGAGGGAACATTCTTCTGAAGGAAATGTAGATGGGTTTCTTTGAGAAGATGCAGGCTTTGAGGTAGCTTAGTGCGTGCTGTTTTTATTTATAATTATTGCTGTATTTTTATATTTCATGTAAATAAGCATATTTGTTTAAGCATACTTGGAACTTTTGTAGTTGTCCAAGAGTTGTAATAGGTATAGTCATTCTCATGTTACTATTGTGGAGAGGTTTTAAAGGAAGTACATTTTCGAAAACCAGTTTTAATGTCTAATTTAGTTCTGATCTAATGTTTTGCCTTCTTTATAACATTAGGTATTTTCCCAACTTGCTCACCCGCAATCTTAATGTTCAAATAAAAACCTATTTCCATCCATACTAAAATATCAATTGCTTCCGAATCTCTTATGTATTCTATCCTACACACCATCATATTCTTATAAAGACATAAAGTGTGGGTCGGCTGTAAAACCTTATTACACCTCCTTTGTATACAATTAAAGTGAGTACCAGGTTACCAGGCGCGTGCGGTCTGTTATGGTAATTCTACCGGTTCACTTACCATTGCTTACCATAGACGTGTGGGCTGCCTTCTTTGAGTTTAAGATGTGCCATGTCTAAGTAATCGTCGAGGAATGGCTGTGGTCTGTCTGTTATGAGGGCTCCATGATTATATGACATGAGTTTGTTTTAGAGCGAGGCTATGCATGCGGTATTAGAGGCATAAATAATAATGTGGGCAACATCACATACATTGCTCCGAATCCAAAGTAAGTAGCTAAAGCACTTGTGTTATGGAATCTAGAGACAACGAAGGTACCACAAACACCCAGACCCGAGGCAATGTAGAAAAGTGTTTTTCTACATTGACCCGTCCGGGGATCGAACCCGGGACCTCAGAGCTGACGACACCTTGAAAACCGGTGTGCACGCCACTCGAACACGGAGGTCGTCAGTCAAATCAAAGTAAAATATTTTGGTTTTATGTAAAGTGCCTATTTAAAGGCTTAATGACTCTCGTGCTAAGCTAATTTAAATTAGGAAAAAGTTTAAAGAGCTAATCAACAAATGTTTAGAGGAACTAGAAGCGAATACGGCATTCCTTATCCTTTATCATAAGAGATTGAAATGAACTTAAGACAACACAGAAATTCTTTATTACATTAAGTTAGAAAGGTATTCGACTCTCCCTAAAGTACTAAACCAGCTGTCTACGTGTCACATGGTCTTGTGTTTTAATATCTTATTATGTAAACGCAACAGTTCTTTGTCGACACTCAATATAAAAACTCATTACTAATTCGGGATTAATCGTTTGTTACGCAAATTGATGCGCCTCCAAGTTACTTAATAATTCTTCCACATCCATACGACTCACGTTGGCCGTCTTATACGTAACGTTATCTCAGCGATCGAAAAACATCTGTCTGTATATTTTTAGTCGACATTCCTAAAACGAAGGTTCAAATAAAAACGGACCACTTAAGACCCAAAGAATATCACTCAATGCTCGCTATATTTTTCAAAGCTTTCTCTTCGCATTCTGTTTTATCCTACTTGACTCTTAATGTGGTGAATTCATACATGAACAATCGCTATCTGGAGTGTTCTTGGGTTGTGGGGGGAGGGGAGGTGAAGGGGGTCGGGGGGCGTTTTTCCTTCTTTACAAGATTTCGGGGTGGAAAGGAGGTGTCGGCTACAGGCCCGCCCGGATGTCTTTAAGGCGCGGTCAACCCGGGATTGTGTTGCGTCAGCCATTTATTGCGATGTGGTTGACCGATTTCATATTACTGTGGTTGGAAGTATGTTTGGATTGTATCTATATAATGATACCACTATTGTATTATGTATTGTAGTTGATGCATTTATTACAAGACCTTTCCTAAGAATACACGTGGGCTCTTATTCTCAAATAATTGTCTACGTAAACTGAATTTCAAATCCTCGAATTCTTAGAAAATCATTAGTCGATATTTCACTAAGGTTTGAATAATTTCTTGATATTTTTAAAATACGACCATATTTTTAGCTACTAAAGTGTTTTATGTCCAATATCTAGGTATCATTAGTCAACATCAAAACTTTAACTACGTATTAACTAAGTTAAGCTCCTCGAAAACTGGAAAACTACGCCAACAGCTCTGTATTACATAATCTGAGAGTATTCTTGGCAGCCCTGCCTTGGGATCTCGGCTACATAAGGAGGCACTACATCGCAATGTACTATAAGTTTGAAGTAAAGCCCATTGTATACAGCGAGGGTGTGTAATCTCTATATTGAACTTGTAGGCAGAGTCACTTTCTGCTTTTTTATTTTATGTTAAACAACCTTTAAGTTAAAGTTTTTAAAATATTGTATGAACTTTCTACCTACGAGTATTTGCTATATTTCTTGTTTAGTATCAAGATCTTTTCAATAATAAACCAAAACTAATTTATGGTCTTTTCGTAAAGAGTTTTTTAAATCACTTTCTGATGTAGGTATCCTCTCCATTGGATGAGCTTAAAGCAATAAATGGCGCTCAAACAAAAATTACTTACAACAGTCCTCCGAGTTATGCTACAAAAAAAAAATATTTCCAATCAACTTAGTAGGCTCCCGACATAGATACATAGATATAGACCACATGCTTAAAAATGTTTTATTTGTTCCAACTCTGAACATTACCAAAATGAAAGCAACAACAACAAATGTTTCCTCACCATTAACTCCACACGAGATGTGACCATAAAATTAATTAAGTGGAGTCTTGTTATATAAAGTAAAGGCAATTACATTAACGGTCGATATAAAAGTGGAATGATAACGTGGGTGGAGTCTGCGATTGTCGAGAGGTCACCGCATCTCAATAGGACGAGGCGACTGGAGTGGCGCCTGGTAACTGACCTGTTTCAAGCTTACATTTAGCGTAAATAATATGCCATGTGATAGACAAGTGATGAAATGATAATATTTGAAGTGAATAATACCAAATTATGTTTTTTTAGTGAAAACCTGAAAATTTAATTATATCAGTGAATACAGAAACATTTAGACGATTTTCATAGGACTAGTGGACAAAAACAAGTACTGATTAATTTGGATGTATCCAGAACCTGCTAGACTAGCTTTGTACGTATCGCAACTGAACTACACTTTCTACCTTTCCACATCTTTCTGGTATTGTTCATCATTTATCCTTTTCCCAAGCTATGTTGGGTTCGGCTTCCAGTTCTACCGGATTTAGCTAATTACCGTAATTTACATGGAGCGACTGCCTATCTGTCATCCACAACCCATTTTACTAACGATAATCGGTATCTAAGATTGATTGCCGGAATAATAATTGTAATGACTTAACGACTGTCAAATATCGACGTACGATAGTCAGGACCTTAGTCGGGACCAACGGCTTAACGTGGCTTGGTATATATCGTGGTATTTATGCAGATGGTCACCCATCCACAAACCAACCATTAACCTTTATTATCGGTCAAACCGTACCACGGGTCCCTCTTTTCTGGTATTGTTGATTATGTTTTTAATTGACGAGGAGATGAATGTAAAAAGAAAAAATGTTCTAGAAACAAGAATTGTTGTAGTTTACGCTATGTCTTATACCGAGTTCTGCTTCTCCTGCATAGTGTTTTCAGCGCTTCCAGTGAGCGTCGTTGGTAAGCCGGCGGCTAAGTGCCATGAATAGTCATGGAAAAACCGCGGCGTTTCATTACACCAGACCCGATGCCAACGTTTATTTTAACTTTACGGTCTCCGGCTTTAGAAATTGCTTGGTTTGTTTGATATTTGATTCTTGTAAAGCGGAGCTTAAACAGATTTTTGTTTACTTACTGACTTGCAATTTATTTCTTATATAACTTTTTTTGCGTCTTTGTGTACGGGTTTTACAAAGTGATAATTTTGCTGAGTATTTCGTTTTTAGAAAACAGTGATCAAAACGACTTAACGAATCTTTTTTATGTGTATAACAAAGCCAGCACGAGTTAACATAACTTACAAGCTTGTAACTTACACAAGGTTGCAATTATATTACTAGCTATTTAGGTATTTTGTATAAAATTAGTTACCCGCATTTTAAACTTTCCTAACATTTTTGTCATAAAGAAAAATAATCTTTTTGTGCCAGATTCTCCTTATTTATTTTTTCTTGCTGGATACTGGAATTAATTGAATACTTTTTGGCCATCTTATTTTCCAACCTACTTTTTAAACAGCTTTGCCAGCACAACACATCAATCCTTCTAAAGCCAACAATACTGCGTGGTCGACATTCAGCTCAACACTATTCAAAGAGGGTAGTCTGTACAGGGGATGAGAGCAAAAACCGAGCCCTCTGCTCATTACCATAGTCTGTGGCAACTTCGCGAGGGATGTTAGAAGCAACACTTTGAAAATTGCTAAATTTATTCTTCTATTTATTTTAAAAATACTTTGATGGGTACTTCGGTGATTTTACTCGTTTTCCGTATTTTGTATTACAGGTTCCTTTCCCAGTCACTACCATTCATTTCATAAATGTTGAAAAGCTAAATCTTTTTCTTTAAATGCTACTCCTATTGATGAAGGTTGGCTATTAGATGCTCTTTTGTTAGGCAGAACAGTTCAGATGCACTTGCAATCCCCAGCCAAACTCGATGTTGCGGGGCCACGAGTTTCTTCTGCTGAATAAGATTATCATTATTTAGCGAATGCAATTTTATTTAGCGAAAAATACTATCTATTTTTATAGTGCAAATAAGTAGGAACACGATACAATCTATTATCTTAATTAAAGATAGCTAAAGAAAGAAAAGCTTCAAACCATGTAAAATTTAATATCTTTATACCTATATAATATATCTTGGAACAAGCTCACACACGGCCATCTAATCCCAAACTAGGCAGAGCCTGTACTATGTTAACCAGGCAACTGATAAATATACTTGTATATTTCTAAATACATACATTTCATAGATAAATAACACCCAGACACAGAACAAATGGTCGTTTTTTAACTTATTATTTTCTTTGTACTTTGTTTAGATCTTCGATAAAAAGGACAGTCTCATCTTTCCCCAAAGCGTGGGCCTCCATCTCTCTTACACACCTCCTCCTTTTGGAGCTCAGTAAAAAGCATCTACCGTCTGGCGAAGACGGGTCACTTGTCATAAACTAACTCCATGATAAATCGACAGCAGCGCCATCTCGTGCCTGTTACTTATTGTTCCGTTACACGCATACACCAAAAATCTACTGCGGTTCACTTAACTGAACACAAAAGAAATTAAGCTTTATGCTAAGATTCTTAAGGTTGGGAGTGCCTTTTGCAGGGATGGGAGATGTGTGGTATACTGTGATACTTTAAGGGCGATACTGTGGTGAATCTGAAGTAATGGCCGTGGTTATGTCGTCGTTATGATAAATACAGTATTTAATTACGTCTGTTAGTAAGATGTTTTCGGCTGAAATTACTGAAACTTCAAAGGTACTTCCTGACACAACGATTGCACTTTGCATAAAAGACGTGTGTGGTGGCAGTTCTCACTCCAATTAGAATATAAACTTTCCTGTACCATCTTTAAATAGTAATCATTTTGCGGGTGAAATATAATAGTGTCATGTTTTCAACGATGGTGTGCTTTACTGCAGAGAATCAACATAAATATGTCTGTCATTCCCTTATACGGAAAAACTAAAGATATAAATCTTCCAATAGTAATCTTAAAAGGTAGTATTGTGCATAATATATTTGGACCCCAGCTCTCCTAAAATGGCAGCAGTCGCATCACAAGCCCGATCATAACTGATAATAATTCCGATCAGTATTATATTAATATCAAATAACAATACAAAACAAAAACGGTATCAAAGCTCGAGCCATTCGTCACAGCCGCAAAACAATCCATCTCCCCACATTTTGCTGTACCATTATTTAGTTCCACCGTTCGCCGCTAGATGGCTCTCAAACTAATTTATTATGCATACTGATGACCCGGTGTAATGAGGCACAAGCTTTATTCCAGTGGTTTTCCTAAAGAAAATTTGGCAACACAAGTTTGTTAGATTAAACGAAAGAATGGCTTGATAAGAACGAATGGTTTTCGGTGAAATGTTTTTGGTGGCGATTAACTTTTACGTTTTAATTTGGTTGCTGTGGTTTAGGGTATCTTGAGATATATATGGGATGGCTGTGTTAATTTTGTTTGTGAGCAGTTGTTGTACTATAAAGCCAGTAAATATTGTAAGTCGTGAGTTTAATAAACCTTATGGCAAGATTTTCGTGATTAAGTTTACGATAACAGCAAGAAAATGAAAGATGACCGTTCCTCGTTTACTGGTTAATTCACTAGTATGCATAGTTTTTCGAGGTTTACGCGAATGTAAGACATTGAAAAAAAAAACACTTTTAAACAGATTGTATAGCGGTTTATTTTGATAAAAGTTTAATTTCAATCACTAGTAAGTATATTCAAGTTTATAACTAAAGCCGTGGTAAAAACCTCCTTAAATAAAAATATCTTCAGGAAAATACCTACAAGACATATCCTATAAAAATGTAAATAATAAAACATCATTATCGTTCATGCGTTAACATCGAGTCTCTTTGACAAACTGCGGGGGATGTTGCCAGAGTAAACACTTCGCCGGACACGGGGTGGCCATAAGTAAAAAAACAAAAATATTTACACGTCAATAGATCCTGCTTGGTCGTTCAGTATTGCACCAATATCTATTTTATACGGGCTTTTTACTTTTAAATGGTAATGAGTTACGGCTGAGCGGACTGATCTAAAGATAACAGAGGGAGGAAAAGGGAATTTTAAAAGATAGTTTGAACACTGGGAGCTATTTATGCGAAACTGTGCACACGTGATTTGTGTGTGTAGACTGTAGGTAACTGTAGATTTCAGTAGCTTTGTGAGCTTTCGTTACAGGTAGTCTGAATTTTGATTACCTAATAATCTTGTCTGTGCAGACTGCACTAGGTAATAAATATAATTTTAAATCATAACACATGTTTTCTAAGGCAAATATTACCTACATCTAACACGATATATTTCAAACTATAAACATTTCATCGAATCGAAAATTCAGGATTTATTATATAAACTACATACTTCCTCACCCGGCACGCTAAACCACAGCCATTTCCCAAATAACCAGAATAAACAAAACCCACAACAATACGAGTCAATACTTGATAAATTACTCGAATGCCTGACCCAATCCATCTTGTTTCCGAATTAGAGAAACACTCAGTCCCCGCGTTACGTATGCACCCTGCCGGCCGCTGGCCACCGGCCAGGGTACGCGAATAAAAGAAAATTTATACCAACCGTTATATTTTATTGTTATTACCTTATTCTTTTTATTTTATCAATTTTTCCTTTTCCTGCTTATTGATAAAACTCGCCAGGGGAATGAGAAGGGTACCTTGGGCATATGAAAGGGTTGTGATGTGTTTTATTTGCATTGGATTACTTAGTTTAAGTAAGTGTATTATTGACAGTCGTAAATTTTATATCCCATCGTTTTCAGTGAGGAAGACAATATATAGCGACAGGCTCGAACACTTTTTACTTGTATGTGTTTTTACTCAAAACATTATTTGTTCGATTTCTTTTGACTTCTCGACGGTTATGAAACTTGTGTATTGTTTATAGCAATAAAATAGCGATCAGCAATCCTAACGCCCTCTGTGATGACTGTCAATATCTACTATAATTGACCATTCATCATGTCTGTCATTAGATGGCTCTTTAATATAATGGTCCAGTAATCATTCACTGCAGGGCATTGTAATTTACTACATCAGAATATAGTTGATACTTCTAATTTGATACTTACAAGTAGGTACAATTATCAGTGAGTGTAAGCGATTATCATTTTCATTTTTTCTTAGTGAGTCGCTAGAAGTATTTTACGTATGTATTTTCCTATAATGGATATTTTCTATGTATAATGTTCAATATTAACAAGATGTTGTTCTGAAGTCTTCAGACGTAATAGATTACATTGCGACGTAATCTGGCCGTTTCTATTGACAGTTAATTACCACCAATTAAGGCCCCTTTGTAATTCCCTGGCGATGGCGTCGCGTGCCACAAAACTGTCCTAATCCTATTTCTTATCTTTAACACGCTAATGTCTTAGCATTTGCATTCAGTTACTTGCAAAATACTGGAGAAAATTAAGCCGGGGTTGCTACTGGTTCCTCTTTACCATTTTGTGGGGAAATAAATTGAACACAATGTAGCCAACTTGTTAACTAATTTATATACATTATGTATCTACCTCATCTGTAATTCGTCATAAGTTTATTAATAACTCATTAGTAAATTTTCTACTTTTTAAACTTCATCTTAGAATTGCGTTTTTGTAAATTAGGTAAAACCATTGAATATTTAAATTGTACACAGTTTTTAATGTAAAAGAATGCGCCACCTAGTAGTTAATATTAGATTATGAAGCAGGGAAAAAGTTTACATGAAGCTTCAATGAAAATAGGAGTTTTTTTTATTTTTGAATCCCTTTCTGTTATTACTCTATAATGTTAAGCAAAAACATCGAAGGAAAAATTAAACCCTTATTAGGTAACCCTGAAACAAATTAAGAGGATTTAACAAAAAATACTTACATTCGGTAGAACCAAAGCGATGCTAATTGCGGCAGCGCGAAGCTTGATATGGTAATGAACAGCGCCCTCTCTTCGTAAGTAGACGAACTAACAAGTAATGCACTTTGATTTGTTTCCCTCTAGATTAAAAGGATTGTTCCGTGATTTATCGTCGCCATGTTTTGTTTCCTAATCAAATTTAGCTAAATTATTTCCTGCTTCTAAAGTATTTCATTTAAGTCAGTATACTGACTGCTGCTCGTTTGCAGCTGCTAGTCTGCTGTATTGCAGCACTGATATTAATATTTCTATTCTCTTCGAAAAGTTGATGTCGTAATATACCAAATAACGCATGTATAACATACTAAACGAGAAGTCTTCTTCTTCTTCTTTTTAAAAGTGTGGCCATTTTTATACCTATATTTCGTCTAACGATGTCCACACTTATTAAATAGAATCCGAGAGTTATTAACCATTCTCCAACTGTATGTATCTTCAGTAAAAAAAGTCGGGAGGGGAACCCAAATCATAAGTTTACAAAAATCTGTAGACGCGTTAGACATCAGATTTTTACTTTTAATTATTTTGGGCATTATTCAAATGAGAAATACGTATCAATTCGCGCACCGCCGTAACTTTTCAATTTGCGGACCGTTACAGAATATATTACGAAGACGTCAAGATGGAAATTAATAAATGGGAAAAATTAAAAACGGACCCACCTGAGGGACGGACAAACAGAAACTTTTAAAAAATTACTTTAATATATTCGAGAAATTAGGAATATACTGTGATGGGCACCGACGGCTTTCAGTGGGGATTTGAGTAATGATGTGATTTTAAGAAATATTATAATACAGTTCCTTAGATATGAAGTGTCACTATAACTTGCGTGATAATATAGTGATATTTTAAACTTTAGGTTACTCAAATAACTTGAGCCTCATATGCCTGTTAAAGGCGCATCATCTTAAAATTGTTTAAAACTACGAAAGACCCATCCTCGAGTCAGTCAAAGCTCTTCACAGTTTTACATGAGTATGTAATATTTTCTAATAGGAGAAAGATACCAAACAATCGCAATAACATACAAAGTAAACTAATAGCCGTCATTCTGGACACAAACGTAGGAATTTGAGACAATAGCGTCCGATTGCACAGTAAACGGTTAAGTATTCTTAATCTACGGTTATGGCCATCCAGTTTAGTGGTCGCACTCGGCGTGAATACAAAGCAGACGGTTTGGTTTCGGCGGCCCGTTATTACTGACACGTCTGACACGCTCTGATGGATTTACGTCTTGACTCTAACTAACATCATTTTGGAACAGCTGACTTTTTATCGCTGGACTAGTAATCTTAGGTAAAATCTTATATGCCAATTTTCCAAGACTGACTTGAACTTCATTAACCACCACCAATTATAAAAAAAAATTGAAGCTTACTAGCTATGTGACTCGCACATTACCGGTATTCTTGTTAACCCCCTTTGGTAAGCTAAATGCATGTGTTATAAGTGAATTCACGTCGATTGTGCAATTGGTAGGATTTGAAACCGCGACCACATATTTACCACCGCTTCAATTCATTATTACCGTTCTCCACTTTTCTCTATTTTTTTTTGGCATTTTTTCTCCCCTGAACTGATTTGAGTGACTTGTTCATTATTTTTCCACAAGTAATTAAATCTAAACTTAACTTCTAGTTATTTGTGTCTAAGCAAAAATTTGAATCCTGTGTCTTTTGATATTTACATAGTTGAAATGTTTTGCATTTTAGTTTGTTTTTGCACAGTTGCGAGATTTAAGATTATAATGTACAACTATAATGAAAATAAAAGATGTGTATCCTATTACTAAACTAAATTTGCGAAGCCGACGGCCTTTGTTTGTCAATAGCCTAAGATAAAGCGATAATGATCAACCGACAATAAAACATTCATTTTAACTTTAATAACACAAATAAATAAGTTCCAAGATTTACCGTAAGTGAATAATAAATAAAATCACTCAACTGATGAATATCGATTACTATGCAAATTAATAACACAACTATTGTTGGTAAACATAATATTTTAAATAATATATTTATTTAATATGATTTTACTGTAAAAAATAATGAAAATAATGTAATTATTTGAATACGAATGTGTATGTTTAAAAATCAATGATTGATAAAATGATCAATTTATTGGATTTTTTATGTTTTTTTGCGAGTCTATCCGTGCAATACCGGCCTATGAAGTATGAATGTCCCACTGCTGGGCACGGGCTTCTGCCAACAAAGAGGAAGAAGAGGCAGTCTATCACTAAAAAACTAAATAATATTCTTAGCTTTTTTGAAAATGATTATTGTATTATTAGAGTAAGTTCACTAATTAGTCCTACTTAATTTGACCGTTTTTTTTCATCATAACATTCAATTGTCAATCGAAGGCTGGTCCCACACGGTCCCCGCACCAGCTCACACAGGCCGTTCGCGCGCCGCATACATTTGCATATGATTTCATAACCAGTGAACAGGGGAATAAAATTAGACGCACATGGCGAGCTTTTTTAAAACCCTTGTTTTTACTTTTTTTCGTATCTGTTTCGTTTTTCAACGGTCTGTTGTGCCTCACATTCTGTAGCCCGATTTTAGGTTAAACAATTAGCTACGTATAAGTTATTATTTTAATTTTACTAAATTGAATCGGTTGAGCAGTTAAAACTGTAATACGCATGAAAGAGATTGTACGTTGCTGCTATCCGACAATAGATGGCGCTAGTATCAACTAATTATCATAATTGATATTTATGTAAATAGGTGTAAATAGATATCACCAAAAACTGCGTATAAAATTTGTAATGATGTAAAGAGAATAACATTATTGTAATATCTTACATCTATTTAATTTCCTAACTTTGTAATAAACGCTCTTAATCTTAGGCTTACCGTAATATTAAACTTATTGTATTACTTACTAAGTCCTTAAAGTTAAATGTCTTGACATAAAAGACTATTCATATTCTTCAATGAACTATATTAAACCAAAGGAAACATTATAAAAAATCAACTTGTAATAAGCAACACAACATCTAGGGCCTTTTCTCCTTGAACGTATTACATAAAACAACACGATAATCTCTCCATTTTTCCCACAGCCAACATTCCTGAAGAGCACAATCTATAAAAGCGAGCTAATGACGTCACAATAGCAACAATCGCGTGTATTTAAACAAATACTACAAACACAATGTTTAACACTCGGCGTGTGCTAATGGAAGCAAATTTATTCGTCATAGTACGCCACAAGCTATGAATAATTAATCTTGAGAAATTCTTATACGCTGCGATTGTTGAGCTTTGGTATTGCGGTTTAGGCTTCGATTTTGTTCCCAGTGTAATGTACACACTCATTTGTTTAGAGAAAATGTTCCTACAAGTTTCTACTTGCACATTATGTCTTTCACCGTTTTGTTGACAAATATTTTGTATTTATATGTTTTATAGTCAAATGGAGTATTAACATATGGGCAAAATGAAAGGACAATGAAGTTAATAATTTTGATCTTTTAACAGAATATTTTGATCTTTTGTTATAACAGTATTATTATTTGTATTCACTTTTCAGTAGAACTCATTTTACAACGACTTGTCTACGCGGTCTTTGTAATATCTTGCTTTAGATTTGTCGCTTTTTTTGTAGTTCAGGTTGTTGTGTGTTTTGTAGTTGGTGGCTTTAGGACTACTAAAGCCACCAACATAATGATCATTACCAAAACTAATCCACTTAACAAATCAGCAATCCAGAAGTATGTAGTCATCGTCAGGACGTTCCCATCAGCAGTGGCCAGCATATGGGCTCTCCGTTCCTCATGCATATTTATAGCTGCGACCCCTCGCAATAACTGAGTAACGAACGTACAAACGAACTAACGTTAGCTTTTGTTGATACGTTATCGATACCGCTCGCTGTTGTGATTGCGATCTTTCGGTTGGTGTGCCAGGAGATATCTTGGGCTTGTAACTATTTTGGATGTTCTGACGAACTGTGTGTGATATAACCACGCAGATTGAAAATTGAATTACTATGTGTACATTTTTGTAATAAATTCGTTTTAGACAAACTTGCTCTTCTTTCTGTAATTCTTAAATGATTTTATCACGACTGTCAGTAAAGGATTGGCTTATTTAGGCTTATATATACTTTTCCTTGGATGTACATTATGTTAATTTATTTCTGTAGTAGTTTCTTTCCCTGAAACAATCAATTAATTAACGTATATATCTGTAGGAACTACTTCTTACGAAAAACCAGAATCATAATTTGATTTAGTAAACCGAAAGTATAACAATAGAATGACACAAGTACGTTGTAACGTGTATGCAAATCAAACAATGGAAATTGGTTATTGCTCGCGAGACTAGTCTTAGACTATGTTTGCAACAATATGATTGCCTGGTACTAACAGATATAGTCTTAAACTTAATACAAAAGGAAATTTACTTAACAATCAATTAAATACTTAGTTATTTATTTATAGGGCACATCAAGAATATAAACACGAAAACAACACGTAACATTTAGGAAGCATAAGTTTATTTAGGAAGTCTAATGTTTACATCAATTATAGACATGCACAATCATTTATGTATCAATGGAGAACACAATATCCACTCATAAAATAAAATAAAACAGAAATAAAATTATAAAAAAAATAAAACAGAAATTAGTGTAATATTATTATTTCTGACTATGTTATTACTTATGAAAAGAAGTCTTCATTTTTTCATTCTTCAATTACAATTCTATTCTTCAACATGGAAATTGGAATCTTCTTGTTTGGAAAAAAGCTTAACGGCAATCACCAAACAGTATTTTACAAACTGGTTTAAGATTTTTCTAGCCTCTTGACATGCACCTTTTAAGTAAACCCCGTGGAATAATGCGCGTCATGTCAAAGGAACAATAGTTTCTAACAATAGCGATAGGGCACAAGTCACAAGTATCAGATTCCTAGACAAACCCGCAAAACTAAGAGAATAGAAAGACCTTGTGTGGTATGTGTGTCAATAGATCATAAGATTATCGCCGTCCGATGTTTTGTTACCAGATCATACATTGATGAACCATATTGTTGGTATCTTCTTCCCTCTATTTTTAACTTAAGGGTTAAAAAAAGTACGGGTTTTTCTGTATCAGTTAGATGTGCCGATATGTTATCCATTCTTTACCATTTTAGGAATTTATTTATGAGTAAATAAATGTTGAAACTTTTTGTACACTAAAAATCATTTTACTTTTTTTAAATATCAACAATATTTTGTTGACTTTTGGAAGGATGACCTTTTGAACTGAAGTGTTAAAAATCTTTTTCAAACTGGATATAATATAATTCAGGATCTTTGCCATATCTGCCATAAAGCATTAAAAAGAGATGAGAAAATTTGTTTTTTACTCCATACAAAATCCACAGTTTGTTATTTTTTTAAGTGTAAGTACTGGACATCGGAAAAGCTGCCAAAAAACATTATGAGCTAGTGACGTAGTAGGTGACCCATAAAGCACAGCATGGCAGCGAACACCAGTTATTATACACCATTACGGTATAATAGGAGTAACGCTCGCATTCATGGTCCGCCGTCACGCCGGTTAATTACAAGCTTTTGTTCTAACTGGGGCACCATCAGCCGATGACCGAAAATGTTTGTTTATAAGAATTGTAAACATAAAAAAACCGAAGAACTGGTACATACCTCAGATATATATTTTCAGTGATGACCTCAAATATTCTTGTTTTGTAGTATTGTTAGGAACTTTGCTATTGGAAACGCAGTTATTCTTCGCTTCTTCGAAGTTTTTTATGGTATTTTTACTTCCAGCTTCCCTATAATTACAATGGAACAATTTAGCACTTGAGAATAGACTTGAACTAACTATGATTGTACTACCTATCTACATGATCTCGACAAACGAAACTTGTCAATTCTAACGATGACAGACAATGACAGTAGCGCTTAACTAAAAGCCCTCTAATCCGAACATACAACAAATAATTGAAAAACCGTAATGTTTCACGTGCAATATACGGCTGTGTATGGTATGGTTCCAACTTTAACTGGGCTATTTAACTTAATATCGAACGACAGTTTTCCGTGCCGACGCGAAATTATGATGTTTTTGTTAATAAGCCCCACGGTCCGTTGGTAGCATAGGCTGGTGTTTGAATTGTTAAGTGTATTATTTTAAATAAATGACACGTTTGAAAATAGTTTAGCTAATCGCTTGGCTAGACAATATAAATTTTATTTACAAAGTGTCAAGTTTGCTCAAGGTAAATAAAACAAACTGTGGACAGCGAAACGCAAAAATAGGACAGTTATTGAAGTTATGAACAATATGGTTGTAATTAGAAGAAAAGACGTCCTTCCTACATAGCTTTATTAAAAAAAATATGTATAATATTTATTCAAGCAATAAATATTCATGTGATGCATCATTACATGAACACATTATACGTAAGTAAACGGTTCTCCATCATTGCAGAAAATAACCCTTATCCTTTATAGAATTGTATCATAACTCCATTTGTTGAAAATGTCATTTCACAAGAAACGTTTACCAGCAGCACAGTAGCCGTTATCAATAACACCAACAACCATTATCTATCTTTACAACATCAACAATTCATGCGGAGGTAAATATTCAAACAGCATTCATATAACACAAATCACTCCATGAATAAACACTCGTTGGAACAGCTTTGAAACTGGTCGAAAACCCACTGGTTTTCCACTTACAGACCACTTGTCATCTGTCACGGTTTAGTTATAAATATCCAGGCTGATACCTGTTTAATAGCAACAGTTTATTTATATGCTAATCTAGATAACTAAAAGTATTAGAAAAGTGGTCTTCCCGTTTACGATGATTTGAGAGAAAGTGGAAGCTTGGAGACAACGTTTCAACATCATTATAATTGGCGTTTACTTGCTTTGTATAAATTGATAAACAGTGTAGGAAGGTGTAATGATTATCGATTGCTATGTACCTGATTTATGTATGAAATAAACGGATAAATTTATCATTCAGTTCACACTATATTTTACACCCACCTATGTAGTCAATAGTTATATTAAATTTTATGATGCATACATAGATATTTTGAAAATGTTCTCAAATTCTTTTCAGCATCGAAAACTACTTTTGAATAAGTACATTACGTATTATTAACATTGGTAGGTACCGCTGCGCGGAATGATTTTTCTTTTTTAATGTTTCGGCACAAACCAAAGAACATTACTTACAATGTTTCGGTGGTTATGTTAGTATAAGTACTACTTACACCATTGCCAAGTAGGTATTGGAGCCGAAGTAATGTAACCTCCTTCGATGGCTCACGGTGTCAGATCGAGATCCGTATATCTGTTATCTGCAAGCGCATATAATTTTATGGCATGTATTTTGTTCGTAATTAGTTCCATGTATATTAAGTAGGGACGTGATACGAATCTAGAGGGGACGGAAGACTTCGATTTTATATTGTTGTTTCTTAGGAAGCTATTAAGAGTTAGGCCGTAAAATTACTGTTGCCGGGCCATACACAGGACTAATATAAAACTGGTAAACAAAATTACCTAAAAAGTCTTCTATCGAAATCCAGTAAATTAAAAGTAAAATGACTGAGATTCCTGAACTTTTGTGCAAATATTATGGCTTGCTGGTACATCTTATGATCTCGATGCAAATATTTTGTCTAATAAACTGACAGCCTACGGCGTATTTAATCTAGATCTATTAAATCCATGGTCGCTGCCTATAAAAATCCTGTATTTTTTTTTTGTTTTGGTACTAATGGATTTCATACGTCTATATGGTCTTTTTGGGTATCTAACGCATACGCAGTTGGTATAGATAAAAATAACGTTATAGTAGTGTCCGTATGTACGTTTATCGTTACGACAGGCGTCACATCGCGGCGCGTACGCATAATTACGTCGGAAGGAAGTGCGTCCCCCGCGATCGACTGATACATGCATTTGCATCACATTTACATAAATACCAGCTAAGCGCCCACACTTTTTGATATTTTTAACCGACTGTCTTTTGAAACGGTTATAAGGGTTAGTGCAGTAATTGCAGAAAAGAATTTTAACTGTGAGAATGTAGGTAGGCGTAGTACGGGAAGCGGTTAATTGCTTGATATAGATTGACCTGATAAGATATGCCTTATCGATATTCAGAATCGGATCATCGTTATATGCCATGACTTCCTCGTGTCGGGGTAATTGCCAGGTAATGGTTCATGCTGTGACGAGGAGTATGAGTAGGAGTATGCCAGCCAACAGGGATGGTAGTGAAATTGACTACCAGAGAGAAAATATTACTCATATTACTAGGTATTTCATTTTGGGAGACTCCACTGCTCTACTCACATCTACACATGATGTACAGATAATACTCACATTGCAAAAATTGTTGAACGAATTTGTAGGTACCAATACACACAATATACTTGTATTAGAGAGTCAGCAGTCTTCGATTCTTCACTCGCGCCGATGCCTACGAATAATTCAGTTCAAGAATGTTTGACGCAGACAACACTATAAGTTCATAAACTTGTCTAATTTTAACTGCGGCTCAGTCTACGGCTTGACGACGAAGCGACAACAGTAAGTTATATTCGGAGAAAATGGTCATAAATATTTAACATTCGAGTCCAGGGCTGCGTCGGCGTGTGATGTCCGTATCGTTCCCAGGACAACATGCTCAGAATGTATTATCAACTATGTGGGCTCATTTGTTTTTACCGTTTGAAGAACATTTAATTGTGTCACTTTGTTGTTTTCGGCCATCATGACGGTATAAAGATGTGTATTGCCGAATATGGGGTTTTCTTATTATTCTGAAAGAGAAGTTGGGAAATTCAAAATTTCGGGATATGAATTTTAAAGTTTTGAGCCTACGCAAAATTCTAAGCTACTGCTTTATGATAAACTTCTACATTACCAGACCTTTTATCAGCTTAGGAAATAAGAAAGACTTAAATATTTACGAATTCAATTAGCAGTTTATATGTTACGCTGTCAAGTTTCTTGTTTTGTCGTCCAAGTTATGCAAGCTCTTGATTTTTTTGTTATTATGTTGGTTACGATATTTTTTTTCATACAAGGCACTTGCACATGCTTATAACTGAAGTATCAGACCAAAGGATATAGATTTAACCTACAATTGGCAAATCAAAAGGAAGGTGTTTTGTTGTAATGCCGCGTCAATAACCTGTCTCATTACCGTTCAGTACCTGATTTGTGTCGTAAAACATACTTTTTTGTAACATTAGTACAATCTATTAATATTGATGATCGTAGTGAAGTACTGGAAATTATTCGTCTATTGCAGTTTTTGTAGGAGGCTTGTTTTCGCCTCACTGATCAGCTTGAATCGCTAATGTGTTTTGAGAGTTGGCATTTCATGGTCATGTATTCAGGAAACTGGAAATTATACCTTTGAGCTTAAGAACCTAATAATTTGTGTTTTATGCATTATATACTTTTTCACTGAAAACCGTTTTTGGTCAATATTTAGATTCTCTTACGTAACTTACTCATATCCATCGAAGAATTATCATATTTTTGTTAGGAAGAAATAATTAAAAGCAGAATTAAATGGAAACACATGACTACGAATCGAAATTTTTTTTTTTCCAAATGTTTCTGCTTGCCACACCCGTCATAGCAAAACGCACATCAAACAAACAACTGTATTTTATAATTTTAACTGAAGTGCGTAACTTGCAACATGATATAAAACTTTAGATCAAAATTATCGATTGTAATTTAATTAAAAGTCCAGTTACAACTTCACGCGTTTCAATTATGCAAAAGCAGAACAAGGGTGTGCTAAAAACTGTATAGTTTATAAGTAATGTGCCTAATGTGTCATGCGTAGTGGTTTTGAGAGCATGCAGAATTACTTGATAGTTGGGAACTGAGTTCAGTTTCTTGTGTAATGCTAAGTCAGCCGATGAAATTCCAGATGTATTCTTGTTGTTGTAATGTATTCTAGTTTTTTGTGAAGCATTGTTACTAACCCGTTTTTTGTGTTGTTTTATTAAATGTTCCTCTTCTTTGGTCCTGGAATAAAGTATTTCGTCATTGGAGGTAGTTTTATTAAGTTTTGCCGTTTCTAAGTCTTCAATTCATATTTGAAATTGTTTTTAAATCAAACAAAGGATAATTATGATTCATTAAAATTTCCTTTTTGTAAGTCTTGGAATGGTTCAGGCGGTAAACATAATGCTTTAATTTTATATGCTAATCCCTTTTAACCTACTAGGCTGCCACCTACTAGTAATTATGTTTTATATTAAAAAAAAACAATGCCAATTAAACTTCACACGGTAAAACGTACCTAATCCCCTCAACGACCGTCAAATAACCGTGTCCACGAAAATATCGAACCTATTACCGGCGTCATAACTATACCCCGTGAGTGTACAGGATGTTACGTCACCAGCCGGCCAATCAGCGGCCTCGCCACCGGACGTGGCCGACCAGGGTGGTGTCACGATCTGATTGTGACCCCAGGGGTGGAACGATATGCTCCACTAGTAAGTGATTTAGGCAATTAGGACAAAAGTATTTTTTGTTAATTAAATAGGACGTAATAACGTTATGACTGCCAACGATCAAGGAAATATGCCGCCGATCCCTTGTGGCAAATTGAAGGCAAAATTTGTTTTGTTCAATTTAATTGAAAAAGCGCTAGTCCACGTAATTTTTGAAACTACAAATTGAAGTAACATTATTATTGCTTTATGACACGCGTATTGCTACACCTACTAACACTTAATTGTAGATACAATTATTTTGTATTGTTATCAGAAAAATGGCTGGCAGAATTTATATTCAAAATACATGTTAATTACCCATATACTGCTCGATATATTCACATAGACGACGAATTATAGCGAACCTTACAAATATGCCTGATTAATTATAGCCAGGCATGAGAAACTCATGAAAGTAACATGCGTATGGAATGAGACCACGAATAGGTAGAGCAGAATGTTGAGATATATATAGAAATAAGAGAGAATTGAACATCCACAATGATATAATAATAGTAAGGTAACAAAAACAATAGTAACTATGTGTCGGGTCGCGTTATCAGCGGCGTGTTATTTCACGGCGCGCGCTGTGCAAATAGTCGCCTCACCGCTATTATACGTACTCATACGAGAGAGTAATCATACAGATGTGGAATTAGGTAAAAGTAAGAAGTACACACACAATAAGATATGTTAAAAAATTAGCAGAAAACCTAAATTTCTGGAGCTAGGTAAACATATGGAGGGTATGTGAAGAGGTTGCTTTAGGAATGGTGGAAATGCTAAAATTAAAAAGAAAAGAAATTTAGAAGATAGAATACGCAATGGCAGTTCTAAAAATAGATGAAAAAGATACCTAGGTAGTACATTAATGCCAATCAATAATCGTTCTTAACGCAATTTGAGAATTACAAACATAAGCTTAGATTATGTCATAAGCTGAAAAGTGCATTTGATAAAAATGTGCTAAAATTTGAACCATTGTCGATTTGAAAACCCATATCCTGAACCAACCAGTGTGCATATTTAATTTACAACAGGCAATATTTTCGCATCACATCTGCCTCACGAGCTAGTCTCTGCGTATAGTTGGCGCAGGTCGGTTTGCTATGATTCGGGAGGCTTCATGCGATTACGACGCCACCTGCCGACGTTCCCACGGAATTTATAATTTCGCCCGCCGATGCAGTACGGATTGCCAGGATCGTTTTAATTGTATTCCCCGAAACACCCGGATTTATTACTGTCATACTTATATTATGTATAGCTTTAAAATAATGGAAATTCTGCTTTTAAACTATAGGATTGATTTGCATTGTTTTGGGTGGTTATTAGGTTAGTTGTTGTTTGTTGCCTACACGTATTATAACTATACCTGAGCAGTTTTGAGGTATTGATCGATTGTGTGTTTGATGGGCGCTGGTAATTTGAAACAAATGATAAATGATTTCTTGTGCTTTTTACCTTTGATGTATTGTTTTACTAATACGTGTGTATATAAATTATTAAATCAATAATAACAGGAAATCTGCAATACGCAAGGTGCCAACCTTTGTGTATATTCACATTCTGATTCACAAACTGACCCAAAATACTGAAACGCTAATTAACTTTAACACGTTCTTAAATGTATATCTGTCGCTACTTCACACCTTAAAGTGACAGAGACAGCATGAGACTTAACGGCGGCTTCAAATTGATTCACGTTTCACTATTCGACAATTAGTGTTTAAGTTTTAAGGTTTTTCATCACGGTGCTTTGTGATGTACTTATAAGCTGGAAATTTAAAATATTGGTTCATACAAAGTTAGAATCAAATAATTGAGCAGAACGGTACCAAGAAGTACCTACATGTAACTGACGGCAGTGCCCTGTCGGGCGCGGCAAGCCATCATTCCATTTCACGCATCGACTTACCGACAAACGACATGCAGTTTGATCCGCGATGCATCTACTTATGTCTTATGAGGTCATCTGGGTAGTGGTAAGTGGACGTGTAGTGATGGGCACTCGTTCTGTACATGTTAAGGATCAATTGAAGTGGCTGTGTGGTTCAGCTGTCACGATCTATTTTGACTTAGGAAAAAATAAATTTAATGCTAAAATGTTATTTTATTTTAAAAAATCTCATAACTGAAGGAATATTTTGTCTTTGGACGTTAGGTTTAGGAAGATTATTTTAAGCCTGCAGATATGCATAACATAGTTGTAACTGTCATCGTGTACAATCCCTATCATAAATATGTATACATACTCAAAATATAACATTTTAGAATTGTTAATATCATATTTTGTTCATGACTTGTTTTACAATATCAATCTCTAATGATCTCAAATGACTAAATAATTATATTTATTGATATATATTATATTGTTGTTTATATAGTTGATTTTCTCTTCAATTCTGATGAGAAAATCAACTTTAAGTTGCTAAGTGTATATTATTTAGTCTTTTGCGGCGGTCTGTATACGATAAAGAATATTTCGTTCTATTCTGACACACTTGACTTTTCAGTCAAATATATATTGCACCAGTATGTTTGAATCCTGGATAATTTAAATATAAAGTACTCGAAAGCACCCCTTATTGACCGTGACAAAAAAAAACTACGGAAAATTTCTCATTAGTCTACACTTTTACATAAACAAACAAGACGAATTCATCACTAGCGCGTTAAAAAAGGCCTGCATTGTCGCACCTCTATGTGGGCCTTATGTACCTACTATACACAGTACATAAGTACACAGTGTATTAAACACACGGTACATTGATGGTGGTGTGCGTATGGGTGGTTATTTTCGTTCATTTCACGCATCGCGACTCTCGCAAATCGATGTGAACAATGCCTTCGTATGTATAATCACACTAATATGTACGTAATTTATAAAGTTATTTAGGAGAACACTTAAATTACTAGTTACAAAAATTATGTCTTACCTCTTATCATTTTTTTTCTTAGGCCCATGTCCGGAATGTTCTCTCATCTAATTACTTAAGAATAGCTTTCAAATAAAAGTATTTTTTTTGTGCACCTTTTTTTTCTATTTAATCAAAAGAAATAAAAACTGCTTCAAAATTTGCAAGGTTTTTATTTCAGAATGTCATCTAAAATATAACTGATCAAGAGCAGAAATGAAGTTTGAAAATATTTTAAATTTATCAAAAACCTAAAAAACAATTTTAGAGGTTTTTCATTACTTTCATTATGTATGTATCACTAACGAATTTCAATGTGTCATACGTACCGACGTAATTCTGAAATCTGTGCCGGCGGAAAATAACGAACGTAAGTAAGTAAATTATAAAATGGTTCACTTAAACGATTTATTATCGTACTGCAATTATTCAACAATTAGTCATGAGGTAAAAATATATCTTAAGACAAAGTAAAGAGATACTCTTTTTATTATTTTATATATTACAGTGTTATAATTATAAGGTAAAAGATTTATTTGTCAGATACTTTTATTAAAATATTTTAAATTTGGCCTTTATTTTATATAACCTGAATAATACTGAAAATTAGTCTTAGGTAATAAAAAAAGACACATTACTAAAGTAGGTAATGTACATAATATCAGTAAGTTTGTTATAAAAGGCTTGTTGCTTAAGACATACCGTACACATAGCACACATAGAAATGAGTGTTTGAAATATGTAGGTATTCAAAAACTTGAAAGCAAAAGAATTAGATATAATACGGTAACGTTGCAGGTGAGCTTAGATGTATATCTCCCCGAGAAGAGGCAGGTGGAGTTTCAGCGCTCAAGTAAAATAAGTAAGTTAAGTTGTGCTAAAGTAAGCACACGGCACCGGCTCGGATCACTCGCTTTAAGTAGAATTTACGACGCCACTTACATATGAGTAACTTTAACTTACTTCGACTTGTTTTTCCGCAGATTTTCTTAAGAATTTTAAGGTGTATTATGCTCATTCTAGCACTATGTAAAGAGCAGCTAACTCTTACTTTTTTCTAAAATTGATTTGATATAATTAATTAAAAGAATAATTTAATTTATTGTAATGGAATAAATTTTCAGTTTTTTTTTATTGTCCTACTCATGCTTTGCTATAGCTATCTCCGTAGTAACCTGGAATAGTTTTTATGTTTTCTATTCTTATTGATTTTTCACAATTTATACAGCTGTTGGTTTTCTTTATGATACATAAATAAATAAAAAAATATGTAAATTGTAACTGCCGTCATATTTCTGTACTTATTAGTTGATGAATCTATTTTCATCATTTTAGATTTCTTCCGCGCAACCTATATAAGTATTATATCTTTTAGCCGTTGAGTAAAAAGGTATTTAAAAAAATATACATTTGTGTCTTTTTAAAACGTCTAGATCTGTAATTTGTCTAAGTTTAAATATAAGATCAATTTTAAACTTTATAGATGTGTTAGTTAAAGAAATTTAATAAAATCAAACCAACAGGTTTATTTCTAGAGCTCACAAATTAAATCAGAAGCTACCAGTTTGTTTGTAAGGCACTTAGTCTAAATGATCCATTACATTACAAAGTTATAAGGTGATAGTAACGATAATAATATTCCAATTATTCAATTCAACGCAAACAAAGTATGAATAAATAAATAGTTAAACAAAAACTCTTGCGTCAAGTAATTTGTTAATATATCAGTCTATAATCATGATAAATGATACTAATCATCCATTTAGAATAATTACTGTGTATGAATGAAAGGCTGAACATGCAACTGTGGGAACATCACTGCTAGCACCAATGAAAAAGCTGTTAAAACTTCAAACAATGATAATGTGCCTCATGTATTATTTATGGCACTCCGCATTAATGAACCAAGGTCATTTGAATTCATTTCCTTCGGTAATACAGACGTACGCTTTCACACTAACATTGTTACGTAATTGTTATAACGTGGTTTATTTAATAAAATTATATATTTACGTTTTTACAGTTATCGCGTGCACTCAACTTTGATACGAACCACCGCAGTTCCGCTACTCGATGCAAGATGGCGTTAGTAGTTTCAAAGTTTGAATCAGGAAGTTTCGAGCTCGTTTTTACGCGAAACACGTAAAGCGACTCGTAGACATTTAATAAAAGTTTGTTTCGTGTTTATTTTAGGCCGGCGCTTGTCTGGCGGGTAGACTTACAACAGTTTTAAATTTAAATAATTATTATAATGCATTCTTTATTGTGAATGAATCGGCGCGGGATTGTTCGCGAGACGGGTTTACGTTTATTTGGGTGTCGTCGCATATTACGATCGATTATTTCGTCGTAAACTTGTAATGTTCACTCAAATGGGTTTGAGTCCTCTTTTTAGGTTTTATTCACACTTTGACACATTGAACGTGGAACGTCATAATATTTAAATAAGCTTATTCATATTGAATTAGTGCTTTGTACCATTTTAGAATTACGATCGGATTATACAAAGACATCTTAATTTAGCTTTCGGTGTAGATTTACATATACGCGACATCTTTATAGTAAGGGTGAGCAGGATTCTAATACATCACTTACAAATGTATCGTTGTTTACAATGTTACCCTTAAAATGATCTCTACTTAATAGCTGTTTGATTAGTCTTTAAATTAAATGTCTGATAGAATTACTTGACACATAATTGTTGCGCATGATGTAACAATAAAGATATCTTTTCTTTTCGGTCTTACTCTAAAATATCTGTATCTAATTTCCTTTTTGAATATTTTATTATATATTCCATGAAATGACAAGATGTGTAGATGCTTAGGTACTTTGTCACTTTTTAAAAGTAAATGATGAGTTAAACTTAAAAAGATTTTCATCAGATCAACAGAGACAGACTTTTTACCGACAACTAAAGTCAAAATAATTAAAAACTTTTCATAATAACATACGTATTTCTCAATTATGTTTTAGTGATTTATTTAATTACACCAAAGCTTTATAATTTTTTATGGGTATATTAAGAGTGGTGGCGACCCGCGAAATAACTCCATAGTTGTGGATCTCTCATTCATCACCACTGTCAAAACAATCACTGATCTTGAATTTATAAGCAGAGGAATCATTGGGCCGCGTAGTAATTACTTCATTAATGTTTGGTCAAGTAATTATAATGAAAACTTTAGCTTACGTTATCGCCAAACGCCCGTATTTGTAATAAGCGTTTTGCAATTTATTTACATACATACCTACTTGACTTTTGATACAAAAATTTTAAGATTTGTCTTTTAGTCTAAAACTTAAGAAAGCTTTTCGTTTGTTTTCGTTCGTCATCTATTAACTTTTAAATCTATGTCATTGGAATTACCTATAATAGATGAAGTATGGTTTGCAAATTACAATGCTTGTGTTTCCTGAAACACAGTACTTAGAGGTCATAAATGTATACCCGTTCAAAGCATCTGTCGCTTGTAAGTCTATCAACTTTTTAAAATACAAAACTTTGGATTATCAAAATTCAGGAAAGACCTGAGTAAGATTTTATAAATAAACCGATAACAGGTACTAAAGCAAGGTAAAGTTTGTCGCTTCTTTATACCTCAGGAAGAGCTTTAAAATAGAAACTTTACGACTTGCCACCTAATATCTTTAACAACTCACCGAAAACAGCGAATTTCCGTCATAACTCGTACATCAAAAAGAAATCGCCCCACAGACTGTTTTCTACACAATCTTAAAACGAAATACTGTCGTTTAAAAATAAAATATTAACAGCCCTTAGCAAGACAGTGGATTCATATCTTGCATGACAAACGCTATCAAGCGGGTACCTACATTCATGCTACGAGCATTTCCCGTAACACACACAAACAGCTCACCGACACTCATAACTTCATACACACAGCTACAGAATGTATGTGTGCAATTTTCCATCTCTACAGGACTCTACAGTATTGAAGTTTTCGCAGTGTGCGTTGTTTTCTATCTCTTTTCGCCGTATAGATTTTGTCACTGTCTGTTGCTATAGTTATGTTGTCCCGTGTTCGCCGGTCCATTATTGTATGTTTAGTGTTTGCTTTTTGTAAATATTTATTACTTGTATCTGATTTACGTAGTTCTAAATGATTGGCTGGTGTTACGCAGTTTTATTGATTGCTTTGTGAGCACTTATCTTGGAATTCTGATACTGAAATTATGGTTTTGATTATACATAACTTTATTTTCAATATTACCTTTATTTGGATTATAATGATCATCTTAAACGATTCGTAATTGGGTCTGGTTCAATAATAAATGTTTCTTAAAGTTTATACATAATCTAATTGGAATTTCTATAATAAATGTTTCTGAAACAGTTATAACAAGATTACATAACAAAAGTCTAAATAAATATTAAAACTCCTATTACCTATAACATTCTTTAGACCAGCAAAAAATATTAATAATTTAATTTATTAATTTAATCCATCGAATAACGATTTCAGTGATAAAACACAATTATGACAAAATTGAATTGATCAATAGTTTATACATAAACAACAGATCAATTATGGCCATTAAATATCAATGTGTGATCAGTTAATTGGACATTTATCAATGTTTAATTCTGGTTGTCGACGTTGATAAGTATGTTTGTAGGTATTCAGTAAGGTGATATTATGATATTCATTAATTTATTCTGTGGGTTATACTGGGCGGTAGTATTGTAGAAAATTATTGAGAAAATTCATTTTTCATTTTTACAGGAGTTTGGCTTTTTACTTACTTATTAAATATGTGAAGTGATTTACTTGCTGGTAATAGGACAAATGACATAAAACATCTATATAAATTTATTTTTTGTTTTTTTATTTTCAGAGGTAACGTAAATCATGATTTACAAATTATTTGATGACAACAGCGACGTTGTATCATCGTAATTTTCACCCTTATTAACAACAATACCAGCTCTAGCCATTCATAACCGACTGATTACTCAAGAGCCATCAGTCGGCCGCAGCAGAATGAGACATAACACGGCCAGGGAGCCCATACTTAGCGACACCTATTAAAGAAAACATCACAAGCTGTGTTCATCGCGAAACGACTTATCTTCAATGACCAATCATACAGAATAGATTCACTTCCATACACTTAGTAGTGCTAAGTCTGGCCTGGGGAGGGGGAGGGGGGGCGGTGGGCGGCGCCGCGCATGCGTCCCGTTGCCAAGACGACGGCACGTACGCGCGCGTGTGTGCGTGCCCACTGTACGGACATATTCGTAGCGACGGCTCGTATTTAATAATAGCTAAACAAGTAGAATTTCTATATTTGATTTTGTCAGTTCAGTTATTATGGATGCTCCTGGTAAAGGCTTTAGTTGTTCCGAAGTTTGGTTAGCAATTTATGCAGTTAAGTGACAGTTTGAGCTTTTATATTTAGAGTTATTGTTTCCGATTCATTTACAAGTTCTACGAATATTTCCATATTCATAGCACTAAAGCTTTTTAGATGTCACTTGTGGCTGTCCTGTTGGTATAATGCATTCACAATTAAGCTCTTCGAATACTTAGGCCTGTACCAATGAAAGAAATACAATTACGTTAGACACTAATTCTGAACACATTTCGTAAACATCCTGTGACGTCACCCGCTTTTCATTTTATCGCGAACGCATCATACCGACCGTAGTCGCGTGTACCGCATTCCACGCACACAGCGGTCCGCGCGGGTGTGCGTGTGTCACGTCGCACGCACACACGCGCGATGCATTCTACGCCCCGCACTAGGTACCTACTATACCTACAACTATGTTTGTACTTCCAACACTCTTTACTGCTACTCGAAAACTCCTCCGAGACCTGAAAAGGAATTTTACAAGGGCGCCTTTTTCTTTTGAACGAGAACCTTTGGCTGTAAAACGGGAGCTCTTAACCGTTATAAAGGGATGTATTGATAGTTAGTGGTTCCTTTGTAGTTGCCATCTCGCGGGACGCAGTAATCGTAAAGATAAAAACATCCATGTAGTTGGTATACATCCTAAGTGCCCACTTAAACTTGAGTGTCGGCTATAGGCGGAAATTTTTTTGCTTGAATATTTTATGTGTACCTAGTCATTAGGTCTGATGTAAGGCATACGCCTTGACCGAGTCCCCGGGAATTCCGGTCCTATTATTCAAGAGCCTTTCAATATTGGGCAGGTGCTACGAATAGTTGTTTACTTAAGATACAAATGGACTTAGATAAGTTAGGTATGCAGATACGAAGGCTATCAGGTCCGTTATCATTATGTCACGGAAGTTGCCAGAAATAAGAAGACCGAATTTGAAATGTAAATGTCAAAAGCATGACATGTAGTCGTTACCCTTTATCGTTTGATATGGAATTACTGATAAAATGTCGATAGGTTCATTATGAAATCTGATGTTTTCCTATGAATATTTATTTTTTTAACTTAATCAAAGCGCCTTCTAATATCGTATGTATCGATAATTTTATTTCTAAATTTTAGCTTTATTTATTTCTGTTTGAAAATTAAACTTCGAGGTTAATATCTGGGCTACAATCTATGTACATTTACCGTCCGATTATTCAGATCATACTGAAGCTGGAATTCAAAATTATTTAAAAGCAGCGATCGTTCAACCTAAAACCCTTAAAACTTAGTTTAAAGAACAGAACGACAGGTGGTGAAGGTCAGGGACCTAGCGATTTTGTTTAAAATTAAAATTACTGGGTCTTACTTTTGTTAGCACGGATCGACAAACTTTTTACTAAAATCGATCGTGTCTCTGGTGATCTCCTCAAAAATCAGAGTCAGGAAACAAATAAGAAGCATTGAAGGTCACGGCCACCCGCCTTCTTTGAAAACTGTGCCTGGCCGTATCCAGGGTTTGGGAAGCGCAGCGCTTGCAGCTTCCTAAAAAAATCGATCTAGTTCCCAAAGAGTTCTGCAAAAAATCGATTCAGGAACCAAATAAGAGGCTCTGAAGGTCACGGCCCCATCGATCCGGCGTAGAAAGTGAGACTGGCTGCCACTACTAACACCGTCCCGTTGGCTATGCAGCCTGAATTAATCGCGCATATATTTGAATACATTTGGAGCGGCGCAGTTCGGGCCGCGGTGTCGTCGTCCCCTTAAGTTTTAGCGATTTTGTTTTGGGACTGTATTGGTGTGAGTTGACTTCGCAGATTTGGAGCTGTGAACTGTTGTGTCTGTCATCAGTTCGTCAGGTCGCCAGGATCAAGCGGGAGAGGCTCAAGGAAAAGATGGCAGTTGGAGAGGTCATTGGACTCCCAGTTGTTTCTGTTCCAGTCGGCGGTTGTTGTTTATGAACATTCTACAGGTTCTTTATTTTGTCTTCAATATTATCAGCCAAATTAATAAATAAATAGAAAACATACTAAAGAATTTTGTAATCACTAGCTGTGAGAAGACCTTAATAAATTAAGCAATTAATAGACAGCCTAAGGTTATTCTAGAGTCGAACTGATTTATGTATTGTCCAAAGGCATCTTCATATTAGTAACGTTTGACGTCAAAAAAAAAAAAAATAGGTACCACCTCAACGACGGTGATGCGTTGATTGGCATAATCTATTGTAAAAATTATAGTAATATTTAGTTTGTACAACATTAATACGAGTAGTAATGAGATGCATTATTTACTCGTTAGTTTTAATGACTTTGTAATTTGAATGGTATAATATTATTGTACTAGCTAACTTAGTTTGATAACCTTTGCAATATACTCGTGGTCTTAAGTTCAAAATATAAACATATTGTGAGTCAGATTTATGTTGAGAGCTCTGTGAAATAATATTAATAATATATAAGTTGGTAAGTGTGAAATATTATATTTTATTTTCATACATAATACTTGTGGATAAAATTCTTGTGTTCTGATTTCTTAATTAAATATTTGTCTTCACATGCTGGATATTTAAAATGTTTGGTTCTTCTTCCCGCATAAGCATAACACCACAACCTGGAAATAAAAAAAAACACAGCATTTAATAAAAAACCGGGAGACAATCGGCGTGTCCGGTGCGAAGCGGGTTATTGTAAGGTCCTAAGGCATCCGTCGAATACGTAATGTGGATGGAAAGTCGAACGATTGTCACAAGAGGCCTATTACTATTCCAGCGATGTCACACATAAGCAGATGTCCTGCACACACCCGTCCGAACATTAGTGAGTGTACGCTGTCAGGTACTCGCGATGTCACATTATTCTCTAAAAGCTTTTTTATGTCTAGCTCCTGTTAATATGAACATTTTCCCGAGACCTAACTGACGGTGCCCGTTACGGTTAAGCTGGCTTTTAATAAAAGCTGCTAGTCATCGTAAAAATAAATAAGTATTAGGTATTCAAAGCGTCTCAAGAATGGATTCATCCTATGTTTTAATGAATAGGCTTTAAAATGCGTTATAAAAATGATTTTATGTAAAGCTTGCACTTTGAGTTGTAAATAAAGCAGAGATGATTATAGTTTTAAATATTAATTTGAATGATAGGATCGAAATAATCTTGATTTTCGAAGGTTTTTTTGTAAGGCAGAAAAAATTGTTAGCAATTTTTTCGTTTACTATTGAATTGCAAAGGTCAAGCTAGGCTGAAAAGAGATTCGAAGAAAATATAAAATGCAAGAGCGACAAAACCTTCAGAGCTCTCTTAGTTATAGTGTATGCCACATACTCGCCATAGGCGCGGTTACAGGAACAATTCTCATGTTCCGAACAAACACAGGTGCTGAAAAGCGTTTGCAAAGCGGCACTTTCAACACTTAGCCAACGAAGGGACTGATTACTTGTTCGGCGAAGAAATTTAAGTAGGTGGGGTTTACGAGGCAACAAATGTTTTGAATGGAATCTACACCAAGTTTCTTAATAGTGTTTGGTTGGAGCGATAATGCGTGGCTTGAAAGGCAGCTCGCTCAAGACAAAGGTCGTAAGACTAAGAAACTCGTAATGACTCATTTCCCAGTTGGTTCTTCCATTTTGTGATGGAAATTTCATTATTATTTGTATGTTTTTGTTTTGTTTACAACATGAGAGAGACGTTCTAAAGTTTATCGAAATTCTGAACATTGTTGTTTCCTTATTGTTTAGTTTCGTGAATTTAGACTTACCTAGGTAGTTTTCAATGAGTTTGTGTAATTTTGTACGATAGGATATTATATTCACAGTAGGAAACGTTGAATTCAATTGACTAAAATCAATAGGTACTTATATTTTGGGTTGTATATCATGAGCAAATGTGACCTGATCTTGTTCACAATTACCGTCCGTAGTATGCACACGCACAGCGTTACGGGCGGCCATTTTCACAGCCTACTTACGTGCCGAACTGTTCCGTCGGCTATCGATGTTATCTCCTGATATTGCCTTTTTAGCCGCCAACCGGTAGCCTTCCGCCATTATTGAGGATTAAAATTGCTGCCATCTTGAATGCAAGTTTCGGATAATTTTCCGAAATTCCAAAGATTTTTCTGCCAAGTCATAGTTAATCTGTGGGTTGTAAGTTGACTTTCTGTGTTCACTGCAAAACTTTTCTGGCTTCAATTCTGTAAATAAAATAAATGATTAATACAAATAATTAGTAAATGCTGTTTCATGCGTTAGGTAATGCAGGCATGGCTTAGCCCAAAGTTATTTTCGGTACGTTTTATTTCGAAAGAATTGGAATTGAAACTATGTTTAATAGCTAAACTATTTATTTTTTCGAAATTAAGCTTATTTATATAGCTTTACAATGTTAAGAGAAATGTTGGTTACAATGTGAAAAACGTAAGGCTTCTACAAGATCACCTTAATAATCCACAGATTGAGTTTATATACACTTGATAACCTACCGCAATACACCTACTTTACCAATACTCGTCTGTAGCCAAGCCACAGCAATTTCGTTCACGTGAATCGAGCTAGCCTCAAACCTCCGGCCAAAACAATTTCGCACCATCTGAACTTTAATTCTTATATTTTCAGGAGCAGTGTTGTGTCTGAGGTGAGAACAATACTAGGGGATGGGGGGGGAGTTCAGTCTCCCCCCTACGTCCCTGCCCCCTCTCCCCTCGCCGGGACGTCGACCTTGCTATTGCAATGCGCAACACGCGCTATACTTTTGTCGTTGCCTGAATAAGGTCACGCTATTTCGTCTCCAGGATATATGGGTTAGCTGGAACATATGATTGCTGTTCAAGGACCTTTTGGATATTTTCCGTATAACAATTTCTAATACATCAATTATTAGAAGCATTGCCTAATAGCTTTAGAAGTTACCTAAGGCGTACTTCTGAAGGCTTTAGTTCAAAATGAGGGCATGACGGAGTGGCGAGCAGTTGATTTATTGACCATGTCCTAAAATATAACCTTAGATAATAAATTACCGTCCTACGGTCCTAGTCTCAGGTTTTAACAAGCATTTTGTGAAGTGTGAAATGTCTGTAGGTGAACGGATTCTGGTGTCAGCCGTAGCGATAAATCTTTTCCGTTTAATTGCTGTACTTAGGGTGTAGGTGTTCAAAACTAGTGCATTTTAAATCTAAACAATTTAATGATAGGAAATCTATTTTTAATCTGATTGGTAATTTGATTCTGTTTATGACAGAGTTAGATGAAGTTTGGAGACTAATAACAAATATTTTCTTGAGGACTAAGATTTTTTTTTTTAACTTTTCATTCGGAAGATATTTTAATAGATCAATTTTAACAAATATGTACACAGCGTGCCAAAAATTTCAAAGGCACGACTAATAATAACTGTAACAAAGATATTATCGTTACTTTCAGCTAAGTTTCACGGCCACGCAAAAAGCGGCTTTCACCGAACATCTGTGCGTACTGAGACAAACGCGAGACGCGACCCGAGCCTGTATGAAAGCGTATCTTATGCATTTTACATGAGCTGTGCCAGCCATGAGGCCCCTTACCTTAGCCTTCACACAAGCACACCCCTATACACATAGCTGCACACGCACACACGCGCACACCCATTGTCAGCAAAACAAAAACACGCACACTACACCGGACTCGTTCTAATTAGTTGTTTGTAAACACATGTCACTCGTTGTGTGGATGTGTGTGTGTAGATGCGTGCAAGGTATCGTCCATGAATTATGTAATGGAAGTTTGTTGTCAAGTGAAAAGTAAGACAGGTTATGTAGATTCTTCAAGATATCTATGCTATGCTAAAATGATTGACAATTCGGTTATGTAATATGTCTTTTAAGATCAATGCGTATAAGTTATCACTGTAATCTCGGACCTAGGTTTTAGCCAGACACTTTCTGCTTACTCCTAAGATGAAAAACACGTCTGCCACTGCAATAGAGTAACATTGTTTGTTGGTACCTTTTAGCTGTGTACATAACACAATACATATGCAGTAGTATTGTCCGAGCGTCACTTAGTTGAGACAAACGATCTGGAGAAGTGCCAGCGACGGGAAATTAAGATTGGTGACTACGTACGAAGATATTTCAATGTATTAACTCGGGACGATAAATGTCTTGGACTGAAAAAATAACAAGAAGTATATTTGCTTTGATGTCTAAATTTATTTGTAATACATAAATTACATGATCTCTGACGCTGATAGAGCTCTTATTGGTGTTGGTTATTAAAATTTTAAATGTCTTAAAACATGGTCAGAAACAAGGGCCATCCTTTACTAATTAAAAAGATTGCAATTAAAATACTAATTGATTGCAACCTTTTTAATGATGGATCGATGATTTGGTCGATTTTTGGACACTCGAAACTGGTCAAAAAACGACCATTGGACTGGTTGAGTTTTGTCTGGTAGTATTATCGATGTTTCAGACTTAACTGTTATCATTCACAAAATCTTAAGTTGATTTGATTGACGAATTTTTTCGTCGACATTCGACGAATTAAATCGAAGTCAATCAAGGCATACAAGGCATAGAAGTTCTATAAAATTATCTTCGTTCTTTAATACGCTTAAAAATCTCTATTTTTTCAGTGTTTTCCATCCGCATATATTACGTCCTCGCCCTTCAGCCGGGTATTGTTTTTACTCTGTAATGAAGTCTTGAAGTAGGCGCCGAGTGAAGGGCTGTTAGCATATTTTAAATATTTTTGTCCGTCTCCTCGAAAATCGGGGTCTGGATGAAGAATTTTATTTAATCTGTAAAATGTGTGTGAATAATTTAATTCGAGTTTGTGACGTTGCCTGTATGTTTTGTGGTGGTACATCGTATCAAAAAATATTAAATCTATGGCATAACGATTGTTGCATCACAGTATAATTTTTTTTACTTAAGTTCTTTAAACTTGTGTTGATATTAACTTACTAAAAGCAAAAAGTTTTATTTAACGGACGCTGTGCAGCGTCCAGTAAATGGCGGGTATCTATTTTTACATAGAGCAACTGCAGTCTGACCGCAACAAAACATAGACAACCCCTATTTATTTCATACATGAATCTCCCATTTAATAATCTAGTCATACTAGTTCCTCGGGGTAGCTAGATGTCAGGGGGGAGGGGGTGCGGCCGGCACCGCGCGGGGGGGGGGGGGGGGGGGCTGTGCGGTTAATGAACCCGCAGGGATGCAAGTCGGCGGACATTTCGCAATAATATTAGTTCAGCGCTGAAATGAAAGCTGACTCGCAGGGTTTGGTCCACCAAAGGATTTTTGGGCTTTTGTCGTTTTTGGGAGTGCACTATATGGTCTGGAGATATTTCTGTCTAGTTTTTAGACTAGTGAATCCTTACATATTATGTTTTTTTTTTAATGTACTTATCCTTAAAATCCAACTAAATGATCAACATAATATTAAAAGAGACGAATATTGGAGTTGTACCTATGGAAAACAACATGTCGCACAAGAATTACATTTCCAATTACGAATTGACATATTTTTCGTAAGGTATTAATGGAAATCCAATTAACATAAAACAGGGTCAATAAAACCTCTCCTAAATTCCAATATGGCCTATAAATGTGTCTAAGCCGAATAGGAAAAATTGCAGTACAACTACGACACGGTACAAAATTCGTGGAAAATTAAAGCATAGGATAGTATAGATCGTTCTACTATAAAAATACCATTTCATGGCACAATGTATAATAATACTATGTGCTTTACAAAGGTTGATTGGTGTGATCTTATTATCAAATTGAAGTTGTTATCGATTACACGCAATTTTTCGTACTTGATTTTGCTGATTGAAGTAAAATAGTAGGATAGTCCAATTGATTTTCCAATGCATGAAATATTTGCATGATAAGTTCAACCAAGACCAGTTCATAAAATTTACATCAACCTTATGAAAACGGGTAATTTTTTTCAAAAGTTCAAATTAAATATTCAAGTAAGTAGTCGATTTTCGAAAATATTGTATGTAATGTACCTACTCAAGAAGGTTTTTATGAAGGGTATGAAATTTTAAATCTCACTAGTTGTACCTGAGATTCCCTCGTATAAAAACGGTTCAAGACAGAAAATGATCTGGGTGCACATTTCGTGGTCCTAGTTATCAAGCCGGCGCCAAGCGCGCGCGGACTGAATCTTAATGCTCATTAATCAGACATTGTGTGGAAGAATCCCGTCAGTCCAAATGTGCGCTAATCGACGCACTGGGGTAACTTCCCCGGTACGAAGGCAAAGAGGAACTGCATTTGAATCCCAGAACAAGATGCTTCTATGCAGTTTTTTTTGCATAAGAGCTAACCTTCAAGTGCTTTCATTGTGTGGACTGTAAGAGAGAACAAGAAAGAAAATGTAAATAAAATTGAGAAAAGGGCAAAGCAGTAAAAGGATGATGATGATTCCTTACGTAATTTACTCCACGTACTCGTCATTTTTAAATTTAAAGCTAAACTGCAACAAACAATTTCTTGAGCGCATAAACCTGGTAAAATACCAACACAAAAACAGTTTTAAGGCCAAATCAATTTGGTTCGTGACAGGCGAGCTACACGAGCCACCGATTAACAAACGAGGCTAGTTGTCTCCTCTTAAAAACGCTTAAAAATCCTAATAATACCGATTATTCTATTCTCCCAACTATCGCAGAAGATGAGCATACAATGCTTGGCCGGTGACGTTTCAATGGGCGGCCGAACTGGAAATTTGTTCAATACTCGACGCCGGCGCATCGACGCGCGCACAGTTTTGTCAATACTGTCCGCGATTGTACCGTTTAATCAGTTCTGCATTCAACTGTACCGCCTTTGACGAGTAATTGCTTCCACCGATTGAAATGTTATTTCTGTGTATTGCTGTGATTTTTATGTG
The DNA here is from genome assembly GCA_950381575.1 of Plusia festucae. Taxonomy (NCBI): domain Eukaryota; kingdom Metazoa; phylum Arthropoda; class Insecta; order Lepidoptera; family Noctuidae; genus Plusia; species Plusia festucae. Next base: position 15,961,104 of record OX494435.1, read on the forward strand.
TTTAAGATTTGCTATTGGTTCGTAAATTTTGCTCTATTCTGTTGGTAGTATTTTGAAAGTTTTTTTAATATTCAGTTTGTTAAATATTTACTTAAATTTTTTTTATGAAAATAATGACTATGTTATCTATATAACTTTATTAATTCTTTTAATATTTGAATTGATGTCTTATAAAGGTCGACGGTTACATTATTGATACAAATTCAATTTAATTAATTACGTTCCAAGAGTTAAAGTGACAGCTCAATACCATTCGACATATTAAGCGCATTCAGCACGTGACAGCGCAGATATTAAAAATTTAAATATATAATGAGAATACCTACCATTTATGACAAACGGTTAAATATACAAGCTGAACAATAACACTGGAAACACTTCAATCAACAAGGCCCCACAAAAACAGAAGAGAACCAGCCAGCAATTAAAATCGAAAATAATATCGAGAACTCGACGACGGACAATAACGAAGCTAGCCATTAAAATAAGAGGCGGAATAATAAATGAAGCTGTGCTGAAATTAAAAAAAAAGAATAAAAAAAGAAATTTCCCGCCGCGACGAATGCATAGAATATGGCGTAGGTACGGACCAATCAAAATTCTTCGTCAATTAAGTGGAGATCGTAGCAAAAGGAAAATTGAAGGAAAAACTGAGGGTGGCTTCGGTAGTGGTGGACATAGGTCGATTTACTTGTATCACTGATTTACAATTTACATACAAAGGTTTTATAGTACGTTACTTCTGCTAATCAATTGTTTTTATTTTTTTACATGAATTTATTTTGTTTCACAATTAATTTAATCATAATAATTATAGCTATAAAATATTTTCATATTATGAAATTAAGCAATGATTTAAAACTTGAACTGAATTGGAAACGTTATTGCTTTTTTATTTCATAATATGTCTATTTAGTTTACGATAAGCTTGATTCCTGGCTTTAACAACTGAAATCCACTGGCCCATGGCATATGATAAATCAAATCATTAAGTTAACAAGAGTTTGTTAATTTAATACACCATAAAACATCGATGTTTTCCCATCCCTACGTTCCCTAGATATGAAAGCAATGGAAATAAAGTTTGTTCGCTCCGCATTGTACCGGGCTCGTCGTAAATGGATTTTATCACTATATAAATATCCCCCTATCTCTACGTTACGACGCTAAGCTATGTCGCGTCACCGTGGATTTTCCTATAAGTATGTTGATACTACGTGATTTTTACTATAACTTTGTTTTTATGTAGCGTTTGTTTGGGTAATGTGCGTAAAAAGGGTGAACTCTCCGCGTATTTAGTGTATAACTAAAAAGGTTTTCCATTTGTAGAGTTGCTCAGAACATTTAGGCTTTATTAAAAAAAAAACGGATATCATTGTGGCGACTGAATACTTATAATTGGCAAGTTCGAGCTACATGTTAATTCAAACATTACACACATAAGCTTATAGAAGGCGCACAAAACTGAGCCTCCCTAGGAGAAGAGAGCGCTATTCTCAGCCTCAGATTGAAACCATCGACCATTATATTTCACGAGCAGTCAATACAAAACCAACACCGGAACCATAAAGCCAAAACGGTTGATATTGAAGGTCCGGCCGGTCACCGCTTTACAGCTTCGAGGCTGAATTATGCGCGAATGGCCCACGGCTCATTTGGTCTAAACGCTGCATCTTTGATGTAAGGGTCCAACCAAATTGTGCTAATAATACCCTCCCAGGATCTTCGAATATTTTAACTAAGGAATTCCGGTGATTTGGCTCTAAACACCAAATTGGGATAACGGTAATATTTTGTAAGTTTGGTCCTTCATAAAGTCAAGAAGCTTGTTCTCAGAACTGATGGCAATAAACAACTTATAATAAATCAAATTTGCAATATCGATATAACCATAACTTAACAGGAACAATTTTGAATAGTTTATTGCTAATATTTGGAACGACAGGACTATTAAAATTTGTCCTAGTTATTTCAAAGGACCTATACAAATATACACTCAACAAGTTTGTAGGATATTTCTTACGAAATAAAAACAACAAAAATAAACTCAAAAAAGCATGTTCGAGCTACCAAACAAAAAAAGGTAAATGTTAAAATGTCATTTATTATCATAATGCATAAAATATGTCCAGAACAAAACTGATTTGCAGTGCATTTACAAAAAACTTAACGCTGCTGTAGAGAAATAAACTTCAGGGACAAAATAAAAACAAACTTTTTGCTCAACTCTGAAAGAAAACTATAATTTGCTTAGAAAAGCTTAAAATATTCAGAATCTGCTGAAAATCAAACACGAGCCCTCAATACGAGCACTCAAGTCATTAAAGGCACGACGCGTACTACGGTCCGTAAATGATAAAAGCCATCCGTGTTTATGATATATTTGAAGGCTCCAGGAGATGTCGTTACGGCTTCCACCCCTTTCATGGCCGCAATCCTCTTAGCGGCTCCGCATAAAAATAAAGCGCACTCCACCTGGCTGCCCTCCGTGACCTAACTGCCTTACGTATTTAGGCTGCAGCGGTGCAGCTCTAACAACCTCGTACTAAAACAGAATATCGATTACTTTCGCTACTATAATGTAATCCCCCGCCCACTTTTCGTTTTTTTAGCTCAGGATAATAATATAGTGGTCTCTGTCTAGCGCGCGGCATCCAGGGCGTCGCGGCGGTCCCCAGGGCCGGGGCGGCTCCGGCCCCCGCTCCCCGCCGTATGTAAATGAACGTCTCATCGGTTATGTGTGCGAAAGCCTATAACAACACGCCACCAGCAACACACCGATATCTCGATGTTTGAGGTTTACTGCCCTGACAGCTTTTGTCCTATTTTAAATACGAATTTCGGATTGGATGCGTCCTGTCGTCCTTCATAGATCCATTGGTCTTTTCTTTGTTATTTACGCGAACCGATGTTGATATTGTAAACAGTGGTAGCGCAGAGTCCTGGTGGAGGAATACGGCAGACATGCAAATGTTCACTAACTGATGACAAAGATAACAAAGCGGGGGCAGTTTGAGCATAAACAATTTTCAAATACGTTTAGTCTGACATAGTGTATAGTGTTGTGGGATTGTATGTTTTACATGAATGTGATTAGAGTTTGCTTGCTCGGTTGATGTGCTTTTCGTACGTGCGGCGTTACGTCGTGCCGGTGACGTCACGTGTACGTCGAAAATGACACTTTTACGAGCAATAATTTACATTATTTCGGTGTTAAGCTTTGCGTGCCCGCCGATTGATTTTATGTCGGTCGCATCTCACATTTGCGTTCGGTTAAATCGAATCACTGGCTACACGACCGAGTTATTTTGTAATGGTGGTATCGCGTGAGCTTTTTTGAAGTTTTTGTTTGTATTTGGTTTTGTTGATTTTTCATCGACCTTAAGATTTACCTATGAAGTTCTGTTAAACTCTACTTATTTTTTTTGACCCTTCCAACATTTGTTGTAACCTTCATCACAGAGAATGCAATAAAATTCACAACTTCATGCTGTAGGACCATTTCCTACTTCACCGTGTGCCACAAGACACAATAGTAAAACATGAACAAATGACAAGGTATTTCTCCAATCATATAAATACCGCAGTTGGAGCGTGGCGATAAGCCCGGGACACACGCGCGCCACCCAATTAAGATCTTCATTAGGCGCCTTCCCCGAAGGCTGCGCCTGCGCCGCGCCGGTGTAGCACGCGGTTTTGTTGCCACACAATAAAATAAATAGATTACTGAGCTGAGCGTTTGTTTTCAGACTTGAATTTTTTATGATTCTTGTGTGGAGTGGCAAACTTTGATCAATAGTAAACTCAACACGGTACTATTTACTCAAATTAAATTCGTTGCCGGATCAGGGTCATTAAGAAATTATAATTCTATCTTGAAAATTAAAAATCATATCGGGCCATTACAATTTTAATATCACTTTTAAAGCTGAAAATAACTAGGTTCTCAATATTCGGAGCAAGATACCATAATATTAATATTGCCTAAAGATGCATTTACTGTGGCAGACTATTGATATTTGAAACCTGTACATAAAATATCAATACATCGTATCTACACCCAAAGTACGAGAACAGCCTGTACACCAGAGCTGCAGACTAGCTACAGGGCGTGTTAAACTTACTGGATTCCTACAGATATGAGCTCTGTACCGCCTGTGTAAATCTCCACCTGGTACTGTCGCTCACGACATTCATATTGGTTGTTTTGTCCAGACATAATTTGTTCTCAACAAACGTACTTTGAATCGTGTTTGCATTGAATGAATGTGCTATGAAGTTTCTTACTAAAAAACAATCGTGGCCATTAAAATGGGGATTTGTATATTTTTTGTTATTTAAGCCATTTATAACGGTGAGCTATTTATTAGCTAAAGCACTTGTGTTATGGAATCCAGAGACAACGAAGGTACCACAAACACCCAGACCCGAGGCAATGTAGAAAATTGTTTTTCTACATTGACCCGTCCGGGGATCGAACCCGGGACCTCAGAGCTGACGACTCCTTGAAAACCGGTGTGTACGCCACTCGACCACGGAGGTCGTCAAAATTTTGGCAGGAAAACCTATGTAGGTTTCATTCATAACTTAACTTATATTAGTTAAGTCATATTTGGTAGTTGGTATATACAATTGATATACCAACATTATTTTATCTGCTGTACTATAGCTCTTTAACTTACAAATCCAATTGAAACCAGCAAAAACACCGATACTTATTAAAATCAATTAATTCCAACTGTCTAACACTTGTGTGTCCACCAGTACACACATCGACTGATTTATCATATTCCAGCGCAGGTTGGAGCGACAATTGTAATGTAAAACCGGGACCGGATTCTGAACTAACTCGAGTCGCTGGTGACGTCACGTAGCACACGTCACGTTTACTTTTACATTCACGTTTACGGTGTGATGTATGCTGCTTAGAGATAATGTCGTGTTTCAAGTGTGGGTGTCGCGGTTTTCAGGGATAGATTTTAATGTAAAACAAAAGAGGATTATAATTAAAGGGGTTGGTAGAGACTATTCAGTGATATGAAAGACGTTCCGTTTTGAAGCCAAAGAAAAATAATATGATGGTTTTATTAACGAATCTATAGGTGTCATTAAAGGCAAACATGCACTTTTAGTTTCAGCGCTATCAATAACGAACAGCCGGAAAGGTGTCAAAGAAAAAGACAAACGAATTTTTAAAAATAAGCCTTTTTATTTGAGGTATTGTTTTTATCCCAATGTCTTTGAATGCAAGAGATAACTGCCCATTTCGGATCAAAGACCTTATCTCAAATTTTTTTTATAGCTTTTTTCAGCTTTCCTTATTTTTATTTCACTATTAGCCGAATACGGAAACATCAATTAGTTTGAAGCCGCCGTTAAGTCTCGTGCTGTCTCTGTCACATTAACATGTAAAGTAGCGACAGAGAGACATTTAAGAACATGTTAAAGTTAATTTGCGTTTCAGTATTCGGAGTTATAAGTTAGTAATAAGTAAATAACTAAACAACATTCTGTCATTGGTATGACCATAGGTTCGAACCTGTAAACTTATGAACACTATTCCGATGTTTTTGACTACAAGTCTACCGCGTCAATAAATTAATGCCAAAGGCTTGTGTTTCTCATTGAGAAACATAATTTAAACTGATTTAACTGCTGTAGCTATAGTTAACAATACATTATTATAAAAACATTTTTTTGGGCACATTAGTCGCTTGACACGATTCCTGACTCGACTAATTAATCCGCAATCCGATCGACGAATAATAACGAACTATCAATGTCTAGCTAAATCACGACTGTTTTCTTCACACAATTTTAGCTGCTATTTACGAAGTTATAAGGGTTATATTGGGATGTCGGTAAAGTGTCGTGTTGGTACAACGCAGTCGCAGACAGGTATCGCAGCCAACAATGATGTACCTCAACCAGTCCGATTGCGAGGGGTTTTTTTATCCAGTATCCTCTGAGGCTTACATGGATGTAAGAATAAATATGGACTCTCTTCTTTTAAAATTATTTTTATTTATGTAAGTGGTGGGATGATGATCAGGATATTTAGTGTAACTTGCAGCAGTAAAGTAGACCACGGAGTTATCCTTTACACTGCAGTGCTTTTAATACTTCAAAGAACAAAAATTAGATTTTACTAATGTTCGAAATAACTACATTACTACAAATAACTGTTTGTATAATTATATATTTTTTTTAATAAATTGTATTTTTATTTAATGTCGTTTTCATTCGTCACTGTTGAATTTCATTATTCGCATTTAGGAAATTATTCCGTAAGTTTAACCTACACATTAGATGGGCAGTCAGAGGCGTCGGCGTCGGCTTTTTACAAGCTTTTTAAGTGCTTTCCTTCATAATATGGATGATTGTTTTCCATATAATCTATTTGACAGTTTTTTGAGGGTATACGAGAAAATATGTGTTGGTGTCACTTTGATCCAAAGTTGGCACAGTAGGTTTAGATGCACTGGTTTAAGAAAAGTCTTTACCCATTTTTTTTTAAAACACTACTCCCACACTAAACAATTTAATCCTTGTGTCGCGGATAGATTTCCTTTTCTGATGCATTGAAAAATTATAACATTGGCCCCTTCGATCCGTTAAGGGTTGTATCGATTTAATCAAGGTTTCAAGTCCTGTTGGGACAGGTCTGCCGCATCCAGACCGCGCGGCTGGATGTACTCACAAGACAATGAGCGCGGGCCCACACCGCGTCACTCCGTAAACCTCTTCGCCTTATTTCACTAGCCTTCCTTTTGTTTCGAGGGCATTTCTTTATTTTGTTGTGCGATCTTATTATTTCGCTACCGTTGGCCGCATTGCAACGTTCTTATAGTTTTTGTTCGCATGCTCGATGCCGTACAGAAGCTTCGAACGGAATGGAGTAATACTACCCAAGACTCCTCGGTATTGTGTATTTGTGTCTCTTTTTTTATTTTTCCTCAATGCCACGTCAAGTTTTTGCAGTACAGCAGGTTTTATTCTATGTGTGTTATGTAACTCGAGCCATGTGATATGATCTTGAATGTGTACGTAATTATTTCTGCGTTCCAATTTGAGTTGGTATGATTGAAACGGCGGATGTGAGATAATTTGTCATATTTGTTAGTGTTCTTGTTCAGTATTGGGGTGATTTGACGATCATTTGCTCGATAACATTATGTGTTAAAAGATTAAGTCGTCAGATGTTAAGTTTCCTGCGTTTGTGTCCCGTTTTGATGGACTTATTTTGGAAACGGTTGGTTGGACTTCTGGCACGTAACTATTCTAACTTATCCTTTTTATGATGAAAAGAATTTGGTTATGCTTCATTATTAAAAAATCACTCAAATTAAAAATCGGTGGTCGGGTTGCATTCTAAGCCAGGAGTGGAAAGTTACAGTCGCTGAAGTCGTACGCGTACAAAACATGGCGAATGTTATTCCCTTACCTATTTCTTCGAGCCACACACATAAATAAGGAGTTACACCGAACAAAGTTTAATTACACATTTAGCGCGCGTGTAAACAATACTGCGCGGTGTGAGCAACATAAAATACCAACATGGTACCAACAAAACGAACGGTCGGAACACTGTCGTCTACTTAAGGCTAACTGAGATCTCCTTTTTGGGGAGGGGGGTGTGAACACCGCATGTCTGTGGGCTAATTAACTGAAACATGCGCGCGCGCCGGCGCGTTAATCACAGCGCAGTGGCGCCCTCCCCGCGCGCCCGCCGGCGCCCGCGCAACTACACCGAGTTGCTTTTAGTGTGAGATGTTGGTGTAATCTAAGGAATTTCAATTAATTATATTATTTCGTTAATGAGTTTTGGAAATGTTAGCCGAAGATTTAGTATTGTACGGATGCGGATGGCTTTATTTTATACAGAGATTTCGGTTCGTTACGTTTTGGTAATGGGAAGGCTTTCATTGTGTCCTTACTTTTATCCAATTAAATAAACGTAGAAAAAATATATTTAGAAATATTACTTGGGTAATATATTAGTTACTTTCTAATGGATATCCTGTTACACAACAAAGGCTAACAAAAGTTACCTACTTTCTTTTTCTAATATTCATATTTAGTTTACAGAAAATGATATTTACAATGTAATAAATAGACACACAAGAAAAATAACCATCGATTTAAAACCAACCGCAATGATATTTTCAGTTGTAACATTCTTTTAAATAACCAAAAATTCCAAGATTTCTTTGACGGACGACCGATAAATCAACATTAGCCGTCATTCCACGACGAACGTCACATCACAGGATCTGATACCAAAAAATCCAATATGAATCCAAGAAATAGCTATTAGTTGCAATTTATATTCAGCTGGCTTTGTCACGAAAAACTTCAATCTAATTTAGTATGAGAAGAAAAAAATTTACTGGTATCACGAGACGGTCGACTTTTTTTCAGTGCATCGAACAATCGGTTCGGAGTTAGGAATTTATTGAGTCGTACTGCAAATAAATAAAAGGGAGTGTATCGTGGTATATGTAGGAGTGCGGGCAGCGCGCGGACCCGTCGCGCCGGTAGCCCAGGATTGATCTCAGACATCAACTGTCTGTTTCTGCGTCTCGGGATCGCTACAGGGTGGCTACTTTATACGATTTAAGTCTGACTCTAGTTAACGTTGCAGTCGAGACTTTATTATGTTTAAAATAAGTTTGTCATATTTCAGTGGGTATTCTTAATTCATGTAACTAATTAATAAGCCGTTGAGCTTCCAAATAAATAAATGAAAAAAAAAATCAGCAATGCTTAGTAATAAACGATCGGCTATTTTAATTCTTCATAATATTGCAGCTTTTCCAGACTGCTGAGATCGTGTCAAATCTCTTAAAAAAAATCCTTAATTATGTAATAATAATAAATGTGGACAACATCACATACATTGCTCCGAATTCAAAGTATTTACATAGCACTTGTGTTATGAAATCAGAATAAAAACACTTAGTTTGTTTTTCTACATTGCACTGCACCGTCAAAATCAAAATCAAAAAGTTTTTATTTCTTATAAACCTCAAGAAGGCGCTCAAGAAACGTTATATACTAATCTAATGATTCTAGGTGCTCGTCCGGGGATCAAACCCGGGACTTCAGAGCGGGCGACACCTTGAATACGGGTGTGTACGCCACTCGACTAAGAAGCTCGGCACAAAGGTTAAGCTTTGTTTTACTGGAAATACCATTGATGTCTTCTCACAATCCTGACTTCATTTCCCTATATTTATTTTCATCGAAAAAGTTTGAAAAACAATATTAATCTAAAGATTTACAACACAACATCCTATATTTGAGTGCGGGATCACGCGAGCCAGTCAGCTTAATGGTATCAGAGGCACATAACTAACACATCCTGTCGTTGGACAGTCTGATGTGACGGCTGCGGGTTCCGTACCAGCGTGCTAGTAATAGTAACAGCACCTATGTGTGATATTGATAACAGTTCTAGCATGGTGTATATCTATCAGGTCTTTAGAAAACTTTTCATCAAATTCTTGTATATTTTTTGTAAATTGTAGCTGTCTGCAGTCCATTTAATAAACTCTATTGGATAGGATATACTTCTGCGTGTTTACAAACACATAATTTCACAAGCATGTTAAAACTGGGATCAAATCTTTGTGGTTTGTAATTTGTTGTCTTAATTACGTTTACTTCATAATAACAGATTTTTTTAATCTCATCTAATATAGAAGACTACGTAATTAGGATCATGTTTCGTTTTTGTTTACAATTTGTCACATACTTCAGAAGATAATTTAGTGTATAAATGTTAGCTAATATTTTTGAACTCCTTAGTCTGACGAAAACAGTTAACTTAATTGATATGAAATAGAACTCCTGAAAGGTCATCCACACATGATCACATGTTTCAAACAACCAGCAAACCATTCCTATAATTGGACGTTGATAGCATTTATACTAGGTGTATTAATAGCTCATAATGTATCGCACATCTATTTGAAGCCCTCCCCAGCCGCCTGTAGGACACCGCTTACGAAAGGTCAGTGTGCAACCAGGGACCTCCCAGAGCATTCGACCTCGTGTGATTGGAAGCAAGTATTTATCTTTAATACATAATGAGCCACGAGGTGAGTTTGGACATTTCTGTATATGTTTTTAATGAGAAGTAAGGTAAAACATTTGATTTTTATTAACTTTGAATTTGCATTTGACTATAGATTTAAGTAAGACGTGTTTCTGACAGGGGCAATGCCCTTAAATCTTTAATTGGTGACGTTGGTTTTGCATCTTATAGACAGCTCCTATATTTTTTGGTTTGTAAAAAATCTGGATTGAAAGGTTGATTTTTATTTAAGACATTCTTAAGTTACTTGTATGTATCACATCAAAATGTATCTTTGACAGAGGTATAGTTTTGTAAATTTGTTTTGAAATTTAGATACTTGTATTCTGTCAAAACGTATTGAACAGACATTTAAATATAATTTCAGCTTGACCTTTAACTGAATCGAAACTGAGCTTAAGAGGCTGCCGACAGTGCTGTCTACTCCCACACCAAAATATGAAAGGTCAGTCAAATTCATACCCTGATCAACATAAATAACTAAACACCAACCAATTACTGCTCCTGAAACCACACAAATAGTCCCAAATGTTGGGCCAACGTCTTTGGCACCCTATTTCTACGAAACGGTCCAAAGCAAATTGGCACTCATCCAAGTGTTAAGGGCCTGCGACACGCCTTTGCGAGGCAGGACGAAAGGTCATCGGGTAATTAAGAGTCCCTCAAGCAATCAGAATGTGAACGGCCTGTGATTGGTTGCAATTTCGTCCGCCTCGACAGATCAAAGGCGATGTTGGTGTCACTTGTCAAATGGAATATTTTAGGGATCGACGTTTGATGTTCGCTCGTCGATCTCGGATGTATTTTTAATTTTGTAATGATTTTTTTCTCTGTCATACATTATGCATGTTGTGAGTGCCAAAGGGAGTGTTAATGTTTTCTGTTTCGAAACACATTGACGCTTCGAGATTATTCGAACGAAGATGTGTTGATGACTGATGTTCATATACTCATTTCTTTGCTTGATGTTGACTCCAACCTTATCGGGTAAGGAAGGTCAATTCCGGGTATTATTGCTATCTCAGAGACTATTTTCGTCATAGTAAAGCAAGTATATTAGTCTCCTGGCCTGTAATTGTAGATCAAAGAAAAATAGTAGTACTGAAGATTGAATCAGGACTTATTTGTTACTATTTTTATGTTTTCTGGTATATGTTTTATTATTCTAATCACTACGTACTTAAGAAGAACATAAATAGCTAAAGCAGTAGGTAGGTGAAATCCACCCTGGTTCGTAGTTCAAAGTCAAACATTATTTATCTAAATAGTTATACAGCGCTTAGTGATATCTTAGGGTGTAAACAACCCTTTTAAATAGTTTACTGCCAAGAAGGGGGTAAGAAGGCGAAGGGGGAGGGGTGAGGGACGGCCCGACTAAATATCTTTTAGTATCTGCAAAACGTCTAATTTAGTAGCGAGGCTTTGATGTTGTCTCTTGGATTATAAATGGTATGGAGTCGTATAAGAAATAAAAAAAAACTTGAAGTTTTTTCAAGCCATGCATAATTTAACAGTTACTTTCAGATTTCGGTATAATAATGTTAAATTTTATGTTGAAGCAACCAATTTAATCTTCTATTTATTAACACGTTATTCACTAGTTTTTTTCCTTAAAAACTTCACGATTTGTGTAAACCAGTTTTATACGAGGTACACAGTTGAAATGATGTTGACATAAGTACCCTAAATGTTTCAAACGTGTTACTTTTCAATATTATAAAGTGAGCGACTCCACACAATTCTCTAATCTCCCGGTTGTGTAGCGTCGGTCCCTGGAGATCGTCCTCTCGCTTACTTATCCATCTCTATCTGATCAGCGTCCTCGACAGGAGATTCCAATACCTCTATACCGAGTACAGGTAGGCAATGATCACACTGTGGTCGTTAATGGCCTGCGTTGGGCCTTTGAAGGTTCAGGGTGGTTAAGATGTACTTATGTTGTTTATTACGTGTGGTTTAAAGGGTTTAAATGTAACACATCAAAACGCTTCACTGTTGCTTACTCACAATGTTACCTATACCGACTTTGGAATAAATGGGCCTCATGATATGGTATCATTGAATTTGTTTTATTGTTGAGTGCTATGCAAGCGCAGGTTGAAATGGAATGAAAATACAATAATGAACTAGAGTATTTCGCTGTAGAATTTTATAGTCTTCATCGAAAATCAGTCAATCAATTTATTGTTGATCCTACATAGTTCACACGGGTTCAGAAACATCGGCACTATCAGCACGAGTAAAAGAAATTCATTCAACAATTTACGTATACAAAAGCCCTATGGAATATAATTGTGTTCTATATTAGTTAGTTTCCGCTACCCGTTTATTTAAGGCTACACTCAAACATTGATGTTTCTTCAACAAACATCATTTGTTTTGCCACTGTTAGCTGTCGTTTAGTTTCGGATGTTTGGTTTTCCTCGCAGGTTTGATACTACAGAGGCCTCGCTATGTTTTTATGTTTCCACAATTGTTGGGCAAAAACATAACATGGTTTTTTAAAGGTTATTTTAGAATTTCAAAAGTAGTTATTTCATTTGGCAAGCTATAAAAGTGAAATATAGTATTATGAATATTACTAAACGATCAGCTTTAAAGATGTCGTCAGAAGTCTTCTTTATTAGAATTGATTCATTATTTATTCTAGGAGTCGCAATATGTAAATATTTTTTTAATAATTAATCAAATCTGAGAAGAGTCAAATCTGGCATATTTAGTGTCATAGAACATGTACAAAGAATCAGAAATTGGCAGCATTCGGTCAATTAAAAATACATTATCTCAGTCGGTTTATTGAATAAACTAAAGCTTTTGTCTCACAGGGACGACAAACAATGGACTGGTAATACAAATACATATCTATATTTTTGCGTTTAAACATGCTTTGTAAACAATTAACATCCTGTTAAACGTTTAAAACAAAAGCAAATAGTGAGGGTAATTCATCTGCGTCGTTAAATATAAGCAGTTTGTGCAAACACTGGCGCTGTGTGCCCAGGAGAGAGGTGGTCCTTCAAAGGGCGCCCATTTATTTGCTCTTACCCTTAACTCTGAATGCGCTTAGCTAAGGAATTTTGCGCTACTCTAGGGTAAGGTGTAATTCACACTATGGTGATGGGTTTATGATGTTAAACGTTGACATTATCTTAAAATAGCAAAACTTTTATGGGACCGCTTATAAGTGTATGTATTCGCAGAACATTTTCTCAAAAGTGTTTTTTTAAATAGAGAAGAGAAAAATTATAGAAGTGCTACATTATTTGGAAATAAACTATAGTGTCCCAACTAAACAGTTTATGGTTTCTTACTATACAGAAACTTTGAAGTTTGTTGCGAAATAACAAACAATAATAACAGATAGGTCCATCGACTCTAGTCCCGCCACACGCCGAAGCAGTTCCACACTTAATATTATTTATGTCCACGATTCCTAACTTCTTTCAACTCGTAGACTATGAAAATTATCGTTGTTCTAAAACAATGTCCCGGTTCCGACCGCGGACCAAATTCCCTCTACACTGAGATTAAGAATTATTACCTCTTATCTCTGTCCCGAGTCGACAACTCGTCGTCTATTCGCTCGCACTGCGTCACGCCTAATATCTAAGTAAAATAATTTCTACAGACTTTACCTAACGGTTGAACACCCCTGGCAGGACTCAATCACTCAACACACAGAATTCAACTTTAACATCACATTAATAGAGTTTAATTTAGGCGAGAATACAAAAGGCTTTCGAGACACGTGATTAACGAAAAGCGGGAAACTGGGAAATCATTTGTAAATTTTCGAAAGGGACAGGTGACGTGATATTATGCAAATGTGTAGCGGGTGCGAGTGGGACAGAAGCACTGCTGAAGTTCAGCCGAACAGACGCGGCTCCGGATAAAATTTATACTCGGATGAAACGATTTATTACAAAAGCGTTGAGTAGGTACTCGAAATTAATTACACTAAGTTTTGCTTTCATTTTGTACAATTGTGCGAGGTCCGGGGGATTTTCCTTGTCTTGTCGAGATATCGGCGGTTTTTATTACATCCTCGACAAAGGGGATTTCGGAGGTGGATATTTATGACAAGTTTGCACCGCTTTATTTTTCTTTATTTTTGTTTTTTGTGTCTATGAAATATATGTCGGATGCTGAATGCCTACGCTGGGTAACTGAGACATTAAGCTATGTTATAGTTGGGACGTGATCAAGTGTGTGTGCTCGATATGTTTCAATATATTGCTGTTTTTTCGCCAGCAATACATAAGGGATGGTTTATTTATATTAAGGGACGTGTTTAGGTAATTGTAGCGAGCAACATGCTAGTCATGTACAGTAACTAACATTAAATAAATTTCGTTCGACATCATTATGGCTTGTTTTCTTAGGGACTAATGAAATGGTCTTAATGTTTTGTCTTTTTCTCCAAGATAAAACTATAGATCGTTTTTTTGGCTGTTTTTTACGATATCGGCCGATAGCGGGAATCGTTTAAAAAATAAAATAAAATAATAATATCACTTTTTGAAGTCTCAGTCTTTTTCCTACTACTCAATCCTGAATTTGTATTCTGATAACTTATATATTGGACAGAATTTATTTCTGATTTACTGAATTGGCGATTTTATTATTTGATAGAGACCTAACTTAGTACAATAGTTCACTAATATCATCGGTCATTACCCCGGTAAGGCGATGCCGTGCGTTCCGACGTCCGGTTCCGGCGTGCGGCGCCACGGCCCGCTTCCGGTGTCCTCGGCGTGACGTCACAGCCGGTGCGCGTGTTACGCACTTCCGCCGCAACTAGCTGTAAATAATACGGTCCGTTTCAGGAATTTTCGTAAGACAACCTAATTTCGTGACTAATGTATTAATAAGGTCAGCTGCCATAGCCCGGCATGGTATTGCTGCAGGTTATTCCGCCAATCTTTAATCTAACGTTTGTTTATTTAAAACAATTTGTTTTCATTATTAATAAATTCTTCGTCTATTTATGTCGTTCGAGTTATTTATATCTTATCTTGAATAAGGATAGATGTTCGCGCACGAGTGAGTTTACCTCACCTTCATACATTACTCAAGGGAAAGATAAAACGATGAAAATCACACTGTACGATTTGACAATAAGTCCATCACAACACTATCAATACTATGAACTTTAGTTGCTTGCAGCAATCTCATAGAAACATTTAGTTACATGACCTGATGTCGATATTTACCTTCGGACCCACCGCAACAAGCTACGTTCAAAGAAAATGTAAAATATGAATACATAAATCAAGCGGTTATGAAGCGCCGCTAGTTGCTGAGGTTTCAGTACACAGATCGCACAAATATCGCTCCACGTAAACGACTCTGTGCACGGAGAAAGTGTAACGGAGGGTGGGTGCATCCGATGAATATGTATGAGGGAGGGAGACGGAGGGTCGCCGGTAGGGGGCTGGGAGGGGGGCGTCCGCGTGTAAATGGAAATTTCAAATAAAAATACCTCAAATATTAACATGAGCCCGATTCGTGTTGTTCCGCGTGTTTTTGCGCGGCCGGCCCGGACGGGACACGTATGATAACACGCCGCAATAAAACCAACGTTTTTAGCGGAGATTCGTTTTTTGAATTATTGTGTGCCTGATTCGTTGGGGCGGGCTTCGTAACAAGTTGACGTCGCTTACGTGGCGTGAGCTAAGTATGATTATGTACATTGATTTTTCAAAAGTTAAACACTCCTGGATTATTACAAAACCACTTTTAAACCTAATTTAAAGCTTATTTTGCATACTTTTATACATCAACATTAAAATTCGAAAATATTTTCATCTTATCCGAACATAACATTGCAGTCATCATTGTAAAGATTACAGCCCTATAAATGTAGATTTATTTTTTTCGCCTGCAGACTGCAAAACCATTTTTTTTTCTTTTTGCCAGTTACTTCATATAAGCATAGTAATTGCTCAGGTGTTTAAGATTCAATAATAAAGACTACTTATCGTCCTACTGAAATAACTCCTTTAATACAAACAGTATAGAAAGCTTAATGTAATAACTAAAAGAATCATTATTTTTCTGCAATTGGTACCTGTCAATCTTCATGTATAATCTTTTTGAGGACTTTACGCATACTTACAACCTTACGTAAAGTGTCGTACCTTACGTAAAAGTAAGTTTAACCTAACATACACTCATTACTTCACTGATCATGATTTAGCCATCATAAGGAAGATCTCTAGAAATGTTAAAGAGGAACCAGAAATGTTATTAAGTTTTTGGTACCATCGAATGTAGTCATTCAGAATCAATTTCTCAAGAACTGCTAATTTGCCTTAACTAATCAGTTTTATCAATATTCTTCGGCAAATATGTACAACAGTCCAATTTCGTAATATGTTTGTTGTTTCCTCCAGTAGGTCAGGAGCGCGGTTCAGTCGTTGATACGCGAGCGTGTATGAATAAAGCATTAGATTTCAACTTGGAGATGGTGCACTGGGGACGGATAACCGAACCGTGGCACATCGACAAGCCACGATTTTTTAACCACTGCGCCATAAACATATTTATTGCTTTTCATGTTCTAATGTTTATGAGAATATGATTCAGGTCTCGTGAACTGAATTAATATCAACAAAATCCTTTGTTATGGTATTGATAATTTCAGAATTGTTTTCTTTAATTTTCATGAAATTACTTGTTACCCAAAGGGGAAGAGGATAGTCTAAATTAATCAAAGCTTTTATTGTGATATAACTCACTTCAAAACATGTGCTCTTGCCTATGTTGCAAATATATTGCTACATAATAATATCAGAAATCAAGGGGTTTATGCCTAAAAGTGTTAGATTTGATTACAATATCGACTATACAGTCCAACCAACCATACAAAATCCTCTACAATTATTTAAACAACAGAATCACTAAATTCCTAATTCATTCCGCGGTATATAAAATACCAACAAACAGATGCTTTTTATAATTAATGCTAATTGTACAAAACGATAAAATCAACAAAATATTTAACACATTAGTTAGTTGACGTGACGTCATTAGGCATTCGGTATGAACTAATTGTTTCATGAAATTTACACGACCAAATAATTTATAGACCGCTCAAAAGAATAATGGGTGTATTAAAAATGTTTGTGATTTGATTGCTACTTTAACACGTTAAAATAAGTTAGTAATTTAAAAAATATAAACACCCTTAACTTCGCATTACGCATAAGTTTCCTTCTACTATAAGAGAAAACGAACGTGTATTACATAAAACATTGTTTTTACAATAGAAAAATTCTTACATGTTTAGAAACGAATCCTTTAAATAACAATCTTTGTGAATTAATATTTAGCTATAAAACACTACGAGTGAGAGCGGAGTGTCTTGGCAAAAAAATATGGAAACCTACGAACTAGAACGCTATTTATATGAATAAATAATCCATATCCTATTTACCACAGACCTCTTTCCAATTATCCGTGCCAGCACTCTACTAGACGCGGCTTTTTTACATGCGAGCGTGTGTTTTATTACCAAAACGAATCTCGAGTGCGCCTGTAAGCAATGTCTTTTGGTCTCTTGACTGAAGGACTCTTCTAGATGTTCTTTAGCCATGCAAGTTTTTTGCCGAAGACTTTCGTGATTAATGATAGGTTGATAGGATCGTAAGCTGAAAACGTGTGTTATCTGACGATGTACTAGGATTATGATGTAACCTAAATAATAATGTAAAGAAGTGGTATGTCATTATGGGTTTGTGAAGTTATGTGCTACTTAAATTATGTGGTTTTTGCGTTTGGGTATGTTAAATTCAATGTGTTTCTTAATATTTTTTTAAAGAAACAAATATTGTCTGTTATATTGTTGTTTATATCTTTGATTAAACTCTGCGGAATAATTTTAAAACTATCTTTTGAAGTAATCTCTTTGTCGTTACAGCTTCCATCAAAAGGTTAATAGATATGATTAGGGAAAACATTGCCAAAGTTTCCGATGACGTCAAAGACATATACCAGACTGTATATAACCTCAGCTACTGGACTGAAGTTTTAATTATTCAATCATGTTTTAAATAAAGATTCGTCACGTGCGATCGTGGAGCGGCAATCAAAAGAGGTGTCAAAGCGAAGCACTAGTGTCCCTTGAGACAACAGTATAATATTACGTATGTATGCTTAACAGGAGTCCTTAGTTAGAGCCCCATGCTTCGTACCGTAAACGCGATATTATCATGGGACTTTTAATTTTGCAATTTGTTGGGCTGACACCCCTGTGTCGCGACTTGCGGACGGACAGATGGATGCTGTGACGTATGTAGATTTTATTTTAAGATAACGCTGAATAGAGTTGTCTATTGTGCAAGGGTGTGAAATTGTGGTGCGGGAAGAATGTTTGGGTGACACTCGTAAGTATTGAATTGTTTATTGAACCGTTTCGTTGTTATAATGATAAATCATGGATAGTGTTTTTGATATTCGTATCGCAAACGAGGTATTATTTTTTGCAAAAATTCTTACAACATTATTTACTAAAAACAATACATGCACTCTAGTGTACAATTTTTATCCGCCTTTCAGGTTATCAAAATTAAATTATTTAATTAATAGATAAGCTTAGCAGTTTTCGTTCCGTTTTATTAGGTATTCCACTACAACAAAGAGGGGTTGCGAATTTTATAATGGAAACCATGAGTTTGTGTAACCAAAAACGAGCATCCCATTAACAAGGTCTCGTAGGTAAACAAGCTTATGTACGCTAAAAGCAGTGGATGCATCGCGCGATACAAAGTAATCCTCTCCGCGGTTATCTTTTTATCTACAATTAGGATTTCGTCACCTCCCCTAGAGGCAAGAGGGACCATCAAAGGCCGGCCTCATTATGCGACGTTATTGAGTTATCAAACGCCACGGAGGGAGATTAGTTCATACTTCCATACACAAATCCTATCATACAAGCTGACGCCTTCCATGAGCGAGCCTCATGACGGTCTACCGCAAAACAGTTGTACTACCACGACCTTTCAAGTTACTCCAATCAAACTAATTTCAACTTTAAGCTTTTGTTTATAAAGTTGACTATCATCACATCAGCTTAATATCCAAGTATTTTTTATGATATGCAAATTTAAACTGTTTGGCTGAGTGTTAGAGTTGGTTATTGCTTTAGTTGGTGTATTTAAGCGTGTGTTGGTCCCCACACATAGAAGGTTAACAAGGAAGTTGCCAGCCTGTTATTGTCAATGTAAAGGGATAATTTTGTCCCTTAATTTAAAACGACCTATAATGAGATGCGTATTCGATTATATTTCCCTTTATAGTTTGTTAGTTGATGGTTTATTGACTTTTTTGTAGTTTAAGTGTTTATATGAAAATTATGATTGGTTCCTGAGAAAGAAAAAACCCGTCTTACAATAAAATGAGTAATTTACTTATTTGATGCTGAAATTGTCCGTGTTTATTGAGAACCTTAGTTGGATATTGACATTACACTGTTAAAAAAAAGTTTTTTTTTATATTAAGTTGCACACTTGAATAGTACCTACCTACTTCGCGTATGTACATTATTTATATTGTTTATATTTCAGTGCATAATTTAACAATAAGGTAAGCAAATATTTCTGCAACTGATCTGCTATAAATACTGAGTGAATTGAGGTATAATAAATAAAATACAAGAAGATAATAATATAACAGAAACACCTCAAACAAACCCATATTAATTAACCCCCAGAAATCAATTAACAATCACAAAAGTACAAACGTAAATCATAAACAGTCAGAAACGCAATTAACACTAGCACAACCCTCCCGGATTGGACGCGGGGTACACCAGACCCGTGCAAATTTCAAATTGAGATCCGTTCATATTGTACCTATACCTACGGTACGGAGGGCGAATCATTCGTTAGGAGTCACTCAAGCGTTCATTCGTGAACAGGGTCGGAGTATACGCGTACCTGTTATGTGCTGTGATAGTAAATATTTGCATACATATCAATGCCCAAGTGTTTAGGGTTTGACGGATATAAAGATGAATTGTATTGACGCAATGTTTTTGATGGACGGACGAGTGGTTGTGTTTTGGAATAATGAGGTTTATGGTGGCCTTCTTATTTTCTGCCCAAAATATTATCGTCTGGATGTCAATTATACCTATGTTATCTATTTTCGCCGGAGTTTTTGTACTATTTCGATATGTGTCATAAAAATATTGTACTCACTAACGAGTGCAATAAAGCATGGGGTTGTAGAATATGATATTTCGTTGGATTTTGCGTGATAAGTAGCACCCCAGCCGTCCCCACTGAAATCCGATCCGCGAATTCTCTTGGTAATTAACTACCAATTTCATTTCTTGATGCATTTTTAAAAGCGTCCGACGGCTTTTTAATGGTTATTTTATGGTGACGGATCGCTTATTAAGTTTTTATGGCGGCCGAGCAGTGACAGATGGGATGCAGTTTGACACCAGATTTAGGGCTTGTGTATTTACTGGTACAGCGACTTGAAACTACTAGCTGTCGCAAAATAGAGAAGAATGACGTGATTTAAAATGTACTTCTTATTTAACATACTTTGCTCGTTTATTTATAACTTTTTCCTTTGTTTTGATTATTGTTATTATTATTTTTTTCTTTTAGTTGTTTTTTAATTATCATGTTATGTTATGTGCCACTCTGGTGACACATCAATTCGTGTTTTTCCTTTCTTACATAATGTGTGGGGTATAGGTATATATTTTTGTACCTGTATTACAGTCACGGTAAGATTTAAGTGACGTGTGGACTACGTCGATCGATATGTTTAGAATAATATGGAATTTTAATACGCTGTGTTAGTGTTATTGTGTAGATTTATTTACTTGTTGAATATAAATGACCACATTAAAACCCACCTGTTAGAAGTAACGTGAGCTATTAAGAAAACAATCGACTAGTCATAGTCATAGTCATAGTCATTTATTCATGAACAAGTAATTGTATCTGAATTTACACAATAATTAACATAATAAAATACAAAATAAATTCCAAAAACACATACACAATAAATTCCGACAATCCGTCACACATTCCATTACACCCACATTGTATGCCTACATAGCTAATAATATAAAACAAACATCGGCTGATTTGATAAAAGTTAATAAAAATATAATAATCCATACAATATGTCAAAAATATACCGATTCATAAATTAACATAATTAACAAATTTTTATTTAACTTAAAGATTAAACATGAATAATCATAAGAAATAATCTCAACAATAGATTTCCCCCTAATAAAAAATTACAATTCTTCTACATCATATAGACACTTACCCAATAGGAAATTCTTTAGTTTAACTTTGAAAGAGCTACTGTAAACCTCGCTTTTTATGTCCAAAGGCAATTTGTTAAATAATTTTACGGACTGGTAACGTGGACAATGTTTAACAATATTGAGATGATGATTAGTCATTTTGCTTTTTAAGTCCAGTCTACGGGTGCTTTCCCTTATCTGCCGTTCTTCTTCTGTCTCATATAAGTACATTTTTTTGGCCATATTACTTAAAAGTACAAGTACATATATACTTGGTACAGTAAGTATGCCTAGATTTACAAAATGTTGACGGCAACTATCTCTTTGTGAAATGCGGACCATGGTACGAATTGCGCGTTTTTGTAGTACAAAAGCTCTTTTGCTATTGTATCCATAGCTGTTTCCCCAATGTAGTATGCTATACCTGATTTTAGACTCCACTAACGCAAAATATACCATTTTCAGTTCTTCTATTCCGATTTCGTTCCGCAAAGCTCTCAAAGCATAGCACGCAGATGACACCGATGAATCTATCGAATTTAGTTCTGGTTTCCAGTTTAGAAGTTCGTCAATGTGGACACCCAAAAATTTTACCTCGTTAGCCAGTTCTATTATGACTTCATTCAGGGTTACATTTATAGTATCTTTATTACGCGCTGTTGTTTTGAATATCATTATTTTCGTCTTTTGAGTATTAATTAATAATTTATTTGCAATGAACCATGCATGAAAAGCTTTTAAAGTAGCATTAACCCTTTTTGTCAATTCTACCATATCATTAGCTGCTACTATTGCGTTAGTGTCATCCGCGAAAACTACTATTCCAATGTCGGGTAAAAGATTATTTAAATAATTGATTAAATCATTAATAAACAATAAAAATAAGATAGGGCCTAAAATCGATCCCTGTGGAACGCCCGTCGTTATGCTTACAATTTTGGATTTATAAACTTTTTTATGATTTTTCTGTGTATTATTCTGTGTATTGCTCTGTGTATTGCTAATTTCAACGTACATCCTCCTGTTTTTTAAGTAAGATGAAAAAAGCTGCAGACTTTTGCCTCTCACTCCATAATGACTCATTTTAGTAAGCAGTAACTCATGGTCGATTGTGTCGAATGCGGAGCTCAAATCCAGAAAAATCCCAGCAACTCGCATTTTATTATTAAGCTTGTTCATTACATCATCCAGCAAAGTATATGTGGCGTCTGAAGTGCCAACTCCCTTTTGGTACCCAAATTGTCTATTGCTCAAGATTTTATTTAAACGCAAGTGACCTAAAAGTCGAATTTTAAGGAGCATTTCTAATATTTTCGACAGCACCGGTAATAAAGAGATTGGCCTATAGTTTTTAGGATCTGTTCTACTACCCTTCTTATAAATAGGTATAACTTTGGCCATTTTTAGTTGTTCTGGGAAGATAGCTTCCTCTATACATTTATTGAAGAAGTAAGATAAAGGTTCGGCTAATATATTAATATGGTCCTTGATAACACAAATCGGACTACATACATTCAATACCTACATCACTTAAATAACTTACGGTATTAATGCGGACTATCCACATATTATATTATCATTCTCCCTAAGGACACTGAGAAAATTAAAACAGATGATCTAGCGGAACAGTCGACGCTGCGCCATAATTAAAAAGATAAGGAATATTTTCCTTTCACAGCGTTGTTATGGAGGAAAAACCCCTTCTGTGCGTCCGGAGAGCCACTGCGGGACCGGTTAACCGGTTAGAGCCCCCCGGAGACCACACACCGAATCGGTTGCGCACAACGCTGATTAAGTAAACTAAGATAACATAGCCAATATAGTGAAACGTCAAAAGTCAACAAGGGCGCTGAATGTAGCGCTAAGTTGATTTGGTCGTATTCTCAAGGGTTGTAAGAGTATTGTTATCTCAGACAGTTACTGTTTGAGATGATTGGATTGGCTCTCGAGATGAGTGCTTCATTGTTTGACTCATTGTTTGTCTTGGACGGGTTGCAGAGAGTTTCGCCATAGCGTTTTAGGTGTGCTATCTCCTTTAGATTTCACTGTGTAACTAAGGCTTCCCTCTATGTTGTATTCCAAAAAGAAGGCAACATTCACTGAAACAAAATAACAAAATTCCAAAACCCATTTGATACAAACTCTGTTCAAATTTATATTCGATGTGTGACTGTCCTTGGCCGATTTACTTCCTTGTGTACATTGTTTTGTATTCCGTCCGACGTTTTCTTAAACTAAGACATACATACAGCATAAAAGTACAATACCCCAAACGTATTACATTTAACACTGCATTCCTTAATCCAAAAATTAGTACGAAAACACGACTGCTGAATATCGATGTGTAGGGAAGTGCACGTGGTGGCAGACGCAGTCAGCAGTACCTGGCTCGCTTAGTATTCAGCTCGGGTAGCGCCGGGTATTGATTGGCGCCCTAGCCTGCCCGCCCGGCACCACTCGTAGGGCGGCCTTTTTCAAAACAATACGAACAAGTAATGATTTTTTCCCGTACTCAGTTTTGTTTTTGATGTTCAAGACGTGCTTGCAGACCGTTTAGATAAGTGGGAAGTTTGCTTGTTGAATAATATTAGACGATTGTATTCGAAGATTTGATTGCAAGATAGAAAAATATGTTAATATCGGTATAGTTACAATCTTCATTTAAATTAGAAAACTATGTTTCAATATCCATTTCAATGTTTTTGCCGAAAAAGAAACACCTCTTTAAGAACTGAACCCTTATAAAAAGCAGACCCAAAAATAATCAGTTTATTTGTCTAAAAAAGAAAGTAGCTTGCGGGTAAAGTTATTCATATTCATACTTCGAGTGAATTCGGCTGTGGTCTGTTATAAGTCGGCAGATAATTAAATAATTAGTTCTGACCTGACACTTCGAGTCCTTGGCACTTGTGAAATATTGTTGAGGAACTATACAGGGACATGAACTAGATGATTATTGTTTCCATTGAGTTACAGTTTGCTTCAAATCAGTTTGGGTTAACAAACCAAAATAGAGTAAAAAGATACCACTGATTAGATCACGATTTAATTTTATTTTAACTAAATTAAATGTGATGATATATCGAAGATCATATAAAACTAACAGGCAAACCTATCTTTCCATCTATATTTTCAAAAAATAATTGTTACATTTCAATCCTTTGAAGTACCTATGTGTTTAAAAACTAGTCAAAGAAAAAAATGAAGTTTATTAAAAACAGTTCAGTGCCACTCATGTGGAACATGTTAAAATGACAGAATTTTGTAAGTACTTTAAATACAAGCCCAAGTATGTAGCGCTGGAATGGAATAAGTTATTCAAAGTTGCGCCATCTAAAGCGTCGTTGTAAATTTTCTCAAAGACATTCCTTGATCTGATATTGTGAAGTGAAGGGGTCGCTTTGACCCGAGGCGGAATTTCAAGGGTTATACGACAGTGCATAGTGTAGTGCTAATGTACTACGTGACTGGGGACTCTGCCAAAGTACCACTATTTTGAGATTATATACTGATATAAATTGGCCCCAATTGCAATTCGAATTCAATTTTGAAATATTATTACCTCGAGAACGAATGCAGTCAAAAGAAATGCTGATGTTAATATTTGGATTGGTATTGCAGATAAATAAGCAGGCTTTTGATTAAAGCTGTTCAAAATTTGTTGCCTGCGAGGATTCTCGCAGGATGCTTTATCATGTATCGTCAGTTTAAAAATGCATAGTTAGGTACTCAAATGAAATCGACTAATTATAACAGATTTAGTTCAACATAATTTAGTGAGATCTTTTTAAACTTTATATTATGTAGCCCAATTTAAAAACATAACTATTCATGGTTTAGTCTATAAAACCCCACTACCGACACATTTGAACATTATTTTAAATTCATCGATCAAGGATCACGAGATGGTCCAGACGATATTATTCACACTTGACAGATACAAAGGCAATTGTCAATAACATAATAATATTGTGTGGACGATTATCTGAAGCAGTAAACGTGTGTCGTAAAATGGCGCAAGAGCTGCGCCCACGTCTGTCTTGTGAGGCATTGCGATTATGCTGTGGCTACAATTGTATGTATGATTTTGTAATTATGCTATAGTCAATAAAACATATGGATTGGATTTGATTGGAAAAGTCAACTTCTACGTAAATAAATATTTTCTTCAACTTAACTTGGCACCTTAAGCATTGCTGCCATTTGCGGGTAGAGAATAAAGTCATGAATGTCATACTTGGTATCTTGTTAATTTAAGTGAGACAATTAAAATGTAGGAAGCGAATTTTTATTCTTTTAGGTCAAAGCTTGGAACCAGCAAAAATCGATAGCACATTACCACAATAGGGTGAAAGCCCAGATTAGTGAACCTTATCCCCAATTTTATCTAAATACTGGCTATAATCCCAACGCGTACAATGGTGACAAAAATAATAAATATGGCGTTGGTACCGCCCACCGGCGTAATAGTACCGGTTCTGTGTTTCAATATTTTTGTATTGGGGCCATTAATGAAGGGGCCGAAAAAGCGAAATAAACTAACCCGCTATTGATATCGCTGGGGTGATTGCCGCGCTCGTCTTTGTGTAGTGTTTTATGATTTGTGCCATTGTTGGTGATGAATTGCCTTAGTTGGGAGGATTTTATTCATGATTTACGGTGTCCCTCGTGATTTTCGCGTAGGACTGGTCTGTTGTCTTAAATATTGTATTAACTAGGTACTATAGTCAGAATCAATTGTATAATTATTTTAGTGTCGTCAATTATTTTACTAATAAAAGTAACACCGTCTATTTTTATCTTTATTGGCATTGAAAGCTCTAGTGTATCATCATTTGACTACATTTTTAAAAGCTCTAGTTAATACTAATAATAATTAAGTATATGTGACAGGAGGACACCACAACCGACATTTAATAAAACATTTTAACAAAACGTATCGTCTAAATGAAAACAAAAAGCGATCTCACACCTCCCCTCGCGCCTAATCTCTTAACAAAGCGTTGTTGGAACATTTTGGCGCGAAAATAATGAAGTGCACGTGCCAGACCAGACCCTCGGTGCCTCGGGTCTGAAGACCAGACGCACAATAGACGCGTGTCGATCGCTATCAATGGAGTATGGAACTGGCTGACGGCATCACGGTCCAAACAAAACGGACGCGTAAAACATTACCAGATGAGTTATGATCGGATGCGATTTGGTTCTCATTGGAATACTGTGAGACCGAGTGTAATGTGAATGTTAATGTTTGGAGGCGTGGTGTAATTAATGTTATAAAGTCTTAGTACCAAACGGTAAGTTATGAGATTTAAAGAGGTGTCAACGTGTTGCAGTAAACTATGTAGAAGGATTTTCGCCTATCGACATTGGTGTGTGTGTCATCGGCAGTGTTATCAATTCACAATTATTCTTTTATCGCAATCCATGAGTATAAATATATCAAAGCATATCTTCTGCACGATTACCTTCCTTTCAGTTGATTTTCAATTTTAAAATTAGGACCCATGTTTCTTAGAGAAAGTTGATCAGTTTTATGCACCTGATTACCTTGTAAAATACGCCCTCTTTTTTAATTTATCCTGTATAAATAATTGTAGAGAAGATTTTAACAAGCAAGACAATATCCAACTAATTATAAGTATTGGTATAAGTTTTGATACCCTTGACGTATATTAACATCTATAATAAGGTCTGAATTACAATTGCAAAATTTTAAGACACAATGATGACTACGAGTATTAAAAACGTGAGACCGATAAAATATATATTTAAAATAAGGTGTAGAGTTAAACGGGGACATAAAACAGTCAGCACAAATCACAAGTGACAATATAATACGTCCTACGCTCATGCAAAACAATGAGGGCCCGATCATAATATCAACGAAAGCAAAAAGTAAGACACTGCACCCAAACATGAACGATCATGACTTGCATTCGAATTGCGAGCAATAAAATAATAATTATACACATGTGACTTATTAGCTGTACGTATTACAAATCATGTGAAAATAAAACATAGAGGGTATACGCAAACATACACTGAAAAATACACTCTAAACTTCAGCAAACAAAGTATACATTTCAGTGATTGACAAATCGTTTTACGATGTTTAACGATCACGCACGAGAAAGTACGAACAAAACAACAAAAGATTTAACAATAGGAGAATGTCGTATCATTTGTTAAACGTCCCTTTTGATGACGAACACTATTATTTTATGAATGATGCTGGGGTGGATGCGGGGACTAAATACAGTATTTTGTTTCGATGAATATTACTCTCAGTTTTTAATAGCCGGAGAATTCTTGGACGTTTTGACTCATAAGTAAATAGACAGTCGCCTTGTTTACCATATCAATAAACGCTGCAAGAGCTGTATTTCTTTTGTATTGTAAAAACTTTATTTATTTAAAGTTGTTTATGAAAGTTTTAGTTTTATATTTATTTAACTTTAATTCATCTAGAGTTTTACAACATCGTAAAATTGTGAGTGGAAATATTATGCTAACAGAATGCCATTAAGCTTTAACGATATGAAAAAATCATAAAACAATTGGCAGAATTGCCGAAATAATTTATTAAAGTAGGGCAACATCGTCACACGCCGACCCCATTCATAAAGATTTTTTTATCCATTCTGGTAACACACACGACCTATATGAAACCTTATAGAAAACTCAAAAGGAACTTTATTGTTATCACATAAGGTTTAATTTTGTTTGGTAACGAAGTATGGGTAAAGCTATGGTGTCGAAAAGCAATGTCATTTGACTAACGACACCTTAATGCTGAGTATTTAGTCAGAAGCGGAATGGTTTTATTGTGCGAGAGTAATGTATCGAAAAGTTTTAATTTTGGTTTATGGTTCGAGAGAAATACTCTACCCTCTTCTGTGTTGCAACCCTTTGCGTTGGCTGGTTGCATTTTTATAAAATGGCGAGTTAATTTGTCGTTTTTATAAATAGAGATATAGTTAGAGAATTTTGTAAGAATTCGATCATTAGTTAACTACGTTATAATTAGCTATGATTGCCTTTTAAATGTTGTTTTGGTTAAAAGTAGTGACGATCAACGAAGTCGCTTAAAACGATTTGTAGCGCATTAGACGTTTGTGGATTGTAGTAGACGTTTGTGGATTTGTAAATACTTTCATTTAAGCGACTACTCTGAAGGGTTTTTCATTTACAGGAAAATTACTGACTGATTGTAATTTCCATTAGGTGCCCTTAGACAGTTAAGCGCAATTTTAAGCCGATACCAATTTCAATATCAGCTTTGCAATATCAATCAAACCTGCAGGGTTCAGCAAGCCAGTGCATTGCTGTGAAAAGCAATAAAGTCGACACCCCAGCCTACGAGATTAACTGTTCTAATACCATAAAGAAGCATTGCGAGCGGCTCCGCGGGGCGTCTTTGTACCATTTTATTGGCGTCCGCAGGCTCCCCAAGGTGTTCCATTGTTGCAAGTGCCTCGGATTATTAGGACCTTCACCCTATGCCCGCTAGAAATGATATGCCATACTCATATTTGTTAATCGCATGGGGAACGTCATTTGTAACTGCTTAATGCTCTGGTTAAGTATGCTCGTTAGTCTCACTGGTGTCACTCGGCTGTCGAAAATGATGACCATTTTATGGCAATAAGAAAAATTATATTACTTATTATACGAATTGTGGGTGTTTAGTTATATTTATAGAATAAGCAAAGTTGTACTGTTTTGATTAAATACAACTATGAGTTTTGAGACCTTTAATAGATATAAGCGCGAAATATAAAATGAAAGGCAATAAGAGGAAACATAAATTTCGAAATTATATTCCTACAGTACACGGGAACTACAAATTCATCACAAAAATTGAAGTGCCCATCGTTACAATTTATGCGGCATTCAGGTTCATTTCCCTGGAACTAAATAAAAGTGCCCTACGGCTACTGACACCACTCCACACTGCTCACCCCGTTCAGTTAAGCACACATCACTCTCGAATGAAATATTTTCAAGTGGTTTAAAAACACTTGAATGTTTAATGCTACTTCCCGAAATACCCTTTAAATATGATCTATAGTAACAGATTTGTATGAAATTAGCATTTTATTAAATTCAATTACCATACAAAATGTTGCAATTACCCAAAAAAACATAAAACTTATATTCTGGTGCAGTCGGGTAAAAAAATAGAATACTTGCTATGTTTGCATCATTCATTTATTTAATTTAAAAAGGCACGTAGGAGCTAATGCACTATTTCGGCTCACCATCCAAGAGCAGAGTGGCGCAGTGGAAGCGTGCTGGGCCCATAACCCAGAGGTCCGTGGATCGAAACCACGCTCTGCTAGAATCACTTTTTGCTTCTTTTTAACCATTTATTCATAATTTGTGTATTTTTAACTAGAATTTACAGGTTTGTTATGTTACTTTTACGTTTCGTGGAGCGGTTACACAAAGTTTCGTTAAAAAAACAAAGGGACAAACACAAACAGTGACCGACTACGAGCGCGTTTGTTTTATCATGGGATATTGATAATTTATAGCACGTGTTCTTTCCTCCGTCCGTACTGCCAATGTTTTTTTAATCGTCCGCCGGCGGCGCTAACGTTCTGTTAGCCTTTTATATTTTTTAAACAACGTAAATAACATAGTTTTTCTGATGTTTGGACGACTGTATGCTCGGAAAGGCTTTTTGTAAAACATGAATTATTAATTTTGGTAACAGCGCCATCTATTGGCGCGAATGAAGATCACAAAAATTGTACCGTGCAATTCAGTGAGATGTTTGTTTGTACTGAATAGACAATAAATTGTGATGGATTGCGACCTTTAGTTACATTAATTGTATTAATTGTGTTTAACATTGCATACATTTGTGCTGCGTCTAGTTAGGCTCCTATCCGCTCTGATTGCGTTAGGTATTTGGCCACTGCTTTGAGTGTTGTTCTGACTTCCCCATCTTCGTCTCATACAATGTAATTAACTCATTACGAAACTACCGAATGACAAGCATTTCAAATTACCTATTATAAAAACATTCTTTCAGCATGTTGTCCAAACATGTGAAATGCTTTAGTCACATGCAGTAGACCTTTGTGGGCCGTGCCCCTCCAACTGCAATATGTAATAAATAACCTGCACATAACCTCACCGCACGAGACGATGAGTGACGCGGCACGCACCCTCACAACTTCATTACACTACCCTCCGCTCGCATTATTATGTAAATTCCAATTTAAAACCACTTGTTATCTAGTTAGCGACGAAAAATACCTAACTACAGCCCCTAAATTAGCCGCCGGCAGCCTACTCCACCGTAAATAATCAATAGCAATTGACAAACGAACCGTTCGACTGTCAAATTCTAGTTTTAACAGTAACAAAAGACTGCAAACTTATTTGTGCACTTACCAGAAATGATTCCCGGAAGAGTTTCTTTGAGAGTTTTGGTTTTGGAACGGCAAAATTATTGTGGTACGTGGATAGCCGTAGGTGCGTAATGGGGGTCTTGTTATGGTAATCGCTGGCCCGAGGCTGAGAAGCAGCGAGGGTACAGCAGGCTGCAGGATTCAATATTGGAGTGGTCATCGATTGAGGACTTAACGAACTCTGGATTGGAGAACGTTCTTGTTAGGTTTCGAGTAGTAGGCCGTTAGAATTTCTCACGAGTGTTTATCAGGTGCAAAGTGGACGCATTTATAAGTTTTTATAGAACCTACATAAATAAACATAACAGTGCAGAAAAAAAAACGAAACTTCTGCACGAATCTGAAAGGCAAGATTATCAGTGAATTCATTTTTATTATTATAAAAAGGAATAGATTTATTGGTAGCAGCTTGAGCTCATTGATAGGTAAAGTACCCATTAAAACAATCGCTGATATAATACATTTCATTTTCTTTTACTTTTTCAAAAGAGCGTTTTGAAAAAGTCGACCAATAAACAAGGCTGTTTTCTTCAGTTTTCATACTGAGGCAAAGGCTTTCTAATGATTCTACATTATTCCAAAATCTGCAAAGAGCTATTACCGACGATGCTTAAAAATAACACTGGATCGTTACACCACCTACGTCACCTTATAATGTGATTTAAAAAAATCGACAGATAAGTGCGATTGATATAATAATAATAATGATATCGGAACGCAAACTGGGACGACATCGCGGCACGTACTCAATGACGCATACCGAATGCCATTCCCGCACCGTGATGAGGTCATTCTCTATGAGTTATCGCCTCTCGCTAAACACACATACCTCCGCTTTATTAAAATGCCTATACAATTCTAAAATCTTTAAAGTGTTTGTGATTATAAATGCCTGAAATAACTATCATTGGGAAGCTCAAGTCACGTGAAAAATACAATCCTATTAGTGGTTTCTGTAAAAAAAATAAAGCATAAAGCTCAACGATAGCTTACCTACTGAGAAATGTAATAGCGAAGCAAATCAAATAAAAAAATGTTAATAATTGCTAACTTACGTGTAAAACGTAACATGCAAGCAGCAAGCAAGTGATCGCTTCGTCCCGCTCCGACATATCTTCTATCTCTTTCACATTTTGACAGATCAAAATAGCAAGTGACACGTCACTATATGCGTCACTTGTTACGGATCGTCATAACAACCAAGCTGAACCAGCCAATGGCAGTTCTGCATACACGCGCGCTTTTTGACAGATCAGTTATGTTACTTAAAATCGATATCAACTTAATTCGCGCGCTTATTTGACAGAAGTCACAGATTATCATATTTTAGTCACACGTATAAATAAAGAGTTTTTACACGAATAATGCGTATTTTTAAACCTTTTATTTGCGTGTTACGTTAGAGAAGCAGCGAGTTCGCTGAAAGACGTGGCCGCACTGGCTGAATGTCGGCGTACTCTCGCTCGTTCAACTAAATTTTCAATTCAAACAGGGTCTTTATAAGGGTAGTGACGCTGTACAAAATTTACATATCGACGTAATAAACCAAGCGAGTGTCTGATTTGAATTCGAAACGTGGTTTAAATGGGATTTTTCCTTGTTTTGAATGAGTTTTTTAATTGTACTGTTATTTTGAACAAATACATTTGCCCGTAAAAAACACATAAAGGAGACACAAACCTTCCCCTATGATTGCTTTTTGGCATTAGTAGAATTTATTATTTTAATTAATGTTAGGAAATTATAATTAAACAAGATTTTACGTGTTAATTAATATCCTGTACATAAATTAAAACTAACGTATGTGTATGAAGTAAACTGTATTGTACAAGCATTTAGCGCCAGAACATTTATTTATTGTAATGAAAGAGACTTTTTCTTCCTCTCCACACGGTTAAAATCCATTACGTCTAATTATTTAACATCCATTTTTTGAGTGGTATGTGAGAGATTGATTAACTCAGCGCGTTGATCGGTCACTCAATATTTATTTAAGCAAGCAAGTAGTCTCATTACACAAACATGTATGCCGTGGATTAGCATTTCGCTGCTCATTACGCGCATGCGCCGAAGTGCCAGTGCTTACTATGAGCGGACAACTTTTTTTAGTTGTAATTGGTGATATTAATAGAAGCAAATAAAAATGTGGTGTTGATAGCATTGCATTGATTGATAATCATATTATTATAACCGAAAGTACTTAGCGTAATTTTCTATCAATTGTGTGACGGTAACATACTTGTATTCGATTTTCTTTGTCAAAGTGTGATTTAGGTACTGAACGTAAGGACACGACAATTCAAATGTTCTAAAAGAAGCACACGTTATTTAATTTTAAGCAAAAAGAAATAACTTTAATTATAGTTTATTTTAGTAAAGTGCACTCTGATGACTGGTTGCCTTAATGCAGGCTCTGCCTAGTTTGGAATCAGATGTCCGTGATTGAATTATTTACTAATACACACATTTGCATGACCTATTAGTTTTTTTTCTGTTTAATTAAATAAACAAATAACTGAAAACTTACAAAATGTTTTGTCGCTAACAGTATCGCCTAAGGTTTACCCACTTACAGTTGGCATGCGCGTGCGCCGCTCGATCTTAATCACCGTTTCACACGTGCGACTATGAAAAATGATCCACCGTTTAGTGAAAACTTTGCATACATTATATTCAATAGAATTTTAAACTAAGTATCTTATGTTAGTATAAATATTTCAGATCAAAATCGATACCCTAAGTCTAAGTATTCATATTAATGTCGGTACATTGATTCATAATGATAGCAAGTACAAATATTGTTTATTTAAATACAAGTAATTCAAGAATTGTATTGTTTGTCAACATAACTATACTTTCATATGCTTTAAAGTAAATTAATTCATAAAAAACACACAGTTTAAATTATTTACTAAGACTCAAAAATTATCGTTGAAATCTGGAAAACCACAGTTGGAAACAAAATGATGGATTCCAAAACATTTAATAAAAGAAATTGATAATTAATTGAAAAGATAAACATGACTAAACATCTTAGTAGCCACAATTATGCAGATAGCTCGAGGTAAAGCTACTTCAATGCATATCACTTTACGGCAACTTAGAAATTACCAAGTCTGATTGTCTAATGAAGTAATGATCAATAATTTACGTATCACATTTATGCAAACAAACGCCAGTAACTTGTGATTAGCAGTCATTACTGGCACTACGCCTGTATTAGTCTAAACGTCAATCAATATTCATGGCGACGGCACTGTTTTTGTATTGAAAGTGATATTACTGGAAACAATGAAAAACTAAACGGTTTCTCGTTGTTCTAATTGTTGAGAAAACATTTTCTCTTCTCCTCTTTGTTTTGTTGCGGTTTGGTATTTTTGTTTGTCCGGTAAGAAAGTTAGTCTGTTTTGATATTTGATTTCTTCGTGGCCACAAAAGATCCAAATTCCTGACAGCATGCTCCAGATGCTTAACTAAAACTAACAAAGGTACATTCATTTTCATTCCTCCTGTAGGTAGATAAGAGATTAGAAAAGGGTTCCGATTGCACATTTTGGAGAAAAACTTAACTCTAAAAACACCTTTTTTGTTTTATGATTTTCTAATTATTACGGATACGGTATATATTTGAATATTAAAAAACTTTTTGCCTAAATTTGTGATTTAATTCACAAATTTGTGTAGTCTAAAAGTCCATTGCAGTGATAAAAGTAAAGAAAAGTTGTATAAAGTGAAATTTGAATCAGTGATGTTACAGAAGCAGTTTGGTTTAGCTGTTGCATGTGTTTGTAGTTTCCCTTATTTGCATATTAACCTACATCTACTTACATTGTACTATGGAATTCCTGTGTCATTATAAAGTATCTGAATATAATTTACGACTCACATAATAATATAAGTAAACCACTAACAATAGTCTCACGAAGTTTTTCCTTTTAAGGTAGAAGAAGCAACATCTTTACAATATTAAATTCCTTAGCAAGAACAGGGGAATATAGAGGCCCATATGACGTTTGAAAATGCTAAAAGTTTTGACTAAATCAAAACAGCTGGGCACACTACTTTTTCTCTGATTGTTTCCTGGCTAGACGGCATTCAATCAATGTTTGGCGGAACTGTCTTCGAAATGCAAATAATATTAAATTTAAAATTTAGAATTGAGATACGAATTACGAGAGACAAGCGGCGATGATCGAGGCCTGCGTTCGTGGCCACTATCGATTTTTCCGTCCGCCCCCAACTTTGTTGACAAAGGCTGGTTCTTAAGCCAAATGAGATGCACCCCAAAGAATATTATGGGCAGACATCGCTCCACTATCGCTAGATATATTGTTGTGAGCGTAGATATCTCGACGGGCTCATATCGCCTCTTTATTGATCTTTTAACCATACGGTTGCACCGTTGGTTTATTAAAATGTTGTGTTTGCTCATTGAACGGTGGCTAATATTACTTGAACATCGCTGTGCGACCACTGATGCGGCAAATGTTGTTTATGATCCAGGTGGTTCTGTTATCCCATGTTAATTTACAAAAAACTAACAAGATTTACATGACTTATAAGGCCTTTATGTAAATTTGTTGAGGTAATTTGCAGAGGATCTATAACGTCTTTGGAGTAACTCATTTTTTTCTGGTACATACATGGTAGTGGCCATGGACCGTTTCAAAAATAAATTAACTATTAGAATCTAATTTCCTGATATTTGCTCCTCAAATATTTCTAAAGCAAATGTAAGATTCCCATGGCTTTTTCTGTTGTCTCCACACACAACAACAGTTTTGTTATAATATGAACTCCCGATTAGGCACAGGTCAAGCCTATCAGCCACCCACCGTAGCCAAACCCGTTCGATTCCCACAGCAAATCTGGCTGTTTATCATTATTTATTTACGTGTTGACGAATACATTTGTCCAATCCGTATAATGCATCCATGCTCTCCGCTCAGCGTATGCAAAACACAGGCCATGCAAATTCTCACACAATAATAACAAAGGGTACTAATGCTCTTAATGCTAACGCCATTAATATTTCAAAATAAACTAGATAAAAAACAAGAGAGCAAAGCCGTTGAGCAATCACTTTGGATGTGAACTTGCGACGGATTATGGTTCCAGTGCAAATGTTGGCGTGTTTACATATACATTGATAAATAAGCACCCGCCGAGGTAGTCGTGTTGGATTTAAATGCAGCAATGAAAGATGAATAAGAATTTGTAAACTCATTTTGATTTGTTTAAACTTTCGATTTTATACATGTATGTATAGTATTTTGTACTAAAAAGGTTATGGATTAAGAAGCTATAGCAATGACCATGAATTTATTAGGCATGGCATACTCAATGATTTTACTTTCGTTCTCCGTTTCTGCGTGTGACCGCTTTAGTTTTTTAAAGGCTATCAGACTTCCAACAAAAGAAAACTCATTAACCCTTAACTTTCTCACCCGGAATCTTAATGACACATCAGTAAATACTTAAAACAAAACTCGAAACGAAACCAAAAAATTAATGAAATCGCACACACAAGTCGTTGGCCGGCCGATTAAAATCTATTAGTGTGCGAGGGGAGACCACATTATTATTCACATCACGCACGAATCATATACGCAAATGTGTAATCTTTTTATCGACGTGGCGAGCAGACGCGGGCGTGAGCGGACAATGACTATCGATACTCGATATAGAGTTACGCGCACCACTAGTGCTTGAAGTTTACTTTATTATATTTTCTTCACAGGTGAAAACAGCAAGTGAATGATTTATTGTCAGTGCATTTAGCCTTACGCGATAACTAACTGTTATTTATTAGGGTTACGAACATGAGTCTACATCTACGTCATTACAACTTTAATTCGAGCTATCAGATAGGGATGCACTATTAACGATCTTTTCCGTTTTACAGGTGACTTGTTATAAAGTAGGAAAACTTATTAGTACGAACTTTCGAAGCAATTAGTTATTACGTTTACTTAGACCTCTGTCTTACAATAATTATTAAGATTATCAAAGTTGGGCGGGTCGATACATACCCTTGGCCCGGATCTGTCTGCTACCTTAATACCCTCACATAACTACTGTTATGATATAGACGGAATTTAGTTAAAGGCGTTTACATTCCGTGAATGT
Organism: Plusia festucae; assembly: GCA_950381575.1. Taxonomy (NCBI): domain Eukaryota; kingdom Metazoa; phylum Arthropoda; class Insecta; order Lepidoptera; family Noctuidae; genus Plusia; species Plusia festucae. The sequence goes on from OX494435.1 coordinate 15,998,038, forward strand.
TGGTTATGGAGTGTTTAGAGAATACGACTTGACGGGGTTATGGATTAAGATGTAGGATTTGGGGTCCTCTCACTGTATACCTACACGTATTTAACAAGTCCTCTTATGATAAGGTATTACCAAAGCTTACACAATAATCGTTATTTTAAGTCTTTCATTGTCATTGACGGATTTGTGACAAATGAAAATAACAAAATTCACATGGAACTCCTAACATTTGGATAACACTTGTACAATCTAATTAAATTCATTATGGAGCTTCTATCGTGTCTACGATTGGATCACATTAATATTCACCAAATCTATTCGTATGTTGATGAAATAAAGGTGTAACTTATTTACAAACGAACATGAAAATCTTACCATGCTTGTCTCTACACCACCCTTGGTTGACTGGTAGAGAATGCCTAAGGCATTAAGTCCGCCATTGTACTTTGTTTTTATAACTGTGCATAAAGTTTAAATAAATAAATAAATAAAATCTTTAAAAACATTGAAATCAACCCTATAGCACTAAAAACTGAAATCGTAAATATATTGTCTCCATAAACAGTGAACATTCACATAAATATGAGCTTTTAGGATCGCGTCGTAGGCAGTAAACGTCTCGAAACTTGTTCGCGGGCTTCAAACAGAATAACTTAGAACTCAAAACTCGATTAGTTTCAGCGACTCGACGCGTGTTTATGTACCGGGCTACATATTGGGCACGTACCTATAATATATAGTGGAATGTAGGTACTCTACCTGATGAAATTAAATCATATTTGGCCTTACGGTAAAGGCACATTAAATTATACCTACTGTTATTTCGTAAATAGAGATGATTTTTGAAATTAAAAAAATCAATCCCATAAGTTGACTAGGATCAATTTTTTTTTTTGAAAAAGGTGATTGGCTGATTTAATTACGAATTACTCTATAATTAATAAGGAAGGGTCACCTTTCAATAATTTGAAAATTGTTATGGAAAGTCTAATTTGGGCATCGGACTTGCGATCATGTAGTCGCGGATTCGAATCCCACCCATTGGATTACCGACGTGAACTCACTAGACGACGGTAACACAAGCGTTTAGCTTACCACGAGGGGTTAACAAGAATACTAGTAATGTGTGACCAATATGGCTAGTCAATCAATTTTCTTTGATATTTAGGTGTAAGTATGTACACGTATGTATAATCCTTAGGTTGTGTAATAATAAAACCGTAGAAAATGCTTCTAGTGTGTTAGGTAGAGCAGTTGTTTCAGTAGATGCATTACCGTCGGTGCTGTCAGATCATTCCTGTGCATCCACTGCTAGTCTGACGTGTATTGAACGTGATATATGGAATACAGGAGCGAGTGTGTTATGTAGCTATGTCTGTCTTTTGACAAAAAATATGAATAGAAGGTGTTCTGTTGAATGTATTCTGTTGCTGTGATGAAAGTCGGACATTTAGCGGAAATTAGGAGGTCAACTATGGATCATACTTATTGCCTGACTGTATTTCTGTACAAAAATGGATACCGTATGCTTGAGATTAAGGTATTTATTTGTATGTGACAGACACAAATTCCTGTTTTTAATTATTACAAAAATCTGGTTTTTTTTCGTTAGGTAAAATTATATAGGATTGTATATTCAGTGCCAGTATAAGTTTTAATAGTCTCAATAAGTCAGGTCTAGGGTAATACTAAGGTAATCAACGACTGTGTACATCAGTTTACGCTGTGTTGTAATTACATTAGATCTTGACATAAGTGCTAGGTATGATTATATTCTATTTCAGGTTATTACCAGTGCGTCAACGGAAATCCTAGCTAATTTCCATGTGAATGACAATGACTAACTTACCGTGTGAGGTGTTAAATGGTCATACTAACTCACCTGATGAGCTGATTGAGTCGTTTTAAAGGAAAGTTTTTCATTTTAGAAACGGATGTCGTTATCATAATCGATTGCAACATATGATTGCAAATCTGCACCAATGTCCTACAGCGAAAGAGTTTAAATGCGCTATTCTCTGTAACTGCCAGTCGGGTGCAAAAAGTATTCATCAGCTGAAAGATTGAAATTGTAAAGATTCAGAGATCCATGCAGAACATAAAAAAAACCCATGAAATAGGGGGACAGCTAGTTAACGATAAAATGATGTACACCTTTATTATGATACTCGGTAATTAAGCTATTAGTGAAATATATTTTGATCCAGGATTTGATAGTTTTGACAGTAAACTTTGAAACATGATATGTCAGGACACGCAACCGTTCATTCCTTCTAACGATTTATAATAGGTACCATTATACCAGGATAAAGGAACAAATATTTTTTGACAAATCTTTTCAGCTAAACCTGAACCCGAAAGTCTTACATCAAAAGCCATGTTATCAAGATCCGTAGAAACGGAAGGGCATATGGGGGTTGGTCACTTGTTGGGGCGGACCGGCCCGGCACCGGCCGAGTGCGTCCGGCGGAAGCCGGCGGCTGGCCGGCCCCTTCCTTCCCTTGCTTGTTCTCTTTAATTTATGTCCTACGTAAAGCCAGTCGATTGTGCTGCTTTGATTTCTGAATTAAGCATTTTTAGACACATTGTCCGAGTGTAATAAGAAAATTTTGTGTTTAATTGGGAGCCTTGGGGTTGGCAGACGTGTTTATTGAAAGATAATCAGCTCTGGAGCTACCAGTTAATTAAGTTGCACGTAAACTAATAGTATGGCTATGTATTGAAGAACTCCACGGTAAATAATTTTAAATTGCATGGAGATTTCGTCGTTATTGTCATAATACTCATTTTTACGTTTTTCTTGCTAGAATGCTAAAATGTACCTATATTTTCAGATTAGTGTTTAATTTTTTTTTTTTTTTGCCGTTGTCTGTTTGTTTGCTTTGCAGTCGACAGAGACTTGAAAGGTGTTCGACCAATCAAAATATTTCAAACGAGTATTAGCTTTTTGTGCTCAACATTCACACAATGACCGCTAATTGGTGAGAAAACCGCTGTAGCTTGCCAATCTATTCGGAGATCACAGTTTCGTAACAAAAGCCAAGAAAAGCCACCTTGTACGTAATTAATAAATATAAACACATTATATTTAATATTATGTTTTTTGTTAAGTACCTACAAGCGTTCCACTCCATGAATTTTTATGAACGCCAAAGCATTCATTTTTTATAACTCTAATTATATGAATCTAGAATTTATTAACAGAAAGTTTTTTTTGAGAGTTTTGAAATAATAGGATGTTTACAGTTTAACTTACTGGTTACAACTATGTAAATATGTGATAAGTAGGTGTTCACAAACATGCACCACACTGAAACTTTCACCAGCCAATAAAAGTTTTTGTTTTCAATTCACTTATAATTAAATCGTCACATTACAATTTGTGCCTATTTGGGCTCTAGCGGATGGCTACACGATTTAATTTTACTGTAACTTTACATTGTAAAGTATTCCCTATAATGTTTAAATCCAAAAACATTATTTTTGAAGTATAATTCTGGTTTGTTTAAGTAATTCTATTTTTAAGGCTGTTTTTTTTTACCTCGATGCAGAATGGCGTCTCATATTAATACCTTGAAATAAAAACAAAACTTGTTTATTTAAATTATTATATCTAGTGGTTATTACAAAAACTATGATTAAGATATCTTTTTGGCAATCTTAATTAAGAGCTACCTAAACATAGAAAAGCGAGAACCATTGTCGGCTAAATATCTTAATTTTTGGACACGTTTTGTATTTTCGTAATACTTATTTTAAACATAGCATATTTATTTTAAACACGCAACACATGAAAAATCACAAAAATAAATACATTTTATAGTTGCCTTGTAGGAAGTGACACCCTAGTGCTTAGTGAGTAATAAACAATCTAAATCATGTAACACTGCATTTCCAATACGTCAATAAATGTATTCAAGCGAAAACTTAGGGTACAGTACAAGCCAGAATAAGTGTAACACTGAAAAAGAATCAAAGTTCATCACGATCGCATTACTTGGTAGTGTCGCCCCTACAGGGGGCGTATGTCGGCGGTCAAGTGTTGCTCCAATATAGATTGATAACGCCCCGGATTTACACCGGCTTCCTGTTATCTGGTGTAGTGTCATACAGTTCTTTTATTTGCAGTTTCGAGCTTGTGTGTACAAGGGGTGGGAAGTAACAGATATGTTGGTGGTATTGATATGGAGGTTAAGTTCAAACCCTATATCAAGAAGCGAGTAAAATTATTAGTAATCGAGTAATTGTTCATTAAATCTTCTATGTAGGTAGGTACTGCAACCACGAGCCCTAAAATATCATAATAATATTATAAGATAACATATCTATACAATATAAAAATGAAACCCGTTTTCCGTTGTCACGACATAGCTTGAAAACGGCTTGACCGATTTGGCTGATTTTGATCTTGAAATGTTTGTGGAAGTCCAGGGAAGGTTTAAAAGGTGTAAAACATAAATAATAAGTAAAAAAAAAAAAGTCTATTCCTAAACTCGGGAATTAAGTACCTTAATTAATTTACTTTTGACAGAACGAAGTCTGTCCGGGCAGCTAGTATATTATACAAAAATATCAATAAGATCAGGATTTGAGTTCTTCCTTGAAGAAGACCATTAAAATTTGAGTGATTAATTACAATTTAAGTTGTCATTTTTGTCTTTCTCAAATTACGCAAAAAATAAAACGAATAGTGCCTTGACTTTTCTTCATTACGAATGATCTTTCCTAAGTTAACTTCGAGCTGAACGTTTAAGTCAATCTTATCACATCATAAAGACCTCCCTTACTCCCTTGCTCATATAAACAGTGTTGGTCATGCAGTTACGCAGCAGTTTGGATTGATAAGGCTGGACTCTTGACACCGACCTCTTGTAATCTCCACACTCTTTAGCTTTAGCTTTAGTAGGTCATTCAGTAGGGCGATCATTTTCTTTTATGGTAGATTTTTTCCCTAGTCAGGGATGTTACGTTTTGTTTGGTATTGGTATTTAGCGATAGGATCACGTAAGCTATTGTTTGGTTTACTTCGCATTTACCGTCGGTACTTAATTTCTGGGAATTCTGTTTAAAAGTTGAACAGTTATTATATTATTGGTGTCTCATCGGATTTTCACCTCAAATGAAAAGGACATTTTGGAACTAAAAAGTTTTTTCATGCCATGGAGATAATTTTGCAACACGGGAATTTAATTCAATGTCTCTATAAAAAACATCTTTATTTAGAGCTATGCAATTCACACGAAAATTAAATTCCATACTGTCAGTTGATTGAGATTATCGTCACTTTTAGGGTTTTTTTTTGTAAAATATCGAAGAATGTCAGCGAAAAATAAAATGTTTTCAAAATCCTGTCCCATTAACAGAGGGCTGGGATCAGCAGAAGTAGTATGTTCAGAGTATTTAGCCGAGGACGGCGTATCGGGCGACATATCGGGCCAGAGTCCTCAGTCGTTTACTGCCGTTTAAGTGCCCCCACTTACTTCCCTTAGATTTTCCCAACGGGTGAGTTCATTTGGAACGTAGATGTGGATATTACTGGATAAGAGACTACACATTTTCTATTTAATCAAAAATCAATAAGACAACATCACCGATCGATAAGGATCATTATCTCAAACTGCATGATTTAGATTAGATACTTAAGCATAAACTTGAATATTTTAATTGAACAGAAAGATTCAATTCAAGTATAAGCATTAAGTGTCCTGTTTGTTGCTTGGTCTTTAGCTTTAATTTCAACTATTCTATGACTGGCCTGTTGATATAGTGGTTAGTAACCCTGATTGATAAGCCAGAGGTCGTGGATTTGATTCCCACCCAGGACAAATCTTTTTGTGATGAGCACGATCATTTGTTCCGTGTCTGGGTGTAATTTATTTAAAATATGTATGAAATTAGGTGTTGTGTGTGTGAGATGCCAATAAATTATTATTATTATTTTAAACGATCGCATCTAGAAACACCTAATTCCTTGTAGTTCATTCCAATGAGGGATCCAGAGTCCACTAGAGAACTTACGCGTAAGATCACTCGAAGGCTCACACGACGCAATACCCGTTTTATGAACCATCGCCACGTATCTGAACATCAGGGGATGAGACGATCAGTTAACGGTTTATTTCGACTCACTCACATAGTTGCTGACGTTGCTGAAAAAAACGGGCCAAATTCTTCGGATATATCAAAGTCTGTCGACAACAGTCCTCACTTAATAAAAAGTACCTGGATCACCGAGCTTTGCTCGTTTTTTTTTGGTAGTGTGTTTTTAGAAATAATATTTATATACGAATTACATACTGATAAAATGAGAAAGTATGAATAATATTTTTCGATCTTACGGACAAAAAAAAAGTATGGCTCAGTCACTCCTTCATAGCTAATACCCGACCAAACCATCACTGAAGTCGGATAATGCCCACGTTGCACTTTGTCAACTAATGTGGAAGCTTTTTTAGAGCGGTGAGCATAAATACGGTAATTTTGTTTGTTAAAATGTTTGTTAAATTGTAAAAAAAATCTCTTCCGTAAAAATTTTCTGTGACCTCTTTTTGCGTACCGCATTAATAGTTGTTTCGATTTTACCACCCTACTCTTTTTTTTATAGGCTGCAAGTCCTAAGTCATCTTTTAGAATACGCGACATGGTTCTAGGTGTTATCATCGTCATCTCCCAAGATAAAATATTTTGCTTTCGGACAGGATTTCTTCGAATTCTTTCCCACCTTCGAATTCTTTGACCACCATGTTCGTACGAATACTACGTGGAAGGCCTGATCTTTTTCTGTCACAAACTGAGGAGGTCGCATTATACATATTAATTTCCGGGAACACAAACATTTTACTAATAGTCTAATACCAAGCGTAACTATGGAGAGTTTTAAAAATTGCATTTGGCTCCAAACCTACTTTGTGTAATGCAATCACAGCGATTCGGTCCCCTTTATCACCTCACTCCATCTTAATATCGCAAAATATTGTAGAATGTATTGGTATGATATAAAGACTGTGGTATTGGCGCCAAAATGAGAAAATACAATGAACAATCATATAAATGACAGATTCCAAATTCAAATGTTTTGTTTATTTTTAATTGTAAAAGTATTTATGGCCAGACTAAATTGCTCGTTTAAAGATATAAAATTACTGAAAACACGGATAAAACGACATTTTCTGGAAATGAATCCTAGCTAGATCGATTTATCGCCCCCGAAACTCCCTGCATACAAAATTTCATGAAAATCGTTGGAGCCGTTTCCGAGATTCGGATTATATATATACAAGAATTGCTCGTTTAAAGATATAAGATAATATGCCAATTTAAGCGATAGGGAATATATATAGGGAATCGTAAAGATTATCTATAATTGTACAATGTACTTATCTTCAATAGGAATTATAAATTCATAAAATCTAAGTTTAACCTGTAAAGCCACAAAAGTTTTTATTAAGTGGACAGTCGGCGTGCTATCAATGATCGCGTTTCACATAAAACACTTCACGCAACAATGTCGCTATTAACGCTGCGCATACGCATCGCTGTTACGCACCGCGCTCACAAATTAGATCGAGTAATTACGTTATGCGGTAAATTTAATTTGATTGAGGAAGTTGGGATCACGCGGTAATTGTCACCTTATTGGTGGGTGTTGGTTATTGTCACGGTTTAATTTAATGGAGCTTTTTTAACTGCAATTTTTTCTCACATCAGTTTATGTTTTGGATCTTGGAGCTTACTTGTTACTACTATTTTATAATAGGAGCATTTGTAAGATAAAGTTTAAAAAATATGTGTATCATCTTACTAAAGAACAGTGTCCGTCGTCTACGATAATTTAGGCATTGCACAGCACGTCCACATTAAGATGCAATAAATCGCAACGCGGGCTGTTGTTGCGTATGCATCGATACTAGTCGTCGTTCACGACTCGTTCACCGCGGGCACATTAAACCCGCGGACAATCGCGCACCACTCACAGAGGTGCCGATAGCTTATAAAACCATACACGAGAGACCAACTAAAAAGACCTACTTTTGTTTTCCCTTTACGCGGCACATTTTGTCATTATTCGTGGCACGTGGTCGCGAATATATAATGTTTTATTATTAGAGGTTACGACTTCACGCCTTTAGCGGCGCACTCCGACTGATAATACTTTCATTTGTTCCGAGAAGCAGTTATCTGCGTTGGCACCGTGTGTGCAGTTTCGTTTGTCCGCAACTTTACAGACGATAAACGTTGCATTGAAATAGTCGCGTAAACACGTCGCGGTATCGCAAGCCTGTTTACTGCCTACATACGTGTCTACTAATTGCTTACTCTTGTATTACAAATTCTGATTTTATTCCTCACTTTTATGTCACTGAAATCCTGTGTAAAACTAGGAAGTCATATTATCCTCAGTTAACATGTATAACAATGAGTGTAGATATCTTAAATGTTTTCTCGTGATAGAGACGTACTTGATTTTATAGAACTGAGTCTACCTCAATGAAACTATACTTGAAAATAGCTTTAAAAAGTTTGATCTATTGTTATTGGTCTTGTAACTATTTTACTGCATTAGATTATTGGAACCATAGTAGCAAGTACATTGACAGTGTTTGAGCCAAATAAAGAATTTTTGATTTTGATTTGATTTTGAAACAAGTATAATGCAAGTACATTGACAATCTATAATGCAACCAAAAGTCCATTGTAATTGTCTCCTCACAATGGCCGTAACGATGCGACAAAAGTCCAACAAAAAGTTAAACTTTAAACGTTTAATTTGGGCATTACACGCGGTTTTTGATGGAGAAGATTAGCATCAATCATTCGGCGTCAATCGTTTGTTGAGCGCAAGCGGAGCGAGGAGCAAATCATAGTGTTGGCGCGTCACTCTGACACCCACATCCCGGCGCGGGGTCGCTGTCGGCGTCGCAGACGGGAGAGTAGGCATAATGTGGTGTTTAGATTGTGGACTCATAATGTGACACGAGTTCCTAATTATTTTACTTGCGTAATTATAAAGAAAATGGACTGGATAAAATTAAGTAGCAAACGGATTAATGAATAATATAGGTACTAATGTTCAAACACGATTTTTTTTTCTCGTTCCTATGCCATTCATGCCTATGCTGCTGGTCAAAGACTCCTTTTATATTTTAGTTATTTGTCATTAACCAGCTTTTGCAATACACTCTATGGAGCACACTTGTATAGCGATTAAAGAAGACTTACAGTACATAATATTATACTGCTGACTCATTTATCGATATTATTTGTGTATTGTCATTTCTGCGTATATTAATCAGTGGTTGCGCCGGCGCAAGTCAGCACGCAGTGGGAGACGTCGACAATGCACAGGAAGTGTCGACCAAACCGAATCACACGCGCGGACATGCCACTAATTTTATTATTTATACTCTCCCTTACCATTGTTCCAGCGACATGAACAATTTTATTGCTTTGTTGGTACAATAAGGTCTCGGGACTGTATAATGTGGCTGTATGGGTATCATCACGTCTGTGTCTCAAAGGGATAGGAAGAGGTCAACTTCTTACTACACTCTGTTCATTGTAACGATGATGATGGCACCATGCGAAACGTTGGGAACTCCCAAGATTTTACAAACATAAGGTAACCTAAGTACATCAAAATTTACTTTCGTAAATACTTCTTGTAATACTCGTAGTAGGCAACATAAACAGTCCACACTTTAGAGCAAAATCAGCCTGTAAATAAAACAATGAATTTCAAATATGTAGCTGGCAATAACATTTATCTAGTCGTAAACAAATTCGATTATACAACATCATCAAAACATTATTGCGTACGTCACAGTGCAATATCTTCGCAGCCCACGTTTGAAAAGCAATTTCAGCACAAAACGAATTGCGTACAAAGGGTCCAGCGATAGAACTGTCGAGTATTCTCCGAAGACAGCAGGCGCGCCTTATCGCGGCTGTAAATCAATATATGATTACAAATTTAATGCTACTGTTGGACTATAAATCAGAGATTTTAAATTACGAGGTACAAGCGACGTATCACGACGCGTGAGGCCCCCTAGTGCTGCGCCGTTGTGTCGACACTCGATAAATCCGGCCGCGGACCTTGCGTGTTAGGGACGCACTTATAAATAGAATCGAACCTGTTATAATTGTTTGATATTGATAAATCATTGAGCTGCAACTGTGGTGTTAAATTGAAAATTACTCAAATGTTCAATTCATTATTTTTTATGGGAATATTTTTGTTGATTTATTTGCATATTTTCTAAATGAGAGGGTTGTTGCACTTTTCTTATTAATAATTATTATATTGTTGTAAATACAATGCGCAATGAAATTTGCAAAATAAGAATAAAAAATATTTTTTAAAATTAATTCAGTTGTCAGGTTTTTTCTACAGAGCATTAAAATAATTATATCGCTTATTCAGCAAATAAACATTTTTTTCTGGGAAAATCTTGTCTTATTTATACCTACTTATTTTACCATAAAAAATAATTACCTATCCTTCTTTTTGTAATATTCAAGAATTTCTTATTTCGGTACCAAACTACAATAGTACAAAATTGAAATAAATTGAATTCTATCGATATGTATTCGTCAATCGCTAGCGACGATATCTGTCAGCAATATTTGCGCGTCACGATGATGTAGTGCGCACAATATGCACCTCTGTTCACGACTGTACCGTTTATGTGTCTAGTGTCTACCATGTTACCACGCGGTGTGTTCCGATTTATACCTTATCCTATCTTATCGATCGGTGTTGTCGAACTAACACTATCACATCTATTTAGGCAATTTAGAAGGACAAAATTTGGAATAGAAATGTTTGTTGTGGTTATAAGGACGACTTGAAGATGATTTTTTTTAATTTATAAATAAATGACTCCACTCGACTCCTAGGGGTTTTATAAAGGCTAATAAAAAATACCTTATCATAGCTTGGAAATACAAGACGGTTCTGTGAATCTACGGTACTTTGCATTGCAAAACATTTACACTTATTTTGTTTCCATCCCATGTTCATGTAACACCTTGAATCGACTTGATCGGTAAAACTCGAGTACAATCATATCAGTTGACCGCAAAATTTCGGCACATTGAATGAATAAATGAAAACATAAACGAGGGGCAAGTCATAGGCAGAAGCTAGTATCCTATACAGTAGCTAATCCTTCAGCGAACTCCATAATGCACTGACATATTTATAAGCTTACACGTATTAAACAAAGAGCAGTTAAGTGAGCCGTAAAATTATTGTTTTAACGTATTAACATTGTGGGTAGGCAGCAATTACGGGCAGTCCATCACGGATGACGGCCCGACATGGTGGTTAAAAGTTAATACACTTAGTACCGACCTCGGTAACACTGCCTTTATGTAACCAACTTAATTCTATGTTACAGTTTTTAATTTATTAAGTTGTGGGTAAATAGTTTAATTTGCCACATGACATGTTCCCAATGGTATAGGTGTAGCTGCGGGTACACAGTGTTAGTACACAGGGTAGCTAGGCACTAAAGTAACGTACCTACAACGCAAGCAAAATATTATATTCCAAAATAAAGTAGTTGACTTATAGTTTACTCTCAAAAAGCTTCTACATTTTCAGGATGTAGGTATAAAAATACAATACCGGCCTATAAATGACCCATTGCTGCGCACAGGCCTTTTCCTAAATAGAGAAGGAATGAGCATTGATCACCACGCTTGCTCATTGCGGGTTACCGATTTTTGATTAAAATTTTTGGAATCTAGGTTTCCTCACGATGTTTTCCTTCACCGTTTGTCAATGGTGTCTTAGAATAATTGAGAAAGTACATATAACTTTGAAAAAGTCACATTGGTACTTAACCGGGTTCGAACCCGCAACCACGCATACGAATCCGGTCTTTGAACCGCTAGGCCACCACGACGATGTATAAGAAAAGTACAATAAATAGTGGCTATATTATAAGGTACTAAATAAGCACAACTCGCTTCGGATGTATTATAATTCAAAATTTACAGACAGTTAATGATTCCAACCTAAACTATAAAAATATCTTATACCAATCATTTTTAGTTCTAATAAATTCGTCGCCGGTGATATCTCATCGGATCCCGATAACACGCGATTGTAGCCGAATGGACCCGAAGATTGATACGAAGTCGCAGAATTAATTGGGTGAAAGGGAATCCTCACGGAATATTAATTTGTGAATTATAAGAATATTTATTTTGATCGAACACTCTTATTCCGTGTATTGATCGCTTGTTAAATGGCATTTTTGATAAACGAGGCTCAATTTCTTAAAATATTTTAATCTGAATGAAGATTTAAAGTTTTACGCTTTTTAAACTCATAACGTTATAAATATACGTGATATATTCGCATAATGACTTTTAAATTTTATAGAAAACTAACAATTGAAGAATCTAGCCTGCAATTATTGAAATTAAGTTTCTTTATTGTTTTTCACAGAAAAAACATGATAACTTTTGGTTGATACATAGTTATTGATTATAATTATTATTTATGTCCAGGAAGAATTTAGGTAAATTTAGCCTCTTGGTCAAATACTTATAATTTTGTTTTTGGCATACCAACATTAAGCTTAAAAAATATTGCATAGGATAGTGCAACCAGTATTATTATTCTTCTTTACTGAACAGATGGTGGTCGGACAAATGACACAAGTAATCCGTCAGTATCAAGAAATCAGATGGTCGAAGTTAAATTAAAATAGCGATGGCCACTGTGTATTATGTAGCCAAACACTTAGTAGGGAGCGATTTCGTCGGCTTAAATCATCGCGCGCCCGCGGCAGCGACAATTTGTACGCGTCCTGCGCATTACAGAGACGGCTATTTATCCACAACCCACTTTCCGCGAGAATCAATCATTGCTTTAATACAAAAATCATTGACATTTCCCTGTGATGTACAAGTAAACGATGTGTTCATCGCAACGAGAAAGCAACATGAATTATATCAGATAATCGGTCGAAATTTCGCAGGAGATTGAGAAAAGGTTAAGCTCAAATTAATTTTTGATTTATGAATGCCAATTTTCCCTTCAATACAGTTTTGTTAACGGTTGCATGTTCTGACGCTGGGAGTCATCAGCTGGGCTTATTGATAACTGCACTTTCTGCATTGCCTGGAAATTTCGCAATCACTGTGTGCTCATGTGGAAAATGATAAACTGCTGCTCCCATTTTGAAGCCATATATTTATTTTCATGAATATTTGTTGGCAGCTTTACTGATACTGATTACTGCTTGTAAAGTGCATATACAATAAATCTGTACTGTCTCAAGAAATACTTTTACTGGGTTAACATCTGCTGACACACCATCCCAACGCTTGTAACATAAAACATTGTCTACACAAAAACAAGGGCTGTCAAATAGGAACAATAAGATTTAAAAGCGAGAAACACGTCGCCGCGTCCGGGGACCGGGCACGGGCGCGGCACCACACCACTAATGACTTAGCGAAACCAACCAGCTCCTTCCAAAATTAAACAAGGTAAAAAAGCGAACAAACGATCGATCACCGTTCCTCTCAAACAAAACACAGAAAAAACCACGTGAAACGATGTATGGAACAAATTAAAAGCTCAGCATGAGGCGTCCTGCCCCACGATACACGGCTCAGGGCAAATATTAAAGCTGTCAGTTTTGTGTAATTTGAAGGCTCGTTTTCGACTTATAAGTTATGTTATTGAATGTTTTCGGGGCATGTGCGCGCGCGCCGTGTGAACCGTCTCGACGCGTAATGAACTCCGAGTAAACACGAGAAAGTCCCTTTTATTTTATTAGAAAATTGAAATAGTATCGATACAATCAGTGTCTTTTACGATACCCGATGACCCCTATAAATACCTCTAAGTAGCTCTTTAAACACACACCGATATTCAATCCGTACTTAAGTATTTGTTCATCTGATCGTTTCCAAACTATGGTACGCAATAAAAATACCATATGAATTAGCTGTCATATTCTAAAATACCATTACGATAAAACTGTAAAGGTTGCTAATAAAATGTTGGAAATGATTGCCGATGCCCTGACAACTCCATTACTAGATATGACGCTAATAACGGACGCGGCGACGTCCGCCGCTCATTTGCCAAATTGGACTCAATTATCGAAGTCAATTTTGAGATAGTCGCAGATGGAGAGATAGTTGGCGTCAGGTGTGGGTGTGTGCTGGTGCAGCCTTCTCCTTACATACGAACAGTTTTTCAATACAAAGGCAATAAAAAGCCGCTAGTCACGCACTAAATGCCTCCCCGACTCGACTCACGAGCCGTCGGCCAAAAGAAACAAACAAAATTGTTAGAAGCGCACAATCATTCACCCACAAAATTATTTTCGCTTCGTAACACGTGTCAAATTTCAATTTTACTAACGTCGAAATTAACAGTGGGCGTAAACAGATTATTGATATTGTAGGCGATAAAAAAGTAATCGATGATCGCATAGAGCGCTCTCTTATTGTTATGAAAAAAGCAGCTATTGTTAGGTGTTTAGAGGAATGATTTTTTCTTGACTTCGATTAAATGGACTCTAGATTTGTCGAAAAAAGTGACTTCATCAATCAGGGACGGTGTTATTGGGTACAATGGTGATTCTCACAATCGCCACGTGTAATCTGCTGATTCTCAGAACATCTCACAATTTTTCACTTCTTAAATGAGATCAAATTGAGTGACTTTCCGAATCTACGATTGTTGTAGTTTGGTGCGATTCTATCAGTTAAAAATTGGTTTCTTTTTAAGGCAGGTTGGTGTGATTATTCTTAGGATGTTTCACATAATTTCTAGATGTTTATCAGAAGAAAATAATAGGATTGATTGCGACCGTGCCCAAATGTAACAAATTGCGTGTCTATCATACCTACTACTAATAAAAATCTGTCACTACAATCAGCTTTCTGTGTATACTGAATAAATAGTAAGATTGATAACTATATTAATTATATTTTAAACTTAAATTACATGTTTATCATGCTTCATCATTATCATACCATCCTTGGACCCCAAAGAGTTAAAGAGTTAAATTTTACTTCATTCAACATGAATAAAAAATTGTTTCAATTAAATATAAAATATAAAAAAGGAACTTTAAAGCAATATTTGAGTAAGAAACTGCTTCAAGATGAATGTGCAACTGTAGACGACGAGACATGCGTGCAGACAAACACACGACAATGTCCCGCAAAACGTTATTAATTTTAATTAAAGCCTTCGTTAAGTTTGATTAATTGAGACGACGTCCGTAAGTACAGCCAGCCAGGCAGAGTAATCGTTCATTGTGTAGTCTCATTGGATTTATCGATAATTTTGTTGTTCGATTGTTCAATTTACAGTTTCTGACAAATTTGCATTGGAATATCGCATTTTTGTTATAATTTTCATTTGTTCTGAGTATTGGGCAATTTGCTTGCACTACTTTACTACTTACAATCATATCTGCTTTTTCCCTTTGGAATTGCAATAAAGCCGTTAAGCTAGGTAAACTTTTTGCCTCCTTAGAATGTAATTAAATATGGTTAGAGTTAATATAAAGGACTATAAACAAGCAAGTAATTATCTAAATAGATCGTAACTTCCCTGTAGAGGCTTTAACTGCTACATTTACGCAAATAGTGGCGAGATACTGTTGTCAATGGACACTAATAGCCGTTATTACACTATCTTGTCATTTGCATTCTTATCTAAGTAATAGACGTATACGTATTTAAAACTGTTTGCATTATTCTTCAGCAAATTGTTCAAAACAATTTATGTTTCGACTTTAACATTCTTAAATAAAAAAAATTACATGAACTTTTAAACTATTGAAGGTTAAAGCTTTATAATTATACAGTTCCCATTTCTTTTATATACACCCTCAATATTTCTAAAATGTCGGCCAAATCAAATTAAATATTTGCTCAACTACAATACTCTATTTAAACACGAAACTGCATCGTTTTTTCACCACAATTGTTCCCCTCCCGTAATAATGTTCTAATCATAGGTTTGACACCCCGATACCCTTACTTATAAACCTATCACACATTAAAACTATTGTTGCAAAACCAATGCTGCTTTGGATGTTATTTCTTAGGTTAGGTCCGCAACATTACGCGTAATGTATGACACCTTTTGCGACGACTTCGAGTTGACTTATTGCAAGGCCTCAGGGCGTAGACCAGAAAAGCCAGTGTTGAAAGCCGAGGCTGCTAATACGAGGATTGTGGGGTAGGCAGGGATAATTACAGCAAATGTGCCGCGTTTGTGTTCACAATACTAGGTTATCTGAAGCGTGCTGTTCTTACAAGAAAATAAGCTTTATCGTGAATAGGAACTATCATTTTTCATTAGCTTTAAGGTATAAGCAATGTAAACTTGTAGGGTAAGTTTAATTTTGTGATCTAGGGTTAATGAATTTACTTGACCAGGCCTTATACATATTTATCTTCACCTGCGCCTGTTTCTTCTATAATCAGTTTAGATAAATTTTAATGTATCAGCAGGCTAGGCTTCATTTCTATTTTACTTAAAAACAGCCGTTTTTACATTGAGACTATAATAGTAATCTTCAAAGGACAAACTTAATCCTTTGTTAAACATATTTCTTATTCATCAGGCAAGTTAATTTTTACCAGAGATATATTTTTTCTTTTATAAAATATGTAGTAGCTTAATTGAAGTGGGTTTTCTTCAATTAAATTTACACTTTTTCAGACGGAATATTTTGTTCAATCAGCATTTTTTCACTTCTTTCCATAAGCTTAACGTTAAAGAGAAAAGTGATTACGTTTAATCATAAGACTAGCCACTAACCTAATAACGACGCCTGTTTAATTGCCAACGAGACCAGACTTCCTCTCAATTATAATTCATAAAAATTAATCCATAGGTACATTGCTTCATCATTGTCATAACAATTGTCGATTTTTTCCGAGTCGAGGCAGGATGCGCGTGCGCCTACGCCGTACATTAGCATACCGCACGGGGCGCGGGTGTGGCTGTATTAATCACGGCCCGCTCGTGCCAGCGATTGTGAATGATTATGGATTTGTTTAGGGTGCTTTTGTGTAATAAGATTGTGCCTACAGGATGTTGTCATCTGTGAAGGAGTTTTAACTTATTCCAACTCGGTCAATCCATACGGCAAAGCGTAGATTCATACCTCAATCCTTCATCAGCATGATAATCTATTTGAACTGTTTGGCTTTTCAACATTTTACGGATGTATTATGATGATGAGTTAGTATAAAATTAAGGGAAAAGCAGATTATCGAGAATATTTATTACACAAGACACCTAATTATTATTAATTATTAATGGGATCTCAAACGAAGGATACACACAGTTACAGATAATAATATGCTATGAAAAAGACAATTACAGATTTGCTCCTCCACTTACGGGTGATCAAAGAATTTACTGAAAAACTAGGTAACTAAATAGTTTGAAAAAAGAAAACAAAAACTAGAATATGATAAACTATAGGAAATTATATGCAGTTAGATGTTATTACAAACACTTTTCAGTTCTTTTTTGTAGTTTGAGAGTGCACGTAAGATATCTAGGTTTTTGTGTTTACACCATACGTTGTATTGCCCATAGAGTATTGGAAGAACAGAATAGTGTCTGAGTTTTGTTTTTGAGCCTGGTATGTGGATAAAATTATATCAGCAGTTTTTTAAGAATATTGAATAGGTTATATTCATTAACCTATTTTTTTATTTCAGGAATATTTCATTGGTCAACTGGTATTCCATATAACATAGGCATCACGTATCGACAATATATGTATAATGGCACAATTAAGTTATTGCGAAAATCTACAATGCCGCATCCCGTCTTCTTTTATTCTTTGTCGAGCAATGTTAACGTCGATTCATTTGAAATATTAAAGAATGTAATCAAAAGCTGTATACCACCTTATATCAATACTATTGTTTAAAGTACGTTATGACATTATAACGTACTTTAAACAATGATAAGATACGATCGCGTATGTTGTTTTCGTATTTGTTAATTGCACAAAAAGACTGACAATCGAAACATATTCTCTGCCAGAAGTAAACATTTCAAAGACATACAAAAAAAATATTACACATGACGACCCTAGTTCATTATAGTAAGTACTTATAACTTATGAATGAGCGCCCATACATTGGATCTCATTCAAACATCAAATCACTATCAAAGACATGAATGGTGGAGTTCGTGAATGAGAGACATGAAAGACTGTTGATGTACGCATCATGCGCTATATAACACTAACATGCATTTTCGCTACTTCAATAGAAGCCGATATTCAAATTTAACCCTTATATAGATAGAAATAGGAATCTGTATTCGATTTTTCAATCGCATCCAATAAATTTGTTGACGTATGAGATGCAAACGATAGTCCAGCGTAACATTCTGAAATGCTTCTTAAGCTGATGGCATAAAGTATGAAATAAATAAAGATTATGAATGATTTGTATGTGTCAAATATGTCAAGTCATCAAAATATGTACTGGGTGATGAAGATGATGTCTGATACGGACTTACAACGGTTACAATAGGCGTTGGAAATCGATTTGAGATCTTCTGATTAAAGAAAGTGTTATAGGATTGTATCGATTGAAATATTGGAATTATTACAAGCTCTTAAGCTGGTGAGGTGTAGGGAATTGATTGATTTAGATCTAAGTCTAGTAACGTAATAAAAGATTTATTCTTACTTGTGTTTTGCTTGAGTCATTGTTGGATCAAAATAACATCCTACTGAACTAAGTTTGAAGTAATATTGAGAATATTTTACTGTACCTAGTTGTTTAATATAAACTTTGATAATAAAAATAACAGATCATAATTGCGGCAAAAATATGCGATCCTCCTCTGATGGGTCTGACATTAAAACAATTCTTTAGAGCCCTTTCATACCTTTACAGACTCATTGTTTATCGATCTCGCGGGCGTTTATTAGTTAAATTTAAGGGCTATTATGTTATCGGCGGTTTCGTCGTCGACAGATCTTTGTTCCCGTAAGCACACAGGAACAATACGGTCGCGTCTTGTGCGGCCTGCACTTTTTGCCTTTGTCTCACGTTTGTGCCGTCCAGCCGGCCACGATCCACGAATCCATGGATGTATGTGACTCATTGAACTTCGAGTGTACTCTGCCGGATGTAATAGATATCACCCTGTTATGACTAACTGAATCGAATCGAATATTTGATAGTCGTATAACTTGTGTTACCCGTATAATAATTTATTGTCCCAAACTCATTAAATATGCTTCATAAGTCAAAAGATTTTTACTCGTTACAGTTTCTTCTTGATATATATTTTCAGCTATTTAGATAGGCATTTATATAAATTCATATCAAAATATAATCTGAAGTCATCTTCTTAGCTGAAAGTGTTCGCAACGTTTTGCGAGCTTGTAGGCGTGTCTGCGTTGTCGCTTCGTCCCCGAACAAAGACGTTTAATTGTTGGTTATCCGCCGATAAATCCACGTAACCACTCATTACCCGACCTATCGAAACGTTGTTAATTGAAACTTTTGCTTTTTTATGGCTCACATAGCGACGTGCGAGTATTTTACCTGTGCCTACCTACAGATATTGGTATTATTGTTACATTTTGAGTTAAAATAATATTGTCTTAATGTTTTTTATCTTGTCGTTTAATTTCTCAATACCTCATATAACTGCCAATAAGTTCTAAAGAAACGTCTTCAAAACTATAATTGCTAAGCCAACAGTTAGGTTTACATTGCAAATGCTGTAATATGATATCTCAATGCACAATTGAAACCTTGATCTTAGACATTTCTCACATAATCCAATTAAACCCACACTGTCTGAGATCACTTCAGAGAACTCCCGCAAGCTACGCAAAAAATACAGTATAAATAAGAGCATATATCATTCTCACCTCCACGCCAATCGGACATTGATTTATATAGATGCTTTATTTGATTCGATTGTATCATCAGATTGTCATAAATCGGGCTTCCCGCCGCGTCCCCTCCGATACCGATATATTTCCCGATACGACTCAAGTTTTTCCTGATGTCATTACGTCGTGTGGTGATAACTGAATCTACTGTGTATTAAGGAAGTATTGTGGATTGTTGCTGTTTGATGGCTCTCAATAGTGTTTGGTTATGACTGGGATTGGACTTGCCTTTGGAGTTTTGATTACATTTTATATCTGTCCAAGGGCTCTATATTATGTTCTTGATGGTTTTTTATTCGATAAACAATTATTTAGGAACATAGAACATAAACCGCAATAACGATAATGGTTTCTTCACACATATTACTTTATATACATTACAATAGACGGTATGATTTGATTACTTGTAAGTAGGTACCGTATCACTTAATATGACTCGTTCCAATATATCAACAGTAAAGTGTATTGTAAACGTGCCATTAACTGAACGCAAATAACGATTTCTCTCAGTTAGTTCCACTGACATCTTTCGCAATTCATCCCCATCTCGTCACAACGTTCCCTGACCGCGGCCACATTTTTTCTTGTCCAAATAAATTAATACAGGCGTCTTGGGACCTTTCTACCCGGCGACTTGTCAAATTAATTTCTTCTCGCAAGACAATTTGTCTGGCGCTTGAGGGCAGCGGAAAAAAACTTGGATATCGATTGCTTGGCGATTAGTCAAGGGGCCAGACCCTAGTTGAATTGGTTCTGGAACAACTTTAGGACACATTCGTTTTAACAAGATTTATTTTGGACCATTTCATAGAAATAAAGTAGCTGTTTTTCTTCGAATTAAGTAATTGTTAAAAATAAAATACAAACCTTAAATACGTACCTGAATGTATGATCAATGTATAGACATTTTTTTAAACAAGCATTTTGTAAGTCGCGTACTTAATAGTAAGTATCTAGTTATTTTTCTCTACAAAAATCTATTTTGCAAACCAGAATAACTTTGGAGACATCTATTTCCAAGAGGCTGTTAACTCGAGCTTAGACCTATCCTAGGAAGATCAGAGAAACATTTAGAGAAAACTAAATTCGCAAAAACTTTTTATAGGTAATAAAATAAATAGGCTGTCTTCACGCACGGCCGCATCCAAGCCTCCATTGCCGCCCAAAATTAAACTGCGCTTTTTTGAAAGCAGCAATCTCCTCGGTCATAGTCGATAAAACCGCTTCGTGCCGATTGCGGTCTTCCCGAGTTACGTGGAACTGATGCTTAGGGTCGTCACAGACCTAGCCGGTGTTTAAAATGAAGTATGTGCAGTAAGTTGGTTGCTCACTTTAAATATAAAGATGAATTTTATGAATATGGATTAAATTTATGGATCTCTAGGAAAAAATAAGTCTTCATAACCAGTTATTCGACAGTCCAACCACAACATACTATGCTACATCTTTTCACAAGTGTTTTTTATGAACCAAATAAGTTTCTTATGTACCAAATAAATATTATAATTAAAAATAAAATTAAATATGTAAGCACGACTATCTTCAAGCGTTTCAACCGCAGCGTTTTAAACGCTCAATCTACCGCGTCTTTACGAAAGTTGGTATTGGGGATCGGTAGCAGCAGCCGGGGACTGCGGCGCTTCACAATTAGCCACGCTAATGGCTCAAAGAGTTATCTCCCAGGACCCAACCAGCACACAACACGAATAAGAATTTACGAACTGCAATTCTAACGTCTGCTGGAAATTTCTTCAGAGATTAGAAAATAATTTGCAAAGAAAATAAAACCAGTTTATTGGTTTCAATTGCTTTAAGGAATCAAAAATGAAGTCTTTGGTTTTAGAATGAACGGGGAAATAGATTACTTTTAGAAAGGACTAATTAATTTCTTGAATCTTAAGGAAGTACGAAAATATATTATGAAAACTTGTACATTAGCCACAACAGCATAATATATCATGTTATTGAGATCAAGTAAAAAGAACGAGCGATGTGTATAAATCAAAAAGCGTGTCTGACGCGAAATGTGACGCGACGCGACGTCAATATGAGCGGCCGTCAGTTGGCGCTGACAGCCGATATGAACGAACCGCGATATTGTGGCGTGTAGGCTGAAATGAGACGCAGACAACACTACAGATAGGTGTTTTTCCTGAGGGATCAATATTTACTTTAGCTGAATAAAATAGTTTTTTGATGACAACAGTATAAAAAACATTGACGACATCGCAACCTATAGTGTTAATAATTTGTATTGTTAGTTGTTTGTATTGATATTCTTACTTCCTGTGAATATAAATCAAATAGATATTTCACATTTTTATTAAATAGTAATGTTTGATCACGGAAATATGAGTAGTTTTTGAAAACAACGTCGTTTTTGTTATAACCAAATTGTAATCAAACAACCAAATTAACGGGCAACAATCAGATATTAAAAAAAAGTACGAAAGCGAGCAGCAGAAGTTGAACACATCAAAAAACACGAAACTCTCGTTACATACGTAACACAACCCCAAAGCACGCGCTCGTGGCAACACGTTGTGGGGGAAACTTTGCGACCGACAACGCAACCATTTGGACCACAATCACAATTAAATGTTGTTACTGAATAAGACTGAGTTGTTGTCTAATGAAATGTGTAGACCTCATGTTAATTTATGATTCAGCTCTTTAGGATTTTAAGCATGTATTTTTGTTACATAAGGGATACGTAAAGGTAGTTAATAGTTAATGGCTTAAGATATGAATTGGAGGTAGGTCCGTTTTTGCACAGTAAAGCAGTAATCGGATAGGTCTGTTCTAAACCTTTCTCCTTAATGTGAATCTGTCTTAATTCTAATGATGTCATAATTGTTAAATATATGAATTGCTCGTTGAAAATAAAAGAACTATGTTGTCAAATACTTTTTAAAGTAAAATTGCATGTTTCTAACGTTAAATTGAGACGAACAATTCATTTGATCGGGCATAAAATCTGTGAATTTTATAAATCGTTCCCAAAATCTATCAGCATCAATAATTTCGCTATGAATTCAACATTTGTCAAGTCACTTCAATAAATCTTCAAGAGTATCTCTTTTAAATCCATTGCATTCGAAATAGAATTGCATTTCTCGGCGTCATACATTGGTTGTATAATTTGGTTTCCCATATTATCCATTCCGGCGCGACTCCACGTAGTTTCTCCATCCATCACGGAGATCATCGCGGTGCACTCAGACCCATCCTCCCTATTGTTCCCCTCCTTTATTTATAATTTGATTTCAACAAGCTGTCGCCGCATAGAGAACAGAACCTTTTGTGTGCTCTTTAATTTTAATCAAATTTGATTTTGGTTTTGCAATAGATGTTTGAAAGTTTAGATAGCGGGTCTCGTTGTTCTGGTTTTGTTAACCGCAAAGTTCAAAAAAAAAACTACATTATTTTTAAACCGTGTAGAAATAGCGTAAAATTCCGTACACGGGCTTAAGCATAAAATTATAAGAAATCATTTTATTTGTTGTCTTATCTTAAGTTTTCTTAGTGATCTATAAAATACTCGTTTTTGTACTTTATATTGCAATAGCTGGTAATTTTGCATCATGTTCTAACGCGTGTCACATTATTATTTATTCGTGCTTTACAAGCATCGAGTTGGCCTTGAATTAGATAAAATCTATTTTATATTATTAATGGCCAAGATTTTCTAAATACATACCGTCTTATAAAGGTAATTCTAAAGTTTCTCAAAACTAAAATTTAATTTAGCAAGCATGCATCCACCACCCATTCGTCTCCACAATCAGCTAGGGGTCCCACAACGAGTAAATTAATTAGCCACGGGCCCGAATCAAGGAAACAATAACCGCAAACAGAGGGCTGCGGTCGCAACATTTGTGTCAATACCTTCAACCCTTATATTGTCAACTGGATGAAATTAGACAGCCCTGTACTTCAGATATTGCCTTAGATATTGTTACGGTTATGTAACTTTGAAGACTATATAGAATTGATTAGTTTTGACTAGAGTTCATTGCTTCATTAATCTTACCCGCGCTTTAGTTGATTAATCAAACTCAACTTGAAATCAGTTAAAGGGTTATTAATGTCAAGCTCGGAACTTTTTGGTGTAAAAGAGGTTTATTTTTCCTATCCTACTATCCTACTAATATGTATTATAAATGTGAAAGTGAGGATGTTTGTTACTCAATCACGGAAAAACGGTTGAACGGATTTGGATGAAATTTGACATGCATGTAGCCTTTGACATGGAAAAGAACCTTTTATGCCGATTCCTTAAGTAGTTCCCGAGGGACGACCCAATTCTGAAGTCCAGGCAGAAGAAGTCGCGGGCAGAATTTAGTATCAAATAAAATCAAGTAGGGATATAGATAATTTCTTTAGCTACAAAATAGCAGAATAGTATTTTGTCCTATTTTTTCAATTCTCTATATCGAATGTCCAATCTTGTTCCCAAATGTCCTCAATAAAGGTCCTCGACCGTACCCTATTTGAAATTTTTCAAACATGTTCACATTATGGCTAGGATTACGGTTAATTCGGCGTGTCGACTTTAACGCGGTAGGATATTGGGCCCATATGGCGTACTTTCTCCCCTGCATGCCCCATAGCCCGATATTATTGGCGGATTAATTATTAATCTCTCACTGTATCGAGAATAAATCAATGTTGATTGGCCACATCGGGTGGGTTTTGAAAATTTTTCTTAGTTTGCGAGATTCTGATATGCGAACAAAAAAATGCGTTTTAGGTATGATTTATCAAAGCATATTGCAAATTTGAAGCATATTCTTTAAACGTTGATATTCGGATGATTTTTTTAAAGAAAAAGCTTAATTTTAAGATAGCTTGGAAAAAAAACCCTTCCTTCTAGTTCAGCAAGACGGTCTAGTTTGCGTAAATTTGTATATTGGGTTGTTCTATATTCTATGATTAGTAGGTACCTACTATACTTTAGTAAGTATTATTTACGATAGTATATATTTAAGTATTAAAATTTATTTATACATTTATCTTAAATAACGATCGATTTAGAATCCAAAAGACTAACTTCATTGATCTACGAAACAACAGACCTTCCCTAATACTTGACGGTTCAGTGAGAGTGACACGACACACAAATTCAAGAGCGCAAACTTTTCTATACTACCGCGATACTTTATCCTCATATCTAACCCTTGACGCGACACCTTAAAGTCTAAAATTGAATATCAGGTTATTGGATAAGATTGTAAAAAGTCAGCAGTTTTTGAATACGTCACTTGATTGATGTTTCGCTGACAAAGTTTTTGCAGAACTAGAAGGGTGTGTTCTTTAAAAATCTAGAAAATTGAATATTTGTATGCTATTGGTTATTGTGTGCTTATCATACCGAATTGGGTCTCAAAACATGTTTTTTTCTTCGATTTCAGTATAATTAATAATTATACTAAAATCGAAGAACACCCACTCGGACTAAGCCGCAGTTAACAGTTAATACAAAATAATTATTTCGCTTTAGTTCAATGCCTTGATCATCCCTCGGGATAGCGCAATTTTTTCAAGATAAAAATAAAAAAAAATTGTGGAGCCTGTATGGTTGATTTTGAGACACACTTACAAACTTTCGTCTTGAAGTGATAATATTAGGTTGTTAGTTTTTTTATAATAATAATAATTCAGTAACTAATCGAAACTGTATTCTATGATTGTCGTTTTTCTTATAATTTGATGGATCCATTAAAATGCGATGTTGTTTATTTGCTTAATATCAAAACAATATATAAAATATTCATAAAACAAACATACATTATCAATGACTGACTGATTATCAATGATTTATTTCTGCACGTGTTAGATATTACTTCAATTAACAATATAAATCTTGTCTTATAAGGTAAAGCATAATGATAAAGGCATTATGTACCGTTCATGACTTAGGTTTATAAATACCAAAACAAGTTTAGAAATTTATATAATTTTAGAAATAAGAAAAATAGTACGAATAATTAATACTGAGATGGGAGAGGGAGAATAAATAAGGAATCCTTTTTTTTTCTAGTAATATGTCAATTAAAATTTAATATACCTATACCAAAAACATAAAGAGGAAAGATTATTGTAATAATATGACTGTAACGAAAAAACTCTTAAAAAAAAATTCTGCCTTAGAATATAAACACAATCCCTGTACTGTTTTATTTTTATATTATTGTAGTATTCTAATGGTTCTGAGGCGCTATGTGAAAAGTCGAAACATCGTCTGTCAAAAGTGTCTTTTATTTTTTGTGTGTGAATTTCTAGAGTTATACCATACCTACAATCAACCTCATATTCAAGTTCTGCTACTTAACATCAATACTAAGTACCATCGAACATAATATATTACACTAACAAAACATTACACGGAGAAGTCTTTAAAATTCAAATCTCATGTAAATATTTATCCATCTCACACAAAACCACTGACTTCGCTAAAGTTACAATGCGCCAATTTGTTTACACTACAAACTAGTTATCCGTCTCTATTGTTGATTTTTTTAAATATATTTCACCCTTCCTTCTAAAGGGTCAAATTAAACTGCCGTATTTTGGGAACCACAGTGTCAGGCGTTTTTATAGTTGATTGTGGTGTCTGTGGCGTTGGTTAGAGACAAGCGTGACAAAATTGTGCATGGGGTATGTGGTGATGCAACCCTTCAGTTTCGCACCGCGGTCTGCGGCCAAAGGGATGTTGTATACTAGGCTTGTGTATTTTGATACTTGAGTATTAGTAGGTACAACTGTAATGAAATATTTTAATTTTTTTTTTTTTTTTATACGGTGTATTACAATACCTACGAATAGGGTACACCTAAAATGCAACAATCTCAATCAGGGTCGAGGTTGAAAAATTATTTAATATTCATTTAATAATATATGTTTACAGTATAGAATTAAAAGATATGATTCCTGATATTGTGTGTTCTCAGGTTAGCGTAGGTAGTTAGGAAATGTTGTCTCCAGCGAGCTCATAAAAGTGCCTTGTAAAAGTTATTGTAAGAATCCTAACTACGCAAAATAAACAATTATAATTAAAAAAAAAGGTTTGAAGAGAAGCATTTATGACAGAACATTATTAGATGAGGTATGTGTGGCCCACCATAATATGCAATTTATAAAAAAAATGACTCAAAATATCTGGTTGCGCTATACGAAACCCCACGTGGAAGCGTGAAATTCGTACAATAAATGCCTTTGTATAGTAGCACCCTGTTGACTTTTGGACACGCCGATACCGCTGTCAAAAACTATGTAGCTACAAAATAAAGGGAA
Organism: Plusia festucae; assembly: GCA_950381575.1. Classification (NCBI taxonomy): domain Eukaryota; kingdom Metazoa; phylum Arthropoda; class Insecta; order Lepidoptera; family Noctuidae; genus Plusia; species Plusia festucae. The sequence goes on from OX494435.1 coordinate 16,025,262, forward strand.
ACCACTTGGTATAGGCCGGTCCACGTCATAGCCCTCTCAGACCTTAGATTCAATTCTGTATTAGGTTATAGGATATGGGAAGTATGAAGTTGAAGATAAATTATTATTCGAATTAGAAAATAAATGTGGGTACCTATACTAGTGGTAGTGGTACTAGGTAGTGGAATAAATCAGGAGATTCCACCATTGCCTATGAACTTAATAAACTGCGTGTTACGGACAGTAATCTTTGTCTTTTGTTAAGAATTGTAACTTTTACATGAAACAAGAACATTCTTATTATATCTATTAAAAGAGCGATGGTAGCTTAATGGCTAGGGCATAGGACTTACGATCATGAGGTCGCGGGTTCGAATCTGACCCATTGCACTACAGACGTGAACCCACTCTTAACGCAAGCATATATAACGTGCTTCGCGTGAAAGTATTGTGTATATAGATCTCATTAGTAATGAATTTTCCTTACTCGGAATAGTTAAATCGAGTAAACGTAGTTGACTTGCGCTCAGGCGGGCGGCCGCGGGGCATCGTTTTTATAGAACAGCAACAGTGCATGAACAGATTGATTCAAGTTTTTCGGAATGAAATAGCGAAGCGGCTACTAACACCCAATTACTATGGGGCGGTTCGTAAGAGTGTGTATAGAAAAAAATATGACGCTCGGTAAACCAATTTGCTTCACTATTGTGGCATCATCTATAAGTGGCAGATAATTTAGAAAGCACCTTATATTTAGCTTACCACGAGAGGTTCACAAGAATACTAGTAATGTGCGAATTACATTAATACAGTTTAAAATATTAAAAAAGGCGCTTATGCGTATAAGAATGTATTACCATCAAATTGACTTTATTACAATACAGGTGGCCAATATTTAAGGTAAAATTACTTCACATACAATAATCATGAGCACATTTAACGTAACCTCGCATCAGCTGATCGTATCTTGCGGATGTACGCACATTATATGCACCCATATTATATGCATTAAGTACGGTGACCAACGGTGACGGGTATCGCCACGGCGCGGCGTAAGGAACTGGTGATTACTGTGACGATGGTAGTATTTCAGTAATGACTGTGTTACACTATACTCTTGACTACGGAAACATGGGTTTTGGATTTGCGGTAAATTTTTAAATTTTAAGACGACTTTAAAGAGTCAGTAGCCAAGAATATTAGTAATGTGCGTTCCAAACTTTAGACGATATTTTTTCAATACGACAATGGCTTAGTTTTAGATGAGATGGCTTAACTTGTTTCGTAAGTTTTAGAACACAATTTTTTAGAATAATATTTTAGTTTTCGAACTTTATTTACCAATTGGTAGATTTTAATTTATACCTCTCTTTTGGACCTAAATAGATTTAGATAACATATTTGTGAAGGGATCATAATTCTTTCATTAAGATGTAAAATATGATGGTGATCATGACGAGCTGCAATAAAAACGTTTTCACCACACAACAAGCTTCCAGTTAGCTTTGAATATGAATTGCATTAAAACCAAGTTAGTGCGCGTGATTGTCGTTCATTAGATCATAAATATGTCTTCCACAACTATGTACGGAATAGTTGTCTATAATGAGGAACTCTGCGAAACTTGTTCATGATCCATAATGCTTTATTAGAGCCATTAGTCGATATGTAAATACACTCGTAATAACACTGATTTATTTAGGCTTTGTTTTACATTATGCTAATACGCAGTGAATATCGTTATTTATATAAATCATGGCTGAGAATGTATAATGGGTTTCAATTGACGCAATAGTGTCAATGACGCTCTCGATGCCTGTTTTTGTATGAACAATTAAACTTATAACTAGAAATTATATATATATGGTCATTGTAATAGAAATAAGTTGAGAACGCCTAATAATCACAAAATGAATGGAAATAAAAATGCAACTTTGGAAGTGATGTGTGTTTGTGTTGGTTGATAGTCAAAACTTTGTAGTCATACATAATTTCTAAACCCAAACGCATTTTTTATATTATTTAAAAATGTCTATGTCGCTACTTTACACTTTAAGTTGAAAGATTAGTATTACGACTACAAAAGTAAAAAATATATTAAGTACGAGATTTCGAGTGTGATGAGATCTTATCGAAGATCGAAGTCGCGCAAGTACTATAATAAAATAGTAAATTACAACATTTTATTTGCCGGCTATCAAATCGATCAAGAAAAAAATACTAATTACCACAGCGTAAGTGCTGTAAAAATTGAGAGATTATTTTCAAAATAATCTGAGATGGTAAATAGGCTATTTTTAAACAAAGTATTACATCCCGGTTATAAATATAAGCCTCCCTCTTACGCCTCCCAGCTATGGCGTCCCGATCCCTCAGCTATAGCGTCGCGACACCTCTCAGGTACAATAGCGTCGCGACGCAACTCAGCTATTACGGCGCAACGACGCTCTATTATAGCGTCGCAACCTCTCTCCGCTATGGCGTCGCAACGCATCTCACATATGGCGTAGTGACGCCTCTTAGCTATGGCGTAGCGACGCCTCTTAGCTATGGTGTCACAATGCCGCACTAACATGGCGTCACGACCGCGACGCTTCTCAGCTATAGCGTCGCGACGCCGTTCTAAAAGACGTCATCCATCTATGGCGTCGCAATGTCTCCTTGTATGCTTCGCGACGCCTCTCAGCTGCAGCGTCATGACGTCGCCCAATCACGACGTCGCGGCGCCTTTAAGCTATGGCATCGGGACGACTCTAAGCAAAAGCGTCGCGACGCCTCTCTAATTTAACGTCGCGACATATCTCATCTATGGCATCGCGTCGCCTCTCAGCTGCAGCGTCGCGACGTCGCCCAATAGTGACGTCGCGGCGCCTTTCATCTGTGGCGTCGCTACGTCTTTCAGGTACAGCGTTGCGACGCCACTCAGGAACGGCTTCGCGACACCGCACTACAATAGTGGCGTCTCCAAGCATTAGTGTCGCGACGCCTCTCTATTTTAGCGTTGCGACGCCTCCCTGCTTTGGCGTCGAGACTTGACCCTCTACGCTATGGCCTCGCGACGCCTCTTTGCAATGGCGTCACAACGCCGCTCTAATATGCCGTCGCGACGTCCCTCAGGTACAGCATTGCGACGCCACACAGGAGCGGCGTCGCGAGACCGCACTACAATAGTGGCGTCTAAGCAATACCGTCGCGATGCCACTTTATTTTAGCGTCGAGACGCCTCTGTATTTTAGCGTCGCGGCGGCTGCCTGCTTTGGCGTCGAGACCCCTCTACGCTATAGCCTCGCGACGCCTCTTATCTATGGCTTCGCGACGCCTCTCAGTTGCTGCGTCGCGACGACACTCAGGAACGGCGTTGCGACGCCTCTTTGCCATGAAGTCGCAACCCCGCTCTAATATGGCGTCGCGACGCCACTATTTTTGCGTCGCGACGCCTGCCAGCTTTGGCGTCGAGAACACTCTACGTTAGGGCCTCGCGACGCCTCTCAACTTTGGCACAGCAACGCCTCTTTGCTATGGCGTCGCAACGCCGCTCTAATATGGCCTTGCGAAGCCTCTCAACTATGGCGAACCGACGCCTTTCAGCTAAAGCGTCGCGACGCCTCTCAGGTATAGCGTCGCGACACCGCTCTACAATAGAGGCGTCGCGATGCGTCAGCTATGGCATCGCGACGCCTTTCAATTTTGGCGTCGCGACACATCCCATCTATGGCTTCGCGACGCCTCTCAGTTGCTGCGTCGCGACGTCTCTCAGGTGCAGCGTTGCGACGCCACTCAGGAACGGCGTCGTGACACCGCACTACAATAGTGGCGTCGCGATGCCTCAGCTATGGCGCTGCGACGCCTCTACGCTAGAGTCTCGCAACGCCTCTCAACTTTGGAGTAGCAACGCCTCTTTGCTAATGGCGTCGCAATGCCGCTCTTAAATGGCGTCGTGACGTCTCTCAGGTGCAGCGTCGCGACGCCCCTCAGGTATAGCGTCGCGACACCGCTCTACAATAGAGGCGTCGCGATGCGTCAGCTATGGCATCGCGACGCCTCTCAATTTTGGCGTCGCGACACATCCCATCTATGGCTTTGCGACGCCTCTCAGTTGCTGCGTCGCGACGTCTCTCAGGTGCAGCGTTGCGACGCCACTCAGGAACGGCGTCGCGACACCGCACTACAATAGTGGCGTCGCGATGGTTCAGTTATGACGTCGAAGCAACGCCTCTTTGCTAATGGCGTCGCAATGCCGCTCTTAACTATGCCGCTCTTAAATGGCGTCGCGACGTCTCTCAGGTGCAGCGTCGCGACGCCCCTCAGTTATAGCGTCGCGACACCGCTCTACAATAGAGGCGTCGCGATGCGTCAGCTATGGCATCGCGACGCCTCTCAATTTTGGCGTCGCGACACATCCCATCTATGGCTTCGCGACGCCTCTCAGGTGCAGCGTTGCGACGCCACTCAGGAACGGCGTCGCGACACCGCACTACAATAGTGGCGTCGCGATGCCTCAGTTATGACGTCGCGACACCTCTCTATTTTAGCGTCGCGACGCGTCCCTGCTTTGGCATCGATATTAGAGCGGCGTTGCGACGCTATTAGCAAAGAGGCGTTGCTACTCCAAAGTTGTGAGACGTGTGTCGAAGCCAAAATAGAGAGGCGTCGCGATGCCATAGCTGACGCATCGCGACGCCACTATTGTAGAGCGGTGTCGCGACGCTATACCTGAGGGGCTTCGCGACGCTATTGCTGAAAGGCGTCGCCAAGCCATAGATGGGATGTGTGGCGACGCCAAAATAGAGAGGCGTCGCCATAGTTGAGAGGTCTCGATGCCTAAGCAGGGAGGCGTCGCGACGCTAAAATACTGAGTCGTCGCGACGCCGAGCCATAGCGACGCCGGGGCATCGCGACGCCACCATTGTAGTGCGGTGTCGAGACGCCGTTCCTGAGTGGCGTCGCAACGCTGCACCTGAGAGACATCGCGACGCAGCAACTGAGAGGCGTCGCCAAGCCATAGATGGGATGTGTGGCGACGCCAAAATAGAGAGGCGTCGCGATGCCATAGCTGACGCATCACGACGCCACTATTGTAGAGCGGTGTCGCGACGCTATACCTGAGGGGCTTCGCGACGCTATAGCTGAAAGGCGTCGGGTCGCAATGGTTGAGAGGCGTCGCGAGGCCATAGCGTAGAGGGGTCTCGATGCCTAAGCAGGGAGGCGTCGCGACGCTAAATTACCGAGTCGTCGCGACGCTAGAATAAAGAGGCGTCGCGACGTCATAGATTAAGGGCGTCGCGATGCCATAGCTGAGGCATCGCGACGCCTAGGAATCGCGACGCCAATATAGTAGAGCGGTGTCGCGACGCCGTTCCTGAGTGGCGTCGCAACGCAGCACCTGTGGGACGTCGCGACGCAGCAACTGAGAGGCGTCGTGAAGCCATAGATGGGTGTGTGGCGACGCCGAATTAGAGAGGCGTCGCGACGTCATAGCTGAGGCAACGTGACGTCACTATTGTAGTGCGGTGTCGCGACGCCGCTCCTGAGGGGCGTCGCAACGCTGCACCTGAGAAACGTCGCGACGCCATATTAGAGCGGCGTTGCGACGCCATAGCAAAGAGGCGTTGCTACTCCAAAGTTGAGAGGCGTTGCTAGGCCCTAGCGTAGAGGCGTCGCGACGCCATAGATTAAGCGACGCCGAGGCATCGCGACGCCGCTATTGCAGCACCTCAGGGACGTCGCGACGCAACAACTGAGGCGTCGCGATGCCATAGATGGGATATGTGGCGACGCCAAAATAGAGAGGCGTCGCGATGCCATAGCTGACACACCGCTCTACAATAGTGGCGTCGCGATGTGTGTCGAAGCCAAAATAGAGAGGCGTCGCGATGCCATACCTGACGCATCGCGACGCCACTATTGTAGAGCGGTGTCGCGACGCTATACCTGAGGGGCTTCGCGACGATATAGCCAAAAGGCATCGGGTCGCCATAGTTGAGAGGCGTCGCGAGGCTATAGCGTAGAGGGGTCTCGATGCCTAAGCAGGGAGGCGTCGCGACGCTAAAATACTGACACATCGCGACGCCACTATTGTAGTGCGGTGTGTCAGCTATGGCATCGCGACGCCTCTCTTTTTTGGCGTCGCCACATATCCCATCTATGGCATCGCGACGCCTCAGTTGTTGCGTCGCGACGTCCCTGAGGTGCTGCAATAGCGGCGTCGCGATGCCTCGGCATCGCTTAATCTATGGCGTCGCGACGCCTCTACGCTAGGGCCTAGCAAAGCCTCTCAACTTTGGAGTAGCAACGCCTCTTTGCTATGGCGTCGCAACGCCGCTCTAATATGGCGTCGCGACGTTTCTCAGGTGCAGCGTTGCGACGCCCCTCAGGAGCGGCGTCGCGACACCGCACTACAATAGTGGCGTCACGTTGCCTCAGCTATGACGTTGCAACGCCTCTCTAATTCGGCGTCGCCACACACCCATCTATGGCTTCGCGACGCCTCTCAGTTGCTGCGCCGCGACGTCCCACAGGTGCTGCGTTGCGACGCCACTCAGGTACGGCGTCGCGACACCGCTCTACTATAGTGGCGTCGCGATTTCTAGGCGTCGCGATGCCTCAGCTATGGCATCGCGACGCCTCTCAACCATTGCGATCCGACGCCTTTCAGCTATAGCGTCGCGAAGCCCCTCAGGTATAGCGTCGCGACACCGCTCTACAATAGTGGCGTCGCGAAGCGTCAGCTATGGCATCGCGACGCCTGTCTATTTTGGCTTCGACACACGTCCCATCTATGGCCTCGCGACGCCTCTCAACTTTGGAGTAGTAACGCCTCTTTGCTAATGGCGTCGCAATGCCGCTCTAATATGGCGTCGCGACCTGTCTCAGGTGCAGCATTGCGTCGCCACTCAGGAACGGCGTCGCGACGCCGCACTACAATAGTGGCGTCCCGATGCCTCAGCTATGTTGTCGCGACGCCTCTACGCTAGGGCCTCGCGACGCCTCTCAACTTTGGAGTAGCAACGCCTCTTTGCTAATGGCGTCGCAACGCCGCTCTAATATGGCGTCGCGACGTCTCTCAGGTGCAGCGAGGCGACGTCCCTCAGGAGGGGCGTAGCGACACCGCACTACAATAGTGGCGTCGCGTTGCCTCATCTATGACGTCGCGACGCCTCTCTTTTTTATTTTTCGCGACGCCTCGGCGTCGCGATGCCTCAGCTACGGCATCGCGACGCCTCCGTATTTATGCGTCGCGACGCCTCTCAACTATGGCGACCCGACGCCTTTCAGCTATAGCGTCGCGATAACGCTCTACAATAGTGGCGTCGCGATGCGTCAGCTATGGCACCGCGACGCCTCGCAGTTGCTGCGTCGCGACGTCTCTCAGGTGCAGCGTTGCGACGCCATTCAGGAACGGCGTCGCGACACCGCACTTCAATAGTGGCGTCGCGATGCCTCAGCTATGGCGTCGCGACGCCTCTACGCTAGGGCCTCGCGACGCCTCTCAACTTTGGAGTAGCAACGCCTCTTTGCTAATGGCGTCGCAATGCCGCTCTAATATGGCGTCGCGACGTCTCTCAGGTGCAGCGTTGCGACGTCCATCAGGAGCGGCGTCGCGACACCGCACTACAATAGCGGCGTCACGTTGCCTCAGTTATGACGTCGCGACGCTGCTCTGCTACCCACACAGGGCACAGGCCTCTTACTATATAGAGAAGGAACGAACGTTGATCACCGTGTTTGCTCATTGCGGGCTGGCGATTTCAGATTAAAATTTTTGGAAACCAGTTTTTCTCACGATGTTTTCCTTCACCGTCAATGATGTCTTAGAATAATTAAGAAAGTACACAATACATAACTTTGAAAAACTCACATTAATACTGTCCCGAGTTTGAACCCGCAAACCTGTAATACGAATTAGGTCATTGAACCGCTAGGGCACCACGACATTTCACTTTCAGTTATTGACGTCAATAAATACACTGAATAACGCGAACAACGTCGGGTACAGCTAATGCTACAATATAGTTACTTTATAAAGATATACGTAGTCCTCCTGATTAAATTTCGGTCGCGGCAAATGTGGAATATTAGACCACTAACTGACACAATGCGTTCCGTTTACGTTTTAAGCCAGAAAGAAAAGTCTATCTACCAAAGATCCGATAATGACCGCTTACTTGGGCACTTGATGTGACAACTCGATTGATTTTATCAAACCCTTGCTTTATATAGAAACTTGCCGGCAGGTGCAAGGTTCGGTGCCCGGCTCACTATCGTTAGGTAATTGAACGTCGGATAATACGCCTGTTATTACTGCAAGTTAATTTAATTTTTCGATTGCGAAATGTTGTGGAACTATTCATGTGTTTGTAGGGTCTATAGCGCTCTATACAAATAATTAAATACGAGTTAATTCGTTTTCTAACTATATGATAAAATAGGTTTCGTGTGACTTCCTGTTTTAGTTACTTTCAACGTAGTTAACAATATTAAACATGTGCACACGTATATTTTCCCTTTCCAATACGTCGTATGAATTAAATTTAAACAACGAAAATAAAGCTTTAAACATATCACGAGGATTATTAACAAAATATTTAAGAAACTAGCTTATTTAATAAAAAGCTTAACGCTTCACTGAAAGATGAATCTCAAGATGATACAAATTACATAGACAGAGTCATAGAAAACAAGATTCTATGTATAAAATGGTAAGTTCAGTAAATAACAAACAAGTCTTAAAATTAACTGTTCATTTCTTAATTTGATCCGTTGAGCTCCTAGTGACAAACGGCTGGTGTTGCGAGCCTCAATAATTTGCGCGGCTCTCACAGTCGCGGAATTCAGTCGTGATTAATCAACGCTGGCAGCACTTCATCGCGCGATTATAAGCTTTTAAATATAGGCGGGGGTGCGCCCGGCCCTATATAAATTAGCTAGCGATGAAAACGCTGGCTCTAGTGATGAGATGTGTGATTTACCGTTTTATCGATAGGTCATCGTGTTAACTGTTGATTTAACAGTACCTCTGAATGTGGTTTCTTTGATGATCACTGTTATTTTTATTGCTAATTGGATTTTAACTAGATTTTTTAGAAGATTTCTTTGTAGAAAGTTACGACTAGTCACAAATATAATTTAATAATAAGAATATTTATTTTAAAAGTGTGGTGCACTATTTGACGTGGTATTTTATAAAAAAACAGTAAATTATTTGCATTTAAATTTTACCAAGTTGTTTAATAATACTTATGCTTATTTATGTACCTATGTGTTCATAAATCCTTTGTGTAAATATTTTACTTTTTCATTACTCTACTTTAATTATCGACCAGTAGATCTCGCATCACTATTCAACCCTTTCCCCAGTCAGCGGGCTGCAGCGCTCGGGGCGCAACGAAACAGTTAACTAAATTAAAGTGAGTGTGAACACCGCTGCAGGGTTAACTATTCCATTTCGTTTATTGCGCACAACTCTCTTAACCCTTCAACCGTTAATAAAGATATAGAGACCTATTAACTGCGACTTAAGTTTATATTTTTAATGAGCCTTTATAGTTTCTTAATTCTTTAAAATTATGATAAATGTGGGATTACGTTTTTATACGGATATTAACAGGTCGTGTGTATATTTTCCTTATTTCATGTCGAGGCAAATTAATAGTTTAAGGTAGGTTTACGACAGCTTATATCGCTTCGGAAATGTTGTCAAATATCAAGAATTTTCCAAGAAATGTGGTTAGATAACATGGCTTTTGCAAATAAAAACTGTATTTTTTTTTGCAAAATGTGCAAATGTTTTATGTAATTCCAACAAGGAATTAGCAGATGTTCTAACTGCGGGTACTAAACCACCCATTATAAACGCCACTATTAAATCCAAACATATGCCAACCATTGCACGAGTCAACGAAGCTTCCCTATTCCCGTATATTACGGCGCCTCTTTGTATAGTCCGGCGATGCATAATGCGGAAATCTGTCAACACCAAAATAGGTTCGAACACTACCCTTTCAAATTGGTATGTTTTATGTATTAGTATCAAAATATCTAAAATGAGTAGCGCCGCGTCTGTTATGATACTGAAAGCTTCATCGGAATTGTTAATGTCAACACGGCGGCTCCTGACTGTGCGGGGATTTCGTTTTTCGGTGTCTGCGAGCTCGGACGTCCATGATACGGCTGTGAGTAACTGACACGCAACGACACTCGATAATGGATTTTGTTTTGATCGGTCATTTATTTACATAAATACATAAAACATTGTCAATTGCGGAGTGTAACGTATCATATCGATACGCCATAATGCACCGTCTAGCCGGCTCAAGTGTGTAATTTTAGAAATTGATGGAATTGTTTTATCCGATATGCCAATTGAGTTTCGAATGTGTCCATTAAGTCAAATGAATACCTGTCTACGAACCTAAAATAAATGTTCTCAGTAATTAAGAGAAATTTGAAACTTGACTATAAAAATATCTACGAATGTATCGTGGATATTTAATGCATAAACCTATTTTTATGTGGTTTTATCGCATACCAGTAATAACATTAATTAGTGGCTGACACAATCTGGTTATACGTGGGCAGATATGAGTTGAGAACGGTACTTACGTATGGAAGCTCCCATTCACCTACATATTATGTTCTTAGTAGTGTACCGCGAGAACTGCTAGCGGTCACTACTCGTTGACCTGCGGAGGGTTAAGTAGTGTTGGCTATTAAATACGTTTATTATTTGCTTTCTATTAACCCTATGATAACGTAGGGGGTATAAAATTTTATTACAATTGTAATGAAGTAAAGTAATGTTGACTTTTGCGAGCGTTCTAAGTATTTCGCAAATGTAAAAGGTATGTTAGGTATTGAGGTTTAATGATATCGTTCGTTGACTCGATCCCAGAAACTTGTGAATGACAAAAAGATAGGATTTATGTACATGGACTGTTAATTACTTGCATATCTTTGCATATCTACTTAATGCACGCGATTAGTTTGAAAAATGCAGTAAGTGGGATTACTGTTAAAATGCCTTGTGTTCAAAAGGTTAAATTCACAATTAGGATTATTCAAGAAAAACGACATAAAAATGTATTTGAAGCTGGTTTAATAAAGTGCTATGTTAGATTTACTATTTAAAGGAAGTCATTTTCAGTTCGAACAATATTTAATATCGTTTATGTAATTTTAAAATGAGTCAATAAGTAATTAGGGCTGTTATTATCTCAGGGTTAAAATTTATGTCAGAAAATGAAACGCCAATCTGTGCAGAGCAAACTCTGCGAAGAAGAAGATTTTGTATACATATCTTTATACCTATCTTATTATGTATAAAGTTTCTTAGAAATCTTTGATAGACTAGTAACAACGTACGAAGGCCGTCACGAGCGCTACATTACAAAGGACATCAGTATACTTATATCACAATTTCCTGGGACTTTAAACTTATTATTATAAAATAACGAGTCGTGGTGGCCTAGCGGTTCAAAGATTTGATTCGCATGCACATGGTTGCAGGTTCGAACCCAGGCAAGTACCAATGTGACTCTTTCAAAGTTATACCTATACTTTCTTAATCTTTCTAAGACATCATTGACAAACGTTGAAAGAAAACATCGTGAGGAAACCTGGATTCCGCAAATTGGAATCTGAAATCGCAAACCCGCAATGAGCAAGCGTGGTGATCAATGCTTATTCCTTCTCTTCATGGGAAGAGGCCTGTGCCCAGCAGTGGGACGTTTATAGGCCGATATTATTATTAAATAATTATAATACCACATTAATAAATATAAAGTTAATAACTAACCAGAGTGCTTTGGTCCACATTGATGTCAACACCGCGGCTCAGAAGGTTGTCTATTTCTAACTATATAAAATCCTGGTTTCCACGTATTGTGTGTGTTAGGATTTCTATACTGAAAACCCTATTATATTAGTTATAGTTATACTTCAGTGCTCTTCCTCCTCTCTCCGACTATTGATATATGCTGTGCCCGACAGGGTCCATAATTGTGACTAACTATCTATAACCCAACAACCTGTATATACATTATGGTACCTACGCAATAAAGAATTGAGAATATTATATAAGTATATTGATAGACGGAATAAATATATTTTATGGGCAATTCACAGCTAGTGTTTTGTTTTACGATAAATGGCAAAATAATAAAACGTATATCGATTAAGTCTTTGTCAATTATATGTTGCATGGAAGGTTTTGAAATACAAATTATTTTATTTAAAAGCTATTTTTCAAGTTCTCACCGTTCTGAAAACATAAATGATTGACAAGTGTGCATAAAGGCTAGAGCGAGACGAAGAGAAAGTTAATCAGAAACATTAACAGAGTATACTTAAGTACTGCAATGTTTTTCTTAGACTCAACAATCCGATATATACAAAAATAATTGTTTATGCAATTAAAACTATATTTAAAGTCGGTTGAAATAAAAACGTGTTTATTTGCTAAATAAAGAAATAATTTTTTCGCGCCACATGCTACGCATGAAACAAGACAAGAAAAAAAACAAATAACAAACAATTATTTCTGAAATGTGAAAACGTGAATAACATTTAGAACCTATTTCTTACATTGACCAAATTGACCAATGAAAAAATATACTTAAAAAAAAACAGAAAGAAGTTGAAAATAGACTGTATAGTGATCATCATAATTATACGGAGTATTGATCAGAAGGGTGATTACTAGATAAGCCTCACAGCAACTTACATGATAATGTCGTACTACAGTATTTATGATAGTTTGTGTCTTCCTTATAAAGATATCATGACTGTTATATAACGAAAAAATGTGCTATATAAAAATACTTGTTTATTGTGAAAATTGTTTTAATAACGGTACTTCATAATTTTATGTATATTGCAGGACGCTACCGAAACCTGTTTATTTTTAGTAGAAAACTTACCTTAGTCCCCTGTATATTTTTCTCCCATCATTTCTCCATCGGATGAGTGCCTATCTTTGTGCTTGTCTTTGTGTTAATACTGTTCCTTATACTAGAACTTGAGTTGATCTTCAATCTGAGCTTAACCTTGTCGAATACAAACAATACTCGTTTCCATGGAGCATCCGGATGTACCTGCCGGCACAGTTGTACAGAACATGTAATATCGATTCAACCTACTTACTACTGACACGGACAGACACAGTGGCTGGCTCTTTTGACACGCGCCGTGACGAAGAGGCGTCGCGTCGTGGCGTGTTGTTGCAGTGGCAGATGTCCATACATCTATGTATAGTACAGTTACAAGCCCATGCTTGTAACTGTACAATATGTTGTACCCAATATTGTAAATAACTACTTCTTATATAAAAGTGTTCTTATTTATACGAGGTATTCCTGAGGATAAGGCGAAATGGCCTAGCTTGAAATACAAGATCCAAATTCGTAGTAGATTCATTCATATTTCTCTCAACATTAAAATAATATTGCTTTCGTTATACAATAATAAAATTGGTGATCATATTTCATCAATTAGGTTGGCACCTGACATTCTATTCTATTAAGTGGGAGACTGAAGATTGTAGATATGTGACTTACGCCTGTAGAGTGCGCTGAAAGTATGTTGCTTGATGATGCTCATGAGAACACAGTTACTGTGCCTCTTATATATTTAATGTAGGTATAGTAAACCTTGCAATTGTAACGGCATGTAGGAAGGTATGTTTGAAGGTAAGATGTAAGTAGTAGGTATCAACAACAGCAACAGGTGACTCCTTGCTACTATTTTTGAATTTCACGCAAAGTTTATAAAACTTTCTTAAATTGACTTTTAGCTTTTGTAAAGTTCATAATTATACAATTGTTGTTCGTGCGTCCCACGCAAGGAGCACGCGCGACTCGCGACACTGACAGTTTTTTCCCGGTAGTTAAAGGTTAATAGAAAGTTGGTAAAACAATGCGTTCCACAATGGCCATTGTGTTTCGTGTTGAGTCACGATGGCTGGCCCACGCTACGTGCCGGTGTCTGTTACACGCGACCACTCACATGCGCGGGTTACATCATTTTTGGGACTGAGTGCGTATTAAAGGCGGGTATCTTCTGATCATTAATTAATAAGAATGTTCCACATTAATATGAAATGTCATACAGTAACAAAGTACTTACTAATAGTGAGTTGCAATAGAGTCAGTAGTAGTTGAAATCTGTAAAAGCTCTGTCAAGACTGTTACGGCAAATTTTGAAATCCTGATGAATTATTTACTTAGTTACTAGACGCTAACTTTAAGCTACAGTAGAATTTTGTTTAATAATATAGTAACTAATACAAGGCTGATTGTGATAATTGGGATCATCAACACACTAAGAACATACATAACCAAACCTATCACAAGATTGCACAGTAACAGCTGACCCGATCATACAGCAATAAAACACAATGTGATATTGATAGTAGTGATCCATCAAGTATCAAGACTATTGTTAGTACAGTGTATAGTGGCGGAGAAACGAGTACGAGCGCTGTGCGGTAGCCGATCTATCACCGTGTTTATAAAAACCTGCAATTATTCACCAGTGATGAGCTATCGATGATTGGATCTTAAAGAGGTGGGATACACTTGTATGTGAGTATAATTTGTTCGTTTTCGTGTTGTTTTTTTGTTTAATCCATCAAAAAGTTTCCTTATTAAAGATCGTAGAAAGATACGGAAGATAATATTGTCTTCATTTTTGTGCCTTAGTACTTGGTTTACTTTTTATTATGACACAAAAATTCAAGTGTTGGTAAACGTTGTTAATTTATTGCCAATCCTATAACATTATAATGTTTTCCGTTCTTTTTCCTTACACACTATTAATTAACTATAAACCACAAAAGAAACTCAAAACTTGGATACATATTAGACTACCAGTTTTAAAAAAACTGTAATTACCTATTTGAAATTTTTAATATTTTAATCGTACAAGTGTACCCGGCCCCTTACAGTCCACTACTAGTGCATCATGTTATTTAAAATGAATAACAGATAGATTGCTTATTGTTTGTAAGTAACATTGGTGGCACACACCTGATCTCATCTCGCTAGTAACCTCCAGCTACCAAGTTACTTAATTGAATGGCAGAAAAAACTTATTAAGAACATAGAGTGTGATTAATTGTTGATAGGAAATTGTTTGTATTAGAACAATGAATTCATTCTATTCAAATCTTTATTAAATTCTGGATGAAAGATGAGTTTGTTTGATTGTTGAGAGGGCCAAGTACCGAATCATACCATTTTAAACCCCGAATACTGAATCACAAATTAAGTAACTTAAAGATGTTCTTAAATATCTGTCTGTGAGCTATTTCACACCATAAACAGCGTGTGACAGAGACAGCATGAGACCTAACTGCGGCTTCAAATTGATTGACGTTTCAGTATTCGACCATAAGCTATTCAAATTCTATTAATCACTAAAAACTAATTGCTATATAACAATAATATTGGTAATATTAGTCTACTGGTATTTGTGACTGCACGGATAGCCGAGTGGTAGGGTAAACGTACCAGTAGCCAGCCGGGGCCCAGTGGTCAGCCGTTTCGGTCGTTTATTAGTCATAAATATCGCTACAATTCGAATAACCGAATCAAGCGCACTTAAATAGAAACTTTGGTTCCTCTTTGGTTAAAACGTCACACGACAGGTGCGGCGGGGGGTCAGACGGGAGAAATAAACTCGTTCATTCAGGTGGCGGCGATCGACAAGAGCAGTAATGTCATGTCCGCCATTATTTTTACTTCGAGTGGTGTTTTCTTTAAAGGTAAGAAAAACACATTTTATTATCAAATTCGATCATTTGGTATGCAACTAAGCTTTATGTTTAACTTAATGTATTTAATTATATTAAATTTGAACGAAAATATCGCTGTTTTACGTAAATATTGTGGGGGCTGGGCACTGGGTACGACTTTTTCATAAAAGTTCCAGTGGTCAGCCCCCCCCCGGCTGGATACTGGGTTTATGAATTATTTGTAAAAGTGTGAGAAAAGGCGGCCGTTAAAACCGTTCAATATAACTTTTTAAATTTAGTAAGGCATGTCCTTTCATATTCCTCAAAAAACCCAGTGGTCAGCCGCCTTAAACATTTTATTTTTACGCGGCTGGGCACTGGGTGTTGCTGTTTCATTAAGCAGCCCCTAATCCCCTATCTAGCGGGATACAAACGAATATACTGTTAACTAATTACCTATACGACTTTAATACATTGCGTTAAGGTTTATATTCGATTGTTAATGTACAGTTAAGTGTCTTGTATGGTACCCTTTTAAGTGGTTTTTTTATGGACGTTGGTAGACAAGATTTTAATATTACCTAAAATAGTTCTTTATTGTATTTAACAAGGTGGTATAACAACAATTAAAAAGGTACCTGTGTAAATAATCTTCGATAAATAATTCTGTTTCCTTTTTAGCCAAACATGATGTCAAGACAAACGTATCCACCAGAGAAAATCTCTTCTGCCATGGAAGCCATTCGAAATGGAATGTCGATAAGAAAGGCTAGTAGAACGTTTGGAGTTTTTCGAGGCACACTACAAGATCGGATTCATCTACGTGTCCCTTAAATACAGTCCAAGTTTTAGTGAAGGCCGACGGAAGACCTAATCCTTATGCAAATGATAGACCAGGAATAAAATGGCTTAAGATAATTTTTTCGTAGAAATCCTTCCTTATCTATGCGAACAGCTGAAGAAATTTCTAAGGGACGAGCAGTAATAACTGAAGAGTAGAGATTTCAAGGCTTGACAGAGTTTTTAAAAGCAAACGATGCTCCCGATATACTGGATGACCCTAAGAGAATATTTAATGGTGATGAAACCAGTTTTATGATATGCCCAAAAACTGGAAAAGCCTTGCCCAAAAACAAACTTACTACTAGTATTTTTGTTTTTTTTTTTGAGAATTTAGTTGTAAGACATTTAATATGTCTTACAACTAGAAACTTAAATAATATTGTTGATTTTTATATACTTAAATTAAGCTAATTTTGATCTCATGTTTATTCTTAGTTATGAGGGCTGAATACTGGCTCCATCGTGGCTGGTTACTGGAATTTAGAGGCTGACCACTGGCAAAATGGGTCATTTTTTATTTGAAGTTAAATATATATTTTATAAACAGAAATATTGATTTCGCCAAAGGTTGTTAAAAAACTATAATAAACAATTAATACAATCATGTACTTCGTTTCATTATCCGACGAAACCTGTAAAAATGCCAGCTATTCAAACTACAAAAACTCGATTTGGGGCTGACCACTGGTACGTTTACCCTATAGGTCACCACGCCAATAACCACTATGCGCGACGTGCTGCGGGTTCGATCCCCGCATGGGACAAGCATTTGTGAGATCCACAAATGCTTGTTTCAAGTCTGGGTGTTCTTTGTGCTTGTGATTTGAATGTTTGTGAAACCCCCGCGACACAAGGATTAAATTCATTAGTGCGGGCGTCGTTTTAGTATAAACAAAAAAAATTACGTACTTTTGGATTGGATTTATTTAGACAAGGGGTAGTTTGTTCCATTTACGTGGTGGAACCTCTGTTTATATTTTTTTTTATTAAAGATATTATTACATATTTAAATTAAGATCTTGTAAGAACATAGTCCATGAGAAATCAGAGTATTTTTTTCTAAAATAGACCACTAAAAGTGTATTCAATTTCTACAAAGTGTCTGTTGTTTAATAATATAAATGGCGCTATGATAATTAAATGGATACAATAGCGTATTTTTACAATCATCCTACGTTATCCGCCCCAGTGCACTTAGTTCGGCGATGTTTATGCTACGGCCTGTAATATAAACAGTATGTCGGCTGAATATCTAACTCGCTGTAAATAACTTGGAATTAATGTTAAATAAATTTATTGGAACGGCCTACATTCGTCTGTGGGGCTGTGGATTGTGATTTGGAACTGAAATATTTCGTTTATTATACATACGAAATAATTAGAATCAAGCCACCTTGAGTGACTATACTCATATTAGGGAATAGTATGACTGAAGTGCAGTGGTCAAATTAACTCGTAACTATCCCTTTTGACTGGCTAATCCTTTGCCTGCCTAGGCTTTGACCTCTGAAAATTGATTCATAACAGATGTAAGAAGCACAAAATGATCCGGGTTTTGAACACCTGTGTTTATGCAAAAGAATAAATGACGATAAGTTATGTTCATTTCATTACAATAATAGATCTTTTTCATTTACATTATGCTTAGTCTGCAAATTACCTTTTTCTTGATGTTATAATTCTTACATTTAAAGTAAGTTAGTATTTTATTCAACTTATACAAACAATATTGTATTGTATAAACATTAAGTGTATACTTTAAACGTGAATGCGCATGTTCTGTCAATCAATTATCGCCGTTTTTGGCTATGGCCCTGGACTTAATACACTTAAATAATACAGAAAATCGACTTAAATAACGAACATCATAATTTTACGAAATTACCAATATTTATATAATTAATAATGAATAATTCATAGTTCATAGTTCTTTGTCGGTATTTGTAAGTAAATTACATATTGTGTATATATTCAGCACAAAGAAAATTTATTTTAAGAAGAAATGAAAATAATAATTATGTATCTAAAAATGCACATTAAAAAAACATATCCTAACTGATTCGAGTGCAGACTCAGCATGAGATGATCTATTATATTATTATAAGTTAGTATTATAAGTACTTTGATTACCGTTACTTACCTGACTACCTATGTTCCGAATGTTGTATTCAGTGAGACTACTTATTTTCTTATACTGTGTCATCTGGCGGTAGACAGTGGCTAAAGTGTCGACAAAAAGCATCGATAAAATAATAGCCTGTCGACGACGGACAGCTGCAAATTAATTTTAAACATTCTCATCCGACGTGCAAATGTCTGCTAAGTCTAATTGATTTAGATGAAAAAGTAATCTGTGACTGTTTATTATTTTTACCAGCGTGGGATCTGACTAGTGAGACAAATTTTTGATTTTATGTTTATGATGTGAGTGTATTTGTATTTAAATTACTATGTTATCATAGCCAGTACATTGGCTGCATGAATATTGTACACCCCATGGGTATGTACGTCACCGTGATACAAAAATGCTTATTGTAAGAAAATATTTTTCAACCTGTTATAAACAAATGAAGGAATGAAAGAATAAATAATTTAATAAATTCTTGTCTAGCTACAGACTCTTTAACATTCGGTCGCTACAATCGTTTGTCTGCCTAAATCAATAGAACTATTTCACCTTAAAACATTGTTTATCTGGGACCATTAGTGTCAATACCAGTTATCCAAGGGTGTGATTCATGAAAAATATCCGGGTGAGGGAAACCTTGTCCGGTAATTGTTTCCCTGCGGCCCGGGCCGGATAAATCACTGATCAGATAACACGGAAATAGAACTGTGATGATAGAGGATGGACATTGAAGTAGAGACATAATGAGGCAACGAAACAAGAGTTCACTCGTTCAACTAAAAATATGATGGACACCCAATATTTTTCTCTTTTGCCAATCAGAAAAGTGTGTTATATTTTTTCTTGTAAGAAATACATACCGAAGAGCAAATAAAATAAACGAATTTCGCTTTAAATGTTGTGTCTTGTAGGGCAATAAAATTATTAATTTATAAAATATAGTTGGGCGCGAATAAATATCATAAACCATTATATTTTTCTTTTAGTAAATATCGCTACCTAGACTTAGAATTTAGACTATAAATATCGTCCTTTTTATAGCCACTTAAGTTGAACATAAGAACAATGTTAGGGCGGGCAGACACTGGTCAAGAAGGCAAAAGGTGGGCGGATGTCGATTACTCTCCGACTAGGGGAATGTGGACTGGATGACCACTTAATAAGTTCAGGACAAGTTTTAAAGATTTTGGTACATGTTTAACAGACTTTTAAAGAAATAATGTCTATCATAGTAAAAGGAGAATCCTATTTTTTGGAGTCGAATGAAGTCTAGATTCAGCCACTAAAGAATTCTGGGCCTTATGTGGAAGTGAATAATAGTTAAAATCATGTTCCTATCGTAGCCGCTAATGGCCGGACCGGCCGGCTGAAATCTTGTGGGCGGTTGAATTTGCCGCTGATTGCCGCTTTTTGCGAACACACTTATTGAATACGAGCCCCATAGGGATTCAATGGGGACTTTATATCTACTATCGGTGTGTCTTGGTTTTTTCTTAGCTAGAACAATGTATTACAAGTCCAGAGACTTGTTGCTGTATCATATGGAGTCATTAAATAAGGCTTCAATTTGCCTTAACCTAGCAGTGGATTGTTTAAATATATCTAAGTGTAACAAACTAAATGATTATCATAACAGTTGTTAATAATACTTAATTTAACAAATGCATGTCAATTATCAATTCGTGAAACAATAGTTCACTGACTACACAACAATTCAAAACACCGAAAGCGATTTAAAGCAACATTTCACACCATTCGAAAATCCTAAACTTTCCTAAACGTCATTGGTTTAAGAGGACGACGTTGCAAAAAACAAATGAATCAATTACCGCCCGGCTGGCAACAAAAACGCGGGGCATTTCGGGCAGCCACTAATGTAACCTCTAATTCCGCTCATTTGCAGCGCATTTGCCATCGGTTTTGCGGTCGGCTCGTTTTTTACGGCGCTCAATACGCCTGCGGTTTGAACGTGTGTCATTTGTAAGCGTTATTTGTGGTCAGACCTTTTTGTGGCGCCTATTGTGTATGTGCGACAAGTTTGGTTTTAAACCCTTTTTGTTCAATATGGACTTGTAATCATGTTCAGATTATGTTAACAGAACGATCCAGACGTCGGATTTACTTTCGCTTGAAGAAATAAGTAACAAAAATCATATATATTCTTGCATTAAATACCTAACTTTTTTCGTTTCGTTTCACTGTCATAATTCCCGACCTATTCAAGACTATATGTAGAATTAACCAAGTGGGTATGCTATCATTGTTATATAATTTCCCAAGGAGTTTATTTATCGTGTACATATAATATGATAAATAATATTTTCAAAACTAAACGCTACCATAAACAATATACCACAAACAAAGTTAGTTCATAGCAACAATAAATATGAGCGTCGAGGTCCAACTTTAAACAGGCGCCATAAATACAGTCGCTCGTAAAGAGCAACTAGACCTGAAAGTTTGCGCGGCCAGCGCATAAATCATACAATCCAACCCTCCAAAACTAAGGATTCCGGGGAGTGTATGAGACGCCCACTTCCCCATATGTCATTTCGGTCAAGCATCCGCTATTTGTCTTGCAAAAATTTGGAGAAACATCTTAGGAATGTCGCGTCCCCTTCGAGAGTCCGAGTGGAATGTGAAGGGTTACACCTCACATCCATGTTGTTCACAAGATTAAAGTTGGCTTTATTGACGTGTTCAGACAACTGTACCAGCCAAATACTTCGAAAACTTAGAAGTTTCATGTTTGGGAATATGTAAACTTTGGTTTTACATGAAAAGTGTCAAAAGGTTTCAGTGAAACGCTTTCAAATGATGAAAATTAGCAAAGGACATGTAAATAATACAGATATTAGACCTGGTAAACAATAACAACACACGTATAGATACAGAAACATAACAAAAGTATTAGCATAATGATTCGAGGCCACAGTTTACAGTCCACAGCCGTCCAAATCCTGAACCCAACAATTTCCATTTCCCTCAACATTATTTTTCGTTTTATGTAAAAGACAAATACTTCACGAATCAAAGTCCAAGACGCTGGGCTGAATAAATCGCGGGCTGCCCAGCGCCCTGATTGCGGCTATGTAAATATTAACACAAAGTACGTCAAACAGACTGTTTGTTTGTACACTCCTTACGAAGCGCTTTCACGGACAAATCTTGCGAATACTTTTAGCTACGTTTAGGAAAATTTGAATTGTGTTGGATTGTTTTGTCAAGATTTGGAGTGAGCGTTGTGGAACTTATTTTGCTGTGATCTTGAAACGCGATTGTGTAGGCAATTTCGATTTTTTTTTCTATTACAGTATTTTTTTTATAATCACCTTGTTTTTTTGGACTTCTGGGCGTTATACTTTAGAAAACAAAAACATATTTTCTTGAGAATATTGACATACTGAAGCTTTCGAGCAACCGCAACCAAAAAAAAACAAACTTACGGCGATGTTATAAATGCATTTAAACCAAACCACAAAACAGCAGTTAATGTAAGAAACAAGGCAAACATTAAGTAGACTTACATTTAGTTTATTTAGCGACCGCAGAGTGTGACCGCAAGACGCGGCGCCTTCACGAGTAACGCGCCGCAAACGTGGTGCAAACGGGACGCAATTATCATCCACATGGGATGTAGCTTCAAGTGCAAACTAACTTACATAATGTGAACTCAAAACAACGGTAATTGCAAACAATTTGTTTTAGTTTTAATGAAATTTATTTGGCTCTGGAGTCTGATACGTTTATAATGGAAATAAACTTGGAAATGTAAATGAGTAGGAAATTCATTTTTAGCCTCCGTAGTTAGTTCCTTGAAGTAAAATACCTCTATCATAGCAAAGTGTAACTGTTTATAGAAAGAGTTTAGACTTAACCTTTTTTTGCAATTTATCTAGAACTAATAGGGGTTTTTGAAATCGGTGGCAGGTGGCGTGTCCGTTCCGGTCCGATGTCCGGTACAATCCGATCGTATTTGCGTAAGCCGGCCGCCGTCCTAATCCGTACCGGATTATTGACGAGCCGTCCACCGACGCTTATTAGTTGCCGGTCCGTGGGCCAAGATGTTAGCGAATTTCAAAAAATTGCGGACAATTTTTCTTGCATGAACTTGAGAACCAAAAATCCCAATAATGATGATAATATTTTTATGGCAATGAAGTAAGTAAAATTTTTGGTTTCTCGTATATTTTTTAACGATGTCTACTGCTATGATTTGAAGTGTTAGCAAATGGTCCACGCAAAAATCGTGTACCAGGGTTGGGATTAAGGTAGATTTGAAAAACTCCTTTGTAATCCCTCTTCCGCTTTTCGTTTGGGCCACACTTGTCTAAGACGGCGGTACAGCCAACAAGCAAGGGTCAGTCGAGGCATGCCAATTTGCTTTGTCCTTACTCACCTCGGATAACGCTCTATTATACGCAGACCTTTGTGTTCTCCAGTTTAGTGGGTATTTTCATTAGCTTCCCGTGAATGCCGCTCGGTGTTAGTTATGCCTCAAATTGATGGTTTGATGATTCCTGGATAAAGGGAATTTGATTGATGTCAAGGTTTATTTAAAGGGTGTACTTGTAAATTCTAAATAGGAAGCTTGATTGCTAGAGGAAATGGTACATGTTTGTATTTGACCTGTTTATAATATATTTGTTCTAATTACTAACTTTATTTGACGTTTTGTTTCCAAATGTGCCAAAAAATGCATCTAATCAATTTATTCAAAGAGTGAAGTTCTTTGAGAACTTAAGTGACCTTTCTTAAGGAAAAGGGCGACCTCTACATATCGATGACACAACAATGTAATCATTTACGTAATAGGTCTGAAGTAGATGAGGTGACATCAGATGGTAAAACTGAGCCGCCTCCTCCGAGGGGAGCGTAATGGTGGACAACTCTTCTGCCATGTGTTGATCGACAAGGATAGATATTAAGCAGTTGATACCACCGACTCAATTTCAGTATTTTTGTATAACAACTGATGGAATAATTATTACTGTAGTTTGTATTGATATAAAATAAAATGATTTATTTAAAAGCTTCTTCTTTAACCTAATTGAAAATATAAATACCTAATAAAGAGTTTGAGTATTCATTATACTATTAGCACTCGCATTTGCAATTATTATCCGTTACTTTATCAATAATTATAAAATCATCCACCCTAAAAGCCTTAAGTATACGATAACGTTACCATTAAAAAAAAAAATTACGATTTCACTTAGTGATTTCCTTTTAATGTTATTTAATAAACAATAAGCAAATTATCATAAAAAAGTTAAAGAAACCACACACTGCATTACTTTTAAAAGTTGACAGCATTATATTATGTGCAAAATATATGTAATCTATATGAGGCAACCCAATCAATTATGGAAATGTTTTTCGATGACGTGTTTTGCACATGTATGATTTATGGCAGAATGCTCAAGTAAAACTCAATTATAAATCGCCTCCTGTCTTTGTCACTTTAACGTGTGAAGTAGTATACCGGGCGTAAAATTATTTCGTATTTTAAAAATACTTGGCGTAGTACAAACAGCTCTATATATATCACACGCGAATCTTTCGAAAAAAAATTATGTAAGAGTAAGTGTGAAGCTGTGACATTTGACCCTTGGGTCCTTTATAGCGCCTGCTTGGTGCCTATCTGATGACCGGGTCTTAGCCCAGCGGTTATCAGGCAGTTAAGCTCGCATATTGTCTCTCAAGTGTTTATTGTCTTTTTACTAGTATGAAGGGATATAAGAAAGTCGCTTGAACTTGAAATATGTGACAATTTGTAATGAAACAAATGAAATGTTTTTGTAAATGTGATATTTTGTTTACTTTATACAGCAACCTTAAAAAATGGAGTATATTAAATTTGGAATACTTGGATTTATTTATGTTTCACCAAATACTGGTATCTGAAGTACCAGCACGAAGGAGAAATACAATTTTGTAATAAGTATGTAACGTTATACAATCTAAACATAACTAAAATAATAAATGATATATATACACACGAAAAAAAAATAAAAAACTAATATTTATTAATTAAAATAAAAAAAATGGCGTCAAAGTATTCATCCGCATCGCTGTCGACCGGGAGTGTGCCCACTAAGCTGGCTGCATTGCCACGTTGTATGGCAATGCTTATTCTTTGTCCAAGGTAAAAGCCAGCCCTCGGGTCACGTGAAGTGTCAACAAGGCGTTTGGCTAGATCTTTGAAAACCATATGTGCACTCGGGTCCCACGGTCCAAGTGTAATTTAAAGTTATTGTAAATAAATAAATGACCCCCTACTTTGAATTGAAAATAAAATGTTAAATGCTATCGCAGTATTAAACTGTAACGTTTATGTGAAGAAAAGCAGGACTTGATAAAGCAGAGGAGATATCTACTCACACTACGATAGAAAGGTATGAAACTTTTATTTCGCTCTCTGTTAAACAAATAGGTACGTAAAAGTGTTAGAAGTGTCGAAGTTCGGACATGCCACCCTCGGGATCGTTTATTGCGATCGGCTGGCATCTGATAGTCGCCCCGTGTGCATCAACCCTCTACTTTAAATTATTATTTTATTTAGGTCTTATACTTAATAGTGTATGAGCAGAGAATATTGCAGGTTTATTGTTATAAGAGACCGCAATATATATGAAAAAACAGCTATTTCAATAAATTAATCACATATTTCGAGCTACAACCTGCAAAGCTTGCTCTTTGGTCATCCTTATAAAATAGAGACTATTTCATCACAACTCATCATCATCATCATCCTCCTGCCCTTATCCCAATTTTATTTAGGGTCGGCGCAGCATGTTTTCTTCTTCCATAATCTTCTATCTGCCGTCATCTTACAAGTAACATTCTTTCTTGCCACAACTGTATAATAGAAATACTGTAACAATACCAATGTATTTTTATTTATTTTCTTCTGTTATATCTCAGATTAAGGACTCAGTCAAGTGTGATCTTTCAAACTTTATAACCCTAAATAGTAACATAATCCTAAGACTTGCAAAGTGTTTTGTTATATTAATGTCCTCTTCAAGTATCGAAGTAGAGTCTGTTATAGCTGCAAAGAGAGCACAACAGTCAAATGTGTCCACATGTAGCGTTATTACGTATCTAGCTCTAACCATCACTCGCGAGCCTACAGACGCATAGTGACGGACTTTACAGCCTCGTAAACCTCACGGTTTAACGTAGGTGGGCTAAGAGTACACGCTAAATATATAGACCAGAAGACCTTCTGTCAAAAATGGTGAAAGCACACTGCTATACACTGCTACCAGAATACGGTTCTGCATTGTTACCTAACTGTGCCTGAAAATGTTTTTGCAAAAGTATGAAAAATTATTATATAGAAACTTATTGGCTTCTTTGTTTTAAAGATCCATCATCATCTGCCGAGCCTTTCCGAAGCTATATTTGGGTCGGTTCCCAGTCACCGGATTTTAACTAAACACGGCATTTTACATGGAGTGACTGCCTCTCCGACCTCCACAACACATTTTACTGACTAACGCAAGTTTTACTCCATTGGATGATTTTGCTAATTCTGGTACGAACAACATTATCTTCTTACATTTTTAGTTCTTAGATTTTGGTGTATTTGTGACAAAAAATAGTTAAAGTATGTCAAGTTGGCTTACCGCCTGTTGTGCGTTTTTATGTTTTGAAAAGCTTTCTGGTCAATACGCGGCATTTTTAACACAATATTACACAAAAAAAAATATTTTTTTGACTTTCAAAGAGACTGTGTCCCCTGAGTTTATTTACATTTTATTTCACAGTAGTCAGTTAAAAAATCGACTCTTCATAGTGAGGAATAAAATTATTTTAGTAAAATTGCCTATCTAAGCATTTGAGTTTGAATCTCTGCGGATACTTTGCCAAGAATTATACTTACTGGTCCTTCTTTGTATACTTGCATTGTGGTAGTAGATAAGCCAGTGATTTTTACGCGTCAACAGTTACGACTGCTCCACAACGGTTTACTAGAAAACTGTGAACGTTGCTAAATGTAATGTATTGAGTGCGTTCTCTATGTAACTACACCATTTAGTACGCATAGTTACCTACTGCTATTACAATAACAGGTACATTACTGTGATTTCAAATAGATGCTTCTAGTCACAGGTTTTTGATTATTGATGATATGTATTTAGAAGAAAATTATTTTGAAACGCCTTATATTGAAAAGCATAGACAAAAAACTAATATTTCTATACATAATATGCAACAATAGCATGGTCATACATGAAAGACTGATTATTTATGTACTCGCTCGTCTGTACGCGTATAATACTTAATACAACATAACAACATTTCTAGTAAATGTTGCAAAAAAAACTGACGAGCGAGTACATAAATAGTCAGTCTTTCATGTAAACTGGTGATATGGAGAATAATAATAATATTATGTGATAAACGATACCCATATTAAAATACTCAAGCCAAGTCAATAAGCAATAAGTAAAAGCAAGTTATTACTTAACAGGAAGGCCGGAAGACACAAGCTGCGATCTTTACACATGCTGGCCATACATACATACCTATATACGATATGCAGGTATTGGCTTCAGAAATATTGCTTAATAATGCACGTGTAAAATACATATGGACACTTAAACAGCCTGATTACAATCGTAAAAATGTCTACAGGCTAGGCACAAAGCAACTGTTGTGCAATACACGAAATGCGTATGCGCATAGTAATATGCATTTACATGCGATGATTATCGACTGAGTAATAACACGCTCAATTTGATAAGAATTTATTGAACTGCACAAACATTAATTCACAAAAGCTTCACTTGTTTTAAATTCTGTCGTTTCTTTCTAAATGCGAGTAGCATTAATAATTACTTAGGTGTTTTTTCTCAGAATTTTTACTTCTGTTATCATAAAAAAAATCGATGATTTCATTTAATCATTTATTTTTTATATATTTTTGACATATAATACTAGATCTCCGAAACGCTAACAGTAAACAGTAAAATTCAGTCGGGTTTACGTTAACGCACTCATTTTTAAAACTCTTGTGCTCCTACATATCAACGCTCAAATACGGAAAAGCTCTTCATGTACTTCAAAGCTCTTCCCTTATCAACTAAATTGCTGGATAGCATTTTAAAACAAATCACAAATCTCACATTTCTTCAGACACCTGGTTAACATTTTGAAGGCTCTGAAATAGATAATAAATTGAGTCATATTTCTTACCTATGACATGAGTCCGAATTGAGTAATCACCTCATTTGAGCCCGGAAGCAGCTCATCACGAGCTATCTGTCAATAAATCTTCGTGGACTGTCACGTGGAAAAGTGTCATCGTTTGGTTCCACTAATCAGTTGTTATACGGCTGTGTTCCGCCGGTATTATTACCCGTGGCCAGCGAAGGTGCGCCAACGGTCGCCGCGCACCTTGCGCCCGACCACCTTGCGTCTCGTATAACGTACTGTGTCCAGATACAACAAGATATCAATTAGCACACGCAATAAAAAGTAATAAGAAAACTATTATTAACAGCTGAAATTATACCTTCATTCCTCAGACATAGAGTTACAATTCTATCACATGTGATAGGTTAGGGGTGAAGGCGGAAAGATGTTACCACCCTATATTAAGATTAAGGTTATTTAGCTAAATATAAAGCGTGTTTTTTATTGCCTTATATTAGTGGACACGGCTGTCTAGTGAAATTAGTTGGCTTCTAATTTTGTTGTCTAAAATCCGTTGAGATGTGCGATAACCGTGTGTCCGCGGCAGGGGTCAACGAGACCGAGAGTGACAGAAATTGGTTTGTTTACGTCACGCTGTTGGTTTTTCTATTGTTCTATTGACGTGTGCTTGTAGCAGATGCACTGTTCTTAATTAGTGGTATGCAGATGTGTAATATCAGAGTATTGTTTTGATGGTATCTGGCACCATCCACTTTTACTTTTGTGTATGTAAATAATAAGTGGTGCTTGCAAACAGCACTAAATAATGCAAGTCCGGTGAGAGTGGAAGCGGCAGTAAGTAGAGTAGCTTAGGTAAAAGTTTTAGAAAACAGAAAAATAAATACTAAGGTTTGAAAACTGTGGCATAAATCCATACAGAGGTGTAAGGAAAAGGTTCCTAAATGCCTACTTAACATTGCTTGGTAGTAATGATTTATGTTTAACTTCAAACATAATCTACTAAAAAATACCTTATTCAATAGGTTTGCTGTTTGAATTATTTTTTTACTACATTTGATAGCTAACCAATGAACCGTTCAAACCAACCAGCAGGTGGCAATTGAACCTGCCAGCGCTATCAATTACTCCAGAACCTGTAGTGTGTGTACCATCAAAATCTCCGTCTATTCAGGCGTGTCAAAGTGACAGCATGTGCGTGTTCGGCAAGCCACCGCACGCACTGTCCAGCATGACGCAACGATTTGAACTGTGCCATTGTAACAAACCAGACGGCCGGCGTAACAAGATGCGTAACTACTTGTACTGATTACGGTTCTTTTCACGCAAAAACTTGATGAGCTTTGTTCCATAATAGGGTTTGCAGAAGAGGGTTGGGTGTGTGACAGCGTGACCGCAGCTGTAATTAATTTGACGTTATACTCGAGTGGATGCTTGGATAATAACGCTTCATATGGTAGGGCTATTAATATTTTGTGTAACGGTACTAGATGTTATCGGACAAAAAGTGTATTTCATATTGAAGCTAAGTGCTTCGCTTTCTGCGCCGATGGTTGCTAATTCAATTCACATTATATTAATAAAGTCAACTGGTTTCTAATTGGTATATTATTTTAGTAGATGATTAATAACGGAATATTTACTTTAGAGATGAAAGCAGGAAAGAGAAATGAGAATTTCAAAAATGTTTGCAATTTAAGTTCCATATGAAAAAATTGTGTGATAACTTTATTTATTATATGAAACGTTTCTAACCCAAAGTTGCCCGTTTCGGAAATCACAAGCGTGACGCTAAACTATTAGATGTATGTATAAAATCAGTTCCAGATGTTTAAAACACCGTCTAAGGTAACACTGATGTTATATTCAAGCATGCAGCTAATGACCCGTCCTCGACTGCTATCATCGCCACTAATCAGCATAATTCATCGATAATCGTAATTAATATCACTCGATATAAATCTATCGGTTTTGCTTGTTTTCCTATCTTTCTATAGTTTTTACTGCTCCAGTTGATTGAATCGATGTAAGGTTGTTCCAGAAACTAGCGCTCATGCTTAATAAATAATGAGAGATCTTAGATATACGCCTCATTAGTCTCATGGAAATATCGAGCTAAAGCTTTAGGCCTTTCAAATGTCCTAGGTCTAAGGACTGGGTTGATGTAGCAATAACGTAAAGTTTATTGGCTGTTTATATACAGAATACGAATAAATGTAATTTTAAAATGTATTGTTAAGTTTCCTTTTGTATTCATGGTAGGCTGTAATAAGTTTTGAATGTTAATTAACCTGAAATTATGTTATTTACAGAACCTTTACGTTTGTGAGTTTATATATCATATATCATGTTATAAAAAATAAAAGTACCTATTCTTATTTATATTCTTCTGATTTAGTTCATTAATAAAAAGGTGAACGCACATTAATTAAAAATACTTTTTTAACTACTATCTACATTGTAAGTAGGTACTGTTATTAATGGGTAATTTTTCATGTTTTACAAAAATAACTCAGAGCTACACTAAGGAAATATAAGCTGGTCATCTGCTTTTTACCAACAGGCAGACCACTCCCCAGTTGCATAGCAGGCACCATTGATTACTGAAACGTACCTATATCAAACTTTCAATCACTGAAAAAAAATCCTGAACTCAAATAAAATTTACAACCAAATTAGGCATAAGTTTTTATTGCATCCATTAGCAACAACAGCGGTCAAAGCAAAAACTGTAGTAATCGCACGCATGAACGCATTTACATAAACATTAATAAAGCGCTAATTACCATATTATACGCAACGATATCATCTGCGTATCGAACGCCCGTAAAATGTGTGTTTAAGACGAATAGATTGCTCGATACGAGTTCGCTGCGTGAGCGATGATTGGTTCGGTTCTATGTAGGCCTAGTTAGAGCGGTAGAGGTGGGAAATATCTAATTTCTATCGTTTAACGATGTTTCTATTAACTCTGTATCATTGTTGCGTATCAAATGCTAAACACACATGAACAACTTTAATTAATAGGTAAGTATTGTGAAGTAATTGTAGTAATGAAAAAAAATTACTTACGTCTCTACCTCATGTTGGAAATTCTAATAACTGAATAAAATACATAGAAATACTTTACTTTTTACAGTGAACAAAAAAAAGGTGTCGGCGGTCTTAGTAAAACTTCTTTCCAATTTGTCAAGTTAAACCTGTAGGTGGTGGAAAATGTCCCATATTTAGTAGATTGACATTATAACTAATTAGTGCAACGTTCACTCACAAGCGCTATAATGTCCTGCCCTCATAAAGTATCAAGAAAAAAGTTCCGTTAGTTTTATGGCATTTCACGTTTTTTTTTGCAATCAAGTGTACTGTAGAGTAACGCAATTAGTTACACATCAACCTTGCTGCACTTGCGGCCAATTTAACGTTCAACTTTTCTTCATTGTCCGTCGTACACTTGGGGCCAATTTAACGTTCAGGCCGCCGGCTAAAGGTGCAAGCGCACATGTCCCGGCAGTAAATAGCCGCGACATTTTGGCAAGATTATTTCCACGCACATCGGGGTTGTCATTAACACGTATAAATATTCAATTAATGGATTTGCTGTTGTCAACATTGTGCGCTAAAGTTATGTGTGCAATGACTTCCTGTCACAATGGAGGCTAAATGACTACAATTAGTTTTTTTGTAACTTAACTGATCGAATGATTATTTGATGGTCATAAAGCATAATTGAACAATACAAATGCTTCTGTAATATTGATAATTGCCAACTTTTGCATTTTAGCATACAAACAAAAATGATAATATCAATTCATTTCGAATTCACGTATTGGTAGGTAAATGTTTTATGATATCTACTGCTGTTAAATAAAACTGGTTAATTGATAGCACACACCCGACTTTACATATTGAAATTACTTTATATCTAAAATTATCAGATATAAATTAAAAATTTGCCGATAGCAGATATTTCGACAATCCCATTGTATTAACATTGTAAAATAATTTAGAATTAAAACCAATAAAGGATATGCGTCGTAATTATGATAACAAAACACATTGCTACTGCTATGAAAAAATTCACAGCAATATCATAAAGCAATAATAGGTTGGCAATTACATAAAATTCAAGCCTATTTGCCGCTGCAGGCTCATATCGCTATAACAAATCAACATACCGCGTAAATTTAGTGTGCAAATGTTCACTATTTCACGGTTTAAATAGTATTAAAAGACGGTGAGCATAAACGTCGGAAGTGGGCCGTGGAGACACCGTTTAGCAGGACGGTCCGCGCACATGGCGCTGTGAGGTCACCCCAAATGTCAACGGTCTCTCCGTGACATTTATTAACGGTTAGAAGGGTTGGCTAAAGAGAAATTCCTAAAGGCCATTTTCTTTTTCCCATCGAGGGTGTTTTTACTGGGATATGATCGAACCGGCGGTGAATAAAATCAAAAGTTTTTGTTCGGAACTCGTATTTGTCGCCCGCGACAATGTTTTGTTGATACGTATTGGTAAACGATTCGTCACTTCGGAAAATTTTCTTATTGGAGCGTTTCTTATGCTCTTCTATAAAAACGAAGTCTCTGTTCTGAAATATTTGTTCAAAATACAAACTTTTGTAAGTACCCATCACTTTCTACCTTATCACAAGGACTTTCCATTCAGTTTTCTTTACATACCTGTAGCTACCACAGCAACCTTACCCACAGCTGACCAGATAACCGATAAGCCGCAACGTAATGGTCCGTGCCGGCGCCTCACACGAGTAGCGCTCGGTTCCGGCCGCTGGCCGCTGCACCACCATTATAACAGGTACTGGTGCTTTCTGGACATCTTAATTGTACTCTTTGGATTGTCTCGGTGTTTTCGCACTATTATCTTGCGCATCGTTGTTTGTAAGTGCGATGATGCGACAAATAAGGAAAATAAAATCTTTTTAAAGATCGCATGTTTTATAGATAGTGAAAAATATGTTAGTTTTATTGCCTCTGTCGTTTTCCCAGGACCTAAGAAATTTCTTAGTCATGGGCATCATGTAAAATTTGCCAATTATAAAACGAGAAATATTGCTTCAAAAGTATCAAATAAATATTTCCCATTTCATCCAAAAAACATACAAATATAGTGTTCAAAAGTTCAGAAGTAATATGAAACTATTTCACAGAGAACAAGATGGCTCGGTATCACGACTCTCTTTAATAGTTGTTTGAATTGTTTCATGACACTTTGATTTGTGCTCACCCTCTTTTAATGGCGACAGTCATAATAAATGGCGAAGATATTTCTGTTTACCATCTATCTTTGTAGTCTGTCTAAATATTAAACCAATAAATACCTGCACGATAGCTAAAAAGGTTAAGTACCTATTTATTTTTAAAGTAATTTATCAAATGAAGAAAGAAAGTAGAAGAAAGAAAAAAACGTTTATTTGCGTAAAAATGCGACGCGTACTCAAAAAAAAAACAAATAAATAGAACAGAAAAAAAATAGGCACCTTTAGCACTATCTTCGTCTACTACTAGCACTATTCATTTAGTAGTTTTAAATAATAATTATACAATCAAGTAATGTAACTAAATAAATGGTTTATGGCATCATTACAATTTCTAGTAAAAACAATACATTCAGCTATTTAGAAGACAACATATTGCTTCCATAAGATGCAATGATGCGCTGTGCGTAGTGTTTTTATGCATACCGATTGGATCAAAACTTTGTCTGCATGAGGTATATCAAGTATAATACTTATTTTAATATTCATTCATCTCATACAGCCTTTAAATCAAGTGGATAAATTGCTAAATAAGTACGGTTGTGTTTTCACTCTACTTTTGACCTTTCGGTAATGAACCGTAGTAATAGCAATAAGACTCATGCAATAAATAAATTAAGCATTTTAAATGAAAACATGTGAGCGATATAGGTACGCTGGTATCAGCGAAGTATAATTGCATTCAATCCATTCGTCCGCGGAGTATCGGTGGACACGATAACTAATCGTATTTTAATTGCGAGCCTTTAATCAACCGCCATCTATGATCGTCCGCGTAAAAAGCGCGGCTAATGCGCACGAGTCGATTTGACAGCCGTTGTAATTGATCGTTTTGACGCTTCTACTTCATAAGTTTAATGCTTTACCATTACGAGTACTCACTGCTGCACTTTTTGCCAACCGTTAGACTAACAAAGCTATGTATCTTGGAGCAATTTGTTCAATTGTCTGTTAAAACAAAAACACAAGCTGCCTTCACCAACCTAACACTAACAGAATCCATAATTATACGTCAATACAACACACTCGTTAAGTTTTTTTGATGCCAATTTTCCGCGCAGTTTATCTCAAAGTAATGGTGGGCCGTCACGATAGGAAAATGCATTATTAAACCCCATAACCGCTTCCAATATCCTAGTGAGGTAACACCATAATACCCTTTCGCGTAACAACAAAGCGATGGTGTAAATTACTGGCGCGAGGGCACTGAGGGAGGGGGGGAAAAGAGTTGCGGGCGCGGGGGCCATTGTCCGGCGACACCGGCCACTTTGAGGGTGACTTAAATCCGAAATTGGGTATTTCGAAAAATGTGCATGTGTCATTTATCACGACCCTCGCTTGGCGGAAAAAACCTAACCCTATTTAAAAAACTACCCCCGGTAATCCGACGGCGGGACCGACGCGGCACACAAACAGTATTAAATTTTTCCACTATTAATACAAAGGCGTTAGCGTCGCGTAAATATTGGATGAATGCAGGACCTCCCAACAGATAATCCTTATTAAGATAGGTTAAACAACCCTCCGTGAGACAACGGGTTCATCAGCTGAGTGTGTGAAGTTATTGCACTCATTTTGTTCATTATATATTAATTAAAATTGCCGAATGATTTTCAACACACACTAAAAATGGAATAGTTTTGTTTCCACTTTTAAAACCTTTTTTTACAGCTTTCGATGTAAAATAATAAAGCAAAAAATCAGTCGAATAGTGCCGATCGGACAATATTTTATCAGCCATTTTATAGCCGTTCCCCAGTAGGTAATTCGATTACAAATATCAGTACCGTGTGAGCACGCAATAGCGCAGTACGTGTAACTGGTGTTACGTTTAAATAAATAGATCGTCAACCTTTTTACGGTTCCGTAATTTATTATTATACGACCTTTATAATGGAAACTTGTGCGGTTTGCAATGACCAATTCAACGACGGAGTCCAGTGTACGAGTTGCAAGAAACACCTGGATTTCTCTTGTGCTAGCATCTCCGAAATTGGATGGAGGAAACTGGGTGCGGACCGGAGAGCTCAATGGAAATGTCCTGCTTGCAGAGCAGCGTCGCCAGCCTTACTTTCTCCAAAACCTGCTGCTTCACTAGACACAGTGCTAACGGAACTACGTGAAATGAAGCAGCAGCTGCACGATCTGCCGACATTAATCCATGATATCAGGTCGATCAAAGATGAATTGTCTGAGCTTAAAAAAAGCTATGACTTCTCTAGCGATCGGCTGGATGACTTCGATAGTCGAATCGGGACTCTTGAGGCAAAAGCCTCGGAGCTGGGTAAACTTCAGGACAAAGTGTCCTCATTGCAAGCAGAAGTTGCTTCAACTAAGCTCGAGCTTTCCGGACACGACCAGCGATCCCGACTTAATAACGTGGAGATAAAGGGAGTCCCTTTTAAGAAAGACGAGAATCTGTTTCTAGTGTTGGAGTCCATCAGCCGTAAAATTATGTACAGTTGTGATAAGACCTTGATCAATTACATCTCCAGAGTGCCTATGCAGAATTCAAAGGAAAAATTAATGGTAGTGAGTTTCCTGAATCGGTATGTAAAGGAGGACTTTGTCGCAGCGGCGCGTGCTGTGAAGGATCTGTCCACCACTGATCTAGGTTTCCTAGGAGTACCTCAACGAATATACGTGAATGATCACTTAAGTGTGGAGTCTAAAAAACTGCTGAATAAAACCAAATATACCGCTAAAGAGAAAGGCTATGAATTTGTGTGGGTGAAACATGGCAAAATACATGTACGCAAAAACATTAACTGCAAACCTTTTATTGTTCGTAAAGAGACTGATTTAAACAAAATTATTTAAACCGCTACTATACGCTTTTAGAATTAATTAATCGTTATTTTTCAATAATATTGTTTAGTTTTAGAAAGCATAAAGGTTTGCATGTTAACCTATTTTCTGTTACTTATTTAAAAAGGTTCAACACCTCTGCATCGTTAATGAGCTTCCATTGTTCTCGTTATCGCACCTTTTGTCTTGAGGACCCAACTCCTGCTAATATGCCTATCTCGCTTGCGCTTACGCGTGTCATCTATTATTGCTTGCTTGCTCGCTCAGTTGTT
Source organism: Plusia festucae (assembly GCA_950381575.1). Lineage (NCBI taxonomy): Eukaryota > Metazoa > Arthropoda > Insecta > Lepidoptera > Noctuidae > Plusia > Plusia festucae. Next base: position 16,061,460 of record OX494435.1, read on the forward strand.
TACTGCTTTGAGTTAAATGGCTCACGCGCTGTTGATGTTTTAACTCATTTTTACCCACATTTTAAATTATTGCTGTTATGCGTATTCTATTTTTACTTAAATATGAAGTGTGTAGTGATATTATGCTATAACAACGCTTATAAAGTTTCAATGAAATATAATTTATAGTAATGGCGGTTAATAGCGGACAGCGTCTAACTATTTACTACCAAAACGTACGCGGATTGCGAACAAAAACTAACTCGTTTTATCGTCAAGTGTCAATAAATTCTTATGACATTATTGTTTTAACTGAGACGTGGCTAATTGATGGTATGTTTAACTCAGAGTTGTTTGATGACCGATATATAGTGTGGCGCCGTGACCGTGACTATTCCGTCACTGGTCAAAAACGTGGTGGGGGTGTTCTTATTGCGACGCGTAGGGAGTTGTCTGTCACCCCGCAACCGCTCCTTCACTCTTCAGCGGAGGATCTCTGGATTACCTTACGTCTTAAAAACATTAACTCACGAGATTATGTTAACTTATATATTTGCGCAGTGTACTTATGTAATCAAAATAAGGGCTTCTCGTTTTCAAATCAACTTAGTAATTACTTAACGAAATTGAACCATACGATTTTGAATAGTACTTCCGATGTGTTTTTGGTTTTTGGTGATTTTAATATGAGTGGAATCTCATGGGTTTCATCTAACAATAACTCGCTAGTCCCAGTGAACCCGGCCTCAAGTGACGAATGTATGCTAACTGATGAGTTATCTACGCTAGATCTTGGACAATACAACGGCGTAGTCAATAAGTATGGAAAATTGTTGGATCTGGTTCTTTCAAATAAATTATTGTGTGTAAGTGAGTGCGTTGACCCTTTAGTGACTATTGATCCCTATCATCCCGCTTTGTTAACTAATATTGATATCTCCGAATTACCTCCACTCGATCATGCACCGAGGCTACGGTATATTTATAGCAAAGGCGATTTTAATGCAATAAACAAGGAGATTGATGCCATTGATTGGGAATGCCAGTTCTCATCTCGGTCCCTGGATGATTCAGTTGCATACTTTATAGAAACTATAAAAGAATTCCAGAATAGGCACATTCCACAAAAGCTTGTACGCAATAATTCCTTCCCAATTTGGTACAGTGCGTCACTAATTAGAACCATTAAAGAAAAATATAAATACCTAAGAAAATTCAAAACTTATGGGAATCGATCTGATGAACTAACTTTTAAATACTTGCGTGATAGAGTTAAGTCTATGGAAACCTCATGTTATAACGCTTACATCAATGAAACGGAAAAATCAATAAAAAGTAACCCTAAACACTTTTGGAGATTTGTTCAAAGCCGCTACAAAACTAATGCCATTCCTAACTCACTGAACTACAATAACGAATTATTGCTTAGTGGTGATCGTATCTGTGAGGCCTTTTCGTCTTACTTTCTATCAACCTTTCTTGACTCCGTCTCGACCAATTACTCCAATTCAGTCTCTGTTCCCTCCTCCGACACTATCACACCCACGTCCGACATTTATAATATAGGAATAAACATTGACACTGTTACCGCCTTACTTCGCAAGTTGGATCCGGCAAAAGGTGCAGGCCCTGATAATATATCATCGAAATTTCTAATCAATTGTGCTTCTTCTATTGCCTTGCCCATCTCAATTCTGTTTTCGAAATCCTTGTCTCAAGGTATTGTCCCCAGAGTGTGGAAATCCGCATTTATTACACCCGTACATAAAAAAGGGTCTAAAACTGAAGTTACTAACTATAGGCCCATATCCAAATTGTGCATTATTGCTAAAATATTTGAGCGAATTATTTATAACCAGTTATATCCCGCCCTTTCTAACTCATTTAGCACATTCCAGCATGGTTTTTTAAGGGGACGATCTACCACCTCAAACCTCATTTTATTTAATGACTTTATTACTGAAGCTATGGATGACGGTAAGCAGGTCGATGTCGTTTATACTGACTATAGCAAAGCATTTGATCGAATTGACCACGAAATCCTGATTAAGAAGCTAAACAATATGGGAATTCGTGGAGACCTCCTGAGGTGGTTTTCATCTTATATAGACAATAGGTCACAAGCAGTTGTGCTTAATAACTATATATCCAGCTGGGTATCTGTGCCCAGTGGAGTGCCTCAAGGCTCGTTGCTCGGTCCTTTATTATTTGTGATCTATGTAAACGACATCGACCTGTGCCTGAAATCATCCAAATTATTATGTTTCGCCGACGACATGAAAATCTTTGCTAAGATTTCATCACTCAAGGATGGGATAGCGCTTCAAGCTGACCTGTTCCGCCTTGAAGAGTACTGTCGGGTTAACAAACTCGACTTAAATCCAGTAAAGTGCTCAGTAATTACCTACACTAGGAAACGGGCAATGCTAGCTACAAATTACACTTTGTCGGGCCAGACCTTGCCAAGGTGTGACACTATTCGTGACTTGGGCGTCCATCACGACAATAAGCTCATTTTTGAAGCACATATCGATACCATTGTGAAAAAAGCCTATAAACTCCTCGGGTTTATAATGCGTCTTTCTAAGTGCTTTAAAAACGCCAAGACGCTTAAAATTTTGTACTGCACCTTTGTAAGAAGTCAGCTGGAGTATGCATCTCAAATATGGAACCCGCGTTACAATAAGTACATAGACCGCATTGAAAACATACAAAAACGATTTATTAAATTTCTTTGTTTTCATCAAGAGATTCCATATCATTCAAACGATTATTTCCGACTCTGTAAAAAACACCATCTTTTGCCACTCGTATACCGGCGTGAAATTGCTGACTGCCTATTCTTGTTAAAGATACTTAATAATAACATTGACAGCCCCGAGCTATTATCAAAATTTTATTTCAATGTACCAGGTAAATTACTTCGATTCAATCCACCCTTACGTGTACCTCATACCTATACGAACTATAGACAGAACAGTTACATTGTGCGAGCGAGTAAGCAGTTCAATATTATATGTAAGCAGCATGATTTGGATCTTTTCACAACGAGTGTGACGTCAGCCAGAAGGTGTTTGAGCCTCAAATTTTTCGAATGACCTGCGTATGGCTCATTACCCTTTTTTCACAAGTATAAATTCTTATTTTAGTGTTAACTAAACAAATATTCGCTGATTATAATTTTCTAAATTATCCTTGTTAAAAAATAGCGTATTACTTACACCTTGATTTGACACGATGTATTAAAGTGTGCTCTCAGAAATTATATTGAAGATTTCTTTGCGTGTATTCACATAATCTTTAAGTTCTAGTCTGTCGCTATAAGTGAGGACTTGTAATTGGCTTTATGTTGTCTAGATATCTCAGTTTTGTTATGTTTTTTATATAGCTGTAAGTCTTCCATAGTGTAATAAATAAATAAATAAATAAATAAATAAATAAATAAATAAACAATTTCTCACTTTAATTGATGAAATTAAGACAGTCACGTGTCACATTGAGCGCGGCTACCGTGGCCCGGTACAATAGTGGTGCGGTTAAACTTTTCAATATTTTGGTTGGCTCGCGAGCGGCGCACGTGCCGCCGCGTGCCACGTTTTACCCCGCTCTACCCCCGAACGCTTTATTTTTTATTATTTTCATAATTCATATTTCACAATAACAACTGAGAAGGCGTTTCGCACGGTTAGCTTATGAAACCACTTTCGCGATTCCGCGTGGGGCGGTAGAGACTTGGGCTTACCGCAAGGGCCACTTATGGGCTCGTTTTTATTTATATTACAGCGTTGCGCCGCGTCGCGTTTTGTGATCCACTTTATCAACCGCTTTACAGAGATCGCGCTGGGGTTCCAACGACTAGGATAATAATTTTGGTGGCATTCTTCTTGTGACGTCACGATATGGCTTATTGTGTTTTTTGGCCCAGGATTAGTGAGCCGCGGGCGGTGAGCCATAAAAAGCCTCTGTTTTCAACGGCAGTCGACAAATACTAATCCAGGCCATTTTTGGTCGGCCATTGAGTCTAATCGTGCACATTTATGTGATTACGCAATCGACTGTCATTTCTTTATGGTTTTGATTAATATGATGCATAACTGGTAATTTTATTCGGCGAACTGGAATATACATTATAATAAAGCACCTTACCATTTTGTTATTCTATTATCAAACACGGTTACCCACTTACGACAATCATAAAACAGAATACAGAACAACGGTTAAAAATTGCAATTGCAAAAAACTTCACCCCACGAGACTGACTCGCGTAAAATGTAATGGGAAATTACTGTAAAATAAAAAAAGAAGTCTCCCTTAAAGCCAAACCCTTATTGTTACGGCAATTTAGGTAAGACTCCCTCGCGGGGAACTAAGAATTCTTATAGCGAACTAGCAATATGCATGGCTTCCCTCAAGTACAAGGTCATAAAACTTGAACGATTTTAATCGAAATGTTCTTTAAGAATTACTGTTTCGTTTACATTGTCTTCGTGTACGTGATCCGATTACTGATTGCGTTTAACAATAGTTCGATTATTTATGTGCGTAATCGATTCTGATTATTCAGATTCGATAAATATTTTTATAGATTCTGTTTTTGCTATTACGTTTAGGTATGTGTCTGTGCGTCATTAAACTAGGAGACCAGTGAACTTCTGATTAGTATTCAAAGTAGGAACCTTTTTACTTATTTTGATCAACGCTAAGCTGTCGTGAGTTGCTTTTATGATATTTCCAGGTGTTATTGGAATTGTTTCATGTAATTTATATTAAGATAATCTAGCCTCAGTCGACATAAAATTTTATTGTAGCATTTCAGCGTTCCCAATGCGATATTCTACAAAAACCATACAAGCCTAAAGATAGCGTCCGTTTTTAATTATAACAAAAAAGTATAATATAGACCAATTCATAAATTTTTATGTTATACTTACGTAAAAACAAGGCAAAGGTTATAAAATAGCAAAGCTTTGATCGCTATAGTTGTGTGTAGTTAATTTGACCTGACACAAAATGCTTCATATAAAATTAACCTGACGTGAGATTCTCAACAGTTAAAATATTAACGCGAAGGAAAGTTGATCATAAAACAGCACGATAAACTTTTTATTAGGAACCAGAGGCCGGCAGACAATCTGTCTGGTCAGACTCAAGACCGAATCAATAACCCCGCTCTTAAGAAAGTTAATCTAACGACCGCCGAGCTACCGCATCAAAACCCATCATAATAAGAAGTACATCGAAACTTAATCCTGGCAGCAATTATGTTTTTAATTGTAGTGCTCATAAAGCTGCGCACACGCCGGTAGCCGCGCCCGCTGCCGACAAAAAATGTTGATTGAGATCGCTACACGCTTCTGTTGCAACACACATTGGCTTAATTGAAATTTTGTTCTAATAATAAAAGTTCTAGAAGATAGGCCGGCTTTTTATTTAATTACAAGGAATTTGGCTATTACGAGTATAGGCTGCATAAAGTCCAAAATTAAATTATTTAAGTCGATTCTCTATTTCATCGCAGTTTTAATGATAATATTATAAGCTGGTTTATGTTTTTGAAACCTTTAAAATAAAGATAAAAATGCAACATACACAAGGCCAATAGATAAAACCTCTTCAATATAATCAGTGCTTTCAAGAACTCACACCGTTTTTATGTATAAACTAATAAATAAATGTGGAAAACATCACATACATTGCTCCGAATCCAAAGTAAGTAGCTAAAGCACTTGTGTTATGGAATCAGATACAACGAAGGTACCACAAACACTCAGACCCGAGATAATGTAGACAAGTGTTTTTTTCTACATTGACCCTTGCGGGGGTCGAACCCGGGACCTCAGAGCTGGCGACACCTTGAAAACCGGTGTGTACGCCACTCGACCACGGAGGTCGTCAAATTATATTAATTAGCAAATTAAATAACGTCACTCTTTAATCTTTAACCCAAACAGACATACTCTGATGTAACTGAGCCTGTCTTTCCAAGTATCTAATCGATATAAAAAAAACGAATATTCCTTGATAGATACGCTGTGATCAGCGTCCTAAGTTAATAATCTTAGGACTCTGATTACTTTTATGCGATCGACGATCTCAAGAAAAGGTAGAGAAAAATCGAAATACAAGCTCTATCGATAAAACGTGATAAATATACTGTCTGATTGCGAAACTACAAAACATACATCCGAACCGAACCCTAGCAATGCGAGTGGCATCCCCCGCGTACGTGCTACAAGGAAGTATTAAAGTCGTACAACTTAACCCCACGGATGCCGGGGGATCTATTCTTTAAATACATCCGATAAAAAACTAAACGACACCCCTCAGTATGCAAAAAACATCCCCCAAGAAACGTCCATAAAGGAAAATTTATCCACAAATTAATTTGTAGCAGTACGAAATAAAATTAAAGTAAGGCGCGCGACTTAGTTTATTCGATTGATGGCGAATGGCGTAATGGACGCAGGCCTGCCTCGGGGGACGATCACCGTGCTTAATCCACGACTGAGTTTATCTTTAATGATGCAAACCAAGTTTTTAATCAAATAAAACTGCACTCACTTAAAGTTTAAACATAAATAAAACTATTTTTTAAACTGATCTTGTTTGACACTTAACGCTTACTTAACGGATATATAATTAAAAGATTTAGATGTGCATCTTTTACGATTAAACATTGTAGGTACCTACATGAGTAGTAAGATGACTACTTCCACTGGACTTATCTCATCATCGAGATTAAAACTTGCCAATAACAAAGAAATCGTCTTGCTCTTCAATGCGATGCGTCGATGCGCTCGTATTGTGTATAGGATATAAAAGCTACGTACGATATTCGCAATTTCAAATACACTGTAATAAAGCTGTACATGAATATTTACAATGCGCACCTATCTCCGTTTTATCACCAATATCTGCTTTCTCGTTGGGTTTCGTAACTCTGACTTACGCAAATGATGAATCCCCAATCTAAACTCCCATCGGCATTCACAATTTGTCATATAATTATGACAGCCACATATTTATGTTCGAACAAAATCTTCTGTGGGAACGTTATGTCGAAATAGTGGAATTTTCGCCATTAAATTCGGCCTCCACTCGCGTCTTATATCGTACACATTGAGTGATTTATAGTACACAAACGTACATTAGATTTTTATGTTCGTATCTTGTAGGTTGTAAATAACATCGGTGGTTGTTCCCCGACCCACTTGAAGATTATTACTGATTTATTTATTATTTAAACGGTGTGATGGATGGTCCAAGTCAGATTGTTACTTAGTATTGTGAACTTTGGCATCTAGATACTCTGACACTAGGGTGATGACCTTTGTGGATGATACGTGAATGTAGGTTGTATGATTTTGACACATCGTAATTGTTTCGTTTCTCAATGTCGGTTGTTTGTAATCAAACTAATTGTATTAATTTGGTTGCAACTTTATTATGTTCAGAGTATTGATGTCTTGATTGCGTCGGTTAATTAGTGTCGTTTGGTAAAGTTGAAATCAAACCAGTTTGAGTCTCATCATTTTATAACTACAGGCTGAAGATATTTCATGTTTTATACGATCTTCGACTTCTCAGTTCTGAATGCGATTGTTGAACACACCAATTTATATCTCCAAAGATATTATTTATTTTATTTACAAAATCTTATTATTATTATTATTTATTATTGGCGTTGCGGAGGTACTTACTTAATACTAACCTCTAAACTTTCCCCTATCTAGATATTTTTCGTAAGCAACAATATTGTTACTAAGGTTACTCAATAGAGTTCATCGAGCATCCCTTATATTGCAATAATTAATAATTTGCAACAAAACTACAGAATGATATCCGAGGTGTAACCATCCCGAACTTCTAACGGGCCACACTTGAATCACCCCCACAAGACTATTGAAACTCTAATCCAATTCTTTCGTATAATTGCCTAATCTTTCCACTCTAAATAGGTGGTCCTTAATCTCCTCGTACCCCTACAAGGTGAACTAACCGAGCCTGAAATGGTTATTTTTTTTAACTTCCCCATTATAAGCTGGGAAGTGGAGCGGAATTAAGCAAGGGAGGACTAGATTTAGGGCCAATTTTACAGCGTTCGTATTGATTGTGACGTTTACGCCACTCTTAGCATAAGATGCAACTTATTTTGAGAAAGTCGACGATTTAATTATAGATAGAATTGAATGACAAGCTTTATTAAAATTAAGGTTTGTGTTACTGAGCAGATCTACTCTAGAACTTTAAAAAAAAGGCTAATTTAATTAAAAGCTTAACTGAAGGCTGACTTAAAAAAAAATGCTGTTCTTAATTGTGTCTAGTAAGTTGTGTGAAATAGATAAGTATAGAACAATCCTTTAGTTATCCTTTATCTCTAAAAACAGGAGCCATACATAATTTATACAAAAGTATGGTAGACTTATCGCAATCAGTTATCTCTTACTGATAAAAAGATCTGCAGATATGGTCTGAAACAATTAAAATCTGTTTGATATCTCATGGCATCTGTTGTAAGTTATAATGAATTAAGCCAGGTGTTTATTACACCTTAAAGTATACCACATCAAGTAAAGTACGTGTTTTATAATGCGCATACCGATATCTCGGTAGTATAGTTATGTAACCTGGTGAAGTTATAACGCGGGGATCTGCATAATTAATATTTTCATGATCAAATAGCCGTATTTTAAAACTGGTGTCAGATTGTGTGATAACAAATATCGTAGAGTGAAATGAAGTTATTCAATACGATAGAAATTATGTGAACAGCTTTCTGATTTAGAAATTAGATTCATGTTTGCCAAATGCTAATTACCATGTGTCAAAAATGCACTCAAAGTGCCTCATGATAAAATAATATTATAATGTCATAAAAAAGAAATCAAATATAGTTTCTGAAAATTTGGTAACACCTCTAGGAGAATAAAATAAAGTTAGTTGTTGATAACCATCAGGTTTATCTTCCAACTACATGTCAGGCTATCGTTATCACCATTGGGTTTCCAAAGCGGTATCAAACCCATACGGTATCCGCGTCACATTGGTGGCCTCTCGCCGCTCTATCTGCATCAGATCTTAGCAATAAAAATAAATATCACTCACGTTATTTATAGAACATGTTCTTCCAGCAGTACCGTTGTTTGTCACTGTTAAAAACATGTTTATGGAAAATATGATTTGTGGGATCGCTTTCTGAAATGTATGGAAACGGTATTGAATTTGAAGTGATGCCGAGATTTTGGAAGATTTCGGTTTGTTTCGTTTATTATGAATTATGGTAAAATGGTTTTTATTGCTTGTTTATTGGTGGAACTGCCTTATAATGGATATTAAGCAATTTGGATTAGAAGTTGATTTACATCTGTTTAATTTGTTGGATATGTATGAAAATTCCTATGATATTAGAATAGTTTGTAATGTTTACTGATTATCTAGACAATTACAATTTTTTTAAGGTAATTATTCGTAACGTAATTTTACGAAAACAATAAGCCTTATCTTAAGTTATAAAAACACAAATGTAGAAACGTACCAATAATTCAATGTTTCTACTATTAGTTACGACAGCAGATTTTCGTTGTGTAGCGGGCTCAAGGCGGCTCGCGACCCGCTTTACACATAAACAGCCTATTTTGAAACGATGCCAACCGTCTCTAATTACCTTCTTATACATATCTTTTAGGCAATATTTATGTGCCAATATTAGAAAAAAAACACGGCGAGATCGTTTTCATGAGCTTTATTGTATAAAAAACGACCTTAACCGACTTCCGATTGACTATCAACTATAATTTTGCGGACATTAACATATTAACATATAAATTGCCTAGTCTACAATTATACGCATGTCGTTACTCTATCAGAATATACGGCCAATATTGGAGCCAACAATTAGCCAATTACTGTTGATGGCAATTACGAATCAAATTGTATCGGTAATAAAGTGCGTTTTAAGTTGGTTGTGTAGTGCGTGTCACCAACACGTTGGCGGTTGGCGCGGAGTCAGTCGCATTCCGCAGGCCTACATTCCTCGGGTGACACGTGGTGTAGGAAGCGGGCGCTCGCGGGGCCTGGCACCAACACACGCCCTACATTACGTCTTCCATCTACTGCGTCTATGTATTGTTGATAAATCATTCTACTTTATTGTTGTTTATCCCCGTATTTGGTCCGACGAGTTCCTCGTTCAATGTAGAAGTAACTATAGTTTGTTGGCAGCCCACAGCGGTAAGTTTCCTACGGCGGGATTCACGACTCAGAAAATTGTTGTTTACATTAATGATCACATTAATATCGGGGCGCAAATGGCTTTAATGGTTAGTTGTATCTGTAATTGCTCGCAAGGTGCTTTAACACAAAGTCAGTTTAATTAAATATCACCTCATTATTTACTTCTAGGTAAACTTATCGTACATACACATGCTTACGGGATAAATTTTATTAATGACACTAATCACTTTTAGGACATAAACACATGATGCTGTTGGGATTAAAGACGGCGCTGCGATGTTGCGTGATTGCTATCAGCTGCATGGCAACACTGCTTGTTACATTAGGTTTTAAAGACTGCCCGCTCTATAATTAGAACAGGTTGTTTATTAGCTCATCTAGGAGTGATGTCTCTTATAAGAAACCAACGCAAGCTGTTATTCTTCCTATTAAACTTGAAATATTGCGTGTATTTCCTTTATTAAACCTCAGAATCATTTTTTACAAGTAACAATGTTATGGCGTCCGCATTTCCATCAAGGGTTCCGTTGATTAGCCGGAGTGGCACCATATAATGAGCTCTCAGACCAGCGTACACCTATTTGCTCAGGACGTAAATACAATTGAAATACACATCCGTAATAAGTCAGCCGGGACCGATACCGGACGGGTACCAATTCGCGTTCGACGGGTTACAAATAATGTAATGCGATTTGTGTGGCGGCTGGTGGGTGTTGCTTATGACGCGTCTCGTTAAACAAGCTTTATTGTTTTACTATTAAGTATACTTATACCCACCTACCTGCTTGCAAGTGAGGATGGGTTTTTACTTTAGTTCAATGGTAGATGTTGCTTGCGTGATTTTATTGGTGACCGGTGTTTGTTTATGGAGATTTGTCTCAGAGAGTAGTTTGAGTGCCTAGTCAAGTTAGTTATGAAGTCTAGGCTAAAAGTAGGTTAGGTTCAGTCGGTATAGCCCCGAGCTTTAAGCAGCTCCTTCAGTATGAACGCTACGTAACAATGTTATTTGATCTCTCTACATGATAAAAGGCATTTTCATACAGCGCCCGACACCAGCTGATTTTGTAAAAGTGGCTTTAGTATTTAGTTGGAGCAAGAGTTTATAGTAGTCTGACTAGCTTATTTATAAACAGTTCAAATAAAGCTTGAAAATGGCATAGTCCTTATCCTGAAAGGCACAGTACACTTGAAGTTAAGTTTGGTTGATTAGTAACCAGACAACACTAGCTATCTCTCATCATACATTTGCGTGCTAAACATGATTAAGTATAGCTCTATCTTCTCTTAATACCTGTACCTGAATAACAGGTAGTCTGTAAACACTGGATTAGGGCGATAGCACACCGGCGGCCATGCGTCAGGCCGCGACGGGGCGCTGGCGCGGCGCTCGTAGGAGTCCGTCAGGCCAGGTGTGGCGGCGCCCTTATTTATTGCGCGCCGTGGGCCTCTAGATTTATAACACCCCGTATGTTAGTACAGGAGATAGGTAACGTTTGACGTTATAATGCGGGGATCGAAGGTGGTTTCTTCATATATGAAGAAGTCTCTCAATCATATAACTTGGAGCCTTTTATTATTGATCCATTTTTCTGTTATTTTTTTACAAACGTGTTTTGCGAAGTTATATGAATTTAATTTATCTGTAACATAATTTAATTATAACTCATAAAATTCTTACAAAATAGTTATATATTTTTTTTACTTGTATATAATATGACATATAATAATGGGACTGGATATATGCTAACTTAAAGACTTACGCACAATTTTAATAAAACTTTATATAGGTGACATTGTCGCGGTCTCCCGGCCTACATCTCTCATCTCATTATAAATTAGTTGTTTGCGTATTTACAACGTCAAGAGCGCCCCGGTCGCCGGTCGCCGGCCGGGACACGAGTTACCGATCTTTGTTTATTATCACCAAGGTATTAAAGATTAGTATGGATAAAGAAATATGTGTTATGCTACACAATGAGAAAAGGAGTACTATTATGGTGAACATCGAGAATAATTTAAAATTTTCCAAAAGAACGTATGCTTTTGTCTATAATATCGAAAAACAATAACACATTTTAATAAGTGACGGGTACAATTTCTATGGTAGTGGGCAGAGCGATTCAGCATAAAAAAAGCTAAAACATAGTCCATTGATTCACACTAGAAGTGAGCTTGAAATTTAATTCGCCTACAATGATGCGTACTTATTAAAACATCTTCACTTCAGCTGTTAACAAGAGCGAATCAAATCAGCATTCCTACCTAGACACCCTCCCTAAAAACGTTAATAACTCACCAAGTAAATTTCCTTTAATTCGGCTTAAAATACTGCAAGTTGCATCGGTCTATAAGGCCGGAGCTCAATCTTAACCCTACTGTAATGAGCGGCGAATGAACCCGGCGAAGGGTTGAGTCTGGAGGGTTTAGAACGCCACCTAATATCTTTGTTAGGAAAGTAAAGCGACTTTATGTGACGCCGTTTTAGGATTTAATGACTCTAAAGATTTTAAGGCTTTGATGCAATTGAGGATCTTTTAGAGGACAAAATATTGTGATCTTAACGGGAAGACCTGATTTATCGAAATGATTGTCGTTATTTTTTTGGTCCTAATTTTGCTTTGTCCAAGTTATCTTGTTATGAATTGTTCCTCCAAATAAGGGACGTCAAACTGCGCAGAAATTGAATCAAAACTCGAGCTTCGCAAACAACCATTAACAACTGGTAATGAGGCAGCTATTTGAATAATATGAGTGTTAGCAGGTTTAAGAGCCAGGTGAGCATCAATCACTTGCATACGATATACATTAATCCTCAGCTCCACAGATAAATAAAATGATTCTTAGGGATGTTGTCGAGGTCGTCTATCCATCACCTACAAACGTAGAGCTCTCTTCCTTATTTGTCTAACGACGTTTTCTGAATGATAAGTGTTACTATTTACCTTTTATGATGTTATGCTAATTGTGGTCTTGGTGTATGTAAAATGTTGTAATAAAAAGGATTGCATTGCACATAAATTATTGTAAATCTTAAAATCTTATAAGCATCTTTACAAAGACTTTATTCACTACTATCTAAAACTTAACAAACCGTTTTTTTTATAAATAATGGTCAACATCATATTTATTGCTCTGAATTTCAAAGTAAGTAGCTAAATCACTTGTTTTATAGAATCAGAGACAAAGAAGGTACCACAAACACCCAGACTCGAGACAGTGTAAAAAAGTGCTTTTCTAGATTGACCCGTGCGGGGATCGAACCCGAGAACTCAGATCTGGCGTTATCTTGAAAACCGGTGTGTACCTACGCCATATAGCCTCGCCAATATTTAAAGATTTTGTCTTGGTTTGACAGTGACTATAAAGAGAGTAGGATGGTTAAGTATGACCTGATAGGTAACCAAACAGCATAGCACCTTTTGGTTAATCAGTCTTTCTTAATTATAGATCACAACATACACCTGACAACACCTAAACCACTGCCTACAATAAAATCTCCCAACCTCGTGGACGTGCCGCTATCTCGTCATAGAGTTGATGGATTAGTTGCCGCTCAACAGACGTGACGTGTGATTGACAGCCACGATGCAACTTATTATTATGTAATTGCCCTATGATTTGTATGTTTTCAATATTATTGCTACTGGTTTTTTGTACATGTTTAGTAAAAACTGCATGGAATTATCCTATTATTTCTATGTCAGTCAGTTAAATGTCAAATTGTGTTTGCAAAAAATGAATGTAAGCACATTAAATACTATGTAATGTATTAAAGTTGATTAAAAATGTACCAAATTCAAAGGCAAAGCAATTTTTTATATATAAACAAAAAAGCTTACAGGGAAAATATTAATCGAAAGTGTATCGAAAAGGCAAGCTAAAAATTTGTTTTTTGTTGTTTGTAACTTATTGCAGTGTTTGTCCTATCTGCGTCATACGTGATCTTTGTCTTATCCCGTACTTACAGCCGCAGGCGCCCGTTGTCCAAGAAGCGGGCAATCGAAATAATTTAATTAAATAATTACTATCATAATGAGTGCGCACGCGCACATGACGTCGGCGCATGCGCTGTCATTACCTCATTTAGGGTCTGACGTGAGGTTAGAGGGCTAGTTAACTGTGTGACAGCTTCATTGATCAAGTTGTTGTCAATATCAATAATGGGGAGTTTAACATATCATTTACGTAATTTCCATACAGAATCATAGATGCATCCAACACTAGTATCTACCGTTATTATATAATGTAAGATTATTTATTTATACATAGAAAAAGTGTCGCGACGTAGGACAGCTATGGCATCGTGACGTCGGACAGCTATGGCATCGGGACGTCGCACATCCATGACAACGCCGGAGATCCATGCCAAATCAGATGACACCGATTTCAAACAAATCAGTTGGTAACTTAACAATTGAGTAAATGAGGTAAATTAAGGATTTAGTTCGTTTGTCGCTTTTAATTGGTTATAGGTGCGGGTTTTTACAGTTATGGTTTTTTTATATATTTTTTTAGATTATATTATAATCACCGTTAAAACAGGTCAGATACATAGCTGTGGTCTGTGGTATCGTAGTGTAAAGATAGCATAAGAGTTGAAAACCAGCATTCTCTTACAATGGTAATTAGCGCGTTATCAGCAAGATACAAGGGACATCAATCACTCGCTATAGTAAGTAATGCCGCGTTTATTTGTATCCAGTGCAACCTACTTACCACATTCTTAGCGACAGATTAAGCGATGTACTAGCTAAACTGGTTCGTTTCAAAACGGTTTGGACAGCGCTGTCTGCTGATTCTGAAGGATTTGTGGCCTAGACTTGTTAATCGTCATATTGTGGGAGAAGTCCGTAATAATATTAAAGTTATTCTTGTTTGAAATCAGTATTCGTAAACATAGCACAACGATCTCTTCTAGTATCTTATTGTGACTTCGGAGACAAAATTCTAAAGCAAACTAGGCATCTTACAAAATGCATTATCATTGTTTTTTTTCCAAAAAAAAAACACAATTATCTAAAACAATTTGTTTGCAAGGCAATCAAAATTTCTATATTGATTAATTTATGTTAAGTATACTGAAATAATTTTGTGCTTATTTCTTCACTCGTTCAGAGCTTTGTGTGATGTTTGTAGCATAGGCGTACTAATCTTACTTCCTACTAATATTATAAATATAAATGTGTGGATGTTTGGATCTTTAGATGTTTGGATGTTTGTTACTCAATCACGCAAAAACGGCTGAACGGATTTGAATGAAATTTGGCATGCATGTAGCCTTTGACATGGAAAAGAACATAGGCTACCTTTTATCCCGGTTCCTTAAGTAGTTCCCGAGGGAAAATTTAAAATTGTTTACGAGCTAAGCCGTGGGCAGACAGCTTATAAATTTGGTATTTTTCTCTATTACAGCGCAAGATATAACACGGGTGAAAAATTTATTCCATTTTTCATTTCTTTTTGGACTCAATTCTGGAGTCCACGCAGACGAAGTCGCGGGCAGAAGCTAGTCTATAATATATGCTAGTTATATTTACCAGAGTCAGATGCAGACATTAGCAGTGTCCACTAATAAGGTAATTAAGCAGTAATTACCGGAGATACTAGTGGTAATCAATGATCATATTTTACTATGGATAATTACTTAGTACAATTTGTGGGATGCACCTAAATGTGCGTTGTCAATAAATATGTGCTGCAATAATAATAAACCAAGCAGTTGTGACGCAAACAAATAAATTATTATTAACCAATGATGGACCGCATTTGGGGACTCCACAGAGCTAAGCGGTGTTAGAAGTGGTAAGACATAAATTAAGAAGCGCTATCAAATAAAATGGCACAGTGTATTAAAGGTTCCCTTATTTGGATGTTAACTATTATATTATAATAAAGTGAATATCGTTAATCACTGCTGTTCTATTTACATAAACCTGGAAATATTAGATCGAAAATTCCGATTGAAAATAAATTATGAAGTAATTTACAAATTATTTATGATCATTATAAATATTCATTGAAATCAATTAATTGCTCGTTTATCAGTTGTTGACTAAATATTTATATCAATACACAAGTTGTCGTTTCTAGTACGTAAATTGTCGTTTTATGTAGACTTAAATTGGTACACTTACTCGATATGGTCACTGGCAACATTCCAACATAGGAATAAGCACAAATACTAACTTAATAAAATGTTGTCTAAATATTTAATTCTGTCAACTAATTATATGTGACCGACGTGACGTGTGCAGTACCTATGTGAGTGCCGCATCTAATTGTTCATAAATCTATGGCTATTAAAGCGTAGGGAAGAGAGAGGTGCTACAGCCGGTCTCTGCCGGATCACTGGCAACAACATTGATCTATGACAATAATAATTCGTTGAACTGATTAGCTGCGTTATGAAACACAATTCAGTACCTATTTACATTAAGGTTTGACAATTACTTTAATATATATGCAGTTATAATGGTTGCCATGCCTCTGAAACATGTTACCTAAGCGGTTGGTCCCGACTGGCGTACGTTGATATTTGGCAGTCGTTAAGACATTACTGGGATACTGTGACACCCAGTAAAATAGTTTTTGACGTCAGTTAAGCAGTCACTTCAAAAGGCTAGCCAGAAGAAGATACATATAAAGACGTAAGTGACATCGTTCAACTAAAGTAAAAAAATAAAAAAGCAAAACACGTAAAATGCTTGTTAGTATAAAACGTTACTGAACATCCATTTTCTTAACTTTTATTCGCTGCATACATCACCTAATCTCCCAATACGCATACATTTTGCCACCATCACACAGACGCCATAAGACAACTAGGGATTATCTCGGCTCCATTCCGACAAACTGTACACTCGCAGTATATGTTCACGACCCAATTCAGTAAAAGTATTCTGCGTCACACAATAACTGTAAGAATCGCATTACTATGCGCCGCGGCGTCCGCACATCAGAAATCACTAGGTTACCGACACCACTCGATACAGCCAATAGATTTTTTCTTCTTCTCCAACTGCATGATATATATTATAGTCGTAAAAAGCGGCTAGAGTATCGCACACTCGTAAAATAGATGGTTACGCTTTCCGCATCGATAATTCAAGATTAAGGGTAGGTCTAGTGTTTATTTAACTCTGTGGCGATGGTGACTGACTGATGTTATTTATTCACTAGCTTTTACGCAGCTACACAAGTACCTTACAGCTTTTTTCAACCATTTCAATGGATGAAGAGTTGTTCAAACGTTGTTCAAATTCTGGGTATTGAGTTTCAAAAATGTCCTCAAGAAATAGATAAAATCATATATAAACTTCTTACAAGGTATAATTAGAATATCTTTTAAGAAGTTTATGATTTAGAAGTTTATCTAGAACTTAGAGCACTTCAATAAATTTAATCGTCTAGAAGCTCAATTTATATTTGCAAAGACACGATACACGTCTATTTGGCAAAATAAAGTTAAATCACACCAAACCAATCTATACCATAACAAGCAATAAATATGTGAGTCAACCCTACGAGTGCACCACCGGCACCGGTCCACGCGCTCCTCGCCCGGCGCGCGGCGCGGCGCACTACCCTCGCGGATCGCGGCACGTACGCGCACCACACTATATCTCTCTAAACGTGACGTTATTTTTGTGACAGCCCTCTGTCCCCCGTTAGGTTTTATCGCGTTTTATTGCTAAACATTCAAATACAATCACATAAATATAAGTTGAGTTTGTTATTTTGCTAGATATAGAGCTGTAGTGAGCGTGGTGTTAAGATTCATGACATTCTAACGAAATTACATATAATTAAATATTTTATAATTAATTAATAAAAGTTAAAATGAAGAGTATTTGTGCAGCTATCAAACCTTTAAGTTTTCTGACTTGACGTCTTAATTTAACTCAATTATATTTTAATAATATGCATATATATCACTCACCTTTTTGGATCATTAAAATTGCTACGACCAACTACGCACAAGTTAATATCAATTAGATAAACGCTCGAACATGTTCATTCAGGAGATAGGCGTAATGTATTAACTTAATGGCAACAAGTTACGAACGAATTGAGGGAATTTATTACGCAATACTCATTTATTTAGTCAGTCTGCTGAAGTTTTAAAACAGGCCATCTATTGCTGGAGATGATAGCCTACTTTAGTGGCGCTAGTATATTATCTACCCCGACCATCAATTATTAAAACTACAAAATGGAATATTATAGAAAAAGCTAAGCAAAATTAGGAACGAAACAATTAGATCAACTAAATAAGTTTCATTCGAAACGTCATAGGCACCAGGAAAAAAACGCGTCGCTACCGGGATCCATTCAATTTCGCGTCTCCGGCAATAAAGCGTGATTGTCACGCACGTACACATTGCATAAAGCGGTATTACTGCCGGCGGGGACCGACCGGGAGGGGGGGAGGATGGGGACCAGCTGCCCCCCTCCCCCCAGGGTGGCATTTAACGCACGAAGGGATTTTTTCAAAATAACATTTTTTTGAGCGGTTGTGCTCTTGGTTTTGACTTTGACGGTTATGACCGCCTTTTCCTGGTGCATTTTCTTTCTGCAGGGGAATGTGCGAATGCCTTTTGTCATTTCTTTACTAACGTTTATTCTATAAACTTTGATTTTTGATAAGGATTACATCATTTTCTTAAAAGACAACAAATTTTACTGGGTAGGTACCTATTATTTAAACGTCTTAAGGACTATTTAGAAGACATTAATTCTTACGTCTCTATATAATATGACCGTTTATAGATTCGGAGCGTGATCTATATACTTGCTACCAAACGAGCATGATGCACCGAATGATTAATATCCCACTCATATTTCAATTAAAATCTCCAGTAAAAAGTTGAACAAAAAATTAGCGCTAGTTTATGAATCTAGATCGTGGCTCACGTTTCTCATCGGTTTGATGTTCAAGTGTGGCGAATCCTTACGTATTGGAGTTAAGATATTACAACGTCATCACATCATCTAGTCTCAATGTGTATGCCTCGCCAGTACTCGTTAGTTGGCATATAAGATTTAATATCGGTACAGTAGCTTGATTTAATTTCGTGTCCTGTCGAGTCAGATCGGATTCAATACAATATTGAAGAGGCGGTTGGCTAGGGCGTCGGAATTGCGATCATGTGGTTGCGGGTTCGAATCGAACCCATTACACTACCGACGTGAACCTACTCGTAACACAAGCATCTTAGCTTAGCACGACGGGGTAACAAGAATAATTGTAATGTGCGGCCCACATTACATTAGGAAAAATAAATGAAAAATGGATGTTGGTAGTTCTTCTTTGTTTAATCATTCTATTTTCTTTCTAACCTTTTATTCGTTCTTCGATATGTATGGATAATATTAGACAAGCAATTACTAGTTTAGAATTAATGTAATTGAGAATCAGATGTAATTATTTATGTTAATCTTAGGCGTGTTAGTTATGGCGCTGGTTGTGTAGGTCAGGGTAATGTATCCATGACATTTTGTTTCCCATAAAACGATTTGTGTTATCTACATTATACCTGATACTAATTACAGGATATAAGTCATCTAAATATAATATTAATTGTACTCGGTAAACCAAAGATTATGAGGTACATTTTAACGGGATAATTATAATTTAATTGATAAAAGGGGAATTTTCCTAAAGTTCACTTTAAAGCTGTCTGTTTTATGTATACTGAGACAAATACTTTGTGTGTTTTGAAAGATCGTTTTAATTCTAGCTTAATCATCATATTTATACTTCTTTTGTACAAATGTAAAATTATCATTTTAGAATAAAAACTTTTTGGAATCTTATAATAAAATACTTCTAAACATTAAGATTTAATTCGCAGAGGAGTAAAGTGAAACCTATTATTATCACAGCTCTAGAAATTCTACTCCTGCAATTAATGATATAAATGCCCACATTCTGCGTCAAGTGCTGAGCTATTAAAGGAAATTGGTAGTTTCATGTTGATACTGACATTTAACCGTATTTAATGACTAGAAGCTTTAGCAATTAAAAATAGTCCGCCATTTAAATGTCTTATCGGATGTTTGCAGAGTTTGGTGTCCCGAGAGGCATCGATTGACCGAATCCGGTGCTGTGGGATCGACGCGCGTAATTCCTCCGCGCGCTACGTGCCTGGCGTGCGTAAATACGCGCAATCGCTCACCCCATTACGCTACGATACGAAGATGAGGTTGCAATTCATGGCAGGTAGCGTTTTTAAAGTACCTTCTACGAAGTGGAGTTACTTGCCGGTTCTTCGCCATATGAATGTCATTTTGGAACCGCATCTGGAGTCATTGTACTCTTTGCAAGTGTCTGATAGGCCTACTTGAAATAATATTTTTTTTTTTCATTTTAATTTGATACACACAAACAGTGGTTTTTACATAAATATTCAAAACTATTTTATACCGCTTAAAACATAATTGGAAAATTATGATAGACTTTGGCAGTTAAAGGCCAATCTTTCTATATCAACGAGCGCAAGATATATGAAGTAATTGCTTTAAGGTTATTACTAATTTATTAGGTTACCCAATTAATTGAATCAAAATTTAATTGAATTAAAATGTCGTGGTGGCCTAGCAGTTCAATGACCGGATTCGCATGCACGTGGTTGCAGGTTCGAACCCAGGCAAGTACCCATGTGACTTTTTCAAAGTTAGCAAGCGTGGTGATCAATGCTCATTCCTTCTCTATATAGGAAGAGGCCTGTGCCCAGCAGTGGGACGTTTATAGGCCGGTAGTATAATTGAATCAACCATAACTATCTACTTATAGACGAAAAGATTACGTAGAAACCAGAGACTTAGTTTTAAGTCTTAAATTAAAATAATTCAAACATTTTCTCTATCAACTCGCTCCCACCTGTAACTTGCACGTACCCCAAAGCATTACTCGGATCGATGTCGGATCGAAGGCAGCAATCAGCCTCCTTACAGCTGGAACAGCTCACTATCCCCATTGTTTCAGCCCCCCCCCCCCTCTTCAGGCAATATATCGCGCGCATTTTTCAGCCCGGGCCTTATAACTTCCTCTAATTTATTAAGACAGAGAGACCGAACCGATATTATTTCGTTTGTAATTAATGGTGGTTAGAAAGCAGTGGTTAGTTTTAGAATGTGGGGTCAAGCAGACAAATGGTTTGGTAAATACCGATTTGATTCGATAATGTTAAATTAGAGAGATTATTCTCAATTCTATGGACTTGGTAATTGTCGGCAGAGATCAAGTATTTTCTATTCTTTAAATTGAATTTCTTTAAAATTCTATTGGTTCTTTACATTAGCTGTGTGTTTGGGATGGCGATTAGCAATTTTGACTCCCTTTCATAGAAAAGACTGGATGCAAAGGATGCATATTAATTGACGACTTTCTAAATTCCATAAAATAAGTATTAATTTCTTCTTCAAATCGTCCCTTTAATTACTTTTATGTAGTGTGTAATAATATAAAAATAATTGCGATGGTAAGACGGTTGCAACTATTTATTTCGTTAAGAAAATCTAGTATACACGACGATATCATTTTAATTTGTTGCTATTTATTTTTATAACGTTGTTTTGCGCAGGAGTCGGGGAGCGTCTACGGCCTTGAAGGCTAGCGCCGCTGCGTAGTACCTGCGTCTTTATTGCATACGTTATACCTATTTAAACAAACATCAGTTTAATTTACGGTTATAAATCTAGGAAGTAAGGCTTCATAAGGAAATATACATATTATAAAAGTTACTAGGTTGTAATTTTGCTGGTCGTCTTTTGTTTGGAGTCAATTATATTTTAGAGTTTTTTGTATACTTTGTTGATACTTGCTTATAGTAATTGTGACACAAATTAACATTAGTTAGCAGAAGACCAAAGCATAGAAAAATTGCATTAGTCACTAGTCAAAATCACCAGAGTTTTTTTCGTACAGATATCTTTTGAGATAAGCAGCATAAGACCAAGAGAGTAGCAGCATAACACCATTCAATGATATTTCACATTCAGAAACCAATCCTTCACGACAGCTAGGCAGCGGTATATTTTAGCAATATATTCGGAGCGCCATTTTTGGTTGACAAAATGTTATCGTACCAATAGGTCAGGGCTCACAGCATGCTTCCAGTAGCTCTATCAAACTACGTTTACCACTGATTAACCTAGTTCAAGAGATTAACAGCATTAGACAGTGAGAGATTACCACGACTTAGCCGGGATCTAGAACTGACATTCGGACAGCTAATTTGTCGTTAATACAGATGAACAACGTTTGAAAAGAAAATGAATGGTTTTGCGAATTAATGGTAAACAATTAGGTTTTTCCACGAATAAAATGGGAATGGGGATGCCTGGCTGGTAACATACATTATCTAAACGTATAAATGGAGTGTTAAGGCTATGCTTTAGGTCAAGTCATTATATATAATACCGGCCTATAGGTATAGGTTTTGACGGGCTTGTTGGTCTAGTGGTTAGTGACTCTAACTACTAAAGAGGGTTCGATTCCCACCCAAATCTTTGTGAGATGAGCACGATCATTTGTTCTGTGTCTGCGTGTAATTTATCTTTAATTTGTATGTATTTATAAATATATAAGCTTGTATGTATGTTTATCAGTTGTCTGGTTGCCATAGTACAGGCTCTGCCTAGTTTGGCATCAGATGACCGTGTGTGAGATGTCCCAAGATATTATTATACAAAAATAGTAGACAATTATTCGGTAAAATTGTTAGGTAGGCCTTTCTGATATAAAATCTGGTTCCCTGACATGACAGCTTACTAGGGTTGACAAAATTTATGGCTTTGATAAATAATTATATTTTTACGTGGTATTTTGTAATACGTTGTATAAACGTCCCACTACTCTACTTCTCATTTATATTAGAAGGAACGAGCTTTGATCACCATGCTTGCTCATTCCACGATTCGGTTGTTCGAAGGCGATTTCAGATTCCAATTGGAATCTAGTACAAGTAAGTACCTAAATATTATTAAAATATTCTTCTGAGAGGCATCATTCCTGTTTTTCTTTTTAACCTCCTCTAGGCACATTTATATTTCCCTAGTACATTATGTTACCTAATAAGCTAAATTAAAACATTCCCATATAATGCCAGGCTGTCGATATATCATTAGTTTTACCAGGAACTCATATAACTAGCAACAACAGGTATTTATCGATGGCTACAATTACAATTGTCTCAATAAATCTTGACTTGCGCACCTCTGAGTCAACGTGTGCCTTTATTGCTAACGTTCATATTATATAAGTAGAATACATTGGAATTATAGAAGTTAATAATATGTGAAATAAACATAGAACGGTGGCGAGCCTAGAGATCCTTTATGTCGCAATATATTTACCTGCTTAGATTCAGTGGACATTTAACTAGGTTTAGATATTTGTTCCACATTTTTTAATTTAAGTGATTCCTACTGATCTCTCTAAATTACAATTCGTATTGATTACCAACGTAGCTTATTGCAATACGTATTGTAGCTTAGTTATATTTATTTGTGTGCCAACGCATACAATGTTAGGAATAATTTGATATTTTAAATCTCATAATGTCATGGTGCCCAATCAGTTCAATGACCGGAGTCGCTCATGGTTCGAACCCAGACCAGTATCAATGTGACTCTTTCAATGTTATAGATACTTTCTTAATCATTTTAAGATGCCATAGACAAAGGGTGAAGGAAAACATCATGAGAAAAACTGGATTCCCCAACGTGGTGATCAATGCTCATCCTTCTTTATGTGGGGAGAGGCCTGTGCTCAGCTATGGGACATTTATAGGCTGGTATTTTATTATTATATCAACACAAAATATTATTAATATTACACCGACTACCAAAATTATTCATTCTAAATTATAAACCCAGCGATGACTAACTGATTGTGATGTAAAGTTTTTGTTCTGAGCTTATAATTACCAACAAATATAAAGTGTGAGTGATTATCACGTCAACAAATATTCCTAATGTATTGTAATTGGCGTGTTACGTAAATATATACATTTAAATAATTGATAAATAGACCGTATAATTCTTACTACTAATTATGAATAACTTAACATATAAATATCAATTCGGAAGTACTAGTTACACAGTTATTGGTATTTTTATGTACAGATATACATTAATTGAACAGATTACCATTTGGACGTGCTCCTGAATGGTAAAAACGAATAATTTACTGTTGTTAACGCGCGGATAGATCGCGTAGCGAATTTATTGAATAATTTATTAATTTGTATTAATATTTTTGATTTTAAATATTATGATTACACGTAACTCGTAGTGGGAGGAAAAACAAACGTTTAAACTGGTCTTACACACCTACCTGTATTGCTACTCATTATCAATCCTGATAGCTTCGCTTTACTTTAATAGTTTTATCTTAATAGTTCAACAAGATTCAACCAGCAACTTCTGAAGTTCATTAAGATCAAAACAATAAGAATGGCTCCAGCGATCGTGCAGCACCACCGCCTGGTCCATACGTCGTGGCACGCGGAAGAGATTGCGATCGGCGTGTCATTAATCTCGAAGGATCACGTTCGACGTGACTGCGCGCGCTACCGGTGCGGGGGTGACGGACGCCAGGCGACGTATCCTACAACTAAACCAAGGAAGGACACACATGGTATCTTATGTGGGCCAAATGTGAACTGTCCTGAAACAAAAGTATAATAAACACGTTAAAAAACCTTGTCACTTTATTGGACTATTGTCGAAAATTGGTAGAACCATATCCTTAAGCACAATGTTTTCCTTATTTCTATTAATCCTTAAGCATAATATAGTAGCTGACTATAAAATCAAATACAAAATCGTTGATTTCAAATTAGGCTCCTAAACATATTCATGGACAGCACCCTGATTCGCCCACCATTTTCCGCTTCCTAAGTGCTCTAGCTCTAACACTTAAGTAAAAATCAGGCGTTGTCGCATAATATGATACGAGTGTAATATTCTCTGTACATTCTTTTATTACGGAATAACTTGACTGCACCGATAGCCGAGTGGTGTAGGCCACTACGCAACTACTGCGCGATGTGCTGTAGGTTCGATCCCTGTCATTGCCAAACATTTTGATGTATAGGTACAACTATTTGCTTGCATTGGGATCAAATCCACAACATTTTATTTCGACCGGCCGTTCTGTTTCACAAGCTCCTGTTATATATTTTATGTAGTAAGAACCGTTTGATCTTTGAACTATGCGACTGCTGGTATTAATCATTTTATAATATCATATAATGTGATTGCGTCGTGTTACGTATCGCCGGCGCCCGATCTTGAAGTGTCGGCGATTTCTTTCGCCGCTCGTTTTAATTGCCTTCGTATACAGTAAATTGTTGCATTCCGTCCATCAAGTGTGTGTTGCTCGTGATCATAACAAGTCCTTATTTACTTTTTTTTACAGTTTGTTTTAATACGCGTGTTATTTTATTAGAGGCCAGGTATTAGACTTTCATGTGAAATATGTAGTAATCGTCAATTATTTAATTTTGGTCTGAGATATGGTTAATTTTACTGTTCCTTTTCGCAGGGATTTATGAGTGTTAATCTACTTGGCATAGGTTAAAGTAAAAATTCTGATCTTGTTTCAAAGTACGAAACTCAACTAGTTTGGGTGTACAACAATATTATCTTTCGACTACCTAAAGATGTATATTATGTTTTCGTCAAGCGCAGAGGCTTGAATGCAGTTAGCATGACACTATTCATGTTATCTAGGTATATGACAAACCGTAATTACACACAAACAATACTAAAAGTATGTTTATATTGTTAGGCTGATTCAGAACCAGAGCTAGTTCTATGATCTCATATAATAATATTTAATATCGACTTGAAGACTTACCTTTTTTTCTAACATGACGTAAGTCGCCATAAGATTTATATTTAATAGTTTGTAAAATATAAATTAGTTACCTTTGTTCAATGCGATAGGCGCATATTCTTTAACTTGAAGTTTTGTTTAACCAATTTGGCTTGGTTTGACAAGAATTGGAATCAACGTTCTAAATAAATGATCCCCAAAATATTTCAGAGATATTTTTTTCCACCAGACGGCTGATCTGTTATATGCTAATATCGTTGAAACATGGTACACGATTTAACACAATCCCTAACACCCTAAGATCACCCCTTACGGTCAATCTAAGCCCATTGAAATTCCGTGCGTTCTTCGAAATCGCGTGAACATGTTCCGTGGAATAGTTATAAAATACGGTAATGTTGTCCGGAGGCGGTCCTCGGTCCTCACAGGTGCAGAGGGCTGACACGCACGGGTCAGAGATATGCGGATGACTTGCACATATCTTTAGGTGATGCCAACTTTGTGAGGTTCAACCGCTGAGACTTTGGAGCTTTGTGCAAATATATTTTATTGTGTTCGAAACTAGTATTTTAAAAAAAATGTCGATAATAATAAGATGTATTTGCAATATACATGGACATTAGGACTACTTTTTCTTGTACGTTAATTTTACTTGTGTGTAAAATATACATTTACATTTAAAAAATTAAACATACCTTGGATAAAATTTCAAAATATTCCAATGTCAACCTAATTATGAATTCGTCTTTCAAAAGTTTCTGTTTTCTATTTCCAATCCTATATTATTATATTTAGCCACTTACAAAGTGTTCCAGGTCCAAATTGTACGTGTTGTAACTCAAAGCCCAGCCACATTACTTAGTGGTATGCGCACGCGACTGATCTGCGTTAACTCTGTCCAGTCGCATGTCGGCCGCATCGCCCCAGGACTAGTGTTTTACATGCGATTATATTTGTGTTACTTTGTTTAATCTCTTCAATTACTGCAGTTTTCGAATTTGCAGGTGCAACGAAATCAACCGTCAACAAATTTCTTTGATAATACGATTTCAACTTTTTATGGGATACAAACACTTACTTAGAGAGCATATTTATGTAAGTTTGACATTGTATAGTGTGTATATTCCTTGTTGGAAATTATAAAAATACATATAAATAAATCAATACTATGTAGTTATATTTTATTGCTTTTGATTGTTTTTTACCATTGTTAAAGTCACATACAGATACAGTATTTTTTATAAGTTTTATTAGGTACCACTAGTTCAATAAAAGAAAGAAGTTAAAAAATAAAAAGTTTATTTTGGGATACTCGCTTTTTTGGAGCAATTGCCCCAAAAAGCGAATTGAATGCACGTGATCGACCAATATACCTACCTAACTATGTACGTACAGTACAGGGTTCACTAACATCTTTCAGCAAAATTATATTTCTTTTTTCATCTAAATTACAAACTTTAAAATACCGCGATAGGATAAACGAGTTGATCTCTAAATGAGTATAAAATAAGGTTGCTATATGTGGAGCCTGGGGCGCGCAGTTTACGAGCAGGCGACATGCGACCGGCGCACGCGCACCCTGAGGCGTCACAACCTTGTGGGATGCTGATGCGGTACCCATATATGCAAGATATTCATGCAAAATCATTTTCTCCGCGGTTGACTTACCATCACATGAACTCTCTCCAAGCTTCCTCCCACAGTCAGGTGAGGTTTCATTGAAATATTACAAAGTCATTTTTTGTGATCCTGTTTGAATAAATTGGTCATTCATTTATTACAAAGACATCCTTTCAGAACGATGTCATAAGGCTTTAGGTCTGATTTAGATGCTAGTTTTAAGGTTTCTTGTATAGCATACAAAACAGCCTGATTGCAAAACTTTGTGATCTCGAAGTGTGTTAATCGACTAAGGAAAAGTAAATATTATGAACCTCAATGTTACGTAATTGTAGATACATGCTAACATATCGTGACCTTGTCAGTTGATCATCTGTAATTAAAACAATCTGATTTATAATGTAGATAGCGCCGCTCACATTCTCACAACACTTGTAAGGACATCCGATCAATTAGACGTTACATTTATTGATTTGTTTCATGTTAATAATGTTTAAACCATTTATCAAACGTTAATCATCGCTATCAAATTATAGAGGTCGATATTAAGAGTGTTTACTTTAGTTCTTAATGTGTATGCATAATGAGAAAGGAATAAATTCTGTTTATATTTGTAACCAATAGTACGATTGTGGATAGATCTTAAATTCTTAACCGAAGTCATACAATCATTAAACATGTTTCCACAACACAAACATTTTCCACGTTCATGAAATGGTTTTCAACGATATAAGTTTAATACTTGCAATTAGAGATTTTGTAAAGTCGGAGACTTATGGAAGAATATTGAAAACAAGACACATACCCCTCTGAATAAATACTGAAACGCTTATTAACTTTAACAAATTCTTAAATGTATATCTGTCGCTACTTTTCACTTTGAAGTGACAGAGACAGCGTGTGGCTTGTCGGTGGCCTCGAACTGATTGTCTTTTCAGTATTCAGTCATAAGTCAAGACGCAACAACGTCTGCAGCAACGAGTCATAAAACATACCAACAAAATAATACACGAACGGTAATTGAAAATCTAACGCCAGTCTCGATAACCAATAAACGCATCTTCCAAAACGGGTAAAGTCGCGGTCCAAAACTAATTTCCCGAGGAGAGCTCGAAGGCCGGTCAGTAAATCATTGGACGTCATGTGGACTCCGGTATTTATGCTCATACGTCGCGATTAGACTTACGAAATCATGTTTTATTGGCGCGCCGAAGAGAACCAAGAACGTTGGATTTACTAATTGATTGTTTTAAGCATTTCACAATTATTGGAGTCGAGGCGACTTGTGGTTGATTAAATTATAGGTGCATCTATTAGATGTTTCGATACTGATTTATTCCAATGTCGGGGATGATTTTTAATTTGAGAAAACATTGTATTTAATACATCAAGATGGTATAAACTATATACATATAAATGTATAATCCACCAGGTTTCTTATATTACTATTGAGGGTACTAGGGTGATAAACTTAACTCATATATATTTCCAGAATGCATAGTTAACTGATTAATAATTAACGGAAGGTACTTATAATATAATGTTCTGTATAGAATAATGATATACTCGATTGAAACATTAATTAACTCGGACTCAGCAACCAGAAGGAATTTAATTATTTCTTTCTTAAATAAATGTTTAGATTATTAGATATAAATGATATTACTTCACCATATTTTTTAAGTAAAATTTTAGATCTTTAATTAGCAATTTGACAGCACTGGTTGTACCAATTAAGTTGATAATATATTTATCAGGAAAAAAGAATGAATGTTAGTCACATATGAAATGATTTACGTGTTTAGAAAAACTCTTTCGCCATAAATTCAAATGTAAAATTATAATTAAACAATTCACCACGGAGCTTATTCTGTCCAAATAACTCATAGGATATTCAAGAGTTCGTTGCTATCTAAAACCGCAACTTCCAATAAAAAATAAAATTTAATTGATACACATCGATGCACCGGCATCATAATACCTGAAGTTTCGAAATACCATCTAATGACCCATTTCGTGTATCGCGAAATCGATTTGTATGTGGAGCTATGAGCCGGAAGGCATTACTTGGCCTTCGTCGGTCCTCGCAGCTAATAGCATATAATCCTTGTAGCGTGGTTAACGATTAGCCACAGAGTAATCGAATGCGCCAAAAAACGGTGCCATCGTGAACGGAAACAATCGTTTGTCTATCGTGTTCTGTGAAACTCTTTGTAAGTGTGTGCAAGGAAACGAATGCAACGTCGTGCACCTAATTGACGTAGTTATTGTTTTCGCGGCAGCCGACGTCCTTTATTCCACTTGTCTGTACAATATGTGTATCAACACTGTAGTGTTTCTAAACTACGTACTTACTTAGGCTCAAGTAAAAATATATCATTCCCAGTTACCTCCGCAACCGATAGCACTACGCAAAATTTAATAAAAAGTACTTCTTAATCATTTTCCATGTATCTTGGGTTGTACTAAACTAACAAAATTTATCTATATATCTATATTATTTACTTTTTTATATATTATCTATGTCAATAGGTTTGAATTCTGTACCCTCTGTGAAAAGTGATATAAGTACAAAAATGTAGTTTTGAGAAAATTGAGTTTAAAGTTTTTCGATTTTAAAATTTCGATAACTTTTTTATTTTTGATAATTTTCTAAATGTTTAAACTGCAATGGCTTGGAATAATTGATTACTAACCTTGATACATTTTGGATTTATCCTAAAGTTAATAAAATGTGTGTTATTTAAAAAAAAACACACTTGTATCAATAGCCACATTAAACGTACTTTGTGTATAATGATATAAGTTAAATAATATCATTTTACACATTGTACTTATTGTTGGTGCTGAATGTTACTTTATTTTTTCTTACACTTTTATGAAAGTGTTAGAGCTAAAAATATTAAAACCGCTTGAACTAATGTTGTTCAGAAAATAATAAGGTTTCATGGGTGCCAATTGGTATGGGCTAATTATGAAAAAAAACCAGTTGTATCAGTTTACACGAAATATATTGCAACATTCTCATGGTGTTTATTGATCTAAATGTAATTATATCGCATAAAGTGGAGTGAAATTTAGGTGTAAAATGATATAAGTTTATGAATTGTTTTTGGTGTCTTTTAATAGCTATGTTTTGTACAAAAAAGTAAAAATAAAAGTAACGTTTCAATCGTATATTCTTTATTAGCACTTCCGTCATAGAAATGGTACGGGAATTGGCAACGTTTTCGAGAAGGCATTTCAGTATGGCTGGATTTTTAATATGTTATTTGGCATATTATTATTATGATAGGATAGGTCTGGCACCGGGGACCGGTTGCGTTTACTAGTGCGCATCCCATTTATAGGGGTGATAAATCCAGATTTTCTACTCATTTTAGTATAAACCATCCTTGTTTAATATGATTTGGCGACACTTTAGAAACAGAAATCGAATTGCCAGACACTTTGGGTGTTGCCAACATCGTGCCAGACGCGATCAAAGTTCGTAAAACAATTATAAAAATAATTCATTTTAGGATGGCTGAAATTTTAATATGAATGGGCATTTTTTCATTATTTTTGAGCTAGGGCTTACGGTTTTCAAGATATTAATGAAAGTACCTGGATCACCGAGCTTTGCTCGTTTTTTTTTGTAGTGTGTTTTTAGAAATTTTTAATACGAATTAGGTACTTACATACTGATGAAATGAGAAAGTATGAATAATATTTTTCGATCTTACCGACGTAATAATAAAAATATGAACTGGTTATTTAATTAAAAAATAACGAGTGCATTTAATTTAATATTTTATTAAAAACAAATACTTATTTTTTACAGCTTATCAATCACAAATAACATTAAAATTAAAAAAAATATTATTACTCGCCAACATGTCAGGAAGAGTGATTTTTTTAAGTTGGTTACTGTTATCACGGATAAAACGTAATTTTCTGAAAATGAATCGTAGATTATTCGAAGTCCTGTAATAGTTCTGTGTAAGTCCTTTGAATATTGAGGCCAGTTATCAATAACAGCACGCACTCTTTTCATGGGAAAATTCTTCACTACCAATCGTATGGATTGTTTTAGGGACTCTAAATTATCATGGCGTTTAGAGCAAGCCGTACCGTAACTGACCGTAAATCATAATGCAGAGGATTAAGATCGGGTCTAGACGACGTCAGTCTTCAACTCTGATGAAGTCCGAAACGTTCGTTTCCAACCAAGACTGCGTAGACCGAGCTTTATGACCCGGCGCCGAGTCTTGCTAGAAAGACCATTCTTGGTTATTGAACATGGTGTTGTTAAGGGGCTTCACTACCTTCTCAAGAATGTTATCTTGATACCCTTGTGCCGATGTTTCGATACCTTTTTCACAAAAGTATGGCTCAGTCACCCCTTCATAGCTAATAGCCCACCAAACCATCACTAAAGTTGCATAATGCCCACGTTGCACTTTGTCAACAAATTGGGAAACTTTCTTAGAGCTGTGAGCATAAATACGGCTATTTTGTTTGTTAAAAAGTTGTTTAATTGCAAAAAAAATCTCATCCGTAAACAAAATTTTTCTGTGACCTCCTTTTGAGTACCGCTTCAGTAGTTGTTTCGATTTTACCACCCTATTCTTTTTTAAACTATCAGTAAAGAAATGACCAGTACGTCTCTTGTAGGCTGCAAGTCCTAAGTCATCTTTTAAAATACGCGACATGGTTCTAGGTGACAGGCTTCTTTCCCTCACTGCTTTGACCACCTTTTTCGTACGAATACTACGTGAACGGTCTGATCTTTTTCTGTCACAAACAGAGGAGGTCTCATTGTACCTATTAATAGCCCGGAACACAAACATTTTACTAATACCCAGCGTATGGAGAGCTTTAAAAATTGCATTTGGCTCCTTACCTACTTTGTATAATGCAATCACAGCGATTCGGTCCTCTTTATCACCCCACTCTATTTTAATATCGCAAAATATTGTACAATGTATTGGCGCCAAATAAGAAAACACAATGAACAATTATAATAAAAATGACAGATTCCAAATTCAAATGTAATATTTTGTTTATTTTTAATTGTAACAGTATTGATATATACAAGAATTGCTCGTTTAAAGATTTAAGATTACTGAAAACACGGATAAAACAACATTTTCTGAAAATAAATCTTAGCTAGATCGATTTAACGCCCCCGAAACTCCCTGCATACAAAATTTCATGAAAATCGTTGGAGCCGTTTCCGAGATTCAGATTATATATATACAAGAATTGCTCGTTTAAAGATATGAATAATAAGATAACAATAAATTACTACGTAAAAATAAAATAATTACGATGCCGCTCATTTTGACAGCAAGGTGAACACGCGCACTCTTTCAGTTCCGGTTCCGAGCCTTGAGTGTCGTTCGAGATGTTTGCATACGACCACCCCCGCCATCATTTATTCCGCTTCTCGCTCACTCAAGACCAAGTCGGCCGTGATGAAAGGAGACAAACATAAGAAACGCAATGCTGCGAATATCACTTGACACCACGACAACTTTTACAACGCACACGCTATTTTCAGTACTTTAAAGATACAAATACAGTTATATTAATTTTCACAAAACTTAGGTCACCAAATTGCTTCGTGTATTTTGATATAAGTTGAATTGTATCAGTTGACACAACGATAGTGCGCCTTTATTTTTGCGTCATAAAGATAAATCTGGACTTATATCACTATTCACAAAGGCCCTTAGATATTTTTCTTTGTGTTTGCTAATATATGTCTAGTTGAATCATTACGCACAATGTGCATGTGTAACATATCAAAGGTGTTTTCTGCTACAAATTGATTTGAATCAAAATACACGAAATTTGTCGTAAAAATGGACTAAAAATGGGACTTATATCATTAAGCACGAAAATTATTTCCCGATCTATGATAGATACCGACACACCGATTAGACAGAAAAATAGAGAAAAAAAATAGCTTTAAGACAATGTTAAGAAACGTAAATCGATATAAATCGACTTATATCACTTTTCACTGAGGGTACAGAATTCATAACACTAAAGTTCACGTTTTATAATGTTAGTATTGTTATTGGTATATTTTTAGCCGACTCCTTTAGCGATCGTGTCGAAATAGCTGTTCGTTATGAAGATGATGTCTATAACCGTATAATGGTGGCTGCGATGGCTGTCATTCAATTATAAAACAACGTTTAAAACACGATTACGGGCAACCGTTGCTAAATACAGTTTCTGATACAAAAACGAATTAAACATTTTTAGATTATGAAAATTTTCAATTTTTCAATTTTACGTGATAAAAGTTTATTTAGTTCCTACGATACCTCAGCAGTGTATTGTAAACTCAATAACAAAATGTTTATCACATCATTTCGACATTTCGTATAGGAAGCGTAGGCAGCTGTGCTTTTACACACCTACTATAGGCACAGTACTCTTACGAGTTCAATGTGACGAGATATGGGAATTTATTGTAATGTTTGATTTCGTTTCCTAGAAAATATAAAAAGAACATCTGACATCACTTACGTCTTACATGAAAATTTTAAAAGTCAAACTGATAAGTACCAAAATGGTTTCTACTGAGGTAATGTCGGTTACAGACATTAATACCATTTATAACAACAGCTAATGTACTAAACAATTTCGCCACAGCAGAAGTGTGTCACCGTATTGTTGATACTGTATTGTTTTGTGTCACAACACGTCCAGCGCGTAACGCGTGAAACATTATGTTCACGGACAGTTTGTTTTGTTCGCTCTGCTTTTTGCATTTTATGTGCATTTTTACTTTTGGATATTTCACCGTTTTTTTAGTTGAATAGGCAAGGATATTCGACTCGTTTTTCAGTTATATATAAACCTAACCTCCATTCTGACATGCAAGAGATTGTAGACAAACCTGATCTTTATTTTGTTGTTACTAAAACCAACTGTAAACATTAGCCACGGGACAACAAAAGCTTCTGAAACTAGAATGAGATATTATATTATGAGGATTGGGATATCTTTATTTCTCATAAGAATGTATAATAATTCACTTATATGAGAAAGTTTTAACAAATACAAATAAACACTAATCTTTACTCCGGCGGCGTACATTTCGATATCGAAACACTTCAGTCAAAACATTAAATCGCAAGTTAAATTTCTTAGGTAATTTAGTCCTAAGATACTGAAGATACTAAGAAACTGACATAAGCAAGAAACAAAGAATGCTTTGACGCAAATGGTTGACTTAGCTTATACTGTATACCTGTAACACTCTGAGGTCAACGGGAATATTCAATTCAAAGCATAAAGTACTAAAAACTTAGCTGTTAATAATATCTAAAACGATTATTAAGGTGAGACATAGCGTAAGCGATTCCAAAGATTTCACCACTTGAGCCCAGTTTAATGCCAATATGTTTGAGGTAATGGCCAAACTTACTTACTGCTGGGTCGCTACACTCGCTGCGATGTCTACACGCGGTTGAGGTAACACTCCACTTAAAACTTGGCGAGAAATTAGTGCTAGAAGCGGCCACGATATGACAAACTTTAGTAAATTATGCTGTATTGCACTTTACTATGATCGATTTTGGAGTGAATTTTTTAAAAGAAATGTAATACTCAGTGATATATTATCAATAATTTAGTTGGTCTACTGCTCGACGTAGATTATAACGCCTACTCGAATCACAACACTAGACCAAACATTTTAGCTTTTTCAGGTCGTCGTAAATGCAGCATTTAAAATTTGAAGCTCAGTAAGAAGCATAGAGGAGGGACACCTTAACCAGCGGTCAGCGAGAGTAGAGATGTGCGTTTGATGAAATAAATTTGGTATCTAAAGTAACGGGTCCCGGTGCTAGATACCGGATACCGGCCGCTCGGCAACTTTATGGCCAATAAAACTGTGAGCTGTGTCCCCGCGGTGCGGTACCGATAGCAACACATTACTTATGCTTTTTATGTTTATATATCGACAGTACTAATGTGGAACGTGTGAAAAACACGTCACTGTTTACAGGTCGTTGACTATTAATAGAAAATTGTCTTCCCAGTTAAGTTAAAGATTAAGGAAGCAGTAATTATGAGACATGTTTTTTTTTCTAATTTACATTATTTCGTGGGTTTTGTTATTATAACTGTACTAAATTTGTTCTCAGTTGTTGTGATTTCTCTTTATGTGTGTGTGTATGTATTTATAATTTAAATATTATAAAAATAATAAGAATCATACAGCATTTTAATATTTTGAAGCTTATACGTTACGATGATGCCATTAACGGATTTTAAATGATTTAGGACAATACAAAGTAAAAGCAATAAAAGAATATATTATTATTTACATGTAACTGTTTAAAATTTCATAACCGAATATTTGTTTTAATCACACACAACATCAAGTTCCAACAGTCCAATGAATGTGAAGTTCGGTTGCGTTGCGTTCGGTACTCGGCTGGTTTCGTAAAGAGGACTATAAATTCAAGGTTATTTCGTTATTACAGTGAGATTGTAACATTTGTGGGTGATAAAACGTTATCATGTCACTAACTCGTGCTACAATAACTTCATATTTCACACGTTCACTCCGCGTCACACATTACTCCACTCTCGTTTTCTTACTGATAACACGAATTTGTACTGACAATTAATTTACATTTAATGTTGTGCTATAACAATTTCCGTTATTTTTTCTATATTTAACTACAACTAGATATGATTTATATCGAATATTAAAAACAGCTAGCTTAGAATGAGAATATCATCCTGGTTGAATATCCAATCGTTACCGACGGCAACAGACCTTCCCATTTGACAGCTAACATAAACACGAAGTAGGAGAAACTAACGAAGCCTTAATTATTACGCCCATATCTTACATTTGTTCACCAGTCTTCACTATAAGGCTTTGATAACTTCAGTATAACTTATAAATTAATGGGACTTAATCAATCGTATCATTATATTTGCCTCCAGCAATACTTACAATACTTTTGTATTAGCTAAATTATTACTTTATAATTATATTTAGTCGTTGGGTGGTCTGAAGACTAATAAACCAGTTATAAAGCTTTTGATTTTTTTCCACTCATTCATTTCTTTTTTAATTAGATTACGTTGCCAAACAGGTATCTCATTTCAAACACCAAACAAGTCAAAAATCTTTACAAAATCATTTTAATACAAAATTTACAAATTAAATCATAACTGTATCTGATTTTATTGGTTTCAAATAATAAATTGTATTTCCACAAATGTTAGCTAGCTATAAAGATGTCACGTGTGACCATTAATATATTAATTATTCAATATAAGTATTTACAAGAGCGAATAAATACGTTTTTATGGTTTCTGGTACCCAGGCCCGCGACCCACCACTAATGAATGCTAACGCTATGATTGTCATCATAAAACTTGGTGGGTTTATTGTACACCATTAGAGACTTAACATGTCGCTCGACATGTTTCTTAAACTTGACATGGAGATCAATAAATGAAAGGTCATTAATAAACTGAGATAAAATTTAATTACGTGCCTCAAGTTTATTTTCGAAGTGATTTTGAAACGGTACAATATTAACTGTAGTTTTTCCGTGTATTTAAAATATTTTTAGTTTTGGTTGAACAAGAGAGGACGAAACTTTTTTGGTGCCTGTTTAGATACTAAAACAAGAAATAACAATATAGAGAGGTACAATGTTATTACCAGAAAACAAAAACAAATCATTCGTATATTTATGATCTACTACGACTTTTCGCAAAATTATTAATGAAACGTAAAAAAAAATATTGAGAAAAACGGACTAATTTAATAAACAAATTAAGTTAGTTTCTAGTTGCTTATATTATCCACCAAACAGTTTAATGTCATTAGAAACATTGAATTATTCGTAGAGCTGAAAAATATTCGCCGAACGACCTGTAAGTCTCGATAAACATCGTACATGAACGTTTGACCCGAAATCACACGAACAAGTCAACGTTTATCTGATAGACAAGTACATATGCTCACACTCGGTACAACCTGCAAGGACTACGACGAGAGCTAGAAATTATATGCAACTCGTCGGACCGGCCACAAGCTATTTATAAATCCTAAACGTTAAATTCCACTTTAGTGTTACCAGCTATAAAATGAACGCGAGTTAGACTGAAATCGAAACTAAAGGAAAGCTTAAAGACAGATATTTAAATTCCTCAATAAATATCCAAGTAAGTGCTTTTTTTTCTCTTGGAGACATTTTTTGTATCAATGTTAAAGTATAAACATGTTGCTTAAAAGGAGCTTTTGGATGATTTGGTCGGTCTGAGCGAACTGTTACGAATCCGAAAAATGCATAATTACCGAAAAAAATGTCCCATACATAACCCATACATCCTACATCTCGAAAGTGCCGCCACAGCACGTTCATTCCCTAGCACGGCGGGGTCCTCAGCTAGCCAGTCCCACCCTTACTTTCGTCTCGGGTACTCATTTACTATCTTAAGGTACTTTTATCTTAAACTAGCTTTTGCACGCAGCTTCGCTCGCGTGGGCGTCGGTTATTGCAGCAAATTATAGCCTTATAGCCTTCCTCAATAAGTGGGCTATCTAACATTGAAAGATTTTTTCAAATCGGCCGAGTAGTTCCTGAGATACGGCGTTCAAACAAATTAACAAACAAACAAACTCTTCAGCTTTATAATATAAAAAAGTATAGATGTGTAGAATTAAAAACTGTGTTTTAAAACAAAATCTCAACGGCTTCCTCTAACAGAGCGAACTCTATGATAACCATCATCCCTAGCAGTTCTTAGTCTTGTTAGACCAGGAGTCCAGAACATACCGCAAACTTATACTAAGATCTGAGTGATTTGAATATCTTTCCAAACCTTAGTTGATGAAGTCGTATGGTCATACCCTTAAATACAGTAGTGTATCGTCCAGCTGTCATGGTAAGATAACACCCCAATTTATTGACCATTAGCGCTCTTAACCCACAAATACTTATAATGAATACTTCTCCTTTATAATAATAAAATTAATTTTTATTCCATCGTGTAGCCGGTAGCTGGGCCTCGCCTCGCACGTCGGCTGTGGCCAGCAATGTAATTTATGTATATGTATGCAGAAATGTACAAAGTGGGCGCTCGTTTACGATCACGACATCGTAATCACCGGGAGGTGTTAACAGGAATTTAACGTCCCTAATTATATTGATTTACAAGCCAAATAGTACCCCGCGAGTGTCAGCATCACTCTTCAAGATTAGTCGTAATGAGATGGTTTTTGGTGCGAGATTTTGATGACGTAGCCATAAAGTTTTAGGAATTATAAGATTAACATTTTTATATGTTGTGTTCATTCAGTAATTACGCGTCAATTACATACGTTTTATTTTTCCTTTCAGAACCACTAAAACTTTGATGTTCACTTACATGTTAGTTTTTTATATAAACTTGCGCTCTCGCAAGTTGTTCCACTTTCCATTTAATTCAACTTGCCTCAATGAGAGTAGCCAGTTGTAATGCGCGGATTATTTCGCTAGATACGCTACTGGGCCTACGAGGGCGCAGATGGCGACTCCAACTGGCTCTATTATTAACTGTCACCTATTACTGAGTTCTGCCACTCAAACTTAGTTGTGTTATCACAGGACCGACTGGTTTTATTGCTCTCAATCTGATTGCCAGCTTGTCGACAACTATCTCAATCATTGTCACTAAGCACTCCGCTATCAGTATCGATCTATCAAACAGACCTGTAATACCTTCAAACTCACCTTGACAGCTTGACCCAAAACTTTAAGAAGATATATGTTTTATTAGCAATAAACTAAACTAAGTGTCTTTTGCTATCTTATCATATTATTTTATAATACGAGCTTAAAAGTTAAGTAACAACTGCGTAAAAAACCGTTTCAACATCAGCTGTATACAAATTCTGCGGTAGTATATGCAAACAGGTTGATGATCGTATAATGTCTTAATATTCAAACTGAGTAATCTGTGGCCCTAGTGAAAAGGGGTATAACTCCAAAATTGTCGAAAATGAGTTAAGTATACCAAAGCGATCAGAAAAAAATGCTCTATCGATTGGTGGAAACGGATTTAAGCTATCTCAAAAATAGGCAAAGTTACCTTGTGTAAAAGGGTCCATCTGACACCAAAAAAACTACCTAGGTCGGGTTTAAGTACTTTTGTATTCTTTTATAAGGAAAAACATATTTTTTTATTTGTGTTTTTGAATCTAACTAAACATAAATTACCCACGTTTTAATTTGGTTGGTGTTTAACAATACAACAATACCTGGTCCTTAGAAATGGTTAAGTGAGTAATGATATTACTAGACGTAAATCAGTTATCACCAAAATAAAGAGACAAAAACAAAAATAAGTCTAACGAGATCAGTATTCACGCATGCTACTGTGAAATTAATAAATGAAATTGTATACAATTATAGTAATATCCTACGAGTTGCTTTCATTTTGCGTGAGAAAGGATATAAAATAGCTTGCGTTGCAGAAAATACGATAATTACGCAAGTAAGTTAGATCCTATTACACATATTTTTGTAACTTTATTTCGGAGCTAGTTTTTTCTATACCAGATTTGAATGAAATCATACCTTTTTACCCCTAATAACTATGAACAATAACGTGTTAAGGAACCTATGTATTTATTGATTCAATCGTTTTAGTTATAAAAACGTGCCCTATACTATAAAACTGATAAGGTAAAACCAAACTTATTTTTTTATATTCTTTGTTACTTACTGTTCGTAGTGTGACTTATGGTTAGGTATAGTTATTTGATGCTGTCAATTTTGTTCTAACTAGTTTCGTACTTAATTTCCCTGTGAAAATCTGTTACTTATTACAATAAAAATAAAATTAAATGAATTATTTCCTTTTTGGTAGGAGTCGAATAAACCGCATAATTGATCTTGTTTATACATTCTTGTCTTATTGAAGAACCTGGACATACTTGTTTTGAGAAATATTTGTCTCCAAAGCCAGGATGTTCTAAGGATTATTCTCTAAGGCCAGGATGTTTTAAAGATTACTTTTCACGGCCAGGATGTTCTAAAAATTATTCTCCGAGGGCAAGTTGTCCTACGGATTATTCTCCAAAATTTGAATGTTTGGAAATGTTTCGCCATTTTGTGAAGAATGTTCCCTAATCTCAGGATTTTCGAAAAACTTAGCCCTATTGCCGAGGCATGAAAAAGATGATGAATTATTTTCTGATTCAGCCACAACTTTTCTCGTGGGTCTTGATATTGTTTCTCTGGTGGTTGATGAGCTTCTATACCCTAACGTCGATTATTCTACTGAAAGTAGTGACAAATTCATACCAAATACGTCCGACACAAGTGACTCGGATTGTTCAGTCATGCGAGTAAATAAGCGCACAAGACGTATACGTAATCATTCCCCAGGCAGATTCAGGCGAGAGCAATAACACACCATTTTGGGATAAAGAAGGTGTTACACAAGGTCGGAAATGTAAGCTTAGGAACAGAATTAAGGAAAGAAGAGAAATTAGAAAAAAATACAAAGAAATTGAGGAAGAAGTTACCAGACTTTATCTGTCTATTTACTTAATAGACAGATAAAAATCCCGGAACCTTGTAGGATGAAATGTGGTGAGCAAATTCCTGAAGCTTATAGAAAACATATTATTACTGGAGCTTAGGAGACTATGACAGGCGTGTATTGTTGATGGCTGCTACGGTCAAAAACAGGAATTTCCCAAACGAGTTTTACCTGAAGTGACTTAAAAGGGCCATTACAACAAAAGAATATTGATGAAAATTAAAAGAAGTTTAACTTATCTGAGTGTGCCTCTTTTAAGTATAAAAAAGCGAAATTCTTCAATTACGTTATAAGATGCATGACGTAGATGATTGGAACTGTTAATTTGCAAAGAAAACGAGGAAACTCACCGCTCCCAAGTTTTTTTGAAACCGAATGTATACCCAACTTACGATGGGCCGATTGCAATTTCTAATGAGACAAAGCGAGACTTACTTTATCTTCTTCCACTAATAAACCCCAGTGTCAGATCT
This sequence comes from Plusia festucae, assembly GCA_950381575.1. Lineage (NCBI taxonomy): Eukaryota > Metazoa > Arthropoda > Insecta > Lepidoptera > Noctuidae > Plusia > Plusia festucae. Next base: position 16,103,178 of record OX494435.1, read on the forward strand.
TTTATACCATTATTAAGTGATAATGGTATTAAAGATTAACATTTTCTTCTAAATGACAGCGAAGATGACTTAGAATAAGATTGTCTAATATTTCAGATTTGTTAGAATGTTTTAATTTGTGAAAATGTTTGTAGTATTTTACTATTTTTAAAATTGCATGAAAAAAAAATTTAATCGTTTAAAATTTTTAACATTTTTATATAAATAATGGATATAAGTCGTAAAAAATAGTTAGTACAAGTCTTAATGTACCATACGTCACGTATAATATCTTTGTGAAAAAGGCGTCAAGATATTTTTTTTGCGTTTTTATTATTTTTTTTAGGGCTAATGAAAATTACGCAAGAAAATCATGCAGTACATATAGCAAAATATTATTTATTTTTTTAAATTACTTAGTTATCATAAAATCATTCCAAATGCGTCTCCCTTTTCACTTGTGTAAATTACCATTTAATTTATGGGTGAAAAGGTATAACTTATTTTATACCCTCAAGGAATTCTTTTTGTGGTTGGTATAAGTCACTATCTTAAAAACTATTAACTTGACATAAAAAATAACTATTTAATAATGAAGAACATAAATTGTTTACCTATAAAAGACATCGCATGTATTTCATTTGGTAGCGGTTTAAAAGTAATACGAGGTCAAACACGAAATTTTAACGCGCGGAGTGTTTTTTGCGTCTCCTGTAAAGTTGCATTTTTGGACTTAGATCCTTTTTCACTAGGGCCACAGGTATGTTTTGCCTAATGCATGAGCTTCAATTAATATCAATTACTAAACTCTACATAATTATGTATTTAGCATTTTAGTTTTCAAGTGAGTGACCAACTCGGCTATTAACTAAATAGTGTAGTGAAGAGTCTACTATATAGAGTTGCAGTTGTGTGGCAGTGGATTACAGTTTTCAACTATTTGCCAGTCAGACACTCAGGATGGCAATGCGCAGGTTGTTTATTTCGCAAGGCAGCGGAGTACGGCAGCGCTGGCATCAAGCCGCTCTATTAGTCGCCATTCGACGGACTGACCTGTCGCCAAGGAAGGTCGCCCGGTACTGATGTCTGACCAGTATGGCAACTTATTGAAACTGCCACGTTGGATGCTATGGATAAGACTGTTTTTATTTGTTGATTTTTGTTTAATGTAGTTCTAAAATCAACTATGTATAAGAGTGAGATTTTTGTTGTAAATCGTAATTGTTCTCAAAACGTAATTCTTACTCAATTAGTTAAAATAAAAATCAAGTCAGTTTTTTATTAGAATCTTGTTTTTTTTTTCATTCTGTTGGTGTCGTGAACTGAACCTGTAGCGTATCCACGTTAAGTTTATCGCATCAGTATCTCACGTGCTCAACTATCTCTATCTAAAACGTAAACAATCTGGTTCGCGTCGATTTCAACAGCAACGTCGTCGGAATGTCCCCGCAAACAGGTAACATTACTGCTGGCTCGCCTAAAATATGTGTAGGTTGGCGGAGCGCTGTGGTGGCGGGGGCGGGGGCGGAAGCGGGAGCGGCAGCTGGAGACCACCGTACAGCTTCGAAAACCTTAAACTTTGAACTTCTAAGCCCTTTAACTACATTTGCGCTCATTGCGAACGGAGGAGAGTACAAATATATTATACACTATAGATACCTAGTAAAATGTTTATGCAACTTGCAAATCTGCAACGACATTCTTGCTAATTTACCGCAAGTCCTCCTGAAATGTAGTCGGAATATAATTATGTATAATGAATAATAATTTATTATTTATTTATTTATTTAATACTTTTTGCACATTGTTGCACAAAGGCGGACTTAATGCCAGAAGGCATTCTCTACCACTCAACCTAAATAATAATAATAACAGTCAAAGATTGATAAATAGATGAAGGATTGAAGAATGTGTGTTTTAGAATGAAATAACTTAGTACGGTTTGGTTCTAAGATATTAAAATCAAAACACTATTCCGCGTCCGCGTCCGCTCGTCACTGCGACAGCTTCCTAGACTAGTGATTTGGCGCGACCTCGGCCCGCCTTATCGTCAATAACGATTTGCCAGATACTTTATCCTTCTACATAGTATCAGGTGTCGATTTAAAATCATTCTAGAGTTATACAGTCATCTTATCTCCAACCGATGAGAAAAGCTCATCTCCGTTAAAAACTAGAAATCAACATTCCCGTGTACAATATCGATATGAATCTACCTGTATTTTATTTTTGTGTCGAACCATTATGTCGTTTAATTTATATTTTTGTTTTGCTTTTATCTGTAGATTTATTGATCTTCCGTATGTCACTAGATTATCCCACTAATATTTATATGCTAATGAGCATTTAGAAAAACAGTAGCTTAATATATACATCGAAGGATTCCAACAGAAAGCTGCTCTATAGTTTGTTTGTAGTCCATCAGTAACATGCCATTTTATTAATAGTTGTTTTATTCAGCGTAACAAATGAGTTTTTAAACCTTGATTAGTTTAGTATCTTCCAATATATTAATGGTCTAATATCAATCATTATAGGGCATTTATAACGTGTTCCGGCGCACGATCTCAATGTTAGCGTTTATTTACCTGCGCCCGCGCAACTTGTTATAATTACACACTCAGTATTGAGGAGATCGTTTGTGTATAGATTTAATTTTGCTTATTGATTGATTGTTGTTAAATCTAAAACCTGTTTATATTTACTGTTTAGGAATGTTGCCTAATGATAAAATGTCGCATAAACTCAATTAAAATGTTGAACATTTCTTCGGAATGCAGGACGATAGCAAGTCATAGATATAATTACTATTCTCAAACGAGGCCAATAAGCTAACATTAATTACACCCACTATTACTAAATCTAATAACCCCTTAAGAAGGTTGTTTTTGGCGATTATAGATTATTACGCCAAGAAATTGGTCAAGTGCCAGTAAAAGTAAGTCAAGTTTTATAAGTCCAAGGTCTCTAGCGAAGCCGCGGGCGAGACCTAGTCTCATGTACCGTTCTTTATATGGAGATGGACCGGCTTGACCGATTGCACCGATTATAGCTATTAACTACTTAAACGAATTGCTAAGTTTTCATTTTTTCTAACGTGTAATCGCTGGCTATTGAACGCATTCCGCCATTAGCACATAAACGGCAAACGTTTAAAACAAATAACATTACACAATTCTCACTTCATTAACACATGACATCAGAGTGTCGGCAGTCCGAACGTTCACGCGAAGTTCAGTGCTCGTTCTTAGAGTCAGAACTCTTATAGACGTCTAGGGAGGAGCTTCACGGTACCCAGTAGACTAGCTTCTCGCCTTAAATAACAGTCAAATGTAGGTAGTATACTGCAACATTCATTTTCAGTGAGAGTAGTTTTATAACGCGTGGTTCGAGGTCTGCGATGTCGGTGTAATAAAGTCCTTAAAGAGATGCAGTCTGTAGCCGTTGCCATATTAGGAAAGAGGGATCGGGGGCTGAGTTCTTATCAACCGATGTACGAAATGAATCGGTAAAATATATATACGTAATAGCTTCTGTCTTCGACTTCGTCTGCGTTGTCTTCAGAATTGGGTCTAAAGCTTCGTTCGTTAACAATTTTTAATCTTTCCTCAGTAGCTATCTGAGAGATCGGTATACAAAGTACATGTCCTTTTCCATAGCATAGGTGACATGCATACCAATTTTCAAAGCTGTCTGTCCGCGGCTTAGGTCGTAAACAATTTTCAATTTTCCCTTGGGAACTACCTACTTACTTAAGGAATCGGGAAATAAGGTATCCTGTGTTCTTTTCAATGTCAAAGGCTACATGCGTGCCTAATTTCATCCAAATCCGTTCAGCCGTTTTTGCGTATTGAGTAACAAACATTTAAACATCCACACTTACACATTTATAATATTAGTATGATGTATTTCTGTATCGAGAAAAAGCACCTTATGTTACGTTGTTCGCTCCTCCTACCAAAACCTCAATATTTTACAATAGAGTATTGGAAACGGTTTATTGGGTACTAAATAATATTTTCCATAGTAACAGATACAATTCAGTCTCAACAGTATTAAGATATTTTTAATCAATGGTAAATCAATGTGTTCTTTCGTGAACCCTAAATAGAAACCCGAGTCACGTGGTGGTGTGGTTGGTATTCAGTGGTTCGTTGAAATCTTTTGTTATTCTCATGAAGCGTACAGTTCCTCAGCAAAAACGCTGTTCCATTGCACGCAATGCTCAAATCAACCAGTTGAAAATTCTGTTGAAATTACATGTGTTTTTGTTCGTGAAATTAAACGTTTTCATTGAATAATGTTTTTTTTTAGTTAAACTCTTAGAGTATAGATATGCTTTATTGATTGTTGAATATACATCAAATGGGTATTTATTGTACCGCGATACAAATAGTTTTTGTTAAACGTTCTTGTGGGCTGTCGGACCGTTACATTCAAGTGACACACAAACAGACACACAAATTCCTTTACAAACCAGGATTAATTCTATGTCCGTTCCATGTCGTTTACATTATAACATTGTAAATCATTCATTCATCATACTTTAATCGAAAATAAGATCAAAGAGCGATCCTGTATGAGCTTCGATTATTGAATGAACGAAAGTGAGACGGCGCATACTACTTTCAGGAGAGAAGGAGATGGCAGCAAGATTACTGCGCCGTTCAATTTCAAGATCGATGCACAATAAATCTTGAATGCTTTTTTTGTTGTGTGTGTCAGGATAAGCGGTGTTGCAAGTGTGTGAGAGACAGCTCTCGGCTACCGGGTAGCGGGTTCGATTCTCTTGTTATTTTATTTAGCGCGCGTACGATTTATCGTCAACATTTATGGCGTCAATTGCTTTGAATGTATCGTATTCATATCAATGGAGCGATTTTAGTTTTATTTCGTAATCGAGGCTTGTCCACGCTCCTTGCCGTCCCTTTTTAACACGCTTTTATTAGTTCGACCTGTATGTATGTAACTATGTAGTCAAATCTTAGAAAACTAATTTAACCATGTTCTAAAGATCGTAGCGTTATGAAAATGGGCAGTTGTATGTGATTTTGATGACAATACAATAATATGGTACTGTCGAGCTGATCTGATGATGGAGCCGGAAGATATGAACTGGAACTTCATGAAGGATGATCGTATCATAGCCGTGTTTGGACTTGTTAGAAAGGTCTTGTAATGAACTTTGACCACGATTAGGTAAAGCGTGTTTTTTTGTGTTTTTTAAACTATTAATTTTTAGAAATGTAAAACCTGCTTTATTTTAGTTTGAACTTTTATCGGCAATACCATATTGGATTCATTTACAACGCTTACTTACTCTATACATATCTTTACAAATAATGAGATCAAAACTTAATATTATTTAACTGACTTTGCGCGATATTTTTAACTATGATGATACACGCCATCTAGCGCAGTATTCTATTTGCAAAATACGGACATCATTTACCGACGCTTAAAACGTACAGTGATAACCGACATGTATTATATAGAAATTTATCAGTATAAATGACAACACGCGTCAGACGAGCTTTTGAGTCTCAGCTCGACAGTCCATGATGGATGGTCTATAGCTTCGGACCACTCCATCAGGTACAGTTAGCCGGTGACAAACGAGCCAACACTGTTTGATAATTAAATCACGCATCGATCACCGAATGTTATGCTAGTGATTAAAACTGTGAATTAATTATGACCTAGGTACCTGTATGATAGCTGGTTGTGATTTAGTAGTAACTTAATATTGACTTCTCATCCACATCTACTTAATAATTTTGGGAAGAAACATGGAGTGCTAAACTAGATGTTTCATTGATTATTATTATTTATGAACTTTATGAATAATAGTGAATCATACATAACCAGAATTTAAAAATGCAAATGTGAAATTAGTCATTATTTTTTCTTCAACCATATAATTAATATAACGTTTTAATCCTACTCGGCAACGCACAATATCAATTGACCGCTAATTTTGTTAGCCCACTTCACACGATTAGCAAATATAATTAACAATTAATCAAACTTATAGTTATTATACGCATAAATCATAACATTACCATATCTATAGCGTTATTAATATTTCGTATTCATTGACAACGCCCTCTGAATTATTAAAAGTGAATTAGACCACACATATAGAATTGTTTAAAATAATCATCGGGCAAAAAAGTGTCTGACTTCATAAATATGGTATCGATATTTGTGCAAGATATGATGAATGATTCAATACATTTCTATGTAATACCGTTCAGATTTGAAAGTCTGATTAAACTGCTAAATACTGACTCTCCGTAACGGATAGCTTTATGTCCATTACTGGATCTGGAATATTAGGAATTTATTCGATACTGATATAATTAATTTGCAATCATAATGTATATTTAATGAATACTTATGATTCCATATAGTGTAACATAATTTAAACCATAAGCGTTAGGACTTCTAGAAAGTTACAAAACTAAACTTTATTACTACATTTTCTCTAGCTACGTGTACCTAGATAGCATGGAAGCAGACTTCCCAAAAACTTTAACTAACACATCAATTCCACAATAATGATGACTGCTGCATTAACCTCCACATAAGTATTAGGACCTATGCATCATGATGTCATCTCCCAATAGCTAGCGATGGGAAAGTCGCGGCCGTCCCATACAACACGTGGGAAGAGAAACGAAACCTCACTTTCACTGAAATCAACTGTAATTTTATTTGACATTAAAAATATCACTCCGTGTCGTAAAATTCGGATTAGTATTGTAGGAAAGCCAGCTGTTTTCTATCAAAACTGATTTATTCTAATTGATTTTTCTAATTAGATGACTTGTTGCATGAGCTGTAACGGTTTATGATGGAGCAAACGATAATGGCTTTCGTTGGGCCTTAAGACCGATTAAACTAATCTGATGATATTCATAAGTATGGTGATACTCACGAATCGTAGTAAGGATCCAAGCTTTTCATCCAATACTTCAATGGACACTCTCTGGAAAAAACCAAACATCTATTATAGCAAATATAGGAAGGTGACGCACTTCCTCCTCTCACGGGCTTACATCGGTGATTAAAGGTTACATGTAATTGCAAATTAAGATAATAACCGTCGTGTTCCGCTGCCATCGTCCAACATCGACATTTATCGGTCCATCCATCACACGAGATGCGTTTTCTTTCACAATTTATAATATGAGAGTGATTGGTAATGGATCATTCGTTTCTTGATTATAAGGGATTTTTTCGGACTTCTTTACGGTTACTGGAGTAACGAGAAATATAGCCCTCCTGAGCTTCTTATGAAATTATATTACTTACTCGAATAATTTTTATATTTACAATATTAGTGAGAAACCAAATATCATTTAATTTAAGTATCTTTTATATTATTATTATATTAAAGAATACAAAAGGATCTTTTTGTGTAATTAAATCTGTATAATTTTACACTTAATCAAGTTAAATCAGTGAAGCGAGTTTTTACTAACTTTATTCGGATCTACACAATAAAAACTAGTTATATCATATTCCGTAAGGTCAGTTTTTTAGTGAGGCACGTGCTAAAATCGCGTGTGGCCCGCCTGTGCTTAATTTCTTGGTCATTTCAGTTTATCGCTTTAAGCCGGCGTTAAATTTGCGTGAAGGAGACTCCTAGTACTTATACTGAGCGTTACGGCTTACATGAATCAGTGCTCAAAAACATATCTATGAATATAAAATAATTTTGATGCAGCCAAAAATGTCAAGCAGAAGAAGGCAAAATTCTGTCAAGATTTCTTTTATTCCTCTTAGCCTTTTCAAATGAAAATTGGACGGACTTAGTAGGTTGGAAGCAAAACATGAACGTTAATTAATCAGATGTTTTATGGAACATCTTTGTTTATCCATTGCCAGTAATTGTGTAGAGTTTTGGTAACGTGCCAAATAAATTATAATATTCTCGTCGCTAAAGGGGATTCCTACAATCTTCAGCTAGGAAACAAACAACTATCTACTCACCCTTTCCAGGAGATATAACAGAGCTTTTTAAGCTGAGAAATACGACGTCGAACCGTACACACAATACATCTATTGAAAGATTTTACTGGAAGCCGGCTACTTGTTGGTGAACGACGATGCAGTTAGCTGCAGATAAATTTTAATGCCTCACCCGACAACATTAAAGTTCCAATATCTGAACTCCTTATACGGCACACGAGCGTTAGTTAGCAACATGTCAAATACAACGAAGCTTCGCATAGAATTGCTTCTCATAGCAATAGGCTCAGCTAAGGAAAACCATTAGTAAGCACAAGTACTAGGTATAAGTAATACTAGCTGTAGATGCCCGGTACGTTACCAGTCGCTAATTGCTACCTACTCTACGATTTATGACGATAAAGTATTGCTAATTATCGCGCGAGGCATAAACTACCGCAATCTATGTGTGTCGGATACTATGCTCATATATTGTTTGCTGATTATTTCAATTAATTGTTGATTAAAACATTTAACCTCGTTTGGCTTAGAGGTCTTCCACAGACTAGGACCAGTAACGATAACATTTCTGAAATCCATTCTGTTTTATTTCCGAGATTGCGATGCTTTGGATGTAATAATGCGATCGATACGCCGGATTAATTCAACTCTAGCTGGCTTATTGAACACATTAATCGTCCAACAAACCACAGTGTTCCAACAGTAATAATAACCAGTAATAAATGCTCCTCAGTTCTGCCTCTCAACGTTTATTATTAGCACTAGTCGCTTTCGGCCAGAGGCGGTACCCGGCGACCAGAACACGACAGAGCTACCGTATAATGCTATGCGAAATTACTCCCAGCTACTGGGTTTCAGAAAATTGCCAGTCAGTGCAGAGTAAAAAGGCTGCATCTATGAGCTCGTAAATAAACTTTACAAAAAATATTTAATACGTCCATTTACGTCATCTTCCAAATACCGAACACAAAGAAATGTGAATGAAATGACTCCGTCCAACATTGTGTTGAATACCTGAAATAGTATTTTGAACTTTAGTAGTATTTTTCAAAGGTTTAAAATCGATTGTCAGAAGTAATTGACAGATGGACTAGGTAACATGCCATCTCAATAGCAACACAAACATAGCGAGGTGCATAAAAACGACACTCGAGGCTGGGTGCGCAGCTACCAGGCGCGCAGTGCGGCGCGGAGGTGGCCGGTAGCCGACCGGTCGGGTAATGATACCACTGCCTTTTAGGGCGCGTGTTATGACGGCCCAGCGGCGTAGTGTGGATACGATGCACATGTAACTGTAAACGATCCCTGCGCAAGTAACAGTAAGATACTCGTAGTCTTATTGGTTCAAGAACATATTGTTATCATGCAGGAAACTAAGTTACTGACTTTGATTAATACAACGATTAAAAAAGAGAACTACATACATATCCAAAGTGGTACAATAGTTTAAAAGTTATTAGCACTATGTCTATTGCCCAAACTTTTGAAATATTACCATTTGTTACTTTATATCATTATTCAACATAGGGTAATCTAGACCACGAAGAATCCAGATGCCAACAGTGCAACAATAAGTCCGTAAAAAACACATGAAAAGACGAAAAAAAATGACAATCATGAGTTTTGTTAATTTGACGAATATTGCAAGAAATGGTATTTGTGTTTGAAGATAAACAAAGAGTAGTAAGTATTCAGATTTATATTAAACGTCTTGTCCTCTTTAATCGAACGCGAAGGCCCTTCGCCATCCAGTTTGTCGACTCTCATTAAGACTGCAGTTAGTACATCTGAGTTTTTCCATCAGTTGACAGCACAACGAGAGCTCTTCGCAACTTCTGCACTCCCGGTACAAAAGCGTTATCTAGCCGATCGATACCTACGATCATAGATAGGTCTACGTCACCTAGTTATAAAATGTCGTCTACTCTAGGATTTATTTTTGTATCATCGATACTAGTTTTATTTAAATTTATGTTTTTAAGGTTTAGCGTAATGGCTGGCGAAACTGCCACCTGTTGATGCTTGGATTTAAAGATTGCACTGTGCAGTGAATAATAAAACTTGGTTGAAATGAAAAAGGAACAACACCAACCAGTGAGAAACATTCTAATAGAAATGACCTGAAACTATGATCTTGTACTAGTTTTTGCTTCTTCGTCTTTAAGAACTCTAACAAGCCTTTGCTATAGATTTCTTATTGGCTGTGCAATGATTTACATGATTTATCAATTGGATGGAATTGGTAAATTACTTAAATAATTGGAATTGGCCTGCTACAATCTACAATTAAACTTTAATATTCTGTTTTCATTCATTATTCTCAAATGCCGATTTGACATAATCTATCATAGTGAACTTTTGTTTTATCATAAAACAGTAAAACAAAGAACTTTAAAAAAATTTAGTTGAGTTTAATATGTTTTTGTTTGTATTTTTTCCCGCTCCGCATTTAAGTCGTTTCACATTTGTAGAACAAAAGCACAGTTTTTCCTGCGCGAGTGATGTTATGTGACAACGAGTTCTTATAAGGAAGATGGCGAGCATTTTAATGGTGATATTGGTATCCAACGCACTGCGCTTGTTAGCACCATTATTGTATATTCTCATATTTTATTTTCATTCGCAACAATCGAGGTTTTTTTATTCGTTATGATGTTTCGAGCGTTTATGAAAATATGTCCGTAATGTAAATTTAATTAAAACGTTTAAATATGCATAAATAAATACCGAAAAGTCTATATTTATGAGGTGTATAAAAAATCCTTTGTAAAGAATAGCATATTCTTTACATAGGATTTTGTTATCTCAATTAAATGCAATCCAAAACATTGACATATCTAGATTAAGTTCTTATTCTTATAGCGGCATTGGACCACCTACAATTTATATATATCGTATTTCTATTTATTAGCAAACAAAACAGTCGCTCCTATTGCACTAAGTTCACTTAAGACCTAATGAACAACTATGTTTAATTATTTCTAGTGTTCAAGTAGAACAGCTATAACTAAAAATAATCCAGCTAGTTTACATACTGAAATTGATTTGAACAGGTAAAACGACTAAGGTTTAGTCCGTCTGCTGCACAGTGCATATGCTGCCCAGCAAGTGCATTACGGACATTACGGTACTCCACACTCCCACACACCTGCTTATCTCCACATCGCACAGATAACGCACTCGTACCCGATCAAATGCATTTCTCTTGTACACAACCAGCATCCCGACCTTGAGGCATCGGGAATTCCTATTGAATTTATTGTATAAATGGCGTCCGTTTAAAATAGAAGCTGTGTTCGGCTGTGGGAAATCGTGTTGCATAATCGTGAGCTTGGGTTCCATTTTTAAAGAGTGCGTTGTAACTCTGTTGTTGTATGTAGCCCTGGTACACGGGTCTCATCTTATTGAAACCGTACATGTTTTGTATGTAGAAGAAAGTTGATACTTTATTTATCACACTCACATTTACAGGTTTCTTCCACGTCTCCTGAGCTTGTCCATAATCAAATAGCACATAATCAAATAATCAAGCCATAAAAAATAAAGAGTTTAACTAGCTGAATGAGTGGCTATCACAATAGCAGGCCAACTAATAAGAAGTAAGATCATAAACAAATAAAGATTGAACTGTTCCCAGATAGGTGTCACACTCAAAGAACGAAGACTTGATTCATTACTTCGATTTTTATTTTTTGAAGCTCTAAGCAATGCCAGGCACCTGGAAAATTATGTTAATATAATTAAAAAAAAAATACAATGTGAGTGTAGGACTTCATTGATTCTCAGTGTTGACTATTATTAAAATGTTTGAAAATTATACACGCACGTTTAAGCAGTGCAGTACCTAATACAAATTAGTTTCTTATCTGGATTTATGAAGATCCAACATAATCTAAACAGATACCTATATCAAATCTTCCTCAAACCCGGCTCCTTAGTAAAATCGTGCATCTAAAATCTTAGAGCATGTCACTATCAGTCGACGATCGTCGGGTCACGAGCGAAGTTAGCTGAACGTCTCTATACGTTCGGGTGGGTTCGCGAGTAATTAGCAAATGGCTTGCGCAGGCGCCGCGGGCTACGATGCTGCTGATAGCCAAGCTATTTGCTGGACATTATGGGAGTCGGATTTTGTTTTTATTAATAAGAAGTTTTTATTTTGTCCGAACAGAGGCACTCAGTAATGTGGAGTCAAACCTTTTTTAAACATTGCGCTCCCATCATATTACATATCATAGAAACAATTGTAAATAATTATTATTAAAAACGTTTTAATTGCATAATTTAAATTAATTTAAAACAATAAATACACAAACGAACACTCTAATGTATTGATATTTGATATTGTTATTTAGTACAATATATAAGTTTGTAGGAACAAGTTGTCAGGCTAATTAAGCTTGTCTGCATCCAAGCTGTCTGCCCATAGCCTGTCGTAACATGTCACCAGGAGCTGACTGTTGTCAGTGTGCAACTTCTGTAGTCAAACGATACCTTAACAGTTAAGTGAGCTTCAGAAGTTATTATTAGAACTTGTTGCGATTATTTTTAAGCAAGATTGTGATCTTATAAGAACTCGATATCCAAAGATCTTTTTATTTAATAGGTAGGCTGACACAATCTATTAAAACACGCTGGTTAAAATTATATTAAAACTAGCTGCCCGGACAGACTTCGTTCTGTCAAAAGTTAATTAATAAATGTAACGTTTTTCAAGTGATCACGTCAATTTTTTTTTTAATAGTATTAAAATCTTCCGTGGAGCTTAGGTCACATACAAAAAAAAATTTGCTTAATTGGTCCAGCTCATTCTTGAGTTATGCGCTTACTAACATTCATTTTTATTTATATGGAAGATATATAAGTTTGCTTACACTGTCTGAATTATTTTTCCTAATTTTGAATTATTTTTCATAACTACGAAAATCAAACGCGATCATCAACAAAAACGAACTGTTTAAAAGCAAACGTGATATACATCGACCTCTTTCACCTGAGCAAAACATAAAGTACCTCCGAAATAAGTATAATATATGTACCTACGAATCGCAGTCGCGACCTCTGCCCTCGCTGGGAACCAACTTAATTCCTATTGGAATCCACGCAGTCCAATAAAGTGGGAATATAACACGTCCATAATTAATTCTCACACGTATTATGACGAGGTGACTTGATGAAGGGGCTCATAAACGTGGACCACGTCAGCCGGTCACTCGGTGATCATTAACAGTGCTGTAAAAACGTACTCGTGAACACTTCAGCAGACTGTGAGAAACGTAGACCTTTACGGCCAGGTGTGAACACCTGAACCATGTGACCGAAGTTTATGGATTGATTACAGCGAATGCGACTAAAGTGCCTTAAAAAACCATTGATTGTACCTATTCGCAGAACTAAACCATGCCCTTAAATATAATATATAGAACTAAAATTCGTTTCGTATTTCATACATTTTATATATCACACCATTGCTACAGCAAATTTCTACAAGCTCTGTCGTTCTTTCATTGTTTAATGTACCATGTAATTAAATGTATAATTTGTCCAAATATAGCATGACTTTTATTACACAATAATTACTGAAACCTCTCACAAAACTTATTACAGATTTAACGTTTAATACAAAATCTCTCCGTGCTCGGTAATTTTATTAGTCGTACGTACGGAGGCGCGGGCGCATATAATTGCCCTCATAAATCTCGCCCGGCGATTGATCCAAAGGAAACCGATAAAAATGTTGTAGTTCAACACCTAAACGTACAACGTATACTTGGAGATTAATAAATATTTTGAGGTGGCTGCAAATTATTGTTGTAATTATTTTTGCAATGACGGATACGCAAGTCTTAGTACCTACCTCATTTTATCGTCTGCATTTTTTGTAATTTAGATAATCAACAACATCAGTATATTCACTTTACCAGGTACCTAAATAGCATCGGAGTTCTAGAAAGTCGATAGTAATGTAGTTTCGTCCTTGTTTTTTTTTCTTATTAGTATTTTTTCGATTGGTCCTTTTAAACAAAAAAAAATACAATTTATATTTCAAATGTGACCACTTAATATATCTTAAAACGTTACATAAAAAACGAAGTATCATTTTCAGTTCGTTTTTATTATTCAAAATTCCTAATTGGCTTCAAATCGTGCCATCAAACCCTGAATACTAAACCATATCGCGGAACACAGCTTTCTTCCATTAAAATTCATCAGTTCGGGTCCTCTAAGTCTCAGATAAGTGTATTCATATTTTTTTATTTGTACCGCTCCCAATCCTCGGGTTACATGCGACACGGAATAAATTAAGCTACCGGACTTTGATGTTCTTATTCGGTAGTTGTATCATTATATTTATTGGCCTCTTTTGTTTGCCGTCAACGTATAGCGATCAATACTTTTATACGCTATTATCGGTTTCGTATCTGATTTAGGAACGCCTATTTCCGATCAATTTTGTTCACTATAATTATGATTTCGGATTACCGGTTGTTATTGCAACCGTCGATGAGTTAGTCAACCTGTTGGAATTTAAGCTAGTTTGTAATATACCAGATTGGAAGTCCTGCGGCTTAATCGTATCGTATGATTCTGATCTTATATGTATAATAATATTGGCCATTGTTTAGGTGGACAGAGGTGTTAAAAGTAGAAGTTCCCTGTTCCTACAATACCATCGCGTGACTATCCATGAGTGATACCAACAAATCTTCCCCGCAACATAAAATTCACGCTTTCTAATCACTTGATCATAAAATACTCTATAAATCTTCAGGCTAGTATAGCACTTAGTTTTCAGTGTTACACGGACGGTGCTAATGAACAGGTTAATTAGGGCCTGTGAACATAAGTCGTCGGTCGTGGGCTGCTTATCTGCAGATAGCGATATCACGCACCGCCCGAAGTATGGGAACGTATTATAACCAGCTAGTGAAACAATTCCAATGTACGGATGCTTTTAGAACGACTAGACCTATGAATTTTACTGGATGAAGCGAAATGCAATTGCGGTTTGTTTCATTTTTTGAACTATTTTTTTGGTATTTGTTGAATCTTCAACTCAGAGGTAAATAAGTTAATGCGATGACTAATTTCAACTTAAAAGCTTAGCTAGTCTTAGAATCCTTAACTGTATATATAAAAGTTGAACCCACAATAAAATAAAATATATATAATTAAAATTCTTTCTCCTAACAGTGACTTAAGTTCTCACTAGAAGAATTTTAATACACTTACTTAACCCAAACATGTGGAGAGCAAACCAGAGCGTAACGCTAAGTTCTAATTAGATAACTATCTGGAGAATATATCGCTTCCCCGAGGTGATTGGTGGGCGATGAAAATTTCACGGTAAGCGCTAGCCCATCGAAATTATTTTATTGACGGAAGCCGGTACTCATTAAGAGGCTACCGGGCGAGCCGGTGCCACTCACATAAACACCGCCTATCGGACCCAATACCACTTCGTATGCACAGGGTGATCTATATTTGTGTTTTTAATACATTTTTAATTGGAATCTATAAGCTACATATAAACATACTTATCACAGTTTGGAGATGGTATAAAAAATAATTTTAGCTAGTACAAATACAATAATATTAATTCATCAGAAATTATATTTGTATGTACTTAAGCATAATTCCTATGTACAAATATTGAATCGCCATAGATCTCTGTAATTATCAAGTAAGATGTTTCTAGAGCTAGCAGATAGGTATTCTAGTTGGAATATTAATAGATAGAGTCTAATCGTGACTAGAGTTTAGTAATTACGTATTCAATTATACCAATGATTACAATATCTAATAGGTCTCTATTCAAACTTAACCGAGATTCAAAGCTGTGACTCTCATTGACGTCAGAGCAAATGTAATGAGTTTGGTTTTTACAGTCGGTATAATTTTAAAAGGATAATTAGCAGCTGCACCCTGTGCAAGTGGTCGCGCGGGCGGCGCGGGCCGTAGGGGGGAGGGGGGGTGCGGTGCGCGTACGCCGCGGATTGAGTTAAATGCCTCCTTATCTCTCCCCTAATGGCCCCGGGAACATGTCAATTCATCACACGCATGTCTCACGCGCTCTTTTCTAAATCAACCTTTTTTCGTTTTCTCGTCGTTTTGTCCGGCGCGCCAGTCACGATGTTGATACCTCGTTGACACCGCTGACAACAAACGTCCGATTTTTATGTCTCCAGATAATAATATGTAAATTATCGTGTGTTTAGCGAAACAAACGACGCTGTAAAAAGGTGTCGGCGTGAGTTTATTCGGTCATAAAAAGATCCGCAAACTTATGCTAAATAAACACAACTGTAAAAATGTTTTAGTTTCACTTGGAGCCAAGTTTAACAGTCTTTTTATTATAAGTTCCTATTTGATATCTGTTCTCATTTGCGTACCAAACTCGATGTTTATCTTTTAGTAGCTGCAGATTTAACATTTTCATATCAAGCGAAGCTGTTTGTGTTCGTTTTGCCTCGCACGATGTTTCCATACTGGAGGCTCCTTATTAAACTTTTGTGGCATTTGTTTGTGACAGTGGTTTGTTTTATTGTTGTTTTAATATAAAAGGGACAAAAGTGTCGGTGGCAGCGGAAGCCACTACTAAGTCGCTCGATAAGTGTGAGAGCCGACAAAGGCACTAATACGTTTAGGAGGCATTATAAATCAGTGAGTCGAGTTATCACCCGCCGACAATTAAGATGTCGACCATCTGAGGGAACGGCCGGCCGGCACGCACTCGGCTCACCCGAGAGACGCGGCGTCAGAAATTCGGTGTACATTGCTGTATTTGTATAATCGTTGTTGTTTAAGGTAAACAAAAACAAGAAATGGTTAACTAAACTTGCGATCAGTTTTTTTTTGTTTAGGACTCGGTCAGTAGCTTCTAAATGATATCTGTATTAAAGTCTTCAATTCTTATCAATGGTGAATATTATTAACACAAAATCTCTGAAAACATATACTAAACAGGCTCATATCCAGTGCCTTAAAACCTTAAAGTCATTTATTTGGGTTTAAATAAGATATTGCTATCAATTGGAATTTTGAAACATAGCGTGCTCTTTACATTTACACTAGATTCTACTTCCATCAAGGCACGCATACATGGGCACTACTACTAAGAAGTCACTATAAATAAAGTTCAGTGGCATGACATAAAGTTAGTAATCCGATTAAAAAGTTAACATTCCCAATCAGATTGTGAATACTTGGCGTAACTTGAGTTTGTTGTAAACTTTGTAACTGTGAAACCAAAAACTTTCCAACTTGTTCAAAAGACTATTTCGCAACAAGAAAAACGAAACAAATAACACGAGTCTCGATAACAACACTCGGGAATCGATTTCGAGAGTAACCATTTAATTATTTTATCGATAATCTCGCATCGAGTGGCCAGCAACAAAATAAGAAGAGCGGAGAGTAATCGTCGCTTAGGCCGACGCCCAGTAGCCGGCGGCGGTTACCGGCCGATTTTATCGTCTCATAACAGTCTCGATTTATAAGTATCGATTATATGTATCGATCCCTTGATACGATGCGTTCACGGTCATTTGGCGCGTTTTTTTCGCTCCGCTCTGGACGATACATGTTCTCTAAATAACAATTTTGTTCGATAAGTAATTAATAATGGTTCCTTTTTTAAGTTGAATTTATTTTTAAGAATAAATAAATTGCCTTGTAATTGTAATTGGTGAGTACTTTTGAGATCCAATAAGAAACTGATAGCCTCCAAAACAGTTCCAATCCCTGAGACCCTGACAATGTGTGTCTCCAATAATTAAATTCTTTTGTCTGCTTTAAAAGGAGAGTTCTGATTCTCATCGATTTTATTATCGATTACAGTTTTTATTCGTTCCGTGTTAATCTAATTTAACAATTTAATATTCAGTGATCTCAAGGTAATTGTTAAAATCTTTCAGTAACTAACTTTGAATGAGACTTTAAAACTTTGTTGTACCTTCAGAGTTATTTACACCAGATAAAAATAGGTCTACTTTTCAATGACAAAATATACTTTTGAATATCATACCAGAGACCTACTATTCTGAGATCTTTATTTATTTGTAATTTTCACCTTTTTCGATTTTGACACAGACAATATTTGATACCAAAGTGTTCCTGTTAGAAGACCCGAGCAAGTTTTTTTAAGATTTGTATATATAGCTGGACTTGGAGTTAGGATAAGTTTTCTGACAGTGAAAGCCTTGTAAATTGAAATAAAAAGTGGCAGCATTCTGCGCTTTAAACACAAATAAACGGAAGCCCTTCCCAAATATGTGGCTTTATACAAGCTCCCGTAAGATCTGTTCTAGTAAAGGGCACAAAAGGTCAAACCTGCTCACCAACTTCTTGCTCATACGTGAAAATATCATCATCGCCTTATAAACATTATACTCTTGCTAAATATAATGAGACATTCTTTATAACTTGGTTCTTACTTCTGTGCACGTTTGATTCCTGAGTTGCTATTATTTCACTGCATTCTTAATTATAGCAAATGTAGGATGTTAAAGACGAATTTGGACAGAGAGCGGGTAGTATACTGGCCGACAGTTGAACAAGCTGACAGTCGGACAGACGGACGGCTGGCCGACGCGGACAGTCGGACAAATGTCACGTCTACAATAATCGCTAACTAGTTAGCAAGTTGCACGCATGAGAAGCAACACTTGTGTTAAAAGACTGCTATTTTAAATGTCCATTTTCGTATATCATAGAAATATAAACGAGATACGAAGAATTGTATTTGAAACGAGTCTTTATTCATTCTAAAAAAAAATGAAAAAAAAATTATATTAAATAAATGAGCTCTATTTCGAGATTTGAACTATGATCATTATGTTACTAGTGTCAAGAATTAATTTACAAGACAATATTCCAATCTCTTAATAAACGGGGTTTGTCCACACTATGCAAAACACAATCGAAGACCGGCAGATATGTAACTAAACCATTACCTTAAATCGATTCTCACGATACCTCAGCTTAGTCGATACATCGATACACAAAATCTCAAGATCAATATGAGTATAAAAATTAACTGTTGAATACCGGTACCTTAACTGAGATAACTTGGCTTCGCGTTAAGAACATATTTAACGCGGGATTCAATTAAAATTTGACATGTATACGGTATAAAGTAGGCAGGTTATGTTGTGGCGGGATTATCACGTCGAGCGTCGTGCGGCGAGATGCCGGCAGCGGCACGACACGGCTGCGTGACGGTGACGACACCGACTGTTGTTGTTTGCAGCTGTACATAGATGGCGGTAATCAACATGAGATTATTATATTATTTTAAAAATGTAATTGATAGGTAATTACTGCTATAAAGAGTAAATATAATTATTTGTTTTTTGAGAGCCAATTAGATCCTGTTTAATAAACTAGGATGAAGATAAAGTCTTAACCTTATACTACTTTTAATTTAGAAATTTTTATTTAATTAGGAAAACGTTAATTTTTTTTAATATTATTTGAAACATTTTGAAGTTATTTGGCAGAGCTTGTACTGCCACATAACTGAAATTAATTTAATTGAAAAATTCTCATCATACTTTTCTGTTAACGAACTTTAATAATTTCAAAATACAAGTCTATCACTGTATTATTAATCAAAGAATGATAAGAACTTGCTAGGAGTACACCACCTCAGCACATAATATAGTATAATATTATTGAAGGTCTATATTTGTAACCAAAATATTACCGCTGAAGTTTTTTATCGTAATGTTAACATGACTCAAAGGGATAACTTTAATGTTCCACTGTTAATAATAACAACGAACCAAAAATAATTTCCTGGAACTATTTGTTTGAATTAACAACAAAACTTTTGACAAATAAAAAAGCTTATTTTGGAAAGCACGGAGTTATAATATAATAGGTAGGCTCGGGCAATCGGCTCTGGGCCAATTTGTTCGGCAATTTGCATAATTTAACCCTTCAATGGTAGCTGTGACGAAAGTGTACGTTTATTGGAGCAAAAACAAAACGCACGGGATGCGTTACTGTTTGCTGACGATTTCTTTATGAGTTTTGGTGAAAGGCTCTGCAACAGGGAAAAAAATCTTTTGACAATTTTATTAACAGTAAACAGTGTGATCTCTTTTTGGGTAAATTTTAACATTACAATTAGGATTTTTCATCTACGGGTTTTCCTTTGTAGTGTTTAGTATGTCGGTTACAGGATGTTTATTTTTTAAATATTTTTTGTATATTATTCTAATATAATTGAATTGCAAAGAGCAATCTAGTTTGATAATTAACATAATCAAAACTCAACAAACAAAATCAGCCCTTTATTTTTTTGTTAAATTCATGAATAAGTATATGTTAATACGTGTCAAGTTGCAGGACCAACAATGACTATGTAAAATTAACACCTGTTTGATTTTAAGAGACAATGCACTTCACCTGATCGGATACTGCACATGGTGCATATAAATATGTATGTATTATAATACTTGTGCTTATGAATCACTATACTAAATATTCCCTATGTTTACAATTATTATTGAATTATGCCGCAGTCATACTAATGTGCATATTATGTAAAACTCACAAACCCAATAAGGCATAATGAACTCATTAAATATATACTTTTGACAGCTGTAATGACGTGTTGGCGGGTAAGTTTTAATTTGCTATCTTACTTTTGGAAAAATTTGCAACGTAATTGAAAATAACTAGATCATTTTATAAATTAATTGACTAAGTAATTTGAATGAACCTGATGCATTAAATTTAAAAATGAATATGTTTGTACACTTCATAGGTTATGTTAGTGTTAAGCCAAATATATTTTATTATTCTGAGTCAGCCTGGTTAATATTGATAAATTACTCTGACATTATCAACCTATCCTATCCGTAATGTAGCCGCAGAAGATATTATCTGAATAGTATTAGGCGCAAACGCGGCCGCAATGGACAACATCCTGTACAAACCGCAACACTAGTAATTAAACTTTACGACAACACTTTTTGCCAACTCTTTCCCTTTGTCCGTCCGTCTGTTTGTTGCGTCACAGCCGATGAATGCTCGCCGACAATATCGACATCCATTACACTATTTGTTTTGGTACAAACAAAAACTAGAGCAAAATGTTTCCCAAAAAAACATGCCGGTCGTTGTGACCAGTGTTCACAAAAAAGGGTTACAATTTTTGACATGTTTGCATAGGTAAAACGATGTAACTGTTGTTTTCATTATTATTATTTTAAAGAAAACGTTTTATTGTTACTCCACTCTGTACTAAATTAACTTAAAATTTTATTGACACTAAAATTAAAATTATCATAAAGAATTTATGTTGAGCACAGCGAGTATATTAAAATGCTACAATTTTATTATGAATAAGACATATACGTAATTTGTATGTTGTTTCTTTATTATTCACTCGTAATTCTCGTTTATGGAACAATAAAGTCATACTGGCAGTACAAATGAAACAGCTATCTGCGTTCATAAATAATAAAAAAAAAACTCATAAAAGGCAGCAACAGTTACTCTTAGACAAAGCGTGGACAGTAGTCCACGGAAAAAATGGTAACGGTCTTATTTTTTAACGATCATTTTAAAAGAACCCTTTATCGAGATATTCCGTTATGAGCAAACAAAGCCGCGTCACGGCCACCGATAGATTATGCAAAAACCCTACAGGCTCTTCCTATTCAATGTATCAATTCCCAGGCACTATAAAAGGATCTCAACGGCAATCGATATTCAAGGAGATGACATCTTGTTTGAATATTCACATATTTCCCATGAACGCGATTGAATCGAATCAAAGGGTTGCCTAGGGTGGATGCGTCTATAGGCAAATTCGATTATCTCCTAGCATTCTCACGCACATCCCGCGGCTCTACAATAAATCTTTGCATACAGAGCATAATAAAAAAACGCTATTAAAAAACGAACTATCTATGCGACGCTCCCTACCGAATATGCATAAGAAAAGAACTACACACACCCAAATTATACGCCAAGGTGACAAGTGCTGGGATCCATCAAGTACCACAATACGCTCGAACCCTTTGTGCAACAATCAATGCGGAACTTTATGCGCGCGCGGTGCGCTTGCAATTTTTTTTCTATGAGTTCGCATACCTGTAACCCTCGGCTGAATGTGGGGACAGTTTATTTGCATTTTTTTATATTATTCCTTTTCAAACAGTATCTTAACCCCATTCAGTAATGTCAGGGGTTAGGTTGCACTTAATATTCAACAAGGGCAGGTACATTTCTCTTAATATTCTCGCATAAATTATAGTCAGGTACATTTTAGTCTATTGTGCATCGCGAAAGGGGGCTGCGACCGAAACAGTGTATCGCCAATTTCGCTGATTTGCCATTATGTTATTTATGCGAAGGATCTAAAGTTTACATTTATTGTGTTGTTCGTTTGAACTTTGATTTTTAAATCACGCTGCTGCGGATCTACGACATTTCACTTCCTGAATGGTTTAACCCGTTTCCTTTGTAAGAATTTATGCAAAAAAGTTTCTACCCATCCTATTTTTTTATTGAATAAAATTTAGGGGCCATGCACATTATGCAAATGCGATGCATAAATTTTAATGTTACTCTCGTAGGCTTGCTTTTGAAAACGATTTCTTATGTGATCGATATAAGATATATTTTTGAATGTTTTCATCTTATTGTTTTTAAGATTATAAGTAAGTATGCGATTTTTTTCGTATGCTCGCCTGTTTAGAAATGCAGTTCTTGATGTTTTTTTTTCTCAGGACCGGTGAATAAAGAGTCTACCGTTAGAAGGAGGTCGTTTGTGTGTAACCTTTTTTATTGTGTAAGGAGTGACATATGAAGCGGGACCCTGGATTTGGATTAGAATATGTAATTACTTCCTTTACGATATTCGGAAACGGTTGTTAGGCCGTTATTTAGTGTTGCCACCTTTGCTCCGAACGTGACGGTCGCGGTGGGTGCATCGTCTTTGTATCAACTTACGGTTTTTGTATGCTAATCACTTGTAGGAATTATAGGTGCAGGGTTAATGCAGGGATGTGATTGCTTAAGGAAATTGATTTTTGGTTATCTAGATTGATAGATATTTGGGTGGATGGAATACGCGCTGCTGATATTGTAGGTAGGTTCTAAGCATTTAGGTAAGCTTAGAACCAGGGATTAACCATTTTTACAGCTTAGTAAGTTTTATAACAGGATTGAAAAATATTGACAATTATCAACAGTTTAATAATTTGGAACTGTATGAGTCTGAGACTAAGCTGGTCCAATTGCATAATACTTAAATATGGGAACCTATACCCAATAAAGGTTGTAACTATATTTATCACTTCGTTGACGTCAACTTATATTATTATTTACCTTTATTTTAATGGGCAGCTCTAGTTTTTCTATTAAAAGCCATTACCAAATATTAGCCGACAAAATAAACAAACCTTGGGTCCGTTATTAAAAAACGTTCCCTACTGAAGGGCGGTGCACAGATTGTTGTCGAACGAACGCTTTTGCAAAAAACCACACTTTTTTTTGGGAAAAAAAATAGAAGTTGGTCCCTTTTTGCGCCAGGGTCCATTGTCTCCGCTCTATTGTCTTGGCGATTTGAAATATTTTTATGCTTCCCGGATGACGATAATGTTTTGGACTTATTTTTCGATAACTATTATTTAGCGAATTTATTGTTTGTGTGTCGCGGGTCGCGATCCATTGTTTTTGTAACGAACGGTAGGCGTAGGCGCGTATCAACATCGATTTTTATCGTTTTAAGTAGCAATTTGTACACGGATGCCGCCGGCCGAAGGCTTTCATAAAATTACCTAATTTCACGTTACGTTGACAGTTTTGTTATTTTCCAATTTGATGGGCGACAGATAATTTCGTGTTCAACTATTCGTGTTAACAAAATTTCTAACTGTACCGGTTTTTGTGAAATGGAAATTAGGATTGTTGATTGCAGATAACATACTGGCTGTTATACAGGTTGTGTCACAAACGAGCGGTATGTTAAATGATTGTTAATGTTGGCATTGTCACAAAATAATAGACTTTATTTTTTAATTAACTGGTTTCAAATGGTCATAACGATTTATGTATCAACAATGAACGCTATCGACTATCAACGTTATAATTATAAATAGAGGGTCTAAAAACTTTTATTTATTGTTTTACAACTTTTATGTACCTATTTATGTAATAATAAATATTTATTTAATGTGTAATAAGTCAAACCTTTGTTAAACTTTAAATAAATAATAATTTATCACAGTTTTACTCTATTGAATGTATCGATTGATTGATAAAAAACTTATTCAAATCGAGTAATAAATCAAGCATTAAAATACAAATGAATTCATATTTGCATAGTATATAGTTAACAGAACGTAATAATATTCCGACCATTACCTACCGTAACGCCGTAAAAATCCGAGCATCGCCGTGTGCTAACACTATGGAAATCAATTCATATCGGCGTTAAAGTTTGATAGTAACATTAGCATGATTGCGCCCGCAATGATTTATTTTGAAATTATTCAAATTGACGTTCATTGATAGCAATCAATGTGTTTTTGTCGAAACTCGAGGAATTAGCATCAGAATGGCAAAGGTGTTGCACATGTGAGCACACCGCTCTTGTTTATAAGTTATCGTTTAGTGACAGCTGCTCACCTACCTACATATTCAGATTAACAATTACTATAATATTTAAATATTGTCAGTGTTACATTGATGATTAATTGCAAAAACTAAATAACAACCAAGCATGCGTTACCCTGACATTCGATTTTTATGGCTCTAATATTTATTTTGTATAAATTATCGACCTCTTTTAAATGAATTCAGCCTGGATTAAATTAACCTAACGTCACAATCTGCTTTAATAGATATTGAACTTTGAGATTATTTGGAGTTAGTGAGTTAAAAATGATGAAAATTATAAACATGTAAATAAATTAATTTCGTTAATGAGTTTTTTAATAAGCATATTTACATATTGTGAAAACATAATATTATTAATCAAATAAATATTCACGATAATATTTGGTATAAAAAAACTAAATTCGTTTCATATAATCAGTATAATAGGTAATGTGTCTAAGGCTCTTATTTATGTATTTATATTTTATATAAATAACACGTATCAAATCCTTTACAGATTCTAAAATTAAAACTTTATTTAAATTGTAGTGTATTGGAAAGATTAGGAAATTTTACCGAATCATAAAACATGTTGGGAATGAAATAAAAATAATAAAAAGAAATGTAAAGATTATATCTTTGCAATTATTAATGAATGTACAAAGTATATTGACTATTACGTATTTAATGCAAGGATAATTGCTTTAATTGCTACACCAGGTTGATTAACAACCCTGCTGTCTGGAAAAACCTCGAGGCGACTCAACTACATGTGTACTGCGAAGTTCAATATAAGTGACAGACATATGTATATTAATGTTTTTTATTAGTTGTTAGAAAAACGCATCGTCACACCTTCCCCAGGTGCGATTATCCAGACAATTTAGCCGTAACCCGTGGCATGCAAATATGTATCCCATAAATAATGTCGAATTAAATGTCATGAATGGTTGAGAAACGCTTGTTATTTATATGTTAATAACGTAACCCCGGCGCAGGGGTTACAGACTATCGACCACTTATTTGTGACATTGAAGGAATTCCAAGTGATTTGCATTGCAAAGCAGGCAACGTTTCCGTTCGCCCTGCTATTGACAATCGATGATTAACTGAATACCGCGGTTTTTGTTATTTCTGCCTCGTAACGTAACGGCAGATGTCGCTTGTTGACGCCATGCGCCGGTAGATGGCGTTACTTGGGTGATTTTCATCAACGATCGATGTCATACATGTATCTTTCATATTCCATAGCTAATTATTAGATAGTAAGTTATATTGATATTATACGATTTTCATGCCTAAAAAGTAACAAAGAAATACGAATTAAATATAAAAAAGTTTTATGTAATTTCAATTTAAACTTTACAGCCACTACCTTCCTTTTAAGTTCAGTACAATATTAGTAATATTTTATTAAATAACTATATCATTAACGTTCACAACATTTACGATATTGTTTCAGCAACTTTTATAAAAATAATACGTGTGTAATCATCGATTGCCCGCTATTCGATTTTTTTTATGACGCGTTCCATGTTCACGCAACGTTAACAAACATTTTAATTTCTACAAAAAAAAAAACATTTAAACACAGTACATAACATGGCAATAGAAACGTTTATGTGAATTATATTTTATACGTACGTAGTTATGCCGTATGATGGTAATCAGCATTACATTGTAATCGCTAATATCAAGAATTATGTTGTTTATAAATGCAACGCTAACAAGGCGATAAATACTTTAAATATACATTTATTTTTATTTTATTTGAAAATAATATAACGCCGTAATTGTTAATTACGTAATTTAGAATTAAAGTTGTAACATTAGGCAAACAGGTGTTAAATAACTTATATAGTCGTTTGCAAAATTTTAAATGATATTCTTTAATTCCTAAGTATGTTATTTATTTAGGTCATAAACAATAATTTAAAAACAAAATAATTATATTTATTACATATCAGCAATGAAAAGAATACAATTATCCTATTTGATATTAGGAAATTGAAATAATTTATTCTGTAAAAAGGATATTACATGATTTTGTTATGTATTTTTTTGAGCTCGTTGAATTCGTCATTGCCTGCTTGACTAATCTGAGAAGAAATATCGAAAAAAAAACACAGGGGTCTTTTTTTAATTCCGGACGATTTATTTTGGAAACATGGCTTATTAGCGTTGTGTGTCGCACATTACTAGAATTTTTGTTAAACCCTCGTTCTAAGCTAACTTGCTAAAATGCTTGCGTTACGAGTGTGTTCACGTCGGTAGTATAATGGGCGGGATTCGAACCGACAACCTTAGGATCGCAAACCGGGGCCCTAACTATTAGGCCACAACGGCTTATTTAATTTTTCACTTGTAAAAAAAACCGGGTATATTTGTGGTTTTAAAGTATCGCCTGAAGGGTTAAACCGTAATGAATAAAATAAACGAATTTTACAAAATTCACATCTTTGTGTAGGTTATTAAATAAAGACAAAAAATTAATCATCATTCATATCCTTTATTATTATTTGGAGAAGATATAAAACTAACTTACAATCATACAATAAAACTAATTAGGTCTAAGTCTGCTTTAAGTGTTTTCAATTATAATTATTTATGTACTACTAGCTTCTGCCCGCGACTTCGTACGCGGATCCTGTTACTTATGCCAGCGACAACAGGGTCGTCAAAATGAAAGATCTGAAACGTCTGATGTCAAATTCTAAGAGCCCGGGGGCGGGAAAACAACGTGATGCGCGAGACGATTTGGGACCCTCCAGATCTTTCATTTTTGTAAGATAGCAGGAAATGCCCATCAGAACTTTTCCTCACGATCAGCGGTCAGTCGCGCATCATATTCTTCACTGGTTTCTAGAGACGTGGATGTAGATGCGCAAATACGATGAGAATGCAAGCGTGCTTCGCGATCCGAAGCTGACGCTCTTCGGTAGATTCTTGGGATCTTATGATCCTCAATCTTTTAGCTCCTTTGGAACATTGGGAAAGATTTGACCTCTTTCATCCTATCCTATCCAGATACCTGATCAATTAAAATCTAAGTGACTGCAAAGTAAATTAAACGCTCAAATAACATAAGCCCGAAAGCATATAATTATATTCGATGAAAAAAAAAAATTGGAGTTTTGGCCAGTAGAGTCGAATTATAAATGATATAGGGACCATCGTCATCGAAAATCAGTCCTAAAGGTAATGTTATTTTATAATTATACAGTGAAATTAGTGATAGCTTTGATTTCCAAGTCAGATGTTTCAAATCTTCGATTTTTATAAGTCAACAGGGAATGCCCATCAGACCGTACAACTTTTGCTAAGACGCCATTCCTATATGTGTTATACTGTAGCTGGGCTCTTGGAGTTCCACATCAGGTATTCCAGATCTTCAAATTTATTCTCTCAGCAGAAAATGCTCATCACATGGAACAATTTTTGCTATGGTACCATTTTTGTATCTCTTATAGTTTAGCTGGTCTGTTGCGGTTCTGCATGAGGTGTTCAAATTTCCAAGATAAATTATAGCCTTTATGTTACCCAGACTTAATACCTATACAACAAAAAAAAATCATTCAAATCCGTCCAGTAGTTCCGAAGATTAGCGTGTACAAACATACAGACAAACAGAAATACAGACAAACAGACAGAATTTTTTTTTGGATTCGTGCTCTATAACTGTTTGTAAACCCCTCTCAATTTTTTTTTTATATTTTCAATGTATAGACAGTTCTTTTTACTGTTTTATTGTATAGATTAATTGATGCCAAAAAGTACACAGTGCTATTTTTTCGAATTGTAGCCCATTCCATTCCCGGTCCGCAAAGCGTTTTTTTAAACATCTATTTAATGCAGCTTTATTTATTTTCAAAAATAAATTGAGTCTAATTTGCTATGTATTTAGAGTACTTTCTCTCTTTCTTTCTGGTGGCAATAAAAAATCCATCCTGTTAATCATAATTATAACCTACGACCGACTCTCAGACTTACCAAATAGACAAACAAAAAAAAAACATAAAAGTCTGCGAGCCTGATATTTAAAAAACAAAACAGTTTTAATATCATTGCAAGGAGTTATGACAACCTTGTTTATTTAATTGATAACCTCTATGGAAGGAGGATCTGGAGGATAGTAAATCGTACTAAAAATAACGAAATTTGGTCGTCATGGCAACTACCTACTTACCAATTTTACCGAGGTTACCAAGGTTACCGCATTGTTTATTCGTTTTTAATGTCAATAATCGCGATATTTTCCCTTCCTGCTTTTCTCTTTTAATTTATTGGATTTACTGAATTTTCTTTTCTATAAACCTCACGGAGCCCGAGACCTTTCCAACGAATGCAAAACCGTGGAAATCGGTACGTGCGTTCTGGAGTTATAGCGTCAGGAAGGAAAACCCGACTTATTTTTATATAGTAGATTGTCTACATTCCTCCTACCTACATACTGCTAAGTATATAAAACTATGTATGTACACAATACAATATAGTATAGATATACAACCTACACATATACTGGCGGATGATTAGTCATACACACGCAGCGTTATGTCAGTCGCTCGTATAGCATTGTCACCGGCTGCGTCTGCGCACTCTACGCGCCTCCATACGCACTGAGAGAAATTGACATAAAGAGTATTTTAGTTGCATTAATGGCCAACCAACGTATGCATAAATTAATTTATAGTCTAAAGTAGTAAAAGTAAAGCCTGCGGCTGTTTCATTAATTAACTTTCTTTCTGATTATAATTTTCAAACTTGACTTAATCTAGTTTAAAAACTCGTCTTATAATTTATGTCTCTATAATAAAACGTTACCTAGCCCCAAAAATTACACAAAGCTAAGTGCACAGTGTCACTGAATAATTCCAAGAAATTTGCATGTGTAAATTAGACGTCACTCTTTTAAATCTTAAACATTTTTAGTAGTGGTGTTTAACCGCGGCGTGAAACCGCAGCGTCCAACCCGCCAAGTGGGTACTCAACCGAGACATGTTATTTTTGTCACACTGTCATTACACCAGTGTTCCGGCCAAATTGCAACGCGCGATGCCACCATGCATATTCATCGGTGTTATTGTCTCATACCATATTGTGCCCACCTTAGGCCTCCGCCAGTTATACCCGACCCCTCGTACTCCATACAATACCGACTCTTCCACCTGCCGTACCTAGGAGCATGAAGCCAGTGCGGGTCTACGTACACTGGCCTTGTGATACAAAGCGCTCATAAAATGTCAAGAGACCAGAGTCTGAAAGAGAGGCAAATGAGAAGGCAGGAGTTGTTAAGTTAATCGCGGTTGCTTTGGAAATACTCGAAAGTTGGGGTCAACGACATTACAGATGGTTTGGATGAAAAATATTTAGCTACAGTATTATTTTTGTAACCTAAACTAATAATTTAATGGGTAATTTCTGTCTCCCATTTGGCAGTGGATTGACTATTTATGTGGTTAGTTCTTTTTAATATTTCTAAAATAAATGAAAGCCATAATTTCTAGATTCTAGAGATAATATTACCCTCGTTTTTCGAGAAAGTCCTAGATCCAGACAGGCCGCGATAACCTGAATAAACCGCTCGTCTTCTTTATTACCGTGTTTGTGAACCTAATACGGTTTCTTCTCTTAAATCACACCTAATCTCTATTCCAATCTATTTAAATAATAAACTTGTATAAGTTGAACGAGAGGTTATTGATAGCGGCGAGATGACCGCTCTCTCCGGCTTTCGCAAAAAACCATATTAATATCATTCGATTGACCTGACCCGCGACCATGTGATTTGAAGCATCTTTATTTAAGTATTGCGACACGATTATTCGTTTGATATTTAGTTTTATTTAAAATAAAATGTCATTTTACATTTGTGTTTTTAAAACTATACTACGGTTAGTAGTTTTAAATTGGATGACTTCGATAGCATGGTAATTGTGTTAATTATATATACATTTTATTTGTGTTTAATTTTTTTTTACTTTGTAGGCGGTAAATTATAGTAATCAATGAATCGTGTAATATAAAAAGCGTTATTCTCTGAGACATATTATATTATATATTATAATAAATTGTATTATACGATATGTGTACTAACTATGTTATATCTAATAACGTGTCGAGACTTACAGATGCCATCGTTTATACCGAATACGAAACAGCTGACCTGATGATATTTTCTACAAGACCAACAGCCAAACGATTATAGAGCTTATTTAGCTTAAAAAATAGTTTCACAAAGTCGTTATTTCCGTGTGTTCATTAAGAAATTTAGATATAGAGATCAAAGTTACAAATGATTGGGCTTAGTGAATAATTGTGTGTGTGGCGGGTTCTGTAATGTCTCAGGTGCTTAAAAACGTATTCATTCCGATACCGACTTGTGTTTTTAAATGATAATTTATTACACATTACTTTTCTGCTACCAGAAATTAAATATATAGACATACTATGAGATAGCTACCAAATATTAACTATTTGGTACTTAAATTAATTTATTGTATATCAAAGAACAATCCTCGACAACAGAAAATTTCTTAAACATGTTAAATCGTCTACTTTTTAAAATGAAGAAAGAAGCAAAAATCAATAAATATCAGGATTCCTAAACACAACACATTATACGGTCAAAAGCTGCGATAATTTATAATTACTGTCAAACCATTCTTCTAGCGAAACAGGTGAGCATCGAGGGAACCCTTGCAAAAACAACACTTGACTTATACAAGGCTGTCGCCCGGTAACCGTCCGTTGAACTGTTCCGTACCATCTAAGGATAACTTAATAGTCACACCTAAAAAATAGTGTTCAACGAACGAACACAATCCCCCCTTATACTATCTTCCTGGGTTTGACGCATGATTTAATATCGATTGTATTTCTTTCGAATAAGTCGCTCTTAGTACTTTATTTTTACGATCTGGGAATCGATGAAAAAGTCTACCTAATGTTAGATAACTTGGAAGAATGTAATGGAGTGGTGATTGATAAGAGAATGACTTTCATAATTATTAATCAATGCTGTGTAATAATATCATCAGCCTTCGCAGTAGCCTTGTTACAGCTAAGGTTACTCATGTGGACAGTTGTTTTTTATTTCGATTAGATTAATTACTATTTTTTTATTAGAATATATTAAAATAAATAAATAAGAGCTTACTTTTGCTCTAGGTACAAGTTGTTCTGTTTTTTAAGAGCTTTTAACTCCAAAACAAGCAAAAATAAAAAACTTAGTGTGCTATCTATCAGTAATAACCAAGTAAACTAATCCGCGCTGAAGTATACCCAAACTAATTGTATCAAGTGAGATGCGCGTGCGCACATATGTAATTATCTTAATTAAGAGGCGCGGGCGCAGCTAGTGTCGTCGACTATGAGCTCTTATTAACGCTACATTTTAATAGCTTCTCTAGCAAATGTATTTTATTGTGTGTGTTACACATTGGCGGTTTCTTGGTGTGTGAAATTACAAATATTGAGTAAAACGGACACTTACCTGTAAAATTAATTCAAAATTAAAACAGAACACCTATTAGATATTTTTATGAGGCGGGACTGTTAGTCGCTATGTAAACATTTAAAGAAATAAATAAAATATTGTATTGAAATTTTTCTTCCAACTCAATATACCTATCCATAAATAAACATTTATATGAAAGAAGCAACAACTGCTATGACATACAATTCATACGAAATAACCCGTTTTACGCCTATTACATAAAGACTATAAGCAGCTTAGGGCACCATCATGTTCAAAAACTCGATATGTCCTGGTTGTTTCAGGTGTGGTTAAGTTTTTCAGTGTTGTGAAGGGTGCCGGTCGCGGTCTGGTCGCGGCCTCTACGCTATGTCTCGGCAAAAACACCGTCACGCCACGCCGCCACCGCTTGCAGTTTTTACTGACCACTATCGTACCTATTGTCTAGGACACTGTAATTGTAAAAATAATTGTTAAGCTAACTATGGTGACGGAGAGGTGTGGATATCTATTTAGATGATAAGAGTTTGTTTTATGTTTTCATACGGTTAAGAGGTGATATGGCCCGCCATATTGAAATTCTGCTCAAAGTCACACGCGATACTTGCTTATGCAGTCAAGAGGCCAGTGTACCGATAATGGTACCTAAATACTGTCTTTGAATATGCAAGCTGCGAATGACTCGAGCTTCTGATACTTTGTGAGGAGGTGATGTGTTGTTTCTGCCACCAGGAAACAATGATTACTTCACGCTCCTCGTACGCTATGGAAATATGTAGCGAGCGTTACGCAAGGCGCCAATAAATTTCAAAACAATTGAAAGCGACAACCACAACAACCGAATGTCCTTATCCGCCATTGCCAAATGGGAACAGCACTACGTGACATGCTGTGGCACGTATCGCCAATCAATCACTTGCCAATGGTGAATGACCTCACTATCCTGGCAACAATGCCAGGGCCGGTGACGTCACACCGGCCAAAGCGAGCGGATTCAATACCGCACTAATATGGCGCGCTGGTGGAGCCAGGACAAAACGAGGAACGAGGACGTGTTAAAGGAGCTCCTAAAATAAATTGTTTGCACAAATATTTTGTTAAGCGGCGACTAACTGTAGACCCTATTTGACAAGTGACAACTGGCAACCGTGCTTACTTCAAATATATAAACTACTAAAAGAATACTTAATTATTGTTACTGATGATAATAATAATACAACCTCTCATTCTCTAAGCATCTGCTAACTGCTATAATTACTGTAATGTTAACGACTTTCATTAAATTACATTAATTATCTATATTGCAGCATTAATTGCGAGAGACTATGATATTATATGACTTGCAAAGAACGTAAATATAGTTTAAACATTTCCTGATTTACTTCACGACTTTCCATAGTGTTGTACACAATTTTCCTTGTCCGCCATCCCTTGGCAATCGCAACAAAAACTCGGCGAACGGCACTGTCCACATCTGACAATTATGTGCAGCGAGTGAGTGACGCGCTAATGGTCGCCAATTATCAACAACGCGATAATTGTTATCGACACTCGTCACTCCGCGATACTTTCTAAGAGCTGACATCGATCCTCCGTGGAAATGGAATTGAATAGATTGTTCTCGATGTTTTTGTTGCGATAACGATGAGTGGACTTACTTCTGGGGCTTGTCAAGTAACTGGCCTGACAGGGAAGTCTTAACAGTTTTGCAATTTGTAGATAATATTCTACCTAAAAACACGCATTAGTAATTTATAGATTGTTATGTATTATACTACGGATAACATCGTCATGATAATATTTCTAAGTCTAGTTAGTGTGTTTCATTGTAATTTGACCGATCAGAAATGTAATGTTTAAAGAGAACACTACGAAACCTATCCAACATTACCATTATCATTTGATCGCAGTACGTGATGCGCGCACAACCAATAAAAGACCGTCATATATATTTCCATCGTCGCTCGCTACTGTTTTAGCACGATTACCGCAATAATTTCTCTAGTACTTTTCCATTTTATTCCATTAGTACATTAACGGGCATTTTTATCTCGTCCACTTTTGTTGCTAACTGTACCCGGAGCCATCGTAATGAGCGGCGGAAAGATAAAGATTTTACACTCGACGAAGACATTTAGAAACTTAAACGTACAATTTAATTTAAATACAAATAATATAGTTTAGAATAGAAATGTATCTGCGGCTGTTTACCGTATATATTCGGGAGTGTGGTAGATTGTCGTAGATACCGCGCGAACCGACCCCGATGCGCACGCGCATAACACGCTGTGCCCACCGAATACTCAGAAATACAAGTTCCATTGTCCATAATAATACGAACCAAATACAGTTGGTTTCTAAGAATTATGAATGTAGTTGTAATTGTACGAAGTCGAGGGTCCAAGACCTTTTACTTTTAATTGTGAAAATATCAGGCTGGGCCGGGAGCGGCATCTAATTATCTCGCGAGTTAGTCACAGATGGCTTGCCTCGTTCAGATATTTTAACGAAACATCGGACTTGTACTACTTGTCTGCGCGTCCATTGTAACAAACATTCACAAGTTTTTATACGCCTCTTGCGTCTATACACTGGCCATTTTAATTACTTAAAAGCGTTCTCTTTTTCGGTTCGTAACGGCGAACCATAGTTTTACAGTTTTAATTGTAGTTTAATGGTAACTTACAGATAGCATCAGAAAAAACAGTGATGAGACGCCGCAAGAAAATAAAATAAAATGTAATCCTCATAGTCTGGAAAGCGAAGCGCGGAGTTCCAGGCCGCTAGCTAGCACTCGGTTATTACCGCCGACCTGGTGCCTAGTACGTAAGTGACCGATACAACTAAACTGCACAATATATTGTTAAAATATACAAACGCAAACAAACGTTTTGATTACTTTTAATTCATGCAAAAACATAACCGACCAACACTCAACACGTTTACGTAATGTTTAATACGATAATTACTACTTGCCGTACATAATGAATATAAATGAGAACAACAACATTTCATTTACTGTATTCGCGATACATTGTAGCTTTTGTGCGTTAACCACAAGTCTCTGGTTTGAAATAGCGGGGAATGTATCGTGAACATTAGCAATAGATCAGAGATAATCTGAATGTTTATTCAGCACGCTAGTAGTGTATGCGTTCGATTCCTTTAATTGCGTTATGTAATTGCTGGTAAGAATTTATTTATCTTCGGTGATCATTTTCATTTTAGTGCTCAGTTTGACGTCGGTAGCAATGAGTAGGTTGTGTTGATGGAGTTAATAGCCGCAGAACTGTTGCAAAAACTTCAAGTATTAAATTACTACAAAAAGTGAGTAAATGCTTAACTACAGTTTAAGCTGTAAAAACAAACGGACATTTAATTGGACACGAATTCAATTGTATTCTTAGTTTCGATTGTCGCGGTCCTGACCGGGGCCAGTCGACGTCGTGATCAAAAATCACTAATATTTGATCATAAATAAGTAGCCGTCAAGTGGTAACCTTTGGAGTACGATATAATATCGGATTGTTACTCGTTTACGTTGTAAATCAGATACAGTTAACTGTTTCCTTTGTTTGGTACGGATGACGAATTCTGATAATAATTATACTAACGTACGAACATTCAAATATGTAAGGGTGATGTGAAAATACAGAAGAAAATTGACAAACTAAATTCAAATAAGCCTAATGGATGGTGGTAAAAGCGAATGAATACCATATCAATAATTTTAACTCATTATTAATTCAATTCGTCGCACTAATTGGAAATCGTTTATCTAACCTAAAAGTTAATTTTTTAAACATAAATATGCATAAGCGTATAAATCACATCAATTACAATATTATATCGAAAATCTACCTACTACACCTTAGAAAAAAAATCTCTCTCAAAACGGCACCATTAATTTGCTACTTAAAAAAAATACTTTCAAAATTTCTAAGTAAAAGGTACTTTTTTTTTAAGAAATGAACCTCTTTATTGATAGTAAACGTCAATTTCGCATGTTTAGTTATTATTAGTACTTGTTGATGGTTTTCCGTCATGTTTTGGACGCCTACACTAGGCTGATAGATAGGTAAAGGCGCGGGTGTGCGCGTGCGCAGCCGCGTTGTCATGCGCCGTATAATGCGCAGCTAGAACAGTTCTCTTCGAACGTTATAAATGTAACTCATAATTCTATGGTAATTAAAACTATTTATTGTTGTCAATTGGTGTTTGTTGTTAATGTCCATTCTCAGCTAAGTTCATGTATGGGCAACAGAAACGCAATATGTAATATAAGTACGTACTTTATTATTTCTAGTTAGTGTACAAAGCTAGAAATAATATTGTATTTAAGTATTTTAAATTAAATTACAAGTTCCTTAAAAATACAAATGTTTTAATCAGTAGTAATTAGAATCAACTGCACAGTTAACTCCAATTATTCAGTAGCATAAATAAGCTGTCAACAATCTTCTCAGTTCAGTATAATAACATATTATTATAATACATTATATGTTACAGTGCAAGACAAATAAAGCAACGAACAAACATAACAAATAAATAACTTCATGGTATTCAATTAAAGATAATTTCTCCATGTAATAGTTCGTACTAGCCTACCTTGAGGCTGTGCGCGCGATATATTTCACTCGTTGAAGGCTCAATGCTAACAGGCGACGGCTACCGCGTAGACCTAAACACTTTGTTTACCTATTAACTAGTTATGTTCAAGTCAATATTATTTAACCTATTAATAATAATACAAGGTTGGTCGTGTTTATTTTCGCCTTAAAACAATGTTTATTAAGACGTACTTACAGTACTCACAGCGTATCTACTCATCAAAAATAAACATTCCAAAAAATTAACATTTCATAATAATTTTTCCGATGGTAATAACAGTATTTTATTATAGTTTTTTTTGTCGAAGTTTTGGTATGTGGCGTAGCAGTTTGAATATTCAGAGCATTAGACATCAACGCAGCGCCTGCACATAATAGTGCACCTGATTGTAATTGCGTGCATATAATACTTCGCATGCAAATTATAAAATTTAAATTTGGGTTTCATTGCAATTGATTTTCTAAGTCAATTGAAGGCGTAGTTAAATGATAATGATTATGATAATTCTCCTAACAATTATATTTAAATGCATAGTTTAGTAGGCCATGATATAATAGCCGTTAAGTTTATAAAACGAATGATATCTAATGTTGGAACACGAGTTTACGATCGGCTACTTTATAATTCAATTACATTTTACATATTAAAGTTAAAGATTTCTTTGCTTTTAGAGTTGTACAATAACAATAAAGTTTGTAACGATAATTGGGAATGCGCAAGTTGTGTGTAAGTTTTTTATGTTGTTCATAAAATGTTGGAGTCATTGGCTTTAGATAAGTTGGATAGCGTGCACTTTGAACCAGACGCATCAAGTATCGCAGGTAACGTGTAAGGTGACGTTCGTAGCGTGTAACGTAATATATGTTATTACGTACTACGTGTGCTGCTGAGAGGCCGTTTACTTCACCTTTTATTAAAATACATTTTTAAATGCCCATTAGGCACCCAACATATTGCCTTTCTCATGAACATATATTAATGCTACTAGGGTGAGAATATTGATGTGTGAAGTGTTAAAGATGAAGAAGCCTTACCGATGTTTGTAACGAATCAGATTCACCTTTTAACGAAATGAGACATTTTTAATGACGTATAATGTGCTACTACTTGTCATAAAAATAACGCGACCAAATCCAGGCGTGGTAATCATCTGCATTGGTTGACAGCGACAACATTCCCAACGTATAGGTGCGCGTGCGCAGCGTCAAGGCGATCCGCAGTAACAAACTGAGACTGGTTCCAATCGATTGAGTTTTCTAAATAACCACGCAAATAACGGTGATTAGTGCTGGCAGTTATTAAATATGCATACGATTATGATAAAGGTATGGCTGGGTCGAGATCATGAGGCTTCGATGTAAGTTCTAGCTAAATAGCTTCATAAATAGATACATACGCATACAAAGACCGTCATTTAGATTTAGATATTCCAATGACAGCTTATTATAAATTACTGTTTGCTTTGTCTGATAGTCTTCTTAGGTTGACAAGAAAACACTTGTAAAGACATGAAAATACATTACCTTTCCTTCTGGCTTCGCCGTAGTTGGGTAAAAAATAACGTCTTATTTTCGGTCAATATTAAAGATTAAATTTGGGAACCTTCTCAAGAAGATAGGTAGATATTAGATTAATTAATACAAATAGGTAATATTTGTATCTATTTTATTATCATTATATTTTTAATATGCCAACTCCTTTATACTATTAAACTTCGATCATATAGATACATATAAAAACAAAGGTGGTTTCTACAAAGTACACTACAAAAATAAGTTTAAAACTAGTTATTTCGTACGATATTTCCTGGTTCCTTATTACAGTGTGACAACTTGCACTGCAGCGCAGTTTCCCTTTCGTTCCCGATCAGATAACTATCTCCAACCGACGGTTATACTAATCCTCTAAAGACTAGTACATTAATATCCTGAGATACATTCACCTATTATAGGATTGTAATATAAGTACTAATACTTTTTGTTAAGGTTGTATTGCACGTCACTCGATTAGTATGACGACCTGGAATAATCTAATCACCTTCAAAGCACATATACCTAATATGTGGAAAGATTTATGACGGGCCTGTTGGCCTAGTGGTTAGTGACCCTGACTGCTAAGCCGGAGCGGGTGCGATTCCCACCCAGGACAAATCTTTGTGTGATGAACACGATCATTTGTTCTGTGTCTGGGTAAAATTTATCTAAAATATGTATGTATTTATAAATATATAAGTATGTTTATCAGTTGTCTGGTTATCAATTACAGGGTCTGCCTAGTTTGGGATCAGATGGCCTGTCTGAGTTATCCTAAGAAGATTATATTTTTATTATTTATATCCAATAGTGATTTGTTAGATATTAATGTACAGAGAGGCAGCGAGGTAAAAATAAGGTTTCTGTAAAACCTCTCTCGCTGTGTCTTAGTTTTAATAGGTTTTGAAGTCAACATCATCATCATATCAGCCTATCACCATCCACTGCTGAACATAGGCCTCCCCCAAAGAGCTCCAACCATCCCTACCCTATTTTGTGCAGCCCTATGACAGGCAACCCAGATTCCTGACCCCTAGTTCCCGTTTCTGACTTAAAATTACATTAATTATTTTACAGTAGGTAGACCTTTGTGAGCGATATAATAAGGATCGTATATCTTATTTATTTAATACTTTATGCACAGTGTACATAGGTGGACATATATCTTATTGTTTCTTATCCAGTAGCTCCATGTTCAAGGAAGTATCTAACTCTAGGTATTGGTCGGCGGGTGATATGCGTGCGCGGTCGCGATAAATAATTACTTTATTTATTCCGCAGCCATCGTGCGCCGCGTTATGCAGCGTGACGTCACCGCCATATTTTATAACTGCTATTTATCTGATAGTTATCTCACTACGGATGCTAGGTGTGCCCTGCAGTATAGATAAGACAAACATCAATCTTTCATTTCTTAGTAACCTGGCTTTAACTAAGCAAAATATTTGATATGTACTTGAGTATGATATTATGAATTTATGACGTGAATAATAGACAATTTGCGCTCAGTGAGCTTACCCAGTCAATATAATATACAGCTTTGATTCGAAAGATGAGACTAGGCTTAAAGACTCTTTGTTATATTCATGCTCTAACGTTGAGCTTACATATTTTGTCCTTAGATTAATACTTGGTACAAGTACATAATTACATATACTTACAACTTATTAACCTATTAAAAGTTTAACGGAGCCATCTTGTGTATATGCCTGGGATTACTTAGTAGTGGAATTCAATTTTACGCTTAATAGCAATTGCTTAATGCTTCTATTACCACAACGACGAGGTGACCTGGGTATTTGTCTGTCATCTTAACGTCTGGTCATCTAGCGACCCAAATTGCTACCTGACGTAAGAATCAAACCCCAAGCCCGCCTTACAACCTGCAGAACCGCTCTACATTCTGCATTACTGATAACAAGTGCGTTATGATTTATCACGTCAGTGTCTTATCGGTGACGTAATCGGCTGTCGTTTGTTTGAACCCAATGTTGATTGTAACCGGCCAGATAAAGAGATTGAAGCCGAGATTTGGAGACAGTTGGCAATTTAGATTTAGTGTGGCGTAGATTGAATTCGTGTGTGGCTGCTCAGTTGAGTGACTGTCGCAAACGATTACGTAACGCTCTATTATGGAGATAACAACAGACTAACTTTTTAAAAGTTAATGCAATAAGTGATAAGAATTTTCGACCGGCATATGAAAATGAAAGTCAGTCTACCTATTTCATGACATAAGGTAAAGCGATAGTTTTGTATCAGTAGTCCAGTACTCCGTACCAAATATCTACCTCATGCGACATGTCCACAATAGTCCGGTATTACCCAGCTCCGCGGGTACTACGAGGTACCTTTCTAAAGCGCGAGCACACGACCTTGCGCAGTCATCGCGCGGATTAACGTCGCGGCGACAGATCAGCGATAGCGCGGCCCACTTCCAGCCACCGACTGCCGCCGACTGGTCCCGAAGAATGCGAGAGGGACGAGTTATTATAAATGGCGAGCGTTTGTTATTAATTGCGCAGCTTATTTATATTAAGGTTGTTACCTACTCTTGGAGTAAACAGTTAGATTCAAAGCATGCTCGGAAAGCTACTTGGTTATAAGCAAAAATATTGGACATAAATACTTGTGAGCGGAGTTAATTTGTATGGGGAAAATATGAGAAAATGTAGATAAAACTACCACTACCTAATCATCCTTCAATTGAAAAAAGGTAATAGTAAGCTAAAGTACCACTTTATTGGTACAATTGTTTTTGTCTTC
Source organism: Plusia festucae (assembly GCA_950381575.1). Classification (NCBI taxonomy): domain Eukaryota; kingdom Metazoa; phylum Arthropoda; class Insecta; order Lepidoptera; family Noctuidae; genus Plusia; species Plusia festucae. Next base: position 16,144,137 of record OX494435.1, read on the forward strand.
AGTCTGCAGTTTTTGTCTCAATTATTTGAAATGTTTATTATTATGTACAAACACTTGCACATCAAGCGAAGAATTTCTTTGAAGACTTACTTTCCTCAAAATAGTTCGTTTCTAGTTTCTCAGAGCTGATAGACTTAGGACGTTCTCTAAAAACTGCTTTTTTAACCCCCGACCAGCAACACACCGTAGGCTGCTTGTACACAAGACGACACGATAAAAGTAGATACTACATCTTATTAATGTTTCTTCGTAATTCTTGCATATCATTAAATTTCAATATTTCAAATGTAAGTAGCACCTGAAATTATTTGAAAATAGTATAAAGCCACGTAAACAACGTTGTTAATAATTTTAGTCGGTCTCCTCGCTGGTCACACGCCGGTCAGCAGGCACACCTGCACTTGTCTACCCTTTAACGTGACGTTTAACCCAATTATACGAACTCACCGAACATGTTCGACGTATCACAACACTGGCCGGAATGCCCGCTTCGGGTTGCACGTAATTGAAGTACGCGCGGAATTCGCAGAATATTTGAATTAACTAGTAAGTATTAGTAAGGTGTGGCTGTTGATTTGTGGTGTGTTACATGTTTGTATATGGACTCGAGTTAAAACCTGGCGTGTTGATTTTGTTTTAATTTGTTTATGGCTTTCTATGGCAGGCTGGACATAGATGTTGGTAACTTGTTAGATTATAAATAAATTGAATTATCTGTCACAGGATTAAAAAATTGTAGTACCTAGTCTAAGTTTTCGATTTTGTTCACAACTGTAATCGCTGATCTGCATGTTTAATCAGTAAAAAATACAAAATTGCACATGTACATTCTGCTCTCCGCTTGTACATTTTCAGAGTATACTTAGACTTTGTGATAAGGTTGGTACACACGAACTCCGACGTCAAACGCACATTTGACGATAGTATGTAACTAACCTATACACATATATATGTACCTACTGTCTGATAACGAAGTTGAAATACTAAAACCTAATCAGTCATAGTACAGCACCCTCGTATTGGGCGCGCCATCAATCTTCACAAATCCGCGACAGCTGAGCGCCGTCACCGCACAATAGAGACTGCCAGCCCACAACAATCCCAGAGCAGATATTACTATTTAATTATACCTATATGACTTGTGGTGATTTTAATTAGAGATAAGCGAACCATGTATTATCCAGAGAGTATTTTAGTTGAAAGTTAATTCAATTAAAAATCTAGGGTCGATGGGCGATGGAATTTATTTTATTGGACGGCTTGTAAATATAGTTTTCAATTATTTTAGTGGAACACAAGGCGGGCCTAGTGTCATACATGCCACTTTATTTACGACAAATTTATGAACAATTAATTTTAATAAAATGTATTAACTTACATGTCGTTAATACGTCTGAACAAAGTAATCACAATAAATCCTTTATTCATTAATCCTTTTTGTTTTGTATGTTGCGAAGACCATGACAAACCCCTCATAAACTGTGTGTATTTCATATTTTTGAAATTAAACTACAGTTTAAATGTACACCACGTGTGTGCTCGGCGTGTGGGCAGATCATCAGCGCTGATCGATCATGTTATGACAGCGACGTCGGCGCCTCACACCATTGTAGCGATGCAAGGGTTCCACACACAACTTACACACAGATGTTGGAAGAGAGGTAATTTGATAGATGCGCTAATTTGACTTAAGACATGTAGTTAATGAATCGAAATAGATTAAAATGTACATAATTATGTACTTAGTCCAACGTTCACATCAGCGGCAATAGCAACGGGAACATTAAATTGTTGTAGAGTAGTTTAGTTCGTAGTTTCTAAGCTAATCCATAGATATTGATATCAGAGGTTATTTACGACAAACAAGACTCCTACTGTTGACTTTCCATTTTTGTTTTAAATGCCTTAACCTACTAATATCCTGTATAAGTGTAGTCATATGTAAAAACCTTATTATAAATATAGTTATTTTTTGTACTTTGGATTCAGTATACTTACAAGCCTTTCATCTCTATATGATACATACACAAAACGGAGTACGAACTTCATTACAATCATGTTCTTGATGGATCTATCTAAAGTGTCAGTAAATTCACTTGAGATCACATAATTATGATCTTTACGCAAATATAGCGCAAAACAGCCGCATAACTGCGCGTTACGCGACATGCGGAGCCAAAGGTCAGCGTCTGGACTCAGATATGATTCATTACTAGACATAAGTCTAAAACTTAAAACATGCCTACACAGTTATTTTTTAAAGCGAAACGTGTTATATAATAGATACATCACCACCGCCATCTATAAGTAGACTTTTCCATTTATCAGGCACTTGAATGAGAAAAATTGACGTTGAGTACTAAATTGACTTCACATTCTCTGAAGTCAATCACTTACATAGAGGAACCCTTAAATGAAGGTTGTATGAAAATATCCTGCAAATATTTATCATGGACATTAATCCTCCGACCTCGAGCATAGTGTTATCACTATTAATTTGTTCCATAATAGCATAAGAAACAAATGAAATTTAAAAGGAAAAAAAAAGGATCAAAATACTTTAGTTAGTAATTAATTTTATGACGCCTAACAAACGCAGTGGTCATCTGTAATAGCTCTATAACTGTTTTGTCAGCCAGGTTCAATTATACCTTCCTAAATCATTAGGTAACGGTCAATGGTTTTATTTATCACCGTACTTGATAGATTTATTGCTTTCCCACGCATTATTTATTATTACTTGATCAAGCGATTTCGAAGAATCCTAACCAATATCGCAGATGAAATATCATTTAGTTCTATGAAAGAATAAATGAGGTTTGTGTGACACGCAACAGCATCTCGTGGAATCTTCCTCGAACCATAAAATATTAGAAAGTATGTGTATATAACTTTTAGCCGTTAAAATCTCTATCAAGTTTCTGACATTAGATTTTCTTTCATCACAGAAAATACTGATTAAAAGGTTTATGAACGTAAGTCGCACAGGACTTTAAAAACTGCAGTAAATGACAATTAATTTAAGAACACCACATCCATCAATATTTTCGCTCCTGCTACCCAAGTATTTTGCAGCAGGGTAAAGTGTTCAAAGAGGGGTAATGTTATTGTGCGACAGATCCGCGGACGATTGATGACCGGCTCATTGATAACGTCTTATTTAACACCTCGCTGCGCTGCCCGCCTGGTACGCTGCCAAAGGGTGAAGGGATTTAGATGATTCCTAATATGTTTTTACACAATGGTATATATATATAGTATAACGTACTTTTATACGTTATCACAAGTTCGCCGATGAAGGTTTTTTCCTTATCCTTACACGTGTTGAAATGCTTTGCTATCGATTGCTTGAATGTTCTCAAAAAAAATAACAATGTTTACAGATGCAAGTAAATATAGAACTACATATTATAAAAAAATTGCAAAAACGCTGTTTGTCTAGCTTTAAAGGTAATTAAAAATATAATTCATTATGGCAAACAAAAAACCCAGTGTTTATGTAACACCATGATGTAAAAAAACTCCCAAATATAATAATTCAATTAAATAAAAACAAAACATCAAACTGTTCTATATTTGTGTCTAATTATAACCGGTTAAAGACTTTGTACTTGAAGGATTTTTTGTTGACAGGTATCACGAATAGCGCACCAATTAAACGTCGGATGTGCACAAAAAAAACGTTTAAACGTACACCGGAAACCTAAAAAATCCATGTGTTAGTTATTAAAATAACGAAACAAGTTATAATTGCACATAAACGCATCGTGAGGTACTTATAAAACTTTAAAATGTTCAAAGATTTTAGCTAATTGTGGAGTGACCCGAGGTCGCGGCTCGAGGCTCGCGGGTCGCGGAGTATTGCGCTTGATTGGGACGTAATGACGATCCATTACAGTTCGGGTTAGAAAGTCTTTGATGTTTGTTTTTAGTGTAATTGGTTAATGTGTGGCTCGTGCCGAAGTACCGCGAAGGCTAGAGCTGTACCTACCTCTGAGAGAACCTTCATTAAGACGTTAAGCTTAAGAAACCAATCAATCTGTATTCATTTGCTTTCTTTGTTCGTCCAATAATAATATGTGTCCAATAACAATCTAATGTGTTTTTTATTATGATCATAGCTTCAGCCTATTTAGTTGATAAAAGTATTTTACACGTGTAAAAGAAGTCACTTCCTGCCAGACCCGGTTTAGGTCATGGTAACGTTAACAAAACATATACGCTATTTGTCAAGTAAGTCAAGTTCATTACCAGCGTTATCTAAGTCATTAGCAGCAATTACATAATTAAACAATATACACATTGCAACCATTTCCCAAAGCTGCTATGACAAACAATACGCACCCGCATGACCCTCGTGATATTTTCTCTCATAACTTTATTCAAACAATTTCTTGGTGCGAGGGTTCACACGGGCGTCCTCCGCGATGAGCGGCGTGACGTCACCGGCCAAGGTGTTTCCTCAGTGCGCACGCGCAGCAACAAAGGATACACCACGATACGCGGCTGATACGCGGCCGCGATGTTTCCGCGTTTTATATTTATTTGTTTGGTTTTTTCCTATTCGAGTAAAGGAAAACTTGATGCTCTAAGGATTTTACGATATTGTTTTTTGTAAAGTGCTTCATTCAGTAGTTTTATTTTCTACTATTTTGACGCGGACGTCAAGTATCCTTTGTTTGAAATCACTAAACCAGCACGTCTGCTTACTTTACCGCAATACGCACAACAATTTTAAATAATAATATGTATCGCTTTACTAAGTATAGAATAAACTTATCAATCAAGATCAAGTGTGGTATCAGCTCATCTGGGGTCATTACTACGGAACCACAGCACGTGGGAAATTATACATTCAAAACAATGGAACCGCGATATTTTGTGAAGATAGCCGACAGATACCGCGGAGAGAACTCACACTCGCCTCGCACTCGCTGACCACAGAATTGTGGTACTTTACGACAGACCACTAAGAACAGAGTAGAGTAAATATTTCTCTATATATATATATTATTTATATTAGGAGGTCTGAAATCTACGCAATTTTGTACGAGTCATAAAAAAATATGCAAAAAAAGAATCGGCTTTAACTAAACTAGCATCTAAAAATGTCTTTATTTCTATTTTGTCTCATCAAGTTAATTATAGCAACGTCTATAATGAATACTAATATTACTATGTATTACTTAGTGTGTTCAGATGTAGACAGACAAGACAAATAGCAACAAATGGTTGAAGTATTATTAATGTGATGTTAAGGGTTATCATACTGATCCATCCAATACTTGCCCCTGGCAAGTGCAGCTTACGATACGATCTACGCAGAAGCCATAAAGTCACACGTCTAGTACCTTCTGCATAGATACCGCGGCGAACAAGTTTCTAACATCAGAGACGTTTCGTGCCTCCCGCCCATGCTACCCATTTAACGCACTTGTCACAGACCAATATCACTCGCTAGGAATGTGTATTTTATACCAAATCGTAAACGCCAGACAAAGAACATGTAACGGCATCTCAGTTGAAACACTTTCCTAAGGCACCTGTTCCATTTCCCTATATGAAAAGCAGTTAACACGTTATCAAGCGATCAGAATGTCGTATCGGAACAGTTCGGCCATCTCCGTCGGTGTTCGGCGCTCGGCCGCATAAAACTTTTAATTGCCACAATTATGTAAGTGAATTTATTTGGTGGCGTTACAAAGAGCATTGTGCCCCACTCCCACGGTTTGGGACACGTTCCCTCGCATCTCGTCTGATCCTTATCTTTCGTCAGCTCTTGACCTTGCGTCGGGCGTGACCTTTTCAGCTTTTCTCACAATATATTCATGCTATCTGACTTCCGAATCACTGGTATTATTGATACTTCCGCAGAAGTTGGAAGCTTTTGATTTATTTGTAAGGTAGCGAAAACAATGGACAGCGAACTCATGGTGCTCGTATCCAACAGCCCACAATACAAACACTGTATTTGTACTCGATGGTATGCCTATGAAACAGAATATGCAGTGCACGCTCAAAATTGTGTTAGATTCTAGACCACTCCTTAACCTAGATCCTTGATTGAAATCTTTAGGATATCGGTTGCACTAACGCAGATATATAGCGTCGCTACGCTAGTAATGCTAAGCTACAAATCAGTATTGTGTACTATTAAGGCAAACCTAATTTACGAGATTTGATTTAACACCCCTCAAATCATACAATACAGTCTCTAAAGCCAGTTGTAATTCTGTTTGTGATGGCGTCAATGCACTAACTTGTATCAAATCTACCAGTTTCCATATCGCGTTGATCATTCCGAGAATATCTGGTATCCGTCTAAAATCGTCTCACCTGTGTATGTGTCGCGGTCGCGTCGTGCGCCGCGCCATAAACTAATAATGCATTTAAGGTACAATGTCGAGCACCAACCGATACAACGAGCATTGACGACGAATCAAGAATTATCCTATCTCACCTAATCGGGTCTTAGTACCTACACGATTCTGGGCTACAGACGAAACAAGGAAAATTAATCTTTAGTCTGTTGATACAGGTTCGTGTTCGGGTGTAGCAGTATGCTGGGTTTGGCGTGTGTGACAAAAGGATTTGTCTGCAGCGTTTAGAAATAAACGATACGTTGATTGCGTTATGTAAGTTGACGGTTTTAGTTTTGTGTGTTGTCATGTTGTGGGATTATTCGACTGAGCTTTTTTATTTACTTTTGCGATACGAGGTAAGTAGACAATGGGTGCTTGAGTAGATTTCTCGTCAGTTTAGATGTTTGACGAGATACTGCTAAATAACATGTGGTGGGTATTGCCTGGAAGGTCTTACGTCGAACTAGCAAAGTATTGTTTTCCTAATAACTAAAGCTAAGACTCCTTATTTTCCAGGCTCCTGCTCAGACATAAAGCAGTCAGTTTACAGTTAATGCATGAAGATGTTTATCAAGCGCGATATTTTACGGTTGCTATCTTAAGTGCGGGCTCATTGTACGACAATTGTTTACCTACTGATTGGTTACATGAAGATTTAATATCAATTTAATTTTACGTGTATCATTTTGATAATGGTCCGGTCTGTGGCATCCTTAAGGAAACTTTTACGATAAATATTCATGTTGATTTCTGTTGTTGTGAAGCAGCCGGGGGCTTGTCGTGACCATAAAGGTCACGCTTGAGACAATATCCTTCAAATTAATGAGGAAGGTTAACTGGTGTTTTCATCAATTATAAACTCTGCATATTGCATTCTACCGTCTTAGCAAGTATTTATGAAGCATCTATCTAATGTTGCCCGTTTGTGGTTCTGTGTGGGAATTCATCGTTGCAAAATTTGGGTACCTTCATCATGTCTAGACAGACAGACAAGTGAAACAAAAAATAATTCGTTTATGGTATCTTCCTGGTAAAGTCGTTGGAATCTTGACTTACGACTGAGAAGAAACCACCTTCCATAAGCCTTCACTTACAAACAACATTGTACGGAGGTTTTAATATGTCAGCAGTAGCCGTGTATCACACAAACAATTCCAATAAACAAACGTTATTTTTTATACAAAGTCTGTACACGTCGGCCGGCGCGGCGCGCGGCGTCGCCCGTCCTAATACGGCAGTACAAAAACCTTAGGATAATATCGTCGAACGCTTTGTGAGGCACGTTCGCTGTATCCTTCCTTTTGTCGTTACGGGGATCAGCGCGCAGTACACCATGGGGAATATTAATATGTTTAATGTGTGGCTTATAAAAGTTGGGGGTGACCTTTGATAGTCGGGCTTAACCCGTTCTCTACAATCTTGTGTGACACATAATTATCAGCTAAGTTCTACCTTAAGTTTTGATACGTCGCTTTTAGTTTCGAAGTATTAATATCAACTATACATTTCTGTTTTTATATCTCGATAAGTAGTAAACACACTAACAGCGCAAACGCAAAGTTGTTCCTACATTCTACATATAAAACGCGTCGCGATAACAATATATGAATCATAAACATGTGTAATTTAAGCGTATACTGCGTTCCAGTTGAGATACACATCACATGACCGTCAATGAATGCTGCGTTTTTATGAATGTGTCGGTGCAGCCCCCCGCGACACCTCGCCCTTACCTCACCACGTCCCGGGCACCTATTCATCTATTCAGACGAAAATTATAAATGAAATTATAAACGTCTTACAACCTGACAGACACTTATTAAACCATTCAATCGTTACATAACAAAACTCGGAACTAAATAATTAAATATTTCATAAAAAATGGTTTGACGTATTCAATAAGCTAATTGGTAACAACAGACATGAACAGATCGAGATGTGATCAGTAGTCGGCGCTCGGCGCTAACGAGCGCTATCAGCGATCTATTCAAATCACCAGCGATTGTATAAATATTAATAATATGAAGCGTTGAGTGTGCATTACGTATTCACGAATTTGTTTAATGGAAACACAACGATTGTTGTCTTGTTTTTATTGTGAGGAGAATGCGCGTGTGATCTCCGAGCGGGTCATGAGAACTGCTAGCACAGGGTGCTCTGTATTTTGTGCGAAATATCATACGTTACATGAGCGTAATAAGTTACAGTTTAATATTGTGCTGGCTTTGGTATTCTTATTGCTGACGCCATATTTTGTAGCCAATTTTATAATAACTATTTATATCTTTCATGACCATCTGAGCACTTAAAAGCCTACCTATCGTATAATTAAAAGTGAACAAACAAGTTTCCATAATTACATGTCTCGTTATCAACTGTCACCATATTCGATTACCGATAAATGTTTACCAATCGCAGCCGTGACAATCCGAGTGAACATTTACCAGTAATTTAGAATTTGAATTGTCAACACAAGGTCGCGATTAATGTGACCCGAGAACGAATAAAATTGTAGTTGTAACGTTTGAAATGTCATTGCCGCCCGCTTGCGACCGATAGCGGCCCCAAGGAAACGCCTATGCAACCGATAGAGATGTTAGATGGTTACGTAATTGAGTTTCGATAGGCAGATAGCAAGCATTGTTCTGTATCCCAGATAGCGAGTGCACGTGACGTCACGTGAGCGCAGGGCTAGCGCGCCACACGCTACCTACCTACTTGTTGCTGTCATTTGTTTCAGCTAACTATTAGCCCCAATTCTAAAATAGCATTTATCCAGAATGTTGTGTGCGTGACTGAATATACACGGAAACAAGATATCTTAAGACTTGTATACAGCTGACCTAGCTTTTTAGCTCATTTATATTTTGTTAGATTTCTAGAAATAATATAATGATGAAACCTAGAAGGTTAAATGATATTTCAATAAATTCCATATTCATTCTCAATAAAATTCTAAACTAATGATGGCACTCTGATCTTATTGCAATAAAAACGTAAAATTTATTGCATTAATAATATTTTGAACAAAATTCTCGGTTTTAGCGCAACTAATAATAGAACGATTTCTGTTTATTTCACGATTGCGTAATGATAGTTAAACGTGTTTGCTTGTATTGCAGGTTTGGCAACCCTACGCGTTTGGGACGTGCGTGGGCGCAGCCAGCCCGCACTCAGCCAACACAACCCCGCTCACCTTGAACGTTTTAACGCTAAACCTACCGGAGCTCGGCGTAAAAATATCACCTCCGCGTCTAACCATAATATGATGTTATCTGCTATCTGCTAAGTTGAGTGTGGCAGCGTGGCGGGGGTGCCGGGAGAGCCCGGGTGTGGTCCGGGACGCGAGCCCGGGCCAGCGCGCGGTGACCAGCGAGCACGGCGGCGCTTGCCACAAACAGCAACAGCCTGTATTACTACGCTTACGAGTATTTGTTTTAGTAATGAACATACCGAGTTTTAAATAATAAAATTTATTCATAAGCTGGCACTTACCATATTTGAGTGTGCGAACCGCCGTCCATATGTATGAGTGGTTAAGATATTCTTATTTATGGGTCTATGTCAAGGTCGTTAGCGGCGTTTAACTGTGGTATCATCACTTAGCATAATATCAAATTATTTATTCGCGCCGCGCTAAAACTGTCTGGTGTATGTTCAATTTGTAATTCAAATAAATTCTTAGCATTATTCCCGCGGCGAGTGGCTGTCATAATTGTAATGTGCGAGATTTTTTCCTCTCGCTTATTTGAATAACTCGCGATCAATTAGCATGCGCACGCGCTGCTTTATTGTCGTTGTTAATTATTTGATGCAGTATACAGACAAGGGGTTGTAGAGCAAATAGTTTTGGATGAACATGTACTGTTGAATAATAATCCAATAATTTGTTACGTTTATGTTAGTAATATAGTAGAGTGCGCCTGTTTGTCATGATCTGGTAGCATTATTTTCTTTTTTGTTATTATGTAACAACAGTCTTACAATTATTCATTTCTGGTAAAGCGTCAGACTAGTTACAGAATATGGCTATTCTTGTGCACCCAACCAATTCATTAAGAAGTTATGTTTCTTATCACGGAAAGAGAATGAAGCCTTTTACTGTATGCTGTATGTGCTTTTACTGGCTGACCAATAGTTTCCATAAGTGAGCTGTAGACTTGAGCTGGTCGCGTGTCGTGGCCGCGCCGCCGCCGTGTCGGGACGTCTCGTGTCGCCGCCGCGCCGTGCCCGCGTGCCTCCAGCTAATTCACCTTAATGAATACGTCAAACGGACATAATTCCTCATTTAACATACTGCTCCGTGCAGTTTCATAAATAATTTCGTAGACCTTGTAAGCAATTACAATTACTGTACTTAAGTCACAATTAAAATAAATCATTCGACTCTATGTAGAGTTAAATAATATGACTTTATTAGAACACAGTAATATAGTTAGTTATTTAATGTTTTGATTTAAATGAGATTACTTGAAGTTTATGTGGTATTCGCGTTCTCAGACAAATGTAGGTCACAAGAAACCCACTAAGTTAGACTCTATCTCAAATGCTATTGCTGAATTTTATGTCAAAAATATTGAATTTACGTTAACGTTTAAGTGTATAGAAAATATCAACAATATTAAGTATATTTTAGTCAACAAGTGGATTGTGTGAGATAGAGAACTAAAAAGTTTCGGTTGAATCAATAAGCATATGGATCCATTTAAAGTGCTACTGGTGATAGTCCTATTTGAGCATTAACTGGTACTTTAGAACCTAACAGTCGTAGGTATTTGAGCAGGCTCTCCACCTCTGTAGGTACTAGCCTATTGCTTACACTAGTAGCGAATTCGAACAGTAAATTTGCTCACAGATACTGGCAGGTTGGCTGGAGTCGTTGAAGCGTGCTTCCTTGAGCCAATTAAAACAAGTCCGACATGCTTTGCCCCCCTCCCTCCCCCGTACCACTGGCTTGCCCGCGTCCCCCCCCCCCCCCTCCGCCTCTTAAGCCCGCGCACACGCCGCCGCGACGCGCAAAAACACTGATAACACCGTTGATAGGTACCGAGCTAAGTGTTACAAGAATTGTGGCATCTATTTGCTATAACTCTGTTAAATATGTTAGGATGTTTTGTGAGTCAATTAAATTGCCAAGCATATTTTTCCATAACCCCATGTAAAAATATGCCTGGCATCCTTAACAAATTAGTTTGAAGAATTTAAATTTTTATTGAATGGGCCTCAGACAGCCAGATACAAGTAAAGGAAAAGAATTACACAAAGTTGTGAGTTTACGTTGTGAAAAGTTTCGAAAACTTTCAAGGGTGGCCGCTAGGTTGGTGCCGTGAAGCCCTCACTATCACCTCGCCCATACACGTGGGAAACTAATAGCTAGGAGGAGCTCTAACAATACGCATAACCCCATTATCGACGAGCGTTTCATAAATTAGCAGCCTACGTGTATTGTCATACTCGTTAGACATTAGATGGTTTTGTTCCCGCTCATTCACAGGGCACTCAATGAAAGCATTACTGTAACACTGGCCACAGTTTTCCGTTTAAACTCACATAGCCTTTTGCAAACTTGTAAGGTAACAGTTAGATAGCCAAAAAGTACATTACGGTGACAATGTCGTCCGAGGGGGGTCCGACAAGGCGCACGTCGCGCGGCGCGCTGTTTGGCGGTGCCTTCACTCATACCTCCAAGTATTGTTTATTGGTGGGCTCATTTTCATAACTAAAGCCATCTTATTAACATACTAAAACAAGTGTTATTATCTACAGTGCAGGTCGTCGAATACAGTCGAGAGCAAAATCATGATCGCGCCATGCTTCCAACTTATATTCGATTCTTTCGGTAAAAAATATGTGAAATGCCATTGAAGCCGTGTCATTAAGTTCAGCCACGGCCAGCTAGTTTTTTTTAATATATTATTTTATCTCGTAGGCAATAGTCGTGGCGGCGTACAACCATCAACATTTTAGGTTTATCTGCGTAACGGGTTCATAAAGATGTGGTTTTCATTGGTGTCGCGATACAGTGCGGTAATTATGTCCAGCAGTGCTATTCTCTAAATGACAACTTCATGGCTGTAAGCTGCGACGAGCTTGTCGTCGAGACAGCCTAGAGATCGATTGAGCGTGTAGCACTGATTAAAACTGTATTCACTAGCGAAGTTGTGCTCGTCGACGAACTCTAGGCTGTATCCTCCTGTTGCTGTTTCGTAGACGACTTTAGGGCTTGGAACAAATTCTTTAAATCGTAATCGATCAATCTCGACTGAGAGTTTTAAGGGTTTAAAATATATATTTAAGGTCTATCTATATGTATTTTAAGGAATATAGCAAAACTATTAATATATTTAATAATTTTACGGGTTTATTCTATATTTCTTATTACATTTTAAGCCTGAATGAAGATTCCTTTGCCTATTTCGATAATGTGACTCGGTCGCATGGCGACCATTTCAAACAAACGTCAAACAACAACGTACTCGAACAACAATTTTTTAAAGAACTTAACTGGATTTTAATAAGTAAATAATAATAGTTTGTTTTGTTCTAAGTATGCCAAGAAGCACTATTTTATCCCGTGCGCAAGTAGAGATGATAATCGAGAGTTTGGAAGAACGACGTTGGCTTGCCGCAGGGCACCCTCGGACATTTCATGCCCGAGACCGTAGTTCAGGAAAGTCTTATTTCTACATCTACTTCTAATGCGAAGCGTGCGCGCCTGCTGGCGGTTGGCGAGTGGGAGTCAGGTCTTTGGCTTCACGCACTGCCATCGTCGCACATCGACACCTTATTCGATGATACTACTTTCCGCCTTGCTGTTGCACTACGCATAGGCGCTTCATGTTGTTCTCCGCATCGCTGCCATTCCATGACACCACGGCCTATCCTGTAGCCGAAGCGCGGGTCGCATAGCGCGGCACGCGAATTTCAACGACATCATTCGACGAGCTCTTGTTACGTCGGCGTTACAGCTGTATTCGAATCCAATGGCTTGGCACGTGACGATGGCAAGAGACCGGACGGCATTTCGTTATTTCCATGGAAGATGGGTAGGATGTTATGTTAGTAACTTAGGTAACATCTTTTGTAAACCCATATTACGCAATAAATTATTTTGATTTGATTTAATAATAATATGTATTTTTTTTAACACGTTGTTTGTGATAAATAAAAAGAAGACATAGTAGTAGGTAGTTATCTATTTAATTACTCATGCCCAATACCTTTATTAATATCTATATTAATATTCACAACTAATTTGAATTACAACTAAAATACTTGAGTTTACCATGTTTAAACTAATCAATTATGGTGAGTAGGTATATCCTATCTAAACATGTTTTCAACATCTGAAAAGAAAATAAAGTATATTTGAAATCTTAAATATGAGATGTGTTGGAGCTGGCTGTGTCAGGATTCCAAGTACCTAACCTAAATTCTTTATTTATGTCATATTGGTCCAAGTTAGGCACTGGTAGCCCGATTACACATGTTGTGTAAAACACAGCAAGCTATCACTATTTTTCCACCACAGTTATAGGGTCATAGTGCAATACTCTGTGAACTAATAAGCATCTCAACCAGCCTTTTAGTAGTCCGACAGTCCTCTCCACTCTGTTCCGTGTACTACCTACTGTACAAATTGTTGTAATGGCTCTCTGGAGTCCCAGTTTCTAGATTACTAAAGGGAGGCATTAAATGAGCATTAATTACTTTTTAATATATTAATTAAATCCTCAGAAAGCCTGTAAATATGTATAAAATCTGTATCACGCGATATTGTTTTAAAGTTTCTTATTTAAATAAATAAATGTGGACAACATCACATACATTGCTCCGAATCCAAAGTAAGTACATAGCTAAAGCACTAGTGTTATGGAATCAGAGACAACGAAGGTAGGTACCACAAACACCCAGACCCGAGACAATGTAGAAAAGTGTTTTTCTACATTGACCCGTCCGGGGATCGAACCCGAGACCTCAGAGCTAGCGACACCTTGAAAACCGGTGTGTACACCACTCGACCACGGATTTATTTCGCCTATCAATTAGCTTTCTTCAAATCATCACTTTCTTAGCTTGTTCTAATAAATGTAGCTTTATAAGTAATCGAGCTGCCATTATTTCAACTAAGTAATTAATAGAATCGAAATATCAATTTTATTCTAAGTACAATTTATTATTTAACGAGAGTAATCGCCATATTTGTAGATTTTGGATTTGACAGTTGTAAGCGAGGCTGCGGGCGAGGTCGTAAGCGTAGTCGTCGCTGTTTTTTCTTCGTGAATACCAAAATGTATGAAGAATTGTCAATTTGCCCTCCGTCCGACTCCGTAAGTTAGTTTTAACTCACGGCCGTCACAGCCTTGAGCGCTAGTGTAGCTGTCATTCAGCTTAGTGCATACCAAACTAAGTTTCACCGCTGCGGCAGCGCTGCACACCAAGGCTGCATCCTTAGAGAATAGCATTGCAGGGCGAGCGCACGCGGGCGTTTTCTCTTCATAAATTTGACATGTTTACGAGACGACGTGGCGGCGGTTTTCGCCACCACAATGTTGTTCTGTGCGAGCAGACGAGCGTTTATAACACACCGGCAACGCTATGAGAATAGAGTTCAGTAATCTATGACATTATGTAAACGTAAAAAAAACTGTATTACATGAGATACAATTTTCTACAATAAAATTAATGTTGACAGAAATTGCGGTTGTGAATATTAATTAATGTCTAATAATAAACAAATTAAAAACCTACATTCGCGATGTAATTGGCATAAAATCTATTATTTATAAAAACAATAGTTTAACCTTTTTGCAATAAACTGAGCTCTTCTAAGCAGTTTATTGAAAAACTAAAGATAGACCTTTCTAATGCAGTAGGTATTTAGTTGGGTCTCGTTAATTTTTTCTAAAAAGTTTTTGCTTTTAAGTAACGTTCGAACCGTCGCGTCTGTACCGTGCGCCGCGACGCCGGTGTGCTCCGCCACCAATAGTACCGTCCGATGTGTATCTAGTGCGTAGGATCTGTTGCGATACCGTCGTGTTTATTGCCAGACCAATAGCTACCTACGGTTAGAAAAATTGTGAAACTAGCCAACGAGCCGTCTGCCCGCAGTGGACGCCATACAACGAGGGAAATTTATGACGCCGTGGGCTGGCTTTAGTGGATCCCAAGTAACGTTTTGTTGAATTTAATACAGCACTTTGGACGCATTTTGATGTCATTGTAACAGGGTTAGACATTATCGTTTTATGCTCTTAGATGATAAAGTTGTATTTATCGTATATTGTTTTTACGTTAACCTTTTGATGTTGTTCACTTTCTTTAGCATCGAGTCGTACTTAAATATTAGATAAGTAGAGGTAGATTTAACACGTGGTCTTCTTAAGTTCTCACACTCAAAATTACCTATAGCCAGGAATAAAAATAGCATTAAACGCTTGAGGACATGCTGATACATAATTTCACCGAAATAAGAAAGTGTAACTAAAACAGCTTTTTAAAACTACTGCTACACATATGATAAATTAAAAATGGCTGATAAGATTTTTAAATTCTATTCATGAAAGTTGTCAAAATTTCTAAAATGAAATCGCCAGCTACCTGATCCTAGGCTAACAACAAGTCACCTATAGCAACTAACGAGTTGAGAGACCATTATGTTAATTTCATTGATTTGCGCCATTTAATTAAATATATTTGACTAACTAATGCGAATAGTCGACACGAGTGTTTTAATAATTTAACATTTTAAAGTACTTAACATGTCGAAGAGAACATGATACATGATACTTAAGATAACTGACGGTCAACTGTAAATACATTACAGCAGAAGGTTTGACTCTACTTTGGGAAAAGGAAGATCAATGACGTAGTGTGAGATACGAAAGATTGTTTGTTACTTAAAAAGTAGACCCAACAACACGCCGGATTTAAAAAACTTTGGTTTAAAACGTTAGAACATACGCTATTAATCACGATGTAAATAAACCTCCTGTGCTTAACAAATAATATTTAGTGTGGTTCGCATTTTTTGTTGCAATACCAGCACAACAATTAATACTAATTCCACGTACCGAAATTTGGTCTATAAATAAATATAAAAACTAAAGCTAATAAACAACTTCAATATAAATTTATATACGTCCATTAAAAATGGTCGGACATAATTTTGAATACAGAAACAAACGGCAAAATTACGCCTCATCATTACCGTGTTTTAAATATTCATTGGATACCGTTCGCGTGTTAGATAATTTATATGAATACGTCATAGCTTGCGCTTTTTGTTGGCCGCACAACGGATAAATGTAACGAAATCGGGTAATGCGCGCGTCGATATGCATAATTATTGAGTATGAGATAAAAGATGTAGCGACTCTCACTAATATTAAAACACTTAAATTGTATTCAATTTGAATATATACATAATTATAGTGGTTTTCTTTCCATAATTAAATATAAATGATAAATATAATAAATAGATAGGTAATATACAGTTTTTATGTTTTTTAATTTGTAAGCCCTTTTTCTTCTTATCATTTTGCGTGCCAGACAAGGTCCACAATGATTTCATAATTTTAATTACCATATAGGAATAAAATTGCAAAATACAAATGGAGTAATTGAATACTTGAAAACATTACGACTAAATAATAACGTCAAAACGAATATGTATTTTAAGCGTTTTTTTTTAAATACTATCAAAATCAAAAAGTGGTATCAAAATTTTCTTTATTTAAAAGGACAAGGCATTTATCTTATTGCTTTTACAAAATCGCTTTCATCTAATGACTTAGTCCCATCGTGTGAGGAGTCGACATCGTTTTTGTGCTCGCAATTACACTGAACCGATCGATATTCATTTATCGAGTGTGTGGAGAATCTCGCTTACAGCGTGTAGCGTTTCAGCTGATCGAGAGCTACAGGGTGATGCTAAATGAATGCAGTTTACACTTGTGAAGTAACGTTCACCAACAATCCAGTGCCGTGTGATAGTAGTATTATGTATTTTTTTGTATAATTTTTTTTTTTAAATGAGTTTGTTGAATATGTTGTTATGTTTTAGAGATTTGAGGGTCCGCTGTTGTTGCTATAGATGTATCCTTTTAAAATACAACAATAACATAATCAAGATCAGCAGCTTGCCTATGACCGGTCTTTCTTGGGACCATACAAGGCTTGCAGGGAGGTGTGCACTAGTACTCAGCGTTCAATATTTTCGCAGCATTTCCCAGCCCGCTGTAGCGCGCCCGTCGGTCCGGAACACGCTGCAAAAACACATCGCATCACGGTCAAATGAAGATGTGTAATTACTAGTTTTTTATTAAACCTATCGGTATTTTTTACGGCCATATATGGCAGTGGCCGCGAGCCAACGCCCGTTTACGTTGGCTGGTCTTCAAAATAATAAGTTGGCGTGAACTCAGTACGAGAGCCCGCTCACATAAATACTAGTTTTTATTTTCAACATTTCTATTATCTGGTCCCGAGTCCCGGAGTGCCCGCGCTGCACCGCGCACTAACGAGCCACCATTAAATATGCGTATATTATAACTCGCCGACGATAAGACCTCTTATAATTACTTTTAATTCTCTGCAGTACTATCGAAAGAGTCCTCCGCGATTAATTTTACGAATAAGTAGTCGGCATACTCGTAAACAAGCCGCATACACGTCTATAAATGGTATCGGAGCAGAATTTCGCGACGATGCGAATTAAACGCCGCATCGCGACGGCGCATTATATTTTACAACAAAATACCAATTTTCCTTCAAATCGGCAATAAATTATTTAGCCTGGAGGAGCGCCCGCGCCGCCGACCGAGACGCGCCGCGTGTTAATGGCGGACAAGACAAAAAAAAATAATTGTTAAATGAAAACGGCGAACAATTATTATATAAGCCGGTCCGACGTTTGGGACCCCCGCGGCGGACAGCTCGGAACAGCGCGCGGCCGGCGCGGCAGCGGGGAGAGCGGATGTCAGCGACGACCCGCGCGCACCACCAGTTATTAGCCGCTGTAATTGCGTCTTAGATAAGTATTACTTTACTGGATTTTATTTTAATCCTTTTTTCTGAGATCGTCCCATAACAGTATACAAATACCGCTTTACTTACCTTTCGGCTCACAGTCTCTGCGCATGCTCTCGCTCACCTTGCTACAATGCCACCTCTGATTCAGGCTATCAACAATTTTATTTTGATTGCTAAATCTCCACTCATAAAATAATTATAATCAAAAGCTGTCTCATTAATGCTGGATAGATAGGCCAACAATAGTTAAACTAAACGATCAAAAACGAATACTATCAAGGTGGCCTACCTTGATAGTATTCGTTTTTGATTAATTACAATTAGTGATGGATCGACTTGGAATATTAATTATTTTCGTAAGGCAACCTATTTTTTCAAGTTTTCGCTATTTAGAAGGGAGGGAACTCTGTCTTGCTTGATTATACCAACTGAGTACAATAATTACTGACTTTGTTTGAGATGTCATTTAAAAATTTCGATACATCGTTATCTCGATAATCTCGTTAAACTAATACTTTGCGTTTATAAATTACTGAAAAAATTGAACAGCTGCCACATAATATGATTGTACTACATTCTTAATATTTACTACATCTGGAAGCAAAATATATGTTGATAGGCTCTGAATTTGTGGAATGTGTAGGGCGTTAGATACAATTACGGGAACTATAAGTTTTAATAACCAGATTATTGTTTAATAATTATCCTGTAATGTTTGACGTTTGGTTAAGTGTTTTGTAATCATTACTAACAATATGCCAAAATGCATGTCTAGCATGCCTGAGGAAGATTTTGCCATCCATCATTTAGACTATTATAGATACGACTAAATAAGGTATGTGAGAACGGTGTGAGCAGAATTTACTGAAACAAATACACCGTTTAAAAGCGTACATAAAGGAAAAATATGATAATTTTAGTGGCCTATTACAATCAACCGCTGCTACTCCCTTTTATCATAAACAAGACATTCTGTCAGACGATGTGTAACAACATGATGTTAAGACTTCCGAACAAGAGACAAGAGCCTATTTATCGACAGCACCGGGCCGCGTCAGCTCAAGTATAATCCTTAAGCGAGTTGTCTTAAAGTCAATCAAAGGCCGGCCCGGTTTACAGCCGATATAAATAAGATGGGCTGGAACGAAGTGGAAATTGCTAGAAGTAGCTCCATTACTGCACGTAACGCGGGAGCATGCTGCACCCGGATTAGCATAGGCCCGCAGCCGACCGCGCCGCGCGCCGCTACCATCGGTGCCAACCACTGCGAGAGTACGACGTGACTTTTGTAATGTTCTATTTGCGAAATCTGTTCTATCATAGTGTTTCTGTGCGCTATCGTGACTGAATTTACTTTGTCATTAAAATAAATCAGTGACTTCTATTTTCTGTAGTTATACATATTTATTATTTTCTATATACGTTTATGACGTTCAGTAAAGGAATGTCTCGAGATATTTTTCATTTCCGCTATTCCTTAAAAAAATAACGAATGGTTATGTTTGACCATATAAAATTATTTTCGTGAATATAAATACCAATAGTAGAGGTCTGAGTTAGATTAAGTCTAGATAATAAATATTTCTATCGATCATTGGTTCGTGCTGACACCTCGCGACCCGCGCTCTGAATAATCAAAGCAATGTCCAGCATTCGCTAGCGACCCAACCGGACCAGGACCATAGGTACCTATTACAATCTGAGACAAATCGCATAGCCAAGCTACACAAAACATATCTAATGCCATTAAAGTAATATCAATAAATTTTACTAGCTGTGGTCGGTCAAGAATCCCCATGAGCCAGTTTTAAGCACATTATTAATATTATAAATAGCATATTTGATAACTCACTGTTCAAATTCACCATTAAGGGGAATGGCCATATTTCTCCACATTTTATGTTCATAGATTGGCTAACGAGCCACCTACCGGTATGTGGACTGTTTCGGCCGCACTCGGCGACGACCTTCGCTGACGAGATTCGAGATTTTTTAAGATAGTACAGACACTATTATTGTTATTTATTGCATAATTTGCCATTTAAGGAAATAATTTAGAGACATTTTGTGTAGATTAGATTACTTTGGGTAGAATCATTAAACAGCACAAGGTTGATGTTACGCACTGTCACAGAACTTGACCCTGTGGTTCGGCAAACAGTGGCAGTCGCGGAGGCACGGACATATATCATACAGCCAAACGTAAACACTCACACAGCAGCAAGGTGAGCGCATGCGCTCTTCGCTGGGCGTGGGCGTGGGCCGACTACATTCAATTATGCGCCTTTAACACTTATAAACCGACAAATTAACATGTCATGAATATTATTTAACTTTTTCTCAATTATGTTAATACGACTGCAATTCGTGAAGTTGTGTTGCCCTAGTATTAAACGGAGAGCAAAAACCCCGAGCGGATCTTTAGCAAACATTTGCATACATTACAATACTTAATTCATACTCGCAGACTTCTGTGCACCGACAAAAAAATATACACACCCGGAAAGAGGAAGACGGCGCGTGCGCAGCCGACGCGAGCTATATACCCCGCGCCCGCGCCCAACCAGTGACACTCTCAATATTCAAATAGCTGTCTTATTACCATTTTAAAACAGTGAATCATTTTATGATGTCAAAAAACAAGGTGTTTTATTGTATTGTTTGTTATGAATAACGGAAGATTTATTCTATAGGGATTTTAATTTGTGTTTTTGTTGGTAAGTGTTATTATGTTGATCTGTCTCGCGGAAGAGTGCTGCCGCCCGGCTGCGCTCTCGTGCTTTAGTAGATTGATTACGAATTATGATTGATGACCTTTATATTCAAATGATGAAATCATTGTCCAACATGTATTATCATATTAAAACAATGAATCAATTTTATACGCTAAGTAATATATTAAATAGTTTTACGTTCGCGCGTATTTGTTTTTCGGATCAAATTGAGATTTATAGACGAATTTAAATGTATAAGTTGCATTATCATACTAATGACTTGGCCCATCGTCATGGTGTTGTATTTGTTAATACAATATAATTGGCACTCTTTGTTTGTTTCGCAATCCGGCTTTACTCAAATATTATAAAAAAAAACATTAATTTATGATAAAATCTCATTAGATAAATCTTCCTTGAAGGAACTAAGTTTCGAAATATTTTTTGTGTTCACATCTAAATGGACAGTTCAAATGTTTCCATAAATCAGTAGTATTTAAAGGTTCATGGCGACGCGCGACGCGGCTGCGTGACAACTTGCGCAACTTTAAGCACGTTATTTATTTTCGCGTCAGATGTCATCGTCACATCACATATTAATGTAAAATGTCGGATGTCTGTCAGTAATGTTGAAGTTTAGAAAACGGTTGAATAATTCTAATTTATTTTATAATTCTCTAACCTTAACTGTGTTTAGTTTCGTGCCGGTAAGGAGTAAGTACTTATGAAAAAGAAACTGACTGTCAGATGTTTGATGTTAAGTTATGCTTTGAGTCAGAGAGATAAGATTTTCCACCACTCTTTAGTTGAATTATCAACATTTTGTCTCCAATCCCGTGATATACTGATATCAAAATACTCATTTGATTTACATACTTGAACTTTTTCTTCCAAAACAATTTAATTCTTTGATCAGATCAACATTCTACACTATCAATATTGTCACCTCACTAATCACGGTCATTACGGAAAATTCCTCCAAGGTCGGTCATGTGAGAGGCGAAGACATCGCCGGGCGGCGGAGCATGTATGCTTGTTGACAGCGTCAGGTGGTCACAAAATGGCGATTTGGTCAGTTAATAGCTTGATATATGTTCTCGAACAAGTTTATAATGTGTCGCCCATCATTAGCGCGCACGTGAGCGCTTCCTAGTGGGTGTGGCAGAGGATCTCCTTGAGCGTGCGCCCGCTCAACAACAATACTGTGTATTAACTAGATCAGAATACCAACTCCGTACGTATTTAATTTACTATAGAATACAGTATTACTTTGTAAAAGTAGCTCAGTCAGTAGGCAGCGAGGCATGTGAGGCGGTATTCAGCTAATTCCAATAAGACTGAAAGATGACCCCGATATAGCCTGCGAAAAGGTCAGGCAAATGATAAAGTACATATTCAACACACAATTCATGTTTAGATTTTTTGGGATTATAGATTCTATACGAAAATATCGCATTATTGGTATGACTCAAGAACTAATTTAAAGGTATTTGATATCCGCTCACATTCCTCTTATGGTATCCGTGCTTCACGCGAATCGTTGAGTGGGTATTTTATTTATTTTTGTAATGTGGCAAACCCATCACAAAGACACATATTTCTATAAGTTTAACCCTTCTGCTAAAACCTACATCTAACAATTGTTTATTTGAACATTTTTTAACACGCTTTTATTAGGTCGACCTGTATGTATGTAACTATGTAGTCAAATCTAAGAAAACTAATTTAACCATCTTCTAAAGATCGTAGCGTTATGAAAATTGGCAGTTGTATGTGATTTTGATGACAATACAATAATATGGTACTGTGGAGCTGATCTGATGATGGAGCCGGAAGATATGAACAGGAACTTCATGAAGGATGATCGTATCATAGCCGTGTTTGGACTTGTTAGAAAGGTCTTGTAATGAACGTTGACCATGATTAGGTTTCAAGGTCTAATGATGAAGCCGAAAGATAGGCACTAGCATTCCATGATGAAATATCGTATCAGAGCCGTGTTTTGACATGTTAGAAAGGTCTTGTAATGAAATTTAACCACGATTAGCTAAAGCGTGTTTTTTAGTGTTTTTTAAACTATTAATTTATTTTTATTATAGAGCTGAAGTGCAATAGGTGAATCTGTGAGGTTCGATACCACCTTGAGGTCACGCATTTATGATAGTAAGTACTAGGATTGTATTAATTACGTAATATTTCGACTCGATGTGAAATAGTTAAATGTAAAAACTTCTAAAATGTTTCCTAGCATAAGGTCTGATGAAACATCTCACGTCAGCTGCTTTTGCAACGTTCCAGCGACCAGCGAGCAGCGACCTCGCGCGTTGATGTAACATCATGGAACTAGTTCTGCTTTATAAGATCCAGATTAATGGCGACACACAGTTATATGCCTGCATACGATCTCTGTGAACAGTAATGTGTAACTTATAAACCACCGCCATACTTGCCCCTAGCAAATTCCAAATATTTATATCCTACATATTTTTAAATAAGGTACACATGCATTTTCAAATAATTTATCGCTTAATTTAATTAAAAGATAATTTATTAAACTTTAATATTAATATATCTTGGGACAGCTCACACACCGCTATCTGATCCCAAACCAGACAGAGCCTGTACTATGGCAACCAGACAACTCATACACACTTATATATATTTCTAAATACATACATATTATAGATAAATAACACCCAGACACAGAAAAATGGGAATCGAACCCACGGCAACTCCGGCTTAGCAGACAGGGTCGCTAACCACTAGACCATCAGGCCAGTCAAACCTTTCTAAACGCTGTTTATTTATAATCAATTCCTTTCTGATAGGACGAAAGGAATTCTGACATCTACAGTATGACCTTATATTTTCTTCAAATGGCGTAAAGATAATAATAATAATATAATAATCGACAGGACTAGGACAGGAAATGTCCATTAAAACAAAGTCCACGGTTGGCTGTTTAGTGGAAAGTAATCATGAGAGAGACCATCACTCGGAACTTATACCAGGACTCTCATCAAGCTATTGAACTCCTTTCAGACAACATCAAAACTGTTTTTTAAAGAGTTTGCACAATTATGTGTTGCTAGTTACTCTTTAATTTAAGCTGACCAACGTGATATAAATTTTGCTTCGGCAAGGTGGATTTTAACTGATTTTTTCTTCAAAGAAAATTGTATTTCTTCATTCTAGACATACAAATACCAGAGCCACATGTTTCAGGTACTTTTTATGCAGCACCAGCATTACAGTGCAAGTAGGAAAAAAATATAAGTGACAAAACTGAATCTCTTGGTAGCAGCCATTCTAGAGCCTGTGTAATACAATGTAGCGTAATGTAGGTGCCAAGTAAAAGTAATTAAATATTTGAAATTGTACCTTCCTAGGTTTGTACATCGTGTGGATGATGAAGAGCCACCAGCTTCTAACATTAAGCGCGCACCGGTTCAAGTGAACATTTGCTTGAAACTGGGTAATTAAAAACATAGCCGTTACGCCAATTAATTTCTCAAAGTCAAAAGTTGATTGGGCCTTTTCCAGCTACACTATATACCAGCACAGTGTCGTATATCAGAGCAGGCACCGGTGGTAGCGTCTCCGACACAGTGCGACTCTGTGCTGCGCTTGCCTCACACTGGTAGTGCGTTTTGGAGACTCGATACGGTTTGGAGAGTTTATTGCCAGTGCTGGGAAGCGACGGTCAATTAATTCTGACCGAGTAACAAGCTTAGATTTACTGTATGGCGTTTTCTCTCGGACTCGGCTATTGACGCCATTATTGTCTAATTGGCACGCTAATGTGATGAGTTAGTGTGCAGGCGCAGCTGCGGGCCCAGCCACGCTTTGAAGTGCTGCGTAAAAAATAATGATTCGTGTAATTGTTAGACAAAATATGTTCTTAATTAAGTATTTAGACTTTATGGCTACAACTACATGTTTATGCATGCTAATAGTAACTGTAAGTATAATCATATTTAAACTGCGACCCAAAACCGCGGATAAGAATCTTACATAAAAAGCTAGATTTCTAAAACTTTAAAGCGTGCAATCAAAACTCACGGTGTATATCATCACTTTAACAATTATAATTCACTGCATTACATAACCATTGGTTGTCGGTAGAAACGAGTGACTCTAAATCCATTGCTCGCCGGTCATCAATTGCGGCGCTGAGCATAATTTCAGCGCGTCGCTGTATGACGTATGTTATGAGATGCCGCGCGTGCGTGATACTTCTAATTAATTTGGCCCGAGGCTTGAAGCGAAACCTATCGTATCGACATCGCGACGCTGTATATAAATTAGCTTCACGTGAAGGGCTACTGGACCAGCACTCACTAACGTCGGTAGGTACACACAGTAGCTATGGAACTATGAATACAGAAGTAATTTGCTTATGCTATGACGATTTCTTTGTATAGAGGTAAACGAAGATAAGAATTTTAAAAAACGTTGAAGTTATACCTAGAAGATAGAAGAGTATCTAAGCTTAAAGTATGAAGATTCAACACTTGGGACTAAAACCATAGGTACATGCATTATACAACATAAGTACCTACGCAGGTACGTACCGCCGCGCCGTGCGCCGTCAGTTCTAACAGACTAGAACATATTATGACAGTCTGTGTTGCAGTCTCATTGACAAGTTGGGAGACGAGTGGGCGAACCAAACTCGTTGCTTTGTCCGGTCTTGTACACACAGAAAGTTCGGCTCTGATCTACACTATTCAATTTACTCCACATGACGTCATCACGAAACGAACAGTTAATTTTTTAATCTCGCCTTATTAGGAACATCGTAGATGTGAAATATCAGTTAGTATTCAAATGTCCAGACTCCGAGTTAATATCTATTTTCAATCACTTAGTAATTGCGCTAGCCTAGTCAGATTAGAAACTGCTCCATTGCGCTCATTCAGTTTCGATCATCGTGATTTATAATTTCGGCGATCATGGAATGCGGTAGTAGCAGCGCTAGCCGCAGACCGTAAGCTCGAGCGAGACACGATACCACTTATATCAAGAGGAAATATGCTTGTTATGCTATAAATTTGTAATAATTAAAATATTTACAAAACAATAATTATAATCCACACAAATAGGTGTCTAAAATGTTATAGCATTAACAACTTGTTTGTAAAGCACCTGCTTCCTTCATCGTTATTTATTACCGATGAACTCGTTCCTATGTTTGTCTACGGTTCATGTTCGTTGGCTTTATTTATCCAATAATTTTTTTAAGATGTTAAAGATTTGAGTTTTTTGTGAATGTTTTCATCTATGTCAGCTGCGTTGCATGCGTATAGCTTACGGATCGATTATAATAATTATTCCTAGAATTCCATGTTGCATGTATCTCAGTGTAGTCGATCCATAGTTGGCACACTCTCTCTAGTTTTATGTAAACTGGTAATAAAATCATCAAATAAGGAATCCAAAAGAAAGTTGGATGCTATCTCGCGCCTAGAGGCTCGATGTATTTTATTTTAATAATAAAGTTAATCTGAACATTAAGCAAGGCAGAAGGCGTGACAAGCGAAATCGTAATTAACGGCTCATATCTGTGTCTAAACACGCGCGGAGGTTTGGGTGCGCGGGCGCCGGCCGCCGACCCCGCCGCGCTCTCCGGTGTCGCCTCAGATTTCACTCCACTTGGCCGGATTTTCGATGGTACTTGAAAGGGCACACTTTAGTGAAGACGCTCCTCGATTAAAGTGCTATTCGCGGTATGCATCAGCTTCTCTACCGCACAGCTTTGAAAATTATTATCTGATTTGATGGCTTTAATGGCTTAAATAATTATTGACTTAATAGCTTTATTACTTTAAGCCTTTAATACAAACACACTTAACATAATATATTATACTCTAGTGTCACTTTACCTTCAATTAAAAACTAGTCCATAACTCAGTCAGTCGTTCGTACAACTGCATGGGTATCTATAACCAGAACGATAATATCGTAGAACACGTGTAAAATATACATTGATACACATCAGAACTTAGCGAACTCAATTAACATGAATTAAAGAAAATATTAATATGGATGAATAAAACAATACATTTACATAAACGATACGTCACTTATATTTTTCTTACCGACGGCGACGAATCATTTTATTGACTACTAGCTGTTTCTCGCAGCTCCCACTTTTTATATAATTAGCCTATGTCACCCGGAGATGGTGTAGCTTCCAACGGTGAAAGAAAAACAAGTCAAATAAATCGGTTCTGTAGATTCGGAGCCTATTCAATGCAAACAAACAAACAATCAAATCTTCCCTATAAGTATAGATTTACGTGAAAAATAACGTGAATTTAAAGACAAGTGTATTTGTGTGCGTATAATTCTAGTCCGATCTGAAGGGTGTACGACTGTCCGTAGTTCGTGTATCCGTCGAGAGTGGACCGTGACGGAACGCCATAAAATCTCCCGTTCACTAACATTATAACAAATGCTAAACTGTGTGTAAAGGCATTCGTCACTGGTCGTATAAATCAGTCGGATTGCGCCCATTACCTCGTGGATATACCGCATTAAACCGTCGCGATGATTAAACAATATGACGCTGTAAACTATGAGGAAATCACGTTAACTTGACTTGCTGAGGAATGCCACAGCAAAATGCTTTCAAAGCTTCGAGTGTATAAAAAAATTTATTAATTTATTTATTTATTTATTCATAAACTTATTAAGTTAGCGTACCTGATCCCTCTACATCTCTCTGGTACAAATAATAATAATTATAGTTATATTTTTAGGTAGAGAATTGACTAAACTCCGTCTTCCAAAATCGATATCCTATAACGACAGGTTTAATCAATATTATTCCTCTTGTATTCAATATAATTGTAGCACTGTTGCAAAAACACGCGCGACCACATCTCAAACAATAAGACGACGGACAGTTCTAATCTAGATGTAGCGATAATCCAGGACATCAAGCGCCAGTGGTGCGGCTGTAGTGAGGTAGTAAAATGGTAGCGGTGCTGTGGCAGTAGTGTGGCAGTGCTATGGCGGTGGAGCGGCAGTATGGCGGCGGTGCGTCAGGTACAAGGCTGGCTATCAAGCGATCGCCGGCGATAATATCAGCCGCGATAAAGCCCTGCTCGGCTGCCTGTCAGCCCCTGTCACACACATCTCACCGGCGCTAACGACTCTTAATTTTTTTACATGGCTCTCATGTTAATTGCAATCTTAATATCAAGGATGGTTAATTTTGTAAATAATGTCTTGGTTACGTTTTCTTAATTTTACGTGACAAGAAGTTGGACTCGCTGAACACGCAGCGGTATACTCGAGGTGCATCTGCACTACCTACCTACAAACATATTTCACGAACATTATTTGACACACATACCTACCTCTGTAGGCATTTACACACTTTAGTGTAGATAGATAACCAGCCTTTGTCCTCGTATTTTACAAATTATAATGGAAATTTCCTATTTATGAAGGAATAGTTAATAGCATTTAAAGCCGTAACTTAGTTCAAGATATCGTAGAAGTGGTTAAAGGGCCACGCTCCGGCAGACGGATTACGTCAACTATAACGGTGTAAGTTTTCTTGTAATCTTGTCTCTTTACTTATAGATAATTGGCCTCAACAGTAAAATATTACTGATTTTACGAAAACTTGTATCCAATGTTCCGAGTGTTATCTTAATCACTTTAACTTTATCATCACTTCTAGTAGATAGGCATGGCTCAGCTCTAAGAGTTATCCAACATAGTTTTGTTTACTTTCTTCGGTTTCCAATCACCGATGGTTATGACCCGAATTGAAAGTATCAATTACACACGAGTTTCTAATTTGTAAACGGCAACAAATTACACATCGGCCGGTGCACGGGCTTAATTTTAGCCGTGACGCAAACAACGGCGCATAGAAATAAACTAACTAAAGATACATGGAGAGAAAAAAACCAGAAACCTGTAGTCGGTGTAGTGAGCCTGTGTGTTTCGTCATAGTGGTGTTAGTGTCAACTGCGGAGACCGCATTGCTCAGTAATGAACCAGCATCGGGAATAAATAATACTACACGTGAGCATACGCCATGTAAGTTATGTTCATACATTAGCGGCTGACGTAAACTGTGCGAGCAGCGCCCGCGCCTGCACGTGGCGCACGTTGCATTACTCCAACCTACACCTTCACAATTTAATTGCTAATTGCAGCCACATTCCAAAAACTATTATAATCTTAAAAATATTAATAGAACAGATACAATAAAATTCCACCATTAAGACAAATATTACTCAAGTGCACATAAAAACAAACAGTGGGAGCTTGAATGGGCTATCACTTTACCTTTTATTGTATGAAATAATCACAAATTCACGACCATAACAAGAAAACAGTGAGCACAATAAAAGCAAAGCCAATGAGTTCTATAAAAACGTCGTAAAAAGCAAACTATGTCATTGTTTTACGATCAAAAATGGAGACATCAAATTCTTATTGATAATGTTGATTTGAATATGAGTGTTGCATGAGGCCGTCCGGCGTCCGCCGCGCATGCGCCCACGAGGCTCGTGTCAGCTGATGACGTGACCAGCAACGGACAGGCCTTGTACCTGCACCTTGTGTAACGCCGGCCAGGAACTGAGTTAGAAACAAAAACACCTCTTCTAACTTTGGACTTTTCGATCTAGATCAAACATTACGATGTGAAGCCACCACATGAAAATATAAAGAAGCCACGTTCGGTGCATTCACAAACATTATATTGAACTTGACAAGTTTAAATAACAGTGCTCACACTCAAATAGTAAACTGAATGTATAGCCTGGAGTTGTTTGCTTACATTTTGCTTGATAGTGACCACACACTTGAAGAAACACCAGATATAAAAGCCACTCAGTTCCTAACTGTTCAATGAAATACTAATAGTATGCGAGTCTCTGTAAATATTGATTTAGCAAATAAAACTATTAAGTGAACAAATTTATAGTCATCGGGAAATGCGTGATCATAGTCACAATAATGTCACGGAAGTTGAATTTGAAAACAAGACTCATAAACATGACAAGTGTAGCAAACCTGATCACAATCACATTCAAGGCGAAGTCGAAAATAATCAATTTTTCGGGTCTCTCAGAGGAACTAATCCTTGCGTAGAACTTGTCCAGTTCCAACTGAAACTAGTCGGTAGTGAGGTAGCAGTTGTCCAATATTTTCATAATGTCGCGGGCGCGGGTACCCGCTACCAGCTGCGCGTGCGCCGCTCATCTCGGTGGCCATAGAGCAAACATCGCTCGTGTATGTATTGTATTGTTAACCCATGTTTGCTCAATGCTCGTCAGTTTGCTTTTTCCGAACTGCGGCCTGAGAGCCGAGAGAGTAGTGGTGTACCCTTGCAGCCTCGGTTGAAAGCCGCGACCTCGGCCACTCGCCCTATAACGTTAGCTTGGCATAATACTCCAAATATCTAATTATTTATACGTTATCGATTGTCTAACGCTCATTAATTTGCCAAAATACCAAAGACAAAATCGTAAAATTTTATGTCCCCGACTCATGGACGAGGTTATAACAATTTTTAACTATCGAATGATTTATTTTATTACCAGTCTAATGGAATTGGTGGACGTTAATAGTAAATATTTAATTGGTTAATGTTACCGGTTTTTGGCGATGTTTCTCTAACCCTAAGATTCCTTATATAACCTTTACGTGATATCTGGTTACGTCATGGAGGAGATGGTATCTCACGAGTGTTGTTCGCTTCCAGCGCGCACTGATCACTAACACCCACTGAGATAAAGGGTATGGACTCACATACCTACATTATTGTAAGCTGATCTCACATACAAAATATAAACATCAAATACATTATAATTAAATTGTGCAGTTGTACATCCTTGGCACATTTGCTGGTATTGTCAAGCCAGACGCGAACGTGATTGAATCTCTGAGGCGTCGTCTATAACTCTTGGCGAACATAAAACAGGCTGGGTGGGTCTCGCTGGAAGACAATAAAACCTCGCGTTATGCTCATGTAGGCAAAGTGTTAGCTCGTCACCGTCACACCCACGCTAGTTTACTTCTACGGGAACGTACTGTGTCAACTATTGAATCGAATTGATATGTTCAATATCCATTAACTATATTCAATACTATTTTCATTTAAGCATTTTGGAAGAAACTCACAGAATACCCATATTTAGAGCGTAGGTACCTTCTCCACTTTAGGTTTTAAAACTGATTATTTTATCTGTTGTACACTTAAAGCATACGACACATAATTCTGTCAACTTGAAAAACCATTTGTAATATAATCTGTGACAAAATTTTGCGTTTTGCAATCTTTGATGATACAAACACCAATAGACATCAATAACCGATGTTATCATAAATACATTCACATCATAATATTATCATATATATGTAGTTAAGCACATAATATATATACCTGTTGTAACAGCTCTACAATCACACCAGATAACACCAACACAAATAGATATTATACAGCGATATGGACAATATTGTTAACATATAAAAAAAACCGGACAAGTGCGAGTCGGACTCGCCCACCGAGGGTTCCGTATAAAGACCATTTTTTTTATAATTTAACTATAAAAGTTTTCAGATTTTTTGCTGTACCTACCTGTAATATGACGGTACTATTTGCCAAATTATACGTCGATGGGAAGTACCTACCCTTAATTTTGATTCCCTTGAGAGTGTTAAACTATACTTTTTACGGTACAATCAGCCGTATGTTTTTACGTTTACTTAGATAATTGATTGTTTTCTTAGCTTCAAATGACTGTAAAACTTAGTATTGGTTTTAATTTCCACTCGATAACTCCGCGTGTTCCAAGATACAGGGTCTTGACAGACAGATGGACGAACAGACCCGACAACAAAGTGATCCTATAAGGGTTCTGGTTTTCTTTTTGAGTTACGGAACCCTAAAAACAACAAGTATTCGAACCAATAAAGTAGTAACATTCAAATAGCTACACTTTATACCTACTTTAAACATGGCTAGTAAACGTTTTTATATCTTAATAAAAACGTATCGTTGCAACATAAATCACATCTGATAAATATTTAACACTTGAATAAAGCTAACATTTTGGACAGCACTATATTATGTTGGTACACGATAAACAAATACTATATCACAATTAAAAATTTATTGTTAATTAATACTAGTTTTATAGTTTTAGAAAATCTCGACACCGTCCAGACTGCTCTAGAAAGTTTCTAAACGTTGCCAATGTTAATATTACAAACTCTTTCGAAAGCAGCTTTTGAAGTTCAAAGTTATACCTACCTATAAATTATTAAAATGTCAAACTGTAAACTTTGATTCTTTAAACTTATTTGTAGAATATTTAAACTTATGCAAACTACAAACTAAATGACTTGTTAAACAGATAAGAAAATTATCATTGAATGAATTTTTGAGTTGATCGATGAATGTTTGAATGAAATTATAAGTTTTAGAGATTGGCCCCTGTTTAATCAACTGACACTTAAAGGTTGCTCCACTGGTATACCAACTACGCTGGAAAATAATGGCCTTATAGCTTTACCTATTTGGTTCTAAATTATAGATTATTTCTTGATTTTATATGATTTATACGAATTTATACAGGAATTAGCGTATAATATGGACAATCCGTTGTCTTTAGTAGCTTGATATTTTGACTAGGTTTCACTGGCCTGGGTGACTTGTTGATTGATAGTTTTGATTATAGTCTACTGAAAAACTAAGAGACATTGAAACTTATACAGTGGCAACATCAGCTGTTGTAGCCAGCGCACTGCACTACGTACACAAATCTGACCGCCTTCCATTCATAACCAAACAATTTCGTGAATTTACCCAATGACTATCAGTTTTCTTCGAGTCTGTACACAGTAGTAACTTAGTGAATGTCACACATGTTATTATTTAGTAATGTGGCGGATGTTAGTTGACTGCAGGCACTTGTGTGCACGAGCGTGCCGCATGCGTATGGCGCGCGCCACACGGATGTGCGTACGCAAATATTAGTAGTGACTTCACAAGGTCGGGGCAAATAGATAACGAGGAATGCTCTTTGCTGTGTACCCACTCAGAGAGCATTCCATTTGCCAGATATCATACTTATTTTCGTTGTTAGTTTAGGCTCTGTACTAAGGGCCCTACATGAAGTAATGCTAAAAGAAAACCTTTTAAATAGACTTTAAAATATTTCTTGGTAAATGATCATAATTTGTCTTAGCAAATCATACACTGATAGTTTTTGTACCTGTCATGTATCAAAGATTAAGTTTCGAAGGTCCGACAGCACATAACTCATCACCCTCCATGTCCACACGTCCGCACTACCTGCATACAGTTTCTCGGCGCACAGATGAAGTTCTCCTCAGATATAATCGCGTCATCGTTGAATAAATAAAACTCTTTATTTCGCGTAATTCGGTGCGGGCTGCGCACACGCAGACGCGGCAAGGTGCGACACAGTATAAATACTGCGTTATCGCGCAAATGCCGCGACCACTTATTACTCGATCTTTATCCAATTTCATGAGTTAATCTCTATACGATGCACCGGTGAGCGACGAGCAACATGTGGACATTATATTATGTAAGAATATATTTATATGTTTCTTTCCTAATTTACATTCCAGATGAATCACAAAAAAGACAACCGAATCTTAAAGTAGCGAAAGCTAACTTAGTTACAAAACAAATTTTTCCACGGATTCCTAAAAATAAAAATATCAGAAAGAACAGAAAGTTAATTTCTGTTGAAAGTGGAGGCACCAACTAACGTCAAGTTGTTACAACCCTTTTTATGCAACTACAGTTTATGGTATGAAAACCATTGTCCCTTGTTCGACAGGTCCACACAAATCGTGCGGTAATATGATTGAAAGTAAGAAGCGATCAGATTAAGTTGCGCATCCCTAA
Source organism: Plusia festucae (assembly GCA_950381575.1). Lineage (NCBI taxonomy): Eukaryota > Metazoa > Arthropoda > Insecta > Lepidoptera > Noctuidae > Plusia > Plusia festucae. Next base: position 16,178,162 of record OX494435.1, read on the forward strand.
CAAAACAACAGGAGTCCACACGTCACCGCCGCGCATGCGCACCGGCTTCGTGACTACAGCTGGAGACAAATGTTAACACGTACGGTGAACATAGATCGAAAAGAAGTTGCCGGAGTCAGCGACAGTAGGCTAACGATGATGTTGATTTGTAGGTATCTTTATCTGCAATATCCTAAAAGGGCTAAAAAATGGAGGCTAATACATGTAAAAAATTCAGTGAGGTCGCTAGGGTCGAGTACAATTAAATACATAGAAGGTCGTGTAAGCCTTCTGCTTTGCCTTTTCCGAAGCTTCGTTGGGATTGGGTTCTCAGTAAGACAATGAAATGGTTTTGACGGGCCTATTGGTCTAATAATTTGCAACCTTGACTGCTAAGGCGAAGGTCATGGGTTCGATTTCCACCCAGGACAAATCTTTGTGTGAAGAGCACGATCATTTGTTCTGTGTCTGGGTATAATTTGTCTATAATATGTATGTATTTATAAATAATTAAGTATGTTTATCAGTTGTCTGGTTGCAGTACAGGCTCTGCCTAGTTTGGGATCAGACGGCCGTGTGTCCCAAGATATTATATTAAGATATATTTTTATTGCATCATAGCAGATCGCCCTGGATTAGCGTCTCACAGATAAGACTTAAATGCTGAAACTAAATATCCGACCTCCTTCTCTCGTGATCAAGGCAAACCTAGAAAGTGAGTTCTTCAATGTCGCTTCGATTATTGAGTACTTTTTAGCTCTTTTGAGCTATTACAAAGTAATTGTATGATAATTCGTCGTTGATAAATAGCTTTGCCCTTTTGACATGAGTCTTGAAACTGTCAAAGGTATTCTGTATTACCCTTGAGAAAAAAGGCCAGTAATTGTTCCGCGCGGATTCACTCGACTTTTTCTTCAGCTCAATAATTTTAAATGAGTACCTAGTACACAAATACGTCCTTTGTACCTATATAAATATAAAGACTTAGACAAACCATTATTAATATAACAAAAATGAATCTGAAAAAAATTAAATGTACTCAAACTAATTTATTGTTTTTAATAATTAGTTTTGGTTATTTCGATGTAAATAGTAATTATTCATTTAATCATAATCCTTATGTTACACTGTTATCTTGAGTGTGTACTACTCATAATATTATAATATGTTCAGCGCGGACAATTAATTTTTACGATGATTTCTAAATTAGTGCCTGTTTTGTTTCAGTGAAAGTTGTTGCCTAAACTACACGGCAAACGGAACTGCTTTACGTTTTTTTTTTAATAACAAGATCGGTGTAGTGGCGTATAATAAAAAATAAAAAAGTATTTAGGTATAATTACAAGAAAGATGAGAAAGTTACAGCATAACATTAATAATTCTATGTAATTTTTAAGATTAGCATTTTTGGGATTCAGGAGACTTTTATCGCTCCAGTCACACTGTTCTTAAAACTGCTTCAATGTGCTACGAGCTACGAGAAATACGATCCCACTATCACTGAGGTACTCCACTTAAGTTATGGCTGCGAAGGTTTGAGCTTAACATGTAAGTTAAAATTATCATTTGTTGGGTTTTAAAATGGCTATTATACTGTCGATGGCCAAAAATAATTATCACAACTATGTATAAGGGATTTGAAAAAGGACACACAGTAAAGTCGTAAAGTATCTTACAACATAGATTAATGTACTATGGGATACTAAATTGTCTTCGGAGTGCTAAGATATTCTTGTCTATTTCTGTATCAAGTACCGTAAGACATCGTGAGCGCCAACACTGGATGCAGAATGTTAATATCCAATCATGAACAAACTATGAATGATTCAAACATGGTAAGCTTCGTCAGTACATACTGGATGGTGATACCAAGCTACAGTATATTGTCTCTTGTCTGCCAACTATACGAGCAAAATCATTCAATAATTCTTTCATAATGCGTCGTCAATTCGTCATTCATCAGTTTGCCGCGTTGATTAGCGGCGCGCCTCCGCTGTTTGCTCGCACTAGTGAACCGATATTACGTCAGGTAACACTGTACTGTCATACTTACAGTTTTACCGCCTAAAACAATACACACGATAATCACCTCTATAGGATGAAGTAATAAGATACATTTATGTAGTTAAGTATGTTGTTGTCAGTGCAAACATTTGACCGCTGCGCCCGCGCCGCCGTTCGCACCAAACACTGTTTTGTCTTTGAGCTGCCGTGGTTCCTGTCATAGATTATGAATATAGATCACTTATTTCATATTTTGTAGTATGCTCTCATATTCAAATGCACATATTTTTATATACTAAATTATATTAGTCAAACACTCGTCAAAATTCTTATTATCTATAACTAAGATACCGTCATAATAATCAAGTTCGCAATGAATATACAAGATTTAACTAAGGTTAAAATGATAGAATGTAAAGTTTTCTTCATACTAGTAAGGATAAATAAATCTTCCTTGGTGCTCCATGCCTACTCATCAGGTCTTTTGGTACTGTGTGTTTCGTCTGCGTCTATCTACTCTTCTCGCCAGCTCACATAAGACAAAGCATGTTTAATTAGTCGCGTGTTGACAGTCGCTCGCCTACCGGCGTGTATTGGTTCTGAGAATGCCTCACCACCGGCTCACTCACCGCTATTAGTTTCGACAGTTACTGTTAACTAAAGACATTGTGGGAAACGAAAGTTTGGATACCTCGGTCATTGTTTAAAGCTGGATAAGCTCTTGCGCGATGAGCAATCAATAAACATTGGGAATTAAGCCTCTTTCTATTGTACATACGTCGTGGATACAGAGCTGTCGGATTATTTTAGGATTGCGTTTACTTCACATATAATGTCAACGTCGTAGACCGCTTTTCTCCATTAATTCTTACAGCATATGTAGCGGCCACCTGATACTCTCATGTTTTTTTCATAGCTGCATCATCGAATACCTTAGTTTTCTTAGATCAGCGGAGATATATGGAGGAAATAGCTAGCTTCGTGTAATTTATTACAAAATCCGACGCTGGTCAAAGCGCGGCGGATAAATTTTCCGAGTGCGAGCGGCCCCGTCTCACATGTATTTATTACTTCCTGACCGACGACAAACGTCGGTAATTGAGCGATCACGACGAGACCATAACTCCTATCAAACTATCGAATTACACGCGCAACCCTATCGGTGACCGCTCTCCATACTCTTATTCTTTGGCGCCTTCTTTCAGATGGAGCATCGCTGTCCCCTTCCCGCTTATTGTCTCGATACGGGCGAGAGCGCAAGGGGGGAGCGAGTGACCATACTCGGTACGCAGGTGGAAATAGTGACCACTGGTCACTAGGGTTATCAAATTACAGATGATGTGATGTGAAATTTATCGATACAACGGTCGCCTGTAACGGGTAACACGGTGAATTTATAAAAAGAATTATATATCGGTCGAAAGTGACCGTTGTCCGCCAAATCGGCTGCGTTGTCGAGCGCATGAATAGTATTAATTTGAAATTGTAATCGATCGTTTTGTGAATTAAGTAGGGAGCCGTGGGGTCAGTGCGAAGGGCAAGTCGCCCTCCAGCCGAGCATTGTTTTTGCTACGTCTTCCTGGATCATATTTTTATAACGTTACAAACACGTTTAGTTGTTTACCTAGTGCTCGATGGCCAAGAACATATACTCCTACATAAATAATTAGAGAATCGCTTTGTTTTAACGTGTCTGCTAGTAAAGCATGTGGAACATTATTTCGCACAATTTACATTACACTTGGCAATTGTTTCTATTAGCTCCTGATGTTTAAAAGATACGAACGTTCAAGTTCTCAGTACGAAAACAAGTCTTGTAACTTTCTTAGGCTGAACGTGACACTGTTTAGCTGAGATGAGCTCTGGCCCAGATGATTTTGTTATTAGTTCACTATCAGCTGGCAATAGAAGCAAGCAATGCCTACTATAATTGTGTAACTACGCTTTTTAGTTTAAATATGTAAATATCTTATAACCTTAACGATTTTTCATAGAATGATTCCCAGTTAATTATAATTCGAGTTTCGACGTTAGTTTCTTTTAGTGACCCTGCTAGGTTTTGAATACGTCAACATGTAAAGACAAAGGCAAAGTATCGCAAACCTTGCCTTTGTCTGGCAGTGACTGCGGCCGGTGCAATTTGGTCGAAAGGTCAACAAATACAACGTATTTTAATTAATTTAAATGGCGCAGTTCATAAAACAAACATTTTACATTGTTAACATAAAAACTAAGGATTATTGCAGATATCTTTGTTTTATACAGGAAGGACAATTTAAATCGAAATATTTCAATTAATATAAAATGTCTTACACCGCGGTCAAGTGAGTTCATTGTTGCCACGCGACTTGTCCCCATGAGAGAACACAAACATCCCACTTCTCAACTACCTCAAATAAACCCGAATACAAATGACATAACAGTTGAATTATCGAGTATAGTTAATTGAAGGCATAGTGTGTCGCAACGGAGCCGGGGCCGCGGTACCTCCGCCGGCTAATTCGGCGTGGCCGAGCTTGCTCATAAATTGTGCTAGAGCCGCGCAGCCCAGCGGCCGGCCGCCCGGCCCAGCGTGATGCCGGCTCGTCTTACAGCCCTCTCACGGTTAATTGACCCAACTTAGATATTTATATTAGGGTTTCACATATTTTATTCCGTAAGCAAATGGATTTGTGCGATTGTGGGAATTGTTGTAAAGGAAACGTTTATTGAGCATGTTCTTAGTGATGACACGTGGGGGTAATGACCTTATCAGTGTTTGAACGTAAACCTCGTATAACATCTATTTGCTAATATAATGTGTACATGATAAACAAATAATCACATTACGCGAAACAGAACTCTGCGAAAAGTACATTGGAAATAGGAGAAATACCGTTCTATGAAACAAATTATATTTCTATTATATTTCTATGATGTCACTTTGGACTTATGCGTTAATTACCAACCTGTACGTTTAGAGATGAATTTAGTGTTTTCTACACTAAATAATTGTAAACTTTCCGTACGAAGTTAACAAATACGGATAAACAGCTGATTTATTACTTTTAAATCGATAGGAATCTTTTATAACTTAAAAACCGATTACGAAAATCATTTTTATTGACATTTAAGGAAGTTTTCGTGCAGTTTATGTGAGGTAGTGAAGTGTGTTGCGTCTCATAGTAAAGGCTTGCATCTTAGTATTGTTATAAATGCTCAAGATATTTTTGTGCTACTAGTTATCTACCTAGAAGTCATAGCAGTTATTGAAACTCAGTTCACTTCACGCAGTCTATAACTCGCTTAGACCTCAACGGAGAGACACTGAGTCCATTCGTTACCAGACTATAAATAGGTAGCATTCTTGTACACAAGACACATTCCTGCCTATCCCTTTAAATCGTGGTCGTGATTAGTAATGTCATTAAGTTTATTTACAGAAACAATAACGAAGCTTTCCTAAAGTTGCCTGATAGTAATCTATAAATCACGGTCCAACAAGAGACTAAGTATTCCAAGCCGTATTTAAGTGAAGGGAACATTTGTAATATATCGTAAATTATCGATTAAAATCGATTTGAGTCCGCGTTAGACAAAGTTATGTACGCAGCCAGACACTACATCAATCCTGCGTGTAGGCAGCCGCAGTGAATATAATAACCGACATGTTTACGCAAATACCATTCGAGGTGCCTCGATCGCTTAATATCGACGACTACGATATTTGGAAACGTTGGGATCATCAGAATGGGCTAGTCACGCATCGGAACGTCCGTATACAACGATCAATAAGTCAGAATCAACAGTAACAGTAGCCAAATAACTGGCTCTAATCCGAGTCGAATCGCTGGATATTTTTCAATAACGCCACGGAATCGATGATCGGAATAGTTAGTGAGGAGTCCGGGACTCGATTGCTCGCTCGATTCGTTTTTTTGTGTGGGAACATTTAGTTTTTCAATCACAAGCTAACCTTTTTACGGTGCTGGGTGTACGGCGAAGGCGATAAATATCGAAGCTTATGGCCGCGGCCGGCTTTGAAGTACACGTTTTATCCAGATTGCTACAGAATTTTTTGGGTGTTCATATATTTTGGATAGCGGCGTGTCCGGCGCGTGGGCATCCACCGACCGTGCATTTGTTTTACACGACACGACCTTGCTAAAAACTTCGAACATGATAATCACGGCTGAATGTTTCCCCATCGCTGCCTTAACTGGAATACTTTTTTGTTAACATAAATATATGTAATATCTTTACCTTACGCATTAAGGACTTTATTACCATCACAAAAATAAGATTATAAACAGAAGTTGAGTAGTAACCAGAAAGTGAAGTATTCACATTCTTTTAAACTTATTTTCTAGAGGGTCATGATATAACAATTGAAATAATTCCATGACTTCTATGAGATTTGTGCACATATAACATAAAAAAGGACGTAACTTGGAGGTTCTTTTTATATTGACGATAAAGGCCATTGTGGGAAATTAAAATATTGTTTACTTATCCTTACGAAGACTTATAGATTATTACTAGTAATAGGTTAGGTTACTCAACAAACCTGCGTAACTCGAGATCTTCTTAATGATAATGCTTGGTCTTGTTCCGAGCATATCGGACCAGGAACTAGTGCGCTTGCGCACTGAGGACACATATTTCTGCCTATGACTGCTCCCACGGTAATTAGATTGTTTCCTAGCTCAGTGACAACTGAACTAACTCGGCTAGCTTTATCTAATAATGATATTGGTTGAAAACTTTTACTTTCTTTACTAGATTATATACAGACTATACTCGGAATTTTAATTCGATTCCAGATTTGACATTAGCTACTGTCATTTTGTGAAATAATGATACCACATATAATAGTGTAGTGATGAACACAAAAATCGATTTATTTGTCATGTTCCTTCATGATCACATTTTTTTATTTATTTCACACACAATTATAAAAGAAAAGTCTCAGATCGTTAATTAATCGTCAAAACTAAATTATCGGTTCAGAAATATTTAATTTCCTGATATACTTAGTTTACAAGAGTAAAATTATAAACGAGAAGAATCGATCTGGAAATATTCCATTTCCATATCGAATAATTTCGCAACGTCACTATTTAGTACTTGTCATAACGTTGCAACACTGAAATTGTCAAATCTGGAATCGAATTAAAATTCCGAGTATAGTTCTCTCTTTTACAGTTCGGCGAGTAAATCGTTTTAAGACTAAGCAGGTGTACAATGATCTTAGATATGATTGCATCGTATACTTTAGCTCATTACAAACTATACCCAGCGTTGGACAGCGCGTGCGCCGGGAAGTGGGCGTGCGTTGCGCAGGCGCAGCCACGCGCCCGGTTTCTCTGCAACAAAAGGCACACGGGTGACTTTTGACTTTAGCCGTGCGGTTAAGCTTCATAATATAATTGAGCTCGAACAAAATCCGGCCGGGTATTACCATACAATGGGCCAGTCAGTTCCGTCGAGCCCGCCAGGTCGCCGAGGGCAAAAAAACACTACCACTTGCCTTCAAACATTGACGACAACGTCGAAACACACGAGCCACTACAATCCAATTGATACTCAATTGTCTTCGATATAGATTGTAATTCCTTTTGTCGCGGACTGTTCATAGGGCGTTGGTGTTTTCTGAGGGAGGTTGGCAGGCGTCCATCGAAGGCAGCCCATCATGAGCCCGACGACTGTTTGACGAGTGACAAGAGTCTAAAAAACGCACAGTGTAAGTTACGTAGTGGCCGAGCGGGTCGGGATGTTCGCAGTTTTGAGTTATTGCCTGGGAGCAGTGGTTTTTGCGCGCTCGGCTCCGTGTCCCGCGTCTTCTGTTGCACTGAATGCTTCTGATTGATGCGTTTTGTTTACTTTTCTGTCTCGGACGTCGGAGCGTTCAGCTTTTTGACGTTTCGAGTTTGTTTTTTTTTGTTTTGGGCAAGTCGTGCGCATCTTTAGCGGAGTTTACATACAGTATTGTGGAGTAATTGATTGTTGAAATAGACTGACGAGTCGGCCATCGTGTGGGCCGAGCGGGCCCTGGCCAGGTGGTCCTGTGTAGGTGACAATACACAATTGTGACGTTTTTGAAGGCATTTACAGCTATCGCGAGCGTATCACTAGTTGTAAAAATGTCACGTTTATTTTTCTTTTCGATAGTTGCTTCGCGGTCGATCTGTGTTGGTTTGTTTACATTTCCAACTTGCTCTGTGGTTCGACCGGATTGCTGTACACTCGTCCTATTAGCGTCGATTAGCAGCATTAGAACAATGATCTATATTAATGTAGTTCTCGGCTCGATCTCTATCAGTGTGTTTTTACTTTACTTAATGTACTTATCAATTGCTGTTACCTCATATTATAAAAAAAATACTAAACTTGTGTGATTTTCTTTTAAATCTTGTGAAAATTAAGAAGTGTTTGATCACTACGACCTCTACATATGTATATCTATTGAGATCATAAAATCAGTACTTTGATAGCTAGGCTCTATCTTGTGGTTCCAACACAGTCACCAAATGAAGGTAATATACAGCGAAACCTATGTGTGTGCGTGTGTCACTTTCTCTACACGTCGCTGCACACATACACAAGTAGCCGCATCCGGGTAACGCATTGTTGATGTTTATTTGTTTCACTTACAAACGTGATGGAAAACACACCTCCGTTGTAGGAACTAGAAAAAAATCTTGATCTACATTCTAAAGTATCATCTCTTAAGGTACTCTTAGTAATATAAATACGTATTGGATAAATAAAATTATTTCAAAAATCATGGTCTGATAATGTTGATTTTAGAAAATTCTTTAAGAATCATTACTTGTATGCTTTGTATAAATCTCAGTAGGTCCACATGTCCCAATCATCGGCTACAACTTAATAGGTACACAACATGTTAGTTTTATCCGTCGGTCGATCACGATTATGCTAATTACAATACTTATGTACAGTCTGTCTGTGCGCGTTATGTCGCAGATATAAATTATGCTACGATACAAACTGATGGCTTTTAAATAATTATTATTACTAACATGTTGAATAAACTGCTCTGAAACCACAAAACGCGCCTGTTAGTGTGTTAGTGACCCTGACTGCTAAGCTGGAGGTCGTGGGTTCGATTCCCACCCAGGACAAATCTTTGTGTGATGAGCACGATTATTTGTTCTGTGTCTGGGTGTTATTTATCTATAATATGACGTATGTAGGTATTTAGAAATATTTAAGTATGTATATCAGTTGTCTGGTTACCATAGTACAGGCTCTGCCTAGTTTGGGATCAGATGGCCGTGTGTGAGCTGTGTCCCAAAATATTAAAAAAAAAAAAAAACTTCATACAAAATTAGGACGTCTCTTTTTTACTTTTTTATGACAAGGGAATAAACTCAAGTAATTAACATAGTATGCAGCATAACATGTCCAAAGTTGTTAAATAAAACACATTGATACAATTTATAATTATTTCGAAAACAATCAACAGTCTTGAAAACTATTAACAGTCGACGACTGGCCTGTAATTCGATCTTGTGATGATTATGAAGATGTTTTGAACCGGAGGTAGCAGGTTGGATTCCCACCTAGTAAAAATCTTTGTGTTACGAGCCAAGATTATTTGTTTTGTGACTAGGTGTAATTTAAAAATAAAAAAATATCTTAGGACAATCTCACACACGGTCATCTGATCCCAAACTAGGCAGAGCCTGTACTATGGTAACAAGACAACTGATAAACATACTTATATATTTCTAAATACATACATATTATAGATAAATAACACCCAGACACAGAACAAATGATCATGCTCATCACACAAAGATTTGTCCTGGGTGGGAATCGAACCCTCCGGCTTAGCAGTCAGGGTCACTAACCACTAGACCAACAGGCCCGTCAATTATCTATAATATGTATTTAGAAATATATATTATGTAAGTTTAGCTGTTGTGTGGTTGCCATTATACCCACATTGAGGATCAGATGGCCATTTGCGAGTTATCCCAAGATATTGTGATCAGTACACCTTTGGTACCTGCAAATAGTACCTAAGACATCGCTCGTAGTTCGTAATATTTCTATATTTGTTTCGCTAAATATATGTCCTATTTTTGTAAAGATGATTTTGTGTAGTCAACCGTTTTCAGGCCCTTGTAATTGACAAATGTTGTAGTCACCCAGCTGAGCTCCGCCTGAGGCACCCTCGCCGGCTGACCGGCGGCGGGCGAGCGGGCGAGCGGGCTGGTCGGCGGCGCTAACCCCGGTAGCTAGATACACTAGTGATTACTTATGGCGCGACGTGACCGCACTACCAACTACCCGACACCTACCGTAGCCTCTTATATTATACGCAATTATAACGAAAACATCCTGGTGCACACACTAAGCAGCAAAATTGAACCTATTTTATCGTAATATTGAATTAAAACCTTAACTAACTAACTTTTAAGGCGACATGTTCTCGTTAATACTATCGATGTTCATTATGAGTATAAATCCATTCATAGACCAATAAGAGAATACTTACTGCGCACCATCTCTCTCCAAGACATAAAACAAATATTAATAGTTCTCTTATTTAGGAACAAGAGGTCTTTTGGTAAAGCAGTAGGTACAGTGACGTTCAACGACTATCTAAATTGACAAAATCATACTCACAGCAATTCTTGAATGACATTTTTAAACGTTTAAATCCATTAGTTGGAACGATTTCAAATATTGACCAAAGTGATAGCTTCGAAATATCATTTCTGGTTAACCCACGGGTAGTCGCGCCTGGGTCGAAAAGACCCAGTACTTCAATTTTTGTGCCATAACTGTTTTTGTATCCGTTCATTCGTGTCGTCGCGCCAAATACCTTCAAGTAACTATATAGACTATCTACACACCCCACCTCATCAAGTTCCCGCGCGGCATTTGGACAGTACGGACGTTTCAAGTGAGTATGGGTCGTTTCGACCCTTGCGCGACGTATTGAGTAAGTGTCTTTTTCCAATTGAAAATATTATTTTGATATTATTTCTTTGTAGATATGTCGCGAAATCGTTTGAACGATCAAAGAATAGCAAACGTTTTAGAAGAGGAAGATATTGAAGGTGAAATTTCTTCAGAAATTGAAGATCATTAGCATGATTCTGATTCCTGCCAAAGTGGCGAAGATGAACTTCCTGAGAACGATGAAATGCCTGAGACTGACCATTTTCCTCCTAGTAATGTATCGGCCAGTATACAACAAAGACGGCCAGGCCGGTAAGCAAAAGATGGCCTCTCACTATATTTTTTCGTTTACAAAAAGAAACAATAGCAAGACGGAATTTTTTGAAGGAAATATCTATGTCCTTGGTGAAACCACAGATAGAGAAGAGTCTCCAGTCGATCGCGACTTTGCCCCGACATATCAAAAACAGAATGTTTCAAGTACTTGGCAGAGAAGAAATTACAAACACACAGGCCTGGCCAGGGCCTAGTAATGTGCGCGGCCGATGTGCGATCTGCCCAACTAAAAAGGACAGAAAAACAAAAACTCAATGCCAATTTTGTTGTACTTATATTTGTAGAGATCATACTACATTTACATGTATCAACTGCAAACAGAAACCAAGCCAAACCTAAGATAAGATTGCTATAACCATATAGAAAAAAAAAATAAGAACTATTTTATATTCGATTTTTATGTGTAATTTGGAGACTGATTATAAAATATTTAAAGTATAAATGTTTGATATTGTTCCGCTATTTAGAAGATTGTTGATTAGTTTTTTTTTATAAAATAGAATTTTAATGTTTCTATAGTATATAAAAAAGTAACACTGATATCTTCGTTCCTATATGGTAAAAATTAAGATTTAGCAGTGATCTATTGGATTTTTGTGATTTATGTTATTTTGTTCAATAAGTAATAAACATTTGTTATTTTTGAGTTTGTTTTACTATCTTCTTTATAATTAATTTACAAATAAACCCAAAATGCCATGAAGTTATTGAAAACACTATCTTTTTCTATGGGTCTTTTCGACCCTCACGCGGCTTAAAATGTGACGCGAGTACTGGCGGGTTAAGTATCAAGTTATCGTGAAACACCAACAATTTTAGAGAAACTTTTAACCATAAATAAAGCGCGTAATCATATGCAGACAGTTTCGCATAAGTGCTGCCGACCATTGATGCGTAGCGTCATAGATTCGTGGTCGCGCCACAAAAACGACGCATCGAAGCATGCGTTGACAAACGCTCGTCGCGGCGCGTCAATACTGCACGCGCGAATATCTATGAGACACGCTTCAGTGGGCAGCTTACCTAATGCAACATTTCGAAAGAAAATCAAAAACATTTTTTGCGCGCATAGGCTTGCACGTCTCTAGTTCCAGCCTGTCGGTGTTGTATACATACTGTAGCAATATACACGTAGCTATGTAAGACAGTCAAATGTTTTACGACATAACGTTTTATGTCCTCTTAATGGACTTTTTATTCTCAGATTTGAATCTAGTGCGATATGAATGTGCCTTAAAAGCATACATATTCATCAGTTCAGGTTATTTAAATCACTAATATATAATGTATTAAAACTCATCTAGGTATCGTTAAATTAATCTAAAACTAAAACTTTACGTTATGTTTGTCTTTATACGTCTAAAACTAACATCGTAAAACTTTACATATTAAATAGATATTCAACCGGAACATCGTAAAAAATAATGCTGATGAACATATTTTATTTTTTGGCAAAATTAGATTTGTATATCGCAACTGTATTTGTAGGTTATACCTCATCAATATATGTATGTCGTAGAATATGTTTATAATAACTTACTGGAAGGATCGCACGGAACACAACCGTGAAGGTCGCTGTCTTGATTATATTTATTTCGACCTTAGTCCATTTTATTTGAGATTAGAAAAAAAAAATGTTGTGTTGGTGCGTATAATTTGAAATACGTCCGTTACCGAATAAAAACTTTGTAACCCCATATTCCACCACACTCGAAGTAAAGATACAAAATAGCTAATAGAAGGTAAGTATATTAGTTGCAAAAATCCATAATAAAATCATTAATTACTAAAATGTAGAAGTGACAAATATAATATTATTTTCTCAGCTAACGATTTTACTAGACTCTACCTACCATATAACATATTTACGGTAAATAAATAGGAGTTTATTTCTAATTCCAATTGATTGAATGTTTGAAATCCCAGTAAGTATTACCAGGAGAACTTAAAAGCGGCCGCAAAGTGAAATATGACTACCTACTTGAAATAACAGTTTGGTCAGCTTAGAACTCATTTGTAACGCTGACCCGTGATAGATAGACGTCATTATTTTGTTTGATATGCGGATGCCTTTCTGACATCTTTACTTTTTTTTGTCGAATGGGAAGAGCATTACTGATTTTTTTTTTGTTGTATGAAGCTCTTATTTGTAATTGTTCGATGTGTCTGTATGTGTTTCAAGTAGGAACATCTCTCCAATTCTAGACAAATATACTTGACAAGCTATTCCTGTCAAGAAATCTATAAGTACACGACAAAACTCTCAAAATAAGTCGTACAACAGCCTAAAACATAGTTGAGTTGTGTGAGGATTTCTTTCCGTATCGATTGAAGCGTTAGCCGGGTTCGTCGCTATTAGTATGCTGTACGCGAGCGCGCGACGCTCCGCAAGTGGCTCTATTTGGGAGCGCCCTATAAGTCCGGCCGGACGTCTGGTGACGATAGCCGATACACTCGTCTACGTGATGCATCCCGCTTCAACCGTCGCACGCCATGCCCATACATGCCGCACAATGATTTACTTCCAACTCCCAAAAATATAGGACAATAGCGAAGCCGAGCCATGCCCGGCTCCATAAGCGAAGATGGAGCTTCATAAAGATGACAATGATTGGCAGTCAGCGGACAGACATGTGTCTACTATATAAACCAATTCAGAAACAAATGATTCTCATAAAACTCTTTAATAAGCTATATTTTACCGTCCCATAAAGAGCTTAATGTCAATAGCAGACTCTCGGGCGTATCAACACATCTGACGAATTAATTTATCAATTCATTATGTTATTAATGTTTGTGATGAACTTCTTCGAGTCAAACGTCAAACGAAATACATTTGCTTCATCGACAGACATCTTTAGGATTTCAATTATTTATTTGAGCAATAGGTTAAACTTGTTTTACAACAGGTTGTAAAACTGCAAGATACGCAACATTGACAAGCGAGAAATGAATCCGAGATATTGCCGTCAAGTTGAAAGTCCGAAGTAATTAGGTTCGAAACGAACGACACTTCGATCTAGATGAAATCAAGTTTAAATAGATAAGCTAATACTCATTATATAATTTATTATTTTAGCTCTCAGTATTTACTTTCCACTTTCATTAAAACGACTCTCACTTAAACCAAAATGGTTATCAAACATGCAGATAACGTAATTATAATCTACATAAACAGTTAATATATATTTGCTCTTAAAACATTTAAATTTTAAATAAATAAACGGGTCGCTGTAGTAGAGCACAGTTCGTTGCGTACGCATCGCAAACAGGAGGAAAGCTTTTCTCTGACACGGTTTCCCGCAAGGTCGACGGCCGCGCCACGGTCGCGCCCAGCGTGCAGCGCCAGCACACCACCAGGACTGCTGAACACCGATAGCCACATATCACCCACTAGTCACATACGTACTCACACCGTTACAAGTACTGCTAAACAGTAGTCAGCACTGCCGTGGTACCGATCTCACTCCCAGTAAGTATTGCGGCTTGAGGAACTTAGGTACTTGTTATTTGTTGAATGTAAGTTTTGAGAGAGTTTTTGTTGATCGGTTAATGAAAACAGGCTACTTTTTCTCTCTTTTTTATGATTAGAGGCTAATTTAAAAAAAATATTAAGCATAAGTCAGGTATCGGTATAAAAAACTAAATTGATTACGATACGCAACTCTGAGTCCTTAGCTCCGCGAGTCCCGCGTCCTGAGCGCTGGATCGCTACCCGGCAGGATCGCACGCACGACGTCGCGGGCGTGACGTACAACGCATGAATAACTACGTCAACGCACTCACTCCCCACATTCCTATGAGTTACCTCAAGACATGTGTAGGTAAGTAGCCTGGTTATGTAGCAGATTTTGTTAAGTTATGTATAGACCGGGCTGCAAACTTTTCTTTTTATCCAGTATGTTGATTTATTGCTTACTGCATGATTTTTATAACTTTGGTACTTAAGCCAAAAACTTGAAACTAAATAAAATGTGGATTATACAGCATATTGTAGAGGCTACGGTGACTGTCCACGACCCGCCATTAACCAACAGCATTATTTGTCCAGGTGGCGCGTGACAGTGTGTCCCACACTTTATAGTCCTGCCTAGTATTGAGATAGCAAAAGAAGCTGAGTGCAGATAAGCGAATCAACGCCAATAAACATAAAGTTTGTTTGTTACGGACGCCGCGCGCCGCCGCTGCCGGCACCCGATGTGCTCAGATAAATGACACAAGCGGTGAACTAAACTCCACACTTTATGGAGTCACGGTGACGATACATTAAAAATATAAGTGCACTATTAGCGCACTTATCATCTTCGTAACAGAACTTTAAAAGTGGCTACGGCGCGCGGCGCGGCGTCCGTAGCCGATTGATGTTCTGTGAAAAACGCGACGTTCTAATGTTACTTCAATAATGATTAATTATGATATTGATCATAAGTATCCATCAATATAATCTATGGATACACCTGAAGTTTCAACACTGTTTAAAAGTCGATCTCCGATATTGTAAATCACCCTGCAGTACTGGTAGGACAAGCACCTTGCTATTTGCGCGAATCTAAAAATGTCAACGAGTTTTATAATGTAAGGTAATCGATACGAGATGCGAATAGATAAACCGGCAACCAGCCGGGCGACGGCAACCAGCCGGGCTGCGGCAACCTGTTCGTGCTAAATCAAGGCGAGGACTGCAGACCTTCTGGTATGCTACGTATGGAAGGATGGGCGTCGTGTTAAGATAACTCTTGCAATATTTACATACGTAAAATACTGGTACTTGGACATATTAAATATGCATAATCTCTACATAGTATAAAACCAAGTCTCTCCCACGTCTGTACACTTAGATCTTCTAAACTACCAGACTTTTTGGGTAGGTATATTTTGTATATTTATTAAAGGCAGTTATTACTGTGCTACCTGTACGAAGATAGGACGGGTCCGTTAGTATACAATAACTAGAAGATTTTAAAGTTGAAGCCGCGGCGTGGTGGAAGCCTAATGTCTAGGATATCGGACTTACGATCATGTGGTCGCGGGTTCAAAAAAAATACACACACAGCACTACCAATGGGAACCCACTTATAACACGAGCATATATTTAGCTTACCTTAAGGGTTAACAAGAATACTGTAGTAATATGCGACCCACATGCACATTGCTAGTGCTTTAAAAAAAAAAAAAAAAAATGAAATATTTTTTTAATTTTTATTGGCATCAAAACGAATGTTGATGGTAAGACTGTACAGTACCCAAAATCCCAGTAGTATAATTCAGGCATAATGCTTACGTCCTGTAAGGTTCACTACAGCTGTAATATTACAATAGATGTAATCAACATGTCTACTGTGCCCGGTTTGCTGCATTTTCCTTGTTTACCGACTGCCGCCGAAGCCGACAGATATGCGATTATCTTGATATTGTCAAATGTATGAACTGCGCAGTGACACAGGAATCTGAATATTGTTCCACTCGATAGTTCGTGTCGGTTTTAGTGTCTATTTGTTTCCAATGTTGTGAGCCTGCAGTAACATAATTGGACCGCTGGAAATAGACTTGAAATAACAAAAATTATACAAGCAACTGTATAAATTCACTAATGACTAATAAAAATAAATAAATAAAACAGGTCTTCAATCAATCAGAGACAAAAAATGGTCTTTAAGAAAAGAAATCAACAGTTTAAGCGAGTCTCTTTCTTATTTTTAGCTACTAATGGAGATCACAACAATAATAAGTAAAACCTTATTTTGCGGCTCATATCAAAAAAAGAATTACCTTCACCATTACACAGTACACCGCCCTAGTCAGACGTCTAATTTAACAATTCTTTGAACTTTGCTGTAATGACTACTATCATTGTATTTTTACATATTATTGTACAAGCTACAAAGTCAGGTAACAGTTGCTCTAATACACACATCAAAAGTGTCTAGGGATCAACATATATTTTTGCAATAACTTTTCTCCTGATTGATATTAATTAAAATTTTCTTTAAGGATTCATCGAATAAAGTGTTTTCGTTTGTCACAGTAACGATAAACCAAGTCACCTTTGCATTAATAAAGAAATTTGCCATTTTCCTAATAAAGGGATTTTTGACATTTGAACCACTAACACAAAAGTTCGAAAAAAAGACTGAAATAACAGTTTTCTTTAAAATTTTATTGGGTAACTTAAACAATTAATAATCCGTGTTTCTACCGCGAACACTAACAACACAAGAACATCGGTTTGGCATACTCAAAATGAGTTCATCCAAATCACGCTGTGGAATGGCCGCCCATGTTCGTTGCAACAACAAAAAAAGGTCTTCTTGCGACTGGATACCCTCCATATTCGGCAGAGCTCTTCTCTGTAGCATATCCCATGCATGCTCAATCGGGTTCAAGTCTGGCGACTGAGCAGGCCAGGGCAGGACATTGATGTTAGCTGCGGCGAGAGTCTGTCTTACAACTCTTGCGGTGTGCGGTCGTGCATTATCATGCATTAACTGAAATAAGGGACCGATTTGCACTTGTAGAGGAACGATGACGTCTGATACAATCGTCTCAGCATAAATTTGAGCGTTGAGGTTGCTTCTGATCCAAATCAACTCAGTTCTTCCGCCGATCCAAATACCCGCCCATACCATGATGGTTCCACCACTATAAGGATGGACTTCCTGGCAGGATTTTAATCGCTGTTGGCGTCCAGGGGTTCTCCAGTGTCGTATACGTCTTGTATCCGGTCTCATACCAAAACGAGACTCATCAGAAAAGCACACGAAACGCCATTGTTCTTCTGCCCAATTTCTGTGTTCAAGAGCCCATTGATATCGAATCCTACGATTGTGCATTGCTATAGGTGGTACCCGTAGCGGTCTTCGGGAATGAAGGTTCACTTCATGCAAGCGGTTTCTGACTGTTTGGTCGCTAATTAAGTTCCCTGAAGAGTGATGAAGCCTCACGGCTAACATCATGGCGGTTATTGTTGGAGCTCTTCGAGTTAAGATTTGAATGTATCGGTCTTGTCTCCGTGTGGTGCAGCGATACCGTCCTCCATGGCGCTCAGCCACGGTACCAGTGCTTCGGTAACGTGTCCAAAGTCGACTGATAACACTCTGACTTGTATTCAGAGCTAAAGCCACAGTACGTTGCCGGGAACCAGCTTCTATCATTCCCACGGCTCTGAGCATTTCTTCCCTGCTTAAATGACGTCGCCGCTCCATAATAACGTTGGTTTTAATCAGTAGTAGGGAAACAGTAGCACTAATAATGTCTTCAATGCGTTGTATGTTTTTATAGGGAAAATATTGACAGCTGATTTTCATCTTTTACTCGAATTTGATTCACAGTTCCTGATTCGAATTATGAAATGCACCAAAAAGGATCCATATAAATTTATAAAATCATAAATTTATTACAAAGCCACATCTCAATCTCAAGAAATCCGCATAAAAATGCTTGATCCCTAGACACTTTTGATGTGTGTATATTCATACATTTGATGGAGTTTTTCAGTTCAAACTAATTATTTTAATATTAGGACCGCTTTGTATCAATAAAGAATCATAATATATTCGCAGGTGCAGCCGGGAGGCAGACAGAGTGACAAACGTTGACTGTAGGACTGCGCGGGCGCATGCGGGCGGTAATTGCGCGCAAACGACGTAATTACCGCAGCGACACATCACTCTTTACGCAGTTTACTGTCGAGAACAATAAAAAATATAAAAACAGATAATTAGAAGCCCATGAAACCTTTTTAGATAACATTTAAAAATATGATAATAAGAACTCATTGCCTTTTTTTTCGCCGACCCCAAATAAAATTGGGATAAGGGCAGGAGAATGTGTATGTGCCTTTCTTTGGTAATTCAAATCAAGAGGCAAAATTAATATTCCATTGAAGTCCTCATTAAGCACTTTATAATCTAAAATATAATGTCTAACACAAGGTTTTACAATCTACATATAAAAAATACACAACCTTGTTACAGTGTTTTGCAAAAAAACTAGGTAAGCCTGTTTTGATCGCAGTTCTAGGAAGTCATCGGTGACAAGTCATTTATTTATTTTTATAGCCTACATCATGACATGATGACCTATGTCCAATAAAACTAATAAAGATAAAATGTTCGAATACCACATGAAGGTCTATTAAGCAAGTTACGATTTAAAGTATTGACACGAGACGTTGCAGACCATTTTAGTATTTCTAAAAAACCTGAAAAAAACCTTTCATAGAAGATTTCGTTACACGCATAGAATAGTTAAATTAAAGGCTGTCTACGTAATTAGATCAATTAAGTCCTTGTAGACTGTGCATCAACATTAATTTTTCGATCCACTACTTATCTATTCACGGGTCATAATTTATATCAATAATAAGGTCAATATTCAAATGTAACAAGCGCAGTCGTCGTAAACTTGTGCCACCTCATTAGCCACCAGCTCCATTAAGGCCGAGGTGTCATTTGCGAAATCTTCACGGAATGCCAAAGATCATGTTTTCCGTCGGCACGGAGGTCACTGATACAGCCACTAAACTGTCACAAACACTCACGGCACATTATAATATAGATAGTGGTATAAGTTCGCTATGCTCGGCTAACGAGCGCGCTCACTAAAAAACTAATATCAGTATATCACACTCATCTGCGTTTTGGACACAACCACATTCAATGAAAACTCTAAAACGCTCACAGCGAAAGCCTTGGAGACGACCACATTTTATTTTATTTACTGAAATTATTTTACACGAGCTACTTGGACCTTTTATTTATTAATTCAAAAACAGAGTTGCAGACATTAATTGTCGTCCTGTAGGATAAAAAAGACAATACAAAGTTAAGTTCACCTGAACACGTTCCTGTGCCTGAGCTCCTGCAGAACAAACAAGTATATAAACATCGATGTTCGCCGAACAAAAACCTGCAATATTAGAATGGTCATTGAGCACATTAGCGTGAACGTTAATACTGTAAAAATGTCATTTATCATCAGAAAAAAATATTACGTCTTTTGTATGGCTTGATATAACAAACATTATTGCAGACACGACGGAAATTGAATTGTGTTTGCGCTGGATAGGGTTGAATTTGCGTATATGTGAGTTTACGGGATTGTAAGCATGTTCTCCTTATATGGTAATATGAGAGCTTATGCATGAAAAGTAGTACTTTTTCCCGTGCGTGGTGCAGTGGTAAAATGTATAACTGCGAACACAATCAACCGGATCGTTCCGTGCCACTGGACGCGGCCATTATTTCGTCTTGCGATGTTCACGACGCCACCGCCGATGAGTTCTTACCAACAGCGGCGGCTGTTAGACTCTGAACACATGCTGCAACTGGCTGATGCAATTATTACTAGTATTTACAACAATGATTACATAGGTTAAAAAACCTAAATTTGAAAATTAATTACAAAGTTGGAATCCGTCAGGTATATCTTACAATTATTTGTGTAATTAGTTGAAAAGTAACAATAAAACATTTTAATACATATTTAAACACTTTTAAGTAATTTTTATGATAATTTATTAGCCTATTGTTCACGTATAGCATTACAGTAAATAATCATCATTAAGTATGAAATAACTCCTTCTCAAATAATATTTTTTCTCAATGAACACTTAGCTTTACAATAGGTGTACACGCGACGTCTCTACCGCCGGCTGTAGCCCGCAAAAACGTGTTTTACTCATTATGAAACACGAAACTATGATATTGGTAGTGAGTTTGCCGGTCCGGTCCGCACCGCGCCGCGCCGCGCCGGCCCGGACGGCCGACGGCAAGCGACACATATTAGACGTAGTACTGTTATCTGACAAGAGCCTTCAGTTGGGACCAACCGGTATCGAGGCGAAACTATTCTAATAAAAATAAACCAAAACCAGTCCAAATTAATGATAACATGTTGGAAAATGGTGTTTTATAGGCCGTCGACGTCGGGCGTAGGAAGAGCTCAGATCTACTCGCCACGATATCTGTCTGCTCACTAATAACTTATCATATTTAATTGTGGACACTTCTGCTCCGCACTCCATACTACATTCCAACTACATAGCAACAATCGTTAGAAATCTCTTTTGAACAAAATTTATTTATAGTCTGAATAAAAGTGTAATAAAAATGTAAGTAATAGCAAAAAGAGTTGGCCAATTAACAGAAACTAATACCAATCTAAATTATTAGTACAGGTTGTTGCCGTACCTGATCTGTAACAATCAAACGGAGATACTTTCTACTTTTATAACACATTCATGTGTCTGCAGCTCTAATACCTAACACTATTCAAGATTTGTTTTACAAAAATATTTAACGTTCATAATAATCAAGCGACCAATATTGCTCGTAACTTATAAAATACATAAAACTTAAACTGAATCGCGCACTAACTCGCAATGCTAATATGTAGCTAAATATCGTAATTCGTAACGTTTATTTATAATTTATTTTGATATGATTGATATGTTACGCTATTCGCTATTGTATAGCTACCAAACGTTCACAATTACCCATTATCATAACATTTTAAAACATTATGTTTTACGACTCCCATACATCGGAGATGTGTGTTTAGAGACGATCGTGTACAAATATGATCATCTCATAAATATTATATTTCACAGTTATATTCTTTCCATTGATATAAATAGTGGGCTGCTAGGTTTATTGGTGTTTATGAAATTGTAGCTTTAATGGTCAGTGGCTGTTGAAATTATCGGTAATGTTGTCTTGAAACTTGACTACCGATAATACTTCTGTTTGTCATTCTAGTTCATTTGATTGCTTATTTGTGTTAATATTTTAAAATAAATACCTGATGATGATGACCTGCTAGTACTTAGTTGTTTTATTAATATTAGTCCTTACAATGACTTCAAACTTTCATAATATTCTGTCGTTGCTAAATAAGCATCGGTAATAAATGACCACTCAATATTCTCTCACCGAATAAAGTAGAGAATTTAAATTTAGTAGGAGATCAGAACTAATCTATTTCCAGCTGATATCAGTATGGTACCTCGTCTTTTATTAGGAAGCGATGCCTACCACATACAGTGTAAGGTTAGCTCTATACCAGCACTGCCATACTCGCGATCATCATAACTTAATCACTCCGATCTGATCCAGAAACTATATAGAGCATACATTGAGAACAACCAGAGATCAAGGACACGACTAATAAGCCCCGTAGTGCCTTCTAACTGTTTGTAGCTCTACGACACTAATAAACCATCGCGATGGATGCACCTTCACATATATTTTAACAATTGTTAATTGACGTCAGTTGTTAGTAATGTGGAGAGCTGAAAAAGTTCAAGAAATTTGTAGGGTTAACTAATAAATTTAATCTTGTATGTTTGACTATCGAATTAAATTTTTCATCAGGTCAGTATGTACTAGTGACAAAATTATGAAAGCTTTGGAAATAGCAATGTCACACAAGATTTTGAAACAAGCTCAAAACATCGCAAAGTTATTGTAAATGAAAATTCAACGTAAGTACTTCTTATACTTAATACATTTCCGAGAATTTTGTAGCCTGTGCCACGTATATTATTAACAGAGATACAAATCTTACCAACAGTTACTAATTGGTTATTTTCAGTGCTAATCCACACACCGAGTGTGTTCGTGAGTGTGGCATTTCATCGAACGGTAATGGAGTTCGATTTCTCAAAGTCATCGACGCAGTAATAAATATCGCGATGTGGAAGAGTTAATTAACTGCCAAAATATTAGGTTTTTTCATTAATTATAATAAAATATCTGGGTGGAAATAACCTTTTATATTATTTATATCCTTATTAATTAATCTACATATTTTGTTTCGCATTGAATTAATATCATGGTTTTTTACTGAAAATATTATTTTTGAATTATTTTACAAAAATAGAGTTGCTTCTTCAAAACTTACCTGATCAAGTAAATTGTGATTATGGTTGGTTGCGAGTACACCTAATATATCAAATCTATGTTCAACAGATTGACGATGATATAGGATCTAACTAAGCCGTGTAAAGCATTAAGAAATAGACTGACTGTAACAGCCATTTATCATGCAATTACGAAGTTAAGAGGTAAATGAACATGCGTAACTGGACGCTGACCACTTGTCAGTGGAGTTGCTGCAGCCTCCAGTGTGCTGTGGGCGGACGGTGGCATACCAACGACATGCACACCTCAGGGTAATATGATGACCTAAATGTCCTAATCATAACGGTATGAGGACTAATTTACTGTCGTATAGTGATTCAGGGCATTTATACACAAGTGTTGGTATTTTTGATAAGGCTGCACAAATTAAATTTAATTCGTTAAGATTCGTATTGCGTATCAGAAGGTGTACAGTTGAACTAAATAGATTTATGATAATGCCCTAAAATGACACAGCCTCCGGAAACACAGTTGACAAAGAGATAGATTAGATATCTAATACATATATATACCTAGCTATAAATCTGAGTACACACAGCTACTAATTAATTAATTGTAACGTTAGCAAGACTGGCTCATATATCACCGTAATGGAGATAATCTCCAAATTCATTAAGATAATGTACCGTTAGCAAGCCAGTGCATGCGGCCGTTATCTGAAGACGCTGCGAGATATACTGGACAGTGACGTCACTCATCAGTTAAGCTACAACTGTTACGTATCTGATATACTAATTTTCACATAAATACACAACCTATATAATATAGACAATTACAATTTCCAAAGTAGTACCTACAGTTGTCGTCTTAATACTTAGCAGAGTTTTATGCCTTCCCTGGGTCAAAGCACTAATTGTAATTAAGAAAGGTTATTAAAATACTCAACTTAATTTTTATCGTAATTGTTTAAAGTACTCTAACATGTTTTTTTTGCTATATTGCTAAAGCTGAACATGTCGGATATATCCCGCTACTCTTAACGTCACAATTAATTTTCATTTTGTGTTCATTTAAAAAAGTAATTGGTTACACAATGATTAGCAGTAATAGATAAAACAGTGGAAATAATGGCTCCGGTATATTAAAATACTCTTTTTAACACTTCGTGACCTCAAATAATTGATAATTTTAAAGTTATAGTAAGTTAGCATTTTTACAGAGACCTAAATGGCTTAATTCTCAGTAATGTAATTGAATATAATTGAACCGTCAAGCTACGCTACGAACAAGCATTTATATTTTTACCATGTAGAGAAGACGAAGGGATTTAAATTACATTTTGACAAATTACACATATTATTTACAACAATAACTGATGCATGAGGTTTCAGTGTTTTACATTATTTTAAGCTAGTGGTCATGACGGCACAGCTATTTGATGCCTCTTGCACAGACTTACTATTCCATAAGTATATATTTAGGATCAATTTAATAGGCAACGTATGTACATACTGATTATTCTCCCCTCACTAATTCGTACATGTGTCTTATTTATCCAAAAACTACACAAAACTAAAAAATAAATAACGTTTTCAGATTGTCGTCGCAAAGTCAAAATATCTGAAAAATAGTTTTTATTGTTATGTTATTATAGGCAATAATCATGAACCAACACAAATTTGTTTTGTAAAATAAAACTAAGGAACGTTAGTTATCCTAATAGAACGTTATAAGTACTTACGAGTATATTGAAAACCGGCTCTAGTTCATGTTGTAGGTACCAAATGTTCGCGGCTCGTGTAACGATAACGCGACACAATGAACGTGTCACATGATCTCGAATATTTCCGATAGACCAACTGAATATAAAATAAATTTTAATTGGATCACAAATTATTTTTCTTTCCTAAAGTTTCGGTGAATTATATTATTTCATTATGTTATATTAGCGTTTATCAAAAAAATTTAAAGAATTTTAGATTTAGAAATTTCAAAAATTATAAGTTCAAAAAAATTGTTTCTCTAGGCTTAACTTTTAAGTAGCAACTGGTTAGCAAATAGCACTGTTTTCAAATGAGAAAAAGCATTTCGAGAAACATACAGTTAAGTATGACGTGAAGAGGATCTTACAATAGCTGCCTAAAATTTCCATTAAGTATTATGAAAGTTACAGCAACAATATTTAAACAATTTGTTCCAACTTCCTATTGAAATACGGGCTAAGTCATAAATTCTTTGCCTGCAGACTGTATCTGAGGTTTACTGCGAATCATAAAGAAAATTGCCAGATATTCCACAAAGACTGATTACGAGGTAATCGGTTGGGATGCGCGGGCGCGCAACAATTACAGAACAATTACATCGCGCGAGCTTCCAGAGTATGATACTGATCATTATCGCATAACACACACTTACTCATACATAAGGTATGATCCGCTACCATCATTATCCCTTATGAGGTGACCAAACTAATGGAACTGTGATTCAATAATATGATCTCACGGAGCATTCCTAGGTATCCTAAACATTCTCTAAATCACGTTACTAAGAGAGACATATAATGCATTGCTAGAAGTTTGCATTAAAAGTTCACTAAAACTATTATTTTTCATATAGCAAAACGTTACTTTTGTGGTTAAGGCTTACCGTTCAGTGAGGTAGCCCTCGCATGCTGTCTGAGTTATGTTCGCGTCAGTTTGATACAGGACGATCGACATTCCTTCGTACAATATCAGTTACAAAAACATCTAACATTGACTTTATAATTAAAGGCATGCTGACTGTTGCAGACCTCGTATGGCTACATCCGAAGGAAGTCGTCAAAACAGTTCCAATCGCTCGCCGCACTCAATCTAGTTATCGCATAAAAACATAAATAACCATATTAGGATAGATAAAAATAATGTAACTGCAGCTTACCGGGTGTATGGAGCCCTTCCCTTCAACCCGACTAGCGGACGCATCGCAAACGAAAAACTATCATCTCCCACAATCGTAAATACAGATTAGGGCTCATATCCACTCGTGCATCGATTTGCAGCGCCATCAAATATTGACGCGTCCCGCGGCACCGCGCGCTACTGCTCGCCGGGGATGCATAATTCCACGAATATGGTTTACGACATCCCCGCACCGCGAGCCGCGCGACCCCCGCCTGCCCTACATCTTCATAAACTATGAATCCTGTATCTGAGTCAGGTGCGATCGGTTACAGCCGCGATTTATTATCGCTTCGATATGTACCGTAACGCATCTCTCCCGGTTTTATTTGGGAGATAATATTGAATTATTGAAATGTTCCTCGGCTCGATTCAGTGCAACATTGCGTGTGGTTCACGGTCGACACAGCTTTGCGTAACCTGTGTGGTGAGACTCATTTGTTTAAGTTTAACATATTTCCAAATATCCACATTAGCGTAAAATTTAAGATTTACTGTAACGCATCTAGGTGGCATTAATATTAATTTTCTTCAACGCGATGTCATCTTCACTATTAAAGTAGGCTTTATGGACTGTTTTCAAGATCTAATAATAAATGCAAGCAATAAAATAAGCATGGATGTATGAAAAACTTGAATCTTACATTACATCTATCTCCATAATTGTGTAAGTTTCTCAACTGAAAAGCTTATCACCACCATGCAATGTCCGGCTACCTTTGTACCGCGGCCGTCGCTGTCCGGCGCGCGGCGGCCGCGACCCGGTCCGGCAGTATCCTCACATTTCTCAACACTCATATAGCTCCGCGATATTTCACGATGTCTAGTGTGTAAATTAAATATAATGTCGAAATTAATGTCACCGTTTCTAATGGTTCTAGGTGATTTCAAGTATTTTATTGCAAAATTTCTAGATCATTAAAATTATCTTAAAATAACAGTAAGAATATCTTGTTTAGAAATCTGCACATTTGAATATATTTTTCGAAACAGATTTTTCGATAGCTTCTTCATTTACAGTAAGCCCCATTAACAGAAGTTCAAGTTTTATTTTAACGATGTAGTTTACTTAATTGGTCATAAGGAAATCGTTCTGCATCTCATAGATCTACTTTTTCTAAAATATATTTTCATGCTATTTTAGAAAAATTAATCATTAAAATTAATTATTCTAAAATAGCATGAAAATCATGTTGTATTAATAAATTAAGGTTTCCTAACCGTAAGTAGCATTTTCATATATCATACTGAACTTGTTTTGTAACGAACGTGTTGATATGACGTGATGAACTCATTATATATTTGCTTTTAGTTTATTTCGTTGTTAAGCCCAACATGGCAGAAAGATCCTTTCTGTCTTCTTCTTATATTATACTATACAAAAATGACAAAAGCCATAGTGAGTGATCCTTCTGTAGCTTGCTGCGTACGGCACAGGTATTGCTCCGCGGACTAAGTGGCTTCATAAACCACACAGACGTGTCCAGGTGGCTTTCCATGTTACATCAGTGACACTGACTGACGACACAGCTTCCATACTTTCTACTGGAACCGAAATCTTAGCTTTAATGTTAGGTCAATAGCGGTCAACTGTGGTCACTTTATTTTACAAGCAAAGAAACTGCAAATTAAGGTCATTTCGGAATTATTGGTGTTTGTTATTGTATTCTATTGACTAGGAAATTATTAAATGTAGCACAGGGGCTATTGGTATTGATTATTTGCCAAACTAGACAAAAAAAAAATACTTACGAGTACGTAATTTTGTTGAACCCTATTAAAAGGTTTTAATTCGACGTAAACGGAACATGTTGTTCAAGGCAAACATTATATAGTTCATTTTCTATTTTCCATAGCTGTTTTCTTCATACATTCACCTCTTACCTGTACATGATAGATAATAAGGTAACGTGAAGTAGATAATTATTTTTGACAGATTTGTTTTCATCTCACCCATAATTCCCAACATTTCAACGCCTTTGCCGGTGTTATGAGTCTTTCCGTGATCGTCACCTGCCTTGAAACATCTGGAACAAAAATAAAAATAAACCGCGATAAAACCGTTTAAAAAGCAGTTTTATTAAATTTTAATATCATGCAAAATTTACCGGACTAGGATGACTGTGTAGTCAGTCATCCCTGATCATGTTCCAGTATTTTTTTCAATGTGGTAAGTAACAATAAAATTAATACCACATTAAATAATTATATAGCCAAAAACATTAATTATACTTAAGATACGCCAAATTAATCATAAAACGACTTAGTTGCAATTATCAATTCATTTTTGATGAATTTATCATTTTTATGCCTGTTGCTGTTGATCACATCAAAACTCCTTCACAGATAATATCAACAAATAGAAAAATAAAAAGAATAATGACTTAATTTATACTTAAATTATTTTGACGTTTATATGAAACTATTAAATTAATATTTTATCATCTCGGATATTTTACGAGTTATGCGGAACTTAACATTCATAAATGAAGTATAGGTTTATCAGTTCTCGATTAAATTCCCAAAAAAGGTCGGCTCTACGTGTTCTAACTAATATTACCGACAATCGACATAGCCTCGGCATTTTCACTAAATGTGGGGGAGAAAAGCTAAACTTATATCTATAACAATAAAGACGTAGGTATGCACAGATGGCACAGCTCGTTACTTCTTCTAGATATGGTATTATTACCTTATCTGTCGCGATTGAATAAAATATCAATCTTTAGTTATTCATATCCAATTTATAGTTCCGATTACCTATTGTGGTTTTGATGTCTTTTTTAGAGTATCACGATTGAAATTGACCATTATCATATTTAACAAATCTACTCTGAATCAATATGCAATATTTGATGGATAAATATTTATATATTGATGTCAGTAGCGTTAAACGGCTTCGCATAAATGTCACTACGACATTTGAATTGGTCATTGATTATATCAATGCAACTCCGGATACGTTTTTAAAACTAGGCAGTCTTGACTTTGCATTCATAAACATTAACAGTCTAGCTAAGATTCTTAATTTCAAGCCACGATGAAGTGACCGAAGGCAAAGGGCGCAATTATTATTAAAGGCGTAGCAGCAATACGTAATAAGCGCTGTCGTAAATCGTTCTCAACAGCAGATCCCGAATTACGACCAAACTGTTGTTACTTTTTATATTTCACTTTCCACTTTTTACACGTACGCCGCACTGGGGCTCGCAGACCAAGGTATTGTATAGACCAGACAAACAATCTTAGAACTGTTTTAACTTAATATATTTTTCAAGATAATTCTATGAGTATTTAGTGATATACGTATATTATGTATTAAAATTAGCCCGGTATGTTCAATTTTGGCGAAAAGTACCTTTCTTATTCTGAATAGAAATCTTTACCATTATTATCAACCTCACTCACTTCAGACTTAAGATGTCGTTGATACTTAAACTTAGTATAAGTAACGGTTTCCACAATTTTGGTGTATGCCGACTCTACACAATATGTGTGTCTACAAACTAAACCCTTTCGCGCGGTCTGCGCCAATAATGAAATCTGGGGTGTGAAATAAAAAGAAAAAACTCTCTTAATTAAATTTTCTTTAAGCAAAATTTAATAAACGTAGGGGCGAGTGTACCGCTGCCCAGCTGAGCCGGTGTGTGCCCAACTGTATTTATTGTTACTAGGAAAACGCTCTCTGGATTTTTGGAAAATGTTTTCGCAAAAAAATAACAAGATTAAGTAGTTTATAAAAAGCATTCCAATGTACAAAGTCGGACTCGAAATTAAAATCAAAAGTGTTATTCGAACATGTTGAAATGTAGTCACATAAATATTAAAATATGAACTAGGCAGACGAAGATTTTTAATCTTAATTTACTTATGTTACGTTTTAGTAGTATTCTTTTCAGTGCACTCGATAGAGTAGACATATAGTTAATAAGTTATTTATTAGCACCTGGTCACCTGAATGCTCACTGACGTGGTATCAGATGGTGGCACACTGCAAGATGAGCAGATACCAAGCTGTGCGATGTGATGTCGCGGCGCGGTGGCGAGCGATATTTAAATAAACACTTAGCAACAATAAGCGATAAGTGCCGCTCTGGCTCAAACCTCCGCGGTTAGATACCGACCGACATACGCCAAGTACCGACCACACAACAAGACAACTAATACATTATAAAAACAAAAAGTTTACATTATTATTATTATTGTTCGATGTATACAAAGAGTCTTTATTTAATGCAAGTTTAAAATAAATTAATTTATCCGAGTTGAACATGGCATGCTATTATGGCCACGTGCACTTGAAAACAATAATTTGTTTACGTTTCCACAGAAATCTGTAGAGATAACAAACGAAAGCCAGCTCTTTAATTAGCGAGTTAGTTACAAGCCAGCCATTTTCTTATTTGCGGAGTGACACAAAAAGCCACACCATCACGTATCGCGTGTAACTAATACTTCACATTATTAATTACAAATACCTATATAATTACTGCAATGGCCGCTACACGCCGGCAGACGGCGTTGTTTCTTCATAAATAACTACGTTTGTATGGATTCCTGTCAAATTATTTAGCAGTATGTAGTGCTCATTTACTGATGTGAGCTCGAAGCTCGTTCCCGTCAAGTTACCGTTGCTGCGCGGAATGATTTAGATCGACGGCGAAAACTATCAAGTTCTTCTCTGACTTGATATATTTATTTCTATACCTACCTGTGTGAAGAAACAAAAGAATATTACTTCTTAATAAAATCTCATCTCAATTAGAGTTTTCGGTTTATTAATATTTTTTTAAACTAGAATCTTTCATAGTGATAAAATAAAAGTTTGTGATTAATAGACATTAAACATACAACTTTACAGAGACTAAAGTCCAAAAACATAAAATATAAATCAGTGTCGTTGTTATTTGCCGACTATACGCGGGTGAACCTTACTCCACGTATCATAGTCTCATGAATTATGCATGCCGCTCCAAATAATATACGATTACACTGTAGTCTGTTGGAAAATGCACTTTCTTTGTCTTGTGTGTTTGTCCGGGCTGAGTCCGCGCCGCCGAATTCGGGTAATGACCGCGACCAACGCAATGCCTCCCGATCTTATGGCGAAAACTGAACGTTTTTGTGAGCCTTGTACGAATGTTTGGACATGAATTGTACGCCTTCTTAGAATGTTCAGCGATTTTCATACTTATTGAGTTGTTTGTGCGAAGTATATTAGAGGATATTGTTTGTTACACTAAATTTTGAAGTGTTTGTGAGTAGCGATGTGCGAACGCGGCTAGGTCCGCCTCACCGTGACATCAGATAACAAACCTCTAAGATTGCTACAATAGTAAGCAATTAAACTCTGTTCACTTATATTATATTTAACATTTTTATCGCCAGATTTTATACGCTTTGCTTTATCACGGCTTTATTAATCACTCTGCAGACGGTTTAATACACATTTCATTGTTTTTGAACAGTCTGAAATGGGTTTATATCGCTTACACGATTCTCATTTGAGAACTAATCTATTTATCTCAGAATATTTAATATCTAATAATTTACAATTGGATGCTGTACGATTTATTATTGTTATCTATGTCAGGTTAAGCTTTAAGTAGAAACCAATGATTAAACGCTTAATTTCTAAGAGATGTAAAAAGTAATTGCAAAGGTAGTGTTTATTAACCATTCATTGTGTCGCTGAAGTAAATCATGGGAAAGACATAGTGAGTGGTGATTGTGTAATGGTCGGTGGTGATGATATTGTTTACTTGGCGATGTTTTCAGAGCCGCCCGTGCCAGATATCTGTTATTAGCGTATCTGTTAATTGCGCAATTTGCAGGCTCATGCCACGGCACCACCACAGAGCAGCGCACGCAGTAAGACAACACGAACTCGTAAGTAGTAGTACTACAGTTACAATAACACAACGTTATGGTTTAATACAAATTATCTATTGTATATAAATAAAATTTGATACCTTATGTTTAGTACATCAGAACGACAGATAGAATTTTGGAAAAAAGACATGCTTCGCCGACCGCTAAACAAATTGGGCAAGAGAATGATAATGATGTTTAGTACAGAAATTGAAAATTATTAAAACAGAAATTTATTCTCAAATGCTTATCAACGATCTGATCGTAGTTGACCTACTGCAGTAGGTACCGTGACATTGTCAGTAGTCAGTGTTATGTTAAATCGTTGTGAATTATTTATTTGCGTGATCAGTTCTCCAAGGACCGACGTGGGACAGTGTTCGCTTCCCAGAAACTAGCCTGCTTCTGTACCACGCTATGCCTCACTGTGAGAACCTGGCAATGTGATCTAAAAGATAGCCTTATCTATATGACCTAAGATTAGGTCAGGTTGACCTAAGGTTAGGTAATTTATTAAGATTAATAAATTAGTAGTTTTGAGCTAACTCTTTAGATTAAACGAATCCACACCTAATAATATACCAGTAAACACTGCTTCTCATGCAATATTACCAGGATGTTATGTTGTTACCCTCCCGATCGTTATATTTTTTTACAAAAATATCAACAGAACTGTGTGTCATCATAACAGAAAATAGCAGTTGTAACTACTTTAAAGTATCAGTTATTGCGCTGACACGAGTGCTGTCGGAGCAGTGTCGATATCCCGCGATAAAGGTTAACAGGCGGCACTATGTAGCTGTTACCCTCACTAGGTGTTATTGTAACGACATCCGATTGTATGAACATGATCATAAAAAAAACTCTTTATTAGGCCTTGCGGGACGAGGAACTCTTAACGAAGGCTTACAAGTTAGAAATGTGAGTATGTTGGTTGTTTGTGCACTGCTAGAGAAAAATCTCCTGAAAACTGTAGTAAAGTGTTTTCGACCTCTCGTCACTAAATTATGGAGAAAAAGTCACTGTACAGATTAAGCGTTAAGTACCTAAAACTTTTAAAAGAAAACACGCTTTTCAATGAATATACAAGTAAAAAAAACGTATTGAATCGCCGAATATGTCTGACGAAACACCACTTTTACGATTGAAACTTTGACCGTTTGTCTTCAACAATAAGTTATGAGTCGTTACAATACAAACAGTAGAGTGTACTCACCTTTACATCATAGGGCAATGAGCACAGAAGCTCTACTTTGCACAAGATTCGTTAAACAGAGTGGTCAAGCTTTAAGCATAAGTATAGTAATTTTCAAGTGACTACAATATTTTTTGAGATAGTGAATACTCTAATCTTTATATGTATGAAGTTATATTCAATCAGGTTTTTTTCAAGTTCCTTGGCAGGGAGCTATCACAGTGGCTTTGTCACATCAGTTGCTTTCATGTTTCCATGGAAACAAGCTTGTGTTCCAAGAGGATTAATTTTGCCTTGTTCCTAGATAGTTGGACCTTCTGCAGGTCGTCGCTGTGTCGTCCGCGTGTCGTATGCCCGTCACGCGCGCGCATCTCGGCGCGCCGCGGTGTCGCCGCGCGTAGTAGCGCGTGTGCGGGGGGCCTAACGCTTGATTCTCATGACGCTACGTATATTTTTAGATACCGCCACTTAGTTACAGAATAATGCTACATGCAAAGTGCATATCACCACGATTTCCCTTTACTGTTTCCAATGTTGCAGTATTAGTCAGTACATTATTCAGTACATTACCTAAGCCAATTAGCTACATTAATTGATACATTATGGAAAAACAAAAAAAATATTGAACTTTAGTGCAAACGACTCTCATACGTTATGTTAGCATAACTTAAAGAAAATTGTATGTAATTTTAAATGATACCACTTTAGTAAGCATCTTTCAGGTTCATGTCTGAACACCGTAGCTTTGCGTAGCATTGTTCAGAAGCAAAAAGTTTGCTGAGCTAACTTTCGACTGCTGAAATTACCATTATACACAAAAAGTTGGAAGTAACCTACCGTCGCCACCACACGCTGTTGTAGGTGCTGCGCTAGGTCCCTCAGCAAGCAGCAGGTTGTTACACCACGTCCCGGCGGCGCGCGGCGGCTCCCCGCCCGGCCATGTGTAGGAACTGATAGTTTACCGCAACAACACCTGTTATTGCATTACCCACGCATTAATAACACCTTTACGCACTAATGACTGATTATTATGCACTGTAATATCAACAAACATTTCGGTATTCATTG
This sequence comes from Plusia festucae, assembly GCA_950381575.1. NCBI lineage: Eukaryota > Metazoa > Arthropoda > Insecta > Lepidoptera > Noctuidae > Plusia > Plusia festucae. The sequence continues at coordinate 16,212,331 of OX494435.1, forward strand.
AATTATTTGCTTAACATTTAAGCAACAAATGGTCTTACGCGTCAATGTATGTGCAACAGGAACGCGATCTAAACTCGTGTTGAACTTGTCTGTATCAATCAACAAGTAATTCTAATCTCAAAGAACTGTCATGTCGTCTTGAGAAAGTTTCCGATTGGCTAATTGATATTGACTTGTGATCTTATCTAGTCTTTATTTCATCAATAGTTTTGCATAACCATTTAAAATAGGTATCATTAAACACATAACATACAAACGCATGTCATAGCCACTGATATGTCCTCGATGGCTATCTTATGTCTATTGTAAAGGATAATAATAATTATAATCACGACTTGTGGAGAATTTTACCGTAAATAAATACATTATTTGTTCAATAGTAGGTAGAATGTTCCATTAGTATCTTATATTAGTAGAATGATTAAATATCTCTTAGGGTTACTATCATCCCAAAGAGTTCAATAAATCAAATGATTTGTTTTGATTTGTAAAAACCTCAACCTCATGACTAACCCCTAGTAACTATTCTAGGATTAGAAGCCATCTGTCCCGCAGCGCAGTTGGCCGCAGTCCGGTTGTCATCGCGGCATGTGAACGTCCGCTAAGCTAAAGCTCTTGCCCTTGAAATAAAAGGTCCGAAGCGAAATGTGTATTAATATTCAGTGTATCTTGGAGGGAAGTTAAATAGCCGTGTATTTGTATTCATTATCCTCCGGCCGCTCTAACAGCTTACGTGTGAGCCGAATAGTTGAGCGACGCGCGGGACGTCGTAGCTCCACTGTCGCACGGCACGATATACTCCTGAAACTGGAAGCGATTGCTAAAAAGTTTTCTTAAAGAGTATTTTTATAATTCCTATCTAACTGTCTGAGAAGTAATAAAAAAGTCCAACTCATTTTTTCCTTTTTTTTTTCTCGTTGTATACGTTAGTATTCGTTGGTCAGCTGTCTACTTACTAGACAATTTTGTGCAGTAAGAGCAATGACATTCAATCTGTATTTGAGTTTAAAATGATACGTCAGTCACAGTCCTAGTTCGCCATCCTGTGCAACAGCGTACCCGCGCCCTTACAGTTGTGTAGTGGTGCTGCGATTGTGTCGCGCGGGCGGTGCGCCGGCGCGGGTAGCATTAGTCCACATTAGACACGCCGCTGCCGGTACGTGCCGCCATTGTGGCCGCACGGGAGGAGCCGGCCCGGACAATACCACTGCCGGGAATGAGGCGAGGACGATCATTGTCACACTATGCTAATGTCACTCAGCAGTGGACAACGACACTCATCCAACTTGGAACACATAATAACTCAACACCTACCAATTCCACGCAATATTGGTTATAATCCTGCGATCTATTCGCCCTCCAAATAAACAAACAAGAATTCACGCATTACTAGACCAGATAACCTTGCTGGCTACGAACACGGTAATAAACAATAAGATTGAACCTTAACTACTAATAAATTTCAACGAGTACCTACACCAACGTACCGGCGGCGGCGCGGCGCACTAGACACGGCGACACAATTCGTGTTGCTACAATCACTACTGACCCGAACCGAGCGCGCCATTTATATTCCTACCGTGGCCATCTAACAAAACAATATTTTAATATTCCCCAATAGAAAAAGCACATAATCCTCGTCTCACTAAATAGGTATACTTAATCAATGAGAATCTAAGCATTAAGTCCCCCACGCCGCCGATACGTGACGAATCGGAATGACGTCTCATTCGTCCGATTTATAACGCGTGCACACTACCGCCGATAGCCAACCGCGACCACCCATATACTAAACAATATTCCTGATAAACCAATACCAAAGTTACAGTGCAAAAATGGTGGTGTATGGAGTATATTTTAGCATGTGGCGTTTTAGAGCGACGAGGTAGACGTAGTATGTACGCAGCGTGACGCAACATTTTGCATGGCGTTCGATTCCCGGAGAGTCATAAATCATGTCGTCCGACAAGGGAACAAAGCCGGGTAACGCGCCGTGTCTTTGTGGATTTTGAGCGATTTCGGTTTATAATCATTTTTCATCGTGCGCACCGCGCGCCGCACTCCGCCGTATTTTACGCTGATCACAAGACTATACACGCTTTGTTAGGATTTTATTCCTCTTCACATCATTAGCGTGACTTTGATGGTTCTATATTAAAGTTTTGTTTTGTACGTCATACAATTCTATACATAATAGATATTACGTAGATTGCGCAATTTAAGAGCGCTTTTATTAACTAAATCAGTTTTCTTTTTTCGTTTATGCATTTTGTTCTATTACTAATCTGGTACTGCTAGTTCTTTTGTTGTTTTTTTAAACCTATTATTATCTAAAAGAATCCTATTGCTTCAACTAAACAAGGTTAATTACACATCAAACAAAATCGCTGTCATCGCAATTGACAGTGATGTTCAATTGTGACACTTCTTGTCTGTATAACAATCGAATGTTCGCAGTTATACACGTCCCTATTTTGTGATAATAAGGCAATAATAGATATTTGTCAATGGTCGGTAGCATCGCGCGTGGCGTGCGCGGGCGCGGCGGTGCTCCTTGACCGGCCGATACAATCGCGTGTCGCTAATTAGTCAAAACCCAAGGTCCATATGAGAGATCCAACATAAGCATGGGCGTGTTTGATAATGTATTGTTTGTTTGTACAGATTAGGGTCGAAGGTGCCGAGTACGAACGTGTACTGGTAAGCGAAACGCTCGCGAAACTCAGACTTTTAACACACGTTAACTTTGTAGTAGTGCAAGTGAGTTTTTACCAAAGACGTAGTACGATGGTTACTGTGAAAACTTAACCAAGCTCGGACTCTGTAGACTTATTTTAAAGCAATACTATTCATACTAAATACTCGGCCACCACAAGGACTGCACAATCTGTGTGATACGTCTTGGCAGCAGTTAATGGCACGTCGCGTCATGAAAGCGCGCTGAGTCCCTGCGTGTAAAACAAATGCCTGCCGACGTAAACACTTGCACACCCCGCTGATTAATTATTGTCACAGAGATGTTTTGCATAATTCAACATGCTGTACAGAAAGAATTTGGTAAAAAAGCCCTAGTGGTTATTTACGCAATTTTTAACAACTGTGTTACTAAAAGAGAACAAACGGGAGATAAAATTAAATTAAATTTTATTTTTTAATTAGATTTTTAATATATTATAATTATACATACATTTTATATTTATACTATATTAGACTATGTTCTTGTTCAATTATAATAAACAAGTTAATTTACATTAAAAAAAAACCCTAAATATATCAATTAGCGTAATAAATCAGAAATTAACACTACAACGCATCAATATTTAAGCTGTATGTGCTAAGTAAGACTACGACAGGTCATTTATTGCAACAAAACGCAGGTAACTCGCACACGCCGCGCGCTTGTATGCAACGTAGGGCTAATGTGCGGCGACGTGCGCTCGCGCTTGATTAATAGCCTGTGAGAACACTGCCTAATGATACAAGTAGTGTAATTATTTACGCCAATAAGCTACGTCTCTACCGCGATACTTACCGTGACATTCATCTCTTCTGCTTCTTAGCCAAGTCACATCTCTCGGTCTATTTTGGGATTCAGCTGAATTGCGTATTTTAAACGAAGCGACTGTTTATTTGACCACCATAACCTATTTTACAGAGTAACACAGTACCAAATAGTATAATACTACTTTAGCGATATTATTTACTAATTAGGTATTTAGATAGTAGCTTCTGAACTGTTCACACTGCGACACTTTTTGTCATCTGTCTATTGTTTATATTGTAGTGTCGTAGTGTAAGCCTAGCTTTAGAGAGCAGTGCGGTACGTAGCGCAGTGTGCACCAGATAGATAACACTCAGACATAATAAATGTAGTAATTAGTTGCATCCTGAACGCATGTAAGGAACTACATGTCGCACATACCGGGGTGTCAGACATGTTTTATAAGAGTCTGTCGTAATTTAAGTAAAACACTATTAAAGTACCGTGTGACTATTTCAGTTACCCAAATTATATGCTAAAAGTTTCTATTTTGTATTATTTACATAATGTTTCTATCTCACAGACTAGTCTATATCCTAATTTCTGGCATTCTTAGCAATTATATTCATCAGCCATTAAAATGTAAAACTCAAATTGCAATAACCGACAAACATTTTCTAAAATACTTTAATATTATAATGACAATGAAATTGTTAATAATATTGGATAACTATTTGTTGGACGGTTAGTAAACATTATATTATTATTAACGATTCCCTTCTATTCAATTGATGTACATCCCGATAGGGTAATACTACCCTTCCGTTGACCGGTACGTACAGTCAGCGTATAAAATATGGTCATAAGACTGTTTAAATAAAATAGTTTTTTATTAAAATGAGCATTGATTTATTTTATAGATTCGTATTGTATATATTAATACCTTCTCCAATAAATTAGCTAGATCTAGTTTTTTCGAGATATGCATATTTAGACGCAGTAAAAGTATTTTATTTTAAATGTAGTAAAATTAATGCAAAACATTTACAAAGTTGAAGCAACATGTTCTAAAATATGTTAATTACATGACTTACTAACAGGGGAACAAGTCAAAAAGATTGCTATTGTTAACGGTTTTTTTCGTCAGTCACGAGATCAATGCATAGAGTAAATTATTCAAATTTCCACTTGCGCAATACTTCGTATGGGAATTTATTCAAATTAGTGTACTTGTACAAAACCTGTTATAGATGTTAGGGGTGGTGACGTCCCCTCGCGCTCAGAGCGGCAGCCTCCGCCGGACCCGGTGCAGCGTGCAACACCCGGCGCTGGGCCAGTGGAGCTACCATTAATACTATTCTATTTAAAATACACGAGGCTCAATCAAAATCATATCCTACATTGGCAAACATAAAAAACATCTCTAAACTCGTTCGATAGAAAACGTAAAACTAGTTAAATACCAAAGTTCGAAAAGTCAATGCTAAATCCACAAACAAAAACCTACCTAATCAATATACAGTAAGTTACAAAAGAACAAATATTTTCATCGGACTCGGAGAACCGAATCGACGGCGAGGTAAACTATAATTATGTCGACGACAAATATTAACAAAAAACTCCTCGGACAGCGGCGATAACAATTTATGTGCCGTTACAATCGTATGCTAAAATCGTCCTTGGACCGTTCGCCATTAGCGATGCGTAATTAATTTAAATATATTCAAAGTGGGTTCACTTTCGGACTATTCATATGATTTTTACAAGACCATAATATATAAGCGGAAATGAAACGGAGCTAGTTAGAGATACAAATGCGCACGCGTCACGTCGTCGTCGTGTCGGGATCGTCGCTTGCGCAGCTACCCAGCCACTTTAATCTCGACCTGAGTGTAGTTGTCGCCGGAGGCATTTTCAAAATATTTGGTTTTAGTTATTAAATAGATTTGCGATCATTCGTGGGTTATAAATTTTATATATTTATTCATGTCGCTAATTAAACATTGATGTTTCTGCTAATAATTTCTTATCACCGTAATTATCATAATATTCGTATTTAGAAAGATTAAATTTCTAAAAAAGATATCTGTAAATAATATTCAAAGACCTAGTTGTTACTGATCACTGCAGTAGCACTTGCAGTCTACACATTCTAGAAAATTTCAAACAGATTATTCTACTTCTACTTCTGCTATTTCTCCAGTTGTATTACTTGTTGCTAATGAATCGAATTAAAGATGTCCATTTTATAATTCAAATAATATCTATACCAAACTAACTGTAGTTTAACATTCGTATATGCCATTGTAGTAAAATTAGCTTTTGTCATCACCTTCAATTGGTTGTGGAGTATTTGAATTGTTAATGTTTGTGCGTCACTCGACGTACTCACGTGTGTCATACACTTTTTACAAAGTCCGTCATCGTTGTTGTTTTGAACTTTCCCCTGTCGCCAATTATACGAATAACTTCGATACCTTACATACAGCCCGTATGTCGTCTACTCGAAGATACTTAATAACTACAAGAACAAATTATTTTGTAATTGTTAGCTAGTGTTAAATTACTTGAGTTCTATAATAATACCGCATTGATGCTATCTTCACTTGAACCACATTTATTTCTTAGGTAGTGTAAAGAACATCTAATTTAAAAAAAAATGGAATATATTTTAAAACAAGCTTTACTTTTTCAAGAACGTAGTGTCTATCTGCACGGCAAAGTATATGGTAGATACTAACCCACTAACTTACTCAATAATAACATCACGTGTAGCATAATACTTGTTCTGAAAATATTTACACCAATACAGGTTAGAGTTAGACCAGAACAAAATTGTGAGAAACCATCTCATTGCAGAGTGCGCGGGCGCATTCACATGATAATCCCACATGACGACACTGCGCGCTGCACTTAACACATGCAAATCGTTTATTGATAAACAAATAATGGCATTATAATTTTTATTGCGCATTGTGAAGCCGGCCGCTGACCCACACAGATTTGAATTTATAATGTTTTTATTGTTTCGCCTGCATTGTATAATATTTGTGTTACTATTATAGAGGATTATAATTGTATCCGAGCGATGTGTAAGAGCATATTGTAACAGCTCGTTGTTGACTTTCACTGAGATACAGGAATAGCATGACATTGGGTCACTTTCAAGGCAAACTATGTTGTTAGGGTCTGAAACTAAGATGTGTAAAGATATAACATTCAAAAGATTTTTTATTTTCCAACGACTTACATTATACAGTGCGAACATAAACCTAAATATATTGATACACTATCAGCATACAGACAACTAAACTAACGTAATTATTATCTTCGTAATCTCCCTAATTACGACGATGTATCAATTATACTCGTAGTTCGCGACAGCTGACTGACATTTACACAAGTGTGCAGCATTTTGTTGGAACTGTGTGTACAATAGGTACAGCACGTACTGCCGTGTTGGCTCCTCCGCATGCTACATGTGTTTGTATTAATTACCTATTGTGAATTTCATAAATTATATATTTCCACAGGTGCTCGCCTTGGGATTGACCTAGGTATTCAAGTGATTTGGCGAAGTGTGCCCTTGAAACGGCGAAGTTGTTAGTGGTTGCCACCGGTGGCGAGTTTAGGTACCGTAAGCCAGATGGCGGTCGCGTCGAGCCTCCGGCACACATATATAACTAATGTATTCTTTCCATATCAATAGTTGCGCAGTAGGTATACTAGTAAATTGTTATTGTTAAAAAACCAGACAAGTGCGTGTCGAACGGAAACCCGCCGCCGTTCCGCCGCCACGCTGGTGTAGCGTTCCGTATTATTGTTCCAATAAGTAAACGAAAAAATTGAACAATTACAATATTCAAATGATTTAATTCCGAAGATTTACGAATAACGTGCATAACGACTTATTTTTTTGCCTGGCAACATTCACAGACCACGAATAATTGATTACTGGCGGCGCTCTACATGAAGAAAAAATAATTAACGTTACTTGGTCCACATTAAATTATATTTTCAAACGATTTCAAAGACTGCACTCTAACTCTTAACCGAATCATTCTTACCGATCGTAAATCCATTACATTTAAAGAGCTAATGATGTTGCTTATCATATAACTAATCTCAGCACAGCGCGGTGTAGCTAGCGGCCGCGGCGTCCTCCTACGCAGCCTGTACAGGAACGGTATCTTCACTGGTGGTTGTAGGAGTTGCACAACAGAATCCTGTGACTACTGCAGAACTCACTAATATTAAGCAGTCATAAATGTTATTGTCATTGCCACCAATATAAATAACGTCCCACTATCGATTGATATCACTTATATTTGCATGCATATACTTAAAATACACAAATTCACGCCATTTTAAGGGTGGGTGTAGAGTCACCTGTTGCCTTAAGTAGCTCTGCCATGAGAAAATATATTAAGATGGAAACGTGCTGTATTATTGTGTGGTAACCAAATGTTCAAAGTATATTGATTTAATATTTTCTAAATTAATCCGACACATTGGCGGCAAAACTAAAAAGGCTTCTAGCCTATCACTTTTCGCATGAACAGCGAAAAATTGTCATATTTCCTCTATTTATGCTTTTTAAATTAATTTCAATACACGAGTTATATATTTTTAGTAGTTAAATTCTGTCTGTATGTTCGCGTCATTCGGTGCATTTATTTTCTTATGCTCTACCCATTTCCGTGTCCGTAAGTGGTGACAATAAATTTAAACATTTCTAAACATCTAAGTCTGGATGTTTTTTGCCCGCAGTTTAAAGAATAGCTCATCAGTTGGTGAGGGTTCTGTAATGTGATTACTGGGTAACTGTATTAGTGGCAGCACCACCGCCGGCACCGGCGCGCGGCGCGCTGCACACTGCGCGGAGGGTCCGCGTACTTGTGGCCACTGATTTGTAAGTGCAACTGTTTAAATAACGCGCTTAATTCCATCTAATTTGGTTAGTCTGAATTAAACTACGATGTGATGAAGTCAGTAAGTTATTAAGGATTAAAATAAAGTTTCAGCCTGCAAAAATTGCTAATTATAATTTATACATAACTTTTATAAAGCCATATTTGTCTTTTAAATTCAATGCGTTAAATCAATTATAAGAAATTTAAATTCTTTATTCAGGTGTTTCAAATTCATCCACATTTGTAGTCTTCCTGAAGTAAAACCTAATTATCCGCGACAATTACACCGCCAATGAAACGTAAAACCTTCCACCAGTCCCGCATGTTAGATAAGTACTTACGTTGGGTAGTTACTTAGGTATGTACAATCAGATGCCCGGATACACTGCTACATACGGGGCACCACCATTTAACTGCAACTGCTGCGTGCCGCAGACGAATCCTGCCGAAAGTGACTAGGTATTATTATAATATTTCAATGTTATTTTCATTGTCACCCAGCGTTAACGTGTAGTAACTAAATCTTCTTCTTCTTCTTTCTGCCCTTATCCCTAAATAAGCAAATAAAAAAAACTTATTACACAGTTGATGGATCTGCTGCAGTATGGTATTTATTTTATTTATTTATTTTGTTTTTAAAACGGTACATGGTAATCTTATGAACTAAATATATGTTGGGTATGTTATCTTATCCTATAGCCTAATGCTATAGTAGGATAACGTTATGTGCGATCTTATCAGTTACGGCCTATAGTCGAGATTATTTAAAGACAACTTAAAAAACAATGAAAAAAATATAGCTTTTCAGTCATGTTCGTAGCAAGACCCTAGAACTAGAGAACAGTGACTTGTTTTAGTAATTGAAATATAAATCATTGTTTTAATCCCATAAATAGATGAACCTATATAATAAAAGATAAATTTTATTTATTTCAGCGTTGTATTGGAACCGACATGTGCAACGTTGTGCCGACCTACGGCTACGAACCGAGCTACGCACCAAGTTCCACGTTTTTCCTGGGTTTAAGTTATGTGCGAATCTAGGATTAGTGATACATTCTATGTATACAACCATTGAAGCACAACAACACTTTAAACTGCTATAAATTCCGATAGTATTAAACTTGTATTTTTTATTACTTAGGGTTTTCTGCCGAGTGGACAACTACGAGCCGTTGCGGATGACTGACGACCGTATAAGGCGCATAGCGTGATAATAAAGGGTGCTTCATATTAATTATAAGTTCTTCACGGCGCAACGCATTGTTGGGGTGGGCAGAACTCTAATTGATTCGATTACACTCCCGCGATGCGCCGCGGTTTTGTCGCTAAATATTCATAATTGTATTACTAACGGTTTGATTTTGTGGTGCGAGAGAATTGTACAAATATAAATCAAGACTGATTATTATTAGTAAAGTCTATACTTGCTTGTTTCTATTTTTAGTTCCTCAAATATTTTTGATGACATGTCATAAATGAGTGAAGAAATAAAGTTATAACTTTTATTACTGTAATATTAATGTTTGCTATGAGAGAGACTTTATTTAATTTTATAAGTGATATAACCTCACTAAGCAATAATTTTTATTGATTGGACATTGAGACCACACTTACATTAATATATTTATTTCTTGCTCAATAAACCTCATATAACCACATTGACTATGAGCACAGCATTCCACATCGCTACACATACTTACTATAAACTCACCATAAGCACAGTGCTAAATCATTCCCCGGCAGTAGTAACGCGGGGTCGCAGGGTCGGTGCTCGGTTGACTGTTGACCGGCGATGCATCGTGATCAATCAGCCGACAACGGGAGACAAATCACTCGTTTTGTTCGCCGCACAATGTTTGCGGGCTGGGGGGACGACAGCTAATGCTCTCATTGTCTATTGTTAATCTAAATCAAAAGTTATTACAATTTTGAAATCACAAAATTATCACCATACATTGACAATTTCGTTTTGCTTCCTTTAGTGTTCATGAATTGTATGACTCTTTATTGTTATTTATAATATCGTCTCATCCAATAATTAACCAATATCGAAACTTCTATGAATGGTCTTCAAAAAATTTGTTTCATTAATTTACACCCATCTTAATAAAACGTTAATGGTATTATTATAAAACCCAAGAAAGTAACACCTTTTAAATAATGTAAATATGTGAATGCTATATATAATGATGACACTGATCTGCTTGTATGTACGTCAAGGTCGAGCTTAAAGTCTGGTACATGTGATAGGTATTGCGGAAACACCGGTGTTGATGAAACAAGTAATAATACAAGTCCGGCACAGTTTAATGAAAGAACAAACATCGATATAATTAGCGCTGTGTCATGTGTTTGTGCAAGTGCTGCTCGTGTTGGCCGCCAGCGCCACGCTGCTTCTGGTGCTGCTTATAATAATTTGTATTTTTTTTATAATATCCGAATTAATATCCTTTTTTTTTCAATACTTGATTGGCTCGTAATACAATGTAAAACTACCTATATTAATAATTTATTTCTGTATGGTACCGTAGTAGAGCAAGCCGAGATAACACGACCAGTGATTATTGTAATAAACAACGATGTTTTATTCATCGATTTTAAAACATTCAGAATAAAACGTAATAACATTATAGTAATAACCAAAACCCGCTACCGCAGCTTACTCAGATAACTGCCGCATCTCATAAGCATCGGCAATGATAATTATAATACAACAGGAGTCCATATATTAACAACAAATAAAAATCAACATGAAACTTAATATCGATAACAACTGAAATTAATCGAACAACAGTGAACTAGGTGCGCGCAGCGGCTCCGCTCGTCGATCAGCGCGATACCATCGCCTGTCAATAAAATCCTCGCGTTTAATATGACTTTTATTAAACTACAACAATTTCGGTTTGTAAAACTACCCACACAGCCGCGGACCTCGGGCTAGATGCGTGCAAACAAAACACACCGGAATAAAATAACCGCTACCGCATAACTCGCCAAATTCAAACTCTCAGCCGTGCCAATTGGGTTGACTTCAGTTTGGCAAGCTTCTGATATGTGGACCGTATTAGACGTGTTTTTATATTTTGGAGTATGGTAACATCTGCCTTTATTTACGTTTTGGCTGGAAACAGCGGCACAATAGGTGCGGCGAATCGGACGGCTCCACAATGGAGGCTCCCGCGGCCGCGAGGGGGCGCCACTGTGCCACGACACGCTTTTTATGGACAAATAGTAAATGACCTTCGGTTCGTCAGAGTTGCAGAGTTGCCATTTTCTGTATTGCTAAAAGAGCGATGTAACAAACAGTTTTACGAGCCAAGCATATGTAGTTAGAGCCCTGTTAGGAAGGAAAGTAAGTCTCTACGGTGGGAAAAATACTTCTGATAATCTCATGTGGAATAAATGAATTTAAATTTGAATTTACCAAAGACATTACTCATATAAATAAACAAGCTATTTTAAATACCTACTTTTTTTATTTAAATTTACTTGCTTCTGAAGCTCTCACTAAAACAACGAATTCTATTCTACTTAAGTCAATAGTTGGCATAATTATAGAATTAACTGCTCCTAAGAATATATGAATGAATGAAGAATACCTACCTTTAATCATCGTTTTAACATAGTTTCAACCACGCATTTCGAATAGTGGAAATCTTCTAAGTTGCGTCGCAACCCCAAACAAGACATAAAGTAACAATTAAAATGCACGTGAGCCACAGTCGAGGAGTCGCGGCGAGCCTGACATATGGCGGCAGTGCGGCGACCCGCGCCCTCACCCCGTGACAAATTAGTGTTTAAGAGATTGCAATCAATACGAGAAGTACAAACTGTGTGATCCATTAGCAACAAATGGCGTTATTTAGCACCGCGCATAGCGGCCGGCGGCCGGCAGGGCGGCGCGGCGCGGGTGACGCGCGGTGCGCTGACTTATGGCCGGCCGCGCTAATCGAAGATCATTATCAGCTGCGATTCAATCAAAAACATGATTAAAAACGATTTAGTGCATCATATCTCATCCGATACGTTCACTTTCGCCTCGCCATTTTATTAGGCAGCTTCTTAATATTGGTGCGTCAATTGTACTCTCAACTCAGAGTTGGCAAATAACATATACATTTACAAATTTCGAGGCAAATCATTAAACCTTTGCAACTAGCTCAGAAAAAGTAAATCTCTGTTGATAAAAACCACAATTCACAAAAACTGTGTTTCAGTCCTTATAAAAATATAATGTTTTGCTAGTCAAAATGATCATAAATCATTTGATACAAACCCCTTTTAAAACGCTTGTCAAACAGATAATGAATAGCGTCTTTTAATATAAGGAAGATTGTTATAAAGAGATTGGTCGATTTGTAGTAGATTATTGAAAAGCACAAATGGAACCAAATGAATACACCTCAAGAGAGGTCTCGAGTTTTTAAATCTTTTGACTCTGTAAAGAACACAATCCTCGCTTTGTGTACCCAAACACGATAAGGGCCAACAATCGCGACAATCCCTTCGTCGCCACGCCCCCGCATATCGACAAACGAATTACCATAATATGATATCGGCGCAGATGCGTCGCCGCTGCCGCACCGCGCCGCGGCCGCTGCAAGACTTTTACTTTTGTGGAGGAGTTCAACTTTCACCTCTCAATATTGTGATTTCCATGTGTTTCGGGTTTGTCTGGTGGCACACGTGTCTACTAGAGACGCGATGCGATCGCGGCGGCGGATCGATCTTCCTGCGCGATTGTGTTGCGCGACAATGCGACACAAAGCGCGTGGGCGCAGCGCATTGTGGCGTCGCTAAATGCGCTCACGCACGCTCTCGAGGACTCCTTTGTCCATTGTCTGCCCGCCTGAGGGTGGCACTGTGACACATTTATTTTAGGCCAGTTTTTTACAGCACCCATTGTATTGGAAATTAGACATCGGCGCAGAGTTCACGAAACACGATATTATCTCAGCCCTCTGTATATCGCATCCTCCGACGATTTCTCCCGAACCCATTGTATCTCGAGTTACAACGGATATTTCTAAACGTTCATAACCTGCGTATTCTAAATCGAAAACAGTCATACGTTATTGAAATAAAAAAAAACAGGTTAGCTTTCCATTTCTATTAAAGTGAATCTAAAATTCGTTAGACGAAGCGGTTAGGGACAGGACTAGTCGATCGGATAATTGATCAAACATGGACCGTTAGTGTCGCGGAGCGGGTACTCGTCTATCAGCTGATTATACGGATTCCTTTCATCTCGTCGTGATGAATGACAAGCGAGCGTCGTTATGAAAGGGCGGTCAGCGCTAGAGATCACATAAAGAAGTGTCAGGGCTGGTTTAATAGAGTTTGTGACCGTTTTATCGATGGCCGGGAGACGCAGCATCCGGTTTTGTGCATTAATCTGGACAATGTGGTTCTATGAGATGGTCCGTTTGGTCACAAACTAGTTTGGGTAACGTTTCCCTGGCCGCGGCGGATCGCGCCCTCCGCGCGGTGCATAGTAATCGAATTCTTTTCATTACAAACATCTCAGCTATTCAAATGTCAAGACTTACATGTAACGGAATCTAATTCAACTATTAACTTTGTATTTTTTCCCACGAAGTAATCTCTAGGTTCATAGTTGTCATCTCATCGTACATCTACAGATCCAGTGACCAACAATCTTGTACAAAACGTTCAACATTAATCTGGATTCATGCTGATTGGATGTCGCCCGTGGAGCGTCAACATTAATTGTGAGTTTCGTTATTTAATTGCTAATACCTTTCCGATGATGAGCCATAAATTATACTTTCTATAAGTTGATTTCAATATTTCACCTTATTGGCGGTAAGTACGAGATCGATTTCTACGCGGAATTAGATATTTTTTAAGTTAAAACATTTCGATGTAAACTAAGCGGCCATAAACCAAATAATTAACATAAAGCCACTAACGGATCTCACAAGAACCGGTCGCGAGCATATTAATGTTTGTGATATATTAGAAAATCGGCAACGACACGCACCGCGACCACGATATACTCGAGTTTTGTTTCGTTGTGACTCTTTTTTTATTTTTTTATTAATTAGATTTTATTTTGTGGACAATTCTCTTATAAGCTAGATTCGTAGACAAATTAACCTTATTATAATATTCTTTCAAAAGGAGCACTATGATCGCCAACAAATTGTCTTAATAGTTTGGCGTTTTTTATTATTCTATGTCCATGTCTTAAAAAAATAAATAATATAAAAATTTATAAGATTGTATTATTGCGCCAGCCAGGAGCCGCTGTTTGAGTTTCGTTACCCCTGATTTGTTTTCCTTTGGAACATACTAATTTAATTTTATAGGTTTCTAGTTTTGCGTTACAGCTGACTACCATCTCCTTAAGGTATTGCAAGATAGAATAGAATAGAATATTCCTTATTGCATACTATTAGAGTTACTGCATTAAATATACATAGCAACGAAAGAGCACAATGGTGCGATGGCGGTCTGATATCCCATATATAGGTATATATAAGATATCCCATCTAATAAATTAATAAACGAGTTGTTAAAAATTATGCAAATCGTGGGCAGGTACACGCTTGTGTTCTATTATTTATTGACTTCTGCTTGGTGACATCAATTAGGAAACGAGTAAATATTTTCATAACTTTATTATAACAGGATCATAAACTTTGGTACATGTTCAAAACAAGCGCAGTATATCGCATTACCATTGTGTAGTACAATACTAGTTGTGTTGCGCATTATCTGCGCGGGAGCATCCATTCCCAGGATTCCGTTAGCGGTTCACATGCGAGGCATCCCTTTCGCGCGAGTCAAGTGATGAGCCCCACAATGGACCAGCTGCCGACCCCTGGCGACCAGGTGACACCATCGCGCTTCCTGACAAAACAAAATATACCTTAAGATAACCACACTGTGGATCTATTTCGAAGAGCCAACAAACAAAAATGAAGACACTAGAGATAGTTCTTGAAAGATGTAATTTAAACTTTACCATAATGCAATAAAGTTGGTTTTTATTGAGAGACAAATCAATGTTGAGATGATTGCAATAGATAACAAAGCGCTCAGTGATCTGTAACTAGTTCGACAAATAAAAATAATTACATAACAGTACGTGGACTTGTATTCTTAGTGCTCGAAGCTAATTCATTAACGTAAGAATGTGTTATACATATATATTATATCGGGTACACATGTATGTACATTACTCCACGCTAAAAGTAGTGACGATGTTGACCTCAAAAGTAACAATGGCAGGTCAAAGAAATCCTTTCGTTCGGGACAATTGCGAAAATGTTAATTTATGCAAAGGGGAAGTGGTGGCAAAAAACACAAATAAAGCTTATGCACCTGAGCGTCGTCGCATGCGCCGGCCCGCAATAGAAGCGCAGGTATCTCGTCACTCTTACAAATTAATTATACACACATTACTCGGGCGGCACGCGCGCACTAGGGACGCTTTAGCACATTCTTCCACATCGTCTGCCGTGATTTACATCAAGCGTTGCCCACTACAGCTGCTAGCACCAAACAAGGAAACCCAATTACAAAACGTGACTGGATTTTTCTCGAGGGTGACAAATTGTGACCGCAAAAACTTTTCTCCCGATAATTAGTGTTCATCGACACGTAAACACGGGCTTCCCCATTTGCAAGTGAATAGGGAGCTCGATCGAGGATTTTACTCAAAAAATAATACACCTGAACAAAAGCTAATTATACTTTGATAAAAGCTGGGCCACAATGGGTGGCGACGAACAATCGCTGCCTGGCGAGCTGCGGGCGGCCGCGCCAGCCTCGACGTGTTAATTAGCGGATTTTCTCACCTTTTGACAATGATTATTTTTTGTAGTAGGTACACAGTAACGTAACGTGAGTGATGATTTTTTTTGCAGTTATGCTTTACTTTGTCTACGTACTTGTTTTTATAACGATATTTTTAATGGCGGTTGTTGAGAACACACCATACAATGGGTATTTAGTCTGAATGGCCAAACCGAATGGCACGCGGGCCATTCGACCGTAAACAAAAATCGCCTACGTTCCAAAGGACCGGTGCTGATAAAATGATTTCATAATTAATTTAAAGGTACAGTCGCACACATTGTAATAGTCGCTAAGTTTATGAATTTTAACTATTTAAATATTTGAAATCACCTAATCACATTTCGTTGAAGATGGTTTTATATTATGGCAGTAAGTCTAAGCAGTCAAGATTTTACCACATTCAATGATTATTTTGTTAGCACATGGCTAAAGGATAAGGTGCTTTCAAGTATTTGTTCCTACCTACTGCATTACTGCAGTTTGGATTTTCTGTAAAATACAAACTGCAGTAGGTACATGAATTATTGACTGGGCAGATAAGCGTGGGGCATTGATTGGAAAAATTAAAATTTTAATAATGTGTGTCCTTTTACATACAATATCGTCGACCTATAGACACAGAGCTTTATGTTGATTTATTTGTTTAAAAAAAACAGATTTTCACTAAATCTTATTGTTTAATTGTATCCTACTAATATTATAAATGTGAAAGTGTGGATGTTTGGATTTTTAGATGTTTGGATGTTTGTTGCTCAATCACGCAAAAACGGCTGAATGGATTAAGATGAAACCTTTTATCCCGATTCCTTAAGTAGTTCCCGAGGAAAAATTGAAAATTGTTTCCGAGCTAAGCCGTGGGCTTTGAAATTTGTTATTTTTCTCTATTACATCGCAAACTAAAACACGGGTGAAAAATTTTATTAAATTTTCATTACATTAACATTTTTCATTTCTTTTTGGACCCAATTCTGAAGTCCACGCTATTTTTTTATATTTTGTTGATTTGTTTCTTTAAAATAAGACTGATTTTTACTAAATCTTATTGTTTAATTGTAATTTTTTATATTTTATTGATATGTTTCTTTAAATTAGACTGATTTTTATTTAAAATTAATTTATTATTAAATTTAACTTTTGTAAACATTTTAAATTATTGTTGATTGTTTTCTAAGGAAGATAATACAAATCTAAGAAAAAAACTTTTATTTCAACTTTTTAACTTTTGCTCCCGAATGTACTTAGTAGTTTAAGACACTGAATTTGTTTACCAGTTTTTATCACCGGTCCTTTGGAACGTAGGCGATTTTTGTTTACGGTCGAATGGCCCGCGGGCCATTCCGTTTGGGCCGTTCAGACTAAATACCCCATACAATATAATATAAAAAATCCATCATTACGTGTTGCTGTTTTTCAAAGCTTTTTAGTCGTTGCAGAGCTGATAATTAAATGTATTTACTAACTAGATGACCTTAAAAAGGAATAAAAGTAAATATGAAGTTTGCTTACATTTCCTTTCAATTATTAAAGTTTCTAATCATTAAATCGGATATTTACAATGAGATATGTCTTTTTCAGTCATGTTTCGTACTTCTTATATCGAGTCGTGAACACAATGCTGGTCGCTCGGACGATGACGAGCAAGTGTCGCAAGCGACAGGGTCACGTGACCTGCACCTCTGCCGACCCCTTTGTTCTACACTAACTAGCTACCTACTGGGAACACTGAAACTACACTAACTACATGCTGCAGCTCACACTATGCCGCAGGCGAAAATAATAACTGATTCAAGATGCTTCACGAGTATCATCATGTAATGTTGACAGTTTATTGTGACCGGTATGATCACATTGATTGCCACTGTGCCTGCATTAGCTCTATCACAGTAGTTCGCAACAGATTCTCATGGTATGATTTTAGTTAAAGGAGGTACACTTGTAACGTGTTTTAGAAATTTGTAATTTTTTGTTAAGAAGTTAAATTTGTAATTAAATGAATCTACACCCAGTATTTTCCGTTTTTATGACATACAGTCAGAAAGCAAGTGATAGATTGCGCATACATACATATTCACAACTTATTATTGCAGTAGCGGTCACTCCGACATTGAATCGACTCGAGGTAGCTGAGGTAAACCAATACCTTTTGACAATAGACTTTGTCACCGCATTGTAGACACTACAAGCAAGCAGCGCTAGGAGTGTAGTGCAAGTACTTGACGTCTCAAGGCAACGCGCAGCTTGAACCCACTAAACCTGGCAGTGACTGATCGAAACGATAATATCAGCCGAGGGTAATGCACTCGCCAGACATTCGCATACATGGCGCTTTGGAAAATATCCAGACAGGTCAAAAGGCGACTTTAAATTTGTAGGTACCTCGAACACAATAGTATGGAGGATATTGTGATGAAAACTGCTGTCGACACGACGAGCAAAAGAAAATAATACATAATAATATATCTAGTTAAACATATTTGGATATTATTTTCTTTGCATATCGGGAATTATATGTATAAGATATTTTTTTTTGTTGTAATGTTATTTCTTTACAAAGTGTTTTAAATGTAAACTTAAACACAATAGTGTTTGTGTGCAGGTAAGTAGTGTCGCCAGGCACGGGTGACACCGTCACCTCTGGCCCGACCCGCACTGTGCTACTATGGGGGATCAATGTGCAAAAATATTATACGTTTGTACAATTTTGCAGATTTGTTACTTGAATGTGAGTTTAAAGCAGTTCTGGTCACCTCAAGCAGCGTCATTGTTAGTACAAATTTTTAATGAAAATTTTCTCCAACTTTATTATTAAAATTGGTGGCGAGCGTTGCACTATTCAATCCGCAAAAAATATCGGCAGCGGAAAATGTTATTATAATAATAACAAAACATTCAATTGTTCACACCCTGCAACAATCCAATAATATCTTAATATCGTAGGACAGCTCACACACGGCCATCTGATCCCAAACTAGGCAGAACCTATACTATGGCAACCAGAAAACTGATAAACATAATTATATTATATTTCTATATACAAACATATTATTGATAAATAACACCCAGACACAGGACAAATGATCGTGCTTATCACACAACATTTGTTCTGAGTGGGAATCGAACCCACGACCTCCGGTTTAGCAGTCAGGGCCACCACTAAACCAACAGGCCAGTTTAAAAAATAAATCTGCCAAATTATGGTTTAACCTTTAATAGTTTTACCAGTTACCTTACTGAACTCTGGCGCCATTATAATAAATCTGAATCTTAAAACTACCTTTAAATCTGCGAACAATACGTTTATTATAATGTTCGCTTGTATTATTTTTATCGCCAAGCAGTATTCGGTTTAGATTATATTTAAATTATAAAGTAGGCGCTCAATGAATAGTTTGTGGAGACGACCTCATTCGATTGGTATTATTGTGTCTCCGAAATAGTGACACGTCGACAATAGCGGCGGTGGAGGTACCTACATCCAACACAACCAAACAAAAATTAAAACCGGATTTCCAAAATCCCGTTCTGTCGCATCGGCAAGAAGCTCTGTTTTCGATTTCTATTCGGATTGTTTGTTTTTGGATCCATTGTTGGGTCTGTCAGAGCTGCGACACGCGTACCCATTTTTGCAAAGTCTATTCCATTGTGTTAGCGAGAGGAATGACGTTTGACGGACACGCGAGAGTGATGCGCCGGCACTGGCGGGACCCGCGACTTGCTTCTGTGAGGTCAGATATTTTAACAGTCCTCACCGAGCGTCGTTAGTGATGTGACAAAAAGGAAGATATCATCTGCGCTCGTCCGAAGCTTACCTCTACAGCACCGCGGGCTACGCAACGGGATTCCTGTTATCATATTGGGTCCCGTCATCGTGCTCTAAATTACTTTTTGTGTGTTGTAAAAGGAATGAAACGTTTCGTCGGTCAACCGTCGCTCGGAGCAACACTCGACCAATTTTTGTTTTAAGGGTCTCGCGTACCCCTTTTCTTACCTGCACCTCAGGATGTCTTTCGTATTCATTTTTAGCTGCTGTTATTGTTCCTTTATATAAATTGCGTCATTCCATACATGCCTAATAACAACTTTATGGAATTTAGTATTGGGTTCTAAAAAAGGCCAAACTAGCGTCTTTTATACATTCTTTGTATTGTTGTACCTATTGATTTAGACGAAATAAAGTGAAAATTATGTTTCTTTTTAATATCATACATTAGCACCTTCTATTCTTCTATTCTATTCACCTACATCCATACACCATGGCGGTAATTTTTCATGCCTATGGTGACAAATTTTCCATAAATGGCCATAGTCAGGCGTTGCAGTTGGTGTTTGTTTTACGTCTACAGCACGTATCTTGTGCTTGGTAGTGGTAATAGAGCATCAACCTATGGTGGGTCATTCCGTTATGTCGGGGACGGTTATCAAACGGAGATTCAGTCTCATTCGCAAAAAGCGCTCGCTCCTGCGCGTCCGGTGCGCCAATTATGCTCCGCGCACGCGCCTCCAAAAAAAACTACCCGCCGACCATCCCAACCATTTTTTAAAAGCCCCAACTTAAATAATAATGCAGTAACACGCGAGAGTATTCGCGAAATGCGATCCACGAATTTCGTTTCCAAATTCCACCGGGTCCGGGGTTGGATGTCGTTTTTTCCGCGACTATTGTCTGTTTATCTTTAGATTTGTGTTCTGCTGTTGTTGGAGCTTTGTCGGTGCGGTTTGGAGACTTCTCGCATTTCCGTTCGATCGTCCGATTTCCTCTTATTGCCGTTGAAGATCCAAATATAATAAAACTGTATAGTTAATTGGTTCCTTTTCTATATCGTCCCCGGCGCTGTCAAAGTTCCCCGAGTGTGCTCCACTCACCGTAAAGGAATGCAAAATCAACTGTCTGCAGCGCAGCCGTCGTCCGTCGTCCCGAACGGGCTTTTAATAATGCTCACGTATAGCTATAATGAAGTGCCCAAAGTTTTTTGTGCCGGCGCACGATTAGTCCCTCCCGGCGATCTGAGGTCGCGTACTCCGGCCCTATCATTACTAAAAACGATTCTAATAATATAATAGTCCTGTCACATGCCTTTAAGGGATCGACTTTTAAAAGGACAATTTTTATAATAGGCGAAGAAATTTAGTGTTTATGAATACATAGTTACACCACTCGTTTGATAAATTGTATACAGAATTCAAGGGATTTTTGGGGTCACCATATCAACACGACATTACCTCCATAGAAAATCGCATTGCAAGTGCTGAAGTACATAATATGTCAAGATTCTTAGAAGCATAGTTGAGACCGGTTGATACGTACCACCTGGATTTCAACAAATCGTCAACAATTTTATTATCCACAATCCTGAGATGGATACGACAGATTGCCTGCACTTAAACGTTTATTTATTGCGGTGGAGTTAAATTATGAGTTTACAGATTCAGTAGCGAATACAAGGCTGTAAATCATGGTCGGTATCTAGCATTAGCTATTGGTATTCAGTGTATAGATACCTGTGTGTGGAGGAGTGTTGTGGAGGGTGTCGAGGCTCGGCGGGGCCGGCAAATGGCACATTTATATTGTTCATTACGGAGCCCCGAAGGTGAGAGATGTTGGCGCTGTCGCCGCGCCGGGGGGCCGCTGCAGGGCTGCCTTGCTCCGGGACTCTACACTCGGGCCCAGCTGAGCGCGAGGTCTGTTATCGATACAAAAAAGAGCAAGCTATTTATTATGCAAAATATTTCGTGGTTCAGAACTTCCGGTTAAGTTAAATGTGCAATTAATAGGAAGACTCTATAACGCATTTAAAAAGGCATACAGCCATACATCCAATGTAATAGTTCTACCTATTAATCTTGTGTTATGGCTTCCATGCAGGTCATCCAATGTCAGTGAAATCATGTGTGAAAGATCTTTTCCTACAAACCACAAGCAGTGTTGCCGAGGGCCAGCCCTGGTGGCGCGCTGCCACCGGGGGTCCAGTGCGCGCACGTCCGATCTCGTTGATTTGTGCGCGGACTCCCGCCGACAGTATTTGTACAGGGCACGCGTGGGACGCAGGCCGCGCCGCGCCGCGCCGAACTGCGACACGCGACATCGCGCGTCATGTTCGTCTTGAACATCATCGGTAATATGTGTCACGTGTTTTTCCCGGGACCGGAAATGTATTAATACAAGAAATAAGGCCCATAGTTATTAAACCATAATCTCACAAACTAGTGTAACGTTTGCGTGGATAAATCGGAAGGTATGTATGCGATATCAATCAGAAACCTCTAACGAGTGTTTTGAATATTCTAACTTAGACAAACATGTTTATGCGAAAGTTGAAGTTACTTTCAATGCCGTAATGTGTTTAATTAATGATTTAACAGCCACGACAGACAATGTTCGGAAGGAATCTTAATGCGGGCGGCGACGAGCGCGCTACGTGAGTGAAAACATGAGCTCTGATCTCACCCGGCTGAGTTTCATTTCGTATATCTTTGTCGACGTATTTTCCAATCTAAACGAGCCGAAATTAGAAGGCTAAGGCAACTTTGAAACCGGTCAACATAAAATTGGAAACCAACTGTAGTCTCCGAGTTGCGCAAGAGTCGATCGACCAGTTTGGCGCAGGCTCGCCGGCGCGTGGGATCTATGGGTCTGCGCGACGCAGGCACCGCACGAAACGTCGCGCGCGCACTCCACACACCTGCAGTTACGACATTTCTCGCCAACTATCAAATTATTTAGTCTGTCACTTTATTGCTGCGGATTAAGAATCTCGTTGACATAAATTATTATATGCATAGCACTTAAAATATGACCAGTAACTAAAACGTTACACGCAGCACTAATACGCACGTTAGTGAGTGGCGCGATGGCGTCGCGCGAGTAGCGGGCGTGCCGCCACCTAGCACCTACCGCTCATGCTGCTTACCACAAAAATTGCCACTGGTTTGTAAAATTTAAAAATCTCGTCGTAAAGTTCTTTACGACTAGAAACCGTAGGTAGTGTCGACGACATTTTGTATCGGATTACTTTCCAGGTCAAGTAAAACATGTATCAGATTGTGCAAACATATCTAACGTCCTTGATCACGAGGACGCACAGGTTACGCCAGCTGCCGCTTCTTTAAATTTTGTCTATTCTAAGACTAGACAACAATCTCATAGGTGCGGCGGCGATAAGTTATAAAGTGTTACTTACGTTATAAGAAAAAAGAAACAGAAACAAAGACAGTTTGAACGAGTGCCATCGCGCGTTAATTTGCTTGTAGTTAGGTATGTAGTCTTCGGTGTTTATCTGGTAATAACTTCACCAGCCTCGTGAGAGTGCAGCTGCGGGCAGCAGCGGGTCGCGGGTGTCGCTGGTGCCGGCGGTGGCAGTGCGTTATGTTTATCAATCACGGATCGCGCGCCGCTAAGACTTCACATTTCTAAAGCCAATTAAGGACTCCGATATGAAAACGAGTTCCAGTAAAATGTAATTTCGTAACAAACAGTCGCCGAGCCGTGAATCCGCGCCGCATTATCGTATCTTATACGTTTTATACGATACCTTATGGTATTTAGAACTTAATTCCAAATCAAATTCGTGTCGACGCCATTATCTGTCAACTATATCAGGATTATTGACTATTTGGAATTTTTCACAACGATCTTTCGCTTAATGAATAGGCAGCTACCATTTTGGATGAGCTAATAAAGCAAACCGTAAATTATATTTATCGTTATTAGTTTATTTATCAGCAATAGATATTGTTTTATGCAAATGACCAAATAGACCGAGGCCCACATGTCACGGTAGCAATTACCGTTCGAGGTGATCTCGGTTTTTACCACAGATATATAAAGCAGAAGAGTGTGAGAGATCTGTACCTGGTCTCGGGCAGCTAATAAGTGTTTCCGAATAAACCGTCGTGACCACAATTACGGTTTTATATTCCGACCATGAAAGGGTGTCCGTCGCTCCGCTATATTGATGGCTTATATTTATCATAGACAATTTAGGAACACCTGCTGTTAGTACGGATGAGCGGTATATGTCAAATTAATACGGCTCCTCGCCGAGGGTTTATAGTTTGTTGGCTTTTGACGCGGCTAATGTTTTATTTGTTCTGCCCGGGACCGATTGATGGCTCTCAAATAGATTCCTGAGCGAGCCTTTTTGTTTTCTTACCTATGTATTTTATGTTTTTATGGTCAGAGAAGGTAATCGATTTCCTTTGTTTGCTAATTGTAGCTTTGAAAACAACTCTTTTGTAACTTTTACTTCGTCATTTTTTATGATTATATTTACCCTTTCTTTCTTGTTAAAATTATTCGATACTAAAATTACAATGGGTTAATGACATTTAAGTTAAAATAACTTCCGCTTGGTAGACATGTGATATTTTTCTCATTTTAGTATTATCCGCCGAAAAACGTCATCAGTTTCAAATCATTACGTTGAGTCAGTGACATAAAACCCCTTAAAATGGTACGGCACAGTATCAGCAGTCAGTGTGGGCTGATCATTAGTGATCATGTCCACTATCATAGAGCTGATTGTCGACGACTGTAGTGAGGACAGTTTCCTCGTGTCACTGTGGCGTCGTCATTGGCGGGTAAAAATAGCGAGGTAGCGGTCGGCCTTGCCCCGCGGCCGCATGCGCCACCTATCGCCGCCCGCGCCCCCGCGCCCCGCGCCCCTGCCGGCCTTCGCCGCCGCCGCCGCCGCTGCTCATGCGCAACATCTTCACACTGTTACGAGAAGAACCACAATTTCTGGTAATTAGTTGATTTTTCTTTGTGGTACCTACACCAGCGATCGAATAAACGTCTGTCTCTGATTTGTAGATTAGAAACCAAGAGCAAGCGCCTTGTAGTTTCATTAAAGGTTTTCTAAATAGTTATTTCTTTAATTATTACCACCCGTGAAATGGTATATCCAACAGTGGACTTCGATGCCCATGTGATTGATTGTTTCCACAACTCGTTACTTTAATCAACATCTCACCTTAATGGCTGAGCAGCACTTGTTCCGCCATTATCTTGGCCATCTATTCAATAATTAATTGGCGCTCGGTCACAAACATTTTGATTTATGTAGTACCTTTGTTTGGGCGTGTGACCGGCAGATGCACGCGCAGGTGACCGCGCACCTTATCGCCGCACAAAAACGCCGTATCGGTTTCAACGCCTCGCGACGCGACGTTCGCGTAATTACTTGCGACCCCCGACTAATGAAATTACTTGCGGGTTAGGCGGTTCATATTCATATTCATTTATTAATAAAATATAAGCTAACAGTACATAACCAAATCGCTTATATCTATACTAAACATAAAAAAAAAACACAAACACAAAACAAAAACATTAAAATCTAATATAATATGCATCAAAACAATAATTATAAACTATACCAATAAATAATTACTAATAAGAAATTGCTAGAGAAACATAATTACTTATACAACTTTACTCGCGCAGGAACTATTTAAAAAAGCTAACATGGTCCTGTACACAACGCTAGGTTTATCAATAAATATGTCTACTTCTGGATAGGTCTTTACAAAACAATTTATCATATTAATGGCTCTAGAAGTAGGGCTGTTGTCTGCATGCGGGGAGCGCCACTCAGGTGGACGGGAGAGAAGTCTGTGCTGTCGCCTGCCAACACCTCGCATATATTGGTCCGGCACATAGAAATGAATGCTCTCGCGTACTCCGGGATTATCCACTACGTTTGCAAGTAGTAGATAATAATGCATTATTTGCATAAAACTCCGCCTGTACTGTAGGGTATCTAGACCAACCATACCCGACACAAAGATTGATGGATATAAAAATGGGTAGTAGCCATACTGGCGTTTGTAAAGACACCTAGCGAACCTGCGTTGGACTTTTTCAACCATCATGGTATACAAGGTTTCCCGGGGATTCCATATTATGGCATTGTATTCTAGTTTACTTCGTACATAGGCATTGTAAAGGAGTTTCATAACAAAAATATTTTTAAACTGATACGAAGTTCTAATTATGAAACCTAGATTTTTATTTGCTTCTTTACATGTTTTAATGATGTGTTCATGAAAGTTAAAGTTAGAATCTATAGTTAGACCTAAATCGCGAATTGAATGGACACGTTCTAGTGGAGTACCTGCTAACTGATAAATCGTGGTGATAGGTGCGCGAGACCGAGAAAGAGTTATAGTTTTACACTTTAAACTATTAAATGTTAATTTATTTTTTACACTCCATTCATTTACAGCATCAATATCATTTTGCAATGCTATGCAATCTTCAGCCTTCCTCACTGAGAGGAAAAGTTTTAGATCATCAGCAAACATTAAAGATTTGGCTTTAGAGGTAATGCTGGGTAGGTCGTTTATCATTATTAAAAATTGAGTCGGACCCAAAGTGCTACCTTGACTCACACCGGAGCGAGTATAATATTCTTGTGATACATAGCCACACAGTTTCACAAATTGCTTACGGTCTCTGAGATAGTCAGCCATAAATGTAAGAAGCTGTGTTGAGAACCCCAGAGCAGCGAATTTATTTAAAAGTACATCGTTATCGACTAGATCAAAAGCCTTTTTAAAATCAAAATATGCTGCGTCTACCTGACAACCCGCCTTAACCCGAGTGGTGACGTAATCCATAAACTGAATATGATTCGTTAGAGTAGAGCGACCCGGTCGGAACCCATGCTGACAGTTATCTAGCAGCCCGCCTATTTGTTGATAAATGGATTTATTAATAATGGATTCAAATATCTTAGCAAACACTGATAATATTGCAATAGGCCTGAAATTGGTTACGTCAGCGGATGAACCACTTTTGGGTACGGGAGTTACCCTTGATACTTTCCATACACTGGGGTACAGGCATTGTCGAAGCAAAAGATTGAAGACATAGACTAATGGACTTTCTAAAATTGAAATACAGTCTTTTATTAAAAATGCAGGTATGTTATCAGGGCCGTAAGCTGATGATGCTTTCAGACGACGTATTGCCCATCGCACTTCCGAGATTTTAATAATATTAATGCTAACGTTCGCTGCACAGCCCGTATGCATTGCATTGCGCTCCGCTGTCTCTACGTCCAATAATGGGATGGTAGGTTGGAAAACTGAACTAAAATACTGCGCAAACGCATCAATAGCTTGCTGTCCTACTACTGACTTACTATTGTACACGAATTCATTATTTTGTTGCCTATTTTTGCGTTTGTCTTTGACGTATTTCCAAAAATTTGAAGGCTCGCGTATAATATTATTTTCAACATTTGTTATATAATTTCTAAATGCTAATTTAATAAGATCTTTAACTTTTGTTCTATAGTACCTAAATAACTCCTTATTAAATTCTAGGCCTCGGATTTTAAACATTTTTAAATTAAAATATTTTAATTTGATGTAGTAAATTATTTCTTTAGTGTACCACTTAGGGTATATATATTTAGGATTGGTAGTTATTGCCTTATGGGGAACTCGCGTATTAATTACGTTGTTGAGCTTATTATACAGTAACTCCACAGCTACATTTACATCCTCTAGCTTCATTAGGTCCGACCAGTCCAAGTCGCTTATGTCACTATAGAGACCGCACAGATCAGCCTTACGGAAGTTCCACTCTGCGGTTAGGTTTTCACCCGGTGGAAATGGTATATTTATTGTAACATTTGTAGATACCGTAAGTACAATCTCCAAGGGAGGATGATAAGCATCCATAGGTACCAAAGGCTCTATTTCTGACGACACAGCACAACTTCCGGAGTCTAAACTAGTCAGTACCAGATCCAAGACGCATCCATATTTATTGCAAACATTATTACACTGCTGCAACTTGCAGTAATTCAAGAAATCATTAAACTGTGTTTGAACTGATTTACTACACGACTTCAAATTGAAATCACCGACAATCAAAACTTTAGAGTCAGGGTATTTTATAGTGACATTTTCTATACAACTCAATACATCAATATATTGCTTTTCATTGTAGCTTGGCGGCAAATATGCCACACAAATTAAACATTTTATATTTTTCGATGAAATCATAGCAAATAACAATTCTTTATCATCGGTTAGACCTTCCACGTTTGTAATCTGTTTAACACTAAAACTATTCTTTACCGCTAAGAGAACACCTCCCCATCCGACATTTCCTGCACGATCCTTTCTCAACACGATATACTCGGGAGGCAATAATTCAGAGTCATATATAGAATTATTGAGAAAAGTTTCAGTGAGGATGATACAATCGCATGATATTGCCGAAACATTATTGTAGAAAACAGCAGTTTTTGTGCGGAGACCGCGAACATTTTGGTAGTATAATAATAGTTTTTTTGTATGTTTTTTTTTAATTTTACACTTATTCATTATTTTGTGAGCTACTCTGCCCGAGAAAAAACTTAGTAGATTCAACATTGGGCATAGTCTTTCGGGAGGAGATTAATGGGCAGCCATAAAATTTATAATCAATATTTATATTATCTATTATATTTTTGTAGATATATTTAATTCCCTCTTTATTGATTTTTCCAGTATTAAAAGAAAACATATCAAATGAAGTTACGAGATTAGAATCATAAAAATAGGCATAGTTATTATTTTGTAACTCTAAATACAATAGGTTATTAAATAATTCTATTTTATAATTATAAATTAACGATCCACACACATATGTGGGAGTGCATATAATAATATTCGTGTGCGAAATATGATTTAATGCTTCCCTAATAGTATTTACCAACTGTATACAATCACATGTGGATTTAAAATCTTTGTCGCCTATCATTATAATGCAATAGTCCTGGAAATTGTATCCTAGTAATTTGTTATCAATATCCACAAGTAAATTTTTAATGCTACTATTTGCCGAGACGTAGCGAATGTAGTCAAATTGGTAACTGAATATATCATCAACCGTTGACAGTGTACCCCAGGAGGAGCTGTTGGACAGGATACATAATTTGGGTCGCATACCTAGATCCGTCTCTGTATCTCTGGTACTTGCGTGCTGAATAGGTGGGCATTCTTTATATTGCTTAGCTTGCAATGCCTCTTGGAGGGTGTCGATTTGTTGATTTAGGTTAGCTATTTCATTTTTACCTGACCCTACTTGCAGCTCAAGTTCTTTAAGTTTTTCTTGAAGGTTTAGGAAGTCCCTGCTATAGAGTTCCTCTGTCCTGTTGTCGCGGGATGCCCTGAGTGGTGTGGCAATAATATTTGAAACTGAATATCGAAGAGATTTTCTAATTTTCTTTATACTGCTATTATTTGATTGACTTATCTTCAGTGGTGATTTGCGTAGAAATGACTTTAATGTAATATTTTCTTTGGATAAGTTGGAAATCTGAGAGCGGAGATCGTTGTTTTCTATAATAATTTGCGGTATGTGGTTTCCAGTTAAACTACTTATTTTTTATGTATTTTTATTCCATTATCATTACAACCCAATGCTCACCATTATCTAGCGGTTGTTGCACTATCCTGCCGTCTGACAACACATTTCGATGTGAATTGCTCGTTGTTTATATTATAATACTGCAGATTCATGATATCGGAATTCACGGTGTGGTGTAGACGACGACGGCAATAAACGTGATTTCGTCTCTCAAAATGTCTTTATTAAACCATGAAGGATATTACTAGGTAAAAAAATTATGTCAAAAAGTGCATTTGTGCTTGGTAGGTGGGCACCATTGAGGGCAACTAGATAATGCTTATTATAACTAATTTACTCTTTAGGACGTGAATGTGCTTCAGATATTATTATGTACTTAGCTAGATTTCATACAATGAAATGTCTGTTATCAAAAATCAGTAATACTGTCATAACTTACGGGTTTTTGGTTTACTGATGCTTGGGATTTCTCTAAGTGTTCCAGTGAACAATCAGACAGGGTTATTACACTTTTAATTTTTGTTTGCACGATATCCTTAAAACTCGAATTACGGTGTTGCAACATGTGAGGCGCAGGCGCAGCACGCCCCGCGCATGCGCGGCCCGCGGGTTGCCACTGTTTACGCAAATTCACGCTCATTTAAACGCTGTCAGTAGAAGAGTGCTCACGTGTTTGTTTTGAGCTCATGTAAGTGTTCACCGAGCGTTTTGCGGTAATTGCTTTTTTTTACTTCATATAATTACATCAAGACTGGAAGCGATATGTGATGTCTTACGTTTGTAACTTTTTCTGCTGAACTGGTGCAGCCCACTTACGCGGCAAATTATCTGAAGTAAGAACAAACGCTACTTAAGCTCTGCTAAGGCAAAACTATATTCCTTTCTTGTGGATTGCTCACTAAGGAAGTTTCGAAGCAAAATTAAATTAAATCCCTCATTTGTATGATCAGCCCGGGGAGCACGGCGTGTGTGCGCGGGCGCACTATCAATATCGGTTATAGTGGCCGCAGGCGCGAGATTTATCGCCCGTATTTATATAACGCGGTGCGATCCGCCGCGCCACTAATTTGCGAACATTTGTCCGCGCTCCCCGCACCACTCCTGATTACTGTCATTACCTGTGTTAGTGGAATCTATACTACTTGCTTCAACATTACAACTTGTTTATTGTATGTCCCGCTCGTTACAAGATTGATACGTGTCGATTATCATATCAATGTTCATCATTTATATAGTCTTGTTGTTGTAATCAAGACTAGCTCACAAACAAACTCTTTCAACCAAAGGAAACTCCACATACAAATTGCAACTCTACAATTTAGTCACTATCTCTCCAAATATGATAAATTAATTTTCAATCTCAAAAGCATGACTTTAACAAATTTCACTCACCTGTACCACTTACCTCAAACAATCTGTGGCCCGTCCTTCGAGTGCGCGGCTCACCAAACAGAAATGTACAGAAGGTCCATATAGCAATACTAACATCTATTATAATAGCCAATACAAAATATTTATTGGCGAATGCTTTGAAAATTATTACCTATACACTACCATAAAAACTGGAATTTTAACTAGCAGCTCATCATTAAGGTACACAGTTATTTTATTATTCATATTCCCTATTTCGATCGATAGCGATATTAAGCTGAATTCTAATTCTGTTCAAAGCGGTTCTACTGAATCTTATTTATATTGTATGCGCAGACGCAGGTGTCTGTCGAGATTCTGGCGGCGGCCTACACGCGCCGCCCTCACACTCCACAATTACATCGTACCGCGCAACTAATGCCGCGCTTTACGCCGCTCATGTTATTATGAAAGACTCGGCTACATTCTCAAAGCTGCTAATTTAAAAACTATTTCAATTATTATGTATGAAATGAAATTAATATCTTACTTGTAGCGAAAGAAACTCCCACTAGCTACAGAAGCACATACATGCTAGTTTACTTAAACTAATTTCTGAAGGTTCAGACTACAATGTTGCTCACCAATAAATATGAAACTAGTTTTAAAGGATCAATAATCATACATTAAAATCGACCGGAACAATAATTTAGGTGTCAACAGCTACAAATTACCGCGGGTCGCGTAGGCAGGCCGCAGCCGGCCGACTGGCGCGCAACTGTCGCACGTCGCGCCTTGCACGCCGCGGGCACGTCGCGGGCACGCCGCCTCGTGCTGCAGGAAGCTAGGCTGACACAGTAGTTCCGCCTCCGTTATTTATTATTGGCGACCTGTTCTGAAGGCTCTGTGTGAGGAGTTCGGTACGCGCCTGCTTCGCGGAAGCCGGAGCCAAGTCATATTGTCCTTAAACATGTCTTCCGTTCAATAGGAAAACCGTTTTCCTTAAAACCATACAATTTCGCGAAAACATTTTCTTAAACGTTTTGAATGACCTTTGTATAATGCAAATAGATTTCCAGGCAGGCGCAACTCGAGCCATGCCAGACCTTGACCTGACGTAGGTAACCACCAACATGAACTACTAACATTAAGCATTTTTTTTAAATTACTTATACTAACATCGACACGTTCCTCTAAGAAACATATTGACAGATTAGTGACGACAAAAAAACTTCATTAGAATTGTAAATACATGACATGTTGACATTACGTTATCTTAGTAGGAGTACTGAAGCGCTCGATATTTAAGCTTATCAGTCGAAACGGCCTATTTCCTGGTCTTAACTAAACGGCTATAAAACAAAAGTGTGACGCGGCGAAGGACATGTCGGCGTCGCGTCGTCGGCGTGTCGCCGGCGTGACGCGCGCTATCACGATCGCACGCGCAGGCGGCCGCGCACCTGCCCACTGTCGCTGCCCTCGTGTAATGCTTGTTCACTATCTTATGCCTTTTTGTTATTGATATTGTGTTGTCCCTTCGGTTGTTTACTGATGAGTGCATGGACCTCGTGGTGCATAATGAGTATACGACCCAATTAATGTATTTCTCTTAGATATTCACATTTTGACCCTTTTGATATTTAATATGCTTTTGAAAGCGGGGTCTTAAGGCAGAATTAGTCATCGCAACAAAAGATTAGCCGCGATTTACGTTGTTAATTAATGCCTGGGTTTGAACCTGGCTCCTTTATGAATCGTAGACGGTAGGATATGAAATTCATAATACCGGAAGTGGTATTAAATGACATTATCAAGACACTTCTTGTCTTTCTTTCTTAAAAAAAAACGACGCCCACACTAAGGAATTTAATCCTTGTGTCGCGGGGGTTTCACAAACATTCAAATCACATGCACAAAGAACACCCAGACTTGAAATAAGTATCTGTGGATCACACAAATGCTTGTCCCATGCGGGGATCGAACCCGCAGCACGTCGCACACAGTGGTAATTAGCGTGGTGACCTATACCACTAGGCTATCCGTGCAGTCTTAAGAACAGTTTTAGAAGTTTCTTAATTTTAAATTAATGACGTCGTTCTTTATACAGTAATTTTATTACTTAATATAAATCTATATAATTATGTACTAGGTACTTACTTATTTCATAACGACTATCAAAAACCATTATTACATTTGAAAATAGTAAATAGTAAATCCAAGAAAAGAAAAAACGAACTGAAATCTGTTCCATGAAAGTAAAGCAGGATAACGCTCACATATTTAAATCCAGAACAGAGTAACATAAAGAAGTGTTTCAAAGTAAAAAGGTTAAAGCAATCAAAAACTTTACAAATGAAAAAGTCATTATACAAATATTTCCCGCAAAAACATAAAAGTTAATACAAGGTTCTGTGAAACGGAAGGCAACATACTTGAGGTGACATTAGGTGTAATGTGGCACGAACATGGAACAAAGGAAATGGACGAGCGGCCTCCGACGCACACATGCACACAGCACACAACACACACACACAAGACAAGCGAACCTGCACTGGCCAAGTTTTTGTGTAAAGTAAACACCTACCTACTGCTTACAGTACAATATTTTGGTCATTAATTAGCAAGGAATTACTCTTTTCTTTCAGTTGTAACCACACGTCCGTTGCTAATGGTCAGGAAAATTGAAATTCTTTAATAACTATAGCCTCTCGTTAGTAGATACTAACAATGCTTCACAACAGTCAAAAGTGTTTAGAGATTCAAGATAAATATACCTATAACAGAAAATGTATGTAGCTAGAATGGTGAACGTTGATTTAATTGTTGTTAACACTTAGTATCTTCATTAAGTATATATTTAGAAATATTTATACAGGCTCTGCCTAGTTTGGGATCAAATGGCCATGTGTGTGTTGTCCAAAAATTTTATATTTTTATATGATTACAAAGTGTGTCTAAGTACCTAACGTGAATAAAGTAATATCACAATGTATTATTCATTTGTTTCTTAAAAACCTTTGTAGCCTTTTATAATACTAGCATTAGTTTTTAGTTTTTATGTATAATTGTATGTATTAGTTTATAGACATTGTTTTGTTATTTATGTATTATATTTTCTATGGGCCTTGTTGCCTGAATTAAAGGAATAAATAAAAAAATAAAAAATTAGTAAAAATCAACGTGAAATATTGTGAATAGTAAAGTGGAAAATATTAACAATTACTGCTCTATCCATGTAGAGAGCTATTTACTGTATGAGCGTGTTATCTATTGTAGTACGTACCTAACCTACTAGTACATAGTGTGTGCCTGCATGTGACAGAGAGCGTGACCGAAGGCTGTCGCGGGCGGAAACGGAAACTGCCACCTCACGATAACTACCTCTACGTACGTGAACAGCTCCTGTCGGTACGAGAGATGTTGAGCTAAGATGGGGGATGATACTTAAAATATATTGTATTCTACTTTTCAAATAAGTACAGAATAAAACACATCTAAAACTACATACTTACATGTCTACGTTTATAACTTACTATTCTCCTTTTAGTGCTGAATACTTACGGCCTTTATTCAGGTTCTCCACAAATACTTCACCATGGAGCCTCCCCTAATAAATTTTCTTGATTCAAATAAACGCCAAGTTGGATTTAATGGTGAACATTATAACGTTATAGCGCCAACAAATTAATGTTCGCCTGTGCGACACACATTTCTCTTTGTAATACTTGTAATAGTAATGGAGTGACCCACATGTTTGTCGTGTGCCAATCGTAGACCGCGAGTGCGGGACTCCGCCTCGCAGGTACACCAAACTTCAGAAAGTCAACTCTTCTCAATATCTGTGTAGACACGCATACTTTTTTGAAGATGCTGTACCAAATTGTAGCTCCACTTTAAACTTTATGTCTTCTACGAAACTTCATGAATGCTGCTGTGATGAAATGTGCATTTTTTTGCATAGCCAGGGAGTCGAACCCAGAAACTAAGTTAAGCAATCATAAATATGAAAATAATTGGGAAATAACAAAGAGGATATAGAGGATATTCATTTAACAAACTATCACGATCACAGATCCTTCATTTAATTGTCCTCGGTCAAACCTTCTGAAAGCTGTAATGACCACTATGGTTTTTATAATGAATAATCTTGCCAATGTACGTATATTGTTCCAACCCTTGACCAGTGTTATCGCCAACACCAACGTTGGCCAGAGTTATCGCCAACACCAAAGTTGGTCGGCGCCGACAATTTGCCGCGACGTGTGTTTTGAGTCGGTATGTTACGTTTTAGTAATTACCGATACAACCGAGTTATTATACCTACTGCGGGTAATTAAGTCGTTTTAATTCATTTATGGAGATTGAATTGAAGTTATTATTTTGTTTTATACATTATTGTTGATGAAGGTGCCACCTAACTACCTTCGTGTACGGTACTGTTGGCTATTGTGATTGTGAACTAAGGTGCGTTGAGTTTATGTGTTGAGAAGTATCGGAATTTGAATCGTGATCCGGGACAGACGACTTAACATTACGAAAAAACTAACCAAAAGTAAATCTCTCGCATCGCAGAGGGACAGAGCGCTAATCAAACAACAAAATATATTAATGATTTCTAACTCCGTGTAAAATACGTTAGCAGTGTCATTGTATATTGCACAACGATAACAACATATTTCTTGTTGAGCACTATAAACACGTCGGTTTAGGTGCTGCGCTGTGGAGGTACCACTACCTAAAGCG
Organism: Plusia festucae; assembly: GCA_950381575.1. Classification (NCBI taxonomy): domain Eukaryota; kingdom Metazoa; phylum Arthropoda; class Insecta; order Lepidoptera; family Noctuidae; genus Plusia; species Plusia festucae. The sequence goes on from OX494435.1 coordinate 16,248,014, forward strand.
TGATATTTATGATGCTGTCAAGGTCTGCTCCATAGTCCGCGATCGAGACAAACCTAACATAATATTAGACTAGTTACTTTTTAAACACGCACTGCCTAGAACTGTAGATGATTATATTCAAGTTATCCACAAAAGTTTTTAAGGATTGTGCAAGTTTTTATGATCAAGTTCAGAGGGGACTTTAATAATTAAGCAAAATCGGTACTTATCTTTAATGCAGCAAAGTATTACTTAGGATGTCAATTGTACCAATGGCCGGTAAAATTATAATGATTTATAATATTATACAATAACAATAAATAATAAAATTGTTGTCTAGTGGAGTTCTTAGTCGAGTTAGAAGACGTGTTAAATGCCATTGTATCATTACAGACTGACACAAAAATATCTTAATTTATAAGTTTTTTTTATGGTAAGTCTAGGTGCCATATTCTGTGATTGGTTTTTACCCTACTGTAAGGAAATAAAATGATGTCGTGTTTCGGCATTGAGCGACGCGTAGGAGTCAATTAAGACAACCGGTCGATGGTCCTTCCGCGTCCGTAATTAACAAGCCTGATATGCAACTAGACATATGCGCCGTGTTCTGCTGGCTATATACTAACATATATGTAGGTATGTAATAACATCGTGTTCATCATCTAAACTTGCATATAAATAATGAGAAATTATATTGACTCATTAGAAAACTACATCGTATGAATTATATCACGCTGCGAGTCAAAAATATTGAATTTATTCAAACCTTTTCCTTGATTTACAATAGCTCGACCAAAAATATATTTGTGAAATACTATTTTCTCTCCATTATTTAAGGGTATCATTTAAGCTATCACCAATTTAATTAGTTTTGTGTTTCTTAAATAATAGGGTTTGTCCTCAAAATAGTAGATCTGTCACCAAAATGTAGTCACCAAACAATGCAAAATCAGTTCCACAATAAATCACCTAAAATCCTGAGATATAAGGTCTAGTACCAAATAAATGTTTTTGTATGTATTATAATAGGTGTGTCCTAATAAGTATTTAAGCAAACTAATTTAAAGAGATCACCAATAAATCATATTATGTTACCCCCTAACCTATCTGTAATGGACAAGTAAAAACATAGCAAGTCGCTTCTGGCACTCGCCGGCCGCTGCCGCGGCTCGTGCGTGGGGGGTCGCTGTTCTAACCTAACCTAACCTATATCTTTACTTGCCTACTATTACGAAATAAAATGTTACTACTGTATTGGTGACAATCGATTTATTTGGTGACAGATCTACCATTCTGAGCACAGAGCTATTATTTAAGTAACAAAACTGTTATTATAAGAACGAAGTTTATATTCATGTAATGCAATATAATTTTATTGGTTATCGATCTCTTATTTTACACATATATTAACATTAATTTGATAATTCATACCTGGGAACAATTTTTGTTTATCTAAGAACGAAAATATTTCGTGGCGATAGATCTATTTATTAGGTGATACAACTTGATGACAAATATAAATTTTGGTGATAGAAAATATAGTTCCCATTATTTAACGTCACATATCGTTTATCTTAGAATTAAGTACATCTACTAACAGTAATGCTAAATAAACTATAAACTAATTGTAATTAATAAAAATATTGTAGCTATTGGTAGGTACCTGCCTCATATTATATAGAGCTGATTAATATCTATTCTTACTATGTAGATAGTTATATACTTCGTGCTATGTTTATTATATGTAAATCCAGCGGAGATATGATTTAGTGTCACGCGCCATCTTAAATCGTTGTTATTATTATTGTGATGTAATTGCGATAGCATTGTGTGTGCTTTATTACTAATACGCTTGCTTATTTATTATTGTCCCCAAAGTTTCCACATCACTTAAGCCTTGATACTGTAGGTTGAAAACAAGTTCAGAGATTAAATTAATTGAATATCTATCTATAACCAATTACAACGATTGCTGCTCTAAATTGTAAATATATATGTGTGATCGCATCTACTCGGGATCCGTATGTCACTGCTGCAGGGATCCAGTTGAATATCAGCGTTAAGAATTTAGAACCTGACACATACTGAGTTGCGATCTTCTATGCCTGGGTACCAAATCAGCGCAAACTTTAGATACACGCCGAAAATATTTTTCCATTGTTATTACTTATTTTCTCTGTTTTTTTTTTGCCCAAATTGTTCTTTTTACTAACTGTATTTTGTGTATTTTTTGTACAGAATAAATGCTTTATCCATCTATTTAAATCTGTTTTTTTTTAAGTTATTTGGGTAGTCGATTCTGACTAAATCAAAGATACATCTGCTATTTCATGAAAAATATCATTACTATTTACTTCATTAAAAAATATACTAAGTCTTATATTAAATTATTCTTTTAAAGTACTTAACGATATCATAATAAAACCTATAGAATGCCCACTCCGCCGCGCTATTTGACTTCTTTGTACATTTTATTTCCGCCTGATAATGACACCACAGCGTTATTATGTACGCATAATAATTCGACATACAGATACAAGATGCATGTAACTTGTTGTCCAAAAAACTGTACTACATACCTACCTTCATACTTGGTACGCTCACGACACCCACTAATATCGATCACTAATTCATCGATAACTGACAAGCGCACCACAATATATCATAAACGTTGAATTTATTAAATTAATTATGTTAATACCGCAACAGTGTTTACATTAAGAGCTCGCCCAAGTAATCAACAGTATTCGTCGTTGCAACATATTAATATTTATAACATATATCGCATAATATCAGTGGGATGGTCAGTTCTAATGAATGCTAATAACGTCAATTATGTTATTTATTTTTGTATGTCAGTGGGTACGCAAGCGTAGACCTGCGATACTTCACACATGACCTTCTCGTACGTCGTGTTTAGATCTTATTAATTTTATTACCTAAGTTTTGATACGTAATAAATGACGCTGACAAAGTATTTAATGAGCTCCGTTATCGTATGGAGTATTATCAGCCGCAGACTCATCACATGTGAGTGATGCGAATCAAATTTACAACATCCTGACGTATAGTTACATGCATCGCAATATGTCGGCACTCAAAACGATCCAATTAACATGGCGGGCTTGTTAGGTCACAATACGAAGACCATCCGGCCCCCCTCCCCCCCTCCGACATTCCCTCTCTCTACGTAACGTAGACTCCTGTCTGCTGACTCCCGAGGAATCGTAATACATAACTAGTTTATTTGCATCCACTAACAATGTCATTATGTTAATCATACCGCGAGCGACTCAATCGAGACGGAGAGTGAATCGAGATCGGCGAATGATCGGTTAATTATTATCCGATTTTGTATCGAGTTGATCGTAATCGATTAGTGTGTGTATTAAAGTAATAGTTTAATATTAATTGGTGCGCCGGCGGTCGGTAGCGGTATGCTAATGGCGCACTCGTCAATATTCGTAATTGTAGACTCGATGGGATCTGTTAAGATCACCTCTAAACGCAGCTCCACTCTATCGTAATACAGTTTTTACAATGTGCATTCTAGAAACTATTATACATGTCTAGCTCAAATTATTACAATTATTTTCTTATAAAGGATCAATCAAGTAGGAATCGTTTTTGCTGTGAGTATCTTAACGAACGCTACAATTACCTATAGTACATGTTGGATACGCTGCTATACATTTCTATACCTACTTTAGTATTTAAGTAGATAAGTAAACTATCTTCATTGAATGATAGTATAGAGCTAGTGTTGCTTTGGGAAGGCTCGCAGCGTCCGGTCGGTGTCGCACCAGCCGGCCGGTCTAGACGCTCAATTGCAGGATGTGTCTGGCGAGCCGCGACCGGCGACTATCAATCACAATAACACAAACACTATTCCCATTAATTGATAACTCGCGCCGTGAATAACAATGCTGTGCCTGTGGCTGGCGCGGGCCGCGAGCGCTGCAGGGGACTTACTAACGTCTGTGCCTACCGCTCTATGCACACAATGTATTACTCACATTAGTAAACTATGTCGATAGCATCGATTGAATCTGCAAAAACCAATAACGTCAAATTTATTTGCTCTCGCCATATATTATATAAACCACTAAGATATACAGTCTAATGAAAGTAATTATTAACAACTAGCACTACTTAATTTGCTCTCTCTTTACTTTTTTTACAAATATTTGATAGTGTCGTTTAAAAGTTATGTTGTGGAATGAAAATAAATCCGTTTTTCATAAATCTGGGTATCAAGCCCGTTTTTTTAATAATAAACTGGAGTCTGACATCATTGACCGTCAGTACGACAGTGACTCAATTAATATGATTTGTGTCGACCCCAGCGTTTGTTTGGGTCACAACAAATTATAATAAATCTTGTAGATTTAATTACAATAAAACACTATAATCATATTAATTATCCCATAATTGCTCGCAAGTCTTAATTAATTATAACATTTGGTAATTATACGTTGTCTTATCACCAGCTGAAGATCAACATCATGAAAATACCAACCGTGTGTATCATTTTACGTTCAGTGCTACTACACTGGTGACGTACCTGACACACACACCACAGTTGCACTTGCTACGTGCACTCACACCAGCGTAGATTCGCCGTAGCCGCGGTGCGACCGAAGTTATAACACGTCATAGCTAATTAGCTAATATTATAACTGCTTACAGTAATTTATCAGTTTAACCATCTGTTGTATACAACCTACTCTGTGGCGTAGGCCACATTGAACTAGATTGAGATAGTAAATTAGCACCCACTAATTAACTCAAAAACAGTTTATAGAGCAGCTCTATAAACTGTGAGCTCAACTCAGGAGAGTTCCCGTACACACAAACCTGTTTTATTAGTTAAGCACACTCTGTTTAGAACACTACATGTGTTGTTCGCAAAAACTACAGCTTAGAGTGATGTGGAAAACTTAAGCAACGTGTGACAAAAACTAAAAATGGACAAAAAGTTATAATAGATAGCTAAGTTTGGACCTGAAACGTCAGAAGATAATATTCAACTGCGTGTCATATTATTATAATTGCTGAAAATAAATAATTTACAGTCAGGAACACAGGATTATGTTGTTGGAGTGTTTCCAACGATAGTAAAGAAGCATAGCCACTGTTTTGGTGTCCATTATTTTTACGTAGTTTAAACTAAGTGGCTCTCTAAACATTTTCATCACTACGTCACATTCAAAATAACATAAACACACAATGCTCACGTCAACATACACCTAACTCTGTACTGCAATACATGTAAGTTAACAGCGATCTTGATACGTCGCATGTCAACCATTCATAATGGTGACTTATAAACATAATGGTTATAATGTAATGTGCGTCACGACAGCTATAACGGCCGCTGTAATTTCGTTCAGGACGTCTTACCACTATGAAATTAAACAGTGCCTGAAAAAATTGCACCACGGTTAGTGCACAGTTCGAGGTGTTCGCGATTGGCAGCAACGTTTAGTGTATGACGTGTGTACTATGTAGGTAGTGATGTTGTGTGAGATATGTATTTCAGCGGTGATTGGTCGCGCGCGGGGGCGGCGGGGGCGCGGTGTGGTGCGGGGGCGAGCGGGCCGGGTGGAGGGGGGGCGGGTCGTGGCTCCATCTAGCGACGCCCGCGGGAACCGGCGCCATCTGTTGTAATGGCTCCTGCTACGAGTACGTCTCGTCGCCTGTCGCTAGGAATTTGTTCCACCTTGTTATGTTTGTTTTGCTTCACTACATACCTACTTAGCTGCTCCATTCTTACTGTCTCAAGACAACTTAAGTTAAGGTAAGTCAGACAATTTTCAGGGACTTTCAATGATACGGTTCTCTTATCAAAAACATTTTCATTTCCTTTGAACAGTCACAATCACTCATTACCTACCTAAACGTCGTTTAAATCTATCCTTGTATTGAAGGTTATACTTGAGTACGTATGAACTGCGTATGTACTTCAAGAATATATATAACATCAACAGGTAAAAGTGATTGCTTTAACTAACCCAGTTATTACCAATTTAAGGATTTTAAATAATTTAGCTCATTGGCGTATTAGTGTTAGCTAAGGGTGCTGCTGCTGCGGCATTAACCTTGACTACAGCACTCAGCCGTTGACAGGTCTATGGGCATGAGAACATTTTTTGCAGAGTTTTAAATAATAGTGCGAATGTGTGACGTCAATAAGACAAGACAATCGTACGGCGGAGAGCGGCCATCTCCGCGTACGGCTTTAATTAATAATTACCGAATGTAGTAATGGGACAGGTTGCATACACCAAGAGCTACTTAAAGAGCTTCATTGTAACAATAACGCTAACTCTAGCACTGATTTTGTATGACTAGTAATGTTTAGGTATACTTCCATATATAAAAAAATAACTTCATGCATTTAAATGGTCAAATTTTTCCATTTCTTTGCTTTGTCAAAAAAATTGCAGTGGGATATAGGCGGTAAGCAAGACAATGTTTTAAAATGATATTTATTAGAGAATGCGACATGTAAACAATTTTGTCTATAAGGGCTAGGAATGCCTACACTAAAAATATTCGGTGCTTAAGCAACCGCCACCCGCTAAGCAGAAATATAATTGACCTTCTACAGCTCCTCCTATAGCCTTGCGGGCACAAGACAAATGGACTCAAATGCCGCTAATGAGTTTTATTTCCAACATAATGGACGGCAGCGCAATAACAACAGTATTGGAGGAATTTCAGCAATCTTGTCATATGTCAGGCTTTACTCGAAGGCCGTTACGTCACGCGCATGACAGTAACTAATGTGACGATGTGGCGACACCGCAGTCACGCGGCGACTAAGCGTTATTGATGGGGATCGGCTCCCGCGCGGTCAAGGATGCTGATTGGCGAGCGTGATAGCGGATGCAGCCGATACAACCCTGGCCAGGTACGGCACCAATGAGTTACATTCACAGTCATCGAATAAATAATGAGAAGTACAAGAATTAAGAATACAGATCTACTGAGCGAACCCAGAATGTCAGGTCTTCAGTCTCTGTAGAGGTAAACAGGAAATATTCTCACGCCATCTTGAAAAACTGCAGTTAACAGGTTTGCGACGCGGCGGCCTGACGGGGGCTGAACGAGTACACTGTATGCTGTTGGTACGGGAGGGTATATATTGATATACGAAAACAAATCATACACTTGACAACTAGGACCCATCAACGTTATGTATTTTACGCACACTTCTCGATAGACCATATAATATACTATATAACAACATATGTATGGTTAACAGTAGCAGTTTATCACAGCTGGTACCATCCACCGGTATACGATGAAAGTGTAGAGTTATGAGTGTGAATGGGCTTCCCCGTTGCAAAAAATATGAAATTATGATCTGTTTGGACATATTTTATGTTTTACACCATGAATGTGAATGAATGTGCTTATGTTGGATCGTGTTTGCATGTTTACTTACACTAAACACTCATATTGTTGTATCATAGAGAAATAGACAGAGAACAAACGGAGGTGGGACTGAGGCAAAACATAATTTATTTTATCGTGCTATTAAACTTGCTTATTCCATTACAACTGAAGATTCATTATTTACTAACGAGTTACGCTTTCAATTATAAAAAAAAAACATCTTGATAACAATACCCAATTTTGTCCATGCTAAGGTTGTCAGCAAGAAATCATTTATCACGAAAAATATTAATCTGTGTACGATCTAAGTGCACCTTCAATGGCAACACAAAAACACGAAACGAACTGTAAGTACATCAAATAAACATTTTGATTAACGAATTAATTCAACGTTTAAAGTTAATTTTGTTAAAAACGCGAAGCTGGCTAGTTTCTCACAGTATTGTAATTTCGTGTCTAGGTAAATGTCTGGGTAATTATCTTATAGTAAAGCAAAGACAAATAAAAATAATGATCGCGTGTTGTCGCAGGGCGAGCGGCTCCATCCAACTATTACTTGTTCCTGCGACTTTGTTGGCGTTATGTAACAAACTGACACGCTACTGATCCGATGGATAGGCAGACGTAAGGGCTAAGCGTACCACTGAAACGAATATACCTACTCACATACATTATATGTCAATATATTATCTACCTAAAGAGAACTGATCATGTAAATACTTTGCACTATAGTATAAAATATTTTTAAACAAAAAGCATGATAGTACAGGCTGTAGTACTGTAGTGTCAAGATAGACAATTTCTACCTAATAACAAAGCTTTAAATTAGATCGAGAGCCGTGAAACAAGCTTTCACGGTCAATAACTTGTGCTCCTTAAAGATCATCAGACCAGCACTAAGCCTGCGCCCAGACCTGACTAGTAGTACTCAACACTAGAGCAGTAGAATAATGTATTTTATTCCTAAAAAGGGTTTCCTGCTTAAGACATGAATGCAGTTGTAAGAGCCTCAATGAAATTTAGTCGAGTACAACTAATCATGGCCCAGGCCTGGTCTCGTTCCCGTCACGCTCGGCCAAAGCTCGCTCCTCTGCTAAGTTTTTGCCTGCTCACCCCAGAACCAGCGAGCGTAAACAACGCAACCACATACCATTTAACAACACATAAAAACCTATTGCGAGGCAGTTCGTTTGTGTGTTTTAATGTCAAGGGGTAATACTATAGGTTCTTGCTGATAATTGTCATTAAGTAAGTAAGTGTCCAGTACATAAAAAGTGTTTACGGTAAACCGATTTTGTGTGGGATTCAGTAGGTGAGGGTAATCGTGTGCCGGGGCTGGGAACCGCGACGTTCGTGTTGCGAACACTTTTTGTGTTACCGTGGCCTTTAACGGAGCTCTCCTTTTCCTAAGTAACCACTGACACCTCTGTGTTATAAACGGGTACATAGCCACACTGGGATATTAAAACGGTAATACCAAGTGACATTCTCACATTAGGCTCTTGAAGTTGAGAGCTTACCGATGATCGGATCGACAAATAGTTTTAACTATCTAAACGTTTATTTGTATTGAGAAACAAGAATAAAATCAGAGTAATTAAAATTGAATTTGACACAAGTCAAGATATTAATGCTACAAAAAAGGGGTTCAATGAACCCTCCTCGTAGCGGCACAGTACAGACACAATTAGAGCTCACGGAGCAAGCATCACTGCCAAATTGAGATACACCAGCCATTGAGGTGATATTTCTACTATTGTGGGTGTCATTTCACATACAAACACACATAAGTGTAATTAGTTCCAAGCGGAAACTGTTATCCTATGTACACAGAATGACAAATTACTTAGCAACAGCTACAGGCCAGAATTTAAAAGTAATAAATTTCTAGTTGATCAGATCACTGGCTGAACTAGTTTTAATTAGGATTATAGTTTATTACTGTGGATACTAACGATGTTTGTAATGAAAGCGGCTACAATGGTGGCGAAAGTGCCGTCCGGATTTTTGACAACTATTACAAGATTTATGAGATGCTGAAGTGTGTTATGTCTGACTCGAGCCACGGGGGAAGGATGAATATTATTTATATACCATCTAAAACCATTAGTTAAACAGATTGGCGCATACCTACAACTTATAAAATAATGTAGTTGAAACAGCTAACTTTTAAAACCGTAGCCGTAACCATTTCCGTTCCTAGTTTTTTAAAGCTTTAGTACACGTGACTGATTAACATATATATATTAGGTACCAATGTAAATTTTAATCTCTTCTTATTTCCTACTTACAACTTGCCGACGGCTTTTTCAGTGACAAGATGCGAGCACAAGTTGGATATAAAATGTTGTTTGCCGAAATATATGCAGGAATAATAAACTTAAAGTAATGAAATATGTCATAATCCTGAGAAGAGTTCACATTAGGCAATGGCAATAACATTAACGGCAATTAAATCTAATCCTGACCTGCATGTATTTATATTTTTTCTCATTATCTAAATGTAAAATGGGCTATGGATTTTGTAACAAATATGTTAGCTATTCCGTGATTGCTCTGTGTCCGTGGATCCGCAGGGTCGGGCAGGTCGCGGCCGGGCCCACTGACCCGCTGCCTCTAATTAGACGCCAATTGACCGACACACTTGACCGACACATCACTCATACAACTACCGAACATTTCTCCGATTTTCCTTTACTAAAAAATCGATTTACCTATAAGTTCTCATTGAATTTTTAAACAACAGTAATTGAGTATACTTAATTGACTCGAAGTCAATTTGGTGTATAATTATACAGATTACGTAGTGTTAAATCAGCTTGCGATTATCAATCACGCCATCCCAGTGGAGTGAGATCTCTGATGTGTTTATGTGGAGATTAATTTGGAAATTAATTATGTTCGTTAAATAGCTCGCTGTAGCTTAGATAGGTAGGTATTATAGAAAATCCTTTAAACTAAGATGGTATTTTCAAAACAACAGGGTGAACTAGAAATAGCATTAGTTTTTCACAAGGGTGATATTTTGAATAAAACAGTACAATACAAATTAAAATTGATTTTCACTAGTTTAAGTTGTTTGATTTTAGCGGTAAGTATAGAAAGTGGTTTATTTAGGTATATACTGTGAGTTATATTAATCCATAGTTAACAGTCCAAGAGTCAATCGTCATTACTTGTTGTATGTATTTTATATAACTTTACAGGCTGTGAGGACATAAATATGAGCGTGTTGTGCTGAAGGTTCTCGCTGTATATCGGCTGGCTCAGTATCAGGCGGTAGATGCGGGCTCGTGACGTAATGCGCGGAAATCAGTCCACTAATAATACAGACAACTATCTAGTACACAAGGACCTTCTACGTAATCACAAGTACAAGGAGTTTTGAAATAAATAAAGTAAATGAAAACATCCACGTTTTTATAACTAATTGACCATTCAACATAATTGATTTCTTCATTCATAAACGTGACTACTACAGGTAAAAATAGAATGAATGAGAAAAATAAAAATGTCTTTAGGTATAAACACTAAAATTTACTTAGAACGAATAAAAAAAAGTTTACAAATAGCATTAGCTTTTCCTATAACTGCACCTCATTACCATAATTAGCAAATGATGATATTACTATATACTTAATACAACAGTCACAGATGCTGGCTTAATCAAATAAAACATATTAATTAGTAAACACAAGCTGAACATGATAAAATCAATCAATCCGCAGTAAATCATAGACAAGAAAAACTTACTTAAATAATATGAAATAAAACTGGTTGGCGAATGTGAAATAAACTAATTGATTACCTACGCTCGTAATATTATATACTGTGTGTTTGTTTGTCCCGCAGTACATTATATATATCTTTAACATACACAAACTGTGTTAGTTGCACTCTTTAGAAATCACAAACATGTGGCATCTTGTTTATCGATGATTTGCAAATCCTACAATAATATACAATAATAATAATCAGATGAAGAAGTCTCTGCATCAAAACCGTTACATACACTGTAAGACAGATTTTTTTATTTATATGTATGTATTAATTTGCTATAATATATCGTATCAATTTGAATGTTAATGGAAACCCCTTTAGAACCATAAAGTTGTGCTGCTGTAGATATCAGCTGACTGACGGTCTCTACATATTATTATTAGCTCCAATTTATATCACATTTACTCAAAGCCAGTAACTCACAATTATTAGGTGTTAAATTAAATATGTATATAGTAAATTATATTTGTTCTTTATATAAAAAAAACAAGTTAAAACGCCTGTAAATAAATTAAATTTTGGTAATTGTACTCTTTATACTGATTAAAAGATCTTAAATTTTTTGAAACAGTTGGTATTCACGTCAGCGTAAAGGATATAAGTTATAACAAAAATATAGTTAATATATAAAATGGTGGTGTTTTGTAAGATAAATCATGTCGGTGTCGGGTCGCGGCGCGCCTGCGCACCGTGAAGGACCTCTCTACCTGTATCGCGCACCTACCGCTTGTTATTCATTGAATTAAATCATTCGTTATTTTGAGACAAATTCGATCCACATTATAAGGCTATAAACGATTATTATAATGTAACATGCAGCATATCGTTGTATAGAACGACTCAATACAACGACGTGTTTGTTGTTAACGTTTTTATTAAATGGTAATCTCTACTTTTAATAGAGCGCCTACAATGAACACGGGCTCAAAATTTCAGACTTAACGTATTTTGTCACCTACTGCAATACGTGTTATATCACTAGAGAAAAGATCGACTCTACATAAAAGACATAAATTATACTTTCAATAAATCGAGGTTTTTCGTTTTCTAAACGAAACGGAATTTGAATAGATGTATGTCGCGCAACGCGGTCGGTCATTTTCACCGTGATCTCGCTGTCACCTCGCGCTGGTTGCGCAACCGACGGCAGGTGCCGCGCGGCGCTGTGTGCAGTGCATGCTCGCCACTACAACAACCATGGGTTGCATTAAATGCTATCAGCTGTAGATACTAACAAAGATCATTCCTTTAATGGTGAACAGCCCCAAGAGTTACCAAGTTATCGTACCGGCACAAATTTGCCCAAAATCATTAACTAACCAAAATTACTAACAAGTCACACAAGTTCGAAATGTTGCGATAGCATTATTTATTATTCGAATAGGTAATTTGTTCAATAAATAAATATATATATATTGTAGATTTACGACTTAGCAATAGAATTTTGAACTTTCTCTTATTAAAGCTATCATAAAAAAATCATTGATATTATAAAACGTTAATTGATAAGATTTCATATATTTGAAATCATCATAATTAACCTACATCACATAACATGTTTACAGCTCCCACTTAATGTAGTTAAATGTAGAACTAGAGACGTATACAGCTTTTTGACTCGGCAGTTTCGCTGATGGAAGATAGGACAAGATATGGTGCGGTGGCGAAGTGCTCTTATTAGAGGTATATGCCAATCAGAAGCGTTGGAGAGTAAGGTGCACTAGTGAGGAGCGAGTGTGAGCGCGACCCGACGCGCGTCGGCCGCGATGTGCCTACACGGTACACGGTACCATCCGCGGAGTGCGGCGGAGGCGAGATAGTGGCGGCGCGCGGGACCGCTCGCGGCGCTACCAAAACCGTGGAGACTATAAATTGAGTAGAACATGGCCGCTGATAAAGGTGGCCTCGCCGCCGCACCTGCCGCCGACCCGCCGTTTTTTAAATACATATTTTACGACAAAACGCAGAAAAACTGACAGGTAAGTTGGTACGAGCGCTCGTTTGCGCGACAATGTCCCGCGCTACGTTTTTGTGGCGAGACATTCTGACACAATTGAAATACAGATGTGAACTCACATATTAATAGCCCTCTTAAATAACTCTTTTATTTAAGTAATTCTTTGTTTTAGATTCGCGGAAATAGGGACACATGTTACGTATTCGGAATTAATAACTAATTACTTGTTTTGGTCATCAAAGTTTTAATTACATTATCTAGACATACAAGAATTGGATGTAATTATCATGTGAACAGGAGAAGTAAAATTGTCAAGTGTCGGGGATTTGTAAGAGACGCGTGAAGTTGATGTCATTCATAAATCAGTTTTAGACAAGGCGCGGTATTGTCAGCGCGCGCGCGTCACGCGGCACACGTTAGCGCCTCTATCATTTTGGATCCATTGGTTTAGTTTATTTTCGAATTTACATTACTTCAGCATAATCAACACTCTCACGTTAACGATCCTAAGAGTACGAGAACTATTTTTGCATTATCTGGAACTATTGCTTTATTCATTTCAAACTATCTTTAACAAGTGTAAAAGCTATGATGAAACGATAGACAAGGCTAAGTCCTATACTTGGCTCGGTAGTCGGTAGGTAGTGTGACAGAGACGTGTTCGTTCGTATTCTGACGTTAATGCACCGTTCCCCAACACTGACAGACAAGTGAACAGATCCAAGTGGGTTAATGTAGTGTTGTAGATATGTATGCATTTCAGAGCTAGCCGGTGTGTATTAGTGCCGCTCGTGTAGGATTATGAGCGGAGGCCGAACAACGCTCAATACGTATTTATGTCGTTGTAATGTGCCGACGGCCGAGTGCCGAGCCTTGAGCTACGCTAACAACCAGAACGTCTTGCTATTATACATTCTGCACATAACCTCATTGTTCTAACTGAACATAACATCCACACAAATGCTTCGCAAAAATTACATATAACTAAAGTACAGGTTATAGAAGTACAGGATATAGATTAAGTACCCAAATAATTGAGTAACATATTTCAAATTAACCCATGTATAATGCATCATGTATTTAATCTATATCCGTCTATGTAAACTACCATCTTCGAAAAATTCATAAGAAGTATTTCTATCTCTAAGTTTGCATAATTATGTCACATATTATATATGATATCGTCTGGGGGCACGAGTCGCGAGTCGCGAGTCACGGGTTTAACTCTACAATTAATTTGACAATACTCAGATAGACGTCGCGCGGTTTTTGCACAACATTCTTGTTCTCGAGGCACAAAAAGTTTGGGGTTAACAGGCGGAAACAAACGAGCCATTGTCGTTCTCATTTTAAAATAAAATATCGCAAGCATATACATGAAAACAACGAGATAGAAAAAATCCGTCACCCTAGCGTTTGTGTTGCAAATGAAGCCAAGTTACCTTTTACAGTGATTATAATTTTACGTTTACAAACAAAACATTTTAAAGAATGTAGAGGTGCCTCAATGAACTTTACAATACGAACTTTTCTCTATCTGAGAAGTCAATTAAATAAGGTTAGGGACCTGATAGGAGTATGTTACATAAACACATAACTCCGGATATAACGGAGAAGTGGTTTATATTTACTGAATTTTAATTATTTTAATGGAAAAGGTGTATGGGCCCCACAACAAATAACTAAGTGCACAGAATGCAGGCACATGGCTGATGTTTCCTGAAGCAGTGGCGCGGGTGCTGTATGTTTCAGCGACGCGCGGGTTTCACTGCGGGCTCGCTTCATTAGCTGCCCGGAATGTCACTTGGTCCGCGGCGGCACTGGCCGCGGGAACACACGTAAGGTTTTTGCGCGCGGCACCGCGTCGCTCGCGTCGCCTGCGACATCCATTCCTTAACAGTTTTTGTGGCCGTCACTATTGACAGGAGAAAGCTATAGAACATACTCGTTAAAGCGAAAATCATTTTTTTTTTTCGCCTTCGGGCAAAAGAAACGATTTTAGTTTAATTGCACCAGAGTTCAGTCGGCGCGGGCGAAAGATATACTTGTTTTAGTGGAAACCTGTCCAGCAGTCATTATCCATTAGAGTGTAATTAAATTAAGCTTAGATTGGGGCTGTAAAATGTTTAAAGTATCACAAACTCTATATTTTATAAAAAAATCAAGCGAACCTAATTGTAGATGAACATTCACGAGAGCCGTTATCGCGGCAAATTGAAGGTTTCAATAAATTATTTTTTTGTATTGACATTATTTTTAACAAAATTCTAAGATGAACTAAAGATGAACACTACATAAATAAAGATTGTAAATTTAGTGAAAATATTTTATACCTAGTTGCATATTAGTAGGTTACTTGAAATTTGTTTCAAGTATCAGGATCCAAAACTAATCTGGGACATTTTGCCGCTCTGCCAAGACTCTGTAGACTGTACAACGACTTATCGAAGCGCATCGACCTGGACATAACTCTCCCAATTTCAAAATATAAAAAAAACCTATCCACTGCAATATAGAAGAATAGGTAAATCCAATTAAAATATTTTGTTTAATTTATTGTATAACATTATATCTGTATTATTAATCTATTTTCAACATTAGTTTTTCTCAATTTTTGTCTTTTGTGTTTTGTATTGTAACTTTGTTCACACCTAACTAAATGTGCATGCTGTGGTCTCCTTTAAGTGAAGGAGCACACATAAAAGAACCTTCTGTACCGTTTTTTTTAATTGCTTCTGTGTATTCTTTGTTGGAGATCCAAATCCTAATAAATAATAAATAAATAAATAAATAAATGGTTGTGAGAATATAAAACCAAATATTATAACCGCTACTATGTTAGTGTCAACAGTTAAAATGTTGATCTTTACTTTAATACATTTTATAGTTGCTTTTTAATTATATATATGTATGAATAGTTCCTAGCAAAATAGGTTTATAAGTTTATTTTAGATAATAATAGATATTGGATAATGTTAAGTGTTAATTTTAGGCCCTCTTCCTCTCTTGTAAATTAAGCGTGCCCATAAGTTTCCACAAAGACACAAAATAATTGGTAAAATTTTGTTTAATTAAGTCACCATCCACCAAACAATATCGTGAATTGCAAAAAATATTGAATATTGAACTACATAAGTACCTATCATAAAAGAAATATGTCGAATATACGAAGGTTTTAAACGAATATTAACAAAGATAATGAATAACATGTAAAGCAAAACACGTTTACAACATTAAGCAAAGTATGGTTGCTACCCGGCAGGATGGTGTGAGGTGTTCGGTGAAGTGACTGATCAGCGCGCAAATACTTGATTGCAATAACAATAACAAACATATAATGTGGAGTGTGGCGTGTGGCGCACGCGGCGCTAGATAACTATTGTCTATGTTTTCATTGCTGCAAATTAAGTTAAATTTGAATACTACTGAAATTATTGGAACATATCACTTTGTCATAAGTAACATTGATTGCCACTCAGTTTGGTTCATGTTGTTTGGAACTAATGAGCGTCAAAGTGTCGGCGACGACAGCCGCACGCACTGGCTCATGTGTGAACAGCATCAGGTGCATACAGACACGTCACACACACGTACAAAGACATGATTTATGATATATAAAAAATAATGTGCGATGTGTTTAACGAAATGATAGGATCTGTGAGTAGTTTGTCAAATATTGTATATTTTTTGTATAATGTGCGAGCCGAGCGGGTCTACCTGGCCGCCGGCACCCTCGCGTACCGCAAGCCGCGCCGCGCCGGCTCGCACACCATTCTCTGTGGTGACGACCTACTGACCGGGATCAATAATACTCTTTAGTAAAATATTTACTCTGTTTTATTAAATACTTAGACGATAATATAAAATATCATATCACTAAGTAATATTTACTCGCTATGTAGACTTGCATACCTAACTCCATCGTGATGCAGTTACTTATTTACAAGACTCAGCTAATTCAAGTTCAGACAAACATTTCACAAGTGTTACGAGCATTGTTCCTATTCGTACAACTTTGCAAACATTCAAAAATGTCCCTACAACTATACATTCGTTGGTGTTTTACACATTGACACTTTACACTTGAAAACGACTCTCGCGACACTGTCTGGCCGGTGTCGGAGAGCTGTGCCTCTATACAATAACAATCTAGTGTCTGACATCGCTGAGAGATTAACAGGACATGTTCAATAAAAGTCATTTCCATATTTCAATTTCTATAAAGAACTTTTTTAATATATATCATCATATACGTCGTAGGTACATTATTTTATATAGAAAAAATACCTATTTTTACAAGTATTAAGTACCAAGATTGGCCACAAATACATACAAACGAAAAAAAACAACAAAACAAGTAAAAAACAGGAATAAAACCATTTTGGCATCGTGTCTGCATCCTTTTAATAATAATTTTAATAAATTATGTAGTGGGAGCTAGGTGTGCGTCGAGTGCGTGGCGGCGATAGTCGCGGCGCGGCGCGGCATCGCGCGGCGGCGTCAACACCAACAGAGCGCTCGCCGCGCCGAGTCGCGCCGCGCCGCGACTCTCATGCCTTACTACGTACATGGTCGCTCTCACACTCGGATCGTTTCATTAAACACTTAAAATAAAAATTGCACCTATTGACTCACTCGTATTCCCTTACAAAACGAAGCTTCGACCCGATTCATATTTTTTACTCTCTTCCTCATCACTAATCATAAATTTACAGTAATAGCAACAATAATGTATTCCACACCACAATGACTCCCTACTGACAGGTAGGCATGTATGAACATCGTTAATTTGTAATATCTATAAATAAATTCGATGAAATCGTCCTTTACAAAACAGAATGGTGCATCGCACGCCTCGCCGGCGGAGGTGTCGCAGTGGCTGAACTACGCGTGAGTGTGTAATGTCGCCGTACTTACCGCACGACGTCTGCGCCGGACGCCGGCCCGGCCGCCGCCGGCGAGGGTGCGAGCGACGCCGGGCTGCTCCTCCGATTTAAGCTCTTATTTATCAATTAGACTATCTAGCTAAACGTACCGGCGATCACTCCGAACCTCGGCGTTTCGATAAAGTATAAACGATTACTGGCTTCGATCTTAACATTACTCACATAATTAATCAATGACTTCACTGAAATTATAAAAAACAACTTAAACGTAGCGTTCGGTCCGTGGCCGGGGCTCGCGCGGAGGTATGTACAGAGGCGCGGGCCCTGTGGTCACTGTCGCCGCGGCACGTCCAGGCCGCGGCGGTATGTACACGTTCAGTATCCCGCGGGCGGGGCGTCTACCGGCGCTAGTGAGGCTCCGAGTAGTAGGGCCGCGGCGGCGCCCACGGGGCGAACTGTTAGTGCGCGGCCAGCGTGTGCGCGCCGGCCGGCAGCCCGTGTTGCGGCGATAGCCCGGGCGGGGAGTGCGAGTGCTGCAGCGGCGAGCCGTGCACCTCACCGTGCCCGTAGTGCCCGTGGCCCATGCCCTCCATCATCTCGTTGCCCAGCGTGTTAGGCGGCGTCATGCGCTTTTCCTTCTGCCGTCGGTTGCAGAACCACACGCGCACTACCTCTTTCTCCAGCTGCAGGCTGTCGGCCAGCGACGTGATCTCCTGCGCCGAGGGCTTCGGCTGCTTATGGAAGTGTTGCTCTAGCGCGCCTTTCACTGATACCTCTATCGACGTGCGCTTCTTTCTTTTCCTTCCTTGAGCGGCTATTTTGTCGATACTCGTCGGACTGCCTGTGGTGGAGTCGGCCTCCTCTAGCCACTTCTGTAGCAGTGGTTTCAACTTGCACATATTTTTAAAACTAAGCTGCAACGCTTCGAACCTGCATATGGTAGTCTGCGAGAACACATTGCCGTAGAGCGTGCCGAGCGCAAGGCCGACGTCGGCCTGCGTGAAGCCGAGCTTGATGCGGCGTTGCTTGAACTGCTTGGCGAAGGCCTCGAGGTCGTCGCTGGTAGGCGTATCCTCCTCGGGCGGGTCGCGCTCCATCGCATGGTGGTGCAGAGGGTGCGGCGAGGGCTGGATATCCCGTAACATGTGGTGCTGGTGCATAGGCATGGGGTAGCCGCCATGCAGCGCCACGGGCGACCCGGCACCGTAGTGCGGGGACACGACGGGCGCGTGCCAGCCGCCGTGCTGCAGGTGGCGGTGCTCGTGCGGCACGGGTGGCGGCTTCACGTCTGGCTGGTGCGCGTGCGCGTGGTGGCCGTGCATGGCCCAGGGGTCCGCCGGCGGCAGGGACGTCCACGGGTTGAGCACGGGCGCGCCCGGGGACGGCGAGCCGCCCGCGTGCAGCCCGTGCTGGTACTTCATGTCGGCAGGCTCGGCGCTGCGCGGCGACGCAGCATGGTACCCGCCGATGTTGCCCAGGTCCATGTCGGCGGGCATGTACGTGGTCGCCGCCATGGCGCCGTACCTCAAATCCACGGTGGACGGCGTCTTGCCGGCTCGAAGGCTCTCGAGCCTTCAACTGGCTTACTCGGTCGCGAAAAAAGCGCGTAAGTCGCGCGGCGCTGCGGCAGCGGCGGGGGCCACCTCACATCACCGAATACAACAGCGAGCGACATGCGCGTGCGTGCGCGACGGCAGCACGGAGCGGACTGGAGCGCTCGGCAGCGCTGCGCGCGCCCGCAGAGGTAGAGGGGCGGCCCCGCCCAAGCCGCCGCCCGCTAATGACGATGTAATTACTGCGCCCCGCCCCCCGCGCGCCCCGCGCCCCGCGCCCCCACCCCGCGCTCCCGCCGCACGGAAAATGTGCGTCGCGTCGCTACGCTCTCCGCAGCCGCTCTACCGAGTGCCGGGCGACGGACTCTACCGACAGACTTCACCTACAGGACTTAGCGAATGAACTGAACATTTCTGTTAGAGACTTTAATATACTTCATATTATCATTTTATCATTACTTCCGTATTTTCGACCCGTCATGTATAGTCAAATTTTATTTTAGAAATATCATTTGACTCTTGTTTTTCAATATTTAAATTTTACTATTATTAATTTTAATAGAACCTGATATATATTGATTTATATAATACCGGCCTTTAAACGTTCCACTGCTGGGCACAGGCCTGTTCCTATGTAGAGAAGGATTTATTCTTAATTCATTATTTTTATTCTAAATTATCTTGATTTATAATATTGAAAAAAAAAACTTATGTCCTTTTCAAAGAAAAAGAATACATACCTAGTTTATTGTACTGACTAACCTGCATAAAAAAATACCTACTGCAAAATTAAAAATTTGTGATGATAATTCATAATAAATTAATATAAATGATTATAATATTATAAATATCAAACTCTCTCACTATAACTCAAACGGCCCGCTATCGTTTTGTAAATTTTAAACCAATTGAATTACCTAAAAATTGCATTCGGTCTTATAAGATATATTTTTGGAGTTACTTTATTTATTTTTGAAATGTTTCCTTGCAAAACTCTACCTCTTTGTAGTATTAAAGTATGTCTAAATAAAACATTAAAGTTATGAATGTTGATAGAGCCACCTTGACCGGAGAGAGACAGATACGAGTATTATAGAATGAAATATATTCACAAAATTTTTGCATAATTCAACTTTACTATTAAAATGTGATAAAAGACATATTTTCGAGTCATAACACCAATTTCTTTTTTTTTATTTAGTTACACGTTTACTATATTGATAATGATATTTATTATTATATTTATTAGGAATACCACAAATATTCATGAAAGATTTGTTACGGACAAGATAGAAAGTTGAATATTATGGCTTTATTTTTTATTATTTTAAAAATCTACCAAGACATGAATTATCTCAATCCAGGTAGAATGATGGACTTATTTTAAGTTACTGGCAAGTTGCAAACCTAATGTTATAATTTAGAAAATAAAATATTAGGTACTAACATTTACTAGGTATTTTTTATTCATGGAATATATTATATTAACTTTGCACAGCTGTTTCCTTGCCTTGCTTTATTTTATTCTGAAAAATCATAAAATATTATTAATATACAGTCACACAGTAAAACACTTACATCGATGATAAATTTAGATAACTAAAGAAATCAAAATATAACTATTAGATTTTAGAAACTGTTTAAATTACAAAATTTATCAACATAACAAGTTATTATTAAATTAAAACAAAAAATATGAGATATAAAAATTCTTTAATAATGTCTAAGTTAAAGTTAATGTCTAGCCTTTATAGCTTTTCTAGATTAATAGGCTGTATTATACTGAAAAAAATATCGAACCAGTTGTTCCTGAGAATAGAGCTTTCAACCAAATAAACAAATTACTCTGCTTTATAATATTAATAATATAGAATAATCGACTTTTAAACTTAACTTATACATTTTCTGTAACAAATCATATCATAGCTCTATAGAAGTATGTCGGTGTCTCGGCTGGTGACCGACTCTACCCGGCGCGGCGCCAACACACACTACTAGCGACATCTGTTGCCGAATAGGGGAACCAAACGATCCAAACTTGTTACACTCACTAGTTTAATACAACATTTAGTACATTTACACCACTCACATACATCATATCATAGTCTTTTACTTACTATACTATACTTAAGTAAATATGTATTTAATGTAAAAAAATCAAACCTTGTTTTTAGTGTATTTTATTCGTGTTTTACAAAAAAACATGGAAATCCAAGTAAAGTAATACGTAACTTCGCTAAAAATATATTGTTTTCATAATTCCTTTATTTTTTTTTGCAATAAGGGTTATAATGAGAATATAAATTTAAATGAGTTTAGTATAAAAAAATTTTTTTTTCCTAAGTTTGTTCTCTATCAGTGCTATCTCTCGGTGAATAGCTGAACTATTAGCAACCCTCTCATGGGAGGGTTGATTTTAGTGAGGGCGCCCAGGCTTACGGACGCGTACATTAACCAAACACAGTGGCGCTGTACTAAACTAAAAACTCTGTAAGCACAAGATATCAAAACGGTTTTTGAATATTCCAGTTAATAAATTATTATTTATTACAATTATTTATTTCATGACGATATTGAATATTTCTAGCTGAGTTTTTAAATTCCCCAACTGTTTCTGATAAAGAAGAACAGCTTCCAAGCTAAGTGTAATTTGTTCAACTACCTAATGCCTATACATTCTATTAGTGTGAATACTCTTAAATACCTCTCATTTTGGTGATTATGTTTATTTATTGTTTTTTACAATCAGTTTCTTCCTATGGTAAGGAGATATTTGTTGGACTTAATGAATATTGTGATCGACGGAATACAGAAAAATTATATACTTTTCATTTAAAAAGTGATGTTGATTAAACTCGACTTATTAATGTGAGAAATATTTCCGTAATGAAACTGTTTATTTGCATTTGTTACAATGAAACAATTACAAACTAATTAGAATCAAATGAATTTTCAACAAATTACCTCCATAATGTGCTACACTTTTTAAGCATTTATACATAACCTGATTAATTAATTAGCAACGCTTTGATATTAATAAACTTGTGCAGATATTACCGGAATTGTAACAACTATTAATTGAACAATTAATAATGCGAGCACGTGTTCTGATGTTACTCAATACTATATTAATATTTATATTATGTATGTTAATTGTTATTACTGTATAAACAGGTGTTTTTAGCAGTATATGAAATAATGTCACCAACAGGTTTAATTTATTTAAAAGTAAAAAATTGGCGTGCACCAATTGAGTATCCTATTAATCTTATAGGACTTTTGTTAAAAATTCTTGGTTGGTACAGAAATGATGACAAAAAATAAACAGTTCTGCATTTTAAAACTACTGTTCTAATGCGTCAACCGTTGTGTGCTTTTTTCCTGATAGGTAAAACAGGTTGGGTCAACCTGGACCCTAGTCTAGGTCTCTAGAGGTGCTCACTGCTGATAAATGATGATGATGAATAATTACAAAACACAAATTACATTGATTCAATAGTAAACCGCTCTCATTAAGTTCTATTATAAATTCTTAGCAAATTTTGTGCATTTAAAGGATTTTTTTAATCTACATAAATTAAAAATAAGTATTATGACAACATTAAAAAAAATGCATCTGCATGTATGTACAAACTTAGTTGATTTAAAATCCAATTCCTAAATGGCTCCGTATTGCGTGTACAACATCAGGTAAACAGTATTTGCGATATTGGTTTCAAATTAAAACTGTCGAAGTTCTTATTAGGTATCAACAATCATATTAAAACGATGAGCGTTGTTGCGAGGGTGCCGGCCGGAGCCGGCGGCAAACAGGGGACGTCGTCCAAACATATTAGTTGCTCAACGACAGCCGAGCAAACACTGAGCCCGGGAGCCCAACTATTGACTTAACACTTGACGAACATTTATTGTGACTGCCCGGATTATCTGCGGGTTAACACTGCGGAGCCGGCTGATAGTAGCCGTTGGACCGGGGTGGTAGTAAAACCCCTGTAAATCTTCGGTAAGACAGAATAACGAACAAATTGAGAAATTTATAACACCATCATAGTAAACTACTCGCATCTATGGCGTATGGATTCAGCTCTGCCTATACGATAATTGGGCCTATTTCAATAAATACCAACTTCCCACAACTGAGCACGTATTATAGAAGATGGAATCACGTCAGGAGGAGCATTATATCATTAAATTATTATTTTTTGCAAGTCCTTGAGTAGGAGGATGCAGTTTCTAAGAAAACTCGAGTCCCTTGAGCATATCATAAAAACACTTGTTATAAGATTCTAATAAAAGATTATAAAAAGTGTAATCGTTTAGATCAGCCGAGGGGCATGGGCAGGCTGGCTTAGATTATAGATATGGGTTTATGAAGTGTTGAAAAACTGACGACGGAGATGT
Organism: Plusia festucae; assembly: GCA_950381575.1. NCBI lineage: Eukaryota > Metazoa > Arthropoda > Insecta > Lepidoptera > Noctuidae > Plusia > Plusia festucae. Next base: position 16,271,974 of record OX494435.1, read on the forward strand.
GACCGTGATGATATTGCCTCAAGCCATATCATGTCACAACATATACATTGTATCATTCGATAAAGCTACAATGGTCATTTCATGTAACATTTAGTTATAAAGTTCTATTTTATGAAAATGCAATAATTTTAGCTGTAACATATTTGCCTTGAGGGAATACCAACTGGGGACTTGAGTGTTTGGTTCCTCAGTGGGTGGGATGGTTGTGCAATATTTTCAATTTGCGGCGGCGAGTGCGCGGGCGCTGCGCGGGCGTGTCGGATCGATCGGTTCCGTCGCCGCGCTGGCCGGCTGATACCATCGCAGTACACGGATATTTTTACGTGAAATTGACCTTTATAAATCCTAAATTATGTTTATAATATATTATATACTACTGTTACCGTAATCTGGGACGAAGTACGAAATCTAATAACTTCATTTAACGGATGTACGTAGTTGAAGAATCAAACAAGATAGGTAGTACCCAGGAGTATGTTTTAATTGGTGCACAACTCCTTATTCTCAATAAAACCAGATCGCACACGAACACCAGATAGCAATTTAGCAAGCCAGCTTTAAATATTAATTGTCGTTTTGTGAAAATATATACGAATAATGGCAAAAAATTGTGATTCTACATAAGCTATAGCAGAATACTAATAGGTAAAACTTAGCTATTCTTAAACCAGTAAATTATCAAATTGAATATTATGTTAATACAAATTTATCTTATTGGCCACTTTTATTCCTAAGCCAACATTTTAAAATCAAAACAATTGACAACTCGAAGAAGTTAATGTCGCCAAAATCAAAAAGTCCATAATTATGAAAATAAACCAAGATCACCAATTAGCTGCAAACGGTAACCAGCTAAAGTAACCATTAGACGTGAATTACCACGACACTTAGATAAAACATTCTTATTGGAAACTGCAAACATCATCCTATCAAGAAGGTGTACCTACTTGTGTTATTTACATACATAAAAAAAACGACTTATAAATATAAGAATTGATATAGTTATTTTTTCTTCAAGCATTTATCTTTTAAGTAAGAAACAGATCTTACTCGATGGGTTTGTTTAGGAAATAAAAGGTTATTCGCTTACATAATGTTTTTTCGACTCTCCTTGTGTCTATTGGTTAGTGACCCTGACTGCTAAACCGGGGGCCGTCATCTCATCATCTAAATATCATCAGGTAACATCACCTCACCTAAGCTTATAATTTTAGACGATAATTAACTTTGTTGCTTGTTTTGTTTTTTAAAAAACTTACAATCATTTTGGGGTACATATTACTCGTATTCTTGTTTGCCCCCCTCATGCTAAACTAAAATGGTTGTGTGGGTTCACGACGGTCGTGCAATGCACGGCGGGTTTCGAACCGGCAACCTCATATACGCAAGTCCGACGCCATGGCCATTGGGCTTCCGCCGCTTTTATGTAAGTAGGTAATATTCACAAAATAATAATACATGACAATGAAAACGTTTCTGCTCAAAAATTTAATGATGATAAAAAGAAAATAAATATAAATGTAGAGTCATCGCAAAAGACTGTCGATACCTCTATGTACACAAGTATGTATTGCTTGTGCGGCACACAGTACATAGTCAGCTTCTAAAATCAAATTTGTCCTACATTGAACTGACATAATAAATTTTAGTACATACTTACCTCAATAAAAAACGTATTACATAACTGCCGTTCATAAATTAGCGCTAATTACTTTATTTATATGTAAGGATTCAGGTTAAATAGTAACAAAACTAGTAATTGTTTTAAATGTCTACTTAAAAACGTGTACTAAATGGTGCTTACTTTTGCTCTCCGTGTGCGCAGGAATTTGCCGCAGTCCCGAGCTAAGTGCAATTTAATAAACCTTAGTATGCTTAAAATTGTTAATTAGGACTTAGCTATGTAGCGAAGCAGGGTCTACCTGTACTTATTTTATTTTTATCGCGAATGGCGCAGCAGCTGTCGCCTGCCCTGCAGCTCCGCCGGGAATTTTTATAACACTAAATTGATCAGTTGAGAGCTAACTTACATTAGAACCGGTGCGGTCTGTGAGACGCCCATTATAATAATAACCACGGAACATAGACAATATTAAGTTGGTATATTTTTAGTTTAGCTCTATGAGGACTCCCATGGAGAATATAATCACGTCTGGTCGAATCACTTACTAATTAGTTTAATACGGTAAGGGTAACTTATAGTAGTAAGTTAAAGCAAGCAATTTAATATTATAATAATATCTTGGGACATCGCACACACGGCCATCTGTACTATGGTAACCAGACAACTGATGAACAAACTTAAATATTTCTAAATACATACATAATTATGATAGATAAATTACACCCAGACACAGAACAAATGACCGTGTTTATCACACAAAGATTTTTCCTGGGTGGGAATCGAACCCACGACCTCCAGTTTAACAGTCAGGGCCACTAACCACTAGACCAACAGGCCCGTGAAGTCAGTCAAAATATAAAATTGGGCTTTGCTTAAGTTTTACGGGACCCATTATATTAATATAGAATTAATTAACACTAAGATAAAATACAACGCAAACTTAACAGTTATAGTCACAGTCTCATATTTGTTACAGACGCTTTAAAAAAGGCGACTGTGACAAATGCATTCATTTCAACACCTAGAAACTACTTATCGCTATTTTAGTCGTCTGGCAAAGTCACAAAGACCCCGAAACATTTCAGTACTAGTCAACTCTACGATGAAAGTGATATAACCCTAAAAGGTATTCAAATTTATTTTTAAAAGCTCGCGAGCCACGGGTCAGTGATGTCATTGAGTTATCATTTTATTACGATCGATATATAGTCACCGTCGCCGCGAGCGCACCGCGAATCAATTTCACCTGCGTGTGCTAGGAACCGCGGACTTCATGGTTACTATAAATACATATACTACGTCTTACATGTTGATTATTCATAAATAATTACCTAACATATCTGCTTGTGTCCTTCATTGATATTTACGTAAAGTTTGTGTATGGCACGTACACACAAGTAATTCTCGTAAAAAAGACAGTTTGTATAATAGATTAGAATGACGTGGATTAAATATGTAATTAATTTTCATTTCTATTTTTATGAGTGAGGACACTTCACAGCTGGGTAGATTATAAGTAATTTCTAAGTGAATCATGATCACTCTCTTAGGTAACTATTAGAGCATGAAACATATGGTTTTCTGAAAGGCTTCACTAATACTAGAAAAAAAAAGTAGTTTTCTTGTCGTAGTATAGCAAGTAGGTACTGGCAAGAGTTCACATATGTTATATTTCAATAAGAACTTCTAGCCTATAAAATCTGAGTCTTTATAATCTAGCAACTATATTAAATCCCCAGTGCATTGCTTAATTAGTTGCCAACATACAATGTAAAATATTTTAGTCAGTTATAACAAAATATCTTATACTTAAGAAAGCCTGGTCCATCCGTCGTCTATACATCTCCTACAGGCCGAGCCCGAGGTCTGGGGTCATGACGGAATCAATTTGGCAAGGGTGCACCAAGTACCATGGTCTGTGCTCCGGTGGAGCGGTGCTCGGTGCTCGGTGCACCGCTCGCGGCGCCCTGACCCGACCCCACACGAAGTCGCGGGCCCTTAACTCTTGCCCTCTAAATATTACCGACGTATAACGTCCACTGCACACACGGTGATTGTTAATTGATAAGTTGGTATAAGAATTACCGTGGAGAAAATTTATAAACAAGTCCTAATATAAAGACGTGAACCCAATCGTAACACAAGCAATTCAGCTTAGCACGAGGGGTTAAAAAGTATATTAGAAAATATATATAAAAGAATATATATATTAAATATTAAAATACACTACACCATGAACAGCTAGACTACATTATAGTTGGGTGAAACAAACATTTTACTTTAGCGACTCTCTTTTGCTTCCCTAGAGCCTGATCTATAGTGATCTAGACGAGTGCCACTATGGTGTCGTCTATAACGTGGGGATAATGTCATCTAAGTAGTGCGGTATGGTTGCGCAGTGAGTGCGCATCAGGTACGGCGCGAGCGGCGGAGCCGGCATTCCGCGGCGCGCGCGCAGGGGCGGGGCCGGCGCCGCCCACGCGACATCCATCTTGCAATTGTGTCGCGCACCCACTCACTGCAGGTACGTCATTATCTGTACTTCGTTGTCATCAAACTATTATTTTATAATTGAAACATGCTGACAATCATTAATATGAATCTATTCTACCCAGAGTCTTCAGTTCTAGAGCTGGCGTTACTCACTAATGAAGACAGAAAAGACTGAAAAATCATCAGGTCACTATAATTATGAAACAACATCAACTTCATCATTAATTTGATAAGAAACTAAGTGGGTTTATACTCAGTTGTTTTTCGGGGAAATAAAATCGTAGGCATTTTTAAAGAAAATTCTCCAAATTTTGTCGTTAAAACTAACACATACTTACTAACTCTACCATGCCTTGCAGCTGTGTCAAATTAGACCAAATCTGTTAAGTTGAATCCAATCTAATAAATATTTCTTTTTTAATCTTATTTTTGGAATTGTAACGCATTTAAATTGTATGATTGTATGTATGTATTTCATTGCATGTGTGCTACATACAAACATATTTTAAAAACACCAACACAGAAATAAGACGTAAGTTCAAGTTTTGGAGAAATAATAGTTCCAATAATAGCACACACAAAACGCATAAGTATGTGCAATATAATAGATATAATGTTGTGGATACTGGCAGGTTATTTAAGCATACAACCTCTTTGTATACAACTGCCCGTACGAAGTAGTTTGTTTAATTTTAAAATAAATCAGTTGTCAACTGGAGCTCGCGGTGTTTTATTACAACATGGTGACAGCGGTGGGATAAATAATTTTTTTTTATGTATTAATCGTACATCAGTGCCGTTCTATAGTTAATTAACGGTACGAAATTAATAATATAGCTATGGAACACGCGCGACCTCCGTCGGAATTGAGTTTAGAAGGCAGCTCCGTCAGCCGGGCTGACGCATGGAAAAAATGGAAGACCCAGTTCCTGTTGTTTTTAAAAGCATCTGGGGTGCATAAAGAGGAAGCTGGGGTACAGGCCAGTTTACTAATTAATCTGATCGGACCCGAGGGGTTTGATGTCTATGAGACTTTTTCCTTCACCGCGGAAGGTGACAAAGATGACGTCACTTTATTGATTAAAAAGTTTGACGAGTATTTTGGAGTGAGACAAAATATTACGTTGGCCCGATATAATTTTTTTACAAGAAATCAAGACACCGGTGAGTCAATCGATCAATATGTAACTGCGTTGAAACTTTTGAGTAAGTATTGTAGTTTTAAAACTTTGGAGGAGGAACTTATTCGAGATCGTGTTGTTTGTGGCATAAAAAGCACGATTGTACGAGATCGTTTGTTGAGAACGGAAGATCTCACATTGGAAAAGGCTATAAAGATCTGCCAGGTCAATGAAATATCTGCTGACAGTAACCGCTTATTGGAGACTCGGGGAGCGGCGGGTACTGCCCAGTCGGCGTTGCCGGTGATGGTGGACGCGGTTGGTGTGCGCGGCAGAGGAGGCCGCGGAAGCTGGCGCGGACGCTGGCGCCGCTGGGGACGCGGTGCGGCTGGGCCTGCCGCCGCGCCCTCGAACGCGGTGCGCCAGTCCGGAACGCCGGGTACATGTCTCAGATGTGGAGGTCAATGTATGGATCCCGGCTCGTGTCCGGCTATTTCAGTTCAGTGTCACGTATGTAAAAATTATGGGCATTTTGCTAGAATGTGCAAATTAGGAAAAGGAGTTAATAAAATGTACGACATAGGAATTTATGAAGAGAAATACGACGACGTGGATGATTGTGAGTCATTTTTTGTATCTATTATATACAATATTTCTGAGGTGTACTCCTCGTCTGAGGATTGGTATGAGATATTACGAGGGGAGTGCGGTTCAGAAAAGTTTAAACTGGACACAGGCGCAGACATTAGTGTTTTGTCTTATAAAAGATTTTTGTTACTTGGTTATGACAGCAGGTTAATAGATATTAATCAACATATTAAATTGCAATCTTACAGTGGGGATTTTATTCCGATAAAAGGCATTTGTTGGTTGCAATGGTGGTATAAGAATGTTGAGTATAAATTAAAATTTGCAATTGCTGCTATTGATTGTCAAAGTGTATTAGGATTGCAAGCTTGCTTAACTTTAGGTTTAATAAAAAGAATTCGTAATTTACAGTTTACAGAATATGATGACTTATTTAATGGGTTAGGCTGTTTGCCAGGTGAATATAATATTGTGATTGATAAAACGGTGATGCCTGTGATTTCTGCTCCTCGTAAGGTACCGCTAGGTTTACGTGATAAGTTGCAGGAGGAGCTGAATAGGATGATTGAGTTGGGGGTGATTAGGAAGGTGTCCCACCCAACTCCCTGGGTAAATGCAGTGGTGATCGCTCCTAAGAAAAATGGTCAGTTGCGTATATGTTTAGATCCAAGGCCGCTTAATAAGGCCATACAGCGTGCACATTTTCAGTTGCCCACAGTAAAAGAATTAACTGCTAAATTACATGGGGCTAAGTATTTTTCAGTTTTGGATGCTAATTCTGGGTTTTGGTGCGTTAAATTAGATAACGCCAGTGCAGACTTATGCACATTTAGTACACCGTTTGGGAGGTATCAGTATTTAAGATTGCCATTTGGGCTTAATTGTGCACCTGAAGTATTTCATGCGAAAATAAAACAATTACTAGAAGACTTAGAGGGGGTAGATTCATTTATTGATGATATTATTTGTTGGGGTAAAGATAAAACTGAGCATGATTTGCGTTTAAAGGCGTTATTAGATAGGGCCCGAGACATTAATTTAAAATTTAATAAAAGTAAATGTCGCATTTGTGTTGAGGAGGTAACGTATTTAGGTCATATTTTCAATAAGGACGGAATGAAAATTGACCCGGAGAAAGTAAGAGCGATAAATAAAATGCCGGAACCAACAGACAGAAAAAGCTTAGAAAGGTTTTTGGGTGCTGTAAACTATCTTTCCAAGTTTATACCGAATTATTCTGACCACATTTTCCCACTGACTAGATTGTTAAAGAAAGATGTTTTTTGGAGTTGGGAGGCAGGACATAAAAACGCATTCAATAAATTAAAAGATTTCATATGTAATGCACCGGTTTTAGCATTATATGACGTCTGTGGGCCGGTTTTAGTATCTGTAGATGCAAGTAGTACTGCAGTTGGTGCAGTGCTCATGCAGAATGGGCGACCAGTCGAGTATGCTTCTCGCACCCTTACTGACACACAACAAAGATACGCGCAAATAGAGAAAGAAATGTTGGCAATTGTGTTTGCCTGTGAGAAATTTCACCAATACATTTACGGGAAACATAGTGTAGTCATTGAATCGGATCATAAACCCCTTGAAAGTATTTTTAAAAAATCGTTGGATTCGATTCCAGCACGTTTACAGCGCATGATGTTAAAAGTACAAGCCTATGATTTGTTAGTTACTTACAAGCCGGGAAGGTATATGTATATACCTGACACACTGTCGCGCGCGCCTCTTCCGGATCTGTATAATGATAGTATTAGTGAGGCTATACTGTGTCAGGTGAAAATGGTTATTGATAATGTGCCCATGTCGCGAAATAAGTTTACACTTATAAAGCATGAAACTAATAAAGATAAAACTTTGAATTTGTTGTTAAAATATATAGCTCAGGGTTGGCCCGACAAGTTTCATGTAGATAATGTTTTAAAATACTATTGGTCAATGAAGGAACAAATGTATTCTGTGGACGGTGTTATTTTTAAAAACAAACAAGTTTTGATACCGTTTTCGTTGCGGAATGAGATGTTACGGATTATTCATGAAGGGCATTTGGGGATTGATCGCTGTAAAAGACGCGCACGAGAAGTATTGTTTTGGCCAGGTATAGCTAATGATATAGAACATTATGTAAGAAAATGTAAAGTTTGTCAGGAGAATTTAAATAAACCGAGTAAAGAACCTATGATTCCCATTCCTATACCAGAGTTGCCCTGGAATAAAATTGGAACAGATATTTTTGAATACAGAAGGAAGAGTTATTTAATTTTGATAGATTATTTTTCGGGTTTTATAGAAGTAGGACATTTGAGAGACACTTCATCTAATTCGGTGATTAATATTATGAAAGAAAATTTTGCACGGTACGGAATACCAGACACAGTCATCAGTGACAATGGACCACAATTTTCATGTAGTAATTTTGTGAAATTTTCCTCGAAGTGGGGATTTACTCACATCACTTCGTCTCCGTACTATGCTCAATCTAACGGAAAAAGTGAAAGAGCAGTGCAAACTATTAAAAGAATGCTAAAAAAATCAATAGATAATAATGATGACTTTTATTTAAGTTTATTAAGCTACAGAAATACACCACGGGAAAATTTGAATTCTCCTGCACGACTATTAATGGGAAGGCGATTAAATTGTACATTACCAGTTCATTCCGATCTATTAAAGAGGACCTGTGATGATGAATTACAACATAAAAAATTACTTAATAAACAAATAAAGAGCAAATTGTATTATGATCAGAATTGTAAGCCTTTATCTGAATTAAATGTAGGCGATGACGTTATTATGTTGGAAAATAATAGCAGCAGAATTCGTGGCAAAGTGATAGCAAAGGCGCAAACTCCACGTTCTTATATTGTAAAAAACAAGAAAGGTATTTATCGTCGTAATCGCCGACATTTAATTAAGACTATACCGGCTACTAGTAATCAATTAGAAAATGTTAAGAATGATAAATGTATTGTAGTTTCCGATGATTATGACAATGATTTGAGTTTTTTGGGAAAGGATGAGGACAGTGAGTATGAACCAAGTATAAGCCTAAATGATAGCTGGCAAAGTTCATATGAACTACCTTTAACACGCAGTATGGCTAAGAAATAAGTCTTGGAGTTATTTAGTTTATGTTTAGTTTTGTTGTCTTTAGTTTAGTTTCTTTAACTTTTGTTTTCATATTTTTTAAGGGAAAGATGTTGTGGATACTGGCAGGTTATTTAAGCATACAACCTCTTTGTATACAACTGCCCGTACGAAGTAGTTTGTTTAATTTTAAAATAAATCAGTTGTCAACTGGAGCTCGCGGTGTTTTATTACAACAAACTAGATTTTAGTACGATTTTATCAACAACTATACGATATGTATTAACCAAGCCGTGTCATCTAAGTATTGCATCTTTAGTACCGATCTATACTTAGATGCGCCGGCGCCGAGTTAGCGCTCCGCTGGATGTCGAGGGAATTATAATTTATTAACCAGAGCTTTGCACCAGGCTTCACTTGTACACATATAAAATATTCAAAAAACACACCTATTACTTATACTACTCGTTCCAACTGACTTGCATTTCCTTTGAACCGTTGTGGTATGAGACATACGAGCTGTCAGCACGCCCGCCACGATTGACAAGTGATACACCTTCATAGTTAGCGCCGGCGTCGAGGTCGCTACTCCTACGATATATATATATTTTAAAATTATACTGACAATTTTTTTATTTTTTTTTTTATTTATTATTATTACAAAGTTTGTACATAAATATCATACAATTGCCCCACAAAACCGTTTTCACGGTTTGACTGCAGGATCGAGTAAAGTATTTCTGATTAAAGTTTAAGCTAACGAGCTTAAACTTTAATCAGAAATACTTGTCTAAATCCCTACTTAAATTATCTAGCACCAACAGACCAATCTATCCTAAATAGGAAGAACTGCGCTTGCCGCGGATGGTTTGTAGATGTGAGGACGCTCTAAAAGTTTAATATCGAAACCTGCCACTGCTAGAAAATCACATAAAGTCGTTGGTTGGTCTGATATGTCTCCGGTCGTGTCGATTACCATTCTGTCCAAATATCAAAGTAAAGGAATAGAGTTGCACGAGATGCTTTGATAATCTCTGTTAGGAGATAATCGCCTCAACCGAAATTCGGTCGAGGCGACGTTCTCTATATCAAATATGTATGATGCCGTTCTCATCTCAGTCGTTACCTGACACCATAAAACATCTTAAGAGATATGAGATACTAAGATTGAAAAACACGTCAACAAACATAAAGCTTATACTTACACTCTTGACTTCTGCTGGACATTTGTTTATTTCAAACTAGTCATAAATCGTGCAGGTGTGTACAGGGTACGTAAGTATGTGTAAAAACGAGGCGGATACGTGTTCACTTTAAATCCATGTCATTTACGCCTGCAATGCTCCTGTGTATAATAGAAAAAGCATAGTGGACGCAAGAATGTCGCCGCGCGTATTATGTCGGTTTCGTAACGAAGCGGTCGCCACTGATCTTATAGTAGAAAGGTTTTATTCTGCGTAATTGTGCATCGTGTGACTCGCCGACAATTACACGAGGACGACACAAGAGTCATTAGAGGGCTATAATCAGCAGCCGATCATCACAACCACGATCACCCCAGCTCCATGTGGGGCAGCTTTTGGGAATTATAACTAAAGTAACATGTGATCTCCACCCTTTATAGAATAATGTAATTTTTTCAAATAAATACTGTAATGAATAAAAAATAATTCAATGTATCTAAATAATTCAATGTATTAAAAATACGCTTTTCCGACCTACTAACCGAACGAGCTGAAATTAACATCCTGGACGATATCTTATCATTGATTTTACTGTTTTCCTTCAATGTAATGAACCATACTTGATAAACAGAGTGTCCCTATCGATTAATGCCATAAAAGTATTCATTTTTCGCATTTTAGCTTTTGGAACGAAGTTCCTTATTTCGATACCTGGGAATACAAACGATATTAAAAAAATCTGTGAATGCAGTTTTTTTTAATAAAGGAATGTTTCTGTTGAGCATAACTTACTACATCCAGTATCAAGAGTACTTTTCCTCCAGGTGACAAAAAAATCCACCCTGTATATCCATTTCGGAGTACAACCTTGACGCGGACAGTACCGCAGAGTGCTGTATATAATATAATACATGTTCCTTGCACCGCACATCCGACAAGTTTATTTTAGGAAAAAAATATTGACATCGTGACGTGATCGTTTTTGAAGGAAACATTGTCAACAATTTGTACTCCACAACTGAATGATGTGAGTACAGCGCTGGAATTACAAGTGCACACTGGAATAATATAATGTTCCCGTCAATGACTAGGTAGCTAACTACATAGGTGGTGTATAGAAATATCGGTCATTTTTCCAATTCATCCTCAAATAGGACTTGCAAACAAAAATCCCAGGCAAGATTAGATGTAACGGCCGTAAATAAGTTGCTTCGAAATTGTGTCGGATTCTAATTAGAAGTAGTTACAGGTCTACAAGTGAACTTGTCCAAGGTAAAGCAGGTACTTGGGTGGCGAGCTGCAAGTTTTTGTTCAGTTGCAGACCATATTAAAGTTATGACTATCGAAGCATAACATTACATCGATGCTTATTCAGTGACATAAATTACGGAGTCTACTTACAATGGTAATTTTTGCGTTTTTCATCGCATGAGTGTATTTCATGAAGCCAACTATTTTTTACGATAGCTGTCGACATAACAGTTGGTACTTTATGTGGTGTGTAAATAGTGGAGACTCTGCCGTTACCAGCTGGACGCGAAAAACAAAAGTTGGAACTCGCTGGAAAATTTGTTCAAAATTTAACAAGGGGTGTTCGGTACGCCTACATTTGGTATGACTTCATTATCATACTGTTTTATATTGTGATTTATTTTAAATTAAGTAGCTCAAAGGAAAGTACGGAACCTTTAGGATCACTTTGTTGTCCGACTTAGACCGAGACCCTTTATCTCGGAAACGCGTCGAGTTATCGAGTTGAAATTAAAATCATATAAGTATTTAAGTCTACAGTCTAGTGAAGCTGTCATGATCAAACGTTAAAACGTTAAGAAATATACGACCGTTTATACAAAAAAAGTAAATTTCGACATTCTCAAGGAATAAAATTTATAGTGCACTTTCCGTTGACCTAAAACTTTGAATTTAATAAGTAATAGCGTCATATCATAAAATTACAGTAACAGTAAAAATCTAACTAACTATACATTTGTAATTAAACCGTAAAAAAATATTGTGTTGAACCCTCGCCGTGCGAGTCTGACTAGCAAATGTCTGATTTATTTTCTTTATTTCTTATTATTTTTCGCTGTAAACACTTGTTATTCCAACTTTGACATTGGCAGATTCATAGTTATTTCGATAAAATAAAAAAAAATGAATTTCTTTTGACGACCCGTGTTCTTTTGCGACCCGTGGGAACAATGTCTAAAATAAAAACTATTCGTCGTACATAGATCACAGTACGAAGCACATAATCATGATGTAGTTAGTACCTGCACAACATTACATATTGTTTCATTACCATGTTGTCTAGATTAATATTTCCATCAGGTGTTCCGCCATTGTGTTACATGCAGCGCGTTGATTACATACATATTTGAAAAGCAAAAGTGTTAATGATGTATTAAGGTGAGCTGTTATTACTTTGACCTCAAGACAGTACACCACGTACAGCTTCGATACATGATAAGTTTCGTCATTGTGGCCTTCTGTTACTATCTCCAATAATATACATATTATTCTGTTAATGTATTGTATTTATTAAACAATTCACTGTATTCGAGATAGAAAAGTACGCGTGAACTTTTTTACTTTTTATATGATACTAATACTGTTCCCCTCGACTCCGTCCACGGTACCTATTTTTGTAGTAAAAAATATAGCCTATGTTACTCAGGGTGAATTTAGCTCTCCACTGGTGAAAGAATTATTGAAATCAGCACAGTAATTTTTGAATTTTTCATCACAAACATACACACAAAAATACAAACATACACACAAAAATACAAATCTTTCCTCATTATAATATTAGTGTAGATAACTTATTCAATCAATAAATCAACCATTATTCATCCTAAAACATGCTTACGTACAAACATTGGAGTTTCATAAAACTTTTAGGCTTAATATTATAAATTTTGCACTTCATTTAGGGATTTGTTCGTTAGGGTCAGTTACTTAGATACATAACAAAAGATAAAAACAAAGATGTACGTTTATTGAACTTTACATAAGTTTATTTTCGACTTCGCGGGTATAAACAAACCTCTTCAATAAAGCCACTTTACAGATATCCTCACCACAGTCAGTTCAGTAAGAACACGTTCTCTGTATTATCTGTTTAAGTCAACACAACTCCATTAATTATGCGGCCAACACTATTATTTCATCTGTCCGACTTGATGACTGTCGTCGTGTGAGGGGCGGAGTGTTCACCATGACTGAGTGGACGTGAAACGTATTCCACCTACAGACACAGCACTGAAATACAAGCAGGTGTGACGTAACAATCGGGCACGGTGTGACACTGTGCGTGTGTGTCGGTCGTGGGTTAGAAGTTGCCTGGTATCAGATGGAGCGGCTAATGCAATACATATTGGGCATTAATATCGCGCATCGACGCGTCGCGATTAATGTCGGCCATCTCACAGTGTCGGCGGTCGGCGCACGCGCAGTAGCCGCTGTTAGCAACTGGACGGGTTTCATTACATCAGCTCTTCAGAGATCAGTTCAGTCTAATTCCGTGATGCTTTACATAATTATATTCATCTATATAACTTTGAGATATATTGAATCATAATGTAAAAGTTAGTTTCTATAAATTTTCAAATAATCCAAGAGAAGGCATGTGATAGAAGTTTAGGTTCTGATTTTCAGTAATATCGTTTATTCTGCAATCTGAACGTAATAACATACCTACCTAAGTAACAGGTAGATATACACAAACGGCTCTGATTATATACATAACGAGTTGATCCACAAAGTAGAGCTCCTATTACGGACGATCAAGTTTGAATCGAACATTTCTCTGGAATCCTTCGGCGGCACTCGTTATACAGCTACTGTATCATCTCTTGCCGGCGTCGCTAAAATTCTTTCAGATAATTTCAAACCGAAAAAGAGCTCTATCATCTCGAAAACAGAGCATAAACTGGTTCGTAAGTATTGAATGCATGTGTCGTTTTTGGTCGGAGCAGGTGCGAGTTAAATGCAGAGTTTATTGCATAAGAATATAATTAGTGGGTGGAGTTCAATCAAATAGTTGTTGTAGCGAGCGAGCGACTGCCGAGCGCCGCGAAATAAATCGCCGCCGCCCGCGCGGGCCTGGCTGCGCCTGCGCAACTGAGCGCCTAATATCTTGTATTTTTTAACTGATAATATTCCGCTCCATTCTTTTAAGTTATGTTTAAGAAGTAGTGTCTCGATAACTTAGGAAAAGAAATAAATATTATCCTTTTAAGCGTTTAGCGAACTGCTTCTGATATCTAAGTGTAGCCTGTGTTGATACTAAATGTGTAGCTGACTTTACACGGACGTTTATACAATGACATTGGAATTCAAACCCGAGTTTCAAGAATCCATTATGCTGGCATAATAAATCAACTGTATATCAATTATCGCTGTAACTAAGTAATTGTCTCCGTATCTAATACCATAACATGTTACATACTGAGAATGTCCTGCGCAATAGATGCACGTACTTTCTTACTGAAGCCGGTTAATAACCATCGCGGATAAATTAAAATCGCTCATTGATTGTGTTAGGAGCGGTCCCGGCGGCGGCAGCGGGGGTGGCGGGTGGAGGGGGGCGGGTACGACAGGAGGTAATCGGCGGTTCATTACGGGCGCTGGTCGCGACCATGTCGCGCTAAATTGGCTCGCTACCCGTCTTACCCGCACTATGATTTAGGAATATTAAACCTCATCCCACGCACTGCGTAATTGTGACGCGACACGACTCCCGAAGACGATGTCGCGCCGCGATTAGACGTCGCGCGTTTTTGTTGCAAATCATTATCTATCATTTGTAATGGAACTGCAGGAACAATGGAAATGAATAGCTCATTACATCGTGCTGTATCCGGCCGCGAGGTTTTTGTTAATGGCAGAAGAGCAATAAAACATCCGACACTCGTATATATTACTGTACGCAAGGCTATACACACCTACGGTAGCGCGGCGATGCTAGTGATGCGCTGTAGACACTTTCATCGAGAAAACCATACAGGAACTGGCCTCCTATGACATTGCCAACACTATAATTGATTACCACGAAAACATTAAACGTCTGTTGGCCGAATACTGAAATGACAATCAGTTTGAAGTCGCCGTTAAGTCTCATGCTGTCTCTGTCTACTCTGTGACTAAATGGTGTAAAGTGACGACAGATAGACATTTAAGAACGTGTTAAAGATAATTAACGTTTCAGTATTACTTAACTATAGCTCTACTTTACTACAAGTATCGTTGCCCTAACTTTTGTAAGGTTTTAACAAACGATAACCCTACCATCATCATCTCTAGGTACATACTAGTACCTAAGATAATTATCAAAGTTTGTAGTTTAACAGCATTCTATCGGAACACACTCAAGGCGGTCGCTACACGTAGCTGGCTGCATGAGCGCATTTACTGTGACGCAAGCCTGAAACCAGTTCCATCAAAATTATATTATGTGTGTATTTGTTGAGCTAATCGTCTTATTCCCTGTAACTAGTAACTAATTAATATAGACACGTAATAAACCTTACCAACAGCTTTATTGCTGTGGAAGAAGCTCTACAAAACAAAAGATTGCGCATCAAGGCATTGGTCAAATATTAAGAGTACTATAAATATGATGTAGGTTGTACCGACACGGGCGCAGTGCGGAGTGCGTCGCCCGCACATACCGGCCCGGCCTACATCAGCAGACATAGATCACCTGCAGTCTGCTGTTATCTCCGAGCGCCACAAAAACCCGCGCCGTGAGTTATGCCCGCATGTATGTAACGCTTGCAGCGGAGGCATTCGGCGAGCCCACTGTTGCCACATGTCGCAACACTCGCAACAGATCGCGATAGACATTTTCACTTACTGAAAACATAATTATCGAAATCCTATCGATATCGACTCCATTCAGAATAGGTATATACAAAGTTTAATTTGACGTAATATACATGTTAGCAAAAACTGTAAGCTTAGCATGTCATGCAAATGTTGTTTCAACACTGAGGTATGGATTGATATACTGGGGGAATTCAACCGATAGATAAACTGCATTATTATCCCAAAAAAAATGCAATAGAGCAATGAGCCACATACATTGGTTAATCAGCTGTAAGCCATACTTCAAATCCCTAAATATTCTTACATTATCATTACCCTTAACATTATTACTATTTATATTATCATTACATTTTAAATTTACAACACATTGCGTAGTAATAGGCTTGCTCAAAACTTACATGCAGTTCATAGTAATACGAACTACTCTATCGAATTAAAATATGCTTTGTATGGCAGAATTAATGCTATTATAAAATTAATTTCTATCTTACAACATTCTACTTGATTAGCTAATATTAATTTTATAACAATCTTTATAAAAACCAAATAAAAATACATAGTAATATTCTGCATACCTAAAGGCAGAATATGTTTGGGACATTTTGGTTAATTATCTATAAGCCTTATGTTTGTTTATACCCGTATTCGCAAACACACGATTTTATTTGAGTAGAGCACACTGGTTAACACAGGTATCGTGTGAATAGAAATCTTATTCTGTGAAAACAAATTATTTGTGTTTTTTACCGTATTAGTGAGTATTGTAAATAATATGTACCAATTTCAAATATCGATAGATACTTATGACGATACGACGCTGTCATGTGTGTGGAGCGCGGAGTGGCGACACAGTTTCTTGCGGCGAGCTAGACGCGCCTGCGCCGACTCTTGCTACATGTTACTTGATGTGACCTGTCTTGTGATGTATTGTTTTATCTATGCATCTCTATTTGGCCTGCGACTAATTAGTATGTTCTGTCATAACTCAAGTACCTACCCAGTTATCTCATGCAAAACGAAATTTTAAGTAGGGTCTAGTCTCTGCAGAGCCCGTAATATATTGTTTATTTTTTACATAATATATGTATTGTTTTAGCTACAAAGTTTAGTGTCTGGAAAATTACTTAGTTACGTTTTCTGATCATTTGTTAAGTTTTTATGTCTTATTTTGGTAAGCAGTCACCAGGCGCGGATTGATTGTCCTAAATGTGTACTGTAGACCTCTGCAGAAAATTAAGTCCTACCATTTATCTGAATTATATAACTGAAATTTAAGACTTGTTTATTTTTGTTTTTTTTTCCTTAAAACCTAAGCATAGCATAGGTACAGGGAGCAAACAAATTACACTATAATGACATGATTACGTGGCACAGTTTAGTGTGGCTGCTCCCGCGCTTCGAGCGTTCGCACACGCGCTAATACGCGGCCCGCTCGCAAATTGATAGGAATTATAAAAATGGTGGAGCGGAATGCGGCCGTGATTACGTCAACATGGAGCGCGCCGCCGGATGACTGGCTGATAAGAGGAGTCCTGTCCATCCCCAGACGCCGAAATATTCCTACAATTGCGCAAAAAAGAGTAATCCATAGGTGTGACGATAATGGAGGCCAGTTCACAGACACAATACATTTTGAATTGAAATGGATGGTTAAGCTGGACTTTCAGGACCATTCACCGAACGTGCGACGCGCATAATGCAAAACCTGTGATACAATGATATTCTCATTAGAATTTTTCTTATCATTTTCTTTAAGATATTATCATTATAATATTTCAGAAAGTGGATGGGCATGGCATGGATAGCAAATCGACTCATCCAGGTCCTCTTCGACACTACGCTCCACAGCAGCCATAATTTCTTGTGTACGCAGTGCATGGCGTCTTTGTTTTTTGGCGCATGGGCATGATGCGAACTGAACCATTATTTTCAAACAAATTTGCACCATTATGCTTCACAATTGTTAAACGGTTAAACGTACTATCCGCAATTCAACCATGAACCGTCTAATCACTTGAAAAATCCACCATTTGTCAACTAGTTTTGTGGTTTACAAGTTCAAGAGCTTTAGTCGTGATGCGCCGGCGCCGTCGTGAGCTGGTCACGTACCGCGCACATCACTCACGTCAAATTAAACTGTTTTTGGCTGCGACTCACTGGCGACATCACTATCACTAACAAACATTATATCGCAAAACACATCAAGAAAGTACTAACATAACACTCATAGTAGGCTATTTGCATGATGTCCGTAAGTATAGCTCTTTTAAGTTGATAAAGACGATAAAAATAATACATTTTCTATAATGCACATTCGCGGCGAGAAAGTGTAACTGCATTGTAGTATTACATTGACCTTATAAGGTAAAGTGCAAGCTTCGCCAAGGAAATTATGGTAAGTAAGCCATATTCCACATATTTAACATTTTTAAGTATATTTTCTATTAACAACCCTAGTTACATATTTAGAAATACATACATATTAGATTACACATAGACACAGAACAAATGATCATCCTCATCACACAAAGACTTGTCCTGGACGGGAATCGAACCCACGACCTCCGTATTAGCAGTCAGGGTCTCTAACCACTAGATCAACAGATCAGTCAATTATGGTAAGTAATAAAGAAGAAAAAACCAGAAATCATAGAAGTGTTAATTACACTCGTCTTGATTAGCGTTATTACAATATCCTGGTATTTTATATATCTGTGTTTAAACCTACAGGCGGATCGTGTTCTCGAATGAATAAAAAAATTAAAGTGTCATACTTAAGATGTAGGTACCGAAGTGAGGTTATCCGCGAGATCGGCTGCCATCTGCAACTGTGATGGACGCGCCGACGTAGGTACCTAAAAATCAAATAGTAAGTAGGTACATTAGGTATTTGATTTTTAGGTACGTCGGCGCGTCCATCACAGTTGCAGATGGCGGTTTCTAGATGAACTTACAACACAAACAAAATAAAATCTTAAACAGTCATTAATTCATGAGTTTGTTTTTTGACCACTGTTTGTTTAACGTAGGTATATCAGTAACAAGGAAGGGACAGTTCTGGCGGATGGACAAGCACATTGTCAGCTGTTTTTGCAAGGTTATGTGCTTAGAGAATATTATGTGACTATATTTAATCGGTAAGCAATGTTCCCGAGAGCCTGGACTGCCTGGAACAAGTTCCACCGGCGCGGCGCGGCGGCGCGGCCGGCTGTGTGCGGTGTGCGCCTCCGGCTCTATTTGATTGCCCTGAAGCCGCAGCCGCTTGCAACGGTAATTACGTTATTAAAAAAATCATATTTTCCGACTCGTCGTTCCTTGTTTTGCAGCTTCGGTCAGCTAAGATACGCCATATTTTTATTTATTATTAGCTGTTCCCGCGACTCCGCCCGCGGTACCTAATTTTTTAGTAAAACAGATATCGGAACTGTAAATTTAACTCTCTATAAGCTTAACTTGTATCCGGTAATTGCGAAACCTTTATGAGAAAAAACTCTTATGGGATCAGAACACAGATACCAGATTTACCCTAACTAAGGCAATACAATTGCTTGAGCAGCAGACTACCTCTAAGAAAGAATTAATAAATTTGGTATTAAAATGCATAAAACTTGAAATAAAAATATACCTACTATAAAATATTTCTGTCCCAGACAACGTAAGTATTATAATACCTACTAATAACAACCAACAATCATTCAAGTTAGAAGTAAATGATAACTGATTGAATTGATCGCAACTAAAAGTTATGGAAAAACCTGATTGAAATAAAAATGTTGTAAAGATTTTGAACTAAAAGACACAAAAAGGGTTAGCTCGACTGAAATTCCATCTTAAAGTACTAACAAAGTATGAACTTTTAAAATAAACTGGGCGAACGAAAAAAATCGGAATAGGTATTTACACCTGGATACGACCGTGCAGCAAGAACATCAATTTCCAATTGTAGGTACAATAAATTACCGAGCTGTTTTCACGACAACTGATTTTCTAAAACAATATTCAATCAGATCTGGTCGTCAGATATGGTAACACGTTGTTTAAACGTCATAATGCTAATGTACATGATGAATTTGAGATTTTGGCTCAATTTTTTTATCAGTTGGATGTAATACTGCGTTTAAACATAGCCTATTAGTGTCTCTATTTTTTTTAGTACTCCCTCAATTTGTTACAGTAAAGTATACCAGTATTTTTTGCTGGATAAATTTTACATAAATTTTAACAGCAGGCAAATTAATGTTGTCAGTTATTCATTTTCAATATAAATATATTCCATACAAACCTTCATCACATATTTCAACTTTTTTCGCAATAAAAAGTAGCTTAATTCTCAGGTAAAGGTGTAGACTATCTCTGTACCCAATTTCATTTAAATCGATTCAGTAGTTTTGCCGTGAACGAGTAACACACAGACAGTTCCTTTCGCATTTGTATATTAAGTAAGGATTTATAACCTTAATTAAAGGGTGATTGTACCTTACCGACGCAACACTATACTTATTTTATTAGCGCCGCTAAACGAAATACGTGGCCAAATACCGCTTATTTGGAGGAGTACCTACCTACTCCTAAACTAAATTCAAATAAGCAACATAGCCGGCCGCGTCTTAATAGGCAGCAATCAAAACAAGTGTTTACAAATTATTAAATTTGATTGAACAACATCAGCCAACCAAAAATGTCAGATTCCTAAAAACAATCAAATTAGCTGGTTTGTGATATCATCGAATGCAATTGGAGCAGCAGTTGTACGGCATTATCCGGGCCGTAAGCGGCGGCGGCGAGCGTTCGCGAGCAAAATGAGCGAGCAATATTATACCGCAACGATACATATCGAGCGCATGCTACCGACGACGCGCGGGCTGCGGGGCAGAGAGTCGTAGGCACGCGCGCCGCGCACCGCACTTGCGACCTTCTACCGCCGAGCTGCCGACATAATTTAATTCGAGCGCGGCCTGTTAATCTGGCGGGATCACGGAGAAATGCGCCGGCGCTCGCCACACGCGAGTTTATTGTTTATGAAATTGTTTTTGCATGTTCCAGATTAGCCCAGTTTACTGTAACATTGTGAAGTAAAACTGCGCTTAGTACATTTTAAACGACTTGCAACTGCTGCAGTCATTTACTTGCGGTATCGTATGTAAATAGTTATTGTTATGATTTTCATATAATTGGAACTAATTGTCAAAAATGGATGTTAGTTAAGTTTGATCTTCGAGAACGCCCTGTACGCCAGCCTTTGTATTAATAATATTATTGTTAACCAAAACTTTTAAATGATATTATCCATTTTTGGTGTGCTACAAGTAGATACTATAAACCTGTAGTATTTCGTTGCTGACTCTAATTACCAGTAGATGGCGACGAATGATCGCAAGACTATCGGTCAATGTATCTACCTACTACTATGATGCTAGCAACACGCACGACGTGTCATTGAAAAGTATGCCTGTAGCTTCACAGGATCTGTTAAAAACTTAACACATCATGTATGGAGAAACAGTTAAATAAACAACAGTGATTAATTGCGCACATCGCAGATATTATGATAAAGCGTTGTATGTAATTGTATGTGAACGCAAAACAAATGAGAACGTGGTGAGTGACAAGAGTCGGTGTTATGTGAGCAACGTGCCGTCGGGAACGAGGCTGAGCCGCGGCGGGACAAAGAGGAGACTACGCGAATGTACCACGTACGGCTCTATTACGTGGAGTACTATAAAAATATAAATTTGCATGATGCGCGGTGCGGCGCGATGCGGCGCGGCTCCGCGGCGTGGCGCCGGCGACCGATGAGCGGCGATAACCCGCGCACAGCGCAGCCGCCGACGTGACCAGCGCGCAACCATGCAACCTGCCAAGAGCAAGAGAGACACCACTCCACACAAGTCATACTTATATTCGGATATGCTTCTGATCATATGAAATCTTTAATATTGGACTATTTTGAGAAGATAGAACTAAGAGTTCTCACCAAAATAAGAAAGTTCACAAAGTACCTTGTCGGTAAAATGCTTTGCGATAATATGTCAATGAGATTAACAAGTAAGTAAATACATTAATTGCCATAGATAGTGTTGATATTGTTTTCATCTACCGAATTCCCATAGAGACAGTACAAAGGAAAACTTATGAAGACTTGAGGAGGCAGTGCACGACCGTGTCCGTCAATCATCACGGAGTATGGGAATCGATCACGTGAGCCTCTGTCGCGACCATTTCTATTCCAGCAGCGTGCGCGCCAGGCTCCTCCGCGCGCTCTGTCACGCGCGCTTCCTAGACGACCTACTGCCTGTGTCTTGTACTGCGGCACTACGCACACAGCTAGCTACTCGTACTTCACGTTTATATGTTCCTGCTTATTACAACCGACTGATTTGCCAGATTATGTCATCAACATAAACTAACAAACATTTAAATAATTGCCTGAAGTCGTAACTTGGTCGCTAATGGACTGAATTTAGGTGTTTAGCCTGGCCATAACTATGAACATTGTATTTATTGCGACCAATAAAGTGCTTCGTCAATGGAATCAGAATTATTTCGAAGACTCTGTTCGCAAGACTTTGTATTTTGGATTCACCTCACTGTACACATAAAGTGACGTCTTGGCTCCAATCCGGTTTACTGATGTTGATGGTATCACAACAGTCATGGCTTGCTTACCAAAATAAACATCAATTATGATAATTTTCCTAACGTGAAAAGAAATAGTCATAATATGATTATCAGGCGCAACATTTCCGAGGTGGAATGTTATGAGCATATTTTGAGGCAAATTTTTACGTTTTAGTATTTATGAAGTTTGATTTAGTAAAGTCGCGAATTCCAAAATATATCTGAGTGGAATTTTAATATTTATATAAAAATAAAGGAAATATGTGACGAAAAACAAGAACACTAAGTTCATGATGTTTTCACGTACAGCAGCGAGTCTTCAGCGAGGCGTCGCCAGGCGCATCCGTTGTACCTAGAGACATACGAGCACGTATGTGCAGGAGCGAGGCACGTACGGACAGAGTTTTCTAACATTGTGAAGCCTCACGAAGGCACTAAAGCGTCCAGCTGCTAAGTATGCGGAGCGCGCGCGCATGCCCGCGGAATCACAATCGACGCGCGCGGTAATAACTCGTCGAACGGTGCCGCGCCGGAATCAACAAGCAGGCGGGCGCTGCCGCTGCCGCCAGGACCTTGGTGCCGAAGGCCGGCCTGCAGCACCCATGGTAATCCCATATCACTAAAGCAAGATATGAAAGTCAAGACGTCGACTGGCGCGTCAAGCCAGTGGTCGCAGGTTCGAGTCCTGCCTGAGGTTTAAGTTTTTCCTTCTACAATTTGTATTTAATTTCAAGACGTCATGTTATGATCTCTAAACATTGATCGCCGGCACTGTCGACATTGTACTTCAGCTTTCACGTCTATTTATGCACTTAATGCAGCAACAGGTACATCAACAAGGCGATAAGTTTGAAATAAAAAACCACAAGGAAGTTGAAGGTACTTGGTTAAAATATAACATAATATAAAATAATTAATTGATCGCGTTGTAAGTATCTGTTTTTAACTTTTAGCAATCCAACAGCAGGGCATTGTCCTCTGCTCATAAAACGAATGAGGAACATGCCGAGTGTCGCCGTCTACAGGCCGTTCCATGTTTCTAAGAATATTATTCCATGGTACGTAATGTAGTCTTGTGATCAGGTAAGGTGTATTAGAGATTGGTCTGCCGAAGCTAGCTCCGTAAAGGTAGTTGTTGATGAAAAACCTTTTTAAACTTAAGCTTAAGGAAAAAGACATAAACTATGGTATATTTTGGACGGTATACTACGTATCTACTGTAATGTGTTAATAGTTAAGTTTCTTATATACTAAATATTTATAATATACAATTATGGACAATTGAAATTTCAGAAATATACACGCGCTAATGAAGAGTATCACAAAGCACACTGTAAATACGTGACGTGTACGTGAGCCCGTATTACGAACTCCTTGGAGAACTCCTCGAAACAGAATGTCAGTGTCACGTTATAACAGAGGCTATTAATTATTTTGAGACGTTTTGATTTTCTACTGGCTTGACGCGTTGAATTATATCGCGTTGTTATTTTGACGCAAGCCCATGATAATTATAACAGCGTGTCTCGCAAATGATGTAGGTAGGTATAAAAAGTTAAATAAAAACAAGAAGAACAAACATCATTTGATATTCATGCGATTCATGGAAATGTTAGGAAGGCGACGCGCATTATTCAGATGCGATCGAACGCGTCAATCATTCCTCACCTCGGCCGAGAGATCCATCACCCGCACGGCTGCGCACGCTAATACCGACCTTAATTACAACACGTAAGATACATATTTATAACGGTAACATAATTCGGATGTTAAGACGAAAGGTAATATTTAATAGGTCCATAGTAATGAGGCAGCCGGTGACGAAGGAAACTCCGCATGTATTTATTTAAATTTATGAGAATTGGTATAACAGTAGGCCGTGTTCACACCGAGATGGTTGGACAACAACGTGACGTTGTATCTTCCTCTAATGTTATTGAAAAAATATAATCGTATTAAAATTTCAGGAAAAAAACTTAAACAAAAACTTCGTGCTGGTTAAGATTCCTGGTGCTTTGGTAATTTGTAAAAAAAGAAACATTTTGAAAAGGTTCGGAAACGACGAGTAGTAGGGATGAATAGAAGAAGAAAGCACCCACCCCAAATTATTAGGAATAGGGCAAGGGGAAGAAGGAAAAAGGTTCGGTACACATATACCTCTCACCTTAGATTTGTACATTCTTCACTAACAGCTTAAAATGATTATTATAAAATAATATTTTGTATTTAGTAAAGTAAATAAATGTTGTAAGTACTACCTTACACAAAATGGCATGGTAAATAGAACCCAAACCCTATTTCCAATGTGAAAAGTGCTACTGCCTACGGCTCGGAATTCTGGTTCTGGTTTATTCAACTCTATTTATTCTTCAAGTAAACGATCGGCAGCCAGTGTGTACGCAGGTTTCAGTACAACCGCGCTGTACCGATTTGATCGTGCGCGCGCGCATACGCTAAATAATTCATTAATTTATTTATGTTGTCGTCACTCGAAATGTGTGTTTTTATGGTTTAGTCTCAGAAGCTGAATCCTATCTCTCTCCGCCCTTTATCTTACTTTGTTAAGCAAATTAATTGACCTCCATGAGGCGCTTTAATGTTTGGCAAACGTGGATACGCGCACTTCTTGAATTTTTACTAAGTTCTTGTCTTGTTGTTTTTTGTATCTACATAACAAACCATCTTGATAGTTTATAGTTTAACAATAACACGTGTTTTCCAACTATAACTCCAGGACTTCCTCCGCGACTCAAAATGCCACCATTTATATGCACCGCTCATCTTTATTTCCGTCTTCACAGTCCGTGAGACCAAAGGGCTTTTAACAAAAACTCGATTTCATATTCACATTCATAAATTGGTTAGAGACGCAATCATTACTGCAAGTCTGCTGAAGCTTTTTACAGAGAGCACTAGAACTATTTAAAACTAAAAAGTAAAAAATAACGATATTTCTGTATGAAATAACATCTATAAAATATTGTGAGAATGTTCTGTATCCAAGGGTATTAAATAAAATACTACCTACTCAACGTTGTGTCACTTAGCCGTCGCTCGCAAAATTCCAATTTCCTAAGTTTTAATAATTTTCTACCTAATTTTTGCAACTTAGTACTAAATTGTATGTTGATTAAATGACTGGAAACATGACAAATTGATTTTGCCATTCGACCAGATTCTTCAGTAGCATTTCTATTAAATAATTATCTATTTAGTTGAAATTTGCTGTTTACTAGTGTTTATTATGTAAATACAATATGTAACCCCTGTCCGATCCCTAAGACTATTATTCGGTATCGTACTGCGAACACATATACGTATAAGCCATTAAATGGATTGGAGATTATTTTTTTTCCCCAGTGAAGATATAAATCAAAATAAAAACTGATCCAAGGCAACAGCAATACTGACCGCTCCTCAAAGTTCACGTACTTACTACCTACAGCTTTGTGTCAAAGAAGCCGCCTATGCGAGACGGTTCATGAACTGTACCAAGAAGACACCTTTATTGGATCTGACAGGGGTTTTGTTACATGTTGTATATATATATTAACTAAATGCGTCCATTTGTTCGGGGGTGTACAGCCTTATCGATATATAACATGTCTAAATGCTTTAGCTTTACTGTACTCCTTAATCCTTTAAAACCTAAACAGCGAGAATATAAAATGGATCGGCCACAAATAGGTATTTTAATGACGCCATTATAGTAACTGTCAAAATACTGTTAATGTTCACGTATTCAAAATCAATAATCTATATATCTTCTTTAATATAAAAATTAATGTTGGTAAGCGCATAACTCAAGAATGGCTGGACCAATTCAGCTAATTGATTTTTTTTGTATGTTCCCTAAGGTCCACGGAAGGTTAAGGTTCTAATACTATAAAAAATTTATGCGATCACTCGAATAACGTAACATTTATTAATTTTCTTTTGAAAGTACTAAATCTTTTCTGACAGCTAGTGTTAAAAAGAAATGACAATAGGTTTATGATAATTGGCGTTGATGTGGATGAGGAGTCTCATATTTGTATATTATGTGCAATTATTATCCTCATCCTCGTATTTGTCATATAATCATATAGTCATAAGATTAATAAGAATCATAAGATGATCTAAGTACCGTTTTTCCATAATCATCAAACATTTATAGTCTTATTATTTAGAATAATAATTATGTCAATGTGTTGGCGGTACTGCGGCGTGACCGCAGCTCCTGCGCGAGGCGAGTGTCGCAGGAAGCCACGTCGGTGAGACGTGCAGGAAGGAAGCTCAGCACCCAGATGATATGGCCACCCCAGTTCTGGCTACAGGCGCTCTAGTAGAGTGACAGCTACATCCGACCGAGAAACTTAAAATAATCTCTCACATTATACTTATTTCTTAAATGTTATAGCCGAAAATTTGATGATATTTTTTACTGAGCCTGTAGAGTATGTATAATCTAGGTAAGTCTCAAACTCATTTATAATAATAAAACTAGTTATATACAAAGTACATTTATTACACATCAACAATAAGCAACTCGCATGTAATATCCCACAGGCATACTGTACGCGTCACGTCGTCGTCTCTACGAGGTAATGTTGTGACTTCCGGCGGGGCTCACGT
Source organism: Plusia festucae (assembly GCA_950381575.1). Lineage (NCBI taxonomy): Eukaryota > Metazoa > Arthropoda > Insecta > Lepidoptera > Noctuidae > Plusia > Plusia festucae. Next base: position 16,299,144 of record OX494435.1, read on the forward strand.
GACCAGATGATAAGGGTTGCGTCGGCGCAGCTACACGACACTACCAGACTCCATAATGATATGCTTACATCTTCACACCTCTGTATCCCGCAAGGTAAGCAGAAAGCATCGAGAAACAGGGTCTTTACAGTCACAAATATCATCCACTCTCTAAACAAATCAGGATAATTGTGACATTAACAATTATCGCTGATTATCACACCGGGACCCAAAGCCGTCTACTAGATTCGCTGTCCGATAACTCGATAACGCATAATAATTATAAAATAATATACTTACTTGTGTTTTGGGTTGTGTAGCTAGCGCGCGATCAATCGTATGCAGAGTACGTTCTACGAACAATAAAAATAGCACCTGCGAAATATAGCACAAAAAATAATGTCGCCGCTCGTAAATGCCATAAAACAGTGTTCCATCGATCAAGAGAACGGTCTCGCCATACATATGGGCTCATAAGGTGTCGGCAAGGGCACGCCACCTGCATTACCATCGCATTCTTATTGAAACACCACCCCGCCTCCTCTAGTCACGTCTCCCTGACCGACACTCTAATTAGACAATTTGCGTATCCAGTGCGAGCCCCTCACCGCTAACGAGGCCCTAACTGCCGAATGTGCCGCTAGCCTGAATAGACATCAGTCGCGTTCGCTATAGAGCAGATAATCGCGGGAATCTAGCGTCGAGCGCGATCTTGACAGAGACGGGCAAGACGCCGCGCGCCTCCGGAATAGCTAATTCCTATTGTAATGTATGCTAAGCGGGGCGACCGCGACAATTAGGCTAGGATGTGTGGGCCGCGGCCACAGTCGTGGCTCGCTCCGTCACGCTGAATTGCGATCAGCAATTAGTAGCTCATCGCTGCATCAGCAACGTGTTTATTTAATCACGAAGCGCATATGTAATGTGTGGCTGCAGACGTCGCGACGTACCGCTGTGAATGCTAACCCCGGCGACAGAGAACGACGTGAGACCGCGCTTGCTCCACCCTGGCCTCATGGCCGCGTGGTCGCGCTGGCTGCTGCCGGCGCTGCCGCCGGACATCGGGGCCAAGTTGTTTCAGAAGTCCGGCGCTCATAACGCGACATTTATCGAATTTCCAATTCAAACCACATTATTAATAAGGAGAAAGGTCGAGGCTCGTGATCGGCTCGGCTCCTACGCCGCGCAGCCGCCGCACCGCCACGAACAAAATAGTCGAAAAAGGTAAGCGCGCGGTCGTGACGGGAATGTCGCTGATGTTATGTATTTCAGGTCGCACTCATTGTATTTTAAATCGCTATTGTTTCGTATTTCGCGCCTGCTCTGCACACTGAATTCTGCGCCCGCGCTAGCGACTTGCGTCGTTTTTCTTAATGCGACGTTACTCCCGGTTTGATCCACAAATAGTATCAATGTCATAGGTAGTAAGCCCCCAGGTGTCGCTGGGTATATGTTATGACAGTGGTGGTGGCGCACGTGGGACTGGCTCCCACGGTCGGCGGTTGATTAACGGTGCGGTTCGCGCTAACCACCGCCGACGTGAGAATGCTCGCGCTAATGTGCGCACGCAACATTCGGGCCGTGTCGTCGCCGCGTGACAGAATTGCAAGCGACTCTAGCACACGACCGCAGCGCGCACCCACCACCACGCTCATACCTATCTACTATAGCTACAGATGCATAGACGATCTACACATAGGTTGACAAGCCTCTGCTCTTAAAAATGTATATAGTTAAGTTTGTTATACCAGCTTTGAATTATCTCTCCATTAAATACTAGTAGTATTATAAAGATGAGTATGTCATGTCATCTTGTAAACCAGGCGTTTGAGTAATATGGGGGGTCTATTTTCTGCCTGCCATAAAGTTAAGGGAATACTATTTCCAAACACGTGAATAGACGCGTCAGCAGCGGCCCGGCCGCGACTCAGCGTCGGTGGTGCGGTGCGGCGGCGGCGCGACGCGGCCGCGATGAGCCCGCGATAGCGCACGCGCGCCTGGGAACCCGCGCACTCGCACCCGCCGCGCGTTGCCTGCCGCTAAAGATACACTGTATGTGTCTTTGGATGGTTCTTATTATATTAAAGTAATTATCTATATTAATATTATAAAAAGGAAAGATTTGCATTTTTTGTTTTTTTAACATTTGTAAAACTAGAGGATCACATTACACACAGGTGGCCATTATTCGTGAGTAGCATATTCTAGCATTTATTCTAGAACAAATAGGGATCCCCACTAAATCTTCAATAATGTAACCCAAGGTATGAAATAATTGCCATAAAATGTCTTTCATCACATGTGCTGGGGAAACTATTACAATGTTCTACAATATTAAAGAACATATCTACAAAATGCTCCATAAGCCCAACTATTGTAGTTATGGCATTAAAACAACTTTTCTACATTTTGAAAGTTGATAGAAATGCTAACCAAAATCACCAAAATCAAAGCATGATATCCATACCTTTGTTTTAATTATTATTTTATATTCAATATTGTTTCAATACCTGTAAATTACTTTTTCAATGATTCAAATCGGACATTTCATTCAAAGATGTTAAGAATTTAAAAATGTAAATGGAAACAATTATTATCGCCGCCTCGCCGTGGCTGGCGAGGCCCTTCAAAACGCAGCGGACAACGTAGGCTTTAGAGCGCTTGTAGACGTCCGTTTTTTTCACCGGGTAACGGACCGTGTTTTTTGCCGGATTCGCGGTGGTGTATGATTTATAATGAGTATGTGTACATGCACCGGACATCGGTCCGGCGAACCGGTCCGGTGTAAGAAAGAACGGTCATCCACTCCAGTGTATTGGTGCGTGTTGACGCTGCCGGACGTATTGCCTGTTTTCTGTAAATTATGTGCCGTCTGCCTGCATTCTTTTAAAGGTCCAAGGTAACATTCATCCGGTAAAAAAAATATATGTATACAAGAATAGTCGTTTATTGACGGTCCGTTTTCCGGTGAAAAAAACGGACGTCAACAAGAAACCACTTATCAGCAAGCTAACTTTCGAACAAACAAGTGGCAATGCTTGATTATAAGATTTTCCTACAGCCAGGCAAATGGACAAAATCACAGCACGTACTTAAATCTGAATCATAATATAATAATTATAATGTTGGAGCGGCGCTGACTGAATCTTACCACCGGTGTTACGGCGCGACGTGTCTGCCTACAAATGAATCATAACGCGTGTAATTGTCAGATGCGGCACCACGATAGCGCTGAGGTTGTTGCAGGAAAAGCAAAAGACGTTCGAAACAAGAGCATTTCTTTGGAACGCTTTTAATTAACCTTATATAATCACATATTAAATGTACACTCAAACTCTCAGGGGATGCAGAACCTGCGCTACGTCTTATCTTTTGCAGATAACTACCAATTTTGCGAAGGTTCTGCTTATACTCGTATCACAAGTCATAAATACCGAAATTCTTTGAAGTTCTGCAAAGACGGAAATGGCAGCTCTGTTGTAGCTACGTGGTCATCAATTTTAATTTGTCTTAATAACCACGATAAGTAGGTACTAAGTAAATATTTGAACCAGAAATGATGAGTAAGTTGGTATTGCAGAAAATACAGTCATATAATAAACGCTTGTCGCCTGTACATTGTATCTCACTCTGGACGGTGCGATTGTAACTTAAGAGCGGAGTGCTGCCGGACAGTGTTCACATCAGATGTTGTTCTCACTTGCCGCACACACTTGGGAACGAAGATAGACTCGCGATAAAAACTAATTAATAACATGGAATCGCGGTGTCGACGTAGAGTCGCGTCGCCGACGTAGCTGCTGATGGAACAATTCTCTTCTTTACTTTCTTTATCTTGTATATTAAAATGTGGCAAAGAATGATATGAAATTATCTCCTGAATAATTAAATCAATTATATCACTTCACAACTCCATACCTACACTGGCTGATTAATAGAATTTAAGCGCTATTTGTAGATGTTAAGAAAATGAATCGTTACATTACGAAGCATGACGTCACTCGAGTAGTTTCAATGCGATGATTAGGGAAAGCCAGCGTCCTGCGCCTGCGCTGCTGAATAGTGATGAACTAGCTTTCAAATTACTTTCCTCGCCGCTTCTCACCTAACGAGAACTGTGACATTGTCACACCAAGTAGAAAGCTGGTGAAAAACATTTATTTAAAATTATATATATCTACTACGTACCATAATTAGTTGATTTGAGCATAATTATAAAATAATAATGCATAAAGGATCTGAAAAAATTACAAAGTTTAGGTGCATTAGCATAATAATTGCTAATCGATGTATTTTGTTGAGTTGAGAAAGACTTAAAAATCCCATGTAACGAAACACAAGCCTATGTATATTTATCACTCTTAGATAGGTTAAGTGATGTATGTGCACGCGACGGTACAATCTCCTCTTATTGAGACCTTTCAACCTCAGCCCTGTCGCGCAGCTCAGAGCATTCTGCTTTGAATGCCGCTCACTTCGTAGCCTGCTAAAAACAAAAATGCTTCAGTAATTGGGTAACTACTAAAAAGCTATTAAAAACAAAGATTATTTCCAATTTGTTACATATTGCTTGCAGGCAAAGACTACTATAGTATACTGGCTACTTGCAGGTCACCCAGTAGCCTACTGGCTAGGAGGGTGACCAGCAAGCAAATCTATTATCATCTAATATGTTTGTTGAGGAGTGCGAAAATGCAGAACCGTATTATATTGTGTAGATAACCACAGATCATCGAGTCTCTCTTAAAGAGTAAACACAGCAGCACGGATGATTAAATATTTGTGCTGTTTTTTTTTTTTTTTTAATTTTAATTTCTTAATCTGTAAGGCCATTGAGCTCATGACTTTTGATTTGACTTTATCATAACGCACGCAAATGTAGTGTCAATTTTTAAGACTTCATGCAGATAGCTCTACATATATATTGTTGTATAGTATACAGTAATTGGCATGTAGTTCAGAACAGCTAACCTCATCTAATGGTGGCGCCAAAATATCTGTTGGTAGCCATAAAAGTAACGGTGAAGCGACCTTTGTCGGCGCGTCACGAGCGCGTCCACCTCACACACAAGCTCAGCTCACTCAGAAGTTTCTCTGAATAGCAGTGACTGTATTGAGTTATATAATACCATTATATTAAACCAATGCTACGTGTAATAAAATGATGATTCATCATTGTAAAGGAATAAATCGTCAGAAAATATCAGGATACCTATAAAAAATAATAATTGTTTAATTTCTGGAATCCATATTTATCAATAATGGTTTTGTTTGTTTCAATAATTTGTGCTTCTATAGTATATTCATACTCTTTTTTTTTTCAATAATTGGTAAAGCAAGTGTCGTTAAAACGTTTAGAAAGCTTGTAGCCTGCTTTAAGGACAGTTATAATAGGTGTGCCAGAAAGTATGGGTGAGCTGAGTATCTAAAGGTAGAGGACACTTAGAGGTATCCGCATCAACCCCATGTATGTTCCACGACTTGTTGTAGTTTTTGAGTTTTTCATGATATTTTACCAAACTCCGACTTTCATCCCAATATATTTTCCTGCTCGCACTGCAAGGGTGAGTCGCTTGCCTCTCCTCTCCAGACTTTCTAGGACACCCTGTATAATGAAGGCTGGGTTATATTTTTCTGTCACTCTCATACAGTTTGATACTGACGAATACAACGGTCCGTATGGTTGAACATAACAAACTTACATTCAGGTGCTGTGTTTGTTCAAATTCTAAACTTCTCGCCTAAACTTCAAATCGAACGTATTTTTAGCTCAATTTTAATCTTATTTTGAGTGGATCTTCTGAACATGCTTGCCGCTTAATATTTCTTCTATTTATAAACACAGCGTCATGCACTGCATATTGTACAACCTAAGACGACTACTAGAACCGTTTTTATTTTCAATTTTTCTCATACGTTTCACATTATTTTGTAAAACAAGTACCGACAGTGTAACTACATTAACTTATGTTTGCTTTAATCAAAACTTCACATAATTGTATAGAACGAAAATATTACTTAATTAGATTGAAGGCGACAAATGTGGAAGTTGAGGAACAAACTCTATGTTCAATCAGAGTTCGATGTCTGGTGCCGACGTGACGCGAGATTCGTGCTCCTGCAGGGGCTCGTACTGGCACCATCGCCGAGACATAACATGTCACCTCCCGGATGCCTGACGACGCAAACAAACTACAGTAGGTGCCGTGTGCTTTGTGCCGGAGCCGGGCAGTAGTCAATACTGCGTGTTGACTCGCGGCTGCTTTGACCGCCGCAAACAATGCTGCCCAATATTAGAACAAGGTGGTGACAAACACGCAGCCGCGGGTTCCCGGTACGAGCCCGCGACAGCTACCTTCCAAATATTGTTTATACAAGAATGTTACATCCAAATGACGCGCAACGCAGTTGGCCTACAATTACAGGAATCCAAACATTTCAAACTTAATCGAAAATAAACAGTTAGCTGCGTTTATTCATTTCATGTTTGTGAGTCCTGGACGATGTTATCTCTTAAAGACGCATTTAATGTATTACAGCGGACGCAGCTCCTTAAAAAATGTCGCGACAGCGGGAACGACGAAATCCTTCAAAAACAAAGCCGTCCGAGCTCATCATTTAAGGACAGGACAGACGAATCGTATCAATACTCTGATGGAACTTTTAGGGACGTATAAAATACGAAGTCATTGTCTTTTTTGCGCGTTCAGTTTGCGCGCGCGACGCGGCCGCGGAATACCAACAAGGTGCGCCGGCGCAATGGAATGCGCCGCCGCCATTCGCGAGACGCCTGTCACACGTCGCTCGCATCGCGACGCTTGCGCCCGCGCCCCACGCACACGATTACAGCTATCCCGAGCACTGCCTTAGCACACACTTTCCCAAACTAACGCGAACCAAGAGAAAAACTATCATTTAAAACGTCAACCCTCACTGACACCTGCGAGTTACAACCTTATGCTGTGGATGGTAGAGCTCAGATCATTTCAACAGCACTGCCATCGATCGAGAATGCTGATTGTCTTTGTACGAGTTTCGGACATAGATTTGCTTGATAACAATCTCGCTCCGAGAGAATCTAAAATTTTGATTTCTTTATCAATTTCTTTTGTTTGAGTCGTTGTCAAGATCTGGACATCTAAAGCATTGGCTACAGAGATTTTATCACGACTAATTAATTAGGCTCATTAATGTTAACGACATTTTATACCGGCTGATCCAAAATAAATTATACATAAAAATGTGAAGCTAACAGTTTTTTCTAATGAATTGTATCTCAATGATTTGAACAATGCTAATCCTGGAAGATGAAGGAATTATGAGGAATATTGTGACACCACCATTTGCAGCACCTGCTTTGAAATCTATGCCATTGTAAGCAGTTGTTTTTTTTTCTAGAATGTTTTCTTACCAATCGCAAAAGCTTATGAAATACCTAGAGAATTTTGTAAACTTTTTCTACAAACAAAAGCTGTAAATACCGGACATATGCCATATTTGTCACAGTTTAGCATAAGTATAACAAGGCCATGTTAATATTAACACACAATATTATATATTTATATTAAGTTCTAAAACACTACATGGCGTCTTTGCTTGTGTTAAAGTACTCAATGTATTTTGTTTCATTCTTAGTTTTTGTTCGCCGACCATGTTGACTCGTTGCCATATCACAATCGTTATAAGTTGTATGATATAAGGAGTGTAACAAGTGCAACGACGCAAGTCGACTCTCGTGCGCTTCAGCATAGAATAAGTTAGTGTAGCTCAAAGCTTACTACGTGCGTATGATAAATAAATACAATATACCTAATAGATTCCAAAAAAACAAAAAGCAGAAGTCTGTAACTGATTTACCCAGCTGTACTTAGATTCTCTTCTTATGACAAATTGGAGTTAGGACAACTAGACTCTACCTACTCGTCGCTAAACCTAGCTCACTTTTAAAGTGTTCTTAGGTAAGGACATACCACGACGCTGGAAAGTTTGAGGAGCGCTCGAGCGACACAAGTAAATGCACGCCCTCATTACTCATTCCGAACTCGTCTATACAATATTTATGTCACTCAGACGCGGCTTTTAGAGCTGTGTTGTTCGCACACACACACACGCGAGCAGGGCCACTCGGTCGTAGAGCTCCGTTGCTACCCGTTTCTCTAAACATTATTTGACAGTGTGTTGTTTTCCTGAAATGTTGCGTTTTTATAATATTGTTAGTGTCCCCTAAATCCCAAACCTATTTTAATCTTCAGACTTAATTTATTACGAACTAGCTGACCTGTGCCCACTTCGCTGGGCGTCAAACAATGTATTGTGTTGTTCTTAGTACTGAGTGCTTAAGAATTATTATAGTGCATGTCTTAATTCGCCCAGGATTCAGGAACTTAGGTAGGTGTTTATAATTATAATATGTGCTTATAGTGTTCGGATGCCACTACATGAGTATTCATGAAGGCATGAATGACGTGCAGTGGTGTTATTTCATCTTCATCATTAATCTTGTATTACTTGCTTGTAGCGCAGGCCATGCGTTACGCGTCGAGCTTCGAGAAGGACAATATTGATTTTATGCCTGCATCGTACTACGAATAGATTTTTGTGTATGCTATAATATTATTAGAGAGAACTTAAGACAGCAGGTAGTTTTTATGCTCTCGAACTTTATTAACTTAAAACTCTACCTAAGACCTTAATGTGATGTTAACTAAGTTAACAGTGTTTACGAACTCTATTATGCCAAAAATCCACAGAAGGTAAGAACAGATCAATTAGCATACTTAATTTTATGATTTAGAGCGTGTTCAACGCATGTTATCTTGAGCGGTAGCGCGGATGATACGCGCGCGCTGCCGACGGCCTGCGACGTTAGCGCTATGAATCTGTTATATATTTCTGCGGTCGGAAGGAACCGTCCAATTAATATTGGCTCACAGCTAATCTCAAGCAGTAGTAGGTCTGATTTCCAACACGGGCTTCAAAATCTCGTAATGTTATCCCATTTTTTTTTTGTTTTGCTTTTTTAAGTCTTTTAAGAAGGGAGACTGTGGCATTGTTCCCTCACAAAACCCCACATGAAGTAAGGTTACATTCCATCTCAATATTAGGTACCAACATTGTCCAGTGTTTTGCAGCATTATAATAATGTTGTACTTTGATACAAATTCTAAGATAAGCAAAAAAATTATGTTACATTAAACATATGACAGGGCTACTCTTTATATGTCACATCTAAAAATCATTGCTCTCATAAAAAATATTCTGGATTATTGTTACATAAACCTAAATATCATCATCATCTGCCGAGCCTTTTCCCAAGCTATGTTAAGGTTGGCTTCCAGTCTTAACGGATATAGCTGAATACCGTATTTGAGTACTGAGCGACTGCCTATCTGACCTCCACAGCCCATTTTCTGGGTATCACAATATATGGCTTAACGACTCGTTTTTCGAGGAACGGACAGCTCTCGGTATTTTTGCAAATGGTCACCCATCCACAGAACAATTGCAGTGACCGCGGCGTAAACCTTATTATCGTACGGCTAACACTTAGCCACGAGCTAACATGTGAAATAAAAAGTATTTCCAACGAGAAACTTTTACTATCCTTGACAATCCTTGAGAAGAAAAAAGTAGAACATCATTGATACCAACTATTGTACCAGTAAAGTTATTGAAAAGAAAATCGCTTAAAACTAGCGTACTAATACCGGTAACGCTTGTCGTGTAGGTGGCGATTTTCTTTAGATTTTTTTACTAGCAATGTGAGTCACACCCTGTGGGGGTTACTAGTTTTTGCTAAGATAAATATATTATGCTTGTATTATAAGTGAGTTCACGTCGGTAGAGTAATGGGTAGGATTCGAACCCGCGAACACATGATCGCAAGTCCGATGCCCTAACCTTTAGGCTACCGCCGCTTTACATGCGAAGGGTTCAGCCGGAGGTGTTCCAAAAAAACCAAAGCGACTGAAACAATGCTGCAATCATTTTTGAAGAACTTGACCCACCTACTCGTACCTATTAGTTGCATTTTTTTTCGCAATGTCGCCCATCATGACTTTTATAGTACCTACATTATTTCTTAAATATAATTATGTCAATTACTGGATATAGGTACTTAAATGGTGATTCGAGCTATTAGGGCTAACATGAAGTAGGTATACAGCTATAATTTTAGTAGTTAATTGTCTGAGACTGGCATGGCGTCCGGCTACGCGCCCGCCACCTATTGTGAACATGGGGAAACATGACGCACACAGACGCGCACGCGCATCAATCCGTCCCAAGCACACTAGCGTGTCACTCTGTGACATCACTTAACTTTCAATGTATAAGTACAATGAATAAGATCGACTGGCAGCGACCAGAACATGCAGAGCCCTGCCGCGTTCTGCGGCAGAGCGGGCCTGGCGGGTAGTGCGGGCGGGTCAGGATACAGCGGCCAGTCGCACAATGAATGGCTCGAGTGCTACCCGTGCAAGTGAGTGCCATTGTTTTTCATATGGCGCGTTTTTTCCTCGCGTTTCGGCGGCAAACGTCGGCCAATGGCAGGCGACCGGCTTTCTCATTGGTGGAGCGCGCGTGGGCGGGACACGCTCGCCAAATCTTCGCGCCTTTTCACGATACACTCGCAACGTTCCACGGTTTGTTTTTAGAATGCATTTCGTTTTCAAAAACGTAATGATTCGATTACCCTCCTGAACTAAACTAGAGCACTGACTGAGACACTATTACTCGCTGTACTCATAAAGTTTCAGGGAACTTGTAGCCTTAATAACCTTACCTAAATTCCAATTAATTAAGTAGTAGGTAGAGTTGAGTGGAGCCATAACAGAGAAAATGTTTTTTTCACTCAAACCTCAAAATTATGAGAAATAGATTCAGAACAAAAATTATAGCTATAATTACACAAATAGACAAGGTTGCTCTCTTGCGAATGCTCCATGTGCTTGGTTGGAAAAATTCATGCTTCCTGAAAATGCATGAACCTGAGAACAGCGAACTGGAGGCTGGTCCTAGCTCGGCTACGATTTTTCATTTACTAAGCATTTTTCATATACTATACCACCATGTATCTACTATCTACCACATACACCACCATTTTCTATATACCATAATTACCTACGTTTTAAAATGGAATAATTTATGTTCTATAAATGCCTTAGAAGTTTAAAAAAGGTTTATAAATGTAACAATTAGCCTACAATGAGCAAATACGCATGTTTAAATGGAATCCAATTTAATCTACAAGTAGGTCCTAATATGATATTTTCTTTTTATCATGACACTGGGCCTCGAGAAATTTAACGATACCAGCAAATAATTATTTCATGACCTTTTCCATAAGCAACATGGATGTTTGTCCAATTGTGCAACAGCATCGCTCTACCTCGCGCAGCATGTGGTGAGGTAAGTTGGCTCATGAGGATTACTGCATGTACGGTCAATAGATAATGCTAAAACTTTGTTGCTTTTACACCACTGACGCCTGACTGATGATCACAGCCGGTCAATGGCCTCTTGCTTCTCACTATGAGACTGTATAATTCGATAATTTTTGACAAACGAATAATAAACCAACTATATAATCAAAGGAAAAGTTTGCAACATGACCATACATGATTGTGTTGTATTCATATTTATAAGATTGAGACCACACAGTTCCCCGGTCCGGAAAAGCCTCTTATGAGATAGGATCGGCCATAAAGATAGTGCTGCAAGGTCCGGTGCGGCGGCGGAGAGCGCTCGTGACGTCACGACTGCTCCCTACACGTTACACGTCGGTGCCGGAGGTTCCCAGCAGAGCAGCCGACATGCCCCACATGCGGGACATGAGGGTGGAAGGTATAGCGGCGAGTCTGTAGTGTTTTACAATAGTTACGCTTTATAAAATTTAAGCCACGCCACAATTAGTGAGAGAAAATTAAATCATTATTTATATAAAATATATCAAATTCATTTTTCTGCACACTCAGCGAGTCAGCTACCTATTTATGTGCTATGGTAAAATCATTGGACATGTATCAATGTATGAGTTGAGTCAGTGTATATAATTTTATGGACATATGATTATATATGTACTTAATATATGTATTTATAACCAACAGTCCCATGAATTTATTGCGTATTTGTAATCTCTCAACAGTACCAAAAGCGTTTTTTTATTTGCTGTAGTGAAATAAATTCACAGAAGTGTTCAAAGGGCGGGGCCCGAGGATCAATGGCGTGTTGTTTGAAGATAATGACGATTGTTTGCTGAGTGCGAGTGCGCGGCGCCAATAAAAATAACACCTCCGAGCTTGTTCTGCTGCAGTCACCGCCGCGCCTGCGCTGTCCGCAGGGCTGCCGCTCAGACACACGTTATATTTGCTGTATCTCACACCTATTGCCATCTGACAATGAATTGACTTAACTCTTCTCTCGTATCCGTTCTATTATATCCATTCGCTTGTGTTGTTTACAACCTACATCATCAGACATGTCAATTAGGTCTAGACGTTATATTCAGATGCCTGGTGGGGTTTATAAAACTAAAATATGTTACTGCTCTGTAATCTTAATAATAGGTACAACCTTGATTTTTACATAGTGAACGTTTTTAGTCAAAGGACACCCCTAAATAAGAGTGCAACACGAGTCTTTCGCATTTAAATCAGCATCGCCCTTCGCGATACAAAACAAACTTAATATCGTCGGAGAGTGCTCAACACCTCCGCCGCCGCCACCCCGAGACCCTCGGCGTGGACGGCGCGGCTAGAGTGCTGCCTGTGCTTGGGGCGCGCGGGCGGTGAGGGAGCGCTCATTATCCGTCCGCGCCGCCTGGCTGCGACCCACTCGACACCTGCACCGTGTAATTGTCTCGTTGGCAGCAGTCCGCCCTGCGCCCCACACACAGCCACTCACCAATTAATTACAATACACGTTCATCATGTTTATTTCGACTAAGTACATTATTTGTTCGAATATGAACGAGACCATATTAATAAAATATAAAATGAAATATGCATTCTGCTGTCTTTTTTAAACGATAGGTATTTTTATTTTCCTCCTTCGTCGGTTCTGAATAACGTTTAGATATATAAAATAATTAACAAAAAAAATCATTTTGTTTTTGTTAAACTTCTTGTTCTTTTTTCATTGTTTATTTAGTTCAAGTAGTCGAAGTAAGATGAACTACTTCATTTATCTTGAATAATTATTTATTATGTAGCACCATGTGGAGACCGATTTAATTTGCATTTGACGATTGACCATTAATAATAATAATTATTATTATAATAAATCTTTATTTAAAGAAAAATTCTCAATGGGTTAGTAACAATGTTTACTTAAATCTATGTTAGTAAAGCACAGTTTATAGGTATATAATAACAATATTTATTACTGAATCATTGCTTCATAATTCCCGATGAATTCTGGAGCAACGATTCAACGTGTTATTTTAACATCCTTAGAGGCCCTCGCGAACCTGCGGGCAATCATATTAGTCCTCACCGACAGCGCCCTTCGCTCCCGTTCAATGTCGTCATCATCTGCCATGGTAGGTGTCAACACATGCCCAAGGTACTTGAATTGGTGTACCCTTGTTAAACACACACCCCTTAGTCTGACTAATTAAGGAGACTCATCACTTTTGTTCCTTATGTCACCTGAATACAAAGACTACAACTCTCCTGTCGTCCTCATAATACTTTATCAAAGAATTGTCCTTCAACTCCTAACCGTTAAGGAGTTATACCTTCCATCATCAGTTCATCAGCATGAGGTCATCTTCACCCTCAATTTCCCTAGGATACTATCATCAGATTCCAACTTGGTGACTATAGGAGCAACTCAAGAACAAACTACATGGAAATTTTGCAAAACCGGTCCACACTTAATATTTTATTAAAAAATCATCCTTCAACTCTTAACCGTCAAGAGTTGCACCTTCCATCTTTAGCTGATCATCATGAGATGATGACTCCCAGATGCGAATACGTGATTACGTTTGAAAATCGGACAGAATTGATGGAGATATCGGTGGACATACATAAGAAAAAAAAAACACAGTCGAACTTAGAACGTCCTCCTAAAAATGAGAGTTTAATGTTCTCTTCCACAATTACTTCTTTTTAACTATTATTCTTAAATGTACTTTTAAGTGGTTATAGGTGTCGGTTTTGAATTCGCTGTTTTTTTTATTTGATTTCATTAATCTATAGTTACCTGACAGTTGTTGCTGGAACAAGTGTGTGTCTTTCCCGCCCGATGAAGTGGCCTTTGCGATTCTCAACATTTTAGACTAGTTCTGAAACGTGCTCTGCAGTAAAAGTTTATTTTAAATCCAAGGTTCTCGTTCATACAAGGGTAGGGTCGTGATCAAATTGTCAATTATTATGATGAAAACAATCAAGCGATGTGTTTGTGATGCAAATGTCCCGCGCCGCCCTGCACCGCCCGCGCCGGCCGCCGCGCGCCGCCACCAACTCTTGCACGACGACGCACTTCACCGGTTTTATTATAATTGACGCATTAATTGTCAACCAAAATAAGTTGATTGTTTTATTGGAGATGAGATATGTAAATCTTTTTTTTTTGCTATCCAGAAGGGAGATAAAGATTAAAGGTTAAAATCCCATGTAGGTGTAGTGCTGTAGGTGCCTAATTGTTAAACTGACTTAATACACAGAATACAAATTTTAACTAGGAGCACACAAATGCAGTACTAGGAGTGCCGGCAGAAGTGAAAACTAGCAAATAAAAATAGCATTAATAGATGCATTTTATTCCATTTCTATATTTTAAACATTATTTACATATATTTTGTTAAAAAGTTTTTACTTGAAAAAATTACACTGGTGTCAGTGAAATTTTTTGATTTTTTTCTTTACTGACACCGGATGATATCTCACACTCGCTCAAAAGCGCCCTGCGCCGCTTCTTAGGATCAGTCACGTGACCATGACGCGAGTTTAACATTTTTAACCCATCTCAAAAAGTGGAGAACGCCGGTAAACATTTCACTTCAAAAACTTTTAACCACTTTCAGCACACGTACCTATGTAAGCGAAGGTTTCATAACGTATTAAGTTTGGTCAGAAATATCAAAATTTTGCTGTTTTTATTATTGCTGTATTCTAGAGTTAAACAAAGGCTGTTTAGAAATATTCCCAATAAACAATATTGAATGGTCGGTACATTTAAGGGTGTCAATCAATCGCTCGTTGCGCAGGCCGCGTGCCGATCTAATGATTCGCTTGTCAATAAAACAGTAACGCGTAAACAAACGCACCGTCACGATACAGGAACACGCAGGAGGTTCACCCTTCGTAACAGTATAATAATATAATACACTATAATAATTATTATCTTTGCTGCTTAACATTGTTATTAACTGATAAATAGAAATAAATTACTATAATAATATTAATATAAAAAATATTTATTTTAAATTACGCTACTATCCGTAGAGCACTTTTTGAATGTCAAAATACTATGTATACGTAGACAGCACTCTGATTCGCCCACCCTTCAGTGCTTCCTTAGCGCTCTAGCTGGGCATTACTCCTAGAATGTCATCCCACCGCACAGACGAGGTAATTGTGTGACGCTGTCAGTGTGTTGTGTTGTGACTTGTGAGTATTCTGCATTAATTCCCTGCTCAGTGCGTGTGTCGTGGGAGCGCGGCCACAATGCCGCGGCGGGGGGCGCGCGGAAGGGTACCACTAATGCCCTTAAACCGATGCTCTAATGATCCGTTATACGTCAATATACACAAAACCGCATTGATTGGCACGTCCCACGTCACCGAGTACGTTTTCATGTGCGAATTGTATTTGCTATCGCTCTTGTCGTATTGTTTCTCAAATTACAACACAAAATATATTGTGCAAAATATATATTATTTGAGTTTTGTATGGTTGGTATTGTGTGTAAAATATAATTGGTATGGCAGCATGCTTTACTAGGAAACTATGGCCGCAAAAGTTTGTGTACTCGTAGTAACTCAAATAGTATTTACGCCAGTGTAACGGAGCTTGAGTCGAGTTGTCACCATGAACGGACAATCGTCTTAGTTTTTAATTGACTCGGGCGGGGAGGGTCGCGATAATCCGACCCGGCAATAAGCCCGGATCAGCCGCTCTAATGAAAACTGTAGCTCGGCAAACAAGCCCGATAGATGTCGCCGCTAAATTAAACTATTTTGCGAATACATTAACAGGACCTACGGACATGCGTCACCCTATCAAACGTTTATTGCTTTCAGCCTTCCACATAGAGTATTCAAAATCAGAAAGTAGTTAGTAAAAACCCTGAAAGTTTTTGTAGCAGTGTTAATACACCTAAAAGCATACAGAAAATTTCTAAGAAAAAAGTTTCAGAAATTAGAATTAGTTTGCACAATATACGCCACACACAAATACGACATCAGCACAGAAATCTGGTAATGACTGATGCTTAGCATTGTAAATTCTCACAACACTCAAAATCTTTTCTCTCGCTGAAAACTTCGGAAGCTTATAAAACTGTTGGGTATTGGGTTGTGTGCGGGACGTGATTGCAGATAATTGAGAGATAACCCTAGCGCGACAATGGGCGGCGCGCGTTGTGTTTGTAATTAAAACGCGGCCATGCGCGAAAGTTGCGACCCTCGCGTCGCACACACAAACACACGCGCTCTCAGCACGCGCCGCGATACAAGCGATGTACCCGGCTCCTGCGCCTCATATCTACAGAATAATAAGATGTAATTATATAGGTACTTGATAAAGAAAGATACAAAAAGAAATTCTTCTTAGAATATTACATAGAACTATTCAATGATAGCTTCAATCGCTACTTAGTTATCTACCTACTTAAGAATGACTATGAATCAAAAATGTACTTTCTGTACCTACTCTGTAATACTCTGTATTATATGAACTTCCACATAAAAACAGATTCTTTAAAAAAAAGGTGTTGTACGTGGTTTATATTTGTAGAAGAGCAGTAGTGGTTAATGGCCATTTAACGTCTAGTATTCGCATCCTGCCGAAGTGATCGTTATCATGAGTTCCAGAAAACAAGCGACAGCTCGTGAGCGCGAGTGTCGGGGCGGCCGCGGCACGTCCGCGATAAATCTGCGGAGCAGCAGTCGGGCTGCGGGCCGACAGCAACCAACGTCATGCGTGTTAACAAAACGTCCCAAAAGGACCGTACCCGCTTGCGTCCACCTGTGCATTGTGGGCCGTGTTCGTCAATACGCGCCAGAAACCCTTTGGTCGGTTCGCTACGCAGCGCGAGACGACCTGACCTGCTCCGGATCTTTACAATGTGAGCTACTTGATTTATGTGGGACAGCACTCGCAGCGTGTGAGAGAAGTATCGCATACAACGACCACGAAGTTAATTAACTGTGATGTGAAGCTAATTTGAAAGCTGGGTACAAAAAACTCCACCAAAATAATACAATACCAAGATTACTTTATAGAGTCCTATCTGTTGCTCGCGACTAGGCCCGCGTGGGTATCGGTAATCGCGCCTATAAATAGCTAATTTATTTTTTTAGGATATAAGCTTTCCCTAAACCAAGTTTTATCAAAATCACTTCAGCGGTTTAGTTTTGAAAGCGTGTCAGACAGTTTTGCCCAACTTATACTAAGACAGGTGTGGTACATTTGCCCCTACTGTACATATTATTATTCGTTATTAAGTGATATAGTAATATACAAGATAAGTAATCTCATACATTGTAGGTACTCATCATCATATTGTTTGGTGATAAGCGCCGTGTAGCAGGGACGTCAGTGGCCGGTTAATGAGTTAGCTGCCACCAATTATTCAGTGGCAACATTAGCGAATCCGAGGAGTTTAATGCCAACAATATTGATGCAGCTTACATGATTCATGACGTGTGCTGGGCGTGAAGACGTGCTACAGTAGGTATCGGGCCTCATGTCAGAGGACCACATTAGCAGCGGTCAGGCGCATATGATCAGCGCTATTTATGCACTGTAACGGAGGCGAACACTTTTCCACAACTCATCAATATTTGATCAGTATTTGCGTTGCAGATGCGCTGACGCAGACGCAGCCTCCCTGCTCTCATTGTTATTCTTGTTTGTCAAATCAATCGTTCAAGTACCTAACGCCCGTCACTCCGGTACCGATACTCGAATGTTCCGACACGTGACACGCTTTGACGTCAACATTTACATTAAAATTTGATCTTGACTTATAGGATCTACAAAAATAATGGATAGCTGAGGAAAAGCTCTGAGTAAGTACTAGTATTTTTATAGACAAGATTTCCTTTGACTTCTTATAGCTACAATCAGAGTATTTTTATTAAGAGAGCATGGATACATTACAAGGATGATGGTAGTTTGTAGCGCGCTCCCGCATGGTCCTTGGTAAAAGAAGAACGGAGAAACGTTCTGGCTGGTGGTTATAGCGGTAAGAGAACGACATACCCCTCCACCTCCGTCCGAGGGCGGAGGAAGATCATGTGGACCCGGGTTAGATAACATTATTGTACTAGTATTATTACCGACTGAAATCTGGCCAAAAGCAGACATATCAGTGGGATAGCCGCAGCTTTGTGTCTGTTTAAGATGCATGTATACGATGTTATTTTAACAACTGGCCGCATTCCAACATCGTCGGGGGTCGACATTGACCGAAACCGTGTTGACCCACGCTGAACATTCAGCAGCCCCGATACATATTACAGGAAGAAGACGCGCGTGCGCATTATGCAAACATTACCCCCGAATTATAACAGCATTTGTTTTGTACGTACCACACATACCTACTAGTACTGTCAATAGACCGTTCGAATTAAAATTAATTAGAGGTATTTGTCTTTTAACAGTAATCAAATATTGTGCTTGTGATCCGTCTTAGTTACCATCATGTGACGTACACTTAGTTATCAATGATGCACAAATCACACGTGATAAATTATAAAGATTACTTCTTAGAAGTGATATTGCTTTGTGATCGTTGAAAAATTAGTGTTATTTAGGAAATGAATCGTTATGTCAGCGGCGCGCGGCACACGGAGGGTGCGCGCGAATTCGGAGAAACATCCCTTCAGCTGAGCGCGGTAAAAAACACGCGACAACTGCCTACCTGGCACCTAAACGTACCTGCCCGTACCTTGTACTGCCGGTGCCAGGTACAGTTATTTCTCATCTCGCTATTGGCTTGAAATGTTTCAGAAATATAATAATAACTACATATTTCTGAATCCGATCGAATCCGCATAACTTCGCGCAGGATTTGACCCCTACACCACTCGGCTATCCGCACTGTATTAAAACTGTCATCGTTGTACTCGCTCATACTTAGACCTTAGTCTAAACAAGCTGTAAATGTCGGCAGTCACATAAAGTGGAGCACAATAGAAGAGCCGACCTCGTCTCACGCTACCTCAAAAAATCAAAAAACGTTTAATTTTTTTATAAGAAACAAAACATGAAAATATGTGACAGGAGCATTTCTATAGATGATTGTGTGAAAGGTCGACATTGTGATATATGGCGAGCCAGCGTGTCCCGCGCAGAGTCGCGGTGATTTATACACGTAGGTACCTACTAGCAGATAGCTTTTGCCCTGAGGTTCAC
This sequence comes from Plusia festucae, assembly GCA_950381575.1. NCBI lineage: Eukaryota > Metazoa > Arthropoda > Insecta > Lepidoptera > Noctuidae > Plusia > Plusia festucae. The sequence continues at coordinate 16,318,712 of OX494435.1, forward strand.
CTGTTAGCTCCGAAAATTAATTATATTATTGTTTCTGTTGTATCCCATCAATCTCTAATCGGTGCGTATCTAACAATAAATAAATTATTTCTCTGTTTTAATTGATATTATTATCAATTAAAAATGTAATTATAAATTAGTATTACGTTTTTATACTGTCCCTCATAAAATTAAACTGGGCTAGAAACATCTAGGATTACGTAGTCTATGTATCTAATAAATAAATAAATAAATGACTAAAACTAAAAATGTCCACGAAATTTCGGAGAACATTATGTCGCAACTACTTAAACCAATTAGTTTATATCGAACGTAAGTAGTAGTAATAAGTACAGTGTTTTTACTAATAAATACATAAAAAACATAAAAACCATTAAATTGCAAAATAAATAATTTTATCAGCAATAGCTCTACTGGCAATACGGGCTCGGCTAAATAGCTGACACTTGTAAGATATTTTTTGTGAGCGATGACTTCATAGGCAGACAAGTCACCGTATCCGTTTGAGGTGCTGAGCGAAGATAATTATAAAAAAAATATTTAGCACTACGACTAGATCATTGTTTACAATATTGCTTCTCTGATGTGGCCAGTAAAATCAATCAGGTTGCGTTGTCTAGGCAGATCCATTTTGTCAAAACTACCTTGACTCGTCAATCGGAAACACAGTACATACGCTGGGTGTTATGATTAGCCGGGATCCAGTAATCAATGTTGTCTTACGTATTGCTCACCTCAATCTGTGATTACATCAGCCGCGCATATCAACAGAGCGGATGATACCACGCCCAGACATTTTTTTTTAATTAATATTTATCTTTCTTTTGATGATTACTGATAATTTGTATCGATATTGAGTTTCATTATATATTTAAAACAAGATAGATCTGCATTATCTTTCGCTCCATAGTTACGGCGCCGCCCATGTGACATCCTCTCGAATTAAATGCGTGCATGTGCGTATTTGTTTGGACGCTCATCAATCTGGGTTGAGCGTTACATCAACTCCTGGTACATCTCCACGCAGCACGGCCCTCAGTGGGCCACATCTGTCATCCAGCCGCCGACGATACGAGAGGGGGAGCTAGTTATTGCCTAACTAACTAGAAATTACAAGGTCACCAATTAAGATAACGCCTAGCACACATTGCAGATTGTAACACGGAAAGCGATGAGGATATCGTACGAGTATGTCGTACTACCAAGCTTTTACTATAGTTGGCCGCAAATCTTTAAATTACCCATAGTTTTCGTCTATATCAGGTTTTATCATTAAATAGGCATCGACCGTACATAGGCCAGAATTATGTTTAAATATCCCCTCGTAAGGTATGAGTGAACAATCGACAATATCTTGGATTTAAAACAAAAACATGATTTATATGATCAAAACGGTCGGCGTTCATTGTGCGGGTGGCTCGGGAGCCATAAGTTACATGCGTATGAGCGGCTCGCAGCCGTCGTTATACCGGGTAAAAGGAGAAGCGCGGCGGAACAATAGCGCGGTCAATACGGTAGCCGCGATTTGCATATCGCGCATCGACTCCCGCGCGCCGCCGGCCCGCGCCAGGGCTGCTGCTGCTCGCCTAGACTGCGACTCTACTCCGCACGTGAGCACCACTCGTTACCCCTGTGACTGTGCAGGCATTCAGTAGATTTCATGGTCGGGAATAGCAGTTGTGCTAGTGGCAAAGTCTACCCTTTTATGCCTTCTATAATATTATAACATATACCCATATATAAATGATTATTGAAAAGCATATAGCATTATCAGACATAAGTAATAACACTGCCTTTAAAACTGCCTTTGTAAGCAATAGTCTAAATGACTTACTCAGAACGATATATTCATCCAGTAAAGTCATCCACACGGAACCAAGAACATGCGATGCTCCTTTATGTTATTCACAAACCGGGAAGTGTAAGTCTGAATCGACTATCGAGGATTCCTTAAAAAATTTGTTGATACTCGAACCTAACTTGTTTTAATTTTTTTTAGTTTCCAACTCTAAAAACTTTTTCGATAGCTTGATTATTTGCTTAAATTTTACAGCTTCAAGAGACCGTGGGGAGCTTTATTAGATGTAAATTTCAACAAGAGAAGATAACTACGCATTTCTAAGAAAAAAATCTTAACAGACAGACCTCGTTATTCTTTAAGGGTTTCTTTTGAACTACGGGACCCTAAAAATATTTATGGAATAGTTCTCATACGATATTTTCAAACCTACCATCTTCACAGTTCACACAACGAATGGTGGCAACTTAGGTCTCAGCGGAACGAAGGAGGACTGAACGAATTTTATACCAATAGTTATGCTCATCACAGCTAACTGCGGTAGACGACTTCAATAAAAACTTTAAAGGAGTGAATTCAGCAACATGATGTACGCAGCATCGCAGCCGGCGCGCGACAGGAGCTGGGCGCGGGGCAGCCCTGGCGGCGCGCACCAATACAACAATTGTTGTTTACCGGCGCGCACACGATATTCTCACTAGCTTTTGTTTGCAAACTTAAATTTGTAGTGTTTTTTATTGCGCTCAATGTAGGACCTAAATAAAATGAACCTATATGTTATCAATTGCATAGCAGACATCATCTAAAATCAGCATAAACTAAAATGAAATAGATGTAAAATACAATTTAAGTTTAAATAAGGTTAGTATGTGACTTTTAGATAGTTAGGTTTTCTAATAACAAAACAATAAGTATCGTGTAGAGCTAGAGCGAGTCCCTGGGGTCACAGCTACACACTTGTTGGCAGCTACTCTATGTATCCAGTTTAGGTATCAATCACAAATAAAAATAAGACGTGTTTTTGTCACGTGTGACAACGTGACATATTACCATGCATTTGAATTGACTGACAGCGGCCGGAGATTTTCCAGAATAATCCATAATGTTCCATAAGCATGAGCCGAGTCCTTCAAGAACCCGCTACATGCTCCATTTATAGGGTGCCTACCTCAAAACCCACGTGACCGACTGATAGTGACACGCGTCCAGCTTCCACTGCCCTGCATACGAGAATACCATTTGTCACTTATTATTAATTACCCTCTGATGAACTCTAATTATTTGCTGAAATGCATAAAAAATACATGAGCAAAAACAAAACATGTAAAATATAATCATTCAGTAAATAAAATAATATTGATGTAAATGCTGTATTAAAAATAAATAATAGTTTAAAAAAACTAAAAACACGCTTTTTATTGAAAACCAAAATTTTTTATTTTAAATAAAATATTTTTTTCAAATCGCGCGGGTCAAAATCGCGGCCAAAGAAGTCGGTTACAAACAAACATACAAACATACAGGTGAAGCTAATATAAAGCGTGTAAAAACTAATAAATAGAAACATATAGAGAACAGTATCAATACAAAATAAAGTAGAAACGCTGAAATAATTTACATGTACTTAAATGACATGTGACACGCGCCTACCTCATAGAATTTCATAGGCTTCATTTGTATAAGGTCAGAAAAAACATGAATTTTAATATGTTGTTTTTAATGTTAATTTGACGTCGGGAAAAAAAATAAAGACGTTCTGATAACATTGTGTAAGTAAGAACAACTAATTCCGCTGATATGATCGGGAATCGGCAATGATCAGAAAATTAGTTAGTTTTGGAAGCAACACGCGGAAGGTTTTTGCCGCGCTATGTCCCTGAGTAATTCCCAAAATGGCCCCTGCTCTAATGTTTAATTCAACCGATTTCATTAGTTAGAGTTTTTCAGCGTCGTCGGGTCACCATAACAATACATACATATGTATGGACCTCTCTAATAAATTGGTTGGAGCCGAGTTTTTAGCGACGCGACGGGTCTCGAGCCACCGCGCGAAGCCGCTCCGCCGCGCCGCGCTGGCCAGCTGAGCAGGCGAGCGGTGCGCTGCCCACAGCCGACCTGCCTGATCTCCCCACTTTTAACATCTAATTAATTCACTCACGGCCATTTCTTACACAGCACAAATAACGTGCCTTGTAATACACGACAACTACTCCTCCCGTTTGTCCAACCCGGCCATCACCGACACATCAGAACGAGACTATTACTCTTTGATGTGTCGGTGACTATGGTGATGGAAGAGCGTAGTACCATACAAACTTCCAACCTCTATTTCACTCTCTTAGGGTGTGGATTTCTAAAATCGCTACCATATTGCAAAAAATAGGAAAGAGATGTTAAATTAGAGACTTTTACTAAAAGAACTTTTACAGGCACGTTGGTCCCTCCATAGGTATTATTCCGGTTTCAAATACATGAATAGAAAAAATTCATTCATTCCACAAACAAAACAAGTAAACGTCCAGATGTTCGTCTTATAATATTTATGGATTAGACTGACATTTGTCCTGGAGGGTCTAGCGGCTAATTGTAAGCCAATTAGCCGATAGTAAAAGTTAAGCTACGCTCACCGCGGTTTGCCTTTAAATGGGTGACCATTTATAAACATATTCTGTGCCTCGCGAAGCTCGTTAACCCGTTGCTCCCGACTACTATACTGTAATCTTTGACAGTCTTTTAAGTCATTACTATTCTGTCATTCTTAGATACTATTGGATTCTGTGTTATTGCATTAATAAAATGGGTTATGGGGGTCGTATAGGCAGTCGCTCCATGTAAAATACGGTATTCAGCTAATAAGGGGAGACTTCTTCTTCTTCTTACCATGTCGATCAATGGCAATATATTATATTTTGTCAGATCAGTTTTCGGCCACGCCGGCAGCATTGTCGGTAGACTTCCACGTTAGCCATGGTAAACTGTTGCCGGGAGGGAGTTTTCGTTTAATTTAGAGGGGAGAGTAAATATATATCCCTCGAGATCATTCCCACAGCATTCCAACAGGGGCTGGCTTCAAACATCCTGTGATAATCCGGCATGTGTCGTTTAAAGCTGTATCCACTAGGTTTGTGTGCGCGGAGCGGCTCCAGACTGGACAGGCATATTCACCAGCCGAGAAGGTGGAGAATATGCCTGTAAGCAGAGACTGGAAGCCGACTACAACTTAGCTTGGGAAAGCGACTTGTCAGATAAAGACTGATGTTTCTCCCGCAGCACGTTGCGCAGTACTTCTCAATCAATGGCCATCCCATAACGTATTTATTTGCTGTCCACACCGAACTAAGCTTGTAATGTTTTTCCATCTTCCAGTCAAGAGTTTCGTAAACTATCTGCACTACATGGAGATATGTGTTACCCGATCAAGTAAATTTTATAGCTGAATTTTCCCATCACATTTTTTATAAAAAATACCATAATACAAACATTAAGAGGTCCCCGAACGGAAAACAGCAATTCGAGTCACGCGACCGACGACGGATGATCCGGCGACTTTTTTACGACAACAAAACACTGCGGAAGTTATGTTTCAAGGGCATTACGCACAGATCATTAAACTCCATTCTCCTCTCCTAAGTGAAAGCGAGACTATATTTATTACTGTACGCTTTGACAACCCTGTCCGGCGGCGGCGGCGGTGGCGCGACGCCCCCGCGGCACAGTCTACGAGCCAAACTAGGCCCTATAACATCCTAGACTTAAAGTCACTTCTAGCTCAGCACACCACGCGTCACTAAGACACATTCGTGGAGGGTTGTTATTCGAGAGAATTATCTCGTGAAAAGTTATACAGTCATTATTTTATGACGTCTTCATCGAGGGCCACATTGGTCACGGCGCGCACGCCAACGGTCGGGAAACTTGTAAATTCATACTAGACTAGTTCCAAAGAGGGCTGAACGCCGTTACTGTTTGTACTCAAGCTGCCTGTGTAAACCCGTCGTCACTGGGGTGGAATAACTCTGATTCGACTCTGATAATACTATAGGCAAGTAATTCAAACTATAGTAGCACTCATAATAATGAATGTTAACGAGATAAATAGTGCAGTCTTATAGGTTGGATATTGATTTTCATCGAATAATTAGGTTTAAACGCGAAAAGTACCTACCAAATGTGTATAATATTTACCATGCCAATCTTTAAATACCTTGGCTCAATTTTATGAATTTTCGATGAAGTTTTAGTCACTGTAAAAATTGAGGGGGGTATTAGAAAAAGTAATAGCACGAATCTTAAAAAAAAAAAAGTCTGTTTGTACACGCTAATCTTCGGAACTACTGGACGGATTTGAATGTTTTTTTTTGTTGTATAGGTATTAAGTCTGGGCAACATATAGGCTATATATTGTTTTCTGAGGTTTACGCGAATATTAGACTATAATTATATAGGCTATAATTTATCTTGGAAACTTGAACACCTGATGCAGAACCGCAACAGACCAGCTAAACTATAAGAGATACAAAAATGGTACCATAGCAAAAATTGTTTCACGTGAGGAGCATTTTTTGCTGAGAGTAAATTTGAAAATCTGGAACACCTGAGTGGAACTCCAAGAGTCCAGCTTCACTATAACACATTTATAGGAATGACGTCTTAGCAAGAGTTGTTCAGCCTGGTGAGCACTCTCTGTTGACGTATAAAAATTGAAGATCTGGAACATCTGTTGTGGAATTCCAAGAGCCCGGCTACACCATAACACATATAGGAATGACCTCTTAGTAAAAGTTGTTCGGTCTGATGGGCATTTCCAGTTGACTTATAAAATTCGAAGATTAGAAACAAATGATGTGGAAATCAAAGCTATCACTAATTACTGTATAATTATAAAATAACATACACTTCACGCGGTGAAGGCGGTAACAGCTTAGGACTGATTTTCGAAGACGACGCGATGGTCTATATCATTGAAAATTCGACACTACTGGCCAAAACTCCCACATTTTTTTTTATTTTATCGAATAAATATGCCTTCGAGCTTATGTTATTTGAGCGTTTTATTTACTTTTCCACTTATCTTCGTTACACGGTAGCCTACCCGGTAACGCAGGGGAGCAGTCACTTCTTTAGATAATTGATCAGGTATCTTCACAATAAAACTATAATCATGATGAAACAGGTCAAATCTTTCCCAATGTTCCAAACGAGATAAAAGATTGAGATCATAAGATCGTCGCTGGCATCAGCAATAGGATCCCCGTACGAAGTCGCAGGCAGAAGCTAGTAAATCATAATCCAACGGATTAAGATCGGGACTAGACGACAGCCAGTCTTCAGCTCTGATGAAGTCTGAAACGTTCGTTTCCAAACAAGACTGCGTAGACTGAGTTTTATGACCCGGCGCCGAGTCTTGCTGGAAGGACCATTCTTGGCTATTGTACATGGTGTCGTTAAGGGGCTTCACTACCTTCTCAAGAATGGTATCTTGATACACTTGTGCCGATGTTTTGATACCTTTTTTTCAAGAAAGTATGGCTCAGCCACTCCTTCATAGCTAATACCCCACCAAACCATCACTGAAGTCGGATAATGCCCACGTTGCGCTCTGTCGACTACTTAGGATGCTTCCTTAGAGCTGTGAGCATAAAAACGGTAATTTTGTTTTTTAAAATGTTGCTCAATTGTATAATGTTCTCATCCGTAAACAAATTTTTTCTGTGACCTCGGTTCTCTTATCACCCCACTCTATTTTAATATCGCAAAATATTGTACAATGTATTGGCGCCAAAATGAGAAAACACAATGAACAGTAATATTTTGTTTATTTTTAATTGTAACAGTATTTAAGGTCAGACCAAGTACATTGACATTTAGTCGATCGTGACCATATACTTAGATAGATATTCTCACACAATCTAGTTTGCTTTTTACCCGACTATGGCGAAACCAAAAGGACGGGTAATGTTTTTGGCAGTCTATGATTGTACGTATGTTCGTCTGTTCCATCGTAGCGCCTAAACTACTAAACCGATTTTAATGAATGAGGTGTCAATTGATTCGTAATAAAAGCGAAAGTAACATGATGCTGAATTTAAACCTAAGAATTAACCTCGAAAAATATTAAATTGAGAAAATCACCACGTGTTTGGTATCAAAAGAAAGCCTTTGGCTGGCAAGCATTATAACCGATATGTATACAGGATTAATTTAAATGGAGTGCGTGCGAAAATGAGCTTTTCATACTAAGTGACAGGTCAAGTGACTTATGTTTGTATGGAGAGATGATTTTCAATTATGACCTATGTTCCCTGGAGAAGGTTGTTCAGTTTTATGCACCTGATTATCTCGTTGAATATTCGCACTCCTTTTAAATTATGTATACAGTGTGTAACAAAAACCCTGACCGATCCCTAAGCGTGTTATTCGGTATCGCACTGCGAACACATATACGTAAACATTAAATGGATTGGAGATGATCATTTTTCCCCAGTGAAAATAATTACATCAAAATAAAAACTGATCCAAGGCAACAGCAACACTGACCGCTCCTCAAAGTTCACGTACTTTAGGCGGCTTCTTTGACACAAAACTGTAAGTAGTAACTTACAGTTTTGTGTCAAAGAAGCCGCCTATGCGAGACGGTTAATAACTGTACCACGAATACGCCTTTATTAGATCGGACAGGGGTTTTGTTACATATTGTATTATATATCATATTGTTTAAGACAATATAATATATGTATAAAATGGGTGGCTAATGTTTAAAATGCGGTCGCACAGGTCCTATTTGTGCCTATTGGTGCCGCGGTCGATACCTTATCTTAGAATGTCTGACATTTGCTTGATCGGGAAACGGAAAATTAAATATTAAATAAAAATAAAGTTAAAAGCTATATCCCGACTATGTAAAACTAAAAAGGTGTCTCAGAAGCAAGAAACAAGGATACAATTCCAATTGAAATCTTGAAAGCCGTGGTCGGTCAGTCCATAAGTACTTAGGTATATTGTTAGTAACACAAGAAACCTTATAAAACTATTGTTAGTACCTACATACAAAGACAATCACAATCACAAAGCGGCACCGCACAGTAGCGCCTGTTTATGCCAAGCCCTGGACACGGTGATGACGAGCTGCAGCTCGTCATCACCGTTTTACACCTGCAGGTGTAAAAAGATTGACAGAAGGTCTTGAATAATGTTTCTTTGACTTGCTCAGTACACCGGGCAAACCTGCGGACCAGCATGTTACAGCGCACAGTCAGCGCACTGAATTATAGGTACCTGCTGTGATTATGTGAGCGCCAGGAACACCTTACAATAATAGCCATGGTGTGAAAGTATACAGTGGGTGCCACCAAGGCTCTACCTTGACCTATGCATTTCTGGATTTCTATTTGAATTATTTTCTTGTTTCTTGTTTCTTGCTTTTGCGACACCTTTTTACGTATTCGGGTAATAGTTTTTAAGTTTTATTTTTACTATTTATCCCCAAAAGTGGTCCCCCTCTGAAGGACAATTTATTTAATTTACACGTCCGTTTTTTAGGGCACTTACATAAGTGTACTCAATCAGCAATTCAGGACTTTCGGATCAAAGGGACACACGAATGATCTTCCGATTTTACCTTTTTCTGTACGGAACCCTAAAATTGAGCCGGCTTGCTGTTTTTTCTAAATCCAAAATGATATTTTTTTAAATTAAATAACTAGTTACCTGTTACAGAAGCTGGGTCTGAATTGTAAGCTCTTATTTGAGTTTTACGCCATCTACTGGTGACAAGAAGAACTATGTAGATGTGTGAACAGCGCCCGTTCGGAACCCTGCGGGACGCTACGACGCGGAACCTTTATACACAAAGCATTAAATATTACAACAACAGATGGCACTGCTAGCATAACTTTGTACAATATTAGAAAAATACTTGCCTTCGGTTCAACCATGGTTCAACTCACTCCGCTTTAACCGATTCTTGTAATAAAGAAGGATAAGTTTGAATTTAGTTGATTTGTGTAGGTACCAATAGATGGCGTGGGTGCGATCCCTGTTTTCTGAATTCCAGCGCTCCCATTGCTTTCCCATTTTTTGCGCTTTAATTCTGCAATAGTACAGGTAGGTCGTCAAGATCACTATATTTGACGGGAAGCGGATAACGGCGATGATGGGTGCCCGTTTTCACCGCCCTCACCTCTAACTAGGTACCTATTTATCTTCACCAGTGCATGCCGTGTTATACCTGCAGATTTCATCATTCCCATAAGAGGCTTAGATCTTCAGATACAATAACTGACATAGAGTTATAATAATGGTAAGAATTGTGAATTGAGAAAGGGTTCCGTACAAGTTTTGCTAATCGTCATGGTTAATAATCAATGGTGCTAATTCAGCCAACACAAAATGCACTAAACTAAGACTAAAATTAGTTTTAGTACTGTCAAACTAGGTTTGCTATTCAGAAATCACTCAACTAAACTCATTTTAAGTTGACAGGTCTTAAAAACCCATTTAGTAACTCAATTTACTTTTTACACCTAAAATAAGGAACGTCAACCTAAAAAAGACTTAAATTAGACGGCACCTCCAGAGGTGTCACTTAAAATTAGGAGGTTAGAATTAAGACGGTTTTCGTCGTTTTCGTGTAATTTTTCGAGTTTTATTTATAAACTAGCTGTTGCCCGCGGCTTCGCTCGCACGTAAAGTAAAGAGTAGTATTAAAGGTAGATGTATTCTGTGATTTTCAAAGTAAGGAGAATGTATAAAATTTTTCATGTAATATTATGGCGTTACAATAATAATAAAAGTAAAGTAAGTAGCAAAAGCATTTGTGTTATGGAATCGGAGACATAAAAGGTACCATAAACACCCAGACTCCAGACTATGTATAAAAGTGATTTTCTACATGGACCAGTCCGGGGATCGAACCTGGAACCTTAGAGCTGGCGACACCTTAAAAACCGGAGTGAACGCCACTCGACCACGGGAGTCGTCATTATAGATATGTCTTAGATGGTCATTATCTTATCTATTTATTTTTTCATCTGTCTATCTTTGAGAATACTGAACTTCACATACCAACTATTTCAGCCCTTATTTCACCCCCTTAGAGGGTAGATTTCTAAAATCTCGGAAATACATCTTATTTATTTATAACTAATAACCCTTGTATGAAATTGAATGTGTCTATCTTTGAAAACGACACAATTCATATGCCTACAAACTTCCAACCTCTTTTTCACCCTCTTAGGGGGATGATTTTTTAAATCGCTGAAATCGTGTTTATTTATTTCTATCCAGAAACCCGTATACGAAATTTCATGTGTCTATCATTGAAAATACCGAACTTCCCATACAAACTTTCAACCCCTATTTCACCCCCTTAGGGGATAGATTTCCAAAAGAAAAGTAGCCTATAGCCTTCCTCAATAAGTGGACTATCACTATATATATATATATATATATATATATTCAAATCGGACCCGTACTTCCTGAGTTTAGCGCGTTCAAACAAACAAACTCTTCAGCTTTATAATATATAATTATAATAATATAATTATATAATGTATAGATAAATAATTATAGTATCTTAGCCGTGTCACAGATTAATAAATAGTTACTTGGCCGTGTGCAGCGCCCCTTATTGAACTCCACTGCGGGTGACGTAACCTACGACAAACTTATTATTTGCGGTTGGTACAGTATTCGGGTCTAGGGATCGAACCGCAAAATTAAGTTTGTTTTTTTTTGTATATACTTTTCCGGGATAAAACGTACCCAGTGTGGTGCCCAGGATATTAAAGAACAATTATACCAAGTTTCATCGAAATCGAACCGGTAGTTTTTGCGTGATGCCTGAACAAACAGACAGACAGACAAAAATTTTTTTAATCACGTTTTTGGGTTCGGTGTCGGTCTAGTAACACCCCCTGCCATTAATTTTTTTTGATATTTTCAATGTACAGAATTTTCACTTCTACAGATTTATTATAAGTATAGATATGGATAATTATGTGGAAGGTAGTATTTACATTATTTAATAAGTTTGTATGACTCATGAAGAATGCTTTGGAGTTATCTAGTGTATATTATTATCTACATTTAGCAAAACTAGTAAGTCACTGATTCAAATTTTTAATAGTGGTACTTTAAAGGCAATTTTTTGTATTCATTTCAGGAATGAATTAAATAATTAATTAAATAGATAGACATCGCTGAAATTTATTAAGAAATTATTCATTTCTTCGATGCCTGCGAATAATTTAATACAGATATTTCAGGAATAACAACACCTGGGTGACTTATACAACTTATTTGTTATCAAATCAAATCATTTATTCATTTAAGCAATAGCTTTCCGTTTACTCTCGCGTTACAAAATTAGTTAATTTCTGAGAACTACTCAAACTTACAACTTTTCTGTAGTTTTCCCCTTCCCAAAACAGTCCCGCCAAAAAATTACGAATTGTTCGATGATAAATTTTAATTGGTGAAACGAAAGCCAACGAAAAAAAACGATATATTACAATGTATTTTTAAATAGTTTTAAAACAGTCACATAGCCACTAATTACGCGTCTTTATTATAATAACCAATTTAATAAAGTAGGTATTTAATTTGATGGATCAAATTACAGTGATATTTTTCTTGATTTGCTTTAATTAACTTTTAATCATTTTTATCATCATCAATTGATGTTTTATTTTTGTATGATCATATTAAATCAGTGCTATTTTATTTAGATTTTTTGGATATTTTCCATATTGTTCATTCTTTTTCATTCACTCTTTAATTTTTCGTTTTCTTGCACTGGTAACCCCATGTATCCAATTTAAGAAATGTCAAACTCGATTTAAGTGCTGTCAGAACACTTCCTAATTTTAACACGCTTTTATTAGGTCGACCTGTATGTATGTAACTATGTAGTCAAATCTAAGAAAACTAATTTAACCACCTTTTAAAGATCGTAGCGTTATGAAAATTGGCAGTTGTATGTGATTTTGATGACAATACAATAATATGGTACTGTCGAGCTGATCTGATGATGGAGCCGGAAGATATGAACTGGAACTTCATGAAGGATGATCGTATCATAGCCGTGTTTGGACTTGTTAGAAAGGTCTTGTAATGAACATTGACCATGATTAGGTTTCAAGGTCTGATGATGAAGCCGGAAGATAGGCACTAGCATTCTATGATGAAATCTCGTATCATAGCCGTGTTTGGACTTGTTAGAAAGGTCTTGTAATGAACTTTGACCACGATTAAGTAAAGCGTGTTTTTAGTGTTTTTTAAACTATTCATTTATTAGTTACAACGGTTTCCCGAATAGCGTTTTGAACTACTTAAACTAACTACAGCTGAATTAGCACCAATTATCTTTAAAATGAAACTTTTAAAAATGCTCTCATAAAAATTGATGTACGAATTGCCAACAGTAACTAAAAGTTTGTAAAGAATAGGTATTGTACAGACTTCTTAGACCTACTTAGGTTTATTTTATTGGGACTTTGTTAATATTTTGTGCATGATATTTAAATGTAAGTAGGTATATTTTATGTTAGTATTTGGTTCTGTATATTGTGTTAAGATTTTTATATTTTAAAGGTAAAAAATAAATAGGTTTACATGCCAGGTTTCCCTGTTCCTAATCTATTGTAAATAAATTTTAGCCTTATAGTTTCGGAGATAAGGATGGTCAAACGTACCCTTTTATTTTCGTAACTCGTTGCAAGTACCTAGCTACCTACCTCTCTCACAATCTCTTACTACATATTACTTTTTCACCACCTAAACTTATAAAATAAATTGGGACGACCTTTTTCCGCCTGTTGTATGTGTGACGATAACGATGTATGACTGTGATAAGCACAACTGCAACTGCCGTGGGGTTTCTAGGGGAGGTTTTAGCCCATGGTGGGTGTCGTAAGAGGCGTCAAGGGAAAACTGCGGTCATCAACCCGCTTGCCCTGAGTGGGGACTAGGACAAACACCATAATCATGGCGCGCCACAACAGACAGCATCCTAAATGGAGGACTGGGTGCAACATGAGAGAGGCTTAGGTCCAGCAGTGGACCGTGATAGTCTGAGGTGATTGATTGACAATTGCGACATGCTAAAGTATTTTTTTTAAGTAAATTGCGTAAAGTAAACGCTTGATCATTGTTGTTGATCGTTCTCAATTCTTTAATTTAATTAGGTATTGAAGGCGTTACGCGTCGTCGGGAAGTAGGTATTAGTTATTTATCTAAAACGTATCACCATTCCATATTATAGATAGGGATAGATCCACAATCTCGATGTTTTCATACTGTCAAGGTCAGTTGCTATGGTAACGACGGCAACAGGACAGTGACTTGTCAACACTTTGATGAGCGGAAAGGTAAGTTTAGGCGTCGCTATGGTGACCATTACCAGTTATATCACGGCAGCAAAAATAAAAACAGTTGTAATGAACCGGTATAGTGTGTCCGGGCGAAGCGAGTGGTGTTCGTCGTGCGAGCCGAGTGTGTCCGCGTAGGACAGCGAGCGGCCAGAGACACCAGAGGTGGCGGAGTGCTCCGCGTGACAGTTCCATAATCAAATGCGTATCTCGCTCGCGCCGGCTGATGTGTTGCATGGTGCTGGCGGCGTGCGAGGAGTGCTACTTCCTCGTGGTGAGCGCGCTACAGTGCTTCCCGCGCGGCCGACATGAGCGTGTCCGTGCGATCAGTATTGGTGGAAGGCCCTCAGGCTGCAAAAACCAAGGGCCCGTTTACATATGCTAACACGCCTAGGGCGCTCTACAATAATGTTAAACTCAAGAAAAACCCTTCGTGGTAAGTGATCACTCATAAAATCACCTACTGTTTGAGCCATGCAATTCTCTGTATGCTGCATTTACATAGTTGCCTACTGGATAGACAGAATATGACTGTTAGTTTGACATTAAATAAAACCTCAGCAAAACCAGTAGGTACCTGCACTTTACACTCATACTGTGTACTGTAGATTTATACTCCACATAATTGTACTCTATTTAGAGTATTTGTCGTGCACTTTTCAGAGAGGTGCCTAACTAGATATGAGACTAGTCATACTAGCTTATCTAAAACCGCTCCGTAATACGTAAATTCTACATTGCCTTCCTCCGGGGCGATAAATAAAGATCTTGTTAAATTTGCGGTACCTATAGTTGTCACAAAATAATAGGTCTGTTTTGTTACCTATTAATAATGAATACATACTACATAGTGTTTCAAAAAAATACATGTAACCTGCCTACATTCTTTTAGCGCGTTAAATAATTAATATGATAGAATTTATTGCGAGTATTCTTCTTGCGCTTACTTTATAGTAGCACTAGCTTTTGCCCGCGACATCGTCGAAAATG
The DNA here is from genome assembly GCA_950381575.1 of Plusia festucae. NCBI lineage: Eukaryota > Metazoa > Arthropoda > Insecta > Lepidoptera > Noctuidae > Plusia > Plusia festucae. The sequence continues at coordinate 16,333,868 of OX494435.1, forward strand.
GTTCTAATAATAATAACCGCCATTATGTAGAGTATTATATATTACTAGCTGTTTCCCGCAGCTCCGCCCGCGGTCTAAATTTTTTTTCATATAATTGAGATGCAAGCTATCCTATCTTTTAAGTTGGATCAAACTGCACACGGTGTGCAAATTTGATTTAAATCGGTTAGTAGTTTCGGAGTTCATCCCGGACAAACATCGCGACACTGGAATTATATTATTACTAGATGAAAACCCGGCTCCGCTCGGTTGAAATGTGACTAATGAGTCATGAAACACAATGTAGGTAAATATTTCTGTAGTCATCGGTTCTCAAGGAATATTAAAGGTAAGCAAGCCATAGATTCGTATAGCTTCGTTCATTGTGTTTAATAAATTAGTAAATAAAAAATGCAATAGTTTTCACACAAATAATTTTTATTTTTTTGCATACAAATAATATAAATATTTTCGTGAAACGACAACAACTGAAGAAACTACCTTTTGTTAAGATTCACTCAATGTTTCCGGCAAGACGTTTCGTTTTACACAGTCAAATGAGTCGCAGTTCTTTGTGATGGATACTTTGGCGCGACGCACGCGACGTGTTGATTGGCGAGGCGTATATAAGAGCTAGTATGCAACGGAAAATAGAAAGAAAAAAGCGAAATAAATATTCTTGAACTATTATTTCAAACGCGTTCCGAAACGATTCTGGTCCCAACTATCATGCAACTCTCATACGCCCTGTCAGCGCTGTAATCACTTCAAGGAGGTTGTATGATAATAAACTCCTTGAATCACTTCGAAGCAGAATTATCTGTTACGGAACGCGGCCTTATTAATTACCCAAGATGGCGACTACGGTTTTTTTGTTTGTCAGTGCCATTAGAATTTAACGAAATTCTCCATAATCCGAATTTTGCGGATATATGTTGTCGACTCGAAATCAATATTTTTTTATGTTTTGTTATTCATATAAGGTTTCGATCGAGTCTACCGTAGCCCTGAACGAAATTATTAATATAGAAGATATATAATAGATGTATACCCTTTTTATCCTAACTTGGCACAAATAGTAAACAAACCGACCTCGATTACAAATCACTTAAAATCTAGTTTAAAAGTAGCAATAAATAAGAAATATCGTAAATCCGACAAAGCTCCGGACCACAGAATAAAATTACGACATGTTAGTGTGATGTTTCGTTGTAGAGATGGGTATAAATTAATAAAACAACGATACCTATACATACTCTTTTTAATAATAACAAAACCATTTACCTCTTTTTGAAACTTTAAATAAGTAATTATGGTCGATTTTCGACCAATTGGATCTAGTAGTTTTATTAATCATTTGTAAACAAAATGTGTAGTGGGGAGTGTAGATGGATATCCCTTCTTCTATATTTTATAAATATAAATAAATGTAGACAACATCGCATACATTGCTCCGAATCCAAAGTAAGTAGCTAAACACTTGTACTATGGAATCAGAGACAACGAAGGTACCACAAACACCCAGACATGAGACAATGTAGAAAAGTTATTTTCTACATTGACCCGTCCGGTGCTCGAACCCGGGACCTTAGAGCTGGCGACACCTCGAAAACCGCCGTGCCCTCGCCCACGGAGATCGTCAATATTTGAACCCTGGTATTTATGTACAAAAACTAAGTAATGGCGCTTTGACAAAATCAATCCAATATCTGCATCGGAACTTAAAATATTTTGATAGGGTTAATGTTAGTACTATTAACTCAATCATGGGGATGACATTTTCCTACGAAAAAAAATGCCACATAAAATAACCTACAAGACAAGACTCCAGTAGTGCACTCAGTCGATGGTCCCAGGTGCACGCGGCGCGCTTTGCCTCGCCTTGTGCCGCCTCGCTACCATCTGATGGCGATGGTCTCTCAGTGTTAGTGCCGGTAGTCACATCATGTCATGTCCATGGCGGTTGCGGTGTCGTGCACCCTATCTACTCGTTAGCCGGCATCGCGTTTAGCACACAACATTCTGATATATTATGTGGCGTAAGCTGCGTTAACTAGCGTTTTTTATGTGCAACTTAAATTGCTCGGTCAAAGTATCCGGACTGCAGTAAACAGATAGTGCCCAGATACCCTGAATTAGCTTCTCGCAGGACGAGGATGCGATATAAAGGGTGTTACCGAAAGAGTATATCTATCTATAAATCTATGAATTATGTAGAGACGATTTACTATCATTCACAGCTTCTTTTGTCAATAAATGGAGCAGATTTCTGTTTTTATTCAGCTTTCGTGACCCTGCGCCAGTGCCTATCAAATGGTACCTTCAAATTTTTATCAAGCTTCGTCGTTTTCAGTTTTACCGGTTTCAGGTGTATTCTGTGTTTCTATGTGAACTCCACAATCCATTTTACTGGGCAATTCAGTATCTTTCTGTAGCACTGGTTATCTCAATAGCAATGACCCAAGATCATTTTTGAGGGTCGGAACCAACAGTTTTACGTGCTTTCGGAGGCGTTGGACAGTGAAATAATAAGTATTACTTTGAGCCTGCCTGACTCAAACTAAAACTTAATTTTTGACCCGACACTGGATTCCATCTCAAGAATTTTAACCACGAAACCATCAAGGCAGTCTGAGAACCTACCCATGTAGTTTCACAGTGGATATCGGAAAACCTGCCAATGTGCAATTTACAGACGGTTATGTTGACACTGCTGATAATCAATCTAAAAACAGAACGATGCCTATCCTCAGGGTTTAAAGGCAGATAGGTGCCGGTGGTATTGCAGCACACCTAAGCCATGTGAGTTTGGCATTTTTTCCAAAAGTCACGCTGGGCAGTGGGCTGCCCAGAACTGTGCCGGTTGCATGATTCACCACCCTGCTGCCTTACATCTCCCGTCGCTTGCAGATCATGCATCTTCGTTATCTTGAAATGACTCTCTCAGAATTGATTTTATAACATCAATGATTTTTAAATTATAGTACAAATAAAAAGTTTGGATTGAATTGACCATCATACGTACCTTAACGAATGCGTGCATACATCCGGTTCCGTCGAAACACTCCCATAGACTGCTATACAACACTGATGAAAATCACGCTGTGCGTAGTCGCGACGTGCCGAGGGGGCGAGACGGCGCACACGGCGTGCACGTCTACAAGTAATAAAAATATATATTTTTAAGATTTTATGATATTATTGACAATGTTATGTAGTGTTACTTGCTAAGTAATTTAAATTGAAAGAGATAGAAAGCGAGTATTACATAAGAGGAACAGTCGACTTCAGTCGCGACGCCACGCTGCTACGAATTCATAATACCGATTAACTATGGCGTCGCGACGCCGGTCGACTATGGCGTCGCGACGCCGCTAAACTGTAACGTTGCGACGCTGTTTAATGTAGTGTCGCGACGCCGTTCGACTATACTTTCCCAACGCCTCTCTACTTTAGCGTCGCGACGCCACTCTACTTTGGGTTCGCGACGAGTCTCAACTATAGCGTCACGACGTCGCTTAGCTAAGGCCACGTACGCCAATGGAAAAATTGAACGGGGCCTTAATTTTTGGAGGTAAACAGAGTGATAGAGAGCGAATATAAGACGAACAGTCGACTTCAGTCGTGGCTTTACACTGCTATGAAGTCATAATTCCGCACAATTTCGGCGTCACGAGGCCGGTCAACTATGGCATGCGGACGCCGCTCTAAAAAAGCGCCGCACCGCTCAACTATAGCATCGCTACGCCTCTCAGCTATAGCGTCTCGACATACACAACTCGACAAGCCAGGGCTCGTAAAAATTAACACTGTATATTCGTTTTGCCGCTGCAAAATATTGTGTAAGTAGGCGTTTTCACCATATTAGAACAAATATTAAGTTTTATATCTTTTGAGTTGTTTGTCAAACAATTATAAATTGTAGAGAAGCCTTTAAAAATAATAAAAATATAACAAAATAGTAGTACCTAGGATAAAACCCATTGCAAAAGGAGGAGAATATTATAAAAAAGAAAGGAAAATTAATTTAAGGGCGATCTGAGTTCAGGAAGAAGAAGGGCCCCTCCCCCCTTCTTCTTCACGTGTTGTAATGGTAAAAAAATGTTTATCTCGATTTCCGGGAAGATCTTTTTATTACCTACAACTTTACAACTTTGCCATTTGACTTTTTAATATAGAACTTTTAGTTTTACACTTTTTTCACATAACATCAAAATTTATTTGAAAAATTCAAAAAACCAAGTTACATTATTGGTTTTCTATTTATACTAGGTATTACAAAAAACTTTTTTTTTTCACAAAATTGGTGAACACTTACATTCGTATGTCCCAAATACACTGTAATTTATTTGATTTAAAATATTAATTTTTAGTAAAAAAAATATATATTACTATAGTAAATCTTCTTAGAAAACTGGCTTTCTGGCTAACGGTTTTTACAGGCGCTATGAATTGGCAGGTATGTAGGACAATTCGTTTGATTTTGTAACATTTTTATTTTATGTGATTAGTTTATAGGTGACTTTGTATGTTAATAGGTTATTGTCCAATGACAAAAAATGGGAAATAATAACATAATTGCGTAATTTCTACCGCAATTGTTATTCAATACTTTTATTTGTAGTCAGTGAACGAATTCAACCACGTGATGTCCGATCATGCATTTATTTAACCCTACTAAAACTACAATTAGACCATTATTTTATTGTATATTACAACAGACAGACACACATGTAATCATTAATAATGAGTGTAATTACATGTGTAGTCTATGTTAAATAAAACGTATTTACGAAAAAAAATCAATACATACACATCTCCTCATATAAACATAATGCTAAACAAAAACCTAATTGATTACTCAACTGAGTAATATATTTTGTATACTTTTGGGGCATATTGAACATATTGCACCACATCTCATATGTGTCGGAGGTGGGCACGGAGCCCTAACAAAATTCCCTACTGTCCTTTCGTTTCATTTTGCTGTATTATCATGATGGAAAGTACTCATTTTTTAAGAGTCGAGTCTCTAAATTTACAAGAATCAGAAAAAATGAAAATTCTAACCTGATTATTACGTGGTATTAGCCATTTCTTCAGAAATGTGTTTATAAATATAATTGGTTAAACTAAATTTCTTTCATACAGAAACAACAAAAAATTATGTCTAGAAAAAGAACGACAACTCAGACGGATTGAAAACTATGAAATGGCAAATATCTCGTAAAGTGAAATGGCAGAAACTCCATAGGTTACTCATTCAAAATAATATTTTTATTACACGGCTCAACGGGCTTTCCGAGGCACGGTTATAAGAAAACGTACCACAACGTCTCCGTGCCGCGGTCTCACATCCACAAACCATGCGCGGCGAACGTACCTGTAATATCAGACAAACCGTACAGCTTTCACTTAGCCACGAGCAGCAAGTAATTTTAAGAAATCATGTATTAGTAAATAAGATTTGTAATGGTAAGCATGAGTCCGATGAGCGAACCCCCACATTCAGCGTGGACGTGACCCTACCAGGGAACAGCACTTCTGTTCCATACACACATCAAATTATTGTAACACACACATTGGCACACACATTGTAATTCATCAAAATAGAGTCTATGCGATAACGAGGTGACCACTCAGCGTCGTACTGCTTGTGTCGTGGGACATGAGACAGGGCTGGTTTTCAGTGGGCACCCCACATGTTTTGTCGCATCTACTAACTTGTGTTATAATACAATAAAATAATTACTTTCTGTTCAGGTTTTGAACTTGCACCTTCAAGAGAAAGAAACTACCAACCAGTACTTACTAGTTGGCAGTTAGTCAGTAAGTCCGCGTGGTGTACAATGTGCTGCAGTGAATTGGGTCAGTCGTTATCTAATAATGATAGGTTAAATACCAAGTTAGATCGCCGTCGCACCGCTGCGGTTGGGATTCCGCCGTAGTTAATGACGTATTCATTAAATTAACGTTAATTATGCCGATAATGGTGCAGGCGATTAGACTCTTATAAATGTCCTGAGCGCTGCAGCTATTGTCACTGACGGACACAGGTGCAGACAATGACCAGACACGTAAGTCTCTATGACATTTTTATTTAATATATTATATTATTCATTACGAAATATTGTAAGATTTAAACCGCTATGCTGTCTAATAATAATACTAACTTGATACGAATAACAGTTGATGTACAAATGTACAATAACGTGTGTTGTGTTCCAGGTGGGTCTAGTATTAGTGTTGGTGGTGGCGATGCTGGGTGCTGGGCTGGCCATGCCAGACTTCAGGAACGTCGGCGGTCGGTCCGCCTACAGCGGCTACGGCGGCTACGGTGGTTACGGGGGCTACGGTGGCTACCCAGGCGGCTACGGCGGTTATGGAGGCTACGGCCACAGGGGCTACGGGGGCTATGGTGGCTACGGTGGACACTACCCTCGGGATTATTATTATTATTGAAATGTAACTATCTATTGCTTGAGGTTCAAATAAACATAATGCAACTTCAATTTTTTTTCTAATGTGGACAACATCACCTACATAGCTCCGAATCCAAAGTAAATAGCTAAAGGACTTGTGTTACGGAGTGAAAAACAGAGACAACGAAGGTACCACAAACACCCAGTCCCGAGACAATGTAGAGAAGTGTTTTTTTTTTACATTGAACCGTCTGGGGATCAAACCCGGATCTCAGAGCTGGCGACACCTTGAACGTGTGTACTTAGGTGCCACGGAGGTCGCCGTTTTATACACCGTTTGGCTCTGAACGTCAGTTTGAGTCAGACTAGTTGTATGTTTAATAGTGTTATCAGATCGAGACGGTGACCGCTATGGCGCGATTTGAACGATATTTGTGGAGGTAGCGTGTGGCGAGCTGGCAAGCGGTCGAGTGTCCACGTCGCGCGTCACCGCGGCCCGCTTGACCCCGCGCCGTGCGGCCACGGCTCCTCAATGTTGATATCGAACCTTGTCTTTGACCCATAGTACCCTTATCGGCTATTAATACATAATGATTCCCTTGTTGGTTCATTGCGTACAATGTTTATTGATCCAGATTCTCTGAAACATACTGTAAAGACACAAGATATCTTACGTTTGTGGAAGACGTCCACCGCACTAACAAGCGCGTTTTTAATATGTTTATATCCATTTTATGTATTGTTAGCATGTACTGAAGTACGATCATTATAACTAAGGTATACCGTATACCATATACCTTAGTTATAATGAAGACATTTTATATGCCAAGGAGTTTAAACTAAAAGCGTGTGTGCGTTGCGGCGGCCGCGGGGGCAACGAACTTAACCTTGACGCTCCCGCCTGATGCCAGCGGTGACCGCTCACAACTCTGATACACTACATACTAGATCCCTATATCGAGCAGTGGGGCATCTGCTGCGCCGGCAGACATCCTCTCAGCACTCAGTCATTAGACAGTGACGATCATTAAGCTTACTGATTGACTATTATAGGTACACGGGCCTCAGCAGCGGACCGTGTTCGGAATATGAGGGAGGGGTGAGGGTCGGCAGTCGCGCGGCAACCGACGCCTCAACTTCCACACGTCACTAATAACGCCGCACGGCCAACAATCTCCCCTCTCATCTATTGGTACAACACTTTTCGTGCGGACTCATTTAGATAGCAATGTAATTGTAGTTGACGCAATAGTTATAAGTATAACCGTTACATTTGAATTGATTCGACTTTAGTTAGGTACCTACGTATCTCCATTCTTAAATTGTGTACCTAGATTCTCTTAGATATCCGACCGCTTCCATAAGCGTTTAAGTTGATTATCGCAGATGTTATCATTCCAACACATGAATATAGGTGTGATCTATTTAAATAAAATTACTTGTCCTGACTGACTCACCAACGCAGAATCTAAATTACAGGGGTTAAGTAGTAACTTTAAATTTTAACAGTTGATGCAATTTATTATGAAAGTACCCAATAAGAAAGGAGTTTTAGAAATTCCACCCTACGAGCGTGGAAAAAAAGGAATGTAGGGCTGTATGGAAATCCGTAATTTTTAAAGTGAAGCGTGTAATTTTATACATACACCGGTTTCTAGTTATGTAAAACATGTACTTTAGCGATTTCGGAAATCCATCTGTGTAAGAGCGTGAAATAGGGGATGGAAGATTACGTCGGAAGTTTGTCATATTCGAAGGGAGATATTTAAAACTTAATGTACTTACATACTGCTGTCTGGTTAGATATAAATAAACACATATTTTAGCAATTGTGTACATCCCCTCCTAAAAGCGTGAAAAAGGGGTCTATAGTGTCGACGAATATTTACTTAAGTGATAAATCTCAAAAACTTGAATAATACAGTATTTTGCAATTTTAATTCTTTTGTTAATGTTATGTCTATGTTTTTAGACTAAGTTGGATTGTTATAAGATACATAAATGATAAGTCCTCTCCACATTTATTTATTATATCTTTTGCTGTGCCCGACAATGTCCACGATGGTTACCTACAATAAATGTTTACCACCTAAGCCTACGTTGTGGAATCCAATAAAGAATTGAGAATTGAGAATGAAGTTGGATGGGAAGCTCGTCATTTTAAAAGATAGACACATTAAATTTTATATTAGGTATGGTATACGGGTTAGATGGCTAGGGCTCGTCGGTATTTTGTAAGCGTGAATTCTCAAAAGTTACAATTTAGTTTTTTTTTGGTGATGTGTTTTTTGGCGACGCGGTCAGTCGTAGAGGGACGCCTTAAGTTCACAGTTGGCACGTTTTTGGTTGATCTAGATAGCACCGAGGACGCTGAATCACGCACCGCGCGGGCCTTGCGCGGCGCCCGGCTCGCTGTTGGTCGTGTCGTTACGTGAGCGGTGACCTTGGCACGCGCGAAGCTCCCAGGAACGAGCACTCAGCCCCCAGCTTACTCATCATCATCGATTTCGCAGGCTCTTGACCTAACGCGTCCCAAATCTGTATCTATTATTATTACCCAAATATTTTACTTTGTGTCGGGGACTTCATAAGTGTAACATTTAATACATAATAAAAATTAAACTACTTACTAAACATAACATTATTTATAGACGAGATAAGATAGGACGATTTTTTTATTAAATTAAACAAGAATAATTATGCGGTTGTACATGGTGCATAGATGACTTTATCTCAAATTAAAGTATTGCTTTGAGGCGGACGAACATCAATACGTGATCATACACAAAAAGGCTTGTCTAGATACCCGGGTAACGACCTTAAGCGAAGTATAGGTTGGACGCTTTACAAAATACCTACTGCGACTGTAATCCGTTGTAGCTGCACAGGCGTAGAGGCGGGCGCGGCGGCCCGCGTAGCAGTTATAGCGCTACGAATTTTACACCTATAATTATACGAACGAGTATGACGCACTTCCTGAGAACAATGACTTCTAACAATCTGTTACAGCAAGGTCAGCAGAAAGGTGCTGGTCCGAGTAGCGTAATATCGACCGAGAACACGCGACCCTTATTCGTGATAAACGCAATATTTTCGACCGACCAGAAACCGTTCAATTTCGAAAAAGATAATAAATACAGAGTGCCAATTTCCAAAATGTATAAATCAAGAAATAAAGTAGACATTAACGTTTTTATCACGTGTTTATGACGCGAAATGAACTTAACAGTTGATCTGGGCTCTTATACTGTCAATCTAAATGTAGCATGACATGTCATACTAACCTAAATAGAACGAAATGGAGGAATGGATGCAAACTGTGATTATATGAAACTCCGGCGCTTTGCGCGCACGTGTCTGCTCCCACGGACGTGAGCACGTGCACGACAAACAGCTGTTATTACATTATGTTTACATACATAATATGTATGTTAAATATGTATGATAACATATATGTATATGTAATATATAAGGCCAACTTTATAAATACAAATAAATGGGGAGCAAATTGTCAGTTGCACTTGTGGAGGGTTTCCTCGAAGGCAGACACCGATCAGTGTTTACCCTCTTTGTTGTCCACGTGGCGCTTGCGCGATTATGAACCTGTGCCGCATTAGTGAAGCTAGCGAGTGTGAAAAGTCCACGGCGGGCTATGGCGGCGCGGCGCTTACGACCTGTGGGCTCGCGGCGCGCTGACCAGCGCCGGCCGCCGCCACGCGCGCCTCAGTGATCGTTAGCCGGCGCCGACAGCGGCCGCCGCGACATGTGACGCCGCCATGCCGCCCGCGCCCGCGCCCTCCGAGGACGCCAGCGCCTTCACTGTGCTCAGCCATGCCGAGCCGCGGCGGCCCGCGCTGCACGCGCCGCTGCCGCGCAACGTCAACGTGGTGAAGCCGCTGCAGCACGCCGAGCCCGCGCGTGCGGACCACGGCATGGGGGCGCCGCCTTCACACACTATCCTCGACCCGAAATTCTCTCGCGCGCTCGACTTTAAATTACGCCGCCTTAAAGAGAAAGAAATCCTTTTGACTAATCTTCGTCGGCCGACGCGCTACCGCCCTAAGAACGGTACTCTTGCTGCCTCCAATCCGAACGTAAGCACGGTGGAGCAGCTTCCCGCACGACTGTTGAGCCAGTCGCATCCCCGCATCAATATAATCGAGCCGGATAAAAAAAGGTCTCCTAAGATGGACAGTTCGCCGTCACCGGGACGAAAGACACGGTCTAGGAATGCAGCTGCATCCACTGATGGCGACAAGCCACGATTTGTGACCACGGTGAAGAGCGGGCAGTTCCTACTGCCGCCACCGGAGCTCGCGCGAATACTCGGCCTGGAGACCCTGTACCCGGCTAAAGAGAGGGACAAGATTGTTTATTCATATGCAAGTAAACCTAAAGCGGTGGCTACGCGCTCGAAACGATGCGTACCAGAGAAGAAAGAGAACGTCGTCATGACCAACGGCTCGGTGGCGGAGCGGCGGCGGCTGCACGCGGGCGACATGTTCAGCGGCGTGCGCGCGCTCATCGCCGGCGTGGCGGGGCTGCGGCCACCACCGCCGCCGCACGTGTACGTACCCGCGATACTTTACCTAATGCTATTATTCTTGTATTATTTTTATTATAATTAAATTTCCCAACAGATCCTCTAAAAAACCGCATACAAAACAAAACATTTGTATTTATCCAAATGGGACAAATAGTTTTTGCGTAAAAAAGAGTTACAAACATCCATCTAGCTAACCATACATCCACCCTTCCTGATAGGATTTAGCTATATAGAAAAATAAATGTTATTCCCCTTCACACTACGACGAATAAAATATTGAATAGAGAGTAGACTGACTTTACCTAGATGATACCTATGCTTCGCAAATTTTGAACACTGGGTAGGACACCATACACTCAGTGTACCATTACACTGAGTGTATGGCGCATTTCAACAAAAAAAAAACAACTCGTAGCATTATTACCCCTAATTATAATGTATAACATCTAATTTTCGAAAACCAAGCGATAGCATAACGGCATGATTATACAATGAATGATGATTTTTATATTTGATTTTGTTAAATTTGATATTTGTACAAAGTTACGGCGATAGGCATCGTTTAGTAATACAAATAATTATATTGACAACATCAATTCTAAAATTCTCGCTGTCAATTCTGTCGCTTTGTTATCGCAAAATAATAATACCGCTGCCGGTACCCGCCTCTCGCGATATTATTAATGAAGCGTATTTCGATGTCACTGTATTTTTAGATGTTGTTAACAAAACAATTGTAACTTTAGTTATATTAATACTCGAAGCAAGAACTTTGTACCCCTTTTATACGAAAATAAAATAAAATCAATAAAAAAAAATTACGCACATGAAATTAAAGAGAATTATGTTCGATTTTCGAACACCATGGGGCCTCTAGTATATTTAACTAGATGAGGAACGTCGACTCGTGGCGGACCTACGCCACGGTAATACTATACTAATTACCGTGCCTACGCGAAGCTTAACTAAACTTTGCTGTTTTTGGTAATGTGAGAGTTTTCGGTTGCATAGTATAAGTGCTAATAGAGCGTTTGTTGCAGCGGCAGTATGGGAGCCCCGCAGTACGCCAACGTGATGCACGAGAAACGTGTGGTGCGCGGCAGCACGTTCACGTCGCACCCGCTCGCCGCGGTGAGTACATGCCACTGACTGCTCACACATGCACCTTCCTCCCGCCATCTGCAAGCCATTCGTGTCAGTACATAACAGTTGGACTGACTGAGGAGTGCCTGCGAGCTGACAGCATACTTTTTTTTTTTTTAAGATAACTATCAATGTGGATCGCACATTACTAGTAATCTCGTTAACCCGTCTTGCTAAGCTAAGATGCTTGTGTTACAAGTGGGTCCACGTCGGTAGTGTAATTGGTGGGATTTGAACCAGCAACCACATGATCGCAAGTCCGACGCCCTAGACATTAGGCTACCGCCGCTTACTCACCCCCTCCTTCGCGCCCCTCCAATCCCGCACACCGTACCACCTTCTTCTCCTACCAGGATCATAACCGCAGTCATTCGCCTGCTAATTAGTCACTAAAGGAATGTAAAACCATTGTACTAAGTATTTGGCCTTTGCCCTCGCTTAGTACCTATCATACGTATATTCCAACCATCACAAGGTGAAACTTTACTAAGTACTTACACCAACATTACATTCGTACTTGCTTGTTAGTCTGTTATTCCACAAATTAGTTTAAGCGGGCTATTACACATTAAGCACGTTGTTTTGTATAGGTTGTCACCTTCGGCCTTCGGCCAACTTCAATACCTTTGTCTGTCCAAGATGTTTTTAGGGTTTTAACACTTCTTCGAGTGTCGAAGTAAACATCTTTGGAGAAAGAGGATCACCCTGTTTTACTCCTTTTGCTATTGTAATAGATGGTCCTGATAAATTAATTTTATATTAGCCGTACTATTATTGTAAATTAGGTTAACTAAGTTTTTATAAGCCGGATCTATGTTTTGGTTATTTATTGAATCGCGGAAATCGCGGAATGATTTGAATTGTCGAAAGCTTTAGAATAGTTGATAACGCCAGATGGAGTGACAAATAAATTTCATTGCATTTTTCAATTATCTGGTTTATTGTTATAAATACCGTATAATACCGTAATAAATACCGGGAATTTACTACGTTTATTTTATTACGTTACTACTCAATGATAGCGTCCTGTTGATTCGAAAGTCAGTCATCAGTTGACCCCCGTCAGGGTTGCACGATTCACCATTGTTGCCAGCAGCTCATGCGTCTTTGTTGTCATTCATCATCCTTCATGTCAACAACAAAACTACTGAATCGAGTTTGATGAAATTCAGACATTATGAGAAATAATCTATAAGAAAAATTATAGTCCACAATTTTCAGAGATAGAGAGAATATAATAAAAACTTTCGACTTGAGCGCTCTACGGCGCTACGTAATACCGCGTTTAGTAATTGCCATCAATAAATACACTGATCAACGCGAACAACGTCGCCGGTACAGCTAGTAATTAATATTTCGAATTGATAAATGTGTGTCGGATAGTTCATTTACTGACGAAGGCTAAACGCTAATATAACATCAAGCTCTGGCCAATAGAAGCAGAGCATTATTAAGGTATGGATAATATATTATTTTTGAGAGCTTCCGTTGTGTAAACAGTCAGTTACGCAAAAACGATGTACATGATCTTTTAGAATTGACTCACTATAATCCTTTCTAGTAGTAATTAATTTGATGAATATAAAAAGGGGTTATAAGAAAGAAAGAAAGAAAAAACATTTATTTGCGTCAAAAATGCGACGCGTACACATAAACAAAAAAAAAAAAAAAAAAAAAACAAGTGAACAGAAAAAAAATAGTGAGTTATTTATATATTGCAATATTTTCTAAGGTTAAGCCGCGCTCGCCGCGGTTGGTCCGTGGATGGGTGACCATTTGTAACCATATTGAGACCCCTCCGTGCCTCGGAAGGCACGTTAAGCCGTTGGTCCCGACTGTCATACAGTGATCTTTGATAGTCGTTAAGTCATTACAATTCTGACAACCAGTCTTACTATGGAATACTGTATTACCTAGCAATAGGTTGTGGAGGTCAGATAGGCAGTCGCTCTATGTAAAATACGGTATTCAGCTAAATCCGGTAAGACTGGAGGCCGACCCCAACATAGCTTGGGAAAAGGCTAGGCAGAAGAAGAAGAAGATTTTCTAAGGTTAATACAGCGTTTGACAAAAACCCTTTCCGATCCCTGAGAGTATTATTCGGTATCGTAGGGGAGACTGGGTACGGTTGAAACAATTTAGCTTTTATCGTTTATAATTTTGTTGTTTATAAACCAAGAAACGATTATGATACGTGAAATTCAAATATGATGTTTTAGCTACGATATGGCTGAATCACTATAGTCCTCGGGTCACTATTTTTAGAAATATATGAAATTTAAAAAATATTTATATTTGTTTCAACCGTCCCCATGCCAGGGGCGGTTGAAACAGCGATTTGGGTCAGCAGAAACACACAAATAATACAATAAAAACAAATGAAACATGTTTTATTTATCATTAATACTACTTATAAGAATAATTATGGCACCACATGATAAAATTAATCCGTCTTCAAGATTTTACTACTTCTAAAACATAACAGCCTTTGACGAGTAGTAAAAATTTAAAGAAATTACAAAAAAAGATAATAATTTCCAAATAAACAACGAAAACATTTCTAAAAACAAATAATACATAACAAATAAAAAAAATGAAAATTAATTAACATGGGAACAGTGGTTTATACCATGCTGTTTCAACCGTCCCCAACACCACTTTTGGTAAAATATACTTTATAATTACGACAGTATTAAGGACACATTAAAAATGGTCATTACACCTTATTCTACAAGAGTCATATTAATCACAAACACACACTCACTGCATTCACTTAAAAACAACAAATAATATAAGCTTTAATGTCAGAAGAAAAATACTTACTTTTGAGTAGTAAAAAACAATATGGTGTCCTGCACAAAAGGACAACGCGCGAGAAGCGGCGCGGGACTGAATTCGTATTCGGACCTGTCGTCCGCTTCATTTTCCCCTTGCACACCTCACTCCCCGCGTAACCGTTTACGAGATACTTGCTCTGTTTCAACCGTCCTTTGTTTCAACCGTACCCACTCTACCCTACTGCGAACACATTTAAGTAGCAATTAAATTGATTGGAGATTATTATTTTTTACAAGTGAAAATCTATATACAGCGTGTAACAAAAACCCTGTCCGATCCCTGAGAGTATTATTCGGTATCGTACTGCGAACACATACATATACGTAACTATTAAATGGATTGGAGATTATAATTTCTCCCCAGTCAAAATAATTAAATACAAATAAAAACTGATCCAAGGCACGGTAATACTATCTATACAGTATTGTAACTTCATACAAACGGACGAAACGCGAGCTATACCTACGCGCCTCGATCTCGGATTGCGCTCGCGACGCCGACAGTCACGGCTGTACCGCAGTGTCGAACGGATGGTGTGTTGTTTTTTTAACAATAACCGCGCGATTTTTTCTCAAAAAATCAGTTAATATGACGAACAGGAAATATTGTGCTGTTTTTGGTTGTATGAATTCGTCAATAACGCATCCAGACATAAGTTTTTTTAAATTACCTGGAAACTCTGAAAGGTAAGACTATAAAATAATTTTACTTACTGGTAGGTAGGTAGGTACATAATGTGTGTCTTTTTAATGGATAAGTATTTCCTTTTATCTCACGAAAAAAAGGTGTTTGGATTAATAAATAAAGCGAATAGAGTAACGGAAAGTTATTGAGACGAGTGAAATAGGTAGTTATGCTGTTCTGAATGAATCATGATACGGTAGGTACCTTTTTATTAAATCTACCAATCAAAAAACAACACGCATTTTTATTGAACACTTCCTATTCAATAAACAAAGTATTTCATTTATTTATATAAAAAGGATATTTACAATCACAAAACTAAATAGAAGAAACAGAAAGTAGGCAAATGTAATTAAATTGCTGGAGACGGGCAGCCCTAACGCATGTTTACGTAGCGCGCGGCTGTAGGCATTTATTTCTATTTTGCGGCCGAGTTACAATACTGTATAGATAGTATTACCGTGTCCAAGGCAACAGCTGAACAATTGACCAATCCTCAAAGTTCACGTACTTAATACCTAAAGTTTTGTGTCAAAGGAGCCGCCTATGCGAGACGGTTCATGAACTACCACGTACTTATATGCGTTTATTGAATCTGACAGGGGTTTTGTTACATGTTGTATATAAAAATCAATTGCTGTTCGTTAGTCTGGCTAAACAAGAACGGCGGAACCGATTTAGCTGATTTTGATCTTGAAATGTTTGTGGAAGTCCAGGGAAGGTTTAAAAGGTGTAAAACATAAATAATAAGTAAAAAAATTGTTCCTACTGTTTGGGAATTACCTTAATTAATTTACTTTTGACAGAGCGAAATCTGTCCGGACAGCTAGTAATTAAATAAAAATCCAAGGCAATTGCATTTCCACTCCTCGCATCTCGAGTACTTCTATTTTAATATACCTAAGTAATGGAAAACCGTCCATTTGTGGTCAGCTATGAGTTTGTTTTTAAACACGAAGTGTCCAGTCGTCCATCGCGAGCCAGTGTTGGCGCATCGTAGTAGCTACAGCCAGGCTGTCGTGAGGCGCGCGGGCTCCTGCACCGCGGTTCGCGATCGATGCCTATTATGTGAATCACTCAAAGTGACCCGTAATGACGGCTCTAGTATATTAATATAAAAGCGACACTTTCTGTCTGTCTTGCAGTTAGTCTGTTTTACTGACGGACGGTCTGTTGCGCTTATATGGTTAAACCAATAAAAAAAAAATATTTTTTTTTTCATTAAATTAAGCTCCAAATAGACAAAGGCTTCTTTTCGCAGTACCGCGGGTGAAGCATAGTATCAATTTATGCAACATTGTAGCCTTGCTCAGGAATTAAGCGTTTTTTTAACAAGGAAAGAATCTTGACAATCAGATCAGCAGGACGAATCTGAGAATTTTAACTAATTTTACGACTATTTATTGAAAAAAAATACCGCGGAGCTGGGCAACTGGAATGAATTCAGTTGCTTATGTCTTTTCTTAGCCTTTGGCCTATATTTCCTATATGTCTCACACTTGCAGTGGAGGGAAGTGGATACTAAGTATTTTTTAAATGTATGCATTTATAAATATATAAGTATGTTTATCAGTTGTTTGATTGCCATAGGCTCTGCCTGGTTCGAGATCGGATGGCAGTGTTTGAGTTGTCCCAGTTTTTTTTCATTTTTCTTCAGAGTGTTATCGCGTATGGCACGATGTTGGTAACACCCAAAATGTCTGGCGATTCGATTTCTATATTCCTAAAGAGTTGCCAAACCAGATAAAACAAGAATGGTTTATACTTTAAGTTTCGTGGGTTCGATTCCCACCCAGGACAAATCTTTGTATGATGAGCACAATCATTTGTTCTGTGTCTGGGTGGTATTTATCTATAATATGTATGTATTTAGAAATATATAAGTATGTTTATCAGTTGTCTGGTTACCATAGTACAGGCTCTGCCTAGTTTGGGATCAGATGACCGTGTGTGAGATTGTCCCAAGATATTTATTTATTTTATTTATTTATTAAGAGTACTTTACGTCCTGGTGGCATTACAAAATCTATCCTGTAGAAAAAAAAGCCTTCATAGCAACCAAGATCCCCCTTACATACTTAATGCCCTGGTATTATCATATTACAATTACAATAGTATTCACAGACATGTGGGGTATTCACTACATTCTTACTGTAATGAAGTATTGGTGTGATGTGCAGGGCGATGGCATCGAGTCAGCGGCAGCGCGCGCGGCGCGCACTCGGCGGCGGGCGCTGGCGAGGCGCGCGGCGGCGGCGCGGCTGCGGCCCGGCACGCCGCCGCCCGCGCCCGGCCGCCGCCACCACCCTATCCAGACCGAGTATTACCTCGAGGAGGTAAGCTCGCCACCAACATACATCAATCTCTGCATCAATGGCGTAAATTAATTTTTTCTAATGGATGTGCGTACTGGGTGCCCGCAGTTGTTCGACAAAGGCGTGGAGATGGAGGTGGGCGTGCAGACGGACCTCTTCGTGGACCGGCCGGCGACGCCTGTGTACGTGCCGGCCAAGACCGGCGCCGACGCTTTCACGCAAATATATCCGGGAGATGTGAGTACCTGGCTGACCGAAACTGTTAAAGCTTCCATTCACCCGGAATAATGTTAAAGTTAATATTATTCATTGATTAAAGTATAATTCTACCGCAACTAACAAAAATCGTAATTTTGACAGTTGTTCGACTTTGACCTGGAGGTGCAGCCGATACTAGAGGTCCTTGTGGGCAAGACAACGGAACAAGCGTTAGCCGAGGTAGCTCAGGAAGAAGAGTTAGCCACGCTACGAGAGCAGCAGCGGCGCTACTGCGAGCTGCGCGACGCCGAGCTGGCCGAGCGGCAGCGCCTTGCCGCGCACGACCTGCGCCTGCACCAGGAGAAGGTGCGACCCTCGATGGCCAGGTCCCGGGCGCGGCCCTGGTCGCGGCCCTGGTCGCGGCTCTGGTCGCGGCCCTGGTCGCGGCCCTGGTCGCGGCCCCGGGTGCATGGCCCGGCGAGGCTCTACCGTGTTGCTTGTTGGCGCAGGAGCGGCGCGTGGCGGAAGCGCGCGTTGCACAAATCGCGGCGACGGAGGCGCGCGAGCGAGCCGCCGCCGCCGTGCTGGTGCAGGGCTACGTGGCTGAGCTGCTGCCCTCCGTGCTGGCTGGCTTGCGCGATCAGGGATACCTCATGGAGCGGATCGAGCGCGGTCAGTCTCGTGCACGCTACTGCTCTACGCTCACTGTGCGCTTAAGCTTGTAGATAAGCTTTTCTTATTGACTTTACACCACTGTATGGTTTTATTCACAGGGATCGATGAAGAGTTTATGCCGTGGCTGGTGGAGGAAGTTTCAAGAGAAATTGAGTCCATTATCACCAGTCGGGATGTCATTATAGGTAAAAAAACACAATGACGTTTTGATTCATATCTACTAGAATATTTGCCATTGTTCTCCGTTTGATTTGTCGTCCCAAATGTCCAAAACATCCCAAATGGTTCTTGAGATGTCCGGATTTTAGGATTTTTAATTTTAAACTCGAATCTAAACCATCATAACTCTTTCCTAGTTAATATAATTATCATGAAATAACGTTTGTTATATTCTCCAATTTCTTTTGATCTATATTCTATCCATTCCTTTATAGTCAAACAGGTTTCTTTCGCCCTATATCAATCTATACTTCAATACTGTATAACGTCATGGGGTGGATCAGCAGAAACCATAATTCTTTCCCTCGAACGAGCCCAAAAGCTCTTCGAAAAGTAGCAAATTGTCTGCCTTTCCTTTTTCCAACACACCTGTTATTCAAACCTTGCAAAGTTTTGACTTTTCGGCAAATGTATATACATACTTCACATAATTCTGAAACAGCATGAGAAGCTTACATATAATCCTGTCATTTAAAAAAAAAGACGGAGTGATATAGTTTGTAGCTCAAACTCAATTTCTAAACACGCTTTTATAAAAAGATAC
Source organism: Plusia festucae (assembly GCA_950381575.1). Classification (NCBI taxonomy): domain Eukaryota; kingdom Metazoa; phylum Arthropoda; class Insecta; order Lepidoptera; family Noctuidae; genus Plusia; species Plusia festucae. Next base: position 16,353,431 of record OX494435.1, read on the forward strand.
TTCTCGTTCCTAGGACCCTTTCTATATACCTAATAGATTAAATAGAAAGAAGAAAGAGAAAGAAAGAAAAATTATTTATTTGCGTCAAACATGCGACGCGTACACATAAAAAAAAAACAAAAAAGATGACAAGATAGATGACGCGTCACATATGAGCAAAACGGTCGTCGCTCAGCATATGCCAAGGTTCCTGCTAGAAGCAGGGCCTTAGCGCTGATTTTCAGCGACGACCGGCATTGACACGTGGCGCCGGTATGAAAAATAAATTAAAAGAAAAAATAAAATAATAATAAAAAAAGTATAAAAAAAGAAAAAAGAAATAAAATAATGATATTTATCTGTGCAGTCCTCGTGTCTGCCCAACGACATTGTTATCTATAATTTGATTGCCACTGACACTTGTACTTGCACTTGTACAAATAAAGAACTAAGTATTTAAAAGTTCAATTAGTTTAGCTATAGAAATATAGTAACTTATTATTTGCAAGGCTTGTCTTTTGTAGACGGAAGACCTACTTGTAGTTTGTAAATAAAAAAATAGATAGACTTGTAGATATTTTTTGAAATAAAACATAATGTGTATATTTTGGCATTTATTTTTTTCATTAATATATATAAATTTACGTTTCAAAATATAAAAAATAGTCCCCCACCGGCATCGGGAACAAGGTCCAGGCTGCCGGTGGTTAGGGCTATAGAGAGAGGAACCTGCCGTGCGATGTGTCGAGAAGTACCGCTTTCTGAATCAAACCCTTGACCCAGACACCTAACGAGAGCCTCCTGACTTCCTGAGGTGTTGGTCGAGATTCTTGGCTATTAGGTCTTTGGCTGTCCGACTATCGGGACAATCAAAACACCTCCCACATGTCGACAACCTCGTGCGCTAAGTCCAAATATTTCATCTGTTTTACTTTTTCGGCTTTCACGTGGTTCGCGCCATGAGGGATAGTGATATCAGCAATCATTGCTCGGCGCTCCGATCGATCTATCATTACTATATCAGCCTACAATAGTCCTGTTAGTGATGATAAATCGATCCCAGTACAATTTCAGTCAATGTTTTATTTTTACATTTTTACAATTATTTGTATCTCTTTTAAAATCACGGGATAACTTCAAGAGAAGAGACCCGGTCCTTTGAAATCGGTCCTTTACATGGGGACACAGGTCCAACACGAAGAGGCCTTGTTGAGAACTTTACTCTAATATGAGATGGGGTACCTACCAGGGGCCATTCACCCCTGCTGTATGAAAGAACAGACATGAACGGTCCTAGGTAGCTACAGAACTATTGTGACTTACAGATTATTATTATTATCTATACAATAAAATATGGTGTAGTCGCTCGCGCTATCTGTTCGCTTCGATCTTTAAAACTATGCAACGGATTTTTAGACAACTTTCAGCATTAGACAGAGTGAATCAATAGAAAGGTTTTTATGGAAGTTATACATGCATATCATAAAGAGGAAAGCCGAGAAATTCAAAGTTTTGTAATTTGACGTCATATCCAACTTAAATTTGTGCGCCTACATTGCAATCGCTGGCCAAACTTTACGAGATAAATCATATTTATAAACATACTACGAAATAGTATATTATAAACAAAAAACAAAATGCTTATATCTCCTAAGGACAACTCACAGTAACCATTTTTATATTTTACATAGGTATTACAAAACAAATATGGGCGATTAACCAAATTATTTCAAACAATATATGTAGTATAATTCCTTATCCCACGTAATGAATAGATGTAGGTATGACTTTTTACTTGAAAGCTACTTAACATTTGACGGCATTAGTAAACGAAGCTGTGTTGTGTGTGTAGAGATCGTACGGGACGTGGTGGAGGCGCGCGCGGAGCTGTACCGCGTGGCCGGCGAGCGCGAGGCGGAGGCGGGCGAGTCCGACGAGTCCATCACGCCGGCCTCCGTGACGCCGCCGGGCGAGCACGAGGAGGAGGGTTAGTGCCGCAGCAGCCGCCGGCTGCGGGCCACCTGTGCCGCGGCCACAACCCGCACGTGCCACCATCCGACACGGTGTCCCGCCATCAGGCGCGCCGTCATACCATTCACATTATCTATCGTGTCATTCCAAATTCTACCCTAACGTTAGCACTTAGTTCAAAGTTACACGACTTTGAACTTTACTTGGAAGCGTTTATTGTTCATCGGCTAACTACATGTTTAAGTTGAATAAATTTCGGCTTTATCAGTAACATAATAAGGACTACGATGTACATTTGCCGGTTTAAAGTATCCGCTGTAGCTCTGGCTTGGTATGAGGATGGGATGGATTGGAGGGGTAAATGTAAATGTGTTTGGAATTGCGGTCGCAAACAATTAAGATTGAAACGGTCTGATGACATTATAATACAGGTTTGATACGGGGTGCATTTGTATGGTTAGTTAAGAGCATTAGTTATTTTATTCGCAACATGTATTATTAAGCGCAACAAGTTGTGTGGAGTGGTCGCACGTGCACTGTGCGTCACTATTACTTGGCAACCATAGGTCCGCAGATATAATCTAACTGTACAGTACTTATATTATTATTCTATAGAAGATTTACGTCATACTAGCTGTACCCCAGGGTTTCAACCGGGTTACTTGTCTACGTTCCCATAAATTTCCTTTTTATGAAGTCATTTTAACATTTGGACAGTTTGATAATATACGTGACGTGTCGTCGACGTCACGTGACCTGTCAAATTGTATGAATAGTTCATTTTCTATATTAAGATTTCGACCAATGTTCCTTGGGGAAAGTTGTTCAGCTTTATGCACCTGATTACCTCGTTGAATATGCGCACTCCTTTTAAATTAATCATGTATTTCATGTTTATGGGCTTAAAAAAAAGTTTTAAGGTTTAAATATGTCGAGAACGAAAAAACCCTAAGTTGACCTTTCACGGCTCATGGTCGGTCGCGATTTTTCCAAATGTCAATGATTTTTCAAAATCTAATTATCTGTTTATTATCTAGTGTGATTTATTTTGCCAGAGGACTTCATCCATCGTCTTTTATGGAAATCGTATCCGCGACACCCAGTTTTATAGTCGGGTTAAAAAATCAATCGATTATTGCTAAAGGTAGATTCGATCTGTGTAATAAAGAGATCAGTCGTTAATTCGACCAATCGTTCAATTCAATTCAATTCTTTATTTTGCTCATTTAGGTCTAGTTAGGTTCGTTCGGTCTATCGTTTCTTCGGCCAGTTATTGAATGGGAAATGGTTCTCTCGGTCGGCAGTTAATCGACGAGTTGAATTTCGATGTCCAGTACGGGTCTCTATTTACTTATACGGGTACCTAAAATAAATTTGATTTCTAACGCTTAAAATACCTATTTATTTTATTTGTATAGAACACATAAAATAAATATTTTCCGTAACTCCCTACCTATTTAAATAGCCTATTGATACTAGTTTATTACGTCTAAGATGTGGGAGATACGATAATTGAGTTTTGTGAGTACATTGCATTCGGCACTACATAGGTATCAAGAGTGCGATCTGCACGTGTTTCGAATTTTCGATGGAGTGTGCGATAAGCCGCGGCCGCGACCGCCTGGCAATGGCGGCGCAGCGGGGACGCCAGCGGGGACGCCAGCGCGGGCGCGGGCGCGGGCGCGTCGGGTGCGACACGATGTGCGCGCCGCGCGCCGCTAATGTAACACACTTGACCGACCCTCATTTTCACTACAACGAGTTACAATCGCATAATTGAATTCTATCTTTGGTTTTGATGCGAGCTTTTAAATTGGTTAAATTATTAAAAATAATAAGAATGTAGGTCACCTATATGTACCTAGGTGTTGTACTGTTGCGGTTCTGTTAAAAGTAACTTATTAATACTTGTAACACCTACCTGTGTTACAAGTATTATTATCGGCCTTGTGCCGAAATACCTATACCTATCATAATATAATGTATAGGCTTATATCTACCTAGCCCACACCTATATGTACCTACCTATATGGGTCTAACCTAATAATAAAATAACATTTATAGGTAATTATTTAAGGATTCAACGGTTTACTCACGCGCATTCTCGGGATCGCCCGACTAGTTTCAGAGTCTGAAACTAGTATCGCCTAACTAGACCTAAATGAGCAATATAAAGAATTGAATTGAATTGAACGATTGGTCGAATTAACGACTGATCTCTTTATTACACAGATCGAATCTACCTTTAGCAATAATCGATTGATTTTTGAACCCGACTATAAAACTGGGTGTCGCGGATACGATTTCCATAAAAGACGATGGATGAAGTACTCTGGCAAAATAAATCACACTAGATAATAAACAGATAATTCGATTTTGAAAAATCATTGACATTTGGAAAAATCGCGACTGACCATGAGCCGTGAAAGGTCAACTTAGGGTTTTGTTACTCACGCGCATTCTCGGGATCGCCCGACTAGTTTCAGAGTCTGAAACTAGTCGGGCGATCCCGAGAATGCGCGTGAGTAAACCGTTGAATCCTTAAATAATTATGAATTCGTCTCACGGAAGTTATTATAATAAAACAGGTATAGGTACCTAAATCACATTTACCAGTACCGAATTGCCTCTAGGTATTGGTAAAGTTAGGCAAGGGGCCCTCCGGAAAGTCAATATTTTTGCGGAGAGCATATTAGTAAAGCTCTTAAATAACAATTACTAAATAACAAGCGACACGTGTGTCCATGACCAGGGTGCGCGAAGTTGTACTGTGTCAAATTTCCGCTAAGGGTGGGAATGGCAAAATGTACCTTTTGTCCATGTTTACATAACTCACTTTCCGATGGTCTCTCTGTGTTTGTGCAGCTGCACTTGCGCCTCATTTCAACATTAAATCTTATATCAGCGCCTCTATACAATAGGTACATTGATTATGTAAAGAGCTTAAATGTTGCATTTATAAATCAAATTCTATAATTTTAAGTTCATAGAGGTACGATTATTATAAAACAAACCTTTTACAACAAAAAAAACGCCTTCAAAAAACAGATTAAATTTAAATTTTAAATCTAAGTACTGAAAAGCGTAAAATAAACTTAATTAAAATTTGACCTTATTTAGGAACTCATTGTTAAGTTACCTACCAACTGTTCTACTTGAAACCTTGAAGAACTTGAGAAATTATTTTATAAGTAGCACCGTGGGTAGACCGATAGTACCTATTTTGTTTTTAAATTATAACCACTAAGGTGTTTGTTTTAGCTTGCATCATCGGCTGACCTAAATAAGCCTATAAAGAATACAACGGGATGAATATCTATCCATCTCCAAATATTTTATTAAAGAATCATCCTCCTACTAACCGTTATATCTTGACCGTTCCATAACCGGCTCATCATCTTAAGTCGATGACGATCTCAGGTGCTAATGACTGAATAGCTTCTGAAAAACGCACTAAGTGCCTATAAAATTTGAGGTTTGCCCTCGAATTCTCTTTTTCCATGATCAGATCCTTACATGGTGACAATAGGACCTAATAAGAAGTAGGTATACCCCTTCGAATAAAAAAAATTGAAAATCCGTCTGCAAATGACGGAGTTATGCCCGAATATAATTAAAAAACTGGATGCTTGCTTGTACTCATGTCCGCGCGTGAGAAGTTATCGGTAGGTAGGTACTTTACAGTGATGCGCGCGCATCTTAAAATTGCACTCTTTTTTCATACCGAGCCTAAAGCAGTAGGTCAGTATAACATCAAAAACGTAAAATATATATAAGTATGTGATATTTAAAACAGAAAACAGTTTTTATATCAGTGCAAGGAGCTATCACAACCTTGTTTACTTGATAAATAACCTCTATGAAGGAGGATAGTAAATCGTATTTCAGAATAACGAAATTTGGTCATCATGGCATCTACCTACTTACTACTACTCATTTTTGCCATAGTTACTGCATAAACAAAGGTGTTGCTTAGGTGTCTCGTATTTCGTTCATATCGCGTCTAAAGAAAACCAAAAAAGAATACAGGCCTACAAACATCCGAATTGATAACCTCCTCCTTTTAGCTATTATTATTATTTATTATCTATCTAAGTATATAAAAATGAAACCCATTTTCCGTTGTCACGACATAGCATGAAAACGGCTTGACTGATTTGGCTGATTTTGATCTTGAAATGTTTGTGGAAGTCCAGAGAAGGTTTAAAAGGTGTAAAACATAAATAATAAGTAAAAAAAAAAAATGGGTGCGTGTACTTATGTACGCGCGTGAGAAGTTATACTTCTTTGGCATCATTAAATAAGCATTTAACATTAATAATTTAATAATATTTAGTGTTAATTATATTAAATAAAAGTATTTTAATTTATATCAATAAATAATACATACGGATAGTTAACCTCAATTATATTGGAGCACTTGAAAAAGTATATAAGCACAATTTTTTTCACTAATATTCACAAATAGTAAGTAATATCAATCAAAATATTCAATTTAAATCACTACTGAATATAATTTATTAGCACAATATAATTCGCACTTGTATGAAACTAAAACACGTGTTGTGAATGTATAAACTAGAAACATATTATTATAATAACTTCCGTGAGACGAATTCATAATTATTTAAGGATTCAACGGTTTACTCACGCGCATTTTCGGGATCGCCCGACTAGTTTCAGACTCAATAGGAGTCCTTAATCATGAGCTGACGCGGCGGCGGCGGTGTCGCGAGTCGAACTGCCGCGGCGGCGGCGGTGTCGCGAGTCGAACTGTCTTGCAGTTCGACTCGCGACACCGCCGCCGCCGCGTCAGCTCATGATTAAGGACTCCTATTGAGTCTGAAACTAGTCGGGCGATCCCGAAAATGCGCGTGAGTAAACCGTTGAATCCTTAAATACTAGAAACATGTTGATAAATATTATAAATATGAAAACAGTGATCAGAGGTGACGAGCGTACCAACATGCGCCACTAATATCGAGGTTCAATTTCTATTTTGTTGGTAGCTTTTTTTTCGAGAATTAATGAGCGGTTAAGCAGACAACTTCATACTGTTAATTTTGTGTCACAGATGCGCGCGCATCTTAAAATTTCACTCATCATTTTTTCATAACGCGCCTAAATAAGTATAACTTCAAAAAACAAAAACTGTTCCTAAACTCGGGAATTACCTTAATTAATTTACTTTTGACAGAACGAAGTCTGTCCGGGCAGCTAGTGTATATATAAAAATGAAACCCGTTTTCCGTTGTCACGACATAGCATGAAAACGGCTTGACCGATTTGGCTGATTTTTTTTGTAGTTTTCTAATAAGTACTCTGTACAAGGTTCAAAGGAAAAAAATATTAAGAAAATCTCTCAGAAAGATCGAAAAATATACATTTAATTTTGCATATTTAAAAAAAAGCGTGTTACGAATGCCAACGTCTTTCAATTTAAAACAACAAACTCTGTGGTGATCTATGACACCACAGACATAACCGCGCTGACAAATGTCAACGTCATTCAATTAAAAACAAAAAAATATGTGGTAATCTGTCACACATCCATAACCGCGCTAAAAATAATTTTATTAAGTTTTTGATAAAGTTCGTTTTATTTTAAAAAAGAAGTTTTTTGTTTGCTAATAAGTGTTTGTTAATCACGGTAAGTTCAATTCACTTTATATCGATTTTTGTTAACTGTTGGTGACTACACAATACATATTACAATTCGGTATACAAGGATATACAGAAAATGTATGAGATCTTTTTATTTTTAGTTGGATTTTCGTTTTCAACAATGCCACCAACCAGACGTACAAACTTAGGCCGCAGAACTCGAAATACGGCAAGTCAAAGAAATATAAGAGCTTGAGTATAAACATGAGAGTCGAATTGCAGGAAGACCAGTCTGGAGAAGTTTTTTCCAAACAACTGCTCGATATTGGTAATGGTAAATTATTGCTGTTGATACATCATCTGGATACATTACATTCCCTACCAATTTTTGTAAATTTTGTGAATCAAAGACCGAACTCATGGAGATGGTTTTCCCAAACATTGTTCAAAATTACGTAAATCACGTTTGGTTAAGCGAACGTGTTATAATGGCCGCAAAAAATGTTGATGTGAATGAAATGAATTTTCAGATTCAAGAGAAAATTGCTGGCGAATTGAAGAATTACATATCAGTTGATTCCATTACTAATGAAGATGAAGTTGTCAATTATCCAACAGAATTTTTAAATTCGCTGGAATTTCCCGGCTTACCACCTCATAATCTACAATTAAAAATCGGATCAGTAATTATTATGTTACGGAACATAAACCAGCCACGTCTGTGTAATGGCACCCGGCTTGCGGTGAAGAAATTATTGAACAACGTCATCGAAGCCACAATTTTGAAAGGAAGTACGAAGGCGAAGATGTTTTAATCCCACGCATCCCTGATACCGAACGATATGCCATTCAGTTTTAAACGTTTACTGTTTCCAGTGCGGCTTGCATTTGCAATGTCAATAAATAAATCGCAAGGGCAGTCGCTAAGTGTATGTGGCATCAACCTAGAAAATCCATGTTTTTCACATGGCCAATTATATGTCGCCTGTTCCCGTGTCGGAAAACCATCAACATTATTTATATACGCGCCAGAACATAAAACTAAAAATATAGTTTATCAAAAAGCATTAGAATAGAGAGAAGCAGTGAAGGGTATAGAGGCTATTAGTTGCTTTCTAGAGCGCGCGTGATATTGAGCTCAGTGTTTACTTCAAAATGCACAGTTGTTCAATAGCGATTTGTAAAAATATAAGTGAAATTATTTAACCCTACGGAATAAACACTATTATGAAAATATATATTTTGTTTTTTATTTAATAAAATAAGTTAAGTCCTTCTCAGGTATGACGAGACCAGGGAAATAGGTATTCATTTTTATATGGAGGATATTATAGATTCCAGTTCAAATTGAATAGGTACGCATACATAAGATAGGTCAGCTATACAAAATAAAGTAGTGTATCAAATTTACGCTAAGGTGGTACGAAGTTCGCCCGGTCAGCTAGTAATATTATAAAGCTGAAGAGTTTGTTTGTTTAAACGCGCTAATCACAGAAGCCGATTTGAAAAATTATTTCACTGTTAGATAGCCCACTTATTGAGAAAGACTATCGGCTATAATTTGTCATGATAAACAACGCCCACGCGGGTGGAGCCGCGAGCAAAAGCTAGTCCTCTATATGTTCGCTAACCTTATGAAAAGCTTTCTTTATTTACATGTTTCACCGAAATCTGTACTAACATTATTTAATAAACTAAACTCATCGGAATAAAAAAAAGTTACTAGCGGCTGCAAATAAATTATAAAGAGGAAAAAATTGTATCTTTGTATGTATATTTGTAATAAATAAACTCAAAAACTACTGTGCCTATTTCAAAAATTCCTTCACCATTAGAGCGCTACATTCACCCTGAGTAATATAGGCTATATTTCTTACTAAAAAATATGGTACCGCGGGCGGAGTCGCGGGGAACAGCTAGTATGTAATAGTATGTTTTAACACAAACAACTTAAAAACAATTAATGATATTGGAAGGTTAACTAACCTCAGACAATATGATTTGTTTTCAAATTTAGCTTTTCGTTTTCAATTTTTTAGATAGGTGTAGGAGGTACCTAACGTTAGCGTTTTCATTTCAGTTGAAGAAGAATAGCTCGCAGCCGCCTAGCCGCAGCGCATCGGGGTCTGGCGCGCACTTGGTCTACCGGCTGCCATCGCGCCGCGCCGGTGCTACGTCCACGCTCTACGACGCGCGAGGCGAGCATCTGGCCGGACTATTTGTGATGTTTTAACCTAGTCAACTGCTCTTAGTACATAAAGATCATCGTTACGAGAAAAAATTATAGACGCACGTCATCACCACGGTAATATTAATAATATTACCGTGTCATCACTGTCTTTCGACAAGCTCTGCTAGACTGGGCCAAATTCGCAGGTGTACAGAAACTATACAGGCTAACTTATGGATGCCGGCGACTACACCTTCAAATGGGTTGAAGCATGGCCTTCTACAGTGTTAACCAACGTGTCGGAAGATTCTAGAAAGCTATGGACTGAGCTCAAATCTCCGTTGTTTTCTATATTGTTACGTATTTTTAGGATACTTACCTACTTTGTTTTGTTTAGTTCGTGTATAAACGTTTATTGAAGGTATTTAGTTATTATTTTGGATTTTAGAATAAATAGTTACAAGTTATTACGTATCATTGTTTTTTGTTTGACCCTTCTAAATCAAATAATTGGAAACGTAGGTACCTACCTACTTGAAATAATTGAAAATGAATGAATATGAATAATTGAAAAGACGATATTATTAGATTTCATTTCCAATCAGTAGGTACATTATCTGAATAAACAAACAAATAAGATATAGCCAGTATTACTTAAGGATACATTATCTCAGTTTTTTTATTTATTTAGGTTTAAGGCCTAAATAAAACGAAAATATTGGTCTGACGTCAGATTGGCCGGACCAAGCCGGTTTCACCTAGTTGTAGACGTTATATAACTACTTCATCTTCACGTCAATATTTTGTAAGTACCTCATTGGTACCTCAACATATATTAAGTACCTATGTTAATCTTATATTTTTTCGATAAGCCAAAAAAAAAGTTACACCTAGAAGTATTTTGCATGTAGGTAATCTGGAACACGTTGATTTCACCTAGTTGTAGGCGTTACAATTAGTTTATATTTTCATTAAAATTTAGTAGTTAGTACCTACCTCATTGGAACTTCCACACATGCTTTTCTTACATTTTTTCGATAAGCCAAAACTAATTTACACAGGCTACCTACAAGAAGTTTTGCATAAATAATAATGCTTTTTTTGTACCTACAAAGAAAATTACCTAAAATACCTAATTCATTTAATAACACATAATATTACGTCAGTACATTTATTCATTGATGGATACATTAATATTTTTTTGCATATATTTAACAATGTGTACCTATACATTTTGTTTTTACTAATTGTAATTCTACTTGACATGTCGTCATAACATTGCCATTAAGAATTTTGGACCCTCAACGGCAATTTGATTTGTAATGTCCCACGCCTTTCGGGGTCGGAGGTGGCACAAATTCTGTAACAGACAAAAGGTGGTAGGTACTCTATTCCTTTTAATGTTATATTTTTGGGTATTTTTTTGGCTTATCGCGAAAATATATCAAAAACATTTGTTTAGGTTAGGTAACGTACCAATGAGGTACAAAATATTGACGAAAAGATAAAGTAGTTATAACGCCTACAACTAGGTGAAACCGGCTTGGTCCAGCCATTCTGACGTCAGAATGGCTGGCCACTTTCCTCGTAATAATTTTCCCTCTATTCGTAATAATATTCTTAATAGTACAAAATAGGTACCTACTAAAACTTGTGCATGTGATTTGAATGTTTGTGGAACCCCCGCGACACAAGGATGAAATTCCTTAGTGCGGACTGCAAACTTCCAAAATCTCGCTTGGTGAATATTGACACCACATAAATTCAAATCGAGGTAGTGTTTTAGCGGCGGTTGAACATTTATATAAGTACCTAATTACCTACTTACATAGACTTAAAAAATCATTACCTTCCTTTTTACTACGCCGTCGTCAGGTAAAAAAGGTTACATACAGGATTAATTTAAAGAATTAAAAAAAAACCAAGTTAATACAATTCTGCAATATGAACACCTTACTTGTGAACTTTCAATAAATTATTAAAAAAAAAAACATCAACACAGAGGCTTTGGCACCTATCCGCATAATGTAGTAACAATTACAATAGTACAATCACTAAACAATTTGCGGGGGGCGTTACGGAGATTTGCGAAGGCAGGGAGAGAGCCCAGAGTGCCAACCCTCCGACATCCGAAGGGGTGTCTTCCTATATATTGGTGCTGGAGCCGCCGCTTCCGACAGTCGAGCAATGAGTTGCGCACACGCAGCTTAAGGGTTCAGCCAAAGCGTGTACTGTCCGAGTCGAGTCGTGATGTCCCGAGTGTTGTGCCTACGCGGCGTGAGCTGCGGCGCCGAATCGCGTACCTTCAGTGCCGACCACTTGCTTGCCGCGCTCGACGGAGACGACACCGAACCCGTGAGTATTTCTTCCCTGCTGCTCCATCTGTCTGTCACTCACCAAACGAAGCCGTGTAAAGGAGGACTTGACAAATATGTTTATTATAGATCCTGGGCCAGAGAGCACGATGGTTATGGAAATAATGTTTTGAGCTGTTTAACTTTTTCTTGAATAAAATTTTCAGTTTTTTTCTATTTTCTTTTCTATTTCTTTTTACATTTCACTAATTTATGATTCAATAGTTTGACTGTGGGAGTGTTTAGTGATTAAAATCTGTTAATTTAAATTTAATATCTATTTATCTTTGATTATATATATATTATGTCTAAATGGAAAATCTCCCAACAATCGAAACAATAGAATCAAGCCAACCATTTCAAGTAGGTATGTATGCGTGTGGTCAGTATTTTACACAAACTCTGTGAGCGGAAAAATGATACCAGGTACCACGCAATCTCCCTCCAATAGAATCATGTGATTTTATGGGAGATTGGGTAATAGGTAACCTAACCTAACATATAATTGAATCGAACAGTGGTATTTTGGTTATTTTCAATTTCAAGATGGCTGCAAACACGTTTTTTTTTTAATAATACAATACGCGAATCACTTTCAAGGTTCATAGGGTCGAGGATTACGAATATGCAGTCCATTATCAAATTCAAGATGGCAGATTTTTTTTTAAATGAAATGTTATGGGTGTCAATTCCGTGGTTACTGGATGTCATGAATCATGATGTGCAGATTAAGGACGCGTTCTCCTTGATGATCGGTCAAATTGGCAAGAGGAGAGTTGCGTATAATGGCCACTAGGCAGCACTGAGCTTAAGTTATTTTGGCACGCTTCAGTATGACGTCAGCATGCATTATAGACCAAGACCCGAGGGACATACTTTTAGCAAATAATAATCTATCGAGCCATAAAATGCAGTTTTCACCAATAAAGTGATTGAACAGGAAGATTTTTTGAAGTGAAATCTTCTTTAGCTGCGATGTGCACTTTTTGGGTTAGGTAAAAAATTAAAACTCGCGTCGGGACACGTGACCCTTATCGAAAATTCCTAAGACGCGGCGCAGGGCGCTAGGGCGGTGTGAGAAGTCATCAGTTACTATGTATGTCAATGGGTGTCGGTTTCATATTTTTTATTATATTTTATTATTCAGGTAAGGTTTCGATCGAGTCTATCGTACTCCTTGACGATTTACGCATTATAGATGTAATATTTGTAACATGTTTATACTTTTATAATATCACAATAAGCACACGTGCGGAGTAAGTTTTAAAATTGTTTATTTAAAATTTATAGAGGTGTATTTTACCACATAAATGATAGTACTTTTATACTGATAATTAAAGCAGGTCATGCGAAATTATTCCCTAAACATTTTAAAAAATATCAAAAATGTACAACGTTATGGAATCAGAGACAAAGAACGTACCACAAAAACCCAGACCCGAGACAATATAGAAAAGTGTTTTTTTCTACATTGACCCGTCCGGGGATCGAGCCCGGGACCTCAGAGCAAGCGATACCTTGAAAACCGGTGTACACGCCACTCGATTACAGAGTCCGTCAAAATAAAAATAATGGTATATACATACATTGTTTGTTTGTATGTGTCCTCGTGAGTATGTAAATTTGTAATATTACTACACCATTTAAAAGTACTTCAAATTACGGTTTTATTTTGTATGACCCTAACAATAGCGAACACGAGCCAATTTTAATTAAATTTTATATGTAATGGCACCTTCAAAATGTATTAAAATCGATTAATCTCACTATACATTTAAATGAAAAAAAAAATGTTTCTGCAAGTGGCATAATATGATCACTTTTACATGACATAATTATATTATTATATGTATTATATTAATTTGTGAGCTCACTGGAGTCGACAATGAGTGGAGATTTAAGAATAGTTAGAAAATTCAAAAGTGGACGCCTCATAATCTCATTCATTACAATAAAATTAAGATTATTTGTAAATAATAATTAAACTACATCGAATTATACCGTGAAAAGTAATAGGCTTCTATTCCTCAAAATACTGAAGCCTATAAAAAAAAACCAACTCGATAAGTGAAGTATTTCGCTCGTTATCGTGACCACAAGATACGGGATCCGTACATAAAGACACACGGACGTCCAAGTCAGAACTTTTTTAAACAATTTTTTAATTAGTTTAAATAATAAAAAGAGATGTAAAAATATCATGAGTGTTAAAAATAGTGTTTTTTCTCAACATTTGTCTATTTATATTCACTTATAAAAGCAATAAAGAATAAAAAAAGTGATATTTTAAGTTCGAGAATCACTCGGTGTGCGTAAACTGACAGTAATACCCACCTCAACGCTTCGCTTTTAAGGCGTGCAAAAAAAAAATAGAAATGACAGAAGTATTATATGTGTGCAAAAACGCAAAATATGTCAAGTTTATTAACTTATAAGGTGCAGTTAGTATTATGAGACTATCCGGAGAAACCGGAGTGATCGACATAGCTTGCAGAGTTAGTAAGCTGAAGTGGCAGTGGGCTGATCATGTCTGTCGAAGAACTGATGGCCGTTGGAGCTGAAAAGTCCTTGAGTGAAGACCGCGAATCGGCAAATGTAGTGTAGGACGCCCATCAGCTAGATGAACTAATAACCTGAAAAAGGTAGCCGGGTCCGATTAGATGCGGAAGGCAGAGGACCGGGTGTTATGGCGCAACTTGGGAGAGGCCTATGTCCAGCAGTGGACCGCGATAGGCTGAGTTGATTGATTGATTTAAGCAAGTACTCTACTACTCTAAATACTGGAGATAGCAAATTATGGTCAAAGGAATTATGCCTTTATTTAATTAAAAGCAATAATTCTACATTAATTATATTTTGAAATAATGCGTTGAATACAATGCGGAAAATGAGCACCTTGTACTTTTATGGTATTAATCATGAAGCCCAATTCTATCTTACAAAAAAGTAAATTAATTGAAAGAAAAACAGTCAAATATGAATTAGGATTATATTTTTTTCAAAATTTATGCGTTTCCGGAATACCAGATGTCGTGTGTGCATTATCCTGGCTAAGACTTACGTAAAAAAAACGCGCAAATCGAAACGAAAAGTTTATAGTTGGATAGTCTGGTTCATGTTTGAAGCAGCGAACTCTTTAATGAATGATACCAATTTTTATTGCCTAGAGAGTTTTCAAGGTTCTGAGTAACTTGCCTTACGATATAATATGTACGAAAGTCAATGCCAGTAATATTTCTAATATATATGTGCACTTGCTAATTTGATATGTTTCTTTACCTAACTTTAACTCCGCTATCTTCCTTTAAAAAAAAAAATATAGTGTTCGGTAACTGGTCGGCCTATAAAGTTTTAATTTGAAAACAATATTAGTCACAATCTTTCCCCGGATCTCGAGCTACACATAAGACAAAAATTTTGAAATGAAAATAAATAAATTACGTCCTCGATTTACTTTTATCCAAATTATGGTCGAAGAAGCTATAAAGTAATAATGATTCACAGTTTAATTCATTTCTTTTGAAATTATTCACATAACTGCAGACGATAATGTGCGAAAAAATTTGACATAAGCCCTACCTCGATGACGTCCCGCAGGACACTGACAACTCTGACAAATGGCTCGTTTATCGAAATTTCATAGAAAATCACATAAAATGCTCGATATTTTAATTACGGACGTTTAGAAATTGGAATCATCATTGAGAACCCTCCTAAAATGAATTATCTACTAGTTGGTACTAATTTTAAAAGAAATGGAGTATTGATACTCGTATAAAACGAAATTTAGCTTGCGAGTCGACTTTATTTTCGGATTTTTTTTTCATCGATAAAATTTTATTTAATCGTGTTTCCATCCAGTGAAAGCCTTCAGGAAAAGATGTATCTTTTACATATATTTTTATCAAATCATGAAATCGGTTCTATAACATGTAAAAACGGCTTCCGCGGGTCCGTAATAGAAAAATGTGTGAAAAATTTAGTTTCAGTTTGTATTTTTTCTGCGACTATTTGTGACACTTTTACATAATTTGTTCTCCCAGATTTAGAATTAACTATATCTGCCTTCTAACAGTATTTTTAGAAATCTTAAAATATGTAATTTGTAGAACAAAATATGTACCGAAACACAACCTAGTATCGTAAAAAATTTTGAAAATGGCAACGGAAGATCGTTTTTACTATATAAAAAACTATAAATCTTCATAATGTTTTTCCCAGCGTTTGAAGATAAAGAACCAATCTATACGTGTGAGTTATTAGTTATATTTGATTTGATTTAGTTTAGTCACAATATGTACCGAAAAACAGCATAATTTTGACAAAATTGAGAACGCGTCCTTAAAATCAAAGTTTTTATTTCGAGTAAACCTAAAATAGGGGTTTTAGAAAAGGTTAACTTTAAAACAAAATGACACTAGGTGCGCGGTTCTAAAGTGTCATTCCTTTGGAGAAGAACCGGCAAGAAACTCCAGTTTACTGTTCAAAAATAGGTGCAATAAATAGGTGATGTACAAATTATGTACTTATAACGCATATAAAAAATATGCTATAAGAAAACTTGCAGATGTTGGGAGACGATTTTGGTAGCTTAAGCCGGTTTGTATAATGTCTACAAACTTTAATAGCGCAAATCGGAATTTTATGTGCTTATATATTTACTATTTTGAATGATTTAAAATACGCTCGTCGTAGTAACACAAAGGCGACACGATCGGCAATGTACGGCGACAATATGTTAGTTTCTAAACTTTGGTTACTACTTTTTGAAACATCTTTGAGCATTAAACGTTCCATCTAGACATGTATATGATCAAAGCTATTTATTTACATGTAAGTACCTAATGTATGTGTAATGTAATAAGTTAATCAATTCGGTATCCAATATATTCAATTAATTAAATCCTCAATACAAATTAATTACAGTTTAGAACACATATTGCAAAAAAAACAGCATTTGGGATAAGTATTTGCATCCCTTTCCACCTTACGTATTAGGTATTTCAAGTAAAAGTTGTATGCTTTTAATTTAAACTCCAAAAGCAAATCGTTTTTATTACCAACATAGGCGTCATCCAAAACCGTTCCTATAACATACGACTCGTTACCCAAGTAACTGACGTTTGATTACTAACGAATGGGAGGGCGTTAGTAAGCACAATGTTTAGGAATGCGTCCGGAAGCGTAGTCTCTACGTAAACGAAAGTAAAATTTATAGTGTCAAAATACAGCATTTTCTTTCTACTAATTACGTAAACTTAGTATGAAGCTAAGTATGTTATTTTTGCATTTAAAATATAGTTACAATGTTTTTTTTAAATTAAACGTAGAGAGGAAAGAGAGGACCGTCAGAATACGAGTCGTAGGCGGTTTAACTACGGATGTTCGTCGCACGTAGAGTAGGTCTTATCTATCGAAACATATTTTCATATTGGTTACCGGTAGGCAAAATATGAAGGATGGTCAAACGAAGCGCTTAACACAGGAACATATTGTGCCAATATGCAATTTTAAATCATCGAAGCCTATGATCAAGGTTCAGGGACAGATAGGAGTTTGGCATTTTTCTACAAGTAATAACTACCTATCTAGCCTCCCAAATGAACTGCCCAGCGTGTCCCACCGCCTGCCCACTCGTAGACCTTTACAACGACGCGACGGTAAGTATGATATCAGGTACCTACCAACCTAAATGTTCACCTTGTGCAGCTTTGATACTACATGGGTATTCTCAGACTGTCTCGTTGGTTAAAGGTCGATTCACACATATCAGTGAGCCCACAGTTCCGGCACAGTACCGCATCAGTGATAATTATTCTTTCAAACATTCTCTATGGATGTATTCACACTTGTCAGTGTCAGTGTCGTCTCAGTACCGTCAGTGTCAGTGCCGGCACCGGCCATCACGGACGTGATCGGCGACGACGATATTTTATCACGGATCACTGACGCCGCTGCATCGAAAACATTTTAAAATACGACATTTTAAAATATTATATATTCTTTCGTCTTTAATTAATTCTTTGTATGTCACGAATTCTCCTTCAGATTCTCTTAACTTCCATGCTTCATGTACCTATTTTCTTTTTATTCCTCGATTCTCTTCTTCTTCGTCTAAAGCAATGGCTATCATAGCTAATTCTGTGTTATTGAAGAGTGCCATCAAAACAATCGACGTCAACGCTAGTCTGAAGGGAACGTCGTGCACGAAGACCCGCAGAGAACTGTACTGTGCCTGATATGTGTGAATTGAAGCACTGACGCACCACTGTAGCACGGATACGGAACTGTAACGGTACTGTGCCGGAACTGTGGGTTCACTGATATGTGTGAATCGACCTTAAGTCGTTGAAACTGAGTGTGAATACCAAGACCGTCGTTTAGGTTGGAATCCAGAGGCGGGTCAAAAAATAAGTATTGGTTTGAGACAGGCAGGCCACGGTATTTATCGTCCATGTTATAACGTTGGTCTCGATGGATTGTGGAGGTCAGATAGAAATACGGAATGTACCTTCCTGAAACCCGTGAAGAAGTGGACTGCGACATAGTTTGATATAAATTTGAAAGAACCATTTGATAGGCACGCGCGCAGTGCCACCAAAACAGCAATAAAAGCAGAAATCTGTTTCGTTTATTGACAGAAGAAGCTATGAATTTTAGGATATCCTCTCTACACAATTCTATAAATTGCATTGCTGCCCTGAGCAAGAATTGGCGCCGGCGCTGTAACCCGTATCTTCATTGGTCCCACAGTTCTTCAGTTTTTTATTTTATTACATTTGATAATATTTAATGGTATAAGAGATGGCAACGTCGAAAAAAAGTTCATTTTAGTATGGCTGGGTTTTTAATATGTTATTCGGCATAGAATTTAGCATAGGATAGGATAGGCCTGGCACCTGGGACCGGTTGCGTTTACCTACTAGTGCGCATCCAAAGCTATTATAAACTAGCTGTGACCCGCGCTTTCAACCGCGTAAGGAGTTCCCGTTCCTGATTTCCATTCTCTTACGCAATTTTCAAACTATGAAATTTTGACAATATTTTTTTATTATTTAGGTACTTCTATGAAACCTTGTCCTGACAATAACGAACACATTAAAAAAAGAATCATCCAATTTGGTGCAGTGGTTCGAAAGTTATGCGCTTAGCAACACATTTTTCCATTCATTTTTTTATTATAGACTAGCTGTTGCCCGCGGCTTCGCGCGCGTAAAGTAAAGAGTAGTATTGAAGGATAGATGGATGTATTCTGTGATTTTCAAAGTAAGGGGTATGAATAAATTTTCATACAATATTATGGCGTTAAAATAATAATTAAAGTAAAAAAAGTAACAAAAGCACTTGTGTTATGGAATCGGAGACAACGAAGGTACCACAAAAACCCAGACTCGAGACAATGTAGAAAAGTGATTTTCGTTCGATAAAAATATGTGTTTATTTATATCGAACGAGGTCCTTATCTTTAAAAATTAAGTTTTCAGTATAATACCTTGCAACCCCTAATTTACTCGGGGGAGGTTTTCAAAATCGCTAAAATACGTGTTCATTTATTTCTAACCAAAAACCCGTATACCAAATCTCATGTATCACTCTTTGAAAATTACGAACTTCCTATAAAAACTTCGTCTAACTTTAAAAACGACACAATTCATATACCTACAAATTGAAGCGGCGGTAGCCTAATGGCTAGGGCGTCGAACTTGCGATCACGTGGTTGCGGGTTGGAATCCCACCCATTACACTACCGAAGTGAACCCACTCGTAACTCAAGCATATTAGCTTAGCACGAGGGGTTTACAAGATTACTAGTTAATGTGCGACCCACATTGCTAGTAATCTTTTAAAGAAAAAAAAACCCCTATTTTACCCTCTTAGGGGGATGATTTTTAAAATCGCTGAAATACGTCTATATTTATTTCTATCTCATATTTATATCTCTCTTTGAAAATGACGAACTTCCTATAAAAACTTCCAACCCCTATTGCACCCCCTTAGAGGGTAGATTTCAAAAATCTCGGAAATAAATCTTATTTATTTCTAACAAATAACCCTTGTATGTAATGTGTCTATCTTTGAAAACGACACAATTCATATACCTACAAACTACAACACCTATTTTACCCGCTTAGGGAAATGATTTTAAAAATCGCTGAAATATGTATTTATTTATTTCCATCCAGAAACCCGTATTTATTTATTTCCATCCAGAAACCCGTATACGAAATTTCATGTGTCTTTCATTGAAAATACCGAACTTCCCATACAAACTTACAACCCCTATTTCACCCCCTTAAGGGATATATTTCCAACAGAAAGTAGCCTATAGCCTTCCTCAGTAAGTGGGCTATCTAACAGTGAAATAATTTTTCAAATCGGATCAGTAGTTCCTGAGATTAGCGCGTTTAAACAAACAAACAAACTCTGAAGAGTTTGTTTGTTTAAACGCGCTTTTTATATTTAATTATAATTTTTATATTTAAAATTATACTTGTTATTGTCGCGAATCGAATTTTGATCAAGTTACAACTTGTCACTGATAAGCAAATCGCAAAAAACACATGAAAATTAAAATTTCGCGGGCCACATCGGAGGTATCACCTTAAGTGGCCGTGGTGTATATAGTGTGGTCAAACATACGCATTCAGGGGTGCGTGGGGTGTGCGACGAGCCAGCGGAGACATCGCACATCAATACAGGTGGGACATAGTCCCAGGTGAGTCGATGGTAATATCCTTCGTCCGCCTTTTCTTTTTCGGGTTTCTGGTTCGATACAAATAAACACATATTTCAGCAAATTTGAAAATCTATATCCTTAAGCGGGTGAAATAGGGGTTGGAAGTTTGTACATGAATTGTGTCGTTTTCAAAGATAGACACATGATCTATACAAATATTATAAAGCTGAAGAGTTTGTTTGTTTGTTTGAACGCGCTAATTTCAGGAACTACAGGGACGGTTTGAAAATTTATTTCATTGTTAGATAGCCCATTTATTGAGGAAGGCTATCGGTTACTTTTCTTAGGAAAATCTACCCTCTAAGGGGTGAAATAGTTGGTATGTGAAGTTCGGTATTCTCAAAGATAGATAGATGAAAAGATAAGTAGATAAGATAATGACCATCTAAGACATATTATCTATAGACGACCCCCGTGATCGAGTGGCGTTAACTCCGATTTTTAAGGTGTCGCCAGCTCTAAGGTCCAGGGTTCGATCCCCGGACGGGTCCATATAGAAAATCACTTTTCACTACCTATCTAGCCTCCCAAATGAACTGCCCAGCGTGTCCCACCGCCTGCCCACTCGTAGACCTTTACAACGACGCGACGGTAAGTATGATATCAGGTACCTACCAACCTAAATGTTCACCTTGTGCAGCTTTGATACTACATGGGTATTCTCAGACTGTCTCGTTGGTTAAAGGTCGATTCACACATATCAGTGAGCCCACAGTTCCGGCACAGTACCGCATCAGTGATAATTATTCTTTCAAACATTCTCTATGGATGTATTCACACTTGTCAGTGTCAGTGTCGTCTCAGTACCGTCAGTGTCAGTGCCGGCACCGGCCATCACGGACGTGATCGGCGACGACGATATTTTATCACGGATCACTGACGCCGCTGCATCGAAAACATTTTAAAATACGACATTTTAAAATATTATATATTCTTTCGTCTTTAATTAATTCTTTGTATGTCACGAATTCTCCTTCAGATTCTCTTAACTTCCATGCTTCATGTACCTATTTTCTTTTTATTCCTCGATTCTCTTCTTCTTCGTCTAAAGCAATGGCTATCATAGCTAATTCTGTGTTATTGAAGAGTGCCATCAAAACAATCGACGTCAACGCTAGTCTGAAGGGAACGTCGTGCACGAAGACCCGCAGAGAACTGTACTGTGCCTGATATGTGTGAATTGAAGCACTGACGCACCACTGTAGCACGGATACGGAACTGTAACGGTACTGTGCCGGAACTGTGGGTTCACTGATATGTGTGAATCGACCTTAAGTCGTTGAAACTGAGTGTGAATACCAAGACCGTCGTTTAGGTTGGAATCCAGAGGCGGGTCAAAAAATAAGTATTGGTTTGAGACAGGCAGGCCACGGTATTTATCGTCCATGTTATAACGTTGGTCTCGATGGATTGTGGAGGTCAGATAGAAATACGGAATGTACCTTCCTGAAACCCGTGAAGAAGTGGACTGCGACATAGTTTGATATAAATTTGAAAGAACCATTTGATAGGCACGCGCGCAGTGCCACCAAAACAGCAATAAAAGCAGAAATCTGTTTCGTTTATTGACAGAAGAAGCTATGAATTTTAGGATATCCTCTCTACACAATTCTATAAATTGCATTGCTGCCCTGAGCAAATTTCAGGAACTACAGGGACGGTTTGAAAATTTATTTCATTGTTAGATAGCCCATTTATTGAGGAAGGCTATCGGTTACTTTTCTTAGGAAAATCTACCCTCTAAGGGGTGAAATAGTTGGTATGTGAAGTTCGGTATTCTCAAAGATAGATAGATGAAAAGATAAGTAGATAAGATAATGACCATCTAAGACATATTATCTATAGACGACCCCCGTGATCGAGTGGCGTTAACTCCGATTTTTAAGGTGTCGCCAGCTCTAAGGTCCAGGGTTCGATCCCCGGACGGGTCCATATAGAAAATCACTTTTCTACATTGTCTCGACTGGTTTTTTGTGGTACCTACCTTCGTTGTCTCCGATTCCATAATAACACAAGTGCTTTGCTACTTTTTTTTACTTTAACTATTATTTTAACTCCATAATATTAAATGAAAAATTTTATTAAAAAAAAATCCTTTCTTTGAAAATCACAGTATACATCTACTTATCCTTTAACTACTCTTTACGCGCGAGCGACGCCGCGGGTAACAGCTAGTCTATAAATATATGTATACGTTAACCATCTAATGGGAAAATAATTTCATATGCCAACGACACGGCGTAATTATTTCGGATAATTAGGTATCCGAAACGATTACGGTCAGGAACTATACCGTAGCCCGTTGGTATACGCGACTGCCCAACTAGATTTTAATCTTGTAGGTAAATAATTGGCTCAGTCACAACTTACTAACATTAAATGATGATAAAACTAAATTCATTTACTTTTCCATGCGCATGCCACATCCTAACGTAACTAAGTCTTATCTGTACGCTCACCAATGCAATAATCCAAAAGTTAACATGTGCACTTGGCAACGTATCGTCCTAACTAAAAATAGGTATCTTGGGATGATTATTGACGAAACTGTCAAAACTGTCTGTTTAAAACCATTGAGTGTTTAGTGAAAAGGGTGCATAAATTAATGTAGGTATTTAAGAAGATAAGGACAGTTACAGGTTCAAAATTAATCACACAAATATACATGGCCTTATGTCAATACATCAAATACTGCATTACCTCTTGGGGTGGAACTCCAAAAACTGTTAAACTTCCTCTTGAACGAGCACAGAGAGCCATCCTAAAAGTAATCTACCTATCCGAATTTCAATTCCACTTTATCAGTATAGGTACAAATCCTGCAACGTTTTGACTCATATTAGGTAATGTAAATTTAACGAAATTTTTTGATTAACTTAACTAGCTTTAGCTCGCGGCTCCGCCTTCCGCAATAAGTGGGCAATCTAAAAGTAAAATATATTTTCTAATCGTCCCAGTAGTTCCTGAGATAAACGCGTTTAAACAAGCTCTTCAGCTTTATAGGTATATAATTATCAATAACGACCAATAAACTACGTTGTAATTCATTTATTCGAGTTATAGGTAAACGATAATAAATTGATCACAGCAAAAAGTTATCAATCTGATTTTGGACTAAGACACAAAAAGGGTTTGTCGACGAAATTTGAACTTCAAAAAGTAACTGGATATTAGTATAAAAAAAGTCACACCTCGAACCTAGCTGTTTTTCAAGACAGCCGGTTTTTTTCAGATCTTGTTATAACACTTACAGCCTAGTTTTTACTACGGGTTACTTGGTTGTTCAATTAATTTAAGTGTGCGGATGAAAAAGGAGGTTTAACTTAAATGAAAGGAGGTTTAACTTAGAATGGGCGTGCCTCAGGGTTCTATCCTTGCCCCCTTTCTTTTTCTAGCTTATATTAATGATCTTCCCTTTATGATGGCTAATTTATCTGACATTATTTTATTTGCGGACGATACCTCTCTCATTTTTAAAATTAATAGGAAAGCACAGAATTTCTGTAATTTAAACAATGGCCTTGATATGTTATCGGATTGGTTCACTGCTAATAATCTGCTTTTAAATGCGTATAAAACAAAATGTTTAAAATTTTCGCTGCCTAATGTTCGGTCTCAATCAGATTTCAATCTCAGGCTTGGCGATAAATCACTTGATTTTACGAAAGAAACGGTATTTCTTGGTATAACAATAGATTCTAGGTTGCAGTGGGGTGCACACATAACAACATTATCTAAAAGATTAAGTTCAGCTGCATTTGCAGTTCGGAAAATTAGACAGCTTACTGATGTACCCACTGCTAAATTAGTTTATAACGCGTACTTCCACAGTATTATGTCTTATGGAATTCTGCTGTGGGGTTCAGCAGCCGATGTAGATTCAATATTTATTTTGCCGAAACGATCGATTCGTGTAATCTACTGCATGGGCCCTCGTGAGTCTCTAAGGGATAAATTTAAAGAAATAAATGTTCTAACGTTGCCGTGTCTTTACATTTTGGAAAATATAATGTACATACGTAAAAATCTTCCTAGTTTTAGTATTAATAGTGATTACCATAATATTAACACAAGAAATAAAAATAAACTAGTAGTCCCACGGTTTAGACTCACTAAAACCAACTCTAAATCTTTCCTAGGAAATTCTATTCGTTTTTATAATAAATTACCGGATGAAATTACAAATTTATGCAACAAAAAGTTTAAAAAGTGCGTGAAATCAATGTTAATAAAGAAAGCGTATTATAAGGTTAGCGATTATTTAGGAGATAGGCGGGCTTGGGTTTAGTATCATCTGCACATGTGGCTTCCCTGGCGGTCCAGCATACTTTTGTTTTAACCTTGTTTACTGCAATTAGATTCCCCATAGCCTCTATTTTTAGAAGGCTTTTGACATGCCTTGACATTCCTGTTAGGGTCGATTAGGAATTTGATTAGGACTACATAATTAATGTATGTAAATTGTTTTATTTCTTCGTGCATTGTGTATCAGTTGACAACGAAATGTTAGTAAAATGCATGTATTTTCTCATTTTTTTTCTCCTCTTTTGAGGTAATAATTATATTGCAATAATCTTATGCTTTTGCTATCTTACGTTGTTATCGCATATTTTCAAAGTAATGTATTTAAATAATTCTATATTACCATTTTTAAAAGAGTAACCTATGGAGTTTCTTGCCAGATTCTTCTCCATAGGAATGACATTTTGGAACCGAGCAACTAGATTCATTTAACGTTTTGAAAGTACCTGAAAGGGTCTACTCGAAATAAAAATATTTTGATTTTGATTGATTTTTGATTTTAAAGGGCTCCCACACAAAACCGCGAATTCGCATCGCATCGCAAATATCTGCGAATTCGCACGAACGCACCGCAAGAATTTCCGATCTGCTTCGCATCGCACATTCCTGTGATATTACGTCATCCTTGGTGACGCCATTTTAGTCCGCTCTGAGACAGCTTTAGAGAAAGACGCGCGGTGCTTGCGCCGCCTTCTTTGTTTATAAAAAAATGGCGGAATATGATATAGATTTTTTCTCTTCAAATGAAGATATGCTCATTCTAAAATAATCAAAAAATTTATCTTCTTCAGTTCTCAACGCATAGTACTTTTGAGTAAAATAGTTCCCATCAGAGTTCATAATCGTAATAAATGGATGAACCCAGAATCTTCTTTTTCTTTTATATCTATTTAACAATAACAGCAGTGCAATAATCTTTTTGCGATCCATCTTACGCTTCCTAAAAACACGTCTAGTACGGCTGACTACACTTGAAGGAATGGTCGCCCTACCAAACGGTTTGCCGCACTAAATCGTATCGCAGAAATTCGCATCGCAGGTTCCTGCGATGCGAATTCGCATCGCATCGCATCGCAGTTTTGTGTGGGTGCCCTAATTTAAAGCTCCATTTCTTAACATCTAGATGCCTATTGCCTCAGATCTTTGAAAATATTCTTTAAAGTTTTTTTACAGTACCTTGGTACTTAATATTTTGTGCTTGATAAGTACTTACATTTTGATAGTCTGCAAATAAATGTTGTAAATTACTATTTTATTAATTTATAGAAGATAGATCCGTGCGTGTTACACTACTTACGTATAGCTTTACATCTATAAATTGCGTATTGATACTATTTTAATTTCATCGAGCAGGTGTACATGGAGTTGGACAACAAAGGACGTGTGCGCGCGGTAGGCGGGCACGCGGCGCGGCTGTGCGTGCGCGCCGCGCTGGCGCCGCACGTGTGCGCGCGCGGCGCCGAGCTCGAGCTGTGCTCGGCGCCGCTGCTGCGCCTGCGCGTGGCCGCCGCGCTGCCTCCGCACGCAGAGCTGCTGCTGTGGTTCGCGCCCGCCGCGCTGGCGGCGCTGGCCATGCCGCACCTCACGCCTCGCAACATCCGCGCGCGCCGCTACGCCTGCCACCGCTGTGGCGCCGCCTTCGACGACCCTAATCCGCTGAAGGTGCATTTGTTCTTAGACTGCGCACCCTTCGAGCCACGCGCCTTCTGGCGGTTGGCGGCGGAACGCCTGCGGGCCGCAGCCCCGGCACCCGTTACACGGGCCGGACCCGCCGAGCTAGAGGCGCTGGCCACTGCGTGGGGCCGCTCGCGAGACGGCCACCGCTGCCTTTACTGCGGCAAGCTGTACTCGCGTCGCTACGGCCTAAAAATCCACATTCGTACGCACACGGGCTACCGGCCGCTGCGCTGCCGCTACTGCCTGCGCGCGTTCGGGGACCCCAGCAACCTCAACAAGCACGTGCGCCTGCACGCGGCGCGCGCCTCGCCGCCCGCGCGCTACTCGTGCGGCGACTGCGGCCGCGCGCTGGCCCGCCGCCGCGACCTGGAGCGCCACGCCCGCACGCACGCTCACGACCACACGACCACGCCGGCGAGGGAACAATGAAAAACGGTGTAGGTGTCATTTATTTTATTATCGCTGGCCTACTGGCCGGCCACCTTGGCGGCGATGCGCTTGTCGCGCTCCTCCGCGATGGTGAGGCGCACGCCCTTGCCGCGCGGGAGGGAGATGTATGCCTTTGTGCCCTTGCCGATTATGAACACGTTGTTTAACCTAAACATGAACAAGAAGAAAATTAAATACTTCAGCTAAAGCACATTAAAACATTAAAAGTTATTTAAATCTGTATAAAACAATATGTGACGTAATTAGAAAAAGAAACAATTTCTTACCTAGTAGCGAAAGTGTGTCCCGTTGAGTCCTTAATGTGTACGATGTCGAAGGATCCGGGATGCCTTTCGCGCGACACGATTGTGCCGACTCGCCCCAAGTTCCTTCCGCCCGTGATCATACACAGGTTACCTGCAAGAAAGTCGGATTCATTGATAATAAAGCAAATATTGTTAAGTTTGTCTATCCAATATTTATATAAGGTTCTTGATCATTAAAAATCTATTCAAAAAGTTTGTTGTTTAACTTCTACACTAATAGCCCACTTAATCCTAGGATGTATGGCTTATTAAATAACTGAGATTATAAAAAAAAAACTTCTACTCTAAGTTGTGGCATAACTGATAGAAGTATAATAATTATCTTCTTATATATAAGAAAAGTCGGGTTTGTTACAATACCTATAACTCGAGAGTGGGTGGTCCGATATTCAAGATTTTCGATTTATTTTATTCGTGTCCATTCTGAATAGCAGTTACAACAATGGAAAATTTACTATAACAATTTTTTAATGGTAACGAGGACAACTTATTATTAGGAAAATTATTAAGAACTATACTACTAACTTTTAAAGAAAATTGTTTGAACGAATGAATATAACTTCAAATTAAAGGTGTCAAAAGTACTGATTTAGACATACTGAAATACTAAGTGGGCGAAAACTAATATTGAAGCAGCCTCTTATTCTTTCGAATTTGGGGTGTTACTCAAATAGAAGAGTATCTTCTGTCAAATTGAGAGTATAATAATTTGATTAATATAGATTAGTTTGTCTTTATCAAATGCCAAACAATTACCTAAACACACTCATTAAATCAATACATGAAGCAAATACTTGAAACCTTTTTTCAAACTTGAAATTAAAATTGAAGAATTATATTATATGCAATGAATCAAATTGCTAAAAATAAACTTTGTGTTCATAAAGTCTTCATACCTGACTCAAACTTGATGAAGTCCATGATCTTGGAGGAGGCAATGTCCAGCTGGACTGAGTCATTGACCTTGATGAGAGGGTCAGGGTACCTGATGGTGCGGCCATCATGCGTCACAAGGAATGGCACATTCTTAGGCCCTGTCGCCACACGCTTTACTTTGCATAGCTTGTACTGCAGAATTAAACATAAACAATTATATTCTCACTGGTATACATTGTTATTATAGTAATTAAGGACCTCAAGTACAACACAATATAACCCATGCATTTAAAGTAGAATCAATCTTTTAATTTTTGTCAAATTACAATCACACTTCACTAAATCCCACCTCACTGCTGCAAGTAAATTAAAGTAATACATACATATTACATTTTAAATACTAAAAAATAGAAATAGCAATAGAGGGAAACAAGTACCTTTGCCTCTTCAGGAGTAATACGGTGAACTGTGAAACGACCTTTCACATCATAGATAAGACGGAACAATTCATTAGTCTTCTCAATAGAAACAACATCTGTAACAATGTCAGTTATAATTTATTAAAACTAGGATAGTTTTAAAATATTAAGTGAATTAAAATAATAGTTAATTTCTAAGCCTAAATTATATATAAACATTTTATAAAGGTATACCTACTATAAAATGTGTATTTAACTGGCATCACATACAGAAAAACGTCAGCTCTGACTACATAGACTTACCCATGAATCCAGCAGGGTATGTGGGGTCAGTCCTCACTTTACCGTCTACTTTAATGAGACGCTGCTTCACTATCTTCAGAACCTCATTACCCGTGAGCGCATACTTGAGCCGGTTACGCAGGAAGATCACTAGCGGCAAGCACTCGCGTAGTTTGTGGGGTCCAGTCGAAGGTCTGGGCGCATACACGCCACCCAGCTTGTCCAACATCCATGCTTTAGGAGCGTTTAAACGCTTGAGATGCTTTTTCGGCCCGCGTGCCTATTAATCATAAAATTATACATAATACTCACTCACGTCATTGAATGCCTAATACAAGGTATAACCTAAGTTAATTTATATTATATACATATAGCGTACTCTAAAATTAGACAATTTAATAGCAAGTTAATGAAACTTCCCGTATTTAATTATTATATTTTATATCCTAGCTATCATTATTCGGCACCAAAGTTTAAAAGAAAGAAAATACAATACGCTAGATTTTACAAAAATACAATGACCAGTAACACGTTCAAATCCTGTACTTTTGAAAAGTTATATCAATATCGACGAATAACTGAACAAATACACGATATATTCAGATTTAAATTTAAATTTACACAACAAACTCACCATGTTGAACACAAATTTTAACAAGAAAGAAACGTCAAACGTCAAATTCCCGTTTCGTGTTGTGCACAGATTAGTAATAGTGTTGTGTCAATGGTCAAAATTAAAATATTTTTTTGCTTTTGGTAAGTCTAGTACAGGATATCGGGCTTATTGGCAAACTAGCACAAAGCATTGCAAACGATGTCCAAATTTAAGTGTACAAAGCGAAAATATATATGAAATTCATAGCTACATCTAATCGAGATCTTATAAGTTATATCGTAAGCATTTTGCGATTTTACATTAATAGAAACAAACGTTAAAAAAAAAACACGTCGGTGTTTTTGTTTTAACGTTTGTTTCTACGTTAAGCAGACCCACGCCGGCTTTGCACGGATAGTAAACATGCACACCCAACATTAGGTAATTAATTATACCCAAAAACATTCCTTCTAAATAGTGAAGCAGCGGTAGCCTAATGGCTAGGACATCGGACTTGCGATCATGTGGTTGCAGGTTCGAATCCCACCCATTACACTACCGACGTGAACCCAATCGTAACACAATCATCTTAGCTTAGCACGAGGGTCGAGGGGTTAACAAGATTACTAGTAATGTGCGACCCACATTGCTAGTAATCTTTAAAAAAAAAAATTAACCATTGGTGAAACCCATTATTTGCAAATCGGTTGTAACTTCCCATACAAACTTTCAAGCCCTACTTCACCCTCTTAGAATTTCAAAATTCGCTGAAATACTTGATTATTTATCTAAGAGGATAAAGGGTACACCGTACTAATAGGGTATAACGTACACCGATTTAAACACTCCACCCTTATTTAAAGTCAAACCGTTTGTGAAATTTCATGAATTTATCTTTGAAAATTACCAACTACCCATACGAAATTCCAACCTCTATTTCACCCTCCTACAGGCGGTGAGTTTCCAAAATTGTTGAGATGCGAGTTTTTTTTTCGCCTATGGTTACACCTTGGATATTCCACCCTTATGGGAGTGAAAAGCGGTTGAAAGATTTCATAGCAAAAATCAAAGCGTAAAATATTATTATTTTTGACGTGACAACGTCTTAAATTAGGTTGCGGCTGGGAGTCACTTATGAAAAAGTGTAACGCTCGGTAACGTTACGATGAGTCACCGAACGAGAGAGAGGCCCGCTGAATGTTTGTATATAAATACGTATGTATGTGTATAGGTAAAAATAAAATTTTGTTAATATGAAATTCAGTGCGAGATTCTTTGTATAAATTAATGTTTTAAATTGTTACTATTATTTCATCCTTCTTCCTACTATACGAATGAATATTTACATTAAAATTATTTTACCACTCAAAGTCGTTGTCACGTAAAACTTTCGCCCGTATACCGACTTTACAGGCAACCATTTTTTAATCTACATTTTTTTGATAATATTGATCAGATTTATTTCGTTCCTGATATGAAGTTTTCTTTCGTACACATATCAATAAAATACACATTGAACAATATCAACAAAAGCAAACCTTTTGTTGTCAGTGTCGTCTCTCGTGCACGCGCCCCGCTTGGGTCACGTTAGTCGTCGCAGACCTAAGATAATGAATCCATAGTTAAGACATGATAATATCAATACCAGCAACATCTGCCTAGCCTATTCCCAAGCTAACAATACGGCCCACGTATCTTGGCGAATCTAGAAAAGAGACACAAGATAGTTTGCGTGAGATGCAAATACACATAAACGGTAGGTGAGAGAGGGACGACTATGTCTGGTATCGCTTATTAGGCTCGCCAAGATACATCGTATGTTGAGATTGGCTGCCAGTGTTACCGGCTTTAGCTGAATACCGTATTTTACATGGAGCGCCTGCCTATCAGACCTCCACAACCTAATGCTGAGTAATACAGTTGAGTATTCCATAGTAAGACTGGTTGTCGGAATTGATATGATTTTAATACAATATTATGCCACCCTCATCGTGGCCACGTTTGTAAACTAACTAAAAATATATTACTAAACTAATTTTTAGATATTTAGGATGACACTGTGATGTCTCCGTGTTCTATACACGGTTGGTTCAATAAAACTCCGTAAAGTATGTCTTAGTATGTCTGCGACACGCCCGTTCGCCTCAACGTCTGTCAGTGTAATGCGGGTGGGTTGCAGGCACTTATTTATTATTTCTCATTACGTCACATCCTATTACTCAGTACGTCACATCTCTCCCTTTCAACAATTTGAAAATAATCACATTGAACCAACAGTTTTGCATAAACTGACTTAATCAATAATAACAGTCCATACTACATAATTTCATTTTGACCTAATTCTTAAGTAAACAATTTAATCAAATTGCCATACGAAGTTATGTTATACTCTAATGATTCTAGGTGCTCGGTTCCAAAGTGTCCTTTCCATGGAGAAGAACCGGCAAGAAACTCCATAGGTCACTCTTTTTTAAAAAATTATATTGTTACAATATTAGACACTGATATGCGTCAAAATTATTTCGTCATTGTCCTCTCCTTTATTTTCATTCTGGATTCTCCATTATCCTTCTATTCTCTTGAGATGAATTATGTTTCTCCTAATTGCTTGGCCCGTTTCATAATTTTCGCTTTAAATACCACCTCCCTTAGCGCTTGACCGTGTGTAGTACCTTTTCTTTCGATGTTTTATCCTTGTCATGTACTTCTAAGTCGATCCGCTTGTTTTCAACATCTATGACGGAAGGAATTTTGTCTCTGAAATGCTGGAATACCTAGCCTAGAAAATATTTCTTTTAACATATTAATGGTTTCATTGGATGCTATCGATTTCATGACCTTAAATTTCTTTATAACAGCTATAATAATCAATTACTATTAATAAGTTATGACCACTTGGTAGTGGGTCCAAGAAGTCCATAGCTATGTCAGTCCAAGGCTGCATAGGTAATTCGCGCCTCTTCATTGGGACAGGAGCACTTGGTCCTGAAAAGCTAGAAAGACATGTGTACTAAATACTTGTAAAATATTATAATTTATCATTTAAGTATTCCTTTATAGAATAACTAGCTGACCCAGCAAACGTTGTACTGCTATATTAAAAAATCTACAGAGGGCCAAATTAATTAAATACTCATTTTCCAGTGGACCAAATTGTGAATCTAAACCATCCTCGAATCCCCTTGAACTCACACAAAAATTTCATCAAAATCGGTCCAGCCGTCTAGGAGGGGTTCAGTGACATACACACGCACACAAGAAATATATATATAAAGATATAACTTTTCTAATAAAAGATTGTAGTTTGTTTTTAGAAGGTGCAGTTCAACTATTGTTTTAATATTATTTGGTAACTTGTTATAGACTCTACTAGCCATAACCAGAATACTTTGGTTCATAAATGTAGTTTTATTTATTGGTATTGTTAGTGTAGTGGGATTCCGTTTGCTTGGTCCTCGCTTCTCAAATAGAGTAGGATTTGTGACTATAAATATTGTCAGTTCATGAATATACAATGAAGGCAAAGTCATAATTTTTTAAAATTTTTGAAATATGTTCTGCAGGAATCCGTTACTTTTAAGTTACAAATTGCTCTAATACATAGTTTTTGACATTTCGTGCGCCGATGAAAGCACTTGTTTACTTAACTCCGTAGGAATTATTATTTTGTTTCCACGTAGTAATATGTCGGCGTGCATGCAAAGTTCGTGTTCGAAAAGCTTATAGTTATTGACTTTGTAGTCCCATTTGTTTTCAATAAAAGCTATTTTCCTAATTGAATTTCGTTGTTATTTCGAGATTTTCCTGTGATCTCTGCCCTGGGAACTGCCATTGGTCTTGCAAAAATTTTTTGTTTAGAAATAGCCGGGACAGAGAGTCAGCTATATTTTCCGGGGCAGTACACCACCTTGTAATTATACGACGGTAACCGCAATACCCATCGTTCAATTCGTGCATCGTGTAAATATTACCTCGAGAGGTTTATGATCCGTGATCAGCTCGAATTCCTTCAATCATATAAATACAATTTAAAATGTTTGACTGCCCAAACCAAAACCAGTGCTTCCTTTTCAGCCTGGCAATACCGTTTTTCATCATTAGTCAAACTTTTGTGACCGAAAGCCATGATTCGAGGTATGTGTGCCTTGTGCATCAAACTCGGCTACAGAAGCCTGATTATCTGCTTAAAACAAACATTAGCCTAATTTATTATTGTAATATGTACTAAGTTTTCTGTAATAAAGATATTATTATTACATTATTATTATTAACTGAATGAGGACTGCTCCTGAACCTACAGGACTAGCATCTGCCATTACTTGTGTCCTATCGTGTGGATCATAACCTAAAGTGCGAAGGGCTGTTAAACTTTGTTTTAAGCTTGCAAAAGCAGCAGACTGTTTATCTTTCCAATATTTGGCAATGTCGGCGTTTTTGCAAAGTTTATGCCTTAAGACTTCCCGTATTGGATCAGTCATGGTGGCTAAACCTGGAATCCATTTTCAATATATTTGACAAGTCCTAAGAAGCTTTGGCCTTCATCGAATGATTTGGGTTCTCGAAATGATTCTATTGTTTTGACATATTTATCAAGGGGCTTTATACTCATGGCCCAGAAAGTCTATTTTTGTCGCGTGGAAAACACACTTTTATCGTTGAGAAGCACATCTTTCTGTTTTAAAACTTATAACACATGTTTTAATCTAATGTTATGTTTATTTACGTTACTGCCAAAACCACGACATCGTCAATGAAATTAACGACACCTTCACGAGGCAGAAGCATCCTTTCCATGATTTTTTGAAAATGTTCGGGCGCGAACGATATCTCAAACATCCGATGTTTATATGGAAACAGACCTTTACTGGTTATGATGTTGTTACGTCCCGACAATCTTCTCTTATCTCGACTTGATAAAATGCATCTTTAATGTCCAGTTTAGAGAAAATACTAAACTTCCTGAACTTAGGGAGAAGTTGAGTCATTGTAGGCAAAGGATGGTTCTCTCTCATGATTGCTTTGTTTGCACATCTCATATCGACACATAGTCTTAGAGTACCATCACTCTTCCGGATGGGTACCATCGGCGAAACCCAAGATGGAGCTTGATTTACCGCTTCAATGATATCCCTTTCACCCATTCGTCAAGTTTGTCATTAATTTTATTTTCAAGCGGAATTAGTACTCGCGTTGACAAATGGGGATAACACATGGATCGATGGCTAACACATGGATAATACTCAACTAAACTTTTAAGCCATTGAGACTGGTAGCTGTGTCTTTGCCTCGCAGATTACGGGAACAGTTTTTTATAGCATAAAATTTGGCAGTTTTAGTTTCGGGCCCAACAGCTATTGAGGCTTCGAATGAGCCTAAGACATTTAGGGGGTCTCTTTGACCATACGTCATAAATACCTGGTCAGAACCTGTTTGCTGATTAGACACAATAACAGCGTTCGATTTTAAATATGCCCTGGTTGTATTATTATATTATTTTCTCCCAGAGTCAATGGGCGTATTCACGTTAACACCACCTAGGTACTTGGCAAACTATTTCAGCAGTATCGTCTATGCGAAATATATAGTTCACATTATTGAGGGGTGATTTGGTAGGTTGTTCATTTGGTTTTATTTATTTCTTTGCTGTCGTTTTTTGTTTGTCCCAACCAGCGGGCGCTTTACGCTTGTGGTCCCTTGTTCGACAGTGTTTTTCCATTTATACCCACTTTTCCCCTAGTGGGGCAAATTGTGTCATCACAGTTGTGATTTCACTTCCACATCCTAGTACACCGTTATTATTTGGGGTAACAACTTGAGTTCGGGTTTTGTATGATATTGTTCCAATCCTGTTCAGTTTTTTTTTTTTTTTCTTTTAATTGCCTATCAACAGTTTCAATTGAATTTGCATCTATAATAACTTTTCCTATTGTGACGGAATCTCCTAATTGTAGCTTTCCTTCCTAAGATCCGACGAAGTACATTTTCCGGCTATTTGGTCTATGAGATCATTGTCTTTGTTATCAAAATTACATTTGGAACATTGATTACGTAATCTAATTAAGATTTGTCTGGTTCTTGTTTCATAAGCCGGAATATGTGCCGTTCATAACTTTGTTTAGGTGAAAGTAACCATCTAATTAAATATACTTTTTTTTTTTTTTTTTTTTTTTTTGCGGCTTCGAAAACGTCTGGAGTGGCTCCCTCTTCAACGAGGGCACCAGGAAGGTTTTAGTAAATATCTTGCAATCCTAGGCCTCCCGTATGCGTTTTATTAGAGGTTGGTCTACCTAATAGCTAGAAGATAAATTTCTAAAGCACGTTTCCATCTTTGCCTTCGAAAGCCTAAAGAATTTGGATCACCGTCGCAGTCTAGAGATTCTATGGTTGGTAACTGATTCACTTGGGACAATAGAAGTAAGTATAGAAAATTCTCTTAAAATAGTACGTCTTTTATAATATATTTTATTATTACTATATATTTTTTTTCCTATGTTTTTAAATGTATGTGAATGTTTTACAATGAGCAGAATTGGAACTTTAATCATATTGAATTGCATATACTGATACCTGTAACTTGGTATAATTATGTAACTTGATGGGTTTTCACCCATTGGAATTGACGGTGTACTTCGGCCGGTATCTTTCCGATTTGGCTATTACAATGAGCAGAATTGGAACTTTAATCATATTGAATTGCATATACTGGTACATGTAACTTGGTATATGTAACTTGATGGGTTTTCACCCATTGGAATTGACGGTGTACTTCGTGCCGGTATCTTTCCGACTTGGCTAATACTTACAGGCACTATTATTTCGCTAATGTTGTTAAGTCGGTAGGCAGCTTATTTTACAACGAGACAAAAGCATCAGATCGCCTCAGTTGATAAAACGCATCAAACCCGTATATAAATATGTAAATAGCACTGAATAGTCCGTAAATCACTATTTACCGTTGTATCCTTTACGTACTACGAAAATAACATTCTAAGATAAGACAATAACTTGTCCATACTACTTAGTAAGTATATTTATAAACTGTAGGTAGATATAAACAATACGCGCACCGACTACATAACAATAGATTTACGTTATTGGTAAGTATTATTAGCTGGCACTTATGACTACCCTGACCGAAGTTATCAATTATCAATAAGTGAATTGTATTCAGACTTCAAATGGCCGCATTACCAACAATTTATCTGTATACTTAAACATAAATATCTACAGACATCATTTGTTCATTTTTGTTGTCATTCTTTCCTTATGTTAATGATAAAATCGGTCACTTGTAATCGTATTATTTATTTGTTTTTTTTTTTCTTTTTGACTCACGGTTTTCATCCTCGTCGCCAATGTGATGTCTCCGTGTTCTATACACGGTTGGTTCAATAAAACTCCGTAAAGTATGTCTTAGTATGTCTGCGACACGCCCGTTCGCCTCAACGTCTGTCAGTGTAATGCGGGTGGGTTGCAGGCACTTATTTATTATTTCTCATTACGTCACATCCTATTACTCAGTACGTCACAGACACCCTTATAAACTATACTTACATTACACAATATACTGCACAGAATACTTAAACCGACTTAAACCTAAACTTAAACCCTAGACGAGATACACTGATAGTTGACACTGAATGCTCTTGTGCGAACTCTTGTCTGCTCTGTACTGTAGTTGAGGGCATGTTGAGGGGTAGTAATAAAAGCTCCGACAAACAAAATATTAAATCTACTGCCTAAAATACTTACTTTCCGACTACTTTTATCCGAATAAAAATGACGAAACGACCGAATCAGATACTAAAATCTTCGAAAAATAAACATAACTGTTTATTGCTATAATACTTTTCTACCAGCTTAAATTACGTTCTACTGAAAATTATGTTTTGGCATTTTTATCTTTACTTGCCTACTATTAATTCATAAATTACCTTTCACATTTCATAGACTGTGATGCTAATTTAACTACAACGTTATAATGAAAATACTATTCAGAGTAGTTAAATAGAAAATACTAATAAAAATAAAAAATATAAATAAAAAACGTGTAGTCTGTGTACGCATGCCTTAGTATATGTAGCGTATCAGTGTTACAATTGAGATTATACGATCATAATTTAAAATAAATATCAATAAACAGAAAAAAAATACGTGTGGCACTCGGGGACTGCCGCGGTAAAGCTATTGCATAGCATTTTTATCAACTTATGCTAATATAATATTTTTTTGATATTAATTCATGTTTTTTCTTTGATATTAATTCAAGTTAGACTTTTTAAGCGTGGTGACCGATAAGAAATCATTTTTTTTTTATTATGCATATTTTCCTCGGCGCCATCTTGCATTCTAATTTCGACCCTATAATCGTTTTTAGCGACCTCAGGAACCATAAAAATGACACCCATGACGAAAAATTAGCAAATTTTCCTCGGCGCCATCTTGGGTTCTAATTTCGACCCCATAATCGTTTTCAGCGACCTCAGGAACCATGAAAATGACACCAATGACGAAAATTTAGCAAATTTTCCTCGGCGCCATCTTGGGTTCTAATTTCGACCCCATAATCGTTTTTAGTGACCTCGGGAACCATAAAAATGACACCCATGACGATTTTTTTTTTTTTTTTTTACAAAAACGACGCCCGCACTAAGGAATTTAATCCTTGTGTCGCGGGGGTTTCACAAACATTCAAATCACATGCACAAAGAACACCCAGACTTGGAACAAGCATTTGTGGATCACACAAATGCTTGTCTCATGCGGGGATCGAACCCGCAACACGTCGCGCACAGTGGTAATTAGCGTGGTGACCTATACCACTCGGCTATCCGTGCAGTCAAGGTTAGTCCGATTTCGGAGCAGCTCGTCTCGATTCGTGCGAGTTTCGTAGAGTCGTACAATACGTCTAATCGCACACAACACCGTGTCGAAGACTGCCGAACTGAAACGACGATGCACGGTCTTCAAGCCACACCTCCTTGCCCGTCGGAGTGGGGAGCGTGACGTTTTTTCGTTACGGAATTTCTGGATTCGGTCCCCGCGCTCAAGGCCCGCGATAGAAGCTATGCAATAGCTTAAAAAATGTACTTGTAATAATACCTTTTTATGGTATAAATCCAAATAGTTGAAGTAAAGATGAATGATTGTAAACCCCCTAACC
This sequence comes from Plusia festucae, assembly GCA_950381575.1. NCBI lineage: Eukaryota > Metazoa > Arthropoda > Insecta > Lepidoptera > Noctuidae > Plusia > Plusia festucae. The sequence continues at coordinate 16,392,315 of OX494435.1, forward strand.
TATCTGTAATGGACAAGTAAATCATAGCGAGTCGCTTCTGGCACTCTGGGTCTTTCGGGGAGTCGCAGTTCTAGAACCTAACCTAACCTACTGAGTCGAATTTGACACTTAAACCTATCTGCAATGAGGCAAGCAAACCTATCTGCAATAATATATCGACCCGAAAACCCCTGTGGGTATACCAAATTTCATAAAAAATCGCTTCAACCGTTTCCGAGATTCCAATTATAAAAAAATCTACTTACAAGAGTAGTTTAGTAATAATTCAGGAAATTGAGAGCATGGAAATCGATCGAATCGATCGCGGAGGCCGAACAGTTTAGGTATTTTCATAAATACTGAGAGGTACATGATATTGAAATTAAAATAGTTCATGCAAGTCGTAAAAATGTGAATATTTTGACTAAAGCTCGGTTGTCGGTAACTTAGTAATTTTGTCGGAGGTTCAATATTTTATTCAGAAGTTTAAAATAGTTTTGTATTTCGAAGTTCAATTTTATTTTAGGCCTATATTCTCTGTCTACGATTTTAGGCGATTTTAGGAGATATGTAATTAGAGTACATCATGAAGGTATAGATGATCTATACCTTCGTGGAGTACATTACAATTGTCTTTGCTATTAAATTAGTTAAAATAAATTAGTGTTCTGTGGTGGTGTACTGTGCACAGTGCTGCCAATTTGCGGGGAATTCCCCGATTTTCGGGGAATTGAGGGTTAGCGCGGGGAGAGCGCGGGGAATGACAAAAATCGGGGATTTGCGGGGAATCAACACCAAATTTATCGATGGGCTGAATTTCATGCAATTTCTTCACTCTCCTGACACAACTGCAATCTACACTGGGTTTTGGCACTTTTGATGTCTGGAAGTATTTATTGAGTATGGTTCTTAACTTCTTACCCCATGTTGGAAGAAAAAAACGACTACTACTCTCGTCTATGGTTTTCACTTTATCCTAAATTGGCGGGAACTTCAAATTTTCAATAAAATAATAGAGAAGTGGTTAAAAAAATGCAGCTACGGTTTAAAACCAAGTAATTAGCATTTCGTCATTAGCTGCTATTTATCTAGTATCATCATGTGAATAAGTAATTCTTTGAAAAAAAAAAATTTTTTTAACAAATTTCCTGAAATTTTATAAAAAACCAAGGTATGGAGCTGTGTTTGTATCCTAAATTAACATGTCGAAGAAGTTTGGGGCAGGAACCGAAAACATGCGGGGAATTTCGGGGAATCGACTAGACTAATGCGGGGACTCGAGATTTTTTTATTGGCAGCACTGACTGTGCATGTACTGTGTGTGTAGGTGTGTAGTTGTGTACTTGTCACACACAGTTGTCACTTGATTTCAAACTGCGTAAATAAGGTTATAAAATATTATAGGTTACACAATAATTATCATAGTTTTTCTTTGTGAGCCACATTATTTGAATGAATGGAAGATTCTTCTTCTGAAAATAGTTTTGCTTGGACGGACACTTCAAGTGACAGTCTCAATAGCAGTTTGAAGTAAGTTGTAATCTCGTAAATTTAGTAGATAACTGTGTACTTAATGTGTGAAATGTGTCTGTACTCTATGTAAGTAATACTTCTAGTAGTGCTAGGCACATACCACTAAATTATGTACCAGTAATTATACCACTCTACCTTATTTTCCTATATTGGTCTTTCTACAGATACGATCAATACGATGTTCCTTCATATTATTATAGTGAAATCAGAGATGTTTGAAAGTCATTTGGAATCAATTATGATTGGAGTTGATGCCTAGATGCATTTCGCATTCTTTAGTGATATTTCATATTAATCATCAAGTTTTTAAAATTTAAATATTTAGTCAGAAAACATTAGTCCATTTGTTACTAATAAAATATACTTACCATTATTAGGGGTTCTAAATACATACACATTATAGATAAATAACACCCAGACACAGAACAAATGATTGTGCTCCTCTTGAAACGATTTGTCCTGGGTGGGAATCAAACCCACAACCGGCTTAGCAGTCAGGGTCACTAACCACTAGACCAACTGGCCAGTCCAATATTTAGGATGCTTTGGCCCTGGCCCGCAGACTTGTGGCCATTGTTGCAATGCATTTACTAATTATTGCATAAAAATCATCCATGCTGGCATCCGCAAATATGCCAGAGGATTTACAGTGTCGTGGCAGCCCCATCAGCATCCTACACGCATTCTTGAATTGGACCTAAAGGCCTTGTATGACTAATAAAGCACATGTAACCCATAGCCTGCACTTATCATTACTTATGCCCGGAATAGGGAGTGAATGTTTGTTATTAGTTTAACAATTGTTTAACTTTTTTAGGGATGCATTTGAAAAACCCTTGAAGTCATCTGAGCAAACTGATCACAATAATCACAAAATGAAAAAAAAAGAAAATAATTGCTTCTTTGAAAACCAAGATGAAGACCTTATATCAAATGTAAAGGAAGAAAATAATGAAATGGACAATATGAGTAACCATAAGAAAAAAAAAGTAAAATTGGAACCAGATAGTGATAATGATTTATTCCAGAAAAAAGAAAAAGTTAATAACTTTGAACTTAATGGAAATAAAAATGAAGATCAAAACTCTGTGTCATATGATGAAACTTACCTTGACATGAAAGTTAAGCAGGAAGAAGCAACAATATCATCTTCTACAAAGAAAAAAAAGGGTAAAAAGAAAAGACAATCAAGTGTTGATCTTGATAGTGATATTTCAACTACATCAACCGAGGCAACAGGCAGAAACCATAATACACATAATGGCAGTGGTGATGTTAATTATTTACAAGAAACTGAGTCTGAAACTGGGAGAAACAAGTCAAAAAAGAAGACAAAAAAGTCAAAAGAAATTGATCACAATAGTGAAGATGACATTGAAGATAAAGTTGATATAGGAGAAACAAATATTTGCAAGCAAGATTTTTGTAAAGAAAAACAGGATAAACATAGCAAAGTGAATCATAGTCTTAGGAGAAAAAGTCATTCAATAGAGGAAGAAAGTGATGAGAGTGGTTGTAATGAAATATCAGCAATCAAATGTGACAATGATATAACTCACACTATATCATTCATTGATAAAAGTACTACAGGTAAGACTTATAATAACAGTTTAAATGGAATAACATTAAGCGGCGATCTTAAGCAAGCATCAAACAAAGAACCAGACACGAATTCATCAGTTGCTGATCCTACCAAACAGAGGATACCAAGAATATCAGAGAGAATACTGTTTGAAGATGAAGAAAATGACAATGAGTCTAGTCCAGTACATGACTATATGATTGATAACAGCAGTAATAATAATATGAAAAAAACAAAACAATTTCTAAAAGGAAATAATAATCTAAGACTTGTTACAGAACAGTTTTATGAGAGTTCAAACCTAACCCGAGATGATGAAATATGGATTCTAAAGTGTCCAAAAGAACTTGAAATAAGAGGTTTTGCCGGAAAAAATATTAATATTCATGGCAAATGTAAAATCAAATTTGATGGCCAAACTTATGAAGGTAATGCTGAAAAAGATATTCAATCCAATACTTTAACTGTATTAACAACAGAACACAATAAATATAAAATTAGAAATTTGCCACTAAATGGTTTAATAAGTCTACATAAGAAGATTCCTAAAGCTCATTTTAATAATGATAATATTATGGTCAACAATCAAACAAATTTCATCCCGCTTCCTGAAACAAAATGTCGTCATCCTCTTTTTGGTTCCAATTATAAAAAGGCTCTAAAAATACCTGCAACCATTGCAGAACGATTAAATTTGCAAAATAGTGCTGAAGTTACTATGAAAACTGAAAAAAGAAAGAAAAAAAAGCACAAGCCAGATAAAAATACAGTGGAACAGGATAATCATAAATCACAAGAACCAATCATGAAGACAGAACCAGACCTAACAATGAATGTTAGTGAAAAAAAGAAGAAAAAGAAACGTAAAATCACAGATGATGAAGGTCCAGCACCAAAGAAGATGAAGAGAATGAAACATGATCCAGAATCTGCAGAAGCTTGGGAGTCAGAGAAAGCAATTGAAGAAAACCTTTTTAACTATTGATAAATCTGTTAATTTGTACCCCATGCCTTTTCTTTATAACCCTGTGAGTTATCCCAAGCAGTATAAATATGTCCTAAGTAGTAGTAAAGAGACGGCGGCTTTGGTCTAGTAAAACCTTATTGTGCTATCTAGAAGGCTTTTATATTAAAATGCCTTCATAGCCTTCCACAATAACTGGGACAGGAACTGGGCTATGTAACAGAGATTTTTTCAAATCGGACCAGTATTTCCTGAGATTAGCGCGTTCAAACAAACAAACTCTTCAGCTTTATTACATTACCATCGAAATATGCTTCGAACATTACTAGCAGTCGCCCGCGACTTCGCTACCTATATAATTTTGAAAATCGGTCCACAATAATTGACGAAGATATCGATGTCGATATCGATCGATCGATTGACTGCACGGATAGCCGAGTGGTATAGGTCACCACACTGATTACCACTGTGCGCGACGTGCTGCGGGTTCGATCGATTATCGATTAAATTCCTTAGTGCGGGCGTCGTTTTTTTTAAAGAAATAAAAATAAAGAAATAAATAAATAAATATACATCAATAACAAAAAAAGTCGAACATAGAAGGAACCTCCCTTTTGGAAGTCTGTTAAAAAGCCCTGGTACTGATTTTGCAAGTTTAATCACCCTACTGCGCAATTAATGTCTTAATGCATATACATTGCTTTCTTATGGGAATCGTAGGTAGTGTTTGGGACAGTATAAGAAAAACACCGTGTTTATAAACGTATTTTATATTACAACTACAGGTACATAAGGATTTAGTACGCATCGATATAATTCTACAATGATTTATAACAGGTATGTAAATAGTGTAATGAAATCAAAATATGGCAAAAAAAGCTATAAACTTAAAAAATCATAACACAAATACGACGATTTTGTAACATAAGATTCGGACAGAAAAGATTCGCGAAAGTGGGCCAGCGAATCTCTGCTGTACCTACACTTAACTATGGAAACATGTACGCTTAACATTAACATATTATTATACAGGAATTAAATTAGTTAATTCATCTGGAGGGAAAGAGCTCTAAATACTGGAGATAATAAATTATGAACAGTCCATGATTTAAATAATTGCTAAACTTAGCATCTTGTACTATTATGGCTTCAATCGATAGGGAAAATCATAAGGATCACATATCTCTAAGAAACTTGTAAATGAAATGAAATAAAAGCCATTAATTAAAAAACGAATGGACCGAGAAACAGCACGTACTGAATGGTTGATCGCATTAATCGTGTCAAAAACGAAAAAAAAAGTTATTTCTGTCTAACCATGGTCTAACCTAACATTTTTTTTTTTAATTAAAGAATAAGTATTATAAATTTTTGCTTTTTGCATTAAATGTCGGTCTTATGAAATAATATATAACTATGCTAACTATAACTATAACGAGTTAGGAAATGAGTTTCATGAAAAAAATATTTTCAATCAAATTTTAACTACGAATGCGCTTTGTCTGGCCCACTTATTTAAGTACGGTACCTTTCATTTAATTTTGACATGTTTGTTAAAGAGTTTGAGTCGTATGATTGACCCCATCGATGGATGAGATGGGCCAAGCGTATTTTCGAATATACTGAATCCAGATAATATGTTTCTTTAACAAAATAAAGGGTGGTTTGTCTTTGAGCACAATTAACTAACTCTAGTATTTAGAGTAATTTCCCTCCAGGTGGCATTAACACAATTACACTCTGTATATGTATTATGGCACTTAGTATTATAATAGCATCCTCGGCTTAGGATCTACGGCAGGCTCAGGAAGTAGAACGCGAGGAACGAGAGTGCGTAGAACAGCCCGCTGAACGCTAGCATCGCGCGGATCGTGGCGCGCAACCCCCGCGCCCCCCGCCGGGACCCCGCGCCGGACCCCCGCGACCCCCGCGACCCCCGCCGGCACACCACCGCCTGCGCGCCGTTGTTGAACCGCTCCGTGTTCAGCACTTTGCGCGCCAGAGCCATCGAACACGCCTTGTCGTCCTCCGCCGTCGGCAATAGATTAGCGGCGCTCACTCGGGGCGAAGGCTTTACTAGCGCTCCGTAACTGGCCTCGGGCGCCCATTGCGGCTGCGTCTCGGCTCCGTCGGCCCAGCGCGGCGCAGGCTCGGCCTCGTCCGCCAGCGCGAACTGCGGCCGCGGCGCGTCGGCCGAGCCGTAGTCCTCGGTGTCGTCGGGCGGCGGCGGCGCCTCCGGGCGAGCGCGCTGCGCGGCGGGCGGCACGCGCGGCTCCGCGCCCTCCCGAGGCTGGCGGTAGGCCAGCGCCCGGCGCGGCGTGCGCGGCTCCCGCGGCGCCGCGTCCTCGAAGCGCGCCTCGGCCGCCACGCGCAGCAGGCGCGGCGGCGGCGCGCGCGGCCCGGGCGGCCGGGCGGCGCGCGCGCCCAGCCCCAGCAGCACGCCGGCGCGCGGAGCGGGCGCGGACGCGGCGCGGCGCAGCGGCATGACGTGCGCACCGCCGCCCGCGCGCCGCTCCGCCAGCGCCGCGCCCAGCTCGTCGGCCACCAGGCGGCGCGCCGGCGCCTCGCGCGCGTGCAGCGGCAAGCCGTAGCGGAAGTAGCGGTCGCTGTACACCACGGTGGCCAGCTGGCCGCGGCGCGCGCAGCCGCCCGCCTGCAGCAGGTTGTAGATGGTGCGCGACAGGCGCGGCGGCGCGCGCGCGCGGCGCAGCAGGCGGCGCAGCGCGGCCAGCGGGCGGCGCGGCGCGCGGGGCGGGCGCAGCGGCTCGTAGGGCGCGCTGTACAGGCGGCGCGGCGGGGGCGCGGCGCGCGCGTGGCGCAGGCGGCGCGGGCGCGCGCGTCAGTCGGCCAGCGGGCGCGCGCGCCGGGCCGCCTCCAGCTCGTGCAGCGCCTCCAGCACCACGGCCGAGCTCCAGGCCTGCGAGCGGCACGAGTCCGCGCAGTGCGCGCCGCCCGCGTTGCTGAGCTCGGGCAGGCCGCGCCAGGGCGACGTGCGCAGCTCGGCCAGCGCGGGCGCCAGCGCGGCGTAGGCGGCGGCCACGGTGCGCGCGTGGCGCCCGCACTCGTGAGCGAAGGCCAGGCGGGCCCGCAGGTAGAAGCCCAGCGGCCACAGCCACTCGGGGCCCTGGTGGTAATTAAAGCCGTGCGCCACACTCGGATCGTCGCTGTTGTTGGAGTTGTCGTAGTCGCCGCGGTACGCCCAGTCCGCGGGATCCAGCGTCTTGACTCCGAGCGGACCCAGAAGCAGTCGTTCCACGGCGTCTAGCGCGAGCCAGGCGTGCTTGGGCTCGAACAGCTCGGGAGCGACGGCCATGGCGATCGGGAAGTTGCAGCGCAGCTGGTAGTCCGCCCAGGGCCGCGAGGCGCCGTGGCTGTCCTTGTAGATGCCGCGGCGGTGCACGAGGTCGGGCCGCAGGTCGGCGGCGGAGGGCGCGGGCGGGATCCAGAAGTAGCGCTCGAAGTTCTGGCGGATGCGCTCGGCCCACTGCGCGAAGGTCCAGGACGTGAGGCTGCCGTCGCGGTGGCGCCGCACCACGCCGGGGTAGGGGTAGCGGCCGGCGCGGTGCTGAGCCGCCAGCCAGCTCACGGCGCTGTACGCCAGCCCCACCAGCTCCACGGCGCTGCCGTCGCGCGGCGAGGCGGGCTTGCCACGGTTGCCGGCCGCCTCCGACGACCCCATCTTGTCCATCCAGGTGCCGCAGTTCGCATCGTTCCCACCGAACGGGAAGCCGGTTTCCGGATCGACACCGATCTGGACGTTGAAGCCTTTGTCGGACATGTGAGCGTCGATGGCGCGCCCGGCGTTACGCTCGCGGAACACCAGGCCCTGCGGACAGGAGCGGCGGTCAGGTGGCGTTCGGGGGGAGAAGTGCCTGTGTGTGCGAGGCGGGGGCTCACCTGGAAGTGCACGTCCAGCGCCTCCTGCACCACGTCGTGCAGCGGCTGGTCGGCCGCGCCGGGGGGTGCCGGCTCCGCGTCGTCCTTGGGGAACAGCCGCGATACTGGCTCGGTCAATAGCGCCGTACCTTGCGGCGCTTCAGTGCAATACTGTAATTGTTGTTCGAATGATGATTTTTTAGTAATTTTTTTTAATAACGGTATCGGGAATCTCACCACGATATTTAGCTACGTACCTGCTTGATGCTCTGAAGCCACCACCAGACGGCATCGCGACAGTTGTAACGAGCGTTCCGTCCGCCGTCGAGTAAGTTCGGAATCAGACCGTGGCGAAGACAAGCCGCGAAGCCTAGTATGTGGAAGCGCGCATCCTGCAAGGCGAAGCAAGCGTTAACATCGAGCGGAACCGGGTGGCGGCCGCCAGGGTCGCTACTCACCTGGTAACGGCCCGTGAGCAGCAGCAGCCCGCGCAGCGCCACGAACGTGTCGCGGCCCCAGCAGCGCATGTAGCCCGCCGCGAAGTGCGGCAGCCCCGCCGACATCGATACGCCGCGCGGTCGCGGCGGCGCCAGCGCGGGTGACGGCGGCGGCAGCGGCGCCGACGCCAGCGCGCCCAGCAGCTGCACGCTGGTCAGCGCCAGCGCGCGCGGGAAGGCCGCGCCGCGCGCCCAGCCCGCCAGCAGCGCCAGCGCCGCGCGCGCCACGCCGCGGTACAGCCCCAGCGTCAGCGCCGCGTAGTACGCCGGCACCAGGAAGCGCGGCAGCTGCGTCAGCGGCGCCAGCAGCTCGCGGTAGCGCGCCGCCACGCCCGCCAGGCGCGGCTCGCGCTCCAGGCGGCGCCACGCGTACTCCACCAGCCAGTCGCCCGCGCGCAGGTTGTCGCACAGCGGGTGGCCCAGCGCGTCGGCCGGCGTGACCTCGGCCAGCAGCGACGCGGCGCCCTGCAGCCCCGCGTACGGCAGCGGGCCCCAGCCCGGCACGTCGTAGGCGCCGCCGCCGCCCGCCTCGCGCTCCTCGGCGTCGCAGCGGAACAGCAGCGCGTTGAAGTCGGCCAGGTCCAGGTCGGCCAGCGCGGGCCGCAGCGCCAGCGGGTCGGCGGCGGGCGCGCGGTGCAGCGCGTCCACGCGCAGCGCCAGCGCCGCCAGCGCCGCCGCCTGCGCGTCGCGCGGCCGCACGCGCACGGCCACCACGCTGCCGGGCAGCAGCGGCCGGAACTCCAGCACGCTGTGCGCGCCCTCCTCGCGCGCGCCCGCGAACACGCGCGACGCCGCCAGCGCCGGCGCGCGCCGCAGCGACACCTCGTACTGCGTCAGCCCCGTGATGTACTGCGCGTGCCGAGCGAACGGGCCCGGCGCGCTCAGCGGGCTGCCCTCCGACCTAAACGATGCACCCGCTCTTCATTGCTCTCTCAAATACTAACAAAAGTAGCAAAGTGTTGTGTGAGGTTGCTCACCGATGGTCCACGTGGCGAAGGCAGGCCTCGAACAGAATCTCTTCAAGCTGTCCTTCAAATCGTAGAGGTTTCACGTGCCGCCCGCCCGAATTGGGATCCGGCGGGTTGAACGCCGTAAATGCCACCAGGATCACCGACTATTCATTCACACAGATATTAATATATTAATACCATAGCGTTGCGTCCCTCTATGGATTATGGAAGGTATTACTTTACCTTTCTAGAACGCGGCTCGTGTCTCGTCACCGCGACTACATCTGCATCCATTTGGTCGACATATACCTGGAGCATTACATAAATTGTTTAAAGTTTCTTCAGTTACATAGTTACAAAGAGGAACGGTAAGAGCGGAACCTCTTCATATCCGTCGGCGACGAGGTCGCGGTGCAGGTCGTTGAGCAGGCGCTTGGCGGCGACGAGGCCGGTGTCGGGCCCCACGCGCGGCTCGGCGGGCTCGGGCTCGGGCTCGCGCGCGGGCTCGGCCCAGGCGGGGTACAGGCGCGCCTCGTCCACCACGTGCACGTGGTGCGGCACCAGCTCGTCCAGCCCGCGCGTGCTGCCCGTGGCGCACGCCGCCATGCTCACGAGCGCGGCGGCCGGCAGCACGTGGAACACGCCGCGGCGCTGCAGCGGCGACGGGTTGTCGTGCGTGAGGTCCATCAGCAGCGCGTGCGCCACGCGCGGCGCGGCGGCGCGGCGCGGCTCGCGCAGGAAGCTGCCCACGCCGCGCCCGCCGAAGCGGTGCAGCAGCCGGCCCAGCTCCTGCGACTCCCACGCGCTCTCCGCCTCTGCGGGCCAACCGAGTGCAGGGTGGAAAACTCTATTTGGCTCCAACAATCAATCCAGTGCGGAATTTTAAATAATTCATTTGGAAACCAAAAATATTACTAACTTACTAGATCTTACTTACCGCGAATGAGCGACGTGATGCCCAGACGATTGACGAAGATGTTATCCACGTGATCCGAGTTAGTGAACAGTTCAGCCACCACGTATAAATCTGGTTTCACGTTACGCGCACAGTCCAACATATACTCCGCGACCTGAAATGAAAACCCCGGCGGATGCAGAGAGCAAGAGGACACAGGGAGTGGCGAATACCCATAAGGATTTGTACTACTAACGTGCAAAGGAGTAGAATGACAGTTATCGAGGCGTACTCCGTCGAAGACTTCGGCCGTGAGCTCGACGTACTCCCGCATGTGCGCCCACAGGAACGGGCTGTCCTCGGGCTTGTCGCCGTACCTGCGACACACAGGCGTGAGCGGGGCGCGGGGCGGGGCCGCGGGGCGGGGCCGCGGGGCGCGGGCGCGCGGCACTCACCGGAGCTTGACGCTGTCGCCCCACGCGATGAGCTCGCGGCGCAGGTACACGCGCGCGGCCGCGGGCCGAGCCGCGAAGTCCTGCAGCGGGTCGGCGTCCATGACCCAGCCGTTGTGCGCCATGCACAGCCGCCCGGCGCCGCCGTACAGCGCCGCCTCCACCTCGCCCAGCGAGCTGCTCTCCACGCCCAGCGCCCACGTGAAGTACCTGCACACGCACCACACGCGTCAGTCACAGCTCTCGCAGCGCCGCCATCGGGCCGCATCTCATTAGCCTACCTCGGCACGAGCGGGTTCTTTGCGCTCACTTCCTCTATCTTCGGTCCGTCCGACTGAAGTCGGTAGTATCTGCAAATCGTTATTGTTTATAAAAATATTTTAATTTATTTATGGATGTTAATAAAAGGAAGACAAAGTAATCAAAATACGTTTTTTTCATGGGCACGATTATTACAAGATCACAATAATACCGCAACGAGTAAAAGCTAGTTGCAGAACTATTATGATCTTGTGATAATTATGAAGAATGTATTATTTTTACTATGTGCAGGATGGTATATATGCCATCTATAGGTAGCTTGTATATTATAATAGTTGTTATACCACTTCCCAAGAGATGTCGCTGTACTAGGGAATAGATTAGCAACTCTATACCTGTATATTATAATGTATGGGCAAAATATAATGATGTTTTCCAAAATGCCACGATGTAAGATACGAGTAAGTAGAATATTACGACTTTAAACATATTTTAAAAAGGTTCGGGTAGCCAATACACATAAATAATAGCACAAGCACACTGAGACAAAATCTGCATATTATATCGGTATACAGCTACACACCTCATGCCGGCTATGACGTTGTCGACGGCGGCGCGTAGGTGCTCACGCAACGTATCGGCGGCGGCCTCGTTAAGTTGCTCTAGCTTCCTCTTCATTTCCTCGCAGCATTTCTTTAGCCGAGTTTCCTCATCATAGCACTCTGTTCTGTAATACAAGTTATACAATTAATAAGAGTTATGAGTGACATACAATTTGAATTTAACAACGATATTTAGTCGGTGTTGTCACCTGTAGACGTTGTAGAGCTGCAAAGCGAGATCCATATCGACAGTGGCCCGCAGCCGCCGGTGCTGCGGGTCGGGCAGCAGCCGCAGCTCCTGCGCCGCCGCCGCCGCGCCCGGAGCCGGCACCCTGCACACACACACACACACGCAACAGTCACACGCCGCCCGCGCCCGCTCGCCGGCGTGGCCACACTCACTTGTTGCGCGCCATATAGTAGAACTCCTGCACCAGCTCGGCCGCGTTGCACATGTACATCTCGTGCAGCCGCGCCTCGGGCAACAGCTGCGTCAGCAGCAGCTGCTTGATGGCCTGCGAACAGCGGGCAGGGTGAGCGGAGCGAGGCGCGCGGGTGCGGGTGTGGGGGAGGGGGGAGGGGCTCACCTCCAGGTGGTCGTGCGCGGTGACGCGGCGCGGCACCCCGCGCGCCTCGTAGTCGCCGCGCGCCACGTCGGCTGTGAGGCGCGCCAGCAGCGCGTCCAGCAGCGCGGCGGGCCGCAGGTGCGGGCAGTTGCTGCAGTTGTACGTCGCCTCGGGGTGTTCCGACAGCCACGGCGTCTCGTTTGCCGTGTGGTTCAATACGATGTCACAAATTGACAGCATCTAGATATACGAATGGAAACGACCAATTTAATGGTAACAATTAAATTTGTCACCATTTATTTGAATTACTAAGGCAAAAATCACCTTCCAGTCAGTTCGCATCTTGGAGACGATGTTTTCGACGTCGGCAAAGGTAGCTTCGCGCCCCGCTTCCGCACTGAACTGCGGATTGAGTCGCAGCTGATTGGCAATGCTGTAGCTAGAGTTGGAGGCACCGAGCTCCTGCACGGGCGTGAAGTGGATCATGTTGTAGCCGGACTCCTTGGCCACGCGCAGCACGCGCTCCCAGCGCGGCAGCGGGCCCAGGCACTTGGCCAGCACGGTCTGGCACATGACGGCGTCCAGCGGCAGCTCGTGGCGCCCGCCCGCGCCCGCGCGCAGCTGCGGCGCCACGTGGAACCAGCCCGAGCCCTGCGGGCCCACGGGCGACTCCCTGCAACACGAGCGCTCGTCACGTCGCCGCCACACCGCCACCTCCCGCCGCCAGCCTCGTTGATACTCACGCGTTGTCGTACACGAAGTAGTAGTGGAAAGAGCCGGCGCGCGCGAGCCGCAGCTGGCAGTAGAAGTCGGTGTCGGTGACGAGCAAGCCGGTGCCGAGCGGGGTCGGCGTCTCCTCCTCCTCGCTGGCGCGGTACCACTCCAGCCCGTAGTATTGATTGCGGATGAACTCTGCTTGATCGCTTTGCTTATCTTCTTCTGGATATACAAAATAGACGAGATGTTTTCAGCAAAAACAGGTCTTATATATGCTGGACATTCGAATCTGCTATAATAATATAGATCTTTCTATCGTAAAGCGCAGCTGAACAGCTATTGCACTATGAAGACTTCGGTATAAAGTTGTCGAATAATTTTTCGAGGACTCGTAAGCCGGACCCAGTTTGAGCCGTGTTGGTTTGGTAAAACACTTTAAGAGCACAGTACTCGATTTTCTCCTTGTTCACACGGTCAAAACACTCTCATTAACAAGTCTACACTCTTCGCGAACTTTAAACTTAACTCTCGTGGGTAAAAGAAATCGTAACCATACTTACGATTATCAGACATCACATAATTAGTATATAGAAATACTTTTCGGCCAAGTAAAGAAGGACCGGGGCAGAATTGTAAATAGCAGCCTTTGTTGAATCTGAAATAATAACGTCATTACACTATTATGATACAAAAGATAAACCTAAGAACATCAATGTCGAAACGAATGGTGTCTACCGATAGAGCGTGGAGTCGTGGTGTTCGCCGTGCTCGAGCGTGAGCACGCGGGTTTGCGTGAGCTGCGGGGGTAGGTCCGCCGCGGCGGCGGGCGCGGCGCCAGCAGGCCGCTCGCCGGCGGCGGCGCAGCGCTCGATCGCCATCTGCCTCTGCGCCACAACACCACATGTTAGGCAAGTGCCGTCTACGCTGAGCCTTTCTCCCACTCGCCCTGGGCGAGACAATATTGAGCGATTATAATATACACCCAAATATCGTTGTACCGCGCTCGAATAAATGATTTTTCTCACAAAAAATTCGATGAAAATCGACGTAACGTCCATTTCTTGCACTAACTCTAAAGATAAAAGCGAGATAAATTATGAAGATGGATGATGACCTTTTCAATTACGGCCTTCTCCTGCACTTTCCTGCCATAGTCGCTTTTTTCGCGGGTTACCATTTTGGGCATTTCAAGTAGTCACCGTTTATGAGTACCCATGAAACAGCACATTCGGTTTGAGCGCAAGCGCTGTCTCGGGTTCACTTATATAAACAAGAAGGGCGCTGACCGTGACGCCGAAGTACTTGTCTGGTGCCAAAGAACCACAAAGTCACTCACATTACACACTATATTCAATTACACTCCTTTGTCTTCCAGAGTTTATTCTCATATAAAACAATAAACCAACTTCTATCTTATATCAATAAACAACTACATTCACGATCTGGATAATATTGTATTTTTTTATTTACAAACAAAGAGGATATTCCTATTACTGTTAGTCTAGTTTTAAGGGTTCCGTTCCGTACCTCAAAAGAAAAAGCGGAAACCTTAAAGGATCACTTTTTTGGCCGTCTATCTATCAAGACCCTTTAGGTCCTCATAAATTTTTGGAAATAAGTATAATTATAATCAATGTAAAGGAGGACCGCTAAGTAAATAAAATCCAAATACAATTTACAATAATAAAGAAAGAACGCTGAAAGACCTATAACAATTGTTTAAGCTTCGTTATTATATAGCGGTCCTCCAAAGTGCGACGCTTGAAACAAAATATTATTTTCAAATTTTAAATTCAATCTTTATTTCGTAATTTTTAAACTCTTTATTTAACTGGTAGACACGCGACGATCCACACTTAAGGAGATCAGATACGGTAGCTATAATTAAAATATAAATATTAATGTAAGTACATACAAGATATCCCGGGATGTATAGCTTTACATTATCTTTAAATTATATCAAATTAATTACAGTGTATTTGGGACATAAAAAGGTAAGTTTTCACCAAATTTCATGAAATGGAAGGGATATATGTAAAAGATAAAAATATAAAACCAAAAACTTAATGAACACTAAATGGTAATAATTAATTTTTCACATACATTTTGAGGTTATGTGAAAAAGTGTAAAAGTAAAGTTGTAAGTAGATCTTTTTACTACCTACAACTTTGCCATTTGACTTTTTATCATAGGACTTAGTTTTCTCGGAAATCGAGATAAAGCGTTTTCTTACTCTTAGAGAGAATATTTGTAAAGGCTTCTACCCTTTTTATTTTTGCGGGGTGAAACGCTATTGCCTTCAACCCACGCTGAGGGCACAGAGCGTGGGGATGGAATTACCAAAAAAATTGGTGTATTACGGGAACGGGGAAAGATACCTACTAAGTATAATAAAAGAAGCGTAATAATAATAGTAGGTAGGTATAACATTACCTACCTACTATTATTTTCACGGTTCACCAATAGTCACCTCACTTTGCCGAAAATTTAGTCGTGACAAACAACAAAACATTTTGACTACCAATTCACATGCTTCTAATAACATTGACGTTCGAACAATAAGAAAGTTTAACAAAGAACACTTGGCAGTAATATGTGCTAATCTATTTTCCTATTAAAATAGTAACGCTCCAAAAGAAATGCAATCGAATATAGAGTAATAAAACCGCATTACTGTGACAATAGGCACGCGAGACACGACAACAATACTTACGCACTCGACGTCACCAGATTGTATAGTATTGGGTATTTATACACTGATCATTATATATCTAATACTGAATATACGACTAACAGAACAGACTTTAGAAATGGAAGTACTAGCTTTGTTCAGATTTCTAGATCTCTACTGACCGCGCCATTCCATTTAAGGTATAAATAACAATGTTCGTAAAAAGCAATCCCAATTTGTTTCCTCGTCCCAGAATTAGACGCGATGATAGCAAACTATGTGTACAATCATCAAGAACCGCACTTATGCGCACGCAGGACCTGTTTAACCCTTAGGCTAATTAGACTGCCTCGTTGGTCTAGTGGTCGCAAGCGCGACTGCCGTGAACGAGGTCTCGGGTTCGATTCCCGGGTCGAGCAAAATATATTTACTGAGTTTAGAAATTCTCAGTACCGCTCGGAGTCAGGAAGTGTGGCGGTGTTTACATCCCCGTGCCTCGGAAAAGCACGTAAAGCCGTTGGTCCTGCGCCTGATCCCTCCGAGGCCGAAATTCGGTCGGGAGATTATTATTAATTAGGCTGCAGCCTAGGGCGCGAGGATCGGGGGGGCGCGATGAAATCGTATCTTCGCAAGCACTATAAATCTAGTACTTCAAAAAACAAATGATGGTCATCACAGTACCTACCTATGTTTATTATACAGGTTTAAAATTTAAAACCCATGCTGCGAGTCGGATAACAAGAATTATTATACGAATATATAAACAAAGTACAACAATAAAGGTCTGTTTCTGCTTGAAAGGTTTGAACACTTTAAACACTGTTTGCGTTTAAAAGGTTTAATGTGTAATTACAATTTACATTGTATTTATCATTAACTACACTCGGCGTCACAAAAATCGCACCTCTAAGAATTCCCTTCAAAGTCATTTTAACCCTATTAATCAATGGTAGACATATGACTATAAGGTATCATTGGAAAGGCAATTTATTTAAATTTCAGAATCAGGCTTGTGCGAATCGTTCCCCTTGCCTCCTATACACTCTTCGACGCCTGTCGTTGCAGAAAAGACACACCCTCGTCTCATCCGAGAAGAGCACAGCCCTCCATTGGTCTATTGTCCAATCCACATGGTATTAGTATATTGTAATATAATAAGATTAACATTTTAATTTCGTTTAATTATTATAAATTACATTAGTAAGTAATAATATAGTATTGTAAGACGCGTACGTCCGTCGCTGCGGTCACCAAATGTTTTGGTATTGGTATATTGTAATAATTCGTTTAATTATTATAAATTACATTAGTATAAAGTAATAATATAATATTGTAAGACGCGTACGTCCGTCCTTCAGCACACCTATCAACTCGAAATCGTCACCCTATTTAATTGCGTTTCGCCTCGCCGTCAAACAGTCGTCAATCTAACGTAAGCACGTAACCAAAGCGGATAAGAAGCTCCGATACGTCGAATCGGCTACGGCTGAGGCGACGCCGCGCTTACGGCTTGCCGACCGCTGGTTACGTTGAAACGCAGACCGCGGGAGGGGCACGGACGAAGACACGTAAGCTAGGGTATGGTGAGCCGTAAGCTAGGGTACGGAGAACGGTAAGCGCGGGAACTGCAAGTAGACCACGCACCGCACCACGTTCGTGAGTTTGTCCCGAGGCGAGGCGATTACGTTACGATTCCGATAAATGTGCGTTGCAGTAGGGAGTTTCTTACTAAAGGTAAATTTCAATTGTCGAGCGCACATATCTAGGTATCTAACTTGTATAATACCCACTATTTCAAAGATATTTGAAAGAGTTATGTACAACAAACTAAACTCCTTTGTAACAACAACTCATGAAATACTAAAAAGTGATTAATTTGGCTTTAGGAAAACCATGTAAAGAGAGATAAAGAGAGATTAGATGATCGATGTCTACAACCCTTGCGTGTTTTACTTTTATGAAACTTGTAACCCCGAGTCTTAATGAAAAAAACCTATACTGCCATATCTACATATATTTCTAGATTAATTTTATTTTTTTTAAACGACACCCGCACTAAGGAATTTATTCCTTGTGTCGCGGGGGTTTTACAAACATTCAAATCACATGCACAAAGAACACCCAGACTTGGAACAAGCATTTGTAGATCACACAAATACTTGTCCCATGCGGGGATCGAACCCGCAGCATGTCGCGCACAGTGGTAATTGGCGTGGTGACCTATACCACTCGGCCATCCGTGCAGTCAAAAGCGTTTGATTTCGTGAATCACAAATTGCTTCCTTACAAACTAAATCGCTATGGCATTAGGGGTAATGCATTAAATTGGATCGAAAGTTTCTTAACCAATCGTCTCCAATGCGTAGGGACAACCACCTATGCAGAATCCTATAAAATGGTACACAGATCCTCATTCCGGCAAAAAGGTAGCGGCGTGCCTCAAGGCAGCATATTAGGACCATTTCTGTTCTTGCTCTACATCAATGATCTACTCAATATCGCTGATATACGCTGATGATACCACCCTCAGCAATGGGATCATGTCTCTACCCACAAGATGGCAAAAAGTCGTTGAGCAAAATGGTACATATACATTATAATTAAATGTAAATTAACTTTAATAATATTAACCCAAATAGCTACCCTATTTGGCTTAATAGGTGGGGGAAAAGTTTATTCGCATTTTATATGAAAACTCAAGACATTTTTTTATCAAAGTTAATTTACATTTAATTATAATATATATGTACCATATTGAACTTTACAAGCTCTTATCCTGTGAAGGAGTTTATGGTATCAGTGTATTTACACTAAAGTAAAGTTTTAATGGCCGGCTCAATCAGAGAGATACAATAGTTATTTAAAATTTGTGCAGGGTATGCGGTAACTCATGGGCTGGTATACCTACAATACTAATAAAAGTGAATACCTGGTCTTTGCGACTCCGGGAGAGGTTAATGTTATGAACCCAAAAAATGCCTCTATGGACTTCCCAATTAAACCGTTACGTTAACCCCCACCAGCCCGTAAGCCTCAGAGAGAGCATGGAGCATCACCCTAACGAATTTGGTTAAACTGTTTAGAATACCGAGTAAACCCGTCAACCCGGGTGGTACACCCGCTTTTCTGGGCTTATCCCAAAGAACATCATTTATAAATATTATTACAATAGACTGTAGTCTATCCTTATAATATTGATCGTCTGCCCCACAAGATCACCCTTTCAGTGGAGAATCCAGGCCGGAACCTAATTTACTCAATGACAGTAGTTAGCGATATGGGTCTATGGTTCGCCTTGCCTTCTAAAGGTGGCGGTTCGCGACGCGACAGAGACAGGAAACCACGACCGGAGACCGCGACCGGCGACCACAACAAGTGTCTCGGTCTCTTCTGCATGTACTGTAGGTCGAGACCGAGACTGGAGACCGTGACAAGTATCTCGGTCTCTTCAGTATCGGAGAGTGTGTCGATGGAGTCAGTTGTGTTCTGTGTCATGATGGAAAACCAAGTTGTAGAACTTCTATTGGAGGAAGAAGAAGACGATGATTTGCTCTTATACTGATGATTTTAGATTTTTATTTGTAATAATATTACAAATACAAATCTAAAATCATCCAAATATTGTCCTTCAAATTTTCGTCTCTGTAGGAGTCTAGTCGTGTATCGTATATCGGAGGGTGCTGTCTGATCAGTTCAATCAGCGTTTCACAGTCTTTATCAGAAAAAGTATTCATTTTTTTAACACTAAACTAGTTTTCTGTGCACTAAACACACGTGCTTTTCGAGCGCGACACGAGACACTACTGGTCCAAGGCAGCGACCGTCTCGCTGTCTCCTGTCTCACGTCTCTGTCTCTGTCTCGCTCGCGAACTGTCGCTTATACATTTCCTACCGTCAACTCCGTCAAGTAACGGTCGTGGTCGCCGGTCGCGGTCTCCTGTCTCTGTCGCGGCGCGAACCGCCACCTTAACAACTATCGCTTTCACATGTCAGACTCCCGTCTGACATGTACGAATGGCTAAAATAACAAAAAATTAATACCGACTTTAAAGACACATAATTATCTATAAGCACTTAAAAGCTAAAAATAAACTGAATTCTAACTCACCTTAGGTATATATTCAATTGTTAAGTTACCAACTGATCTGTTTGAAGTCCGTGCCAAACCAAAAAAGGTATTCCATACCATCCATCCATTTATTTTTAAATTTTTTGTTTAAGTAATCGTACTAAGTTGAACTACTTCATATAATTTGAGTGTACTGTGTACTATAATGCTACTTAATGGATGTAATTTGCTTTTGACTTTCGACCGTTAAGGAGTTGTACCTTCCATCATCAGCTCACCTGAATAACACCAAGGAATACAACTCTCTATTTGTCCCCATAATAACTTTTCTCTCTATTCTTTAAAGCTGTAAGAAAACCTGCAGACTATGTCAGTTTCAAGAGGATCTAGACCGAGTCTCTGAATACTGCATGCAAAACAAACTATACCTTAGTGTTTCTAAAAGTCTTACAATATCATTCACAAAAAATAAAAATATTCTAAACTATAATTACGAGTACCATCTTATCAACGTAATTTTATCAAAAGTTCCTACTGTGCAAGACCTTGGGGTACCTAATACTAGATAACAAACTTCACCTAGATCAACATGTTGACAACATTACCAAAAAGGCTTATCGTATGTACGGGTTCGTTATGAGATCAGCTACCGCATTTAAACGCGCAAGTACTTATTCTCACCTCTATAATGCACTAGTTAGATCTCTCGAATATTCAGTGGTGGTGTGGAACCCTTTTTGTAATAAATATGCGGAGATGCTAAAAAAAGTTCAACGCAAATTCCTCAGATCGATGTACTACAGATGCTTTCGCAACTTTCGAACCTACAAAAAGCTACTAGATAAATACAATCTAATAAACCTGAAGTCTAGACGTCTAAATTAAGAAATTATGTTTCTTTTTGACGTAATGAATGTAATAACAAGTATAACTGTTCTGAGACTACTAATAAAATATGCTACTAGGTATGTCCCAAGAACTGTCATGAGACGAGAGGTGCGCGCACGTCCATTTTTTCATTGCTCTGTCCTCTAGCCGCGCTAACGCTGGTTTTCGAGCGCCTCTGCGACGTCTGTGCAAGGACTGTAATAATTTCTGTTCCGAAACTACAGAATTAGATTTATTTTCAATGTCAGCTAATAGATTTCGTTCTGCCTAGTTAAAGAAACTTAAAGATACCGATTGATAGTTAATTTGTAGGTAGGTACTGTTATGTATGTTTACTTGCATGAAATTTTCACTAGAGTAATCAATATAATGTGGTAAATCAGATGTAATGTGGAACTGTTTGTTTGTCCCAAATAAATAAAATATGTTTTGTTGTTTAATTTTTATTTATTTATTTACAACAAAACAAAGAATTATCCTCCAACTCCTAACCGTTAAGGAGTTATACCTTCCATCATCAGCTGATCATTATGAATTTATGCTGCAAATACGTATAAAGCTTAAAAAAAACATGAAACACGTAATGCGTGCCTATAAAATTTGAGGTTTTCCCTCGATTTCCCTGGGATCCCATCATCAGATGATCACCAGCTTTCAAATAATAAAAGGATCATCAAAATCGGTTCATTCAGTCGACAGTTCTGAATTAAACAAAATTAAAAAAAAACGGTCGAATTGAGAACATCCTCCTTTTTTTGAAGTTGGTTAATAAATATGAAAAACGTTGCCAAAACTCTAGACAGATGAACCCTGGCTAATATTCGGTAATTTCACATACCTACTCGATGCCGAGACCGTCGCGTCGTTCTAATTTAGTCTAATTTGTTTGTCTTGATCTTGGGTATTGATGAAAAATTATTTATGCACATGCAAGGCTATGAAACGGATTGGTTCATAAACGCTAGATCATTAGAACAATTATTTCAGGCAACATTAGAACATTTATTTCTTTAAAATTATCCCTTAGAGACTCACGAGGGCCCATGCAGTAGAAATCGCTCGTTTTTGTAAAATAAATATTGAATCTACATCGGCTGCTGAGCCCCACAGCAGAATTCCATAAGACAAAGTAAAGTAAGTATTTATTATTATTACTGCCTTTATTTCACTGAATAATATTTTTTTATTTTATGGCTGATCAAACTTGCAGTTACATTTTCTTTCAGTACTAAATAAAACTAGTATGTACTATATTTTATTTTTTAATTTCTTGACAAGTATTTTTAGGACTACAAAAGTTATAATTTTGGAGAACACAAATTTTAACCACCCAACATTCTACAATTCTTGTCACTCCAGCTACATTTTGTTTATGTGGCTTTAAAAAAATCAAAATCTAAATAATAGCTAATAGCAGATTCATGTTGGATAAATGTCTATATTGATACCTGTACATGTAGCTCTAACAATCACTAATTAACAATAGTCGGCCATTTTTTGTGAGCTGGACACATACAAGACAACAAAAAATGGCCACAAAAAATACTAATTAGCGGCAACAGCCAACAGGTCGCAGTGTGGGGCGTGAAACATAAAAAAAATAGTGGAACTTTGATGAAAGCTTTTAATACATATAACATAAAATAAATATGGGCCTGAATTTGTATGTATATACATACAAATTCAGGCCCATATTTGTTTCACACCCCAAACTGCGACCTGTTGCCACTAATTAGTAAGTACTTTATAAAAATTAACATGATCCAAACATTAATTTGAATTGGCTAATGTTAACCATCAACAAACGCCAAAAAGCATTTGCTTTGCTTTGGATGACCAGTAAGTATAAAAAATATAATCTGCCCAATGTATTCTCATAAAGATACCACTGATTTATAACTTATCTCTATTTATAGAAATCTTCTGATTATATGTAATCTATTTCCTAAATGGCCGATTTGGATATAGCTGCACGGGGCAGGATAGATTTAATATATTATATTAAACCTATCTGGCCTCGTGCAGCTACCTGTTGCCACAACTCAGTACTTAACTATTTACAAGATCGATATAACAACTTGTGTAACATAATTAAGGCAAATGAATGAACATTTATAAGCCATACAGTATGACTGTTAATAGAGGTTAAGCTTGCCATGGTTGACCCATGGACGGGAACCCTCCTCTTGTGAAAGATTGTGCCTGACTGTCAATCAGTGATAGTTGACTTTTGTTACGTCATATTCTTCAATTCTGATCACCAGTTTTAGTATGGGATACTGTATTACCCAGTAAAATGGATTGTGGAGGTCAGATCTTAATCATGTAAAATAATATGGTCTTCAGCTAGGTAAAACTGGAAACCAATACCATCATTACTTGGGATATTGATGGTCAGTGGGTCGTCTTAGGGGCGGAGTATGGTTAGACAGTTGTTTGGGACACACACATAGTGTAAGCATTGCTGTACCTTCAGTAATATTTTATTACCAACTAACTTTTTGGAAACGATTGTATGCTATTATGACACTTGTAACAATAAGAGATTGGTAACTACAGAGTAAAGACAAAAACCCAAAAAAATAATTGATGGATCTACCTACCTACTTACTGTTATTAAGTTTAAACTAGGTGCTTTGTGTTATACACTAGTTTGAAATTTTGAATGATGATTTAAAAAAAAAACATAAAAACAGCTGTAAAAATACATACCAAAACAAATAGGTAGGTAATAAGTAGGTAGGTATACTAGGTATTTAAAAAACAAACTCACCTATTATAATATGTTCCTAGTTCGTACTTGATAATATTTAGAAACGAAAGAAGACTTGGATTAGGTCTTTATTCAACTCATCTATGAATCAATTTTTAAAAGAATTAGGGACACAATTTCAATAAGTAAGTAACAGGTTATTCAAGCTGCTCAATTAAAATTATTTCAATCAAATTAATGATTTATTGATATCAGATCAGCTTGTTTTGACAATCTCTCCTTAAAACGACCTTCAAACCATCTTCAAAATTAGAGTAGAAAATTTACTAAACATAACAATATTTTAGTCGATAGTATACTGAAACAAGTAACAACACTATTCAAATCTTTTATATATAAAGTATATCAATAAAAATAATATTTATAATTATTGTAAATTTACATTTAATCCTTTCGAATTTAATTTTGGCAGGACCTAAACAATCTACAATATAAAGAATGACATGATATTTACACTATTTTTAACTCGATGATAGCTGTACCGATTTGACTGAAATTGGTGGGGAGGTAGCGTAGAACCAGGAATGAGGAGACAGATAAGGGATACTTTTTATCCCGTTCCTGTCGAACGTGACGACGTTGTAAAAATACTAGTCTCGCAGCTGTCAGGTCAGCAAAACACATACAAGACAACCTCAGCGTGGTCACCTCAGTGTGAGCCATGTCACATGGCTCACACTGGAACACTTGGAACTATCAGACTTGAGAAACAATTAATCACTCAAGCACGAATGCATTAGAAAGCTTAAAAGACTGGAAGCCAAACTTGAAATAAGAAAATAGTAAAAACCCTGAAGGCCAAATTTAAGGTGATACCTCCGATGTGGCCCGCGAAATTCAAATTTTCATGTGTTTTTTGCAATTTGCTTATCAGTGACAAGTTGTAATTTGATCAAAATATGATTCGCGACAGTAACAAATATAACTTCAAATATAAGAATGATTAAAACGTTCGCTCCATTCGCTCGCACAAAGAATAATTGAAAATGAGTTAGATTTCGGAAATTTTACTAACTTTGAATTAATCTTTGTGAGAATGAATGGAGCACATGTTATGATCATTTTTATATTTAACATTATACTTGTTATTGTCGCGAATCGAATTTTGATCAAGTTACAACTTGTCACTGATAAGCAAATTGCAAAAAACACATGAAAATATGAATTTCGCGGGCCACATCGGAGGTATCACCTTAAATTTGGCCTTCAGGGTTTTTACTATTTTCTTATTTCAAGTTTGGCTTCCAGTCTTTTAAGCTTTCTAATGCATTCGTGCTTGAGTGATTAATTGTTTCTCAAGTCTGATAGTTCCAAAAGGCTCAGTATTTGCATACTCGATAATTTCTCCCGTAAAAGCATATATTCTTAAACCCACATTTTCCTCTCCTTTCGCTGCTATAAATTAGCACTCAAGCTGATTGCAGTGACTGCTACAGTAATCTTTTTTTTTTTAATTCAGGCCATTAGATATAACATTTACCCATCTTTATGTGGTCTCATGGTCTGTGCATTAATGCATTTACCTGCCACTCCTGCTAGCGTCAAGTTTTGAGGATTGTACAAAAAACAAAGGAAAAATTAAATACTGTACTGTACAGAAGAGAACTCAGGGTCAGGAGAATTAGGCAGCTTTCGGATGTTCCCACTGCTAGATTAGTTTATTATGCGTATTTTCACAGCTTAATGTCATACGGTATTCTATTGTGGGGATCCGCAGCCGATTTAGATTCTATTTTTATTCTACAAATTAAACGGGCAATTCGCGCAATTTACACCATGGGCCCTCGTGAGCCGTTGAGAGAAAAATATAAAGAAATTAACATATTAACCTTGCCATCTCTACATTTTTGAAAATGTTATGTATGTACGTAAAAATCTTTTTAGTTTCAAAGTAAATAGTTGATTGTCATAATATAAATACCAGAAATAAAAATAAATTGGTAGTTCCAAAGTTTAGACTAACTAAAACGAACACCAAATTTTTTCTAGGGAATTCAATACGATTTTATAATAAACTGCCAGAAGCTATTACTGATCTGCCTGGTAAGAAATTCAAAACGTGTATCAAATCAATTCTCTTGAAAAAAGCTTATTATAAAATTGGGGGCTATGTAGAAGACAAAAGCGCGTGGATATTGTAACTTCTGCACATGTGGCTTGCCTGGTGGTCTTTAAATTCACCTTGTTTATTTGGTTTATTTACACAGTTCCATCTAAGTCTGTATTTCTAGAAGGCACATGACATGCCTTGACATTCCTGTTAGGGTTGATTTATTGACTAGGTACATAGGTACATATTATTTATTATTAGGTATGGTATGTAACATTTTTTTTTTACATTTTAGTTATATTTTATCATTACTTGTGAATGCGTCAACAGCGTAAAGAACATATTGAATAGAATTGCTTTTGCTTTTTTTCCGTTATAAAAGATTTTATTGTTATAATCAATATGTAGGTATCTTTTTATGTTCCTATCGAGCGTTATTGACGCACATATTTCATGATCTATTGTAAACAATATATTTTTTTAAAAGAGTAACTTATGGAGTTTCTTGCCGGTTCTTCTCCATAGGAATGACACTTTGGAACCGCGCACCTAGAGTCAGTAGTTTTTAAAGTTAACGTTTCTAAAGCGCCTATTTTAGGTTTACTAGAAAAAAACGTGTGGTGTCGTGGGACACCAGATAGGAACGAAGTTCTGTATTATATAAATATTAAAAGATAATAATATTAAATATATAATAATATAATACAATAATACCTACTAATACAAAATTTAAACTGAGAGGCGCGCGTCGTCGTCGGTGCTTGTGGTGAAGTGGCTCGGCCAGTCGGCCCGGCGCGCTGTTGCCGCTGCTAGCCGCCAGCGCGCCCCCGCGCGCCCCGCGCCTCCCGTACGATCGTCCTCGCTCGTGCACCGCGTCGACGTCACTCGATGACAGCCGACAACGCCCGAACAAAAAGTGTCGTGACAACTTTTCGTAAGAATTTTTACCGTCTAGCCCCCTTTCACAACGCGCGATAAGGAACTTCGTTCCAACATTTTGGTTTGATTGATGAACTATGAAATTAATTTTTAACAAAAATTAGAGAAAAACATGGAACAATAAAAACAGCGTATAGGTACAAAGGATCTTTTTTTATAAGTTCATGGAGAAAAAGGACAGGTTTTACAGTTCCAAACTAAAGTAATGTTGAAAAAATATATATATTCTACTTGGATGTATCTATAAAAAAAATGGATTTTATTGAGTTAGATATTAAAGTTGAGCAAACTGAAATGATGATAAATACGGAAATCTTCTGTGGCTTCGAAACTGCAGGTACCATGACAACCTACAAGTCTACAACGTGCGAATCACGAATGAGCAAGCACACGTTATTCAGAATTAAATTACCTATTGTATTAGCGAGCTGTCTATTGAAGTATCTACTATTGAGACTCTCGGCAGTCTGAATAACGTGTGCTGAATAACGCGTAGTCTATTAAACTTAGTAAGCAAGAACACAGATGTGTCGCAGTGTTGTAATTTTTTTGCCTATTTTATTTGCTCATTAAGAGATATTGTATTACATTTTGTTCCTCTAAGAACTGTTATAATTTATTATCTGTTTAACTATACAACGTGCAGATTCGCATTTTGGACGAATTAAAAGGAGGTATAATTATATACTAATGATTCTCGAACCGAATCTGTAATAAAATAGGTACCTACGTGTGTTTTTAATATGTACGGAAATCAGTAAGTGTAAACCAGCCGTATTAAATCGCATCACGTCTGTTCCTAGCCCTATATTCCTACATCCAAACCGCCCGCGCCACACGCACACAAACGCAAACCTTTGTGCGCTTTGTGTGTGTTCTCTAACGACCCGTTCACGACCTTCGGTCTAAGCGGCGCGCGGCGCGGCGGGCGGTGCGGCGTCGGTGAGCGGTGCGAAATGCACGCCACGTACCTCAGTAGCGGTAGCCATAGATTATACAGGTTGTAGCGGCCGCGGTGGACGTATTTAGGTAGTCAAATCGTGCTCAAAATCATGGCGTTATCAAAATTATCCCTTCTATGTTTAGAAAGCAGTACATTTTTAAAACAAGACATTCTTGATATGAGAGATATAAACATTAAATAGAGATATAATAATTAATATGAGAGATATAAAAATTAAAACATTGTTTAATTTCTTCCCACAACCTTTTTATAAGATATTTTTATATTTTTGTTGGGGATGTTTTGACATCAATATAGGCAGTCGATTAAAAATGTCTGTAATAAATGCCTCGGTATCCATAACCAACACAAAATTGTCTATTTTTTTGTTTTTAATTACGCCTCTGAGTACGTCCACTTCTACACCGCTGTCCACGCCGCTCTGTTTCGTGGCGTCGCACTCATTCGCTTGTACTTTTGTTCCTGCCGCTCACCGCACCGCGCGCCGCTGTAGCGATTCGCTCGGATAAAACCGCGCGCGAATTCGCTATGAGCGGCGGCTCGTGGCGTGCTTCAAACATTTTCATACTTTTGATCTTACCGCTCGCCGCCCCGCATTTCGCTGCCGCTCACAGCGGCAAGGTCGTGAACGGACCGTTAAATAATTCCAAGATGGCGAGTGCGCGGCGCCCGGGCGCCGCAACGACCACAGAGTACATTTTACATGCAGGCAACGACTTCTCTCATCTCTGTCACAGGACACAGAGTAGGTACTTTTATATTTCTCTGTGACCTACGGACGGCAACCAGTGGATCGGCCGATCGGCCGCGGTGGATGTCATAGTGATTACCTTCTCTCTGGTGGATATGGCCTGGCCAGACCTTACGCCCTTGGACTTTTGTGGGGTGACGTTAAAAAATTAGTGAACACGGACGATATCAAAAGTGTGCAACAATTACGTGAAAAAGTTACATTCGACACTTTAAAAACGAATGTTACAGTGTTGCGTAAGCTAAAAACAAATCTGCGACGTCGTGCTAGCCTGTGCCTAGAGTTTAGTGGTGGACACTTTGAACAATACCTCTGGATAACATAAAAAGGTAATGGATTTTGTACATAGATAATCATTTGTAAGTAAGATGTTAGTTAAATCGTTTTCTCCTTTTTTTAGGTAAATTTCCAAATGGCAAAAACCGGAACCCATAAAGATTCGTCATGTCTGCCTGTCCGTCCGTATGTCACAGCCACTTTTTTCCGAAACTATTAGAACTATGCTGCTGAAACTTGGTAAGTAGAAGTATTCTGTGAACCACATTAATATATTCTCACAAAAAAACCGGCCTAGTGCGAGTCAGACTCGAGCACCGAGGGTTCCGTACAAACGGCAAACCTGTTTCAAACATTGAGTTACTACCATGAAGGTATAGATGAAAATATATATATATTTATATATATATATATATTTATATATAAATATATATATATATATTTTCATCTATACCTTCATGGTTACTACGTACTAGAGAAGCTATTTCAAACAAAATATAGCGCGCGCATTTGAAGTCAGTGCAGGACAGCGCATGCGCGGGGCAAGCTTGTTGTTTTCTCATAGATAACAATCAATGCGCGCAGATGCGACAATTTTTTTATATTCTGCCTACATGTGTAAAAAAGTATTTCTACTGTTAAAATACTTTAATTTTCTTCAAATAAAATAAGTTTAGTTAATTTCTGCCGTTTGGTATTAGTAATCCACAGTTGGATCAGTTTTTGTAAATATGTATCTAGCGTTACAGTATTAAAAAAAACCGCCATTTACCTACTGGTTCTGCCTCTCAAAAGTATACTGAACATCAAAAAAGTTAGTTTTTCTAATAACAAAGTAAAACAAAAATTCCAGCAATGTTATATTTACAAATATAATATCATTTACGTTATCGCATGGTAATTCAGATTTCTTTAAGTATACTCTTAGTGTTTTCGTGGTGTATTTGTCGTTTTCTTGGAAATGCACGGAACATAATATGCGTGAATAATCTGAAGGTAACCAAGTTTCTTCGCTGCGATTTATCTGAACTTTGATTGATGATTCTCTTGTTTCATGACATAGCCGTGGAAACCTTTAAATCCAAACAAAAATGTGAAATATTATTACAACATTACTATCGTGATTAAATATTAATATTTTATTGCTCATAGTTTTAAAAAGTATACCTACATCGATAGTGTCAAGTCTGCGAATAAAAATGTTTTACTCTTTGACATTCACGTAAACAACCGCCGCCACGGTGACAGTTGCAATAGAAAAATTATAATTAAATAACGCGTGGTTTAAAGATAATAGTTGAAATTACTGGTGAAAAGTCACTCCTTGACTTTTATTTATGTTTTTGGAGTTGTTGGAACAGTACCTCAATGCACACGAAGGCATATTTTAATTATCAAAACTTCACTCAATGCGTCACGTTGCAGCAAGCGCTTGGCACAGACTATGTGAGTTTAGGTCCGTGGACATAACTCGTGTTACAAACAATTGGATTGAGGTGTCTCCTCTAGTACGTAGTACATTATAACTCAATGGTTTCAAATTATTTTTATTGTGTGCGAGTAGCACTAAGATTTATATTTGATTGTGTAGTACGTTCTTGTTTATAAAATTGCGGTGTTTGCAAGATTGTGTATCTAGATCTACTGCCTTTACTGCCCTGCTTGTGTAGTAGGAAGTTGGCTTGTGGTGGGGGCCAACTGGATTGACTCAGAGGTGTGGATTAAACGTTTAAACTTTAAATTTAACACATTTTTTTTTTTTACTATTAACATCAATAAATAATTTTGACATAATCGTTAAAAGTTATAACGCATTTCGTAGGCACAATGAAACAAGTCGAGAGTTTTATTTAATCGGCGCCACTTACACTTCGTAAGAGTTTATGACGTTAAATGTTAGATGGCGTTGTCAATAACAGCAAGCAATAGTGAGCGTTATTACGTCTTGATTGCTTAAATTATAAGAGTTAAATCGCTTGGCATAACAAAAATAACATTTAACATCTTATCGCGAGTTAAAATTAAAGAACTTTGAGTCTTATGTCGCTAACGATACGTTTTGTTATTGATGCAAAAATAAATGTAACTTTTAATGTTTCATGCGTTAACAGCCTATAATGTTAAATTGTTATCAAACGGTAAAACTAAACAATAAATTTCATTCAACGGATAACTTGAATTGACTTTTGCGCGATTTCAGTGTTTGTTACATAGGTTTTATAATTTGATATTTAAAGTAATTTAAACTATGTGCATAAGTTTTAATTTTACAAATAATTCACTTTTTACTCAATATTTATACCTACTTTTATTTTTCTTTCTTTTAAAAATAATATACTAAAACTCAATAAATACTAAAAAAAAACTTAACTTTAAACCATATAAATTACAATCTAAAGAACTAAATAAACGTAAACGTTACCCTTGTTACCGAAACTGATAAATGTTATCCGTTATATTTTTAACATTTAACTTAACACGTTATTTTTATTTAACAATTAATTTTTAACAACTATTTTTTTTAACTTTTAATCACATCTCTAGATTGACTGGTTTCGATTAATTTTTGAAGTTATACTTGTTTAGGCGCGTGCTGACAAAATGATGAGAGTGAAATCTTAAGATGCGCGCGCATCATGTAACGCAAAGTTCACTGGTTTGTTTACGGGGTAACCATGGCAAAATTGGTAACTAGCTAGTAGCCATGACGACCAAATTTCGTTATTTTGAAGTACGATTTACTATCCTTCTACATAGAGGTTATTTACGAATTAAGTAAACAAGGCTGTGATAACTCCTTGCAATGATATAAAACTGTTTTCTTGTTTAAATATCAGTCATACAGATTTTTTGAATGTTTTTGAAGTTAGGTATCCTTCTTTAGGTACGCTATGAAAAAATTAAGGGCGATTTTTTTTTTTTTATTATGCGCGCGCACACCGTCATCAAAAACCGACTCCCTGAAGTAAGCTATAATAATAATAATAAATAATAATAAATTCTTTATTTCTGACCCATACATCTGTCATCATGAAGCTCTGCCTCCTGAACTAGGCAGCGCCTGCTATAGTCAACATTTTAGTTTCTCAATATTTACATATTACTTTGAGAACGTTTGTAGAATTTGGGGTTAGTTGAATAGTTAGTTGTTTTTCTTTTTTTTTAACCGACTTCGAAAAAATGAAGAGGTTCTCAATTCGGCTGTATTTTTTTTTAATGTTTGTTACCTCAGAACTCGACTGGGTGAACCGATTTTGATGAATTTTTTTTTAAAGCTGGGGCTTGTCGTTTGGTCTCAATATCACCATGTCAGGATCTGATGGGATCCTAGGAAAATCGAGGGAAACCCTGAAATTTTAAAGGCACATATTACGTGTTTCATGTTTTGTCTTACGCTGTTCACGTAATACGTTATGATACGATTCCAAATTATGATGATCAGCTGATGATGGAAGGCACAACTCCTTAACGGTTAGGAGTTGCGGGGTGATTATAGGCAAGTTTGATGTATTCCAAGTTTTTTCAAAAGCTATCCAAGTATTCGCGACTGGGTGTCGTCATGTTGATGAACTGGAGACGGAAGGTAAAACTCCTTAACGGTTAAGAGTTGGAAGATATTGTTGAGTTGTATTCTTTGTATTTATTCAGGTGAGCTGATTAAAAAAAAGGATTGACAGTCAGAAGCGAATTACATCGGTCTACACATGATGCAAAATAATGACTAGTTACTCAAGTTATATGAAGTAGTTCGACATACAAGGATTAATTGAACTAAAAATTGAAAAAAATAGACAAACTTTTTTTTAAAATTATATTTTAAATTGTACAGTATAACAAAAACCCTGTCCGATCCAATAAAGGCGTATCCGTGGTACAAAATACGTATAAAAAAAATGTTATAAAATTGTAACTCGTTAAATCCAAAAGTTATTGTTTTTTTATTTTTATAATCATTGCGAGATTTAACACTGAATATGGGAAATTTTCGTAAGCTGACAACACTTCACCCAATGGCAAAATGCGTTTTATTTTTATTTATTTTATTACAAAAGGCACCGCCGACTTGTAGGCACTCTTTCAACTAGCCGCCGACTCTTTGATGATACCGCCGCCGCGCCGGCCCGCCGCCGCCAGGTTACCTACCGACTATTAGTCTTTCGTGGAGATAGCTTTCGATCGGACGTCCGTACGTAACGCGTGCCGCTATTGTTTCGCAAACAATATCGTATTCCAATCACGAATATTTTAATATTGTGATATAAGATCATAATAAGAAATTATGAGGTGCGCCAGGTGTGACAGTTCCGTCGGAGGGAGCCTTTCAACGCCTGTATAACCGCGTGTTCACCACATGCAGTGTTCTTGGGTACGAGTCATGCCATGGATGCTGAAGACCACGAGAGAAGAAGACAACGAGGAAATCGAGGAACAAGTAGTCGTATTAAAAAAAAGGTGTGTGATTCGGAAATCGAAGTCTTAAATCGGACACAAGTGCGCTGTTAAAAGTACGTGCAAATTTAGTATAAAGGTGACGAATGTGCATTAGTGTTGTGGTGGACATGTGGAACACGATCGCCGAAATGTGCAGCAACAATAAGTGAATGTTTTGATGAATAATGATATCTGCAAGCAAATCGCTTTTATAAAACCCTTTTCAGGGCTAAAATTAATTCAATTATTTGTTTCTTTAT